>OX438695.1:17864653-19114653 GCA_949316375.1 Mythimna vitellina | reverse complement strand
ACATAGACAAAATAGTCTTCATCGTAAGTACCTACACAGATATTCCTTTTGAAAACATTACAATTACATTACATTTAACAATGTCATATTATGATTAGATCAATTCAAATTCAAAATATTTTATTCACCATGTATTGCACTTATAAAAACATCAGAAGCTAGTACACTGTTCAAATAGGTTGTTTTCTGGGGAAAAGAACCTTCAATATATTCCAATGTTGCTCTTTAAAAAAAATGGTTGTTTTTTACAGTATTTGTATATACTAAAGTAAAATGACTGAAAAGTATGAAAGAGAAGTTGCGCCGACCCCAAAATAAATTGGAATGAGGGCTGAAGAGTAAATAGCTTCTTACGCAGATTAAATAGGCTAACTAATATTATTAATAGATCCTTGAAATCATCGGAAACCTTAAAATTCATATAAAATTATAATAGTAATAGTAACTTTTCTGCTTTTCTGCTTATTTATTAGTATATCAGTTGTGATATATAATTTTATATTATTAAGACTAATTATTATTATATTTTGAGTCCCAAATCTATTTTCTTTTATTCAGTCGATTGCGACAATTGACAAAAGTTGTAAGAGATTGCCCTGTATAAAGACCACCCATTGTACATACACTTGTTTTGCATTGTCCTACATATATTATAAGCGTTACAATAAAGTACATAAAGTAATACATGAATTTATAAAACATACAATAAATAAGTAAATAGGAAAAATACAGAATCCCATAGAATCCCTGCGAGAAAATCTTGGCAAACAGTTTAATATGCAAGTGCAGTGGACTTTGTACTGGAGCATTGCTGTTGATATGAATCATAAGGAAATGCTATGAATTACATAAAGCATATTTATTATTATACAGGATGTCTGCGAACAATGCGACACTTGGGGGAGGCCTATGCCCAACAGTGGATGTCTTTTAGCTGAAATGATGATGATGATGGTGATTACAGGATATCTTTGACATCAACATACAAACGAATACCATGGATCCAGTACATGATTCTGGATACTCCAGTGGTGGAATTTTTCGTCTGTTTTTCCTATTTTTTTTTTTTATTATTTTTTTTACATAAATTCATAATTCTAACATTTGTAGTGAAAAAATGTAATGAATTACTTTTAAAATTAAAAATGTCTTTGGAATTGATTAGAATAACGATTTTATCTACCCCAACGACTTTCTAATTAATTAATTATTATTATTTTTTGTTTTGTTTTTTTAATAAAAATATCATCGGGGTTGGTTAGAATAACGATATTACAGTTTAAATTTAAAAAAGTACATTTGTTTTTTAAATTAGGAAATAGCCGACGAAAAAGTCTACCACGGGGGGGTCCAGAAAAAATCCACCACTGGGGGTCCACCACTGGGGGGTACCTGGTATTCGTTTGTGCGTCGATGTCAAAGACACCGTGTATAAAAGGAGAAACTGACAGACTGACATATCAACTCACAGCCGAAACTACTGGAACTAGGAGCGTGAAATTTTTCACTAGCTTTCTTTTTATGACGTAATAAGAAAAGATTTTCCAAAATTCACCCACTAAGGTGATGAAATGGGGTTCCAAAGTTTGTATGAAGAAACCAACTTTCATGCGAGAGAAGACGCAGACAGAAACTAGTATTTAACTACTTGTAATCTGTTGATGACTATCTCTCCACATGAAAGATATAAATATACATGCCAGAACCAATAATCACAGAGACCGAGATGTCACCGTGCTATGTGGAACATTTAAATCTACATATATGAGAGAATCAAAGAGTGAATCTTAGACAGTGTTGTCTCGAGAACTACTGGTTCGAATTGAAAAATTCTGTGTTCTGTGTTTGGTAGTAGACTATAGGCTATATAGCATTACGTTTCAACCAATAGAAGCAGAGCAGTAACCAAAAATGCAGTTACACCATTGTGAGATATGGTAACGTCTAATTAAATTAAATTTCAATAGTTTAAATGTAAGTTTCTTTACTGTAAATATTATTAACCTCTATCCTCTAATTTAACCTTGACTATTATTTAATAAATTAGCAGTCCCAATAGACATTGTCGTGACTGATAGGTTCTTATCAGAAAAAAAAAATTCAGAACCCTAATGCAGTACTTACCACCTATTAGGTCCAATTTTATTTTAAAACCATTTAGGGATCCACTCAAATGTTTAGTACACAACATTTCATCTACATGAGTTAGGTGACAAACACACATACAGAAGAATTATATGTGAAGATATAAGTTTTTTTTACCAAAACTTTATTATGAGTAACTTTGATGGGCCAGGTCTTAAAAGTTTTGGCAGGGAGGGGGGTCTTCCCTATCCTTGAACCCTCTCCCTGCCAAAAGAAATGCATTTATTTATTCATTCATATAAAACATAGTTATAAAAAATATTAATCTTCAGACAAATGTATGTAAAACTTAAAAAGCAAGCCAAGACCAATTTCAAAAACCATAACTTTTATGTAAAAAGATAGACAAACGCAAAATAAACTATATTGTCTTTGACCAAAAGTTTTGTTTATTTTACAAAATATTTCAATATGGCCTAAAGAATATGAGTTACATAATAATATATGACATGTTTAAGTGCACTGACTTTTAAACTGCAAAAAAAAAATACAGCAAAACCTGGTTTAGTTGGCTCTTGATAATTATGTGAGAAACCTTGCTAATGATAATTTTGTATTGAAATACCACAATTTCTGAGAATAATAGGTTTATTATGATATTAAAAACAGCTGAGATACATTTTTGAGTTTTTATAATTATGTTTTCTCTATACTTGGGCCTTATTAGTTCCATAGCCTCAATAAGTGAGAGAATTTTATTAATAGCATTTGGAAAATTACTCCAGACAGGTTGTGACATTTTAGTTGCAAACACTAATTTAACATTAATGTCTTCACAAGGCCGTCTGTAAATAAGAGTGTCACTTTAAGTTTGGCTATTTAGGAAACTGGGTAAAGGAAAAGTAAAATATATATGTATATAAAAGCGAAATACCACTCACTGATTAATCACGAAATCTCAGAAACTGTAACACCTATTAACTCAAAATTTGGCAGGTAAGTTTGTTATAGGGTGTAGACATCTGCTAAGTGGGTAAAACGGGGTTAGAAGTTAGTATGTAGAAACGTATTTTCACGCGGGCGAAGCCGCTGACAGAAGCTACTAAATTATAAGTGTAAAGTCAAAGTATTGTAAAGTCCCTTGAGCCCAGTTATCCAGGTTTCACTGTATTTCAGTGATTATACAATGTTTTCACTCGTAAAATATATTACCTTCATGTATTTGATGTCCATTCACTCTTGTTTCAGCCATCCTGCAGTAGTTTTATTTCTTTTCAGAATACCAATATTAACACTCGTGTGATCACGTTAAACTTGATTATTTATTATCACTTGTGAATTCTAGTTCCAGATATTGCGGACAGTAAAATGAATATGCTATCATCTATTACTAAGTATGGAATTAACTAATACTAGAAACAGATTCAAATAAACTTTCCGACTAGGGAAGGTGACCGTAAACGAGAGTTCACCAAAGGTTAGGATACTGAACTATACGTACACACTACACACACGGACTGACGCAGTCTTATGAAACGAAACAAGAACAAATTATTGATTATACGAATATATTTTCCTGTGGAAATTATGACACTAGAAGTCGGCGAGCAAGCGAACTGCGGAAGTGCAAATGAATAATGATAAAAACGAATGTCATGTCAGTTTGACATTGACAGTTTTTTTTTTTCGCACTCTAAAGCATTAGACTTTTCAGACGACATTAATCATTATGCCTCGTTTACATGATTGTGGCCCAGCCTCGGCCAATCGCCTTTGTTTAAACGAGGTTTCCCCGTTTACACAATCGATAAGTATGTCGATTGGCCGAGGCTCGGCCCATATAAACATGGGGCATTATATCAGGCACTTAGGTCGATTTCTAATTATTAATATGTAGATTTTTCTGACAGACGCACACGCTAGTTCGTTACAAATAGTCAGAAGTCAGTAAATCTGACACTGGTTTTGCCAAAGTATTGCGTTACCTAAATATTTGCTGAGATGTGGAGGTCGGATAGACAGTGGCACCGCGTAAAACATTCTAGCTAAATCCGGTTAGTCTAAACGCTGACTCCGACGAAGTTGGGAAATAATCATCACTGGAAAATTATTGCCATTATGAAAAAAAAACATGATTTCGTGTATTTGAGTCTTCAAAAACATCTGATTGAACATTTACAGACTTTCATTCATTCATTCAATATGGTGACCTGTCAACAAAAAAGTGTCAGCGTCAGAAACAAGAAAAGCGAATAGATTTGCAGACATTCAAGACTACGTTGGCAAAAATTATTTATAATGGCAGACAAAAGGAAAACTAAAAAGCGTAAAGAGGTAAGATAGATTTACTATTAATTATATAAATGAGGCTTTAGATTACCCAATTACATTTCATCGTTGTTGTTTTTATCGTTTCCATATTGCGGATGCGGCTTATGGATTTTTTCAGATTTCAAAAGATTTCTCTCTTATTTTTCCTGGTTTTTTGTCGCCTTGATGTGCCACACTAAATTTCAGCGTAAAAATTTATTATTTTACGTTAAGATTTTACGTCAAAGTTTTACCGTTTCTCGTGGTATTTACCGAATGACGCATCCGTTTCGTTTTTATGTTTAGTTCATTGCCTGGCTGAAAACCAACGGGTTTTGTGCGTAGTTCTTGAAGATCAGCGTCATTGTATGAGCGCAGTGTCAGCTATTTTTGGGAATCCTTTGTTTACTGTGACTATTTACCAAATAACCAGATGTTACCATCATGTCATGTCAAAGGGCTCAATTCATCTTGTTGTCAATTGCAAAAAAAAAGTACAAAGAATTTTTTGTTATTCTCTCACCTGAGCCTTAAGATTTTGTAAGTGTCCTCAATGATATTATAGTGATCTTTATTGTTTTTGTACAATCATTTAGACATAAGTTTTGCATGCATTAGCTTATTCATTGTATTTTTGTTTACAGCGAAAAAAGGTTTGATACATTTTATTTTTCACACTTGCACAGTTGTTTACACCTATTTGTATGTAATTTAAACAATTCATAATCACCATATTTGTGTATTTTTCTGGCAAAAACTAAAAATTACACTCAGGTTATTATATTTGGTGTTTATTTAATCACACAACACATTTGCACAGGTGTGAATCAATTATAATTTTTCTTTTATTTCAATTATAGTGACAGTTTCAAGTTCCATAGTTTTAATTGATCATGTGGTATTTTTGAGCTATCTTATCCCTGCTCTCTTTATTTATTTTTCTATGGTGTATACATTAGATATAGTTTTCTGGCTGCT
Source organism: Mythimna vitellina (assembly GCA_949316375.1). Taxonomy (NCBI): domain Eukaryota; kingdom Metazoa; phylum Arthropoda; class Insecta; order Lepidoptera; family Noctuidae; genus Mythimna; species Mythimna vitellina. Next base: position 19,109,280 of record OX438695.1, on the reverse strand, counting down.
AATTTACAATGAGGATGTTACAGAGTTGTGAGAATATACTCTGCAATAATTAACATCTTATTCATAATCAAGCTATTTCTAGTTTTACAACTAAACAGCTTGCCTTATCTTTGCGAAGTTATCCCAAGGGAACATAATCCTGGGATAAAAAACTATCCTATATGCTATTTCAGGATATTGTCTACCCATGTGGCAAATTTTATTCAAATCCATGCAGCCGATTATGTGTGAAGGAGTAACAAACATAAATATTCACTCACAAATTTTCGCCTTTATAATTTTAGTGTGACTGATATTCTATTAATCACGTTCTTATTATTTGTTGCAAAAGAAAAACATCTCGTATGACATCTACCTACTGTACTGGAACAGTTGAAAAAAGCCATTTTTGTACATATCTGTTAAGGTGTTTTTAATACCATGCTGCTTTGATGACGCATGCGGGATTACCCGCACGCGTAACCATGTCCATTTTATACAAGTATATATTGTAATTCGTGGAATACGCACGCGCAACGCGTTCTCTTACATTACGGATTGCCCCGCATGCAGAAAATGATCATGACATGAATCTATTCTATCAGCTAATTTTCCCAATGGAACATACTCCCGAGATAAAGTCTTCTACATCTTATTCCAGGACATGAACTACCTGTGTGTCGAATTTGATCCAAATCTGTTCAGAAGGTATAGTGTGAAAGGTTGTTGCACCTTTACAATTTTACCCCTGAGTTTGTTTCGGAGTTTCTACCCCGGAGTTTGTTTCGGAGTTTCTACTCCAGCGTTTGTTTTGGTCTTTCTACCCCTGAGTTTGTTTTGGTGTTTCTACCCCTGAGTTTGTTTCGGTGTTTCTTCTCAGGGTAGTCAGCTAGGAAACACCGGCCTCATTTGGTTAAAACTGACGAAAAAAAAATGATGTGTAAAAGTGTTTTTTAAACCTATTTGCGAAATAGATAGCATTTATCAGATTTACACACACGGACACACTTGTATACATACAAACAATCATCTTTATAATATTAGTATGATTGCATCTTCACACACAGCAAAGTAAAACAAGTTTTGTTTGTTTTAATACTAAATAGGTTTGTTTTGAATCTAATGTAATTGACTTATAGCAATTATGTGCTCCTATCTATGCTTTCATAGAACAATGATCTTACGATGAACAGCTTTGACTCACAATGCAAACTTGTTCCGTGACCATATTTTAATGTATTTAAAAACAATACTTACTAAAATTATTACAAAGCCAAAGAACTGAATTAAATTTTGTTGCGTGTGTTTACTTTTTGGGCTTTGGAAGTTCAACATTTTTTTTTAATTATTAGGGTTCCGCACCCAAAGGGACTTTATTACTATTACTAAGTCTCCGGTCTATTTGTCTATCTGTCAGCGGGTTGTATGTCATAAACCATAAGAAGTAGAGAGTTGAAATTTTCACAGAATTTAAATTTCACTTGCTGCAAAAACAAATAATAAAATTAAAATATACTTAAAAATTGAAGGTGTTATACATATACATACAATAAACTTTATTTTTCGGCGTTTCTTGCTCGATTTTAAAATTGTAGTATGGTACGCTCTTCGTGTGCGACTTCGATTCGCACTTGGCCATTTTTTATTTTTCTATTCTCGAAATATTAAAAAGGTTATTTAATAAAACATCAGTGGTCCTGTTACCTGCAAATATTTCCCTTTTTTAACCGACTTCAAAAAAGAGAAGGTTCTATGTTCGGCAATTTTTTTTCTTTTTTCTTTATTCTATTTTTTCCTTGAACCGCTTGCGTCGGATTCGTTTAACGAGTGTATTCGTGTCCTATTCGCCAGAGTAGTGTGTTTGCGACTGGGTCCTCGCATCTCGTTTATCACTTCAATCCCCATGGGTGACAGAGGAGCTGGAGTATTTGGTCGTGAATTTACGACCCTGGCGAAATAAACACGAGAGAGTTGGTCGGATAATTCCGACATAGGCTAACCGCCTAATATCAGTATCCAGAGCAGTGAAATGTTATATAAACTTCTATTATGTTTTTATTCAACAAATACGCTGTGAGAATATGTGTGCCGCGACTTATCAATGTTAGAGAAATTAGTTTCGCAGCTCTAGGAACGAAAGATTAGCGTAGATTGTATTGAATTCTACAATACATTGAATTATTCCATCCAACGAAATAATAGACTAGTCGACACTTTTGGTTTTAAATGGAACATAATATTATATTTAGGTCTCTTCAAGGCTAGAGTGAATAGGCTCTTAATGAACTAGTACGATTCACCATCAAAGATTGCATCACTGCTTACCATCAGGGAGAATCGCAGTCAAGCATTAGTTTATATGATTTAAAAAAAAAACAATTTAAGGCCATTTTATTTTTTAAATTGTTTTTAATTATTATATTAAGCCAAACAAAAATCGTCGTGTTGCACTAACCACCTCAGTGACAAAGATATAGTGATGAGAATGACTAGTGACATCTATGGCCCCACATATGAACTTAAGTACGAAATCCTGCATCGCGCAATTAAAGTTCGCAATTTGAACATATACAACAGCTCGAAATCATCTCTCGGGCAGTTGCCCAGATTAGATAAAACACCCGTCTGGTCGGAGGATCCTCCCTTTTCAATGGAGGTTTACGGGACACTACTGGTTTAGAGTCCCATAAACCTCGGCATACCTCTAATTGCCCACGCTTCAACACATACACGTTGCCTTGGTATTTTTAATCGTTTTCGTTCTTCCTGAAAAGAAAAATCATCTTAAGCGACAATTTGTTCGATATGTTACAGAAAATACAATTCCGGAAAGAACCACATACCTTTTCTATCTTTCTGTTGAGTCTGTGCAGAACATCTTTTTTGATGTATAATCCCTTGTCTCCATCATTACCTTATTTTTTGTGTTGTGCGAGTCTCATGACTGCCTTAAGGGATCAATACCCAAAAATATGTACAATGGGGATAATTGGTTGCCTTTGTTTTTTTTTTTTGCAAAATTCGTTTCGAAAACTGTAAGAAACAATAGAGTACTTTTATACTTAAATGACAAATGGTCTACAGTCAGCATAATGCTGTTTGGTAGAATAACAATTGTAAAAGTTGAAATCACTTTACAATACGCCTGAGCGCGTTCAATTGACTCTGATGTCATATAATACAAAGATGATTGTCCGTCCGATTGGTTCAGCTCCATTTCATACTTGACTGTTCTATTTGGTGCAAAATTATAAATGAAGCCAAGAATTTTATTCAGGATCTCCCTTTAAGATCCGATTGTCTTCTTTAGTTCGTATGGGCTTACTGTGTAAGTTTTCTTTCCATTGTGCCGTTGATATTCATAATCATCATCACCATTTCAGCCGAAAGACGTCCACTGTTAGACATAGGTCTACCCCAAGTGTCTCCATAATGACCGATCCTGTGTGTTGGATTCTTGCGGCCCTCACTAGGTCATCGGTCACCGTTCATATTCATCTGAGCCTTTTTTATATGATTAATTAAAAAAAGCCTTATTGATCGAAAACATTAAGAATTTCATCACTTATCTTCGCAGTTCACTTCTCTTTCCACGTCTTTTCCAACATTCTATCAGAAGATACAATCTTTTCTATAGTTACACAGTTCATCATCTCAGCGGTAGCAACCCAAAAATACATGAAGCAACTGCCTATCAGACCTCCACATTAACCCAGTTACTGGACTGATGATCAAACTTTCTGGCGTCTGACTACCTGTAACGACTGTCAAAGATCTACGAATGACCGAGACTAACGGCTTTGGGTTTTACTGGTGACGGTAATCATGTCCAGCCCAGTACATAGTTACACTATTCATTATTTCCACATTCCACGTCCTAGTGCAAATCTGTGCGCAAGGTGTCCATTACCTCAATCGATTATGCCTATCATTACTGTAGTCTAGAAAAACGGAAGCACATAGTCGGTAATCGAGAATCGTGCGACTTTGCCTAAGTAAATCTCAGTAATAGTATGTTACACAAGTTCGAGCGTGTGCTAGTACCTACTGACCTTTTTTGCCGTGGAGAAATCCTCATGGATACCCTCCGTCTGGAGAGAATGGAAGATATGTCGAACTCCTTTCTAAAATCATTTGCAATGATGCACTTGTCGCCTCTTAAGCATCGATTCCGAGTTGCTAGCCTGTCGGTTTTCTACCGGTTGCATTTCGGGGAGTGTGCGTCGGAACTGCATAGCCTAATTCCGCCTAGCCCGGTTCATCATCGGGCCACCAGGCATACGGGGATGCGCTACCGGTACTTGGTGGTCATCCGCATAAAACGTTTTGGGAACACATTCCCTGTTGAATTCCCTGCCGGATTCTGTGTTTCCTGATAGCTACAAACTGGGGATCTTTAAGTCAAGAGTGAATAGGTTACTTCTATCGTCCACCATATCGTCGATTTCCATCAAGTGAGATAGAATTCAAGCGCGAGCCTCGCGGGCTTATCAACAATAGTAAAAACAAAACCTCACAGTTCCTACGGCTACCATAAGTAAGAGAATATCTACTGACCTACTTAAATTTTCCGATTCTAGACCACTCCACATATTTCCAGTGCCTTATTTTATTTTTACAAGGGCCCGGCTGTGTTATCCATTGATTTGTTCCATAGGCGAGTGGCCCACTTTCACCAGTTCTACTATAGCCTCTCTATAACTGTCATTATGTTTTATATAGTGTGTTGTGCGGTTGTCTTTCGTAGCTATGAAAGAATTTGTGAGTATATTTATAAATTTTGGGGCTATTTTTATTATTTTCAGTTTTTCTACCAGATACGTGAAGTGTTTTTTAAGTACGGAATGTAGTGTAACTGTAAAATTTGTGCCTGATTCTGGTTCTAGAGTTGGTGTGAAGTGATTGTGAATATATACCGCTTTTAGCGTCATTTTGTTTGGACAAAAATAAAGTGTTTTAACCAGTACTGCTTTTTGACCCACAAGTGAAAATTGGTAAATTTTAATAGTATCAAATTCGCATTAAAAGTCTGTATCAAACCGGAATGTTGGCTTCTACTCCTGTGTAACACATTTTCTTTTAATTTTATATAGTTATAAGCTAGCGGTAAATCTAACTAATGAGAAAACTCCACACATTCTTCAAACGTAACATCAACTAGGCAACATGGCCAAACTTCTATTACTCTCGCCCATTATTCATTCACTATCTTCCTGTAGCACACTGAACTTAGGTGTAATCTCCATAGATACCATTTACTAGGTCATTAACAAGGCCGAAGTCACGGCCACGGCTCAACCTGACCGCTATAGCCTGGCAAACATCTTTGTGCAAATAATGGTGGCGCTGTTTGTTATGAGAGCTGTCAAAAACCTGTCAAATCGAGTACGTTTTATGTTAGTTCTCTTTTCCGCCGCTTGCATTGATAAGTTTGTTGGTCTGTGACGAGTCAGTGACGCCGTCGAGATTTTTACACCTGTTTTTTATGTTTGATGGCAGGTATCAATCGTCTTGGATTTTCGTCTTATTTCTCACTAGCGACTCGTCCCGGCTTCGCACGGGTGCAATGCTGATACCACCGCAACCGCTATGTCCCTGCATTTTATTTATTTATTTTTTCTGCACATTGTATTTAAGGTACTTAATTGGACAAGGATTAATGCTGTATTGCTTAAAATCGCTTCGTAAATAAGCCATTATGTCTCGTAAATAGTAAAGGATAAAAAATGTTTATTGTGGGTTATCCCTAAGAGATAGACATATACCATCACGGACTTTTTGTAGATCTTTTTAAAGTGTATAATACTGTAGTACATTATTTTGATCTATCTCGTAGGGTTTCAGCCAGCGTATGCAATGTAATCGCAAACAATGTATTTATTTACGACATCACATTAGAAACCTATAGTTTCTCTACTATAGTATACATGTATTATACATATAAACCTTCCTCTTGGATCACTCTCTCTATTTAAAAAAATCGTATCAATATCCGTTGCGTAGTTTTAAAGATCTAAGTATACATAGGGACAGACAGCGGGAAGCGACTTTGTTTTATACTATGTTGAGATATGGAATCAATCGGTCTAATTTTAGAGACAAGATTTCTCTTTCATCAAATCAATTTTATTCAATTCGTCAAGCGTAGGGCTTCCTAAAGGTGTGTCTGCGCCAGAGGAGCCAAACACAAGGGGAGCACGAGCCAAGCTCAAATTCGTGTAGCGTCGCTCGTTCTCAGCTCCTCTCTAGAGTCGGTCCATACTACACGAATTTATGCTCGGACCGTGCTCGGCTCCCAGCGTAACCCACCTTTAGTCTAACTGGTGTGGGGGCTCAGAATTTCTTTGATTCACTGCTACACTAAAACCTAGACCTGTACCATGACGTTTAAAGTAAGATTGTTTCATTCATATTTCCAGTGTGGGTAAGAGATGGCGCTAGACAACCTGTATAGCTCTGTCTCTTATCCACACTGAAATAAGAATGAAACAATCTTACTTTAAACGTCATGGTAACCCCGCTATTCAAGTTGCGACATATACACTCTCACTCGAGTATGCCGTTGCTTGTTTCTATCTTTATAAAATCGGGATTACCGTAACCTACTTATAAAATATAACTTAGTTTTGGAAGTTCTTTAAAGATTTATAAATTTTTCTGGCAATATCCATTACACTGCTGTTTTACGCTTACATTTAATAGTGCTACTAATTACTAGTAATTTGTTATGATGAAGACACGTGCAATACTTATTAGGTTCAAAGGCCATAACCCAGAGCAATAGTCGTGACGTGTCTATCTATATTTTATATAACGGAGAAAGTTTCACGATAGTTTTCTGAAACATTAAGGGTGCCTTCACATTAGTCGCAAAGTACAGCGCGGCCGCACCGCTGCCCCCGCGCGGCTTTGTTATTCCATGTAATCTATGCAGGAATCAGGTCCTAAAACGATGTTTTTTTATGAAATACGTGAGGATTTTTAAAAATAAAAGTCATTAGTTTCCTGAATCTTAGTATAACAAACTTTTTTGTAACAACTATTATTAAGTGCAAATTTAAAAAAAAGTCTAACAAGTATTACTTATTGAGTGCAAATTAAAAAAAAAGTCTGTAACAATTTAAATAAAGAAACAGATATCGCGCACGCGCAGACCGGTACAGTTACAGTTAGTGTACAGAGGACGCGAAACGTTCTAAAAGGGAAAGTTTTACCTTTAGATCAAGTTGGGCTAGGTCTTGATTATTATATATTCTAAGTACCTACCTACTTATTTAAAATGGAGCTCTTTATAGTTAATGTTTAGTAAGAAAAACCTTAATACATATATTAGGACTTACGTGTAAAATGAGATCATATCGTGTAATTTACAATACAGCTGTTACTTTTGCAAAAAACCACTGAACAACGCGGCATTTGGAAAAAATCATAAGCAAAGAAGACGTCGTTAGTTGACATTTGACTAATGGCCGAAAATGACATCAAAGACATAAAAGCACATATCAGTCTTGATGCGTTCGCAAGAACTACGCCCCTTTACCATATCTCTACTATTTGACACATCTGTGGGCAGACTTAATGCCTTGACTTTCTTTGCCTTGCCTTGATTCCCTACTTAAATATTGTTCAATTTTTTTTGCTTCGTTTTTGTTACACTATGACCCAAAGCGAGCATATAATGTGTCCAGAACAGCGAGAACATTATAGGCTGACTGGTTAAGCTTGAGGCATGTAATATTAAGCAAATACAAGCTATTTTTTTTACGGAGGATATATCATCAAATAATTCCTCTCGCTCTTGGTGTCAGGCTGTTCCTTCGGTTGCCCTTTGCGTTCTAAAGCCACGGTAACATTCAAACAATCCCGCTGAAAACACACAACTCGAGCCACACGGCTAAAATTTATTACACCGACTTCAAATTTGACGCAATTGATTGGCTAGAAAACTCGTTATGTTATTACGTAGGCCTGAACATAATCATTTGATTCGTTATTCTCGCCACAACACGATACGTCACAATGCTTGTAAGCCTCTTATGCAACAAGCTGCAGTGAGATCCTGGGTGCGTACAAGGGTGCATTTTAGTTCGTGGAAGTCACTTAACTGAATGATAAATGTAAATGATCTAAATCTATTTAACAGACGTTCTCGCACAATAGGACTTTCTAACGAATTATATTTATTAGTATGACGTCAGACGCTTCCGACGCCATCTGCAATAATACCCAATGCCCTTCATTTTTGCTGCTGTCAAAGTGTCAATATTATTAAATCCTTCATCTTTTTCTGTGACTGATAAAATGTCGACTCTATAAAGGTGCCTCCTCACAGTACAGATTTAGTAGATTCATATATTACGTAGATTCGTGTATTCGTAGATTTCTATAGAATTTTATCTGTGCAACAGAGCGGTACAGTCAAATGTTGGTATAGGCCTGAGGACGCTGCGATTTGATGTCATGCGGCAAAGCTTCGGTTCAGGTGACCATACAGTGTGCGATGCGAATCAATTCGCAAGTTTTTGCGATGCGTCGTACGAGCTCGTACATTTTTACCATGCGATGTCGCATCGCAGTTCGGTGTATGTGCGATGCCATAACACTGCGTTGCGACGTCGTGTCTAAAAAATCTGCGACGTATCATTGACAAGGCATCGTATATCGCAAGAATTTCCGGTGCAATCCTGCAATTCGGGTAACATGCAATTTTTGCGTTCCTTTGTCTCATCGTGCGACGTCGTTTTGTCGATGCGATGCCGTAACGCAGTGTTGTGGCCTCGCCCTATAATCGGTACAAGTCTGTTCCGTGTGCACGCATCACAAAGGCAGATTCACTTTCTCCTTCCTTTCAATGTATTTGGTTATGGCACGACATATCTCCTTCGGTAATCATCTGCTTATCGCCATCTCAAAAGCCATCCTTTTTTCTGCCTTATTGTCATTCATACAGTTCATTTATCATTTATTTGGTATTCCCTTCCTCTATCTACATTCTCAAAGGAAGGCTACCTGCCGTGTCCAAAGCCTATTGTTAGATGAAAGTTCTGAAAAGGTTTTTTTAGTTGTAAACAAAACACTGTTTTACAATGAACAGTTTGTTGTAAAAGATTTTCTGAGATTATTTTTTAAGAAATCATTTTTCAAATACGTTCAAAATTAATTAAGTTAGAAACCTATCAAATCTGGTGGAAAAAGAAAACTGTCAAGTAACAAAAAAAGGGTACAAAAACTAAAATGTGAAGTTACCACCATTAGGTTACACACACGCTTTGAAGAGCGATATCAAAATGTTCCCAGTTCCCACCATTCTTCCTCATACCATACGGAACGCAAGGCAAAGAAGGAACATAAGTGTGGCAGTCAGCAAAGGTTTGACACGCCCTCCTGCTTCGGCCTAGAGCGAAAAAAGTCATTAGATGATTTCCCACCTTTATAAAAAAATACTTTTCCTCATACCGATGTTTGAAATGCTAATTGCCATTTCATTTTGTAACAAATTTTGATGTTGTTATTAGAAGAAAAAAAACATTTTTTCTGATAGCAACAACAATTTTTTGTGTTATTACTTGTTTAGTATAAAATGCTGTGTAAAAATAAACAAAGAAATACATTATTCCTAGCATTGCCCTGTATAAAGATCATAACTTTCCTAAAATAACAAAAACATAAAATCTATAAAACTACTGAATTATAACTGATTTGACGTAAGCATTCGACCGGTCAAACGAAAGTAATTTCTAAATATTTTATGAACAGAACTACACAATGGCGATTACCTTTTTGATAAATAGATATAGATAGATAGATATATCATTTAATATCGATGCTAAAATAAATATCGATGCTTTTGGCCTTCATTTTTTGACTGGCTTGTTGGTCTAGTGGTCAGTGGCCCTGACTGCTATGCCGGAGGTCGTGGGCTCGATTCCCACCCAGGACAAATGTTTGCGTAATGAGCGCGATCATTAGTTCTGTGTCTGGGCGTAATTTATCTATAATATGTATGTGTTTAGAAATATATAAGTATGTTTATCAGTTTTCCAGTACTCATAGCATAAGCTCAGCTTAGTTTGAGGCTAGATGGCGTTGTGTAAAAGTTGTGGAATATTATATTATATATATGTATATTTTATTATTTTGTACAATAATGCCTATTTATCCTACTAATATTATAAACGCGAAACTTTGTATGTATGCATGTTTGTTACTCTTTCAAACAAAAACTACAGAATGGATTTCGATGAAACTTGGTACACTGGTAGACCATGTCCTAGAATAGCACATCATCATCATCTTCCTGCCCTTATCCCGTATTATTTGGGGTCGGCGCAACACGTTTTTTTCTTCCACTCTGCCCTGTTACTCGTCATGCTATCACTAACTTCCTTTTCTTTCATATCACTCTTCACACAATCCATCCATCTTTTCTTTGGTCTCCCTCTTCCTCTCCATCCATCCACATGTAAACTCATAACTCTTTTAGTAACATGCGTTTCATCCCTCCTCTTCACATGACCATACCAAGACAAACGATTCCCTTTCAACTTTTCAGTCACTGGCGCCACTTTCAAACTTCCCCTAATATATTCATTTCTCACTTTATCCATTCTCGTCACACCACACATCCATCTTAACATTCTCATCTCCGCTACATGCAATCTTTTTTCATCCGTCTTTTTCACAGCCCAACATTCTGATCCATACAGTATGACAGGCCTTATCACGGACTTAATAGCACATAAATACTTTTTATTCCAGGAGTATGTTTACTGGGGATAAATTTCTATAATCACGCGGGCGAAGTCACTGGCTACGTCAGTATATCTATGTGGTCAACACTTAGGTGAAATAATAATGTTTGGCTTTGCTATCTCTGACTAGGGAGTAAAAAACCTCATCATTCTCCTTTCAAATCTCTATGTTTGATCTCTTCTTGTATTCAATGAATATGCCTAAGGGCCAACGCTGCGTTAAACGGGCGCACGCGCTAGCACCCGTCGCGTGTCTGTGCAGGTGTGTCGTGTGCGGCGGTCCCCGTAGCGGAAACCGGATTATTACCTGCGCCCTGTCCCTAGTCGTGTCGATGGAACAAAACGGGTGCGATTGGCTGCGATGGAAGCCTGCGCGGCGAGCCGCGACTGTGCTCTTTTGTATGGGACCGCGCGGGCGGTCACGTAACGCAGCGTCGGACCTAATAGAGAAAAAAACTATAAGTGTAACACAGCAGAATGGGTGATCTTATCTTATCCTTACTTGTATTTTTTAATGGTGCCCACACATCTCCTGTGTCGTAGATGCGTTCACAAACACATAAACTGACATACACTAGACACCCAGACTTGGAATAACTATCTGTAGGCCATACAAATATATGTAAAGTGCGGGAATCGAACCCGTGATACGGAGTGCAGCAGCTCAACCACTGGGCCAACCGTGCCGCTATTATATTATACGCGCTGGTGACCGCAACTTTGTTCGCATCAAACTCGTAAAACAGCATGCTGCTATTTGCTCACAATTGTATGCATGTTAAAAATATTTTTTTTGCACGGAACCCTCATTTTTTTTTCTAAAATAAAAGTACCCTAAACTACTCCTTATAACATCAGCTATCTACCAGTGAAAGTCCTGTCAAAATCAGTCCAGCCGTTTCGGGGATTTGCCGAAACAAACAGGCAGACAAAACATTGCATTTTTGATATAGGTATTCGATATACTTTCATATAATAATAAAAACAGACGTACACAGACACTTAAATTTTATTTACGTATAGATTTGACTCGTATAGGTACCGTGATTTTGAGGTCACAAAGCAGTGGAAAATGTTCGACAAACCGAGAACCAGTCAATAATTTCTAAACTTCATGTTATTTCCAGGAGTTTGGAGACGTGCCTGAATCGGAGAAGGCGACCAGCGAGGAATACGCAGTCGCCAAGTGGCTCAAAGCTAATGTGCCCACAAAGAAGACTAAATTCTTAAACCATCACGTGGAATATTTCACTGGTAAGATCTTTTAATATTAAAGCTAGAACTACATTAGACCGACGCACACGTGTAACACGCCTGATTTGTACGTAGAACGACGTCGCGTGGCGTGGATCAAGTGTAGCTCTACAAGTCTAGTTTCCATATAAAATGTATGGAGACCGACGCGCCCTGATTGGCGTGTGTGGCACACGTGTGCATAGCGTAGTTCTACCTTAACCGTCTACGTGATTCATTTAAAGCTAGAACTACATTAGACCGACGCACACGTGGGCCACGTCTGATTTGTACGTAGAACGACGTCACGTGGCGTGGATCTAGTGTAGCTCTACAAGTCTAGTTTCCATATAAAATGTATGGAGACCGACGCGCCCTGATTGGCGTGTGTGGCACACGTGTGCATAGCGTAGTTCTACCTTAACCGTCTGCGTGATTCATTTAAAGCTAGAACTACATTAGACCGACGCACACGTGGACCACGTCTGATTTGTACGTAGAACGACGTCGCGTGGCGTGGATCTAGTGTAGCTCTACAAGTCTAGTTTCCATATAAAATGTATGGAGACCGACGCGCCCTGATTGGCGTGTGTGGCACACGTGTGCATAGCGTAGTTCTACCTTAACCGTCTGCGTGATTCATTTAAAGCTAGAACTACATTAGACCGACGCACACGTGGACCACGTCTGATTTGTACGTAGAACGACGTCGCGTGGCGTGGATCTAGTGTAGCTCTACAAGTCTAGTTTCCATATAAAATGTATGGAGACCGACGCGCCCTGATTGGCGTGTGTGGCACACGTGTGCATAGCGTAGTTCTACCTTAACCGTCTGCGTGATTCATTTAAAGCTAGAACTACATTAGACCGACGCACACGTGTAACACGCCTGATTTGTACGTAGAACGACGTCGCGTGGCGTGGATCAAGTGTAGCTCTACAAGTCTAGTTTCCATATAAAATGTATGGAGACCGACGCGCCCTGATTGGCGTGTGTGGCACACGTGTGCATAGCGTAGTTCTACCTTAACCGTCTACGTGATTCATTTAAAGCTAGAACTACATTAGACCGACGCACACGTGGGCCACGTCTGATTTGTACGTAGAACGACGTCACGTGGCGTGGATCTAGTGTAGCTCTACAAGTCTAGTTTCCATATAAAATGTATGGAGACCGACGCGCCCTGATTGGCGTGTGTGGCACACGTGTGCATAGCGTAGTTCTACCTTAACCGTCTGCGTGATTCATTTAAAGCTAGAACTACATTAGACCGACGCACACGTGGACCACGTCTGATTTGTACGTAGAACGACGTCGCGTGGCGTGGATCTAGTGTAGCTCTACAAGTCTAGTTTCCATATAAAATGTATGGAGACCGACGCGCCCTGATTGGCGTGTGTGGCACACGTGTGCATAGCGTAGTTCTACCTTAACCGTCTGCGTGATTCATTTAAAGCTAGAACTACATTAGACCGACGCACACGTGGACCACGTCTGATTTGTACGTAGAACGACGTCGCGTGGCGTGGATCTAGTGTAGCTCTACAAGTCTAGTTTCCATATAAAATGTATGGAGACCGACGCGCCCTGATTGGCGTGTGTGGCACACGTGTGCATAGCGTAGTTCTACCTTAACCGTCTGCGTGATTCATTTAAAGCTAGAACTACATTAGACCGACGCACACGTGGACCACGTCTGATTTGTACGTAGAACGACGTCGCGTGGCGTGGATCTAGTGTAGCTCTACAAGTCTAGTTTCCATATAAAATGTATGGAGACCGACGCGCCCTGATTGGCGTGTGTGGCACACGTGTGCATAGCGTAGTTCTACCTTAACCGTCTGCGTGATTCATTTAAAGCTAGAACTACATTAGACCGACGCACACGTGGACCACGTCTGATTTGTACGTAGAACGACGTCACGTGGCGTGGATCTAGTGTAGCTCTACAAGTCTAGTTTCCATATAAAATGTATGGAGACCGACGCGCCCTGATTGGCGTGTGTGGCACACGTGTGCATAGCGTAGTTCTACCTTAACCGTCTGCGTGATTCATTTAAAGCTAGAACTACATTAGACCGACGCACACGTGGACCACGTCTGATTTGTACGTAGAACGACGTCGCGTGGCGTGGATCTAGTGTAGCTCTACAAGTCTAGTTTCCATATAAAATGTATGGAGACCGACGCGCCCTGATTGGCGTGTGTGGCACACGTGTGCATAGCGTAGTTCTACCTTAACCGTCTGCGTGATTCATTTAAAGCTAGAACTACATTAGACCGACGCACACGTGGACCACGTCTGATTTGTACGTAGAACGACGTCGCGTGGCGTGAATCTAGTGTAGCTCTACAAGTCTAGATTGCACATCTTTTTGAGACATTGCACTACATTCTGGAGGCCTAAAAAGAACCCAAACTAATTTAAAAAGAAAAACAGCAGTGTCTCACACTAAATTGGATAGTATGAAGACTTCTTTCATCTCAAAACATGTTTACAAAAAATAAGACTATATTTAAATGGAAATTTATAAAATTTCCAACACGTCTGTGGCATATTGCCAAGCTCAGTAGCTGCATTTCCTTTATGTTCGCCGTGTGCTCTCTCTCCAAACAGTCCGAACTTCCGCTGTAATGAAAACAAACCTTTTAAATATTTGAATTCCAATGGTTTTCTATTTTTAATTTTTACGAGTATATTTCTGGCCAGTCTCAAAGAGTAGGATGAAACCTTGTCCTGTGGGATTGTGGGTGTTGCTATAGGCTGATATAAGATTATTGACATTGAATAGATGGATTGGTTAGGCTTAAGGTTCGGGTAGAGACCCCAAACAACACCTCCACTTGAACATGGTATGTTCTAAATTCAAATATGTGTTTTGTGGCTGATAATGATGCGCTAGGCAGGCGTGGTGGATTGTGTTGTTGTTATGTTATGGTTTATTGCTGGCTGATTCGCAAGCCTCCTCTCTGCAAGACTTCTTCTCAGAGATAGAAGTCTTGGTACACGAAAATTTATTTATTTTCTCTTTTAATTTTCTGTAACTTGGCAATCTGTGTAACACACAATGGGCCATTCGTTTGTCGTTTCTTGATTTTATAATAGGCATCTCCAAAGGAAGCTTCATCAAGCTTGCCTAAGTGCCACGGTCTTCAAAGCGGTCTACCAGGGCAGAAACGCTATGCCTTTTTAGACGAAAGTATTGAGCGCTTCCCGTGCCTTCTATGCAATAATAAAATATTGACCAAAAATATGCTTGGCTGATGCGATCACCGAATACCTTTACTTACATTTGCAGAATTCGGTAAAGTAATAATATAAATTAGTGCTTGACTGCAATCCCACCTGATAGTAAGCAGTGATGCAACCGTTGATGGTGAAGCTAGAACTAGTTTATTAAGAGCCTATTCATTCTAACCTTGAAGACGTCTAAATTATAATCGGACGGGAAGACCGCAGCAGGCAAATTTTAATTGCAGAATCACAACAATCGCAAATAACGGTAATTTAAGCAGTAATTTGTTCCTGCATTAGAACGAATTTATTTTTATGGAATAATTTGCGATCATTTGAACATTTGGTCGTGCGTCCTTTTGCCGTTCACGGTCATGGTCGGTTCAATCGTGAGTCGCGACCGTGGCTACTCAAAGGGCACGAGACATCGATTAAATGAACGGTTAACCTATTTTTAGTAGTAACTTTAAGTTGTATTATGACCTGAAGGCGTTAAAAACCAGGGCTGAAAGATTAGGGCAACTGAAAGAATACATGTAGGTTTTTTGCTTGTTTCATCCTATGGCAAGAGAAATATTGGATGGTTTCCCACCTAAAAAAAAATCTGTTCACTCTCGCTCGTTCCATTTAGAGCGGTAGGATTATTTCATGATATTACAACTCAATAAACGGCGTAAAACATAGGATTACTGTTGAAAATGCGAAATACTCAGTGTGGTTTTTAAACGCCAAGGTCTACTGTCCATGGACGCATAGCTTCATAGACGCGTATTCGTCATTATACGCTTGGTGTACGCCTGCGTGAAGCTTAAATATAAAACTGAAAGTCTGTCGTCGAAGCGGCAGTGTCGTACCGTCTAGTCTTCTTATCGATTCGATGGTAAACTCATCGAACAGTTTGAGCCCAGTAAATAGCTACATAAATAGCAGCATCGGTAGCTCTCATCAAATCCTCCAAAGTGTAGTTTTGTATGTTAGTTTCACGCAGGCATGCATGCGCACCAAGCTTATAATGACGCGTCTATGAAGCTACGCGTCCGTGGACACGTGGTCTAAGCTAAATTAATGTTTTGAGTTCGAGATTTCACTATTTTCAAGTTGACGAAGAGTTTAACTGAGTGACATATCAACCCATAGCCGAAACTGCTGAGATTAGGAGCCTGAAATTTTGCACAAGGTTTCCTTTTATGACGTAGGCGAGCACTAAGAGTGGATTTTCCAAAATTCACCCCCTAATGGCATGAAACGGGGGTTCAAATTTTGTATGGAGAAACCTATTTTCACGCGGGCAGAGTCGCTGACAGAACCTAGTTTATCTATAAAATGTACATTTTATGAATAAGTCCTGAAATCTAGGTCATTGCGGTTGTCGTAGGCATTTTTATTATAGTAGCAGGTTCTTACTTTCGGATCAATGGCCAATAAGTATCACAATGCCTAGCCTCGAAAGATCTACTATATTAAATTTCAGTATAGATTGATTCTGAAAAACAATTTACCTCTGAGTCAGGCTCTAGTTATTTTAGATATTTTATGACTTGTAACGTAGTGTGTGATTTTATTAAAACAACCTTCGTTCCATAATATTGTATTAACATGGACGCACAGGCACAGGACCGTTCATTGTGGCGACAGTTGGGAGAGTCATGCTCAAAAGTGTGACATCTGTGTCTTTCGGCTAAAATGATGATGATAATTTGACTGGCCTGTTGGTCTAGCGGTTAGTGGCCCTGCCTGCTAGGCCGGAGTTCGTGGGTTCGATTCCCACTCAAGACAAATGTTTGTGTGATGAGCACGATCATTTGTTCTGTGTCTGGATGTAATTTATCTATAATATGTATGTATTTAGAAATATAAATGTATGTTTATCAGTTGTATATTACTCATAACACTTGCTCTGCTTAGCTTGGGGCTAGACGGCATTGTGTGATAGTTGTGAAATATTAAAAAAAAAAATGTACCTTTTGAGTAGCGTAATTAGAGACACAATAGACAATGACCGAGCGAACGCCGGCGTTCGCTCGGGGTTTAATGAACTAACTTGGTATTACCAATCTTAGGATACCTTACAATTTAAGTTACCATAATAAAGTACCTATTCATTGTACATCCTAGTGCTGGGTAAATACCTTTCTCTATTCTGTCCATTGTTTCACGGCTCTTGGCCACTATTAACATCTAAGTCATCCCGCTATCTCCTTCATGGTATTATGATTAAATATAACATTTATAAAGTATTTTCTTTGAATTTGCAGGCACAAAGGCAGTAGACGCGTTGCTGACATCAAAATGGGCGACCGGCAAGAACCCAATCTTCACGACCCGGCACGAAGTGACAGACTACCTACATACAATGCTACTACACAAATTGTTCCACAGAGCTAAGAAGGTATTTGTAAAAACATTTTTAACTTGGGTGCTAATTAGACAGACTCCTTTTTGATAGCATTATTCGATTCAAAAAATCTCCATCTATACATATAAAAAATCTGTAGATGTTTATAGTTGGGTTTAAAGCAGCTTTCTATGGTTGTAAATTTTAGCAATCGGACCAGTACTTCCAGAAATTACCTAAAAAAATAAAACAAACTTTACCTTTATAATATTAGTCTAGATATTTTTTTTCATCGTTATTATTATTAATAATGACCAACGATCAACCATGCGAGAACCATGTAGGAATGCCATGGATGCGAGAAGCACAGAACCGTCCGTTGTGACGACACTTGGGGAAGGCCTATGTTCAGCAGTGAACGTCTTTCATCGCAAATGATGACGACGATCTACAATCAGCTTATAAATATAAAAAACAAAACCCAGGGAATAACATAACATCTTTAAGTATAGAACATTGTGCTACTTTAACTTCGTAATCTAGAAATAACGTCTGGCCTTGGAAACCAGTTTAACGAAATAACTGATAAGACATAGATAATGATGTAAAACACGTGGTAATGCATTAATTTGGGAAGTACAACTAACCGATAATAGTCTACCACGTGTTACGTTTTGTTATCAAGGGTTAAGGCCGTTTCAAATCGTTCATTCGTGAATGAATGATAAAATGTAATCCTTATGTCAGAAATGTCAATTGTTTAATTTTATTAAAAGTTGAGTAGGTATAACTTTATCCTTGTTGTTTTTTTTTTCTTTTTTCAATTTTAATAGTTACCGATTTTACAAGTCACCAGTATGCCAATGTGTTTTTTTTTTCTCTTATAATGATAGCAGAATTCGTCTCTGGCTAACTAACATTCAAAAGTCCAAACTCAGGGTTGTGCTATGAAGCGCAGTAAACTATAATGGGATGATGGATTGGACTGGACTGGATTGAATTGTATTGAATTGAATTGAATATGATATTTGTGTGTAATGACAATGTTTGCAATATAAATAATTTAATAACACAGGAGCTACGTCTGCCAACAAACTGCTATGCAGTTTGGCAGAAGTATTAAAATTTGTAAAATTGACTAAAATACAAATAAAGCATTTTATTATTATTATACAATAAGTACGTGCTGCTGCGCTCCAAATTACGCAAAACGCAAATCGTTGATGTGGCTCAAGAGACTGTCCATCTTAGGCATGGGTAGATCATGCCTACCCATGCCTGATAAGCTAAGGGCACATAAAACACAGAATATACACCCTCACTACGACAAACACTGCTGTAGACCACGAAAAATGAGAATAGGAAAAACTTGTAAGAAAGCGAAAATTTTGTAAGGCCTTTGCCCAAGTGTAGGATATTACCGGCTAGGGCAAAATAATTATATATATGAATAATAATATTCACACAACGCCGTCTAGTCCCAAGCTAAGCAGAGCTTGTGTTATGAGTACTAGACAACTGATAAACATACTTATATATTTCGAAAAAAAAACATCATACTAGACATAGATAAATTACACCCGGACACAACAAATGACACAATCATTTGTTCTGGGTAGGAATCGAACCCATGGCCTCCGGCATAGCAGTCAGGGCCACTAACCACTAGACCAACAGCCCAGCCAATTATAGTATATGAATAATTTGTTTATGCCCAAACTATAGCAGTCTTTCTAATTTACAAAAGTCACCATTATAAAAAATAAAACTATACCTATATTTCAGGTTCCTGTGACTGAACAAGAGTTGAAAGGGAAATCTAAGAAGAAGGAATTGGAGAAATCTAGTAAAAGCGGCGATGAGAAAGATGGAGAGAAGAGTCAGGCCAGTGCCTGCGAAGGAAAGGTACAAACACTTATTTCTTTATTAAGAAGATCTTCATCTTCAGCAAGTCATGTTGAGAAACATTTTATTAACCGACTTCTAAAAAAGGAGGAGGTTCTCAATTCGGATGTTTGTATATTTTTTTTTTGTGTCATGAAATGCACTTTGGCTATAAGGTACTAACGAACTGATTTGATGATGGAGCTGAAAGGTGGAAGGTAGACACAGGAACTTCATAATAAAACAATATAACCTAGTAGTGTTTGGATTAATTGGAATTGTCATGAGAAATAGGCACTCTGATTATAAGTGTATCCTAACTAAAAAGTGTGAAATAAAAAACTTTTTACAAAAAAAAGATAACCGACTTCACTAAAAAAAAACACTAAAAGGATCAAAATAACTTTAATTTCGGAAGTCGGTGTTAAATAAGATACAAATAATACCGAGAAATACCGACTTCCGAATTAAAGTTATTTTGATCCTTTTAGTGTTTTTTTATAGTGAAGTCGGTTATCTTTTTTTTGTAAAAAGTTTTTCATCTAATGTATCTGAGGTTTAATAGATAGATTGGTACTTGAAATTTTCTCAAAATATATATTTCTATTGCAACTGTATTGTATGACAACAAGTAATAAAACTCCCATTTGACCGATTTTTTACTTTTTTCCAGGACACAAAAGACGTTAAAGAAAAAGAGAAGAAGAAACGCAAGATTCGTTTAGAGATGCACATGGACCAAGTGTTCCTAGACACACTAGACGCCTACGTATGGATCTACGACCCCAAGCCGTGGTACTACTGGCTGTGCGGCATCTTAGTGGTCGTAGGCACCATCACTGTCTGTATGTTCCCGCTGTGGCCCGCTACTGTCAGGTAACACGGAGTTTCACTTAAGTTATATCAGTAATCAACTGTTGGATAAACAAGAAAAGTTATGGAAGAACCGATTCTGCTAATATAGGCATCATCATGCTTAAGAGAAGGCCTCAATCATAAACTTGGTACAGAAATAAAGATTTTGTATTTTGTATAATAACTAGAGATCAGAGTAGGTAGATTGAATTGGGGTCATTGATCCGATACATATATATTAATATGGACATTCCACCGAAGAACCGGAACCGACCATAGAACCAGTAGGAATTGTATTAAAATGAGTAATATTATATTCTTCATATTTTTTTTTTAACGGCACACAGTCACGATTTGACACAACTCAACGACCAATCAGAACATTATACCTTCCTTAAAATTTTAAATGGGAATCCGGAAATACCAAAACTACTTTCCGGAAAAATGGCTTATCCATGTTATTCTTGTGTGCATTTATGATACAAGTACCAAAAATCTATCTACCTACTCCGATCATTGATAATTACTCAAGCCGTGGTTAGCCAACTTAGAAGGATGGTATAATAGGTATTAATTTAAAAAATGTTTTCAGTGAATAAAAGGTCTGCTGGAAAAAAAAACCGTTTGAAATAAGCAACACCTTTGTGCTCTTCAATCGGTATTTGTTTTTTTTTTTTCATTTAAATAAATAAAAATATTACAAAACAGTGTGGATTTTTAAGGCAGGGTAGTAAAGGTACCTTAACCATTGTAGCTACTCTACAGTAAAACATTCTTAGGAGAGTCTTAACTTATTGAGGAATTGCTAGCAATGCTGTTACAAATAATATTATTACATTAAAAAAAAAAAACAGCAAGAATTTTCTCTCTTACTGTATTTTTTTAACATTTTTTTTTTTTAAGTATATCTTTTAACATGGTATAGTAAAAATATTGTAGAAAACAATAAAAAAACTTAAAAGGTTTTTTTTTATATTGAAGCTTCTAGCTGGTTCTTCACCATAGAAAACAATTTTTTTTACATACCCACTGTAGAAATTTAACGTCATCGCATACGAAAATATTAATTCCATTTTATTTTTTCTATTTCCAGAAAGGGCGTGTACTACCTAAGTATCGCGGCCGCAGCCTTCCTCGTGACGATCATCGGGCTGACGATCCTGCGCGTGCTGGTGTTCTGCCTCGTGTGGATGCTCACCCTCTCGCGCCACCACCTGTGGCTGCTGCCCAACCTCACTGAGGACGTCGGCTTCTTCGCCTCCTTCTGGCCGCTCTATAAAGTGAGTTACTGCTCTTTGAAATAACTGGTAGCCTAAAAAACGTCAATTCACTGTTTAATGTTGAATTTAAACAACCGTCTACTGAACAGTTAGAATAAAGTTTTTTTTTGTTGGTCCATTTTTTCCACAAAAAAGTTCACAGACGTGTGGCTCAAGCGGATAGCACTCGAGCTCGCATTGATCTGAATTGAGCCGAGATATCGTGTCCGTGAGAGGTATCTTTGTGTGCGTTGATCGAGCGCGCTTTGTATCTAAATTGACTTCTGTACCTATCTATTTTGTGGTATTGCTGTGGAAATAATACGCACTCACTTCTGGTCAGTGAGATCGCATTTATACGCTAGGCCAGGAATATTCTAGAAGACTTTTCAACGCCACTTTAGAACAACGTAGTCGCACCGCGGGTCATAAATAAAAAAATATCATTTCTAAAAGGCTCGCGACTCCATCTAATTTCGACTCTATAGAACAAGGTGGAAGGTACAAATCCCTTTATTTACTAATAACAATAGAAGTACCTTAGACGAATTTTCTAGAATTTGGTACGGACTTCGATTCTAGAACATTCAAGCAATACGTTTTAATTTTTAGACTCTACTATTGATTTCGGCGGAGATACGACTTAACAAAGTTTCACGTTGTAACAGTATATTATGTATCTAATTTTTGACTCCTAATTCCTATTACAGTACGAATACCGCCCCGGTTCCGACGCCGACAAGGCATCGAAGAACAAGAAGAAACGCAAGAAAGACAAGTTGTCTGATGATGAAGGGGAGAAGACTCCTCTTCTAGAAGAGAAACAGGAGGCAGAACCTCACGTAGAGCCAGTGGAGGCGAGTGAGGACACCGTTGTGGAGACCAAGTGAGTATCCTCGTTTATTCTTGAAATTCGAGATAATTACTATCCACCACCACACAATATTGACCTTTAGCTATGTGTATTTTAAGTTGAATTTTAAATGATGGCAATAAAATTTGAACTTATGACTAAAGGTCGGGTATATAATAGGTAGAGCATAATTGCCTAATGTTCATGGAAGTAAGTAACATAGAGCTGATAATACCTCTTCTATAATCCCAGAACCATAAAAATGAAGATAAAAAGTTTGTGCCGAGATGGGCAAAATCGTGGAGCGAACACTAGTTAATTAATACACTAGTAAAATGTTTGTTCGCTCATGAAATTACCAAAGTAGCATCATCAACGTAACCATGAAAGTATGACGTCACAAGCCTATTATAGTTGTGGGCTTGCCCATCGGGCTCACATCAGTGGATTAGCGCTTGCATTGTACATAGTAGTGTGTACATACCATATGTCTATACATTTTCGTGTCTCAGGTCAAGCTGTAATAACAAAAGGTCATGTCACTGTGTGCGTGAGTGCGACAGCCTATTCCGTAAATAAAAATAAAATTCGAAAAAAAAAATACCTACCCATCGCTCCTTAAAAAGATGTCAAAATCGTAGGGGCCCAGCAGGGCTGAAGCCTACTGGTGCCATGGGTTCGCTTTCGAAAAGGAAACCTTAGGTCCTGGAACGCAAGGCATAGAAGGAACATAGGAGTGGATTTTAGTCAGTAAAAGTCTGACGCCCTCTCGCCCGCTCCGGCCTGTTAGTGACTTCTGTTATTAGATGATTTCCCACCTAAAAAAAAAACACATTTTATTGTAGATTCGGGTCGAGAATCACTAACATAATGCCTCCTGAATAATTTTGCTTTTACATATTCAAAACTGCACGACTATGTTAACCTTATCCGTCTTTCCAGGTCCGAACAAGACACATCCACGCCTCCAGCAGACAAGCAATCCGAATCAGAATCGGAGAACAGTCAACGTTCGTCAACAGACCGCGACTTCGAGATCGTGGAGCCCGCAGACGTCGAGCCAGACAGGGACGACAATGCGTAAGGGGGAGAGGGAATGTACTGAACTGTAGTGGGTATGTTTGTATGGAAAATTTGCCGAAATAAATATGACCGAAAATAAAAAAGGTTAGGTTATACATAAATGTTGTTTTTTTTTTTCAGTATTGTGTACTTACAAAGATGATAGCGGAAAAATTGCGCACAAGTTTTTAAAAGTAAATAGGAAAAATCCTAAATGAAAATTAGTCAGGAATCAAATCTTTATACATATAATACTATGTACGTGTTGTCTCCTAACTCCTAAACGGCTTGACCGATTTGGGTAAAATTTTAGTAGGTCCTTGGATGGTTTTAAAATAAAATTAGATCCATCTGTCGAAACTGACGTTTTGCTTCGGAAAAGAAAAAAATACTTATTTGTCAACGTTGACTACAAAAGAAACAATAGAAAGTTATGTTTTATGAACTACTAATGTCGACTACGCGACATCACAAAAAAGCTTGTCTACATTTTTAATTGTGCAGTGGCTAAGTAAAAAGACGCAGTCAGGAAATATAACGTTGTATTCGTCATTTTAGCAACGCACATGCATTATGTGTATCTGTAAAAGTTACAACTACGTAATTCTACGTAATTTGATGTATTTAATATTATAGTCTTCCTCACATACAATAATTATTATAATTGGACGTATTTTATGTAAAAAGATACATATGAATATAATACGATCTTCCAATATTATGTGTTTCATATAATCTATATATATATAAAAGGAGAAACTGACTGACTGACATATCAACTCACTACAGTGACTAGGAGCGTAAAATTTTTCTTTTATAACGTAGGCGAGCACTAACAGAGGATTTACCAAAATTTACCCCCTAAGGGGGTGAAACAGGGGTCCGAATCGCGAAAAAAAAAATCAGCTGTTCCCTATGTTTATGTTCGCATAACTCGTCAAAATGTATGGAGCAGCTGATTTTTTTTTTTCGCGATTTCAGGTTTGGTTCCATAGTAAAAGTTGTTCATAATGAGTAGTAAAATGTCCCCTCGAAATTCTTAAAGTTAATATTTTGACACCTTATATAACGACGAAATAATTTACTAAGTTTTATCAAATCAAGCTTGGTCTTGTCTTGGTCATTCTAAGTTCTTAGCCTTAGTTTCTTGTGCGCGTCCGACTTGCCCTTGAGCGGTTTTTTTATAGAGTAACCATGTAGTTTCTTACCGGTTCTTCTTCATGGGAAACGACCAATTGGGAGACGTGCACCAGCTTCTGACGTTTTATAAGTGTAGCCTACGTAAAATAAAATATTTTCAATTTGAACTGTTTTAATTCATTAAACCCCGAGCGAACGCCGGCGTTCCCTCGGTCATTGTCTTTCTATTGTGTCTCTAATTACGCTTCTCAAAAGGTTGAATACATTTTTTTTGTAAATTATTATAGTTATATTATGATATTATTAAACTCTCCATAACCGTTAGTGATCGTCGTAATGCAAACTGCTAAAAAACTCCATACAAACATACCCACACGATGTTCTAAAAATCTGAGACTGTAGACAGTTAGGTTATATTAGTTTAAATTTCGAGTATTTCCTTATGGGTATTATCACTTATCCAATGTTATAATAATTGTGCTATAACAAGCGATATAACGCATTTGGTTAGTGATAAAAAAACTAACTAAGGTAGGCGCCAGATAAACTTGAAATAACGGTCATTGACCCCTCCTACATTTATTGACGTTACATTTCTTTATTTCTAAAACGAAAATAAAGACAAAGCTGTCAAGACAGCTTTAATTCATTAAACCCCGAGCGAACGCCGGCGTTCGCTCGGTCATTGTCTTTCTATTGTGTCTCTAATTACGTGACTCAAAAGGACATCGACAAATCGACATCGAGGAAATCGACATTCTATCGCGATCCTTCACATTTTCTAGTAATAAAAAACAGTTCATTGTTGGTTTTACGGTTACTTTCGCAGAGATAGCAAAAAGTCAATGTACTTTATTCCATGTTTATCTGGCCTCTTGTACAAATACCGGCACGGATCTTGAGCGCTGAGTTCTACAGCTCTACTTGCGCAGAAGCACGCAGAAGTGAAATGTCGGGTCTCTTTAGTGGTATGAAAAGAGACGCGGGGGCGGGGAGTGCAATCCTCGTACAGTGATTGACTCGCCGATGTGTACGATGCGTAAAGCGCTCCCAGCTCTTTCGCCGAGCGCTCAAGATTCGTGCCGCTATCTGTATAGTGTTTCACTAAAACTGTGGTAATAATAATAATACCAAATATTTTATCCAAGGATCTGAAGTAAAACAAAATTTGAATAAATGATGTTTGATGTCAACTGATTTTGTTAACTATTGCAATTAAACAATAATATTTATTAATATTACATTATCTACAGTAGTAATAAAGCTTATATTATCAACGCAAGCTCAAAAATTTAACTTTATTTTGCCTTGCTAGTTAACAAAATCGGTTTTACTAATAAAAACTCGATTTACATAATAAAATAATAATTCTTTGTTCGCTCTCTCGATGTGTGTTCGGAGAACGGATGAGAAATGTGAATATAGAATTGACTTAAAAAATTAAAGTTTTTGACGTAATTATTAAATTGATTTTCTAGACGAATTATATTGTGTATTCCCGTATACTGACGAAGATTCCCGAAGCGTGATTAGAAAAATCTGAATGGAAAACACTGGCTACCATGATTTTTTTTCTAGTCAGATTAATTATCCGAAACCTTACAATTCCAACTCGGGCGCATGGGCGGAAACGACCGAGTGTGACGCAGTCTCGTGTTCGGCAAACTTCGGTAATCTTCGGCTCGTAAATGGAAGGATCTTCACTGTAGTTCGAGCAATTATATTTTACTTACATTTTATTGATGTTTGTTACGTCCGTCGGGTTTTGTGATTCAGACCGATTATGACGGATTGATATACGAAAATGATCCTTATTACAATTTTATTATGATCGTGTAAATCTTTTTTTCCTTATTTCATAATTTCTTGGTGCATCATTACAATACATTCCGATTCTTATCAACATCTCATTATCATGATTTCTACGTAGTCTTCCGTGTTTATAATTATCCTTCCTTACACTTATATAAATAATCAAACTGAATTTTAAAAATGAGATTTCTTTCGGCTGACTGTACTTATGCATGTAAGTCTCATTCTAAATAAATATAATTATATTTTACGTTTAGTTACCTAACGCGTGGTTACACATATATACACATACTTTGGCAAGCGCTGTAGAACTCCCTGTTCATATCATTTCGCTTAACCAAACACTGTAACTTTACTTCATTCGCATTAAGACTAGACATTTGAACAAACTTTTTTTACTGTGCGTTCAACCGATTATGACTTCTATTCCGTAAATGGTAAGGATGGCATTACAAACAAAAAAGTGGTTACAATACCAACTATTTGTTGCAGTCGACATTTGACATACCACTAACGCAATAAAAGTCAAAATCGGTTGAACGGACAGTAAAAAAGATTTGCTTACTGCGAATGGAGTATAGATAAATTATTTTCGTGTATCAAATCGGTCTTCTTTAATATTTTGGTGCTGTCTACAAAGTGAATAATAATTCACATTTATTTCGTGGAAAAAACGCGATATTTTCGATTTTTGTGCATTTTTTTTTTTCATTAATTAGGTACATGTGTTTTTGTAAATACGCTGGCACTCGTGTGATGATCTAATGATGTAAACGACGAGATGTATCAAGTTAATCAATGGTATTTCAATAAAAATGATACTCTTTTTATTTGGGTTTTATTTAATTATATTAAAACAGCTTATATAATATGTATTTTGTACATTATTGGTCATAAAAAAAAAACATTACTGTACGTTCGAATTATCTTGACCGGTCTGAACTTCGCATAATTGCTTGCGCAGTAATTCTTTTTAAGAATCATTATGGCGAATGCATACTTTTTCGAATTCGGAACGCCAACTTCAGAGCGGCCAACATATTTTGAACGTACCGTACAAGCTTAAATTCTAAGTTCGATATTTCGATTTATAAGTTGCCACGTTTGTCTTGTTCCAATTCAATAGATTCGAATAGTGTCTTGAAGTTTCCAGCGCCGAAACCCTGGAAAAAAGAGAAACTTGTTTACTGTGTTACGAAAATAAATAGAAGTAGTAATCAGAAAAGTAACAAAAACTTATGTCCCTTACAAACAAGAGGACCCGTTTTCATAGAACCTTTTAACAGCCTACATCGGATATATCCGACGACCAAATACTCCATCTCGTCAGCTCTTCTGACATATGGGGATTGAAGAGTTAAATGAGATTGAGTACCCAGTCACAAACACATGACCCTGGCATATACGACACGAAGACACTGCGGATCAATCCGACGCAAGCGGTTTAAGAAAAGTATTCAGTATATGATTCTGGTGACTAGCTTTCGTACATGGTTCTCAATGCAATACATAAAAGAACTGGGCAAGAGCGAGTCGGACTTGCGCCCTGAGGGTTCCGTACAAACTTATGTAAAGAGTTCAATTCCCGATTGGAGTCTCGATTTTTCCAAATATTTTTTTTTTTTTTGTGATATATCAAAAAAAAATCTGTTTTCAAATTTATTCCTGTACTTGTGTTATAAGACCTTGCTTTATGCAAAATTTTAGGATTCTAGGTCAACGGGAAGTATTCTAGAATATTGGTTAAAAAAATAATTGCGTTCGACACTCATTTTTTTTTTCGACGTAAAAGTCTATATATTTTTCTGTTAACTTAGAGTTTGTTTTTTTCTCAGCTTCAAAGGAACGCAAACCTAAGTATATACTTTTAATTCAAACTCAATACATCCACGCGTTCCCGAGATAAATGGTCTTGACAGACGGACGGACAACAAAGTGATCCTATAAGGGTTCAGTTTTTCCTTTTGAGGTACGGAACCCAAAAAAAAATTCAAAGCTACTCACATTATGATTCCTCCTCTGTATAACCTCCAAGAAGAGCGTAGGCCTATCCTGAGTGTTCTTCGTAAAGATCTGCAGCAGATACCCGTCATCATCATAGTCTATGAGAATATTGAGCCGCTCCAACATGTCTATGCTTTCCGCTACCCTCACTCTGCTTTGCTGAAGGCGCTCGCGGATCAGTTTGTAGTATTTTGAAGGTATCGAGAGGAATTCTACGCCGCGAGCACGGAGTTTCTCGATCTGTGAAAAAATAACTGTAGCCTTAAGATCCCTAGGAATTTAAATATACACTATTTATTATTTTTCCAATGTTTGTTTTAATCAATGTTTGGATTTATTATTTTGTTTCGATATCTTAGTTTTATTTAACCTCCGTGAGTGTGACCGTGGCATTACCGCGGGCTCTAACAGAATACCAGCGCTGCGTTATTTATCGTTATAAATATCGCAGCATATGCTGAGTTAGGCGCCTTTTTGGCTTTGCACAGATTTATAGTTATTATTTTTTTTGCCATACTTAAAATTCTACTGTAGGTGTGAGGTACGAATAAACGTTTTATTTTTCTTTCTTTCTATTTTTTTTCACTAAGCTGACAGTTGTAGGACATTATTGGGACACTCGATGACCACAATCGCTGTAATCAAGAATTCAGAAATCATAGAACCGTACCGAAACAGACTTTGCGATTAGAAGCTATAAACAACTCGTTAAGAATTCTCGAAAATGGGACATCACTGCCCGAACATCATCATCATTTCAGCTGAAAGACGTTCATTGCTGGACGCAACTCCCTAGGTATCGCCACAACGACAGGTCACCAGGTCAACCCTCACCAGGTGATCGGACTGCCATTTCAGAGGCCTTCCAACGCTGCGTCTTCAGTTTCCACTCTAGAACCTTATATATTAGAATCTAAATGTCTAGTGCTTAAAAAACAACGGTAACTTTCTTCCTTGGGGAACCACAGGAGCAAATTTTTTCTGTACAAAATACCGACCATGGCTTAAGCAGTTCTGGATAAACATATTATAAAATACCATCCGTAAAAGATTAACTTACAGCAGTAATAATATCCTCAGTATTAAGAGCGATGTGCTGGACACCAGCCCCTCCGTGGTATTCCACGTACTCCTGAATCTGACTCTTCTTCTTGCCGGGCGCTGGCTCGTTGATGGGCATCTTGACTGTTTCCTCGTAGTTAGCCATCACGATGGAGCGCAGGGCTGAGTATTCCGTGCAGACTTGCTTGTCGTCTACTGACCAGAACCTGAGAAATAAAAGTATGATTCATACCCTAATCTCTGATGTCACTAATCCTACGTGGGACACTAATGGCGACCCTATATAGTGGTATTTATTGTTCGTCGAGAGCGATTTTTTTTGCTTTCAATGAATTCTCCCGTGGAGCGAAAGGGCGTGTGAGGCTTTTACTGATTAAAATCCAGGTGGGTTTCAGTTATTTTTTGCGTTCCCAGACCGTTGGTACCTCTTTCAAAAGTTCTCTTACCTTAGTGAACCGGTGAAAATGTAATATTTAAGTTGTAACTGGAAGTTACTTTCAATTTTCAGTGACATTTTTTATTTTAATATTGACAAAGATACGGTGGATTTGGGCTTTTTATTTTTATATATAATGAAGGGTTTACTAATCAAAAGAAAAATATTGATCAAATCCTCGTCAGAGTTTTGTTTACTCTATAATTGCTTTTTTTTATTTATTTTTTTGTATCATAATTTAGCCGGAAGACTGCTTGACTGCTGCACAAAATCCTCCCCCAAACACTGCTAACAATACCAGTTGGACCCTCTTCTTTACTTAACCTGCTAAATTCAAATCATCAGTAAAAAAAAGGGTAGGCTATTTGCTGATAAGTTAAAGAGGAATCGTTTGCCTTGTCATGTAAAGAGGAGGGATGAAACGCATGTTACTAAAGAGTTATGAGCATACATGTGGATGGATGGATAGGGAAAGGGAGACCAAAAAAAAGATGGATGGATAGCATGACGAGTGACAGGCCAGAATGGAAGAAAAAAAGTATTGCGCCGACCCCAAATAACACGGGACAAGGGCAGGAAGATGATGATGATTTGCTGTGAACATCTTAATGGATCATGAAACATTAGTCACCTGTGAAACTGCAGACATCTTTCATACCAGGACGCAGCTTCTTCCATACCACCATCTGGCTGGTTTCCTACTACGTGATCAATGAAGTTGATCTCCACTTTTGGCCTGTGACAAAAAAAAAACATGAAGAATGGATTTCAAAGGCTTCACTTTCAACCTCCATAGGAGGTGTAGGTATGTTTCCAGTTTACGTACAGGAATTTATTGATGGGGTCTTTATCCAACAGCTGATATCCAGGCAGGAAGGGTCCCCGGTATTTGGATCTGTCTACTAATGTGTGTGTGTTGTCTCCGTACTGTCAACAAAAAAATTGGATTATTGATCGAAAATGTTCAGCTCGTGTTGCTAAAAAGAATTTGGGGTTCGTTAAATCTTCTGGACCTGTACCATGACGTCACCGGTACAAATGGTGGATACCACACCAATACGTACAAAATGTTATACGAACACGTTCATTGTGAGTACAACTAAAGAGTGGAATACATCCTGGGGATCTTGATGTCAAGAGTGAATAGGTTACTTCTAGGCAAGCCTGCTCCATAGTCGACTAAGACCTGTTCCCAGTACCATGACGTTTAAAGTAAGATTGTTTCATTCTTATTTCCAGTGTGGGTAAGAGATGGCGCTAGACAACCTGTATAGCTCTGTCTCTTACCCACACTGAAATAAAAATGAAACAATCTTACTTTGAACGTCATGGTAACCTCGTTCGCCTGGGATTCAAAACTACCCCTCTGAAAGGGGCACGGGAATAGAATAGAATAAAACTTTATTGAACACCAAAATAGTAACAAAAACTTTTAAACTAACTTAATCTATGGGTATGGGTGTATCACTGGGTCCGTTACTCTTTTTCCCGGATCAAGTGTAAGTGTACTTAGTGGTCTTAACTGGTCCTAAGCTGGAATTCAGGCTCATTATGCTCATAGGAGTATTTATGGCGAGTGAGCCGTGTTCACCCCAGTATAGTTTAGCACGCACCCTGGGATGTTGGGCGACCAATTCAAATTACTGTGATGAACGCCAAAATACTGCAATAACTTCTCACAAAAATCAAGCATGTCATAGTCAGACCCCTCTTGAAATAACGCTACATACATAGAATTACATAGAAATCAAGGGAATTAAAGAGAGTAATATTATGGCTCTTTTCTTTGAGTCCACTACGCAAAATTTGACCTTGAATCTCGAGGATTCTGCCAGTCCTTGTTTCATATTTATTTACATAATATAATTAGGTACTTAGTATGGCAGAATCAGCCTTATAACGTTCCCACTGCTGGGACTCAGGCCTGCTCTCTAGGAGAGGGAATGGGCAGTAATCCACCACTTGGGCCCAGTAGTAGGTAGTTGGGTGTGGTGGGTGAGTAGTAGTTGGTATCACATGTTTTTGAATTTTTGGTTCTAGGACAAGTCAGTATTCTCACGATTTTTCTCTCACCCATGTTTTCTTTTATCTTCACCATATATATATATTTACTTGTGCAGATTTAGGTGCCTTACCGTTTTAATAGTAGCCATCCTGACAACTCCATACTCGTCCTTCTCCTGCCACAAGTCCCTGATGACCACAGCGCCCTGTTTCCTGGCGTACTCCAGAATAAAGTCCAGGTTCTCCACTTGGAAAGCCACGTCCTTCACGAAGTCCCCATGATATGCGACTTCGTTTGCGAAGTCTGATTCTTCGGGCTCGTATTGAGCTTGGAATACAAAAATGATCTGTTGATAGAAAGGACAGTATTGTTAATGAGATATCGCTATCAGAGGATATATTTAACCAAAACTAATCAAAATTTATGAAAGCGGCTCTAATACTTATTGAGAAAGGTCTAGACTGATAATTTATAGCATACTCAGCCTTTTAATGTTCCCACTGCTGGTACTCAGGCCTCCTCTCTAGGAGAGGGAATGGGCCGTAATCCACCACGCGGGCCCAGTGCGGGTTGGTGAATGTCACATGTCTTCGAATTTTTTGGTTCTAGGACATGCCGGTTTCCTCACGATGTTTTCCTTCACCGTTTTGAGAGCAGTGGTGATGAAATAAATTATACAAAGTAATGCGCCTGGCGGGGTTTGAACCCGCGACCTAAAACTCGTAAGTCGGGGCCGTTACCAGAGCAGAGCAGAGCAGCGCTGACTATTTATAATCATAGCTAATTTAATAATATTATAACTTATAAAAAATCGCCTTGGACGCGTCTGTAAAGGTTTTATAATACAATTTATTAAGGACGCTTTTACTTTTTCCACGCGCTCAAATTTAGGTATCTTACTTAGCCTTAACACATCAACATTACGCTCACGCACACAGAGAGCCCATTAGTGGTTGAGGCGCCCACCCACCGTTGGAATAAAGCTAAGTGAAATTTATCAGCCGCATCCTGGTAGACTGGAAGCCGACCCCAAACTAGTTGGGAAAAGGCTCAAGACCTAGGAAAGTGGAGTAGTAACCAAAGACGCAGGGGACAGCTATAACTTTGAGCAATACCAAGCGACCCAACCAGCGTCAGGCAACTACCACGAAGTTGTCTGGCATTTTTGCTGAACTGGACCTATTTGGCGCAAGCGCGAGACACACAATGTTAGTTATTTTATTTTCTCAAGTGGGTTACATGTTGTTTCTACATTGTGTGTATCTGTGTACATGTGCCAAATAAAATATTTTTTCTTTCTTTTCTTTCTTGCCATACCTATTTATACCTACGCACCTTATTTACCTGATCAAAACCATAAAACAACGCAAATAACATACAGAACACAATCGAGACATAAATAATAACCAGTATTTCACACTTATAAATAGTCAGGGGCTCGTCTAATCATAATACTAGTTTACCTTATTCATTCTGACGGCATATGAAGCTGTTTTTCTCGAACCAGTCTCTAGACCGCTGTACGCTAGAGGTTCGAAGCCAAATCTTGTCACATAGTAACTGGCTGCCTGAGAAATAACAAAAAAAAAACATGAAAACCAGCCAGCACTTGATACAAAAAAAAATATGTTTTTTTTATTTTTAAACCTTGGCCCACACTATGAGTTATTCCTGTATAACTCACATACACACGCAGACCCGCACCAACTAGCTGAAAGCCTGCCTTGCCTGGGACGAAGGCAAAGAACGAACAGGAGTGGGTTTTTAGTCAGTAAAAGTCTGACACTATCTCACGCTCCGCCCAAGAGCGAGATTTGTCATAAGATGATATTCCCAACCAATAAAAAAAAAAAAACTACGATCAATAGAACATTATAAAACTTGATAATGATTGGAGGGAAGACGAATTTAATTATATTTAAATTAACATAATACATAGTTCACTAATGAATAAATTTATTAAGTAAGGCTTTTATGCCTTACATAGTAATTTATTACCTTCTAAAGTATTTGGTGGATCCGTTAGTTTCTTTGGGTATGGAAACCTTTTTTTTGAGGTGGGACAACATAAAAAAACTTTCTCTCGCTCGGTGTGGAGCAACAGGGATTTTGCTGACTAAAACCCACCTGGGGCCTTACCATGACATGTTAAAATGGCAGTTGTGCGAGCGAGAAAGAGGGATGGAGTTATACATCCTATATAGCTCCATCTCTTTAACAGTTCAGTTTAGGTCGTAAAATGTTAAAAGCTCATGGTCCTCTGTATTCCTTCACCTTGCACTTTGCGTTCTAGGGCCATGGTAATTTAACTCTTTCGTACAATCTCACAGCCCAACATTCCACGGAACCCTCTTTGGGTACGGAAACCTGAGTAGAAAACTCACCTGTTTGGCGTTAGACACCCAGAAAGTGAGATGATCGAAGGCTAAGAACTGTCCAGCTTCTGGCTTCCTACCCTTGTCTGTGTAAGACGTCTGAAAACAAAGGTATTTTTAAACAATAGCCAAGTTCTAAATACCACAAAGCCTTTGAGCTTCACCTATTCATTGGCATTGACAAAAATACTATTTGTAGAAAAAAGCGCACAATTATGGCATTGTATACAGATGCATTTCAAAAAGTAATGTGCGTAATTAATTTTATCTAGTAACAAAAATATGGATCTGCTGTATCTAAGACAGATACATTTTTATTATTATTAATATTTTAAACAAAAAGTAAGTTTTTAGTTAGCAGGATTTCAAAAAAAAACTTCATCATTTCAGCCGAAAGACGTTCATTGCTGGACATAGGCCTCCCCCAAGTGTCGCCATTACGTCTGGTCCTGTGCATTTCGCATGCATCGGATTCCTGTAACCCTCACAACGTTTTTGGTCCACCTTGTGGGAGGAGATTCCAACGCTGCGTCTTCCGGTACTTATGCGGTCGCCATTCCAGAACCAGATCTTCAAGAAAATCAGGCTTCTGTCAGTAGCTGTAGTCATAACCATTTCGAAAAAGACTATTTTTCGTAGTAAGTACCTAGTCTGCGAGTGGCTGACTTGTAAGCTATTAATTAGTGATCTAAGTGCTAAGAAATATAAGCTAGACACAATTATGTACGTACCATTGTAACTCCTCAATATTATAACAAAGAATATTAATTAACAACACTAAAATGCGAGTGTGGTTGTATCAAGCACCGTATTTAGACTAAAACGTACCAGAATCAACCGGTGCTTTTATTGAAGCGAGAAAATGTCGACTCCATAATGTAGTTTTACAAGAAAACAAGATAGAAGTAAGGCTGTGTTTACATTCGGTCAAATATTTTCACAAAAAATGATTAGATTAGGTGAGTCAATATCTTTTCCTGATTAAAGGATATTGTGAAAACTTTTATTTGGTTTTTTTTTTGTTTATGTCAAACATTGCGCACCGGAAAACGCAGCGTCGGAAGGCCTCCCACAAGGTGGACCGACGACCTGGTGAGAGTCGCGGGAGTGCGGTGGATGCGAGACGCACAGGATCGGTCGTTGTGGTTTCGTCGACTTGGGGGAGGCCTATGTCCAGCAGTGGACTTCTTTCGGCTGAAATGATGATGATGATGAAGTCAAACAAACGTTTTCAAAAAAAATCTTCTTCATCATCATTTCAGCCGAAAGACTCACTGCTGGACATAGGCCTCCCCCAAGTGTCGCCATTACGTCTGGTCCTGTGCATCTCGCACACACCCACATTAGGAATTACTTCGTGTATCGTGTGTGTGTTCACAAACACATAAACTCACATAACAATCAGACCAGGAACACCTATTCGTAGGCCATACAAATATTTATTACGTGTGGGAATCGAACCCACGACACGCAGCGCAGTAGTCAATCGCTCAGCCACTGCGCCAACCGTGCCATCCAATCATCATCATCTTCCTGCCCTTGTCCCGTGTTATTTGGGGTCGGCGCAACACGTTTTTTTCTTACATTCTGCCCCGTCACTCGTTATGCTATCACTAACTTTCTTTTCTTTCATATCACTTTTCATACAATCCATCCATCTTTTCTTTGGTCTCCCTCTCCCTCTCATAACCGTGCCATCAAGTGAAAAACTAAAAAGCTAAGTGCCGAAAGGGTAATTTAAATCAACCAATGAAACCTGAAAAACAAATAGAAGAAACATTGATACCTACTCTATTGCTATTTGGTCTCTGAAGAATTCAGTTAATTTTGGTCTAGTTAGACCACCCGCCCGGACTATAGCCATCTGTCCGACCGAGGGGCGGCCTCGCCGGCTACTTTTAAAGGATTATTCAAGTCATCATCATCATAATTTCAGCCGAAAGACGTCCACCGCTGGAAATAGACCTCCCCCAAATGTCGCTATAACGACCGGACCCGTGTGTCTAGCATCCATCGGATTCCCGCGACCCTCACCAGGTCATACCGTTCTACGTCTTGGGAGACCATCCAAAGTTGCGTCTTCCGGTACGTGGTCGCCACTCCAGAACCAATCGTCCCCAATTCCCCATCGACGAAGTAAGCAAGTTGCAGAAAATATTAAGTACCTAATGCACAAGTGTGTGCGCAATCATAAATGCGCTCATTCTCTGCTGTTTTACTTTTAAAGCTGGATAAGACGTACCAATTGGTAAAACATAACAGAGAAAATAAAAATATGACAGAAGCAAAACATCTAAACGCAGTCAGTAAGATAGTCGTCAGTGTGAACAAAAGCTAAGCTTACGTTTGCGACGTACGTCGTCGCCATCTTGACGCGGACGAGCCTCCATCGCACAGTGTGCTCGAAATATTAGTGCAGACAAAATTTGACTAATGCCCACTTTTCTAATAATGCCCACCTTTCTTTACCTTTTCGGTGATAATGCCCACTTGGTAATGGGAAGTTAGTCAGATGAATTTTGAGGGTACGAATATCAGAACTCTGAGGAATTACATTAAAAATGTGCATGCTTCATATTAAAATCTTAGTATTTTACGATTCAGACCTACACCTACCTATCTTAACCAAAGATAGTGGTTTGTTACAGTAGCTTTATAAGTTTGTAGCGACATCTATGGCGTCACATAAGAACTAATCCTGCATCGCGCAATCAAAGTTCTCCGCGCGATTAGAACATATAGAACAACCCGAAATCATCTATCGGGCAGTTGCAGTCCACCAGACATAACATCCCGTCTGGTCGGAGGATCCTCCCTTTTCAATGGAGGTTTGTGGGACTTTACACTCTGTTCCGCCTACCTCCAAAAGTTTAATCAGAAAATACGACAGTGAACGGTCACGACTATTGAAAGACATCACTCCTGGTGTATAGGTACAGTATGGTAGATATTGATAAGAAAGTAGTTTTTGCCCGCAGCTTCGCCCGCGTACTTAAAATATAAACCTATGTCACTCAGGAATAAAGCAGCTTTCGGTCAGTGAAAAAATTTTAGCAATCAGACCAGGACCTGTACCATGACGTTTAAAGTAAGATTGTTTCATTCTTACTTCCAGTGTAGATAAGAGATGGCGCTAGACAATCTGTATAGCTCTGTCTCTTAGCAACACTGAAATAAGAATGAAATAATCTTACTTTGATAGTCATGGTAACCCCGCAGTTCTGTCAAAGACTATCTCTTACAAACAAAAAAAAAAACAAACTTTACCTCTTTATAATATTAGTGTTAACAATTGGTTCCATACACTTTAATCGTGATTGTACTTTTGCATCAAACAGCATATTTTTTTAATAATCTTAACTGGCCTCTACCTAGGTATCTGATTTAATGCAGTATGCTTAGTGCTTGCCATGATTTTTCTTCACAAAACAACTTTGGGATCTAAGCTAAAGTGTGACGGTACTTCACGCTGGAACTGCGGCTCAACCTTTATCAAGCGCAAGTTCAATCGTGTATGGAATACTGCTCTCATCTTTGGAATGGCTCTGCCAAATCCCAGCTTGATGCCCTGGAGTCGATTGAGAAGCGAACCAAGAGGATCATTGGTGATGATGCACCTGTCGAGTTAAAATTCTAATGCCTTAAACATCGACGCCGAGTTGCTGGCCTGTCAGTTTTGCTATCGATTACATTTCGGGGAGTGTGCATTGAAATTGTACGATTTAATTCCACCAAGCCCGTTCAATCATCGGACTACTAGACGTACAGCGTTGCGCCATCCATGGTACATGGTGGATATCTCACCTATCCGTACAAAGCTTTTTGGAAACACATTCATTATGCGTACAGCTAAGGGGTGGAATTCTCTGCCGGAGTCTGTGTTTCCTGATAGCTATTAGCTGTTGTATTTATGTCAAGAGTAAATTGATTACTTCTAGGCAAGCGTGCTCCATCGTCGGCCACATCATCGCTTACCATCAGGTGAGATAGTAGTCAAACGCGAGCCTATCAATAATGAAAAAAAAAACTTGAGGGATCTTTTTTACCGTTCCCTAAATGCATACCTCATTTAGAAAGCTGATATAAACTTACTGTTTTATCCCACTGCGCAACAGAGATATAAACAAAATGCAAATGTGATTGTATATAGAAAACTGGATTCCAAAGCAAGTCCAGCGGGGTTACCATGACGTTCAAAGTAAGATTGTTTCATTCTTATTTCAGTGTGGGTAAGGGACAGAGCTATACAGGTTGTCTAGCGCCATCTCTTACCCACACTGGAAATAAGAATGAAACAATCTTAGTTTAAACGTCATGGTACAGGTGCTGCACAGAGGCGGGGTGAAGCGTCATGAGTGGGTCTCACCGTTGTGTTACCAGCTTGAACGTTCCTTAGAAAAATGTATTATTTTGGTAGGCAAGGGTGGTTGGGACATATATTGTTTGAGGCTAGGTAAAAAGTGCTGGAAAACCTGTAGATAATATCTAAAAATGTAGTCTTGAAATTCCAAATTTATTTTATTTATAAAAAATATATATATTTTTTTTAGATATAAAGGACAGTATTTTAATAAAATCTCTTTATTTATTTGATAAAATAGTTATGCGTGACATAAAGGTCATAAAACACAAAACAATGTTACTTTATACTTAGGTAAGGTTACACAAAAAAAGAATAGTTTTTCAAATTAACCATTTAGTTTATAAGTTGCCACGCTTGTCTTGTTCCATTTCAATAGACTCGAAGAGTGTCTTGAAGTTACCAGCGCCGAAACCCTGAGGAAAAAGTTAAACTTGCTCACTGTGTTGCCAAAAAAGACGACCCGTTTTGACCATCAGCTGAAAAAGGTCCACTACTGAACATAGGCCTCCCCGAGCGTCACCACAACAATCGGTACTGTGCGTCTCGCAATCATCGGACCCACGACCCTCTCTGGGTCATCGGTCGACCTTGTGAAGGGCCTTCCGACACTACGAAGAACCAGAACCTTTCGGCACCATGGATCATCTGTTCTGCGAGCACTTAAGCTTGGCGATTCTTCAGGCTGCAGGTAACCTTGGTTCTCATGCGTATACAGGGTGTCTTTGACATCGATGCACAAACGAATACCATGGGTCCAGTACATGATTCTGGACTCCCCAGTAGTGGAATTTTTCGTCGGAATTTCCTCATTTTTAAACTGTATAAAATCGTTATTATATATATGCTTAACTTTTTTAGTAAAAAAAAAAAATGAATTAATTACTTTTAAAATTAAAAATGTCATCGGGGTTGATTAGAATAACGATATTTTCTACCCTGATTTATGATTACTTATTAACAATTTTACACAGTTTGAATTTTAAAAAAGTACAGATTTTCTTTAATTAAGAAAAAGCCGACGAAAAATTTCACCACTGAGGGGTCCAGAATCATGTACTGGATCAGTGGTATTCGTTTGTGCGTCGATGTCAAAGACACAGTGTATATATTCATTTCTGATTCATTAGATTCACTTCATCCAACGTTGTTGTATGCAGACTTTATCTTTCCCCAATTTAATGCACATAAAAAATAAAGACTCAAAGCTACTCACATTATGATTCCTTCTCTGTATAACTTCCATGAACAGGGTAGGCCTATCCTGAGTGTTCTTCGTAAAGATCTGTAGCAGATACCCGTCATCATCATAGTCTATGAGAATATTGAGCCGCTCCAACATGTCTATGCTTTCAGCTACCTTCAGTTTGCATTGCTGTAGGCGCTCGCGGATCAGTTTGTAGTATTTTGAAGGTATCGAGAGGAATTCTACGCCGCGAGCACGGAGCTTCTCGACCTGTGGAAAAATAATTGTTGCATTGAAATCCTTGGGAGTAAAACAAAGGCTGTTTGGGTATTCTAACTGATGATCAGAAAGCTATTCTGACCTCCGAATCAAATACAAAGAGTCAATCAAAGTGTTAGAATTAAAAAAGCCACCAATTTAAGTCTTTTCTTTTGGCCTCGTATAAATTCTGTAAGTTGCGCATGGCTCTGCAGCATGGCCAGCAAAGCAGGTGCTGCGTGTCCTGTGAAGCGTGTATAGGAGGCCGTGTCAGACTTTTATTGACTTAAACCACACCTATGATTCTTCAGTTGCCTTTTGCGTTCTAGGACTACCTTTTATACTTTTCCTTATGGCCCTAGCAGGCATCGGCCCTACTGGGCCCTTACGGATGGCTTTCATCTCTAAGGAGTTTCCACACTGACACTGTGTTTGAGATGAATCGAGAAAGCCCCATTTGGCCTGATTATCTGTGCAGCTGCCAACTGGAATCCGCAATCGGTTAAGAGATGCAACTCACCAAATAAACAACCATACCCATTTAAGTTTATTTTACTGTCTTTAACAGTCCTCAACCTACACTTGGAGCAAAAGTTTTCTTTAGAAAATATTGACCGTATTGTACTACAGTTCTGTATAAAAATAAAATAAAAGAACAACACAAACTTACAGCAGTAATAATATCTTCAGTATTAAAAGCGACGTGCTGCACGCCAGCCCCTCCGTGGTATTCTACATACTCCTGTATCTGGCTCTTTTTTTTGCCGGCGGCTGGTTCGTTGAACGGCAACCTGAGTGTTTCTTCGTAGTTAGTTATCACGATGGAGCGCAGGGCTGAGTATTCCGTGCAGATTTGCTTGTCGTCTACTGACCAGAACCTAGAAAATAAGAAGAGCTTGATTTGTATACTAATTCCGAATATGGTCCCTACACAAAGGCAGACTAATGAAAATTCGGGGATTGGATGAGCATCGAGATTAGGAAGTGGCAGTTAAGATTTAGGCGTTAATTTGGAAGTTTATAGTAACATTTTTGTGGGTGGCTTTTGGACAGCGGGGTTTAGTCTTAAACCTCAGTACGTCACAAGGGGAGCTATGAATCATGAAATATTGGTCACCTGTGAAACTGCAGACATCTTTCATACCACGACACAACGTCTTCCAGACCGCCATCTGGTAGGTTCGACACTATGTGGTCAACAAAATTGATCTCCACTTTCGGCCTGTCACCCAAAAAACAAATGAACGATTAAAACATGTCGACAGCTGCAGTTACCTCTGCCGATGGTAACACGCCGCTCGTGTGAATGAGCTCTTATAATCTTAGTCACAGAAGTCATAGTATGACTATAACTATAAGAATTTTTGTAAATTCCTACAAGTTATATACAGAATGTTACATTATAGTCAACAAATGATTACAAATAAGTTACATAACAATGTCAAATAATAAAAAATGTCAATCAAATAAAATAAAATACATGAAAACAAACAAATAAAAGCCAAATCAAAAATTAAAATAAATCATAAGAAAAGTCACAATAATTTTCAGTCCAAATTAATATTCACGTCAAAGTTAAATTACATTAAATCTTAAATTCACCAAAAGAATAAAAAGCTTGCTCGATAAGCCATTTTTTCAAACGAGCTTTGAAAAAATGCTGCCTGTAGGCGGGGGGTACCAGAAATAGCTGCAGGCGGCTAATTATGAACTGTCGGGCCCATAACATGAGTCGTCTTGAAAAATTTGGCGAGCGTTCTCGAGACCGTCGATAACTTACTGACTGACGACGATCTTCGTCTTCTTCTTCTTCCTGCCCTGATCCCATATTACTCTGGTTCGGCGCAACACGTTTTTTTCTTCCATTCTGTCCTGTCACCCGTCACACTATCACTAACTTCCTTTTCATTCATATTACTCCTCACACAATCCATCCATTTTTCTTTAGCCTCCCTCTCCATCCATCTATATGTATACTCAGAACTTTTTTAGTAACATGCGTTTCATCCCTCCTCTTTACATAACCATACCAAGACACCCGATTGCCTTTCAATTTTTCAGTCACGGACGCCACTTTCAAACTTCCACTAATATACGCATATCTCACTTTATCCATTCTCGTCACATCACACATCCTACTCAACATTTTGATCTCCACTACATGCAATCTTTTTTCACCCATCTTTTTTTACCCTTCAACTTGAGGAGCATCCGTGGGTGGTCTTGAGGACCATCGGATCCAAGGGGACGATGAGGTAGACTCTACCTCATTATCCCCTTGGACGAGCGACCCGAGGTACCGAAAGTCGGAGCAGATCAGTATGGGCGTTCTGGTGAGAGTTACAGGCACTGGATTGGAGAGGCCGCCGAAATCGCAAAACAAGTACTCCGTTTTGGTTCTACTCAATTTCAGGCTAACACTCTCCAGTCGGTGCCACCACACCTTCAATCTGTTCAGGACATCTAGACCACTTTCGGCAACCAGCACAATGTAATCATCAAACAGCATACACCTGGGAGCCTCTTCCTGAATGTAAGACGTCAGACTATCCATTATCATCAGGAAAAGGTAAGGGCTAAGAGCCGACCTTTGATGTAAGCCGAAAGCGACATTGAAGCTGCCAGTGGTGCCCACTGTAGACCGGACTTGGTTATTACGTCGACTGTACATCGCTCGGTTCAACTGCACATACTTCCCAGGCACACCTTTCTCCTTAAGGGCCCACTACAGAACCTCTTGAGGTACCCGGTCGTATGCCTTGTTGAGGTCAATGTACAGCTGGCAGATAAAGAAAATGGCATCCGTTGTACCGTACCGAAATTTCACTCTCTTCTCTCAACCGCCTATTAATAACTTTCTCCCAGGCTTTCATAGTATGTGATATTAGCTTTATTCCTCTATAATTGTTGCACTTAAGAACATCACCTTTGTTTTTAAAGATGGGTACCAAAGAACTGTTGCACCAATCATCAGGTATGGCTTCTTCCCGCAACAACTTATTGAAGAACAACGCTGGCCACGTCCATCCATCCACCCGCAAAAACGTCCACATTACAACTGGTATTCCATCTGAACCAACGGCTTTACCATTCTTCATTCCAATTACTGCTATTCTGACTTCGTCCATATAGATCATTCTTCACCCAGACTGACAGATGTCAATATTACTCGATATATGCTTATGTGTTTACATACAACAATTTGTTGATGGGGTCACTATCCAACCGCTGATATCCAGGCAGGAAGGGTCCCCGGTATTTGGATCTGTCCACTAATGTGTGTGTGTTGTCTCCGTACTGTCAAAAATAAAATCGTGATTAAAAATTTTAGGGCCCTGTTCCAAAGAAGAATTTCTGGCAATGAAAACTGGGTTGCTGAAAGAGGGAAGGGATCCATTATCCCTTTGGAGCACCAAATTTAAGGTTGCAAAAGTGGTCTTATGCTGAGAGCTTGAATCCACCAGGCGAAAATTTGGCCTTGAATTATCAACCGCCTTTTCTACGCTTTCTTCCTCAGTTCAAAGATGAACTGAGGAAGAAAGCGTAGGAAAGGCGTAAATTAAGAAATTTACGTATATATTTGGTAGAATAGTAAGCTGCTTACCGTCTTAATAGTAGCCATCCTGACTACTCCATTTTCATCCTCCTCCTGCCACAAGTCTTTGATGATCACAGCGCCCTGTTTCTTAGCGTATTCCAGAATAAAGTCCAGGTTCTCGACTTGGAAAGCCACGTCTTTAACGAAGTCGCCATGGTATGCGATTTGTTTTGTGAAGTCGGTTTCTTCGGGCTCGTACGGGGCTTTGAATACGAATATGATCTATGGAAAGTGAG
The DNA here is from genome assembly GCA_949316375.1 of Mythimna vitellina. Taxonomy (NCBI): domain Eukaryota; kingdom Metazoa; phylum Arthropoda; class Insecta; order Lepidoptera; family Noctuidae; genus Mythimna; species Mythimna vitellina. The sequence goes on along the minus strand of OX438695.1, from coordinate 19,065,361 downwards.
GATAAGTATCTGGTTATTATGCCCTGTTACAGAGAAAGCGAGTAAAAAAAAAAAAAAAACAAGCATATGTTCAGAGTGACTGTGTGAGTTTTTTTACGTTAACATGTTTATGACGTTCGGCGCTCCGATTGGCCCGCGCCAAGCTCTTAACCAATCAGAGTGCCAAACGCAGCAAACGTTGCTATCGCGTTGACGTATAAACAATTCGAACTCAACAACGTAGTAACGGTAGCAACTAAATTACGACTGCTAAACTAAAAATGGCGAGATGATGAGCTAATGAATCTAGTTCAACCCGAAGTAGGTAATAATAAAGTCACAGCAGTTACTAGGTAATCCCACAAAGTCGGTTATACTGGTTAGTATTTCGGTTGGTCTAAATATAGGTACCTAATATGTACCAGTTTACCTTGTTAATTTTGACGGCGTAAGATGCAACTTTTCTCGAACTAGTCTCCAAACCGCTGTAGGCCAGAGGCTCGAAGCCGAACCTTGTTACGTAGTAGCTGGCAGCCTGAGATATTACAAAAAAAATATGATTAACCTTACACCTACCCCTACTTACGCGTTGGTCTAACAGACCGACAATACAAATAGTGTTTTGTATGTTTTATAATCCTATGACTGAATCCTATTCTGAGACAATCGCGAGAAAAAATATCCCCAATTTTCTGGATATTATGCTATGTAATTGCGTTTTAGATTGTCGGTCTGCGAGACCGTGGGCATGTTTAGGTGTCACAAGGTTTGACACGAATATAAGAAGCTTAAATTAAACCACAAAAAATTACAAAAATATGTAGAATTAAACTGCACCGATTGATCATGATAATCCTTTTTTTGTGCTAGCAGCACCTTAGAGGTCTGGATGAAACGAGAGGGAATGTCAGACTTTAACTGACTAAAACCTTACTGACTACCCTTTGTGTTGCAGACCTGCGGTAACTCTTTCAGACAATCACACAGGCATCAGCCTTAGCGGGCCCCTTCAATTTTACTGACAACTCTTTGAGCCTCTATTGACCCGGGCATGGTCTTTATCGGACTACGAGTTACTGCTTCCCATTCCCCCTTGCTTCGTACCATGGTCGGGATTAGTATCGGACGATGACACGGCGGTGCTCCGCCTAAGCTCCACCGTGTCGTCGGGGCGATCCACACAATTTTGAGATACGGGTGTTTCCCTTCGAATTCGAAAGAGGAAACTCCCGAAGCAACGGTTCTCAACGGAAGCGGAAAGAGAGGACGCCATGGCACCTTTCTAAGTTTTCTACCCACTCCTCAAAGAGAGGATTTATCACCGCTATTGTAGCATAGGCTCCCAGCGCTGGGTTGCGATTAGGGAATCCAATCCCGCATCAAAATCAAAGAAAAAAAAACCGGGATTGGGATGTTTTATATATATTTTTGTTTTAATAGTATACAAAAAGCTGATCCGGGCCGTGGTTCAGACCATGGCGCGAACCGAGAAGGAATAGAAGACAGCACCTCGTTTCTACGAAACACTAATGTTGTCGACTAACAGCCACAGTAAGCGTGGGCTTGTGGACGACGAGCAATGGGTAGCTCACCGGCAACCGTCCGGACCAAATATTTTTCTTTCTTTCTAACACAGGTGTGGTTTTCCGTTTACCGCATAATAATAATCGTCCTGACCGGATTTCGATTTCCGTTGAGATCGGCCGCCATCATGGCCGATCTCAACGGAAATCGAAATTATCTCAACGGAAATTAACCAGACACATAGGAAACATTATATTGTTTAAAAGTATGTGTGCAAATACAGGTGCATTTTCAGATCCTCTACTCTCATAGCCCTTTGGGACAGCTGTCGATACGACCTAGGAGAGATCAGGCGCAGGGATCCAATCGATACGAAGCAATCGATATAATATTTAACCATGGGAAGACGAATTAAACCATTTTAAAATTAAGTCAGTTCACTAATGATTCAATTAATTACTTGTTAAAATATCTGGGACGGTAACCTTGAGTAGCAAACTCACCTGTTTGGTGTTAGACACCCAGAATGTGAGGTGGTCGAAGGCGAGGAATCGACCAAACTCTGGTTTTTTACCTTTGTATGCGCAAGATGTCTAAAACAAAGATATTAACGCTATAGTCAAGTTATACCACCAAGTCTTTAAGCCTTAAGGGATGACCAGATGGTTGAAAACTAGCGTTCCAACCAAGGTGACCTTGGAATGTGTTTAGTTTGTGTTGCGGCAACATGGAAGTAAACCACGAGGCAACACGTTCGGTGGTTGAGAAAACGCGCCTCTCAACCAAGGGCGCTGAAGGTCATGGATTACAACTGCTGTCTACACGGATTGAAACTAGCAAGGTCACCTTGGTTGGGACGTTGGTTTGCAACCGTTTGGTCACCCTTTTACCTACAGGTAGACACTGGCAAAAAGAAATAAAATTAGTAATCCAAGGACAGGTGTCTGAATAAAGTATTTTGAGTTAAGCAGGTCTCAAATTTGACAGGTATTCAAGCTAAACTAGAGTTTGAGAAATACTCATTCTTTTATTAAGAGCCTATCCTATATACAATTATGTACGTACCATTGTAGCTTCTCAATACAATATTATATGGGTAATGGATAATTAAATATGGACACTAAAATACGAGTGTTGTTACTTCAAGCACCGCGTCTAGACTAAATCGTATTAGGCGGTTGTACAAGCACCTTATGTAGGTTATAACGATCTATAATCCGTAATTATAGATCTAGATTTAGTGCTTTTATATAAAATTTTGGCATAAAGGCCAACATTGTAGTTTTACAAGAAATCGAGACAGAAGTAAGGCTGTGTATACATGGGGTCGAATATTTCCATAAAAATTTATTAAATTGGGTGTACATAATATTTTTTTTTTAATTATTGATAGTTTTGCGCTTGACCGCTATGTCACCTTATGGAAAGCGTCGATGCGGTCTACGATGGAGCGCGCTTACCTAGGAGTAACCTATTCACTCTTGACTTAAAGATTAATACTAAATAGCATTTGCATTGTACCCAATGATGTATTAACAGTATGTATAATGATAGTTGTACCAATTTAGTCTCAGAATCAGGACTTTCTTGAACCCAATAAAGAACAAAAAAACTTTTTACAAAAAAAACAAGTACAACCGACTTCAATGAAAAAAAAAACACTAATAAGTGCGAAATAACTTTAACTCGGAAGTCAGTGTTTCTATAATAGTTTTATCTCTTCGTTATTTAACACCGACTTCCGAAATTAAAGTTTTTTTGTACTTATAGCTTTTTTTTTACATTGAAGTCGGGTGTATTTTTTTTGTAAAAAGTTTTTTATTTTACACTTTTTAGTTATGGTACCACCACTAAAAAGTACCCCTCAGCCAAACTTAAATACCTTAAAGCCAGAGTGCATCTCATAAAAATTCTGATAATCCCAAACACGGTTAGATTACATTAATTTACCTTCCGGCTTCATCTTCAGATCAGCTCAATATATCCCCTCCCCCTTTTCTTTCAGTCAGACATCGACTACACGTATAAACAAAGCAATTTTACTTGTTACGACATTTCTACTGTAATCCTATGAGGAGTTCTATTCCATATCTTCGAAGATCATGATAAAATCATAACAATATTTCTATGGGACCAACTTGGAAGCATAACCTTCCAAAAAAATTATTTTTAATTTTCATCAGTCCACAATTGACCGAGATATCGGTGAAAATACATTTTAAAAAAATCATTCGAAAAAGAACCTCCTTATTTTTGAAGTCGGTTAAAAAGAAGAGACATCTTAACTCTCTATATTTCGTCTCTGAAGGTTTCAATATTATTTTGAGACCACCTGAAAGTAGTTACAAAAAAAAAATCGCCCGGCCGAGTTGTACTCTCGGCGGGTAATTTTCGAAAAGACGATCCAAATGTACACAAAATATGATCTAGTGCACAAATGAGGGCGGCAGCACAAGTACACTCTGCTCTTTTGGCCTCAAAGTCAAATGTTACAATAATCCGACACGGTCCTTTTTTCAGTGGGAAATTACCAGTGTCAGACTTTTTCTGTCTAAAACCCGACCTGTGTTTCTTCAGTTGAAACACACATATACACATACAATAGAATTTTAAGTATGGAAAAAAAAACAATTTAATCTGTGCAAGGCCAAAAAGGCGCCTAACTCAACATATGCTGCGATATTTAAAACGAGAAATAACGCAGCGCTGGTATTATTTATTTTATTTATTTATTTATTTAAACTTCATGTAGGTACAGTGGTGGTACATAAGCGAACTTAATGCCGCAAAACATTCTCTACCAGTCAACCATTGGGTTAAAAAGACAAAACTGTGGTAAGTGTGTGGTGTGTGTCGTATTCTGTTAGGGTTACCTTTTGCGTTCCAAGGTCGCAGTAAGGCCTTCAAATCATCCCGCAGACAAACCGACACGGCTAAAGAGAGCTTTACGAGCTTTTTGAAACAGAATGATACACAGTACCTCCATCAGTCATATTCCGGGCTCATACTTAGAATTCCTAATATTACTTCCACGCCCTGGGAAACGAACCTAGGATACCGATATGAATAAGTCGCGCGTCGTGACCTTGAAAAAACCTAAAAATATTAAAGGCTGACTAAAACGCCACTTATGTTTATCTTCGTGATCGATTTTGGCTGGTTTTTAGATTCCATAGGCGGAAGAAATTAAAGTAATAGCGTCAGTCAGTGTGAACAAGTGTTAAGGTAGCGTTTCCGCCGACACACGTTTCCGTGCACTTGATGCGAGCGAGCCTCCATCGATTGTGGGGGTGTTGATAGTGGGGATACGAATACTAGAATTTTGATGAATCGAATTAAAATTTAAGCAAATACATGTCAAACAGTAGGTATCTAAGGATTTGGACCTACATCCTACCTTGCTTAAAGATATTCGTTTACTAACAGCTTTATAATTTCATCAGAAAATACGACAGAAAATTTCTAACGTCATTGTGTCACAACTATTGAAAGACGTCGCCTCTAGTGTACACCTCTATTTTTTAATAGTACAAAAAAATGGGGCTCTATCCGTACCGTGCCCGTTACTGATCACATTCGTGTAGTCAAAAGTATAATACGGTCGTTCTAACTTGGCGCCCGTGAACATAGGCTCTGCGAACTTTAGCGCATGTACAGTCGTAAAAAAAACTGTTATTGACGTTATTTTTTTAAAACCTAAATACGAATAAAATTTTACTAATACAGGGACCAAGTACAAATAAAATAAATATTAAAACACTTTGAGACAGAAAGCTACAAAAATAACTTATGAATTAAAGAAACAAACCTAACACTACACAAAAAACTTAACAATGTATTAATAAAAACCAACGAAAACTTTTGTCACCGCCTGTGCTCAAGACAGAGACAGCGACACGAACACGACACCAATACTAACATGTGACAGAGACACATTACCGCGTTCCGAGCATTGCCGATTATGCACGAAGTTTTACGGAGTAAAGAAAAAGGGATGTCCAGTATGCGTGTCTGAGGGTGTTGTTTAATCGATTTTTTTTCAAATCGATTGAAATCTAATTATAAAAATATATTTTATTAAATTTTATAAAGAGGTTTAAAATATTCTCAAACAATCGTTATTGTAGTAGTCGTTTATAATTAACTGATATTTAACTAAATCATATCTTTCAACCAAGAAAATATAATATTATTAGTTTTTTTTTTTATTAAAGTCGAAATCTCGTTTACTAACGACAACATTTACTATGTTTGTAAATCTATTTCGTTCAATATGTCATATAAACAAAAATTAATAAATTCCAAATCGATAAAAATCGATTGCGATGTTTGATAGAATAAAGGGTCAATTGTGTTTACATAGAGTCAATCTCTAGCTTACACCTCCGCCCCGCGCACGTCGCCTCATGCCACCATTTTGTTCCTAAAAAACGTTCGTGCGCAGCCTTCTGCGCAAACTTCAGGGCCGCCAAATTAAAACGGCCGTACTGTAAAAAACGTAATCCCAAAATTAAATTCATAATTGAATTATTCATTTATAAATTCATAACAATCGCTACTAGAAAATATTACGCGCAGTGTTTTTTCCATTTTTATCGCCATTCATTCATTCATAATCAATAGCCTGTACACTATTTCCATAAATTGAGTGACATTTTGGGATATAAACAAACGCTCATAACTTTGCTGTTTATGATTATTATTTATTAAGACTTTACTTAAATAAAAAAAAGACCTTTTCTAATAAGCCCTTTAAGTATGTGCACCAATTAAAAATTAATAGTGTATACTACAATAAGGCAGGTAAATAAGAGAAATAAATAAGTGTCTGCTATGACGTTTTTTGTTTACAAAACAACTAACAAGGACCTTGTTTACCGTTCCCTAACCGCATACCTCATTACAAAGCTTTTATAAACATACTATTTTGTCTACAACGTCAGCCCACTGCGCAAATCATGCGATATAAACAAAATGCTAATGTGATTGGATAAAGAAAACTGGATTTCGAAGCAAGTTCAGCACAGAGGCGGGGTGAAGCGTCATGAGTAGCCTGCTTACTATTGAGAAAGAGGGGCTCACCGTTGTACTACCAGCTTCAATGAGAAAAATAATGACTATGTTCCTTAGAAAAAAATATTGTACCATCGTATACCAAAACAATATAGTGTTAAATGTTATTTTGTATTGTTTGATACATATGTATAAGGTACTAAAAAAATAATTTTAAGAATTTCGAGTGGACATTGTACTCCTCATTATGAACAACTTTTACTATGGGACCAAACCTGAAATCGCGAAAAAAAAAATCAGCTGCTCCATACATTTGACGAGTTATGCGAATATAAACGTAGGGAACAGCTGATTTTTTTTTCGCGATTTCAACTTTGGTCCCATTGTAAAAGTTGTTCATAATGAGGAGTACAATGTCCCCTCCAAATTCTTATTTTTTTAACACCTTAAATGTAATGTATAAAATTGTAACAATAAAGTCTTGAAATTTCATAAATTTTTAGTTTTTAAAATACACAAAAATATGTTTATTATGCGAAAATGTTGAGCGGGCGAGTCAACCCTAAAAAGTGCACAAGTGTTCTCTACGTGACAAATGTGACTATTGTATTTTATTTGATAAGTTTGGTAATCCTTAACTGTTTGACTATGAATCTAGAATCATTAATCAATTTACTGTAGAACAGCTAAGGTTAAGTACGATCAGACGGTAAATGATTTTCCAAAAAAACTATAGTACTGTTTTTGTTTTCGCTCTTCGTTGGGTAGCATCCTTAACAGAAATACCTTACTATATTTCCTATCCACAGGTACTCAACAAAATATATAGCGTGGATAACGACTTAATATACTTCTCGAATATATTTTCTGCAGCAAGCAGGCTCTACCCCACGTTAGTAGCAACCGGAGGCCGGTACGAGTCGGTCGGCCATTTTAAATACATATCAGCCAATCATTCTATATTACAAAATGTTGTGCAATACATTTCAATAATGTTACTAGAATTTTCCATGACGTTTTATTTAAATGTGAAGAAAAATATATAAAAAAAGAACTGTGGTGTAGATTTGAAAGGGATTGTTGCTGGGTGCGCATCCGCACAGGTGTAGGTGATCCAACAAATTTGCAATGTGAAGGTTGCCTAATTTGCCTTTTTTATTAACCTACAGTGTGTCCCACTGCTGGGCCAAGACCTTTCCCTTCTTTTTCCATACCTCTCCTAGTCCTAGGCGAGTTCTTGTCAAGTTTGCCCCGTTAATATGATCACATCCTCACACCACTTTTGCCGCTGTCGCTCTCGACAGAATCGTACTCTCTCAGACGTCTAGTGAATATCAACCTTCACCCGTCGAGTTTAAAGATTAATAAATCTCTGGTACATAAACTATTAATTTCAGTGCTGTAAGGTTACGCCAAAACTGCTGCTTTAGCATAACCCCAGTGTCACATACAATAAGAGATAAGACATAATATATAGTCCTCTTCCTTCACACGACGTTTTGCGATGTACACTCACGAACATAAATGTGTGACACTGTGTCTAATCTACTGGACATTAAAAATTATTGGCGTAAAAATATAATTATTTAAAATTATGTCACTTAGGAATAATGTACTAAATAGTTTTGAGTTGCTATCGTTAACTACAATATAGTTGACACAAATAAAACTCTCAGTTTCTCCTTACAAATAAGTTTATTTTATAATCTGGATTATTATTTCGGTGATTAGTTGGAAAACATTAAGAAGTAATATGAAAGAAACGGGAGTTAGTGATAGCTTGACGGGTGATGGGACAGAATGGAAGAGAAAAACGTGTTGCACCGATCCCCAAGAACACGAGACAGGGGTAAGAAGATGATGAGTTAGAAAATATTAAAAAAAGTTTTATTTTTCGGAAATGTTAGGTTATTTCTTCTCATCGACGTATTGGTGTTTCTATATTCATAGGTGTTACATCCTCATCAGAAAACTTAAAGTCACCCAAAGGGCAATGGTAAGGGCTATGCTCGGAATTTCCTTGCGTAATCGAATCAGGAATGAGGATATCCGCAGGAGAACCAAGGTTACCGATATAGCACGAAAAATCGTGAAACTTAAGTGGCAATGGGCAGGGCACATTGCTCGCAGAACGGATGGCCTTTGGGGCCGAAAGGTTCTGGAATAGCGACCACGTACCGGAAGATATAGCCTCCTACAAGGTGGACCGATGACCTGGTAAGGGTTGCGAGAATCCAAAGGATGCGAAACGCACAGGACTGTTCATTGTGGCGACACTTGGAGGAGGCCTATATCCAACGGTGGACGTCTTTTGGCTTAAATGATGATGATGATGAATATATGTTACATTTGTGTATTTTTACAAAACAGTTTTCATTAATATTAAGCGGCATCATTTTTCTTTGCATCTTCACTGTTTTCTTTCTTCGTTTTCTTCTCCAACAGTTCAATTGCTTCGAACACCCATTGGTAGTTCATAGCACCAAATCCCTAGAAAAAAGAAAAATATTAATATTATCAGCTGAAATAGCACTTGCTTTTTTTGGGAGGGATATCATCTAATATAATAACTTCTCCCATTTTGGATGGAACGATAAGAGGAACGACGCTAAAACCCACCCGTGCTTCAGTTGCCCTTTGCGTTCCATGACCACGGTACCTAAGGCGTGGACACATGTCTACAGTACGGCACCGTCCAACGTGTAACAACACGACACCACTACCGGAAGACGATACGGCGTCGTGCCCTTAATCGTATTGTCACATAGCATAGTCACACATATCATTTGTACTTTTTTTTTTTTCTAATATTTTTATTTCGAAAAATGCAACATTACAATTTTAAAACAAGAATTCTCATGTACCATGTTTTGATACAATAATATATTGTTATACGCGATAATGTCACTCAAATACACCACTTTATTTAAATTTTAATGCGAGTGTTATAAACTCTCAAATTGGAATTTGTCTAATGATTTGTGCTATTATTCGGTTAAAAAATATTTTTATCGGCCTACATATTGTTGCCTATAAAGCTAGAACTACACTAGACCGACGCACGCGTATATCACGCCTAGTTTGTACGTAGACTGACGTCAAGTGGCGTCGCGTACTCGCGTGGCGTGGATCAAGTGTAGCTCTACAAGTCTAGTGTCCATATAAAATGTATAGAAACCGACGCGCTCAGATCGGCGTGTGTGGCACACGTGTGCACAGTGTAGTTCTAGCTTCATAGTATGCCAGTACGCCCCAAAATCTATCTCCGTTCGTTCAGTTTATCCTAAGGTTACCTGTAAAGGGATACCCTGTGTGATACAATATTCATTTGTATTTATACATTTTGGTCCTGTGCTTCCTAAGAAGTGTACAATTAATTAAAAAAATAAACAAAAATATAAGTATGCTCACTGTCAAATCAGTTAACATGGTGCTAAATTTTTGTTAAAAGCGTACAAAAGTTACAAACCCTATGATTCCTTCTCTGAATGATTTCAATGAACAGAGTCGGTCGAGCCTGTAAGTGTTTGGTAAAAGCCTGTAGCATGTAGCCCCGTTCGTCGAAGTCGATCAGAATGGAACCCTCCTGCATCGCTTCGATGCTCTCGGCGACTTTCAATGAGCTGTTTTTCAGTTTCTCTCTGATCAAGTCGTAGTATGTCGGCGGCACGCCCAGGATATCGGCTCCACGAGCTTTAAGGTTTCGCATCTGTAAGGATAAAAAAATTATTTCAGTATTCGTATCTCTTTTTATTATTATAGAAACATTGCACCGCACTTAGCTCCTGTATCGTATATCTACAAACATATAAAGTCACATAGGTACACAAGACACCTAGACCCGGAACTATAGTCTATACAAATATGTACGTCGTATGGGAATCGAAACCGCAACACGCAGCGTAGTAGCCAAACCCTATACTACTGCGCCGATCGTACCGTCAAAGTAACTGTACATGTCTAGTACATGGTGTGTGCATACTGGAAATAGTTCAAGTTAAAATTATCCAGAAGCTAGTATTTAGATAATGTATATTTATAATATGTTTATTACTCGTGGTAAGTACAAAGCTAGAACTACATTAGACCGACGCACACCTGTAACACGTCTGATTTGTACGTAGAACGACGTCGCGTGGAGTGGATCAAGTGTAGTTCTACAACTCTAATTTCCATATAAAATGCATGGAGACGGACGCGCCCAGATCGGCATGTCACACGTGTGCGCAATGTAGTGTAGTCTACAATAAAGTTATGTATATGAATAAATAACCCTCGTTTTTTATTGCCATCTGGACCAGACCCTTAAGTACTTTGTGTACCAACTATCTTTAAGGTAATAGACTTGCCCAATCGTCACCCTGCATGCTGCTTACATACGGCTAAACAGAACAAATAAAAAAACTGTATGACCTATTCTTTCCAGAGACAGCGTCTAACGCCATAAGCGATAGGTTTAATGTTTGTTTTGTTACCAAATAGAAAAACACACTTACGGTAGTGACAATGTCATCGGTGTACAGGGCAATATGCTCAACGCTTGACGCTCCTAATGCCTTTACAAACGCAGTGGTTTTGCTTGGCCTTAATCCTTTCGCTGCTTCATTCATAGACAGCTGAAAAATAAACAATTTACTGATTGGTACCATGATTCAAATAACACGAATAAATACGTAACACAGTTCGATTATTGTGGTTATAAGAACCATGTTAACTAAAAGTAATAAATTTTGAAAGGAATAAGTAACTTTATAGATCCTTTAACGGTAGTGAGATCAATCTTGAATGATTTAGCTTCTTATTGATGATCTTTTATCTAATAAAAACCCACCGTGTATTAATTCAAAAGACAATTATTTGATGATAAATCGATTCATGAACTTAAAACACGCCAAATCTAATTCATTATATACATAATTATGTCAATTAAAAAACGCAAAGCAGAGTAAATAATTATTATATCATATTCAAACTTTCACTAGTCTCTAACTCGTTTAGAACCACATGCTAGTTTATTTATCACACCTTTGTCCACTAAAACCTTCATTTGTTTCTGAGCTATGTAAACAACTCTAGCAACCAGAGATGAACATCCTCATCATTTTCAAGTATTATGTGGGCCGATCCCGGCGGCACTGCAATGCCGGGCCGACCCGTGACGGGAGTGGAGCGAGCCCCGAACATCCCGTCAGCTTACAAAAATCAGTTTAATATACTGGTCCCTCAGTGAGGGAACTTTCAGATATTAAGCTGAAAAGAACAGATACTACACTTTGATCTTAGCCAAAAGGCCGAGAAGCGATACCGGTCAAACGAAAACCGGGGAGGGTCATTCAATCGCGGAGAATCTTAACACCGCGATTCAGAAATGCGCGTCATCAGCACACCGCCATCTATTGATCACACATTGGTATGACTAAGGTAGGTATTTTTACATCAGATACAACAAAACAACACTCACGAGAACGCTTTCGTCCCTGTTGATAACCGATGCAGACCTGATGCCGGAATACTTAGTTATATCATGTTTGTAGTCAACACACCAGAATCTGGGCAACAGAAAAAAAAACATAAATCCTGACATAATGATATAAAAAGGGGACGCTGGTCCAATCGTGACAATTATCTATATTATATGAAAGATTGCATAGCATTATGATATTAGCTCCTGTTGTAGTTTGTAATGTATGTATGTTATACAATAATTAGTACATCTGTCTAGCTATCTGTCTTTTATTTCGACTAACCTGTGCATGTTGAGATTTTTTTCATACCAACTCCACGAATCTTCAAGTGTTCCGTCAGCCATGTTGCCTTCTACGTGGTCTACATATAGAAGATGAGTTAAGGGCCTGAAAATAACAAAAGATTTTAGTGTTAGAATCCAAAATCCACACTAGTATATAAAATTAGCCACCATAATTATTATAAAATACACTTTTTGCGATATTTAGCACAGCGCCATCTAGTTGTGACTATTGCAATCAGTAAACGAAAGAATGAATGCTTTCTTGTATTACGACCCTTTATTTCATTTCGTCACGTTGAAAGAGTAGTATTGGAGGGTTAACAAAAAGTGTTTTGACTGTGTTTGTCATTCATTGCTTTTACATACGAGTATTGCGTATTTCAAAATATTTTAAATCGTGATTTGTGTTAGAGGTTTGTATAAAGTATAAAGACTGATACCATAGGTAGGAGGAACATTAATATGAAGAAAAAGTTTATAGTTATTATTGATGCTTTGTTTGCTTAAATTTCAATTAATTGTATGAAAAAATAAAAAAGTTAAAATCTTATTATTGTAACTGTGCGTTGCTATTAATAAATAAATATGAACCTACAGCAAAAATAAAATTTTTAGTGACATTTTTAAAATTAAAAAAGTCAAAAGTCAAAGCATTTTATTTCAAATAAACCATTTACAGGCACTTTTGAAATGTCAAGAAGTCAGTAATGTATAAATGTATACCTATCTATACTTACAATGATTTATTTATGATATCTTCTTCCAAAGGTTCATATCCTGGCATCAATATTCCTTTGTATTTGCTTCGGTCTATCAGAGTGTGTGTGTTGTCTCCATACTGAAAACAAATTATGTACTTAATTGAAGGAAACTATTCGTATGATTGACTAATAAAATGGGGGAAAAAGTTATATAATAAAGAAACCTACAAGCTCTTCTACATGTTCTTGTATACCTACAAGATTTAGTAACTTAATTTTAAGAATATAAAATAAAATACATTAACTTCGTATAAAACAAACCCACTCTATATTATCAACAAACAACAAAACAAAATAAATGTACACTTACCAGAAAAATTGTAGGTAAGTTTTGTATTTAAATTCTTTTTGCTTAACAAAATGCTCACCAAATATGTACAAGAGCGAGCATTTGTTTTTTTTTTTTAATTAGAGCCCGTTTCTGTTTTAATGATTAAAGTTATAAATAAATGTTTTGAGTCAATATAATTTTTTTCAATTTTGGTTGCGAAACCGTTACTTCAGCTTTCGCGAAAATAAGGGACCTGAGTTTCTAATTTTCACGAAAACGGAGGAAAAAGTTTCTTCTCTTCAGTTTCTTCTCCTCGGTTTTCGCGAGAATTAGGGTCTTGGGTCCCTAAATTTCACGAAAACCGAAGAACAATTTCGCCACCAAATTTGAAAAATGTATATATCAAATCCTTTTGCCCTTACCGTCCTTAACACAGCGTATCTCACGACCCCATTCTGGTCCTTCTCCTCAGTCACATCCTGAACAATCTCAGCTCCACCCTTCTTAGCCCTTCTGACCAGCTCATCCAGATCCTGTACTTCGAAAGCCACGTCCTTCACGAAGTCCCCGTGGGCTATGATGTCTCTGGATATCTCGCTTTCGGACGTGGTGGGTGATTCGAAAACTATTGTGATCTGTTTAAAATAATTTAATTTAAACATTATATTCGTAATTGAGCCTGCAATAACTGTATGAATATCTGAAGAGGACTACAGGACCTAAAGCGCGGTCACTCTCGGACTTCATAAGTACAAAAGAGATGCGCAAAGAGACAATACTTGCGAATATAAAACATTTTAGGGATTTAATAAAAATTTACAGGTTTGATTGTAAAATGTAAACACTATAACGATAAAACGTCGCTTGTAGATAATCTTGCATCGGGGTCTATTAGTCCGGGTTTTTTTGTGTTTTTTTTTCTATCGTCGTAATTTATCTGTATTATGTTTTGAACACATTATCCATCTAGAATTTATCCTCAAGACTAACATATATTTTTCTATTTTTTATCATCATATTATACTTTTGCGTACTAAAAAACACACGATCAGTTCCTGTAATCCCCTGTAGGTTCCATGTTATAGATATTAAAAGTTTCCATTATTGGATATATACCTCTCCGTAATTTGAGTAGATAACCCTGCTAAATACCAGAAATAGGTGGAAAGCCCTTCCTTTCCAGGGGACAAGGCAAGAAGATGATGAATAATAATATTGTTATACATTTTATTTGAAATAATAATTGGATTATCGGTCCACAGATTGGGAGCCACTGTTCTATAGTATACGAGAGAAAGAGATACAATGTAGGTACCTAAATAAGTGCCACAAATTCATACCTGGTTTGACTTCACAGCAAAAGACTGCACCGGTCTTGATTCTGTCGCTTCACGTACTGCCAAAGGCTTGAAGCCAAGTCGCGTTACGAAGTAATTTGAGGCCTAAACAAAAGAAAAAGACAAATTTATCATCAAATATGAATTTTCATAATCAGTACTTTATTTCTGCTCAGGAAAAAAAAATTACTGTATTTCTGTCCACGACGCCACTGTCACCTAGAGAAGCTTTCGCAAATAGAAGAACATCTTACTTTTTTTTTATTAATTTTTTTTTTAGCCAAATAAAATTAAAATATTACCATAAATTAAATCATTTGTTTGTAGGTTACTCTGAAAATGACAAAAGCTTTATAAAATAAGTATATTAAGGGCAGTGGCATGGTAGTTTCAAAATTAGTAAATTGCAGGCAGAAATTAGTGTTTGTTCAACTAAAAAAAACTTATGCCTTATTTGATTACAACTCGTAGGTGGGGGCCACCACTGCTCGTCAATTTTAAAAAGAATAGAAATTATAATAGGTGGTGGCCGATAGTAACGGCCCCGACTTACAAGCTGTAAGTCGTGGGTTCAAACCCAGCCAGGCGCATTACTTTGTGTAATTTATTTCATCACCACTGCTCTCAAGAAAAACATCGTGAGGAAACCGGCATGTCCTAGAACCAAAAATTCGAAGACATGTGACATTCACCAATCCGCACTGAGCCCGCGTGATGAATTACAGCCCATTCCCTAACCTAGAGAGAGGAGACTTGAGTCCCAGCAGTTCCCGAACATTAAAAGGCTGATGCTTATATGCTTATGCTTATAATACTAATATAATTTTCATTCGTACTTACAGTTTTAGCGTTTGCTACCCAAAAAATTAGATGATCGAAGTTCAGAACATGGGCCTCTGGGCGTTTTTGGGTATTTTCCCCTTTCGTCATATTGCTCTGAAACAAATGCAGGCGCTTTAAACTAAATTGTTTCGTGTTGCACACTTTTTGAAGAATGAAATCAGTTATGAAGACAGATATTGCTTTGAATTCATTTTATACGAGAATTAGTAGAAGTACTTAAATAAATTATAGAATACAATTCTAGGTTGAATTACCTTTGAGACCATTGATTATAAGTTTATAGTTACATAGAAAATTACCTCTGTCCGATTGTTTTTAAGTCATTAATTTTTATTGGGTTTGATGCTGGCATTTTACAATTATTTATCGGCTAAAGAAATTGATAAGTGAGGATGAGACCGACGTTTTATGCACGATTGCACTTTAGAATCAATGAAGTCTTTGACAGTAAGCGTTTTTTTTGTTTTTTTTTAAGGCGAGTGAAGACGTAAAATGCGTTTTGCGGTTAGTTCAGAAAGTAATATATACTTACTTAAACCTGTTTTAAGATAACATCACTTCTACTATATAAACTACGAAGGTACCTAAGGGACAAGTTTATAATGAATAATGATGTAATGATACGAATAGGACTGAACCATAGAAATATAAAAAAAAAAATTGCCAAGTGCGCACGAAAGGTTCCGTACCATTATCTATAGGTACAACATTAGACACTATAAATGTATATATTACAACCATTATTGATGAAAAATCACGTTTGTTGTATGGGAGCCGCACTGAAATATTTATTTTTTTCTAAAAGTTGTCTGTAAAACATCGCTTTTATCGATAAGACGCCTTATTAATTTTAAGTTCCTGACGTAATTTTTATTTTTGGTGTACAATAAAGAATATATCTATATCTATCTATCTTTTATTTTGTTTTTAGTATTTATTGTTATAGCGGCAACAGAAATATGTACATCATATGTGAAAATTTCATTTAACTATCATGGTTCATGAGATACAGCCTCAATACAGTCAGACGGACAGTGGAGTCTTAGTAATAGGGTCCCATTTTTGCCCTTTAGGAATAAAACCCTTAAAAGAGTGAGCTGATTCCTGGTCCCTCTATCATCTGTTTTATTTGAAGTTCTTGTTTTAAGTTTTGAAAGGACTTTCAAAGGCTGTCTGGTAGATATGGCTCTCAGTGATAAGGCCGCTATTGTACCCATAGTTACTATTTTGGTGTATAATAAAGTTTTTTTTAATTCCATTCTATTCTATTTTGTTTTATTCTTTTTATATTATATTCTAACTTTTGTTATCATTTGTTTCCACCTAATTATTTCCAGACATTTAAAAACTACTATAAGCAAACGTTGAAGGACCGAAGTACCTTATTATTGTTCGCAATAATTATGAATATAAGGCAAGTAACGCCTGCACAAAAACCTAGCTAAACCGACTAGTTACGATACGTGAGAAGAATAAATAAATTGACCCAAGGGCAATTAGAAGTAATACCTATTGCGCAGCGCGTAATTAATGTTATTCAAGAGGCATATTTTATTATGTAGCTGTACGTAATGACAGGGGCGCCGGCTTTTAGAAAACCTCATGGGTGCTCATGCTCATTTGATGACACGAAAAATTGGCGAAGTGGTAGAAGAGAAATGCACACTGATTGACCAACAAATAAATAAATGTCTTACTTACATACTACGTACTTCATTACTAATTATGTTTGATAAAAATATAAAATGAAACCATTAATATATAAAGATGAAACTAGTTTTTAGTATATAGAAAATATTATAATTTATACGTCACCTAAAAGTCGATTACTGTTTCTATCCTCAGGTGTGCTCGGCACCCACTGTTTATTTCGCATGGGTGCTCGAGCCCCGAGCACCCACGGAGTTGGCGCCCCTGCATAATGATAGAATTTTGCTAGTAGTACACCTTGGTAACAAATTAAATAAAGTATAGGGACTTATGACCCAACACTAGTGTACCCGTCACTGATCATATTTGTGTAGTCAAGAGTTAAAAAAAAATGAAAACCTAAAATTGTCCACGAAAAGTCATAATTGAATCAATCATTCATAACAATTGCTATTAGAAAATACGACGCGCCGTATTTTTTCATTTTTATCGCTATTCATTCATTCAAATCGACCCTTCTGCCTTTACAATATTTCCATAAATTGAGTGACATTTTGGGATATAAATAAACGCTTATAACTTTGCTGTTTATGAATATTATTTCTTGAGACTTTACTTATATAATAACAAGACTTTTTCTAATAAGCCCTTCAAGTATTTGTACTAATTAAAAATTAGTGGTGTATAGTATAACTTGTCATAGCTAAGACAACATCTGTCTGTAGTCTATCTAGATATAAAATAAACTACTTATGTATCCTTACATTATATTTTAAAACATATTCCTCTACCAAATAGTTCAGTTGTTATTGATAAACTCGAAAACTACTGAACAGATTTTCATGCGGTTTTCACCGATAGACAGAAAGATTCAAGAGGAAGGTTTAGGTGTACAAAACATGCATTCTATAGCAGAGAAAAGACGATAAATTTGAAGATTTCTAACCCCCGTGAGAAGATGAAGTGGTGTATATAATGTAGAGAAAGATTTATTTACAGTCCTAGGACATTACTGACACCCCGTTTCTTGGAAAGCACGTAAAGCCGTTGGTCCCGGCTGTCATTAGTAGACCTTTGACAGTCTTTACAGGTAGTCAGACGCCAGAAAGTCTGACCATCAGTCTATCCAAGGAGTACCATGTTGTCGAGTTAATGGGTTGTGGAGGTCTAATAGTCAGTCGCTCCATGTAAAGCACAGGTAATCAGCCGCAACCGGTTGGACTGGAAGTTGACCCCAAGCTAGTTGGCAAAAGGTGTGGGAGATGACCCTTCTGCCTAGCTTTTTCCAAAGTATGTTGGGGTCGTTTCCCAATCTCAGTAACGCTCAGTTGAAGACCAGCGTCAGGCCACTACCACTGACTACCAAGTAGTTGCCTGCCATTTTTGCTGAATTAGACCTATTTGGCGCAGCCATGAGACACGCATGGTGTCAGTGTGTTTTCTTTTTTTATCTTAAGATGTCAAAAATTTTGTTTTTACAGTGTGTGTTTTGTGTTTCCTTTTTTATGATAAAATATATAAGTAGTACTTGCCTGCGATCCCACCTAATGAGTGATGCAATCGTTGATGGTGAATCGCACTAGTTTATTAACAGCCTATTTACTCTGGCTTTGAAGGCACCTAAATTTATTATTGTACGGGAAGACCGTTGCAGGCAAATTGTTCCAGCCCTTCGATGTATGCGGTACTTATAAACGACGCGCGACGAGGTGTAATGCATCTGAAGACCACCACATAGATGTTCGAAGCGGTTTGCCTTTAGATGTGTGTGTAAGTTCCCGTACACTTTTTTTAGTGTGCGTAAGTTTTATGAAGTAGAATACCTATCTATATCAACCATTTTACATAGAGCGACACCTATCAATGGACCGGCCTCGGCAAACGTTGCTTTACCTCGCATGTCGAACTGTGCGTCTGTTAGAAGTTAGAGCTTGGAATGCTACCACGATCTCTTAACGCGATTCATTTTACGATCTAAACTGAACTGTCAAAGAGATGGAGCTTTATAGGGTGCATAGCTCCATTCCTCTTTCTCGCTCGCATTACATTTAATACGTCGTGGTTACCCTGGCACAATCTATTTTGTGCCCCTGGTCACATCGAGCCTTTGGAGTTAGTTCCATAAAAGTATTCCACTGCGCTCCAATTTTTTTTCTTTGCTCTATTTTGGCAGACTAAGGTCTTAGGGCCAACGCTGCGTTAAGCGGGCAACCGCGCGGGTACGCGTCGCGTGACTATGCGTTGGTCGTGTGCGGCGGTAACCGTAGCGGAAACCGGATTATTACCTGACTTGCTCCGGCAAGCCGCGACGGTGCACTTTTGTATGAGACCGCGCGGGCGACCGCGTAACACAGCGTCGGCCCTTAGACCTTACCGCCTCATCATCAGTAATAAATGTACTTTTTGTTTTATACATTAGAATGCGGGTGCAACACATTTTAATGTTTTTTGCAGTATTTTAGGAGTCAGTCTTCCCGGCAAGCTTCGCTGAGGTAGTGAATACTGATATAAAAATCTCAGCTCCATTTTACCGAGATCGCGCCTGTTTCAATGATTTTACATATTGCTCAGTTGTGTAGACGCTTGAGACACAAAACTATACAAATTTTACATCACAATATCCGCTAATGAATTTGCGAATAATTAAAACAGTCAATGAACTTGACTCGATTAAATCTCGCCAAAAACTCATTGCGCTCCAATCTTCTATAATATAGAAGGAGAAACTGACTGACATATCAACGCACAGCCGAAACTACTGGGACTAGGAGCGTGAAATTTTACACAAGGTTTCGTTATATGACGTAAGCTAGCACTAATAAAGGATTTTTCGTAATTCGGCCCCTAAGGGGATGAAATGGGGGTCTAAAGTTTGTATGAAGAAACCTTTCACGCGAGCGAAGCCGCTGGCAGAAGCTAGTCTATATATATAAAAGAAGAAACTGACTGACTGACATAACAACACAGCCGAAACTACTGGGTCTAGGAACATGAAATTCTGCACAAGGCTTCCTTTTATGACGTAAGCGAGCACTAAGAGATAATTTTCCTAAATTCACCCCCTAAGAGAGTCCAAAGTTTGTATAGAGTAACCTATTTTCACGCGTAGTATGAAATAAGTAGAGTGAGCATATAAGGCAAACCATAAGTTGTTTGTTATTTACAAATAGAAAAATCGGTAGTATTTTTTTACCGTGGATTCAACTCCGAGTGGATTCATCTCACGCAAGGAAACTCTGAGCATAGCTCTCTCCATTACCACCGGAGAATGGGCAGCAGCATTCGCTGTGCATTGAAACAACCACACTGCGAAGGCCCACCTGCTTACCAAGCTTGCCGATTAATTTGGTAAACCCCCCCAATGAACAGCACAATAAGAAAAAACAATGAACAGTATGAAATAATTAAATTAAGTAACAGACAGGATGGATAGAAGGCTAGTGACGACTGATAGTTATTTACGACAAAAAAACGTACCTCCATACCCAACCCGTATAGCAACGTACGTGCTAGAGGTTTGCGATCTTCAGGGTGAGCCCTTTCATAAGATATGAAAATACCCATAATGTGTAGCCTAAAAATATGTTTAAATTATTTTTAAAAATTTAGAACTAACAGCCACGAAAGAAAACTTATTAAAAACATTTCAGTGGCAGTGATCTCCAGAGAGTCATCAAATTGCCCACAAGGGAACTTCACATATAGAGACATGTTCACTGTACTCCCATAATCGCAATAGCAATGCCACATTGTATCACTTCAAGTAGGGGTGGACTTAACACAGTTCCACCCCAAACCACTGTCTCACTCGACACACGGACACGGACTTCCTATTAAAAACATTTCAGTGGCAGTGATAGAGAGTTTAGATTAAATTACTTCAACAGCTCTGTGTAGGGCGCGAGGGAGTGTCAGATTTTTACTGACTAAAACCAACCCGTGTTTACTCAGTTGCCCTTTGCGCTCTAAAGCCGTGGTGTGGTGACCCTTCCGAATAATCCCACAGCCCTAGCAGGCATCGGTCCTAGCGGACCCCATCACTGTCTCTCGACGCACTTAAGAATTGCTTAAAACACAAACACTGAAACGTTTAAGAACGTAACCTTTCTTTACAGTTGGGCAAATTAACAAAGGCCTTAACGCTTTGACCGCTTACGTCTGATATATCCCACAAACACTTTTCATATTTCGCCAGGGTCGCACATCCACGACCAAATACTCCATCTCATCAACTCTTGTCTCACCTATGGGAATTGAAGAGGTAAACGAGATGGAGTACCTAGTCACAAACTCACGACCATGGCGAATAGGTCACGAAAACACTCGTCAAAGGGTTAATTTACTTAAATATGGGACAGCAAAAATTATAAACAAATACCTGTCATTTTATGATTTCATACATTAAAAAAGAAAAACAATTCGCTCACCTGTTCAATGTATATCCAACTTGACGAATAATCAACACTCAAATGTCTTTTTTTCAAAAGAATCTGCCAATATATAAGATTTCTCTTGTGCACTAATTGCTTATAAATTTTATAAACTTTAATGTCACAAATATTAATAATATTAATTATGACTTGTTTTTATTTCAACCTTTGTAAAAAAAAATATTTTTACAGCTCTTAATCGGCTGGCAATTAAGTCCAAAATACATTGATTAGCTGTATTTAAGTTAAAGATGTCTCGTAGATAAGATGCGATCTATATTTCAAAATGGTCGTAATGGTTTTAAATGTTATAAAATTTCCGCTAAATAATTGCCATATCGAAGGCAACATTTCGGGTTATATTACTTTATGTTACAACTAGCTTTTGCCTTCGACTTCGTCCGCGTAGAAGTCGAAAATGGTTTTAATAGGTTTTTTGAGATACGAAAATATGAAATATTATTTATTATTTTCATCGTGTGTGATAGTCCATTGAATTGTATGGCGAGCGATATTGTATCTTAAGATAATATATTATTGTATCTTAGCCGTGTGCAGCGCCCCTTAGTGAACTCCACTGCGGGTGGCGTAACCTACTAAAAACTAATTATTTTCGGTTGGTACATACAGTAATCGGGTCTAGGGATCGAACCGCAAAATTAAGTTTGTCTTTTATTATATATACTTTTCCGGGATAAAACATACCCAGTGTGATGCCCAGGATATTAAAGAATAATTATACCAAGTTTCATCGTAATCGAACTGGTAGTTTTTGCGTGATGCCTGAACAAACAGACCGACAGACAGACAGACAAAAATTTTTTAATCATGATTTTGGGTTCGGTGTCGGTCTAGACACCCCCTGCCATTTTTTATTTTTATATTTTGAATGTACAGTATTTTCACTTCTACAGATTTATTATAAGTATAGATATAACTTTCGGAACAAGTTTATCAATTCTGCAAATAGATAGGCAGTAGCATATTTGTTTGGGTTTTTGAAATTTTGGCATAATTAAACGAAGTTTAGGTCTTTGACCTGTAGACAGTTGAAGTAACGGGACTTACATAATAAATTATAAGCGGAAAACAAGGGGCGGATCCTGGAGTAATTTCTTAAGGAGCACATGGACCAGGCCAGTCATAAGGGTTTTCCACTAGTTTTAGGTCTTTGACTGAAATAATTAGGAGTTTAGCCTAGGGCTGCCATCACCTAATTTGTCGACGCCGGACAAGCACGGCAAAAATCCCGGACATATGGGCGAAATATGTTTTCTTCCCCAGACACGTTGGAAAAAAAAAAATCGCAACAAAAATAAAAACATCGTTATAATTTTTATTCATTTATACAGGTTGTTAATAAAATCGAATTAGGTACGTAGGTAACCGCAACAATTAATAGACATTTTTAGTAATAAAATTAAACACTACATACAGGGTTATTTGTAAAACACTAACAACCTTCCAGGACTGCATTACTAACATCATAAGCAACAACTTTTGTTCTATGACTTTTTACAAAAATTTATTTACCAAAAACCAACCTTTAAGATTTCGTTGTTTTATCTAACACATTTCAACTCTGTATTTTCCTATACCTACCTACGTCTGTATGACGCGACGCAAGCGCATTGCCGAAAGTGTACTGCTAGCATAAAAAAAATGGGTTTCCACTGGGACACTTTTAAAAACCCCGCCCGGACGCCCTTCAAACTAGGTCAAATCCGAAGAAACCTGGACGGATGGCAGCCCTCATCATCATCATCATTTTAGCCGAAAGACGTCCACTGCTGGACATAGGCCTCCCCCAAGTGCCGCCACAATGAACGGTCCTGAGCGTCTCGCATCCATCGTACTCCCGCAACCGTTACCAGGTCATCGGTCCATCTTGTAGGAGGCCTTCCAACGCTACGTCTTCCGGTACGTGGTCGTCGTTCCAGAACCTTTCAGCCCCAACGGCCATCCGTTCTGCGAACAATGTGCCCTGCCATTGCCACTTAAGTTTGACGATTCTTCGTGCTATGTCGGTGACCTTGGTTCTCCTGCGGATATCCTCATTCCTGATTCGATCACGCAAGGAAACTCCGAGCATAGCCCTTTCCATTGCCCTTTGGGTGACTTTGAGTCTTCTGATGAGGCCCATTGTAAGCGACCACGTTTCAGAGCCATATGTCATTACTGGCAACACGCACTGGTCATAGACTTTCGTCTTGAGACACTGTGGTATATTGGACGAGAAGATGCCGCACAGCTTCCCGAACGCTGCCCAGCCAAGTCGGATTCAGCCCTAGTTGAGCCTCAAAACCTGTCAAAATATGGTACTAAAGTAGGGTCTGACATTTTCGTAACTCCAAATGCACAAATCAGGTACTAAATACTATTCGGATAAATTACACTGGTCTGCAAAAAAAAATTTTTTTGCTCTCCTTCTTATTATTGTGCACGATTATTATAAATGTGATATTTCTCAACAGAAAGTGGATTTAAAAAAAAATTGTATCACGTATATATTTTTTGTGAGGGTATTTTTAAGAGAATATTTTTTTTGTTCGAAAAATCAATAATCGTTTTAATAATTAGGACAAATATTACATATAATCACACTAAAAACATTAAAATCATTAGACGATGTAATAACATGTTGTTTCTATCATTTTACTTAGTAGTTTTTTTTCTTTTTATATTTTCTAGTCTAGTTTCGCGACAAATCGACCAACAAAAATCGGCAAGCATTGCTTTCGACCATTTTCCGTTGTAGCGCTTCTCAATGTGCGATATGTCTTGATGAAATCTTTCACCGTGTTCATCAGATACCGCTCCAAGATTTTCGGGAAAGAAATCTAAGTGAGAATCTAAAAAATGAATTTTAAGTGACATGTTGCATTTTAAAGCAGAGTCACAGCGAGGACTGCGCAAGCGTATGCATTTGTGTAAAAATACCATCAGTCGATATCGTTCTCTCTCTTTCTATCAACCCAACCCGTTTTTTGTGTGGAAAAATATGATACAGACTGAATTAATTACCGTTAGTGCAAGAATGACTCACAAAAAATACAGAATTTCGTGGTATTAAAAAAATAAAAAAGATATACCTACGTGATAGCAAACAATATGAAGCAATTCTAGATTCAGCATGTTAAGGGTCTTCATATTTATCATATTTTTATTTAAAGGAGGATTTCGTTGCAGACCAGTGTTATTTATCAGTTTAGAGCAGTGTAGATTTAGCCAGCGGGGGCCCATATCAGGCTACCTATTGGTAGAACTTGATTTGATATTTGTTTCAAATTCACAGCCGTAGTAGTTCTTCTTATTTATTTATTTATTTAAACTTCATGTACAGTGGTGGTACATAGGCGGACTTAATGCCACAAAGCATTCTCTACCAGTCAACCATTGGGTTAAAAAGACAACACTGTGGTAGGTGTGCACAATAAATAAATAACAGATATTTTTGAAATAGAATGTAGTATCATTAAATTAAGTGGCTTATAATAATAAAATACGTATATATGCTAATATAATAAACTAATAAATACTATGATACATAAGAAAACATTCTAATTAAGAGAACTTAAAATATAGCAATTATGACGAAGACCGAACTAAGATTGAGAGAACTTCAAGTAGTAGTTCCGAATTTTACGTTTGAAGGAAAATTTACTTTCAGCTTTTTTGATGTCAAGGGGAAGCACATTCCAGAGTTTTATGGTAGAGACAGTGTAAGAATTAGCCATAAACCCAGTACGGTGAGAAGGAATATGAAGAAGTATGTTTTTGGATGCTCGAAGGTTGAGATTATGAGAGCTGCCCAGTAATTTAAAATATTGTTTCAAGTAATCAGGAGCACACGGATCGTTCATAATAGTGAAGAGCGTGCAGAGGGATCTGAGGGATCTCCTGTGGCGGATAGGCAGCCATTTAAGCTGAGAACGGAAGGAAGAAATATGATCATATTTACGAAGGCCAAATATAAAACGAATACAGTTATTGAGAAGTCGATCCAATTTTTTTAGAAGTTCCTGGGATAGATCAGAGTAACAAACATCAGCATAGTCAATTATAGGCAAGCGATTGGACCAAAGTGGCTTTAGTGCTTGATGGAAGGAAATTCTTGAATCTATAGAGAGATCGCAGCGTGAAGGTGACCCTCTGGCTAACCTGAGCAATATGCTTATTCCAGCTTAACTTATCATCGATATATAAGCCAAGGTCTTTAACGTGTGGCGAGAGAGGGATAACTGTATTGCCGAAAACAAGCGGCAGTAGTCGGCTAGTGTCCAAGCTACGTAAAAAGTATGAACTGCCAATAAGAATAGCCTGGCATTTACTGACGTTGACAGTAACCCCAAATCTGCTTGACCAATCACTAATTGCCAAAAGATAGGCATTTATTAGTGAGATACAGTTATCGAGATTGTCAAGGTCAGTTTGCGCGTAGAGCTGTAGATCATCAGCGTACAGATGGAAAGAGCATTTGAGGATAGCAGTGATTGAATTAATAAACAAAGAAAATAAGAGTGGAGAGAGTATACCGCCTTGTGGAACGCCGGTTAGCAGGTCGCACCATTCAGAAATCTTCTGATCAGCACGTACAGCCTGCTGACGACCACAAAGATATGATGAGAACCAATCCCGTGCCAACGAAGAAATCCCAATTTGAGACAAAATGGCCAAAAGGATGTCGTGATCAACGGTATTAAAAGCGTTGGAGAAATCTATTAAAACTAACACCGTTAACCTCGAGTTCTCCAGGCCATTTCTGACGTCTTCTGTAACTTTAAGCAAGGCTGTGGCTGTGCTGTGGCCAGGTCGAAAACCTGATTGGAATGGGGATAACAGTTTATTCCTAAACACAAAGGATGATATCTGTTTAAGGGAAACTGCTTCCAGGATTTTAGATAGGAAAGGGAGAATGGAAATTGGCCTAAAGTGATTTGACAAAGTGGGGGTGGGAATTTTAGGAAGGGGGATAATAAAAGCTTTACGCCAACTAGTGGGAAATACCCCAGTCTGGAGGGAGGAATTGATGATGTGAGTGATAGTAGGGAGCAACGTTTTAATCATGTAGGATAACATTCTTCTCGAAGTAACAAAAGCCAAAGCAATGTTTCTAAACAAAGAGATTCTCTTCCTAGTGCTTCATAAACTTGAATAAGTTCTAAAAACGAATCTTCTTCTTCTTGTTCTTGAATAAGTTTCTTGAGTAAGTCTGTAAAGACTTACTTTATAGGTAATTGATTGCATGGCTGTTGCCGGAACTTAGATAGCCTTGTATGCAAGTGTGAGCGAATCGGTCTCGAAAAGTATTAAAATCCTGCCACAAATAGATTGTATTTGTGACTTTATATTTTAGTCTGATAATTAACAATAATTTATTTCCACAGCTTCAAGATACATTACATCATGATGATGATTATACCTCTTTTTTATTTTTTTATTGTGTATCTTTATACGATTGTGTGAGTCACAAATAAACGTTTTTTCTTTTCTGTCTTCTTCTTTCTTTCTTTCTATCAATGTGGTGTCAGTCCCTAAACAAGGAGGACAACTTGTATAACATTGGGTTGTAGTAACTTCAACTCTTCATTAATGGCATTTGTGGAAAAGACACCACAATTTTGCCAATAACACGTCGAAACTGTTAATAGACCATCATACGCTGGAGAGTATTTAGCGTGAATTAACAGTTAAATAAATATATATCTCTAAATCAGGGAAGCACAGACTTATTGAGACTATGGGCCACTTGAGCAAATGAGGAACTAATGGCGGGCCACCAGCAAAAATTAAAAACAAAAATACTCAAAAATTTTATTTAAAAAATAAAATATTAATTTGAAGCGTGGCACTGTATTGCGCTCAGAATCTTTTTTTTTATATTTGGCTCAAAATTACTTGTAGTTACAGTTAACATTGCTTCCAAACTTTCATTTGCAAGGCGGTTTCAATTTTTTGTTTTGTTATTATTCAATACCGAAAAAGTTTGTTCACATATATAAGTAAAACCAAATAAGTTGGCGCATTTCATGAAACTTGTGCGAAACTCTTTGTACATAGTTTTATCAATGCAGCGTTAAAAGTTCCGCAAGTTCCGTTCATTAAATTTTTTGCAAAAATCTTGATTGAATGAATTTTGAATATAAATCAATTCTTACTGCACTGACTCTGGTGCAGTTTCAGCTGAAATGGTGAAAGTGATTGCTAAATATGTCCAATAGAGGTTTAACTTTTTGAGACTCAGAAAATCGTTCACGAAAATGTTGTAAGTATTAAAATATCTACCTTTTCGATAAAGCTAAGATTAACGGCAGTTTTATTTAACTTTTTAGCCATTTTCTTGTAATTTGGAAAAAGATTCTAATTGTTCGAATTTATTTGTGATTTGAAAAGAGCTAGCTTGCTGGCGGGCCACTGGCATATTGCCGGGGGGCCGCATGTGGCCCGCGGGCCGCGGTCTGTGCATCTCTGCTCTAAATATTAAAGTTCAAAATAAAAGAATTTCTTCGCAGACTCAGATCAACATTATGACCAGACCACAGACTATGACTAATGGCTATGCATGACAGAAACTCATAAGAGTGAAACAGATAGAGAAAAATAAAACCTGGCAAGTTCGAGTTGGACTCGTGCACTGAGGGTTCCGTACGAACTAACCTATGAAAACAGTACAATTCCCGAATTGAGTTACGAAGATTTTACCAAATCGCATTTTTTTTTATTGTTACGTAACTAAAAATTTACAATTTTCAGATTTTTTCCTGTACTTGTGCTACGAGACCTTGCTTCGTTGCTTCATGCCAGATTCCAGGATTCTAGGTCAACGGGAAGTACCCTGTGAATTTTAATTCCCTTGAGAGTGTCGATATACACGTTTTTTGCGACATAAACGGCCGTCTCTTTTTTTTTCGTTAACTTTGAAGTTTGATTTTATCACAACTTCAAGGGACCGCAGACCTGAGTACATGGTTGTAATTTCAACTCGATACCTCCACGCGTTCCCAGGTAAAGGGTCTTGACAGACAGACAGACAGACGGGCAAGAAAGTGATCCTATAAGGGTTCCATTTTTTCCTTTAGAGGTACGGAACCCTAAAAAGTAGGTACCTAAGTAGTTACAACATAATTTTAATAATTTCAATAAATTGCATAGAGGGTTGTAGTATCCCAATCACAATGCAATAATCCGATATGTGAAAAGTGTCAAAACTGTGCTGCATAGACTAGATTAATTAACAAAAAAAAAGATATATGAATTTATTTGTTCAATAATGCAGAATGGCTAAAGTTCCGTGCTCTAAAAATGTTGAAATTATGAAAACAACATTTCATCAAAGCGACAGGGCCTCAAGTCTGCTATTACAATAGTGTCTGAATGTTCTATCATTGACATCATAATTGTTGATTTTTACCAAGTTTGGTAATCTATTAATAATATATAATGGCGTCATTATGACTTTCCAATGGTCAACCACTGACACTCCATTGAGAGAAATGGCATAGAATGGTAATCTCGTACATAATGACAAATGAATATTTGACGTTTGCAGATAATTGACAATATTTTGACAGTTTCTTTGATCAGTGACCTACCATTAGAACGTCATTGTACAGTCATTGCTTTTAATTTGTTTCGAGACAGCTCGATATTGTCATTCTACCACAAGATCATTGACCGATCAATGATCGACCATTATGAATTATCGGATTACGAACTTTTAGCAAAATGACAATGGGATCGTGTTGGAATGACGAATTTATAAAAATAGCAGACTTGGGCCCCTGGTGATATAACAAAAAGGTACCATGGCTAATTTGTGTAAGCGCGGGGCATAGAGCATTAATTACTACACCTGCTACATGGCTGATTTGACCGGTTTAATGACGTACAATAACCATAAAAATACTTATAATAAAGGCCTTTGCCGGATTTTTAATGGAATGTGGCATATTTTTTTCTCGTGGCTATTTACCAAACCACGTTATTTACGTAAATAATAACATAGGTACTAATAATAGATAAGTATCGTTAAACTCAGTCTAGATTAAATTACTAAAGTAAGATGTAATAAAAATATAATTTCTTAACCACTCACTCACTCTTTCTCTTTCTTTTTTTTTACTATAATTTTTGGTGTCTTTAAGGCTAGAGTGAATAGACTCTTAATAAACTAGTGCGCCTGACCGTCAATGATTGCATCTCCGCTTACCATCAGGTGGGATCGCAGTCAAGCACTGGTTTATATCAATTAAAAAAAATAAAGTTATATATTTTTATAATATAAATATATATAATTAATATTTAAATGTACACAATTCGTACTACTACGTATATACCTACAAAAGCCATATTCAGCGCAAGTGCATCGTCCTTCACCGGGCTGGGACGCCTACTATGCGGCCAAATCCAGCTACAAAAAATGCATCTGGTTTAGGCGTACCAGAGGTTGGACGGAAATTCTGTGGTAGCACTGAATCCTGCCAACAAGCAAAGAGGGTGAGGAAAATATTGGCACAACAGGATACTCCTGGGCCTACCACGCTCCGAAAACCCGACAACACACTCACCACGTCACCTGAAGAGGCAAGACGTGTCTTAGTTGAAGCTCACTTCCCAGACTGGGTTTTGCGTACAGGTAACAGACTGGTCAGATGTAACCCAAAAACCATCGGAAGATGATTGGCTTTACGCACACAGGATGTTTACGTTGGAAAAACTCCAATGGGCCATCCAAAGCTTCCATCCTTTTAAGGCACCTGGTTCCGACGGTTTATTTCCTACACTACTACAGTGGGGCGGGACACCGTGGCAACAAGTCTGGTGCCTCTAATGAGAGCGAGCCTGGCCTTTAGATACGTTCCCAAAGTATGGAGGGAAGTGAAAGTAATAGTCATCCCTAAGCCATGCACCACATAGACAGGTGTGACTATACAAGCGACAAATCCTATAGACCTGTAACTCTGACCTCATTCCTTCTACGATGGAAAGGTTATGTGAAAGGGAACTAAGAGATGGCGCTTTAAAAACAGTACCACTACATGGTAATGAACATGCATACAGCTTAGGTAAGAAGACAGAGTCTGCTCTTCATCTGGTGGTAAGCCAGATAGAGGAAAGCGATTTATTAGAAAGGTGCCTGTGCACTTTTATAGACATCGAAGCAGCCTTCGACAAAACAAACTTGTCCAGCATAGGTGCCGCCCTCTCCAAGCACGGGGTAGATCAGGTATTAATTGACTGGATTACTAATATGCTAAGCAAACGAGTAGTTCGCTTTGATGAAGAACAGCAGTTGGCTTTGATAGCCAGAGGCTGCCCACAAGGAGGGGTACTCTCACCGCTACTGTGGAATCTGGTAATCAATGAACTTATCACCGTACTCAACGCGAATCGCTACTACACAATAAGATATGCAGACGAACTCGCAATCCTTGAAGGACCGCTAAGGTGACTGGAACGATCTGCAACCTCATGCAACAAACACTGCGCATCGTGGAACGATGGTGCAGGGAATATGATGTGTCAGTTTAACCCCTAAAAATAGAATTAGTCATGTTCACTCAAAAACGAGCACTAGGGCGCTTCAATTTGCCTAAACAGTTCAACACAGAACTCCAGTTAAATATCTGGGGTTACCCTACACAGTAAGTTAAACTGGAGTACTCATCTAGACAATAAATTAAACAGGGCTTATATCGCCTTCTGGCAATGCAGGTAAATGATAGAGGTGGGCCTTATCCCCCAAAATCATAATCTGGCTGTATTTAAAACACTGGATCTCTGGGGTAAGAGAGAAACACAGCACTCCGCTCTACTCGCATAACTCAATAATGAGAACTTCTCATAACGAAAGTAATCAGCGACCGACGACTTAAGCAATTTATCTTTGATAAAAAATACAAAATCCAATTGCATGAGGATCACCGCTGCGAATGGCTGCGCCCTGCAGATCTGCAAATCTTCACTGATAGATCCAAAACAGGTAATGGCACGGGTGCGGGAGTCTTCTGTAACAGTTTTCAAAGCCCGTTTTTTGTTCTACAACGTAACAACCATTTTCCATCCTGCGTCCAAACAGTCTTCGTTGCACAAACCAGTCTTCGAATTAGTGTATGTGAATTGTTATCTTACTATTAAGAAAATAAGGTCGAGAATTCATTTCTTCAACTGTCACACTCGTCGCGTCATCGTTTCAAAACCAGTTATAGCAAAGAAAAATGAATTTTACGTTCATACTTATAAAGTTCATTTTTCATTGCAATAACTGGTTTATTACCGTCCTCAAAACTAGTTGCGACAACGAACGTTTTCTGCAACTAATTCACTCAACAATTTAATAGTTCCGTCTTTTGAATCGTCTTCAAACCAGTTGCGACGACGACCGTTTTCTGCAACTGTTTTCGTCGTCGCCAAAACGGTTACGTCTCGTCCGTCTAAAATTCGACAACGACCCACCACTAGTCTTCTGAGAGTATCTCAACATTCACACAGCCACGCCATTAGGGGGTTTCATCCAACGGTGTTCCAGGCTGAGTGCTTGGGTATTTCACTGGCAGCCTTAGCCATTGCAACCAGGAAAGTTAAGGACCACTTAGATGCATAATCTCAGAGCATGGTTATCCTGCAAGCTGAACAGCCTGTTGACAGAATCATTGAAAAGATGAAAAAAAAAAGTTCTGACAAGTTTTTTTATCTTGGGATAACGGAAGGAAAATAATAAAAAAATACAAACTAAAAAAAAACTTGAAAATAAAATGTATAGTTATAGATCATAATTTCTTTTGCCTTTGTTTCAATTTCTTTTATAATTGATGTAAACTAGTGCTTGACAGCGATCCCACCTGATGGTAAGCAGTGATGCAATCGTTGATGGTGAGGCGCACTAGTTTATTATGAGCCTATTCGCTCTAGCCTTGAAGACACCTAAATTATAATCGGACGGGAAGGCCGCAGCAGGCAAATTATTAATTGTTATTGGCAAATTATTTTTGGGGTCAGCGCAATAAGTCACTGTTAGTAGTGATCTTAATAATTCCCCCTTTTTTAAAATATAAACATATTCTTTATTTAAATACAGATTTGTGCATTATAAATTCGAATTGTCCGTAGAATATATATAAATTTATAATGTGCTAATCAATGTTACTAATCAGTCTATTACACGACTACAGCAAAGCCAAAGGAGGGTTACGATTTTGACAGGCTATGTATGTATGTTTGTATGTGAGTATGTTCATCTGTTCCCTCATAGCTCCTATCTACTTATCGGAACAGGAATCAAAAAAGTCGTAGTCACACGTTATTAAAGTGTTTCGGTTGGCACCTATAAAATGTGACTGCGGCTTTTCTTTATGTTCCGTTCTTGTTTTTCCAGTTACCTTGTTTATTTTAGCACCCTGAACATCTTGTTTCATACTTTTTCAGCGTCGTTTTTTTTTGTCGTAGCGGGTTTTAGTTTTTTAGATTTTTTTCATTACAAAACAAAGAGACGTTATCCTTATAATATTTTAGGTGTTGAACAAAAACAACAGCATCCAGTAATAAAATAATTTCATTTTATTTCATTTATTTATACAAATACATTATATTTACATAGACTGCAGATATATTCATTACATTATGGAGTATTTTGTTATTTGCACCTATGTTTATTCTATAAGAGTAGGTAAGGCACCTTAGGGAAGCTTCATTTATTTGACAATCTCTAGTCTATGGTCGAGAAATAAATATTGTATGTAACTAACATGGGTACCTAACGCACGTGGGGATGTATGTTTATTATGATTATTGCATTGATCTGGTCCAGTGTATTATGAAAAATAAAAAAAAATAAAAACGGTGTGTACATAACAGAAGTGAAAAATTTGTCAAAGCTAGGTGTCAATAATACAAAATCGTAATCGTTCGGGTAAGATCGGCCGACTTGAGCCGACTTTACCCGAACGAGCGTTCCATAACCGAGCGTGATGGTTGACGGCTCAGCCTCATTTAATGGCCACAAAATAAACTGCTCACGCGTCTAAAGGAATTTTCACATAAAAATTGTTTATTTTAAGAAGAAAAGATGAAGGAATTATGTTAAGCTATGAAGACAATTGAGACATGTACAAAAAGAAAGATAAATTTTTCTGTAGAGGAGTTTGGCTAGAGCCGCTTAAATAAGATACACAAGCGGTATAATTATTATGACTGTGTGTGCGTTAGATATAACTTAAAATCGAATCCAATATGCATGGTATATACCCAAATCGTAAGCTAAATATTTACAAATAAAAACATAATTTTCCAAAATATAACATAACCTTACAGCAATCGACCATATGTGAAATCTATTTAGAGTTTACATAATAATGTACATAGTATAGTATAATGCTAAAAATCAGATAAAAAAAAGACTAGGAAATACTCCAAATGGATTTCACGCTCAGAAACTGTCCTTAACAATATTATAACAGGTAACAAACTTAACATTATATTTACAAAAGTACAAATCATTTACATTTTACATAGAAGGAAATGCATGCAGAAATTATGTGATATAATATAAATAACTAAACAAAAATTGATATTTATTTTTGTGAATAATATTGCGGTTTAAACATTTTATTTTTATATATATTAAAATTGATTTAGGATTATAAGATTTTGATATACGCCCTCCCAAATCGAATTTGACATTACAAAAGTGCTTGAAACACGAAAAAGGCAGTTTATTACAATTTATCGAACACAGACTTAAATGCCCCAAAAATTCGATGTACGTAAAGTGTTTAACTTTACAATAATTGACATACTTTTAAAGATGGTAATTCTTTAAACACATGGCTTGAATGGTAATTTTGGTAATTCATTTCACTCTCTTGGTAACTTGATACGTTACAAAAGTTACCGGCTTACAACTAAAAAAATACATTTACAAAGATATAGAGGAACACAAAGCTCTTAAAAGAAATATAATTATTATAAAATTAAATATACAATGTGGTAAATTTGGTATACCCGCGGGTCGTTCCGTGTAGTGGGGGATTTAATTGTATAAATCTGAGATCAATTTTACGAAATTAGATTCATAAAAATTATGCCCGTTACGCCACTTTTTGTACGACGATTTTTACTTATACTGCGTTTTGTTGAAACAATCTTGAAAGCTGTTTGATTAGCAGCTTTCAGTCTAACCAATTGTGCAGATCTGTGGGTATAATCATTAAAATATACAATTAATCATTAAAAAAAAAAACTTTTAGTTGGATTACTCCAACAAACGCTCTTGTGTCGATTTCACCAGAATCGCACATCCACGACCAAATACTCCATCTCGTCAGCTCTTCTGTCACCTATGGGAATTGAGCTAAACGAGATGCGAATACTTAGTCTCAAATACATGACCCTGGCGAAATGGACACGATAACACTCGTCGAAAAATTTCCGATACAAGCAGTTATAAGGCTATCATTACTCGAACTATTGTTTCATCTACAGCAAACCTTGATATTAGCGTCAATTCAGCACAAAGACTATAAAATAATCGCAATTAAATATAAAATAAAGCAGTAATAGAATGTAATGCTTGAATGTTAATTCGAGCCGCTAAAAGTTATTGACTTTGACAGCAAAACGCAGCATTTGAAGTCGTACGAAAGCTTATAATAATAGTGGCTTGAGGCAATCAGTCGTTTGTAAAACCTAAACATACATACAAACCAATTTTACACTCACTCAAATGTTACTTCAATCTATTTTGTAGTCAAGAATTATGCACAACCTAGTTAGTGATATATTTTTTTCCCATCATTCTTACATGTATTTAGAAGGTGTTAGATTGACGTTTTGTTGCTTATTTCCAATTCCAGTCTCAGAATTCAAATCCAGCAGTGAAAATACAGTTTAACTATTTTTGATGACCTTATAAATCTAATCTAAAAAGGCCTAAAGATGGTTTCTTTAAAACATATTATTTTCACTACTGATAATAATTCATACATGTATATGCAAAAATCTTTGTGACCAGATAAAAAAATCCAGTACAGTTCCTTTATTTAAATACGAATCCATTTTTAAAAACTTGCCAAGCAATTATTTTCAAAACTACAAGGTATTTTCAGCATTTAAAAATGAATATCGTACTTGATATTTCAGGTAAGTTTTTTCTTTCACAACACTCAAAGGTCCTTCCATTTCACGGCACAACCCGCCTGAGAGATTCTTCCTCGTTTCATCTACCGTTGGATATCACAGAGTTGTTGGCTGTCGACGAGCTGGGCCCTTTCGACCGCGACCAGGCACCCGCCCGGGGTCACAAGCAGGGGGGCTGATGGCGTCCCTACCCAGACTTTTTTGACGTCATCTGATGTGTTTTGAGCTAAAGGTGACATGTAGCCGCCCCTGAAAAGACAAAAAGGAACAAATTAGCTTTATTTACAATTGGACTGGCATGTTAGTCTAGTGATTAGTGGGCCTGACTGCTATGCCGAAGGTCGTGGGTTTCTCACTTATGACAAATGTTTGTGTGTTGAGCACTATTATTTTAATTCATTGTACTTTTTATTTTTTATTTAGAAATATATTAAGTATGTTTATCAATTGTGTATTACTCATGTCAGAAGCTCTGCTTGGTTTGGGACTAGATAGCGTTGTGTGATAGTTGTGGAATAATATTTTTTAGTTTCGGTTGGTGAGCAGAAACAGAGAAATTACAAATCTATTAAGCTTTACTAGGTACAGATTAGAATTGTTTATTTGTAGATACGTTAAAAAGCTTTATGTTGAAAAAACCAGGGAGTGTGGGATTTTGACCTCACTAAAACCACTCGGATCATCACCATCAGAACAAAGAAGGGTAAATATCTTTAAAGACCATTCCGGTACACCCTCCATGTAACATCTGTTAAGAAAGATAACAAGGACATTGTAAAGTGGTCTACCCAGAGCCACGCTGTGCACGGCAGCAAGTGATCACTGTACCGATGGCTCTCTTTCCTGGGATCACTTGGTTGGCTAACAAAGTTCCCACTCTGAGTACCTGCGACACCAGTGTTCCGTCTTTCCGTCAAAGTATGCGGAGGCAGCCCCAGCGTTTTAGACGACCAATCGGTGGCCTCCCCGACTCCTTCTTCTCCGAAGGGGTTCGGGCCCTCTCACGATCCCACTAAAGACTCGAAAGATGACCATTGCTAGACATAGGCCTCTCCCAAGTGTCACTACACCGACCGGTCCTGTGCGTTTCGCATCCATAGGATTCTCGCAACCTTCGTCAGGTCCACCTTGTAGAATGCCTTCCAACGCTGCTTTTTCCGGTAAGCGATCACACCTTCAGAACTTTTCGGCCCTGCCGACGAACTGTCCTCGACCAATGTGCCCCCGCCTACTGCAAGTTTTGCAAAACCTTCGAGCTATGTTGGTTACCTTGGTACTTACACCTCGCTCGCTTACAAAATAACATAGGTACCCACCTAAGTTTCCTATCAGCATGTAAGAGCGCGTCTGCCTTCAACAGCCGCACGGCCACAGCCACTAATAGGAACAGGATCAGCGCGCCGCACACAGGCACGGCGATGGTGGCCGCTTTGAACCACACCTCGCCGTTGTAGTTGGCTCCGCGCTCACTGGCCACTGTCTGGCCTTCTGGAATCAAGGAGAAGTTGGTGATTAGAAATAAGAAGATAAGGTAATCGTCAAACTATTCAATTATAGGCACATTGCTGTTACTGGTATGGTGTACGAAGAGAATATACCATTTTTCAATACACTTACACGAAAACTCACTCTTAATCGAGTAAAAAGTGGTAGACTTTTAATCACGCAATTAAAACTAGAACTACATTAGAGCGACTCACACGTGTAACACAACACGCCTAATTTGTAGGTAGAACGACGTCGCGTAGCATCGCGTGGCGTGTATCAAGTGTAGCTCTACAAGTCTAGTTTCCATATAAAATGTATGGAGACCGACGCGCCCAGATCGGCGTGTGTGGCACACGTGTGGCGCAGTGTAGTTCTAGCTTTACTGTTTTCTGCAATATTGCTGAAAAGTGCGAGAGCTCACCCCGCCACAAATTATTGTACTTATTTATAGTATCAGGCTGGGCGCAAAGCGAACCCCACGAGTCGCGCATCAACCTCCGTTTATTTATTTCTTCGTAGGTAAGTGTATTGAAAAATGCCGTTTGCCGGTGGAAAATTGTCACTGCAGCACTCCATAACACCCTCACCTGCGACTCGGGTAAATTCCGTCTCGGTCGCAATGACAAACTTTCTCCACTTGTATAAAATTGTACTATTCCAAAAGTCAGTCTTTTTTTCATACAATTCGTACTTAATCTCACACTTATGCGGGTATTCAATTGCATCAGCCGACCCCAACATACATGGTACTGAATTTCATCCATTATAACTTTAGATTTCCTAGTCTAAGAACAGTTTTAGAAAATGAACTTCAATCATAAATCACGATATTATAATCGTAGCCAAACAGGCTTCAATATTAGCATTCTATCTGATATTTATTCAATATTCTATGCGTCTATTGTGGGGCGTCAATTGCTGAAATTACACAATTTAACACCATTAACAAGCCAATTCCGTGCCCTTAATCTGTATAACAAATCATTACAATTGCCTCAAACTACCGAACACCAAGTAACATATCTTGTACCTCCAATGACAAACCGATGTCTACCGTCACAGTACAAAGTTAGCACATTTATCAACGCCCACCCTCCAGTGATGTTATCTTCAGCAGCTATAACCAGAACTTTATCAGCAACATGTATTCTCGAATGAAGAGATTGGTATACGGGCAGCTTTATCGTTTAAACAATATGTGGCGATATCTATACCGGTAAATACGAACTATGAATACCACTTCAAGTTAGTTTTTAGTTCTTTGTGACGTTACTACATATTTACAGTTTTCAGATTTATACCTATATCTATACTATAAGACCTATATTAGCTTTATTCCCTGCTTTATGTCAAATTTCAGGATTCTGGGTCAACGGGAAGTAGATACCCTACGATTTTTGATTCTTTTGAGAGTGTAAAATAATAAGAGTGTAAATAATGTAAATGTACGTTTTTTGCGACATAAACATCCTTATCTTATTTTCCCATTAACTTAGAAGTTTGATTTTTTTATAGCTTCAAGGGACCACAGACTAGAGTATATGGTTTCAATTTCAACTCGATGCCCCCGCGCGTTTCTGAGATAAAGGGTCTTGACAAACAAACAGACCGACAGACGGACGGACAACAAAGTCATCCTACAAAGGTTCTGTTTTTTCCTTTTAAGTGTACAATTATACAACATACTTTTAAGAGAACTCAAGCGTAAAGGCTGAATTACACACAACCTAATTAAATATTGACACTGCATTGGAAGTATTTGGAAGGACACATGTATATCAAACTGTGTGTTCGACTGTACAACAAAACTGCGAATTGTAACATTAATTATGTTGCAATCGGCTTCTAAGAAAATGCGTGGACTATATTTAACTAACAGAAGTTTTATTTTGTACGATTTATTGCCTTTTAGATAACTTCATTACATTTGTATTGTTATTTTTGGATCGGTTCAGTAAACAATCAATCAAGTTGGCCTATCGTGGTGCCTCTTGCTAAACTTAGAATATATTTGCAATTTATCCGTTTGTACCAATTATCAAAGGATTGGTAACTTCTCGCTCCTTTTCTGGAGCGAGGCTGTAGTATATACTTTTAGTAGTAGCACGTCACTAGTTATAAATAAGGATGGATGGACAACACTAATATAAAGGTAATGGCATCCGGGATCCGATAGCGATCTGGTTAAAACCAGCTAAATAAAAAGGAAGAGAACTTGTGCAAATATTGTTTTATTGTGATCAGTGATAACGGCCCGACCTTATAAGTCGTACGTCGCGGGTTCAAACCCAAGCAAGGGCTTACTTTGTGTAAATTGTTATTATCACCACTACTCTCATGAAAAACGATAAAGGGAAAAATCTCTGAACTGGCCCATTCCCTCTCATAGAGAGGAGGCCTGTGTCAGCAACGGGAATACTATTTATAATTAACCTTTCCTGTTTTTTTTTTAAGTGGGAAAATCATCTAATGACAAATCGCGCTCTTGGGCGGAGCGGGAGAGTGTCAGACTTTTACTGACTAAAAACCCACTCGTGTTCAATCTTTGCCTTCGTCCCAGGGCCTCGGGTTTCACTTTCACACTACCCGTGGCCTTCGACCCTGCTGGGCCCCTACGATTTGCTGAAATGAACAATACGCGCCTGTTTACATTTTCACTAATTCAAGTTTCTCTTGGACAAAGTAATTTCGTTCATCTGTTTCAGAAAGCAGTTTTCAGTCGATTGAGTTTTATCAATTCAAATTATGTACATACATAAATGTCTTAGCATGTTAATCTAACATAGCTAAAAATGGAGTTGTTTTGAACAATTAACCTATAATTTTACAGTTAAATCTTGTAAAGATTACACCGTATCATTACATACCGTTGCTTCAATTTGGTTTGCCCACACACGACAATTTTGAACGTAAACAGTAGATACTAATTAGTGATATTATGCAGTGACAAAAACTCAAGGAGCTTGCGGGCAAAGATGAGTGAGTCAGAACTTATTTTTTTTATAGACTCGAAACCATTTTTTAAACATAATGATCGTAGTTATAGATAAACACCTTTATCTATCTTTTAACACCTTTATTATCTTTTTTAGGGTGGGACATCAAATAACTATTCCTGCTCTGGGTGGAGGGAGAACGACTGTTGTCAGACTTTTGACACACTCGTGTTCCTCTTTCGAAAGGGAAACCCGTAGTCCTGGAACGCAAAGGGCAAAGAAGGAACATAGGTGTGTTTTTTTAGTTAGTAAAAGTTTCATACGCCTCTCGCCTTCCCACTTCACCCTAGAGCGTTAGAAGTCATTGGATGATTTCCCTTGCTTAAAAAAATCCGTGTTCTTTTGGTCGCCTTTTTCGTTTCAGGGCAATAGTTACTCTCTCTAGATTTATGGGTAATGCTGAATATAATTTACGATCTCAACTTCCTATCTAGTAAATATACGCTGATTAAAAGCTATTTTATAGGTATATATTAGGAGCAGAACCTAATATGTAGAAGCTAATAAATAAAATACATCAATCAATTTACCTAGCCTTTCGTGTGGGTCGACTACTGAGACTCTGACCTACACCTAGCCAAGTTACAACCGTTTCTTTTCGATTCTCTTTTTGTTGATCGCCTCGAGTCGGCCACGCCTATTCCTTTCTTCTGACCACGTGACTGAGCGTTGAGATGACGTCAGACCAAAGAAATAGGAGGCGTGGTCGACTCGAAGCGATCAACAACAAAAAGAGAATCGAAAAGAAACGGTTGTAACTTGGCTCAACGAGGCGATCAACGAAAAGAGAAACGAAACGGTTGTAACTTGGCTAGGGGGGCAGATGCAGCTAGCCCATATGTTTTAATGGACCGACTACTTATTATTTAATCTTCAGAATCTAAAAAGTAGGTAACACAAAAAATCCCTAAAAATAAATCGTTAATGAAATAAAGACGCTAAGATGTGAAAATTTTGAGAGAAATTGATAAAAAAAATAGATCATTCTGTTCTTAAAGATCATTCGTTGTCAAAATTTGTAACTGCAAGCTAATAAAAAGTCATAAAGATACCAACGCATTTCGCATATGCAGCGCATGCGCAACACTGCCAGTTAAACTGCTGTTATGTCTGCCTCATGCGCAGGTTCGCACACTATACACTACCGGGAACACTTTATTAGATCCAATGGATAGAGTGTCATAATGGCATTCTTTTCGACAATTGATATGGCTGCTATTGTTCTAAATGTATTTGTAGGCAGTTTTTATCTCTCCTTTAGTATCGGCATGTACTTTTAATTACAAAGAAGGTGACAAGTGCGAATTAATGTCAGGCGACTTCGTAGAACTAAGGTTACCAACATAGCCCGAAGAATCTCTACTAAGTGAGAGTGGGCAGGGCAAATTGCTCGCAGAACAGATGGTCGATGGGGACGAAAGGTTCTGGAGTGACCAGCACGTACCGGAAGGCGCAGCGTT
The DNA here is from genome assembly GCA_949316375.1 of Mythimna vitellina. Classification (NCBI taxonomy): domain Eukaryota; kingdom Metazoa; phylum Arthropoda; class Insecta; order Lepidoptera; family Noctuidae; genus Mythimna; species Mythimna vitellina. Next base: position 19,023,727 of record OX438695.1, on the reverse strand, counting down.
GAAAGGCCTCCCACAAGGTGGACCGATGACCTGGTGAGGTTTTATGACCGGTCATTATGGCGACAGTTTGGGGGAGACCTGTGTCCAACAGTGGACGTCTTTCGGCTGAAATGATGATGATGATTTCCTAGAATGGTGGATAAAATATTTGATTGCTTTTCAGAAACCGACTCATCATCGTTTCAGCCGAAAGACGTCCGCTGCTGGACATAGGCTTCCCCCAGATGTCGCCGCATCGACCGGTCCTGTGCGTCTCGCATCTTTCGGATTCCCGAGACCCTCACAAAAGCCTTGTCGGTCCTCCTGTCCACCTCGTGAGAGGCTACGCGGTTGCAATTTCAGAAGCTTCAGAAAATTATTTTGCATAATTTATTGATACACTAAACAAATAAAAATTCGAACAGGACGAAAAACACGAATCTAGAGCGATCAATATCGTGAGAATGAATACTAATAGATGCAAAAAAAGAATCACCGCTATCTGAAAACAGCATTCCTAAATTCCGAGACCATGGGAACGAAATTAAAACAAAACACGACGAAATTCTACAAGCGAAATCTATCAAAATGGATGTTAGATTGTTTCTAGTTTCTACCACAGAGCTACTAAGAACCTCGTCGGTCACTGCACAGTACAATATTATAAAAACTTTCCACGAACGTGTCACCATTTACTTACAGAATTTGACAGCTCGTGACAATTGGGCAGTTGGCTCAATTTTTTTTGTTTATTAATAATAATATTCCACAACTATCACACAACGCCATCTAGTCCCAAACTAAGCAGAGCTTGTGCTATGAGTACTAGATAAATGATAAACATACTTATATATTTCTAAATACATACATAATTTAGATAAATTATACCCAAACACAAAACAAATGATTAAGCTCATGTCATGTCATGTGTATCACACAAACATTTGTCCTGGGTGGGAATCGAACCCACAACCTTCGGCTTAGCAGTCAGGGCCACTAACCACTAGACCATCAAAAATAGAAAGAATTTTTCATATCCATTCAGTAAATTAAGTAAGTTAGAAACCCTTCAAATCTGGTGGAAAACAAAACTGTCAAATAACAGAAAAAGGATGCACGCATGAAAGCAGAAACTTATTCAATTCTCCTATGTACTATTCCAAAACATGGTTCATGGCCAATCCATTCAACTGTTTAAGCGTGCTGGATTAACAAATATACAACATAAAAACCAGTAAAACATAAAGTTGGTGCCCTGAAATCGCACGACTGGGTCGCGAAAGATCAAGAAGATTGCGGGACAACTTAGATGACTTCTTTACGAATTAGCAAGAAGTGGCTCAGAACCGGGAACAATGGAAGTAATGGAGGGAGGTCTTTGCCCAACAATGGGACAGGCTAGATATAATAATAATATACAATACATAGTTTGTGCTTCACGAAGACATTAGTCTCTCAGTAGACAGTTCTTCGTGAGGCACTTCTAATCGCTGCTGATATTCTGTGCTCTGTGCTTTTTACCGATCGATCAATCGATAACTGCGACAATATTCACACTTTCGCTCGTATCACGATATACGTTTAGCAATTCATAAGTCCGTGACGAATCGCTAATAGATAGACACATAGGGAAACTCTTGTAAATAAATAAACATGAGTGGAACTCAACTTCTCGCTCGAGAGTTTGGTAACTATTATTGTTGCTTAATTGGGAAGATTTGAAATGTTAATAAGGTATCGATTTTATTTATTTAAACTTTTTGTACCTACATAAGCCGATACGTGCACTTAATGCAACAAGGCCCTCCCTATCTCTTCGAAATGTATCTCCATAACTAAAAAGCAATATTTTATCCTTCCTTACATATTATAAAACAAAGTCCCTAACTACGACAGTCTGTCTGTTCGCTATAATAACACAAAAACTACAGATTTCCATGCGGTTTTCGCTAATAGAAGGAAGGTTTAGTTATGCATAAAATGTTTAATTATAGAAGAGAAAAGCCGTGAATTTAAATTATATGTAACACCCGTGTAACTGCAACCCGACTTTCGGTACCTCGGGTCACTCATCCAAGGGGATGGTGAGGTAGACCGGGACGTAACACATCGGATCAACGCAGGTTGGATGAAATGGCGATAGGTCACGGGAACAACTTGTGACCCACGGATGCCCCTCAAGTTGAAGGGTAAAATCTACAAGGCCTGTAATACTGTATGGATCAGAATTTTGGGCTGTGAAAAAGACGGATGAAAAAAGATTGCACGTAGCGGAGATAAGAATATTAAGATGGATGTGTGGTGTGACGAGAATGGATAAAGTTAGAAATGAATATATTAGGGAAGTTTGAAAGTGGCGCCAGTGACAGAAAAGTTGAAAGGGAATCGTTTGTCTTGGTATGGTCATGTGAAGAGGAGGGATGAAACGCATGTTACTAAAAGAGTTATGAGTTAACATGTGGATGGATGGAGAGGGAGACCAAAGAAAAGATGGATGTATTATGTAAAGAGTGATATGAAAGAAATGGAAGTTAGTGATAGCATGACGAGTGACAGGGCAGAATGGAAGAAAAATACGTGTTGTGCCGACCCCAAATAACACAGGAAAGGGCAGGAAGATGATGATGATGAATTTGTAACACCCGTGCAAAACTGAGGCGGGTCGCTAGATTTAGAATAACAAACAAGGCTAGAACATAAAACAATGCCATTTCGTAAGTACAGGACATTGTAGGTAAGAATAATTATGATCAAACAAACCATAAACATTTGCGCAAGACCAAGCCCTAAATAATTGATATCAATGAACACCACTCCTGAATGTGATGATGATACGGGCTTGTCAATGACCTAGCACAATATTGAATTACAACACTAATGATCTCATTCAATTCGTTCATAATACATTAACAGTTAGTACAGTCAGTCATATCAGCCCGAGGATATCGACTGCAGAACAGTAAAACAAACAAGGAGCTCTTAAGAAACTGAATATAAAAATAATGCATTTATCGCTGCTATTGGCCTGCGGATTACCAACAGCATAAAAAGATCATCTCATAAGCTTGACATGGCTACCAAAGTTCATTAGTCGAATACCAAAGAAAGCTATCCTTTGTATAGCAGCAAAAATCACTCCTAAGATGCGGTCACCGAAACAGGTTCCCGGCTATTTATAACAGGCGATTAACAGTTTATTACCACACGAACAAAAGCCAACTTTAATACCCTAGTTGTAAGATATAGTTCAGCTTGTCATAGCAAAAGTTAATTCCAACAAAGGAATATAAGCTGAAACAATTGCGCATCGCAATCACGGCCGCGGGCAAAATCCATTACGGCAAGGGAACTAGCCCAGATCTGTAATGCTAATCTTCTATACATACGTTATTATTAAAACATTCAAGAGATTTGTCTGCAGAATCCATTATTTTCGCTTGTCAGATATTCAACTAGTTTAACACATTTACTATCTGCGATAAAATGAAATATATATGAGTTATTGCAAGTGATTCCAATAAAGAAAAGCAAGACCTTAAATTCTTATCACATATAGAAGCAAACAACAAAATGCGGTACCTAAAACCTGGTGTGGGTGAAATAGCGTGCAGATCTTAGTATCCATTATAGAAACACTATTAATACAAACCCCGAGGCGTTAACAGGGAAAATTTATACTGCTTTACAATTAGTTGAATAATCAAACGATGTTGCGTGGATTGCACTTGATTAGGCCAACGCTGGAGGCAAGGATTTAAATTGTACCAATCCAAAATGTCTTAGAAACAGAGTTAATGAAGATTAAGAGGATCCTTTAGTTTCAGATGATGTATAGGTTTAGCCTGAATTTTCAATCGATGATACGGAATTTGTTCAATCGGTGGAGAAATTAAAAGTCAATTTGGTGTAGTTAATGTTGAAAACAAAAAAAAACATGATGATTTAATCTTGAAACGAATTATGTAAGAGACACGCGGCATTATTTTTCAAACGAAATAGGTTCTTCTAAAAGTGCACAAAAACCAATAATTGATTTCTTTGTTCAGTGCGCTGAATTGAAATAAAAAATCAATCATTGCAAAAAAAGAACCGCCAAAGAGACAAGAGACATTCAACTGCTATAACTCAAAACAATTGTAGCACTAGTAACATTGCAACAAACAACTATTAATTACTCAACATTCTGAAACAACCAATATCTGCTGCACTTGAAAATCAGTAAACCTCTGACGTAATACTGCAAGTATAGCCCAAGAGCCAAGATCTGACTCACGCGGTGTTTACTTTAGATACGGACTCCGCTAGAATAATATCTTTGTTCAAGGAAACTGTGGCGGGATGAATTTTATTGAAATTACAACATGTTTGAGTAAACGCGGTGAGAACTGAGAATGTTTTGATTATAATATGCGAAGATGAGGTGAAAACGTCATGGAAAATTGTGGTCTCAGATTATGAAGATAAAGCAAAGTAGTTGAATGGAAGTTACGAGAAACTTTCCTATATAATGGTCAAGTTGTTGGTACCTTTAGATGTAAGAGAATCTAGCGTTGTTGTCTTTATTACTTGAAAACAAGATGATGTCAACTATTGGAATGAAAGAGGTAGTGATTGATTGATAGTTAAGATTCCTAATTCCAAAGTTGAACTTTTAACTATCTCATAAACACTACTTAAGTATGTCGTAACCTTACACAGAATTTAAATATGGTGTTATATACAATTTTATGATATCGTAAACAAGTCGTTTAATACATAATAAATAATGAATGACGAACGGTAGGAGAAGTCGTTGCTCAACAAACTACCTGTTATTTAATACCAGCTCAAATTGAAATATACATAGAACCTGCATTATCTCTTTTAATAGCTTGTCAATTCAAAGAATTGAATTATTTATTACGTCCCTAAGGTATGCACACACTAAAACAGTACGAAACAACTGCAGGTTCAATAGTTAGATTTACGTAGTTTTCTCTAAAAATTTCTAACTCTAGTTTCTAATCATGTTTTTCGTATGCAATGTCGTTTCTCCAATTGGAAATATTTAATCATCTTTTTCTTTCGTTTTTGCTTTGTATTATGCGGGTTCTTCTGCTGTGTTAACATTCCAAACATCAAAAAAAACTTCTACAATATTTACTACCTACAATAAAATACCCGCTGCGTTTTTATGAGCACAATAATTTGCATAGACGTGTAACAAAAGCACTACTGCAATGTTTCATACAAAGAATATGTACCTTAAGTAATATATACGCGATGAGTCCTGCGCACGCGATTCTAAATTGTCTGCGTTGAATCTGTGCACACCTTTAGGACTTGTTCGGTTCTGTTTGACACGGAATTACTGCAACTAGCTTAGATATTGCTTGCGAAGTTGCGAGGTTTTTGAATCCGTCAATTTTATATTCAGTCTTAGGGCATGAAATATTCTTGAGAAAGAGATTGTTAAAAGATTTCTCTTATTTCTTGGGAAAGGGAAATTGTATTTCATTAGATTTTTATTTTCATTATTTGACAGTTCAACGTTATTTTTTTTTCTTTATTATTGGAGACTACCTATTTCAGAGGATTCTATATTAACACATTAGTATTTTTCAACTTAGAAAAAACAATCACCACAATTTCTGCCGGAAGCAGTTCAAGGGCTCTTTCTTATTCTATGTCCTGAGCCTATGCAGATTTTAATTTGAATCTGTTTGTCTTGTTATTCAGTCTGATTTATAGGTACACATTTATTTATTCGTCATGTTTGCTTGAATACGTTATTCGATAGAATTTACGACTGCAATAGTATTGTATCAATATAATTGGATTGCCGGCAGTGTTTAGATGCTATTTATGTTTATTGTACTGATAGTTTTGGTATTAGTTTATTGTTTGACTGTTGTATTGTTTAGTCATATTGGTACTAGTGAAATGTACAGTTTTACTGTTTGTTAAGGATGGAGTCCTTCCTTATTGATACTGTAAAGTTTGTTTTTGTTAGGTGTATACCACGCAACTGCTATAATTATGCTATTCTCACTATTTATAGTAAGTATTGAGGTAGTAATTTTTTAAATTAAAGTTTAATTTGATAAACGGCACAATAAATTCGCAACTGGTCGTCATTTATTCAATTAAAAATATTGACTTCACCAACGTATTTACAAACCCTTTAAAAGGTACTATCTCCTATAATTAAACTCCTGATTAAAGATTTCTTAAAAAAAAAATTGCAGTAACAGTTTACGATCCATTCATTTCAATTACATTACGGCAGGATACAAAGGCCTCCTGTTTATGTTTTCCAATTGTTCTTTATTATCCTCAACCTGTTTCGTATTCATCTTGCCCTTAGAATTAAACACGACATAGCCTATTCATTATCCTACTGGCTATACTTCGATGTTGTGCAGTTGTGTAAGAGTTAATTATATGATCTGTATAGACTGTGGTTTGGTCCGGTAGATCAACTAGTGTTAAACGTATATTAGGTTTCGATAACCTACAATCAATGGTAGCTATTGCAAAAGGATTTGGTTGCACTGGATCTTAATCGACCTCTATCTTGTTATTCCGTATGCAATCTTCTAAATGCAGGTTTGTTAAAGTCTCGAATATCATTTAGATAAGCGTAATCGATTCTGCGAAGTTATGAATAGGAACATGGAGAAAACTGTGCCTATTCAATGATAATGTTAGTTATCTATGCCTTCCATCTTTGTGATCATAATATTACGGTGTATCCTTAGGATTATACACTGACACCATTTTATCGCTTCATTGGCGCCTAGTGGCTATAAGTACACTGTTTTAAATGTCTTTAGTTTACTTCGAGCTTTTTTGAAAACTTGAAGGAAATTGTTGTTTGCAACATTGAAGTTATAAAAAATGTAGTTGAAAAAGAAATGGCACTCTAACAAGTATTTTACACGACATATTAAAAAAAAAATGTCGGTAATTGGATGCTAAATCTAGATGATTCTGAAATTCGGTCCGATATAAATGAAGATAAAAATTTTCATAAAGAAATAGGACTTACCAAATTCATTACTAGTAAGGTTGAGCCTCGCTCTAGCCAGGGGACTGTCTTCATGATTGCAGAGGTCCCTGAAGCAGCAAAGCAGTAGAGAGTGCTCTGACGAAGGTGGAGGACCTCCAGACCCTGGCGAGTTCTGGCATCGGGATAACGCTTCTTTTACCCTGGAAATCGTAGATATAAAACATAAGATAGAGATAAAACATAAGAGGATATAAATACATACAGGCTCATTCAGATAGAGGAAATGACACAATTGAAATGCGAATACATATATCGAAGAAATGTATAAGGGTTATATAGAAATATATGTGTGTCTATGACACACAAATGATTACATATCATAGTCTCTTGTTACTTTTATGGAAAAACTAACAAGAGTTCCTGTAGTTTCAAAACCGCCAATAAATCAGTTGATGAACATTGAACATACTTCCATAGATCAAACCAGTTCCTTGCTCTCGTCTTTCGCTCGTCCTCACAAAAAGAGATTGTTTCAACAAACGAGTTATGAACAAAGAAAATAATAAAGTATATCGTTATTGAATTCAGAACTTGAACATTAAATGGTGAACTTTTTGCTGAATACGAATTCATTTCGAGTTCACTTGATTCAATGGTATTGAAGCAAAAAGTTCTGTGGTTAGCCTCGGCCTGTACTTGCTAGTTTATTACGTTGCAGTTGGGAAGGAAAAAAAGCTGCAATTTGTGTCCTTAAGTTAGGCCGAGTAATTGATTGACATTCTAGATCTTAATGAATTAAGATTTTAATTGAATGAAGACCACATTGGTCGGTAAGTGGGCTTAAGGTTTTAGAATGTTTACAGACATACAGGATAGCCGGACTATGGCAAGGTACCTCCATCTAGGCTTATTGTGGCTATAACGTAGCTCAAGTAGGATTTACAATGAAAATTCAAATATTCTGCAGAACAATCCTTACAAGCAACGACTAATAATAAATTATCATCTTATTTAAAGTTTTGAATGAGAAAATAATATATTAATAATTAGAAGTAGTAGTGACTAGAAAACTTTGAATGAGATGATAATATTAAAAATAATAAGTTTGGAATTGAAAGGCCAAGGATACTAAGACTATTTTTAAAATTGCGATGAATTAAAGCATGCAATTTTAAATCTCGAACCGAAACGTCCTCGCATTCTCTCGCAGTGTGATCCACATCAAGTCATGACATTACGCACCTCCCAGATTGTTTGACTTGCGCAAGAGTTTAAACTGCCAACTGGGTATGCCAACTGATCGATACGATCATTTTGTTTTGTTACACTTTGATTTAGGGCTCCGACGACTTGACACCAATTACTTGGTTTTTATGGTTCCGTACCTCAAAAGGAAAAACGGAACCCTTATAGGATCACTTTGTTATCCGTCCGTCTGTCTGTCTGTCAAGACTCTTTATCTTGTTTATCTCGGGAACGCGTGGAGGTATCGAGTTGAAATTAAAACCATATACTTAGATCTGCGGTCACTTGAAGCTGTGAAAAAATCTAACTTCTGAGTTAAAAAAAAAAGATTTCGCACTGTCAATGGGAATCAAAACTACTACCTAGAATCCTGAAATTTAGCATAAAGCGAGGTCATACACATGTATAAGAAAAAATCTGTAAACTGTAAATTTGTAGTTACGTCATAAAAAAAATATTTTTTGCGATTCGGAAAAATCTTCGTGACTCAATTCGGGAATTGAACTGTTTTCATAGGTAAGTTTGTACGGAACCCTCAGTGCGCGAGTCCGACTCGCACTTGCCTGGTTTTTTGTTTTATGTTCTAGATGGTTTTGCTACCCACCAACCACCACCAACCATCCATCCATCCCACCAACCATCTAGAATGGAATAATATCTTCTGACATTGTGTAGAAAAAAGTCAATTTTGAGTTAGAAGAAACAAATAATTATAAATATTACATATACGAGGTTTATTATGAAAAAAATAATATCGGTTGGCATATGACAAATCAAAAAAGAATTCACCGTCTAAAAATGCAAGAGAATGAATTAATAGATTAACATAAATTAATAAAGTTTTTCATTAATAAAAACACTAATATAATAAATATGCATAACAATTAAGAGATATACTACATTATTATGATGAATAGTTTACGAATAGATTTATGGTTATTTTAATGAAGACTAATATATATTTGAATGCTAATGACCAAAGACTAAACAGTTGTTCTTTATGGACGCTTAAGGAACTTTATTATAATAAAATTATTATTAGCTGTTGTCAAGTGTTTTGGATAGGTTTAAAAGCAATATGATGATGAACAAGGAAGTTAAAGGTTCAGGGATGACAATAGATTTGAAAGGATTGTGTTTCAAGAATTTAATTAGAGAGGTTGATTGGCAGTTCTATTTTCAAACCGTTTGGGGATGAAACTCTCGGTTCGTTGGATTTCGAGTGCTTACAAATTGAATAAAAAATATTTCTACACGCTTTCTTGAAACAAGGGCTTGGTTTTATCTCGGATAGAGGACAAGCATTGCCATACAAGACAATATGGCAATGCCACCAGTCTTTTGGGAACATTAAAATTCGACAATGACGTGGAGGAGTTTCACGATACCATATTTTAGATTTGCAAGGCTTTCTAACCCAAACGAATAAAAAATATGGATATTATTCATTTTTCAAAGCTACGTAAATATACTTTTTTAGTAGTGTTAAATTTTTATGGAAACATTCTCGTGAACGAAGTCACGGCTAAAGTACTAGTTAAAATATAAGTAGACTTGGACAGTTGGACAACTGACCAGTGACAAAAGCATCTTATAATCATTTACCATCACATTCTCACGTAATATGCAGAGCGCACACGAATTCCCATTTAAAGTCAACATTTTTCAAAGGTTTTTGTAATAAAGACACGAAGATTTATGTATTTTAGCATCTACGGCGTGGACAGCGTGGCCAGATAATAACGTTGCGTCGATGGAATACAAATTATGACTTGACTTGTGATACTTTACTCGACTTGGTTGCTTATGTTCGTGGATGCACACACACATAGACACCGTACTTTATACGGTATTCCGAAGAGAGTAAGCGGGGCCTTGGACATGATGACCATTGTATTGTTTGCGTCAATGCAAGTTGTGTATGTGTGAGTCAAGAAACTGATGATATAGCTAGTTAAACTTTATATGAAAATTCAACCTGTGTCGCAACTCACAAGCAAATCACGGTCGACGTTCTCACGAAGTCACCAAAAATTTACATAAAATTAAAATTTACCACTACTTAAATACATTTCTTTTGAATATTGAAGAGACATTTGATGTATTAGGGTGAGCATTTAACATACAAAACGGCTTCTTGTTTGAATAAATCTCGCGTGTTTGAACTCTGGCCTTTTTCAATTTACAAGCTCTTGGAATTTCTAATCTTGTATGGGTTTTCTTTATGTTTACCGTGCGAGAGACTTTACAGGACAAGGGTATTGAGTACTTTGATAAAAGCGGGTAAATCGGTAAGCGTTGACGTTGTTGCGGATAAGATTTCTGTTCTTGTAATAGTTGTGTTTACATAGAAACTTTATACGTAAAAGTGTATTAAAATAATATGTAATACAATTGTTGAAAAGATTGTTATGTTTTTCAATAATAATGACACTGCATTTCAATGAAACATCGCATAAGATCTTTTTTATTATGGATAGGCTAGCGCTTGACCACTATCTTATCGATGATGTGGCCGACGATGGAGCAAGCTTCACTAGAAGTAACCTACTAGCTCTTGACTTAAAGAATCTTAGATAGATAGAAGAAAGATAGAAGACATTATTAAAATTATTTATTTATTTAAAACTTTATGCCTTAGGCATTTTCTACCAGTCGACCTTAGGGTGGTGCAGAGATATAACATGGCAGGTGCAGCTTAAAAGAAGACTGATAGAGAGGAAATAAGAACAATAATAAATATATACTTAGATACATATATACAAATAAAGAATGATATTGAGAGAAAAACGAATACAACAAATCAAGAGGGTGATGAATCTAGCAACTTTTTGCGAAAGTGTTCTCGTGCTTTCACTTTAAAGGACAACCGACTGGTTGCCGTCCTGATGTTCAGAGGGAGCGCATTCCAAAGGGAGATCGCCTGAACAAAGAAAGAGGAATGGACAAACCCAGAGCGGTGCGTCGGTCATCGTAGAAGACGATTATTTGTAGATCGAAGATGTTTTATTGTGCGCAGAGCAAAGAAATTGAATTTCTGAAGTCAGATAAGAAGGAGAAGAAGGGTTATCTAGAAAAGAAAAGAGAGGAACAATCCTAAACTACAAAACAGAGGAACAGGGGCCACGGAAGCCAATCATAGTTATGAAACATTCTCAATGTCAAACAAGCCCTTAAGAAAACACGTTTGAAAGTAACACGCAGACGCTAACAACCTTCAATAAAAATGAACATGAGCAGTCGCATTAATGAGCATCTTTATAATACAGCTTTAACTGTCACTTCGTCGCTATCAAATTTCGCTCAATTTCCCTATAACCAGATGACCAATCTTGGTTTTTAGGGTTCCGTACCTCAAAAGGAAAAAACGGAACCTGTATAGAATCACTTTGTTGTCCGTCTGTCTATCTGTCTGTCTGACTGTCAAGGCCCTTTATCTGGGGAACGCGTGGAGGTATCGAGTTGAATTTAAAACCATATACTTAGGTCAGTAGTCCCTTGAAGCTGTGAAAAAATCAAACTTCTAAGTTAATGAAAAAAAAGATACGGTCGTTTATGTTGCAAAAAAAAATATTTAGACTCTCAAAGGAATCAAAATTCATAGGGTACTTCCCCTTGACCCAGAAACCTGAAATTTGGTATAAAGCAAGGGCTTATAGCACATATATAGGAATAAATCTGAACACAGTAAATTTATTGTTACCTACGTCACAAAATTTTTTTTTTTTTACAATTCGAAAAATCTTCGTGACTCCATTCGGGAGTTAAACTATTCACATAGGTAAGTTTGTACGGAACCCTTAGTGCGCGAGTCTGACTCGCACTTACCCAGTTTTTTTTTTAATTAAGAAGATGTTCCGTTTCTCACGGGAACGAAGACGAATTTTCAAATAAAGAATTTCATCGATTTGAATAATTTAAAAGATTGGAACTTAGACTTTTTTTTCTATCTTTGTTTTTCGATTTTGCCGATTAAATAACTTGCAGAAACGTTTTGATTGGTCCAATTAAAGTTTTGTACATAACTGTTGTAGTTTTAGTTGATTATACTGTGATGTAAGGCTGCCAGGTGTGTGCGTGTTGGTTTTTTTTTAATCGAAGCTTCTTTAGACAGTGTTATTGATAACATAACTTGGTGGCGTAACTATGTGTGGTTATGACGTTGTTGGTGCTGTATGTAATGTTTTGCGGCAAACATTGTAATATAAACCGCGGAAGTTGTTAAATTTTCATGAATTACCAAGAGCAGGAAAACTTTACTGTTAGAAACTGTTTTAGTTGAATTATAGTGTCTTGTATACCAAAAATCAAGAAAGCAAATTCATACAACCTCAATTCTAGGCTGAAAAAATTAGGTACTGGGTTTGCGACCCCATTATTATCCAAGTAAGCTGGTTTTTAATGTTTATTTGAGGAGTGTCAGACTTTTAATGACTTGTGTTCCTTTAGTTGCCCTTTGCGTTTCAGAACCGCGGATCATTCAGAAGCACTTGCTTCCGCTTGACCACAAGCTTTGATGTGGTCTTCTTTTCACGACGTTTAGAGCCAGGCTTCAATCTTGCCAAATCGTTCCGAGTGTCCCTAGACCTTAACCAATCTTACTTGCAAATACCCGATAATGATCGCGGGCCATTCACAGCTTGCAGGAAAAATAAATTAATAATTAAAGCCTATTAGAAAAACAAACTCCAAGCGACAGTTAAAACACGATTGAAAATTCAAAGCCACGGCTTCTAGCACAACTATACATATGTATTCATACGGAAAACCCGCACATAGCTTCTCAAGCGAACACTAAGCATTGCTTACACGTTCGTTAGTACCCGAATAAGGATTTAGGATGCCTGTTTGATATCTAATCTTATGCAAATTTGTGTCTAGGTCATACAGACAAACGGGCGTAACTGCAGTATGTCTGCGTTTGTCAAAAAATTTTGGTCTGCCTGGATAAACCGAAATGGAACTCGACAGCCATGATACGAGTATATCCATATATCCGTGATATATAGTAAAGTGACATATGTACTTCATATTTGAACATAATAGTAGCGACAAGAAATAAGTACTTATATACGGCAAGCAAAGGGTTGCTCGCCGTTCGACCGTCCGGATTGAGCTCAAGTCGTCGACGGCGCGTACTGTTCCACGCGCGCCTCAAGGAGATGTCAGCAAACCGTAGGGGCCCAACAGGGTCGAAGTCTACTGGGGCCAAAGGTCTGCTTCTAAAAGAAAGACTCGGCCCTGGTATGAAAGACAACGAAGGAACAGGAGTGGGTTTTTTTGGGACACGCCCTCCACGACACGCGTCATTGCATGAGCGAAACCACCACTAGACCACCGAAAAAAAAAAGATCAGCTCAAAATGTGACAAAGGAATCCTTAACCAAAATGTCTCACCGTTCACTTCCAAGCGATTGAACTTCATTCGCTCAGCTGATGTTATTTAATGGTGATTTTAATCTAATCCCCCCTCAAAACACCACGTGATGGTTTGAACACAAGATGGGTCTTAAAGGGATATTTTTAAAGAGAATTATAAGTACTGGAACCTTGGATACGCCTACATGCCACTGTGGTAATTATTCCTGGTAAAAACTTCTGCCAGTAACTTCACCCGCGTTAAATAAAAACAAATATCCCAAGGAAACATACTTCCGGGATAAAATATTCCTATAATTATTGAATTCCAGGATATGGTCTACCACTATGCCGAATTTTGCCCAAATCCGTTCAGCCGTTCCAGCTTGAAGAAGTAATACATACTTATTTACAAATACACACACAAACTCCATAAAGCCAAAGCAAAGCAAAGAAAAAATACGAAAAAGCAAAGTCCATTGGTTAGTTAACTAATGGACTTTGTCTGATGTATAAGATTTATTAATTCTACCCGCGACTTCGCTCGCGTGTATGTAGGTTTCTCCATACAAACTTTGGACTCCCGCTTCATCCCTTTAGAGAGTGCATAGTCGGCCTTATAATGTTCCCACAGTTGGGACTCAGGCCTCCTCTCTAGGAGAGGGAATGGGCCGTAATCCACCACGCAGGCCCAGTGCGGATTGGTGGATGTCACGTCTTCGAATCTTTGATTCTAGGACATGATTGTTTTTGTTTCCTCACGATGTTTTCCTTCACCGTTTTGAGAGCAGTGGTGATGAAATAAATTACACAAAGTAATGCGCTGGGCTGGGTTTGAACTGGTGACCTAAAACTTATAAGTCGGGGCCGTTACCACTCGGCCACCACTGCTCCTTCTTTCTTTAGGGAGAGAATTTTGGAAAATCCTTTCTTAGTGCTCACCTACTTCATAAAAGGTTACCTTTAGCAAAATTTGACGCTCCTAATCCCAGTAGTTTCGGCTGTGGGTTGATACGTCAGTCAGTCAGTCAGTTTCCCCTTTTATACATATAGATTATATAATTTTGTTAAATTTATTAAAACAAAAACAAAACAACCGAGTCTTTAGGTATAAAATTTTCCTTCCTTTATACCTACGTATCTAGAATTCCAAACGCTCAATATTATATAGTCCTTACCACCTTCTATGTAACCTCTCATAAAATTCTTTTACATGATAAAAACTATATAAAACATCAGTATTAGTTTACGGTTACTAGTTTGCGGGATCATAAAGTAACATTTTAATTCAAAGAATAAATTAAACACTTTCTTCACAACGCGAATGCTATCTACATACATTATACGCTCTTCTAAACGTTGTTGAAAAAAAAACCCGGTCAAGTGTGAGAGATCTATACAATATTAGACATTATATGCATCTGTAGGCAAAAAAAAACATGTTTGTTGTAATTTTTTTTTTCGGTGGGAAAATCATTTTATGACATTCCCCGCTTTTGGGCGGGGCGGGAGTTAGTGTCAGACTTTTACTGACTAAAAACCCACTGCTGTTCCTTCGTTGCGTTTCGTACCAGGGCCTAGTTTTCCTTTCAGAATCAGACCCTTGGCCCCGGTAGGCTTGGACCCTGCTCGGCCCCTACAGTTGCTGAAATCTCCTTGAGGCGCGCGTGGAACAGTACGCGCCTTCGTCGACGACTTGGGCTCGGTCCGAACGGTTACCGGACGGTTGAACGGCGGGCTACTCATTGCTCGCCGTCCGCAAGCCCGCGCCTACGTTGGACGGAAATTGAGATCGGAATCCCGACGACGGTTGGGGACTGAAGACCGTTGCCTTACTATATTACATGATTTAATCACCTGCCAAGTGCGATTGGGACTCGCACACGAAGGGTTCCGTAAATCACGTTGGTTGTATGGGAGCCCCTCTTAAAATATACTTTATTCTGTTTTTAGTATTTGTAGTTATAACGGAAACAGAAATACATCATCTGTAAAAATTTCAACTGTCTAGCTATCTCGGTTCATAAGATACAGCCAGATGACAGACACGGGACCCTATTGCTACAGAACCTTAAAAACAAATAGAAGTGTAAAATGTGTAAATGATTAACACAATTCATCTTATTTCATAGACGATAGTAATTATGTAAACTAATTAGCAGTCAGCAGAATTCAGATAGCAACGAAAACATAACATGGAGATAAGGTACCAGGCAAATATAATGAGTGAAACTATAAATAAATACAATCAGTTCAAAGCCAATTA
The DNA here is from genome assembly GCA_949316375.1 of Mythimna vitellina. Taxonomy (NCBI): domain Eukaryota; kingdom Metazoa; phylum Arthropoda; class Insecta; order Lepidoptera; family Noctuidae; genus Mythimna; species Mythimna vitellina. Next base: position 19,007,888 of record OX438695.1, on the reverse strand, counting down.
AGATTTTATCTCGGAGCGCATCGTGGACTTGTTTTTGGATCAGATTTTCTTTTTAATTAATGCAATATTAGCTGGAGATGTAGCAAGAAAGTTGTTGATGATTTTAGGGCTGTATAATTTAAGCTACAGTTAAAATGCCGTCAAAAGAGAAGATGGTGGGAAAAAATTTAAGAACTATAAACCGATTTCTGATTCAAGCATTTGAAGTTGAGCATTTACTAAACTCTAGTTCGAAAACCTGTCAAAATTTGGCATCAAAGGAGGGTTTGAGACGTTCTTAACTCAAAATACTTAAATTCAGAAACCTGCCCTAAGGTAAAATTATGCTAAGTATTTGAATTGAAAAGTAGGCAAAATTAATGACAGAATTTTAATTATTAATTACTTAGCGACACATCCCAGTTTGGGACGGGTGTTACAAATCTTTGAAATTCTCAGGTTTTTTCTCTACTATTATATCTGTACATGTACTATACAAATTTTAACATTCCTCAAAAATCTCTCGGTCTATTTGTAAAAACAAAATGAAAATCCATTCAGTAGCTTTTGACTTTACCGCGAACATAAACAATATGGAGAAAATTCCCGTAAATAAACAACAAAGGGGACTTTGTTATATAATATGTACGTGGGGAAGGATAAGGTCACTTTCATAAATAAATATAATAATAATAATAATAATAATATACCACAACCTTCACACAACGCCGTCTAGTCCCAAGCTAAGCAGAGCTTGTGTTATGAGTACTAGACAACTGATAAACATACTTATATATTTCTAAATACATACATATTATAGATAAATTACACCCAGACACAGAACAAATGATTATGCTCATCACACAAACATTTGTCCTGGGTGGGAATCGAACCCACGACCTCCGGCTTAGCAGTCAGGGCCACTAACCACTAGACTAACAGGCCAGTCAAAATGAGGTTAAGGTTTGTTTAAATTCTTGTGAAACAACTCAAATCATCCACTGTTCTTAAAACCTTATCGATACCAGTTATTGTAATGCCACATTGATATCCAAGTGTTTAATAAACGAGAGTTTAAACAATAAACAAACAAACAACTATAAATTACGTATTTAGAAGCAGATAACAATATAATCTGTTGTAATAATACAAGTAGCTGAAACAAAGAACAAGTTGAGATGACATACAAAGAACCTGGATGGTTGACATGCAACTGACCCATCTAGATAATTCCATACCGATATCAATGATTGCAGTTGTTGACGATAAAAAAGCTGATTCGAAGAACAAAGCCCAGCAGAGACATTCTATCGATTCGTCAATCTTTCCGATCTAATTTGAACTTTATTAGTTAATGATAGGGTGTGATTTTGTTAACAAGGGAACAGAATAGTTCGGGTCGGCGTCCGCGCAGCACTATCTAGCCTGACCCGCGCCTCAACCCCAGCAGAGTCACCCTTATCTTAACAAACGAGGACATCAAACCGACATCACTCAACAGCACTTTATATACACAATAAACAAGTCAGATGAGAATTAATTACCGATAATATAAGCGAATATCAATTTGAATTCTATGGAAATCTTAACGAAGCGGACACGGCGATCGTTAGCGATGATAATGGCAGAGATTGCCAAAAAGGAGCAAAAATTATTTAAAGTAAATAAAAGTGGGCATGCGGCAGACAGAAACCGGTTCGGTGAACGCGGCCCGGGCCGATCCGAATAAGATAATCAACTGAGCGGGTAATTTCAGTGTATAAAAACACAGTGGAGTCCGGCGGCATGCCTTCGCCGGTATAATTAATAAACCGAGGTGAACATACCGAGCGCCATACAAAAAAGATACAACGATTACTTAATGTTCTACTATTGTTAAATAAACAGACGCATTTATTGATGGAAATTATATTCAAGAAACTTTAGAAGCAGATGAAATGATGTTAATAGAAGAAAGGGCTTACACAGCTTTAAAATTACCAAAATACTAACGGTATAACCATTCTTATTCATACGAACACTGATTCCGCAAATACTAAAGTACAAAAACATTCAATCAAATCTCTAACTGTGTCGTTACGTTACCTCTATGATCATGATGAAAGCGGTAGTCATTTCGAAACTATAGACAAATTGATTGAAGACACTCGTACGCATCGATAGAGCCCATACACTAGCATGATAAGGAGTATTGATGGATGACAATGCACCTCGCATGATGACTAACAAAAGAATAATTAATTCCTCGATGAAATTCAAAAGGTACTGCCGTCGTATCTTGAGAAATATATCGTAATTACTTTCTAAATAGATGGAAAAATGTCAATAAATTTGATTAAGATTGTGATTAATGTATTAGTTTATGATGTTGAGAAAAGCATCTTAGTTTTAGTAGTTCAAATAGATGAGGAATACGAGCAAAATGTTGACGATGGCGACGTTACGTTAGAACTAAAAGTATTTTTATATCTAAAGACAGAAAAAAGAGAGAAAAAGAATAGGACTCAGAAGACATTAATAGAATAAACCACACTCGAAAAGGACATTTGTTAGACATACCAAACAATTCTCAAGTAGATACAAGAGATAAAAAGCTAAGTGACAATGATTTAAGTGAGACCTGTATGCAAATTACAGTAGCAGGTAAATTAATACTACCTAGATCTTTGTCAACGACTTAATGTAATTTTACACCGGTTTTAGTTATCAAATAAATTTCAGTTAATGCATTGCGCGGGGGCAAGCCGAACAAGCAATTTGTTAAAATCATGTACATTTTGTAAAGGGTTGACATTTAAGCGATGGGCAGCATACTAATTAGAATCGCAATTAGAAATGATAAAATCTCCCGTCCCTCTTTAGGAATGTTGTTGGAACGTTCCCTCAGCTTTTTATCGACTACATCTTGTTAAATGTCGAAATCGACGGACGAATCTCGCGTTTAAATTTACAACATTACTGAAAATTAATTTTACATCGAGTGGAATGTTTTTCAAATTGTTTCGTCTTATATTTTATGTTTAGAACTTTAAATATTTTTTGATAAACTTGACGATGAAGATGACCCTAGTATTGTTTCAAAAACATCTTTATCTGTGTTGACAAGGCTATTAAGTATTGCGCATATAGATTATAATTCAAAATTTAGAACATTCTGTCATACTCTCCTATAAATAATACAATTGATCAGATAATCTGCGCAAAGCATAGTAAACGAAACGTGCATTTGTTTCAGTAGGTAATATGATTACACTAATGCTAAGTTATGTACGTAGATGATATACGTGTATGTAGATAGAAGATTGAATGACAGATATATAAATGCGACAATAAATTTCAAAATATTGTGAAACGAAGAAAGAAAATATTGATAAACTTAGCTAAATATCAGAAGGCAAAACAAAAGTAAATGAATAAACAAATGAAACAGCTGTTGGTAGCGCCTATAATATACACAGCTGTAAAGTTGAACTGTTAAACTATAATAGTAGTCAAGCTCTTTAAGTCAAGAGTGAATAGGTTACTTCTAGGCAAGTGTGCTCCATCGTCGGCCACATCATCGCTGGCCATCGGGTGAGATAGTTAGTGGCCAAACGCGAGCCTATCCATGATAAAAAGCCAACAAGATCTTCTTTACCAAAATTGCATAATATCTATTTTTTTAGCGTTTGAATGTCAAGCAGGGTATAAACTAAGATCTAATTTGCGATATATGTCATTTTGTTCCTTTTTCTCTTTAGTATTATTCCCGTCTATGCAGCTGCCAAAAAAATTACATATACGTATGTTTGGTCTTCTAGTTCATTTCTTTATACCTCTAGTTTGTCCTCAATATTAAACATAAAATACATACGTATCAGCTAAATGCTGAAGGCATCCATGCCTGGCGTGGTGCGTGCGTCTTGGCGCGGGCAGTTCACTGTAGCATCCCCCGCTGCGAGCAGACCTGCACATGTAGCCCGTGCCCACGCATTGTGCCGTGTTGCAGTAACATCTCACTCCTGCGTCACCATCGTTTGAATCTGGAACGAAGAAAAAAAAACACGTTAGCAAATAGGTTGGCTATACAACAAAAGAAACTTGCTAGCCAGTGATGTCATTTTTGTTTTTGAAATACGCATTAAAAGTTGGTCGAGACCAAAAATACTTTGTTGTAGTGCAAACGCTACAACGGTATTATTTTGAAGAATAGAACATTTAAATATGATGCATTAGAAATTGTTCAATTTTATTTCAATCTGTAATATAAACAGACATTGTGAAACAGTGCACATTAAGTAAACAATGGAATTGAAAAAAAAAGTAGCCACGTGTAGCAAAATTCTATTAATAAAATTGAAAATATATTAAGTGTAAACCAATAAATTGAAACAGGAAACGGTTATTGCGAATGCAAAAGGAAATGCAGTATAGGCAGTGTATCCAATCACAAGTATCGACACCGTGGCGCCTTGTGGTGTCGTAAACTTTGATGGCGTTCGATTTGCCGAGCCTACGTCCTTACCTATAAATTCTACGATTTTACCGTCATGGACGCATTCATCCATCATTTCATACTTTACAGGAACAATCACAAAGGCATTCTCGAACAACATATTTGTATCCGACTACTGTATTCCTGAAGCAGTCGCGGTGAATCATACAAACGTTTTCGACTAGAAAAAACTTCCTTTTCATTTTAAATGGTAACCCATCGACGACAAGCCGATGAACCGGTAAAAATAACATACAGCTGGTTCGTGGCGCGTATCGTGTATGAATAATGCGCATGTCATACTCCACGGGCCCCTACATAAATATCCTCACAAACGGCCAGCCTCCGACCGCATTCAATGTAAATGCTTCGGCTCCAGACGATGAAACAAAACAAAATTAATTTCAGAGGGACGCCGCTTTATTTGCTTTCGACAACGGAGGAAAACTTAAGGAAGACCCCCCCTGATGTCCGGCATCTTTAGGATATCTTTTTCGTTCACAGAATCGTGTAGTTTTTAACCCTAATATTTGAATGATTAGTGAGTTGTCCGGTGCCCAGGCGCATCGGCGGGACATCGATAAAGAATCTCGATAAAAACGATACCAACAGACGACGTCCAGCTAATCACGTTTTAAAGGGTTCATTAAAAATTTATTGAAATAAACGAACGGATTTATTATTCCCTAAACGTCCATCGAAGGAATCGAAAAAGTCCAGTAAAAAGGTAATGAGTCGTCGTCTCCGAATTCACAAAGAAATTGTAGAATTTCGTCCGTGCTCAAACCGGTAGATGAAGTCGCGAGCGAATGCGAAACTGCAATAAATAAAACAATTAAAGAATAAAATACCAACGTAAAAAAGCAAAAGGATTTGCGAGCCGTTAATAGGAACCTCTGGAGCAGGGGAAATTGGAAACTTTTAATAGCGAACTTTAATAGCTCTTGCACGCAGAATTGCTTCCATTAATTGCACTTCGCAGCGCGCAATGCATTTATTATGAAATCGAGATTCTATTACAGTCGTTAATTTAATATTGTTTGTCTTATAGTTCCATGATACAGGGTATTTTATAGATCAATTGTAGGCCGCTATTTTATTCTTCGTTAACCTTTATGCATTTGTACTTAAAACAACTCATCACCACTCATTAGTAACCATCAATGCATCGAACATTATGTTAGACGGATGCCATTAGACCGGCTTTACAATCAATTTCGAGTCAAAAATGAAGGCACAAATAGAACACCGAAGGATAAGGTAAATAAAAAACAAATAAACAAAAGAGAAAAGGGTCCCGGCATGTTATTTGGTATTGATAAATGGCCCTCCGGAGATGTGGGAGAGAAGGATGGAGCGGGGCCAGAATGAGATAGCTTTACTAATGATCAAGAAGGCAGGATGCATTGAAAGATAAAAGAAAGTGCTTCTTATCTTTTCCCAAGTTTAGTTTTCTTTATTTAATGTATAAAGCAGCTTTTATAGGAATTGTTAAGTGCATAGGCGCCAATTGTTCACGGTGCATTGAGTCAATTTGAGTCAGAAAGCGGAGCTTCACGGTTGCAAGAATTTGTTTGGACATCCAAGCATTTACGGAGGGTCTGGCGCAATCGGTCACCCTCTGTCACGTGGCACGGTAAACGAGGTGTTAATTTCCTAGTTTCCTCTTTGTTTGCCGTACTAATTGAGAACCGTAAAAGGGATTTTTGAGATGCTCGAAATAAGTGGAAAGCACTTAACGTAGAAGCTTTTTGTGAGAGCCGATCTAACAAACCGGAAAAGCTTTTGGAATCGGCACTTTTGAATGAAAAGTATTCCTGAATGCTTTGGCGATAAAGACTTATTTAAAAGAGCAAATATTTAACATTGGAGCGATCGCATCGCGACACGGGAGCCGGTTTGAGTAAATCGCGATTGAAATGTTCTCGTCGCGAGCCGCTGCGGTGGAACAGATCTCTATAATAAGATAACTTTAACGCTGCTTCGTTTGCCACGTACGTCCCTTCAATTTCATTACAGATGGTCGCAACGAGACGTCTATTCGGAGTATCAAGTTTCAAGCCCATTTCTTCAGTTCATTTCGCTCATTTCAGATCAGAGATTCAATTTAGATCTACGGCTTAGATATCGCAAAACTTAGCTCTCAACAGAAATAGTCCGCTATTTCAGTCAGTCGGTCTAAGAAGGTCCGAAGGAAGTGGTTTTACAGCTTTATTGATGCTGTGTTTACTGGAATTAAATGATAGATAGTACCGATAACTTGCACAGCGCCAGAAATGGATGGGAATCAAAACTATTCAAGTTTTTATTAGCCCTTCGTTGTTAGATTGTAATCATTAGTAAGCATTAGACGTTTATGACCAAGATGCTTTTGGGAGACGTAATTAAACATACAGTTTCTGTTAAAAACATCGGAATGAGCATCTGATGGTAATAGCGCCTAACTAATGTTGCGACAACGGCTTTCTCCTGGCGTTCACACGCTGTCCGAGTCCGTTTTATCTAGTACTTTATTACGTTAATAATGATTGTGGCGCGAGCCGCAGCCGGTTTCTCTGCTATTCAGATTAGAGCTAACATAACAGGCTTTATGCTGATTGGATGACGCGGAAAAAGCAAGGCTGCTTTGCGGCCTTGTTGTCGCATTCCGATGTCCGCTATTTGAAACTATTTATTGGCTGTCAATTTGGACCGTTTGATTTGTTACTACCGACGTGACCGCACGGGCCGCGGCCATCGCAGTTACAACTATTCTCTATTCAACAACTATTAATATGGCAAGACGCCGTCAGCGTCGTAAGTATAGTGCTGCAGGGGTTTGGAATGTTAAACAGGCGCTTGAGGCAAAGTGTAATAACTATGGACATAGTTAATTTATATTAGAAGATTGCGGTTTATCATTTTGCATCAGCGGTCGCGATCGAATCACGACTCATCCTCTAATTGCACTCGCTAAATTATCTTCCTTAATGGATGTCCTCGTCCGTGCGTAATTATCCAATGCGGCGCCAGTAATCTGGTCGGCCGCGGGCAATTTCCATCGGAATGCGAGTCGAGAGAGGGCTGTCTGTGGGTCGAGTAGCGTTTCTGCAGCTATCTCGTGCCGAGATCGAACCTCTAAAGCCGCTTAATGCTGCTGCACCTTGACAAATCGCACCGATAATCTCGCGTTCCAAATCAAGAGATTCACGAGCTTTCCGAAGAGCGCGCTCTTCTGATGGCGGTTTAGAGAGCGTTTTATCAAAGATAGCGGTACCTTGATACACCACGTCGAATAGTGTCGACGAACTAGCTAAAGATAAATAAATGCAAACGTTATTATAGAGAGCGGTCCGCGGCGCCAAACACCTATCTGTTGCAGCCAGAGTGGGATCACTTCCTCGGAAAATGGCTCATTGGCACGTACTACTAAATACAATTCACCTGACAGTAATTTATTATATCGTTTAGTTCCTTGTTGAGTTTACATGGTGATGTAATTCGATAGAGTCATTCGATTAGCATTACTTTAGAATAACTCTTGGGGTCCGCGTTGCTTTCGCATAGATCTTATGGAAATGAGCTCGCTGATCGGTCTCGGATTTCGGACGGCCATGTTTCTTTTCTAATCTCTATTACAATGGTGTAGAGATGTCAATCGTTCGATAGTTGTGCTGGTCTAAGTATAGGAACGTCGTTTATCAGAGATTCCGTCCACGTCCCGTCGCCGTCGAGGTTATCGAGGCGCTTTCACGCCACTCGAATAACATTTGAATAATGAAATGCGTTCGTCGAACTCCTAAAAGTGCAAAACGAAGCTAGCGCCGACACGGTCGTAACGTGCCACCTGTTCGCGGATGAATCGGAGAGTATTCATCGCCTCGTTAAGTCACAATGGGCCACAGAAGGCAGACTACCTGATCTTTTTTTTCTCTTTATCGAACGCTCACGAGCAAGACCTTTATCCGTTTCGAATGGGCTTCGATAACCGAGCTGCCCCGGTTCGATTGTGTAGGCGACGTAAATGTCACAACGACAATGCACATCGTTTAGTGCCCTCGACTCGGGATGATTGTCGTCTTAAATCATAACAGTTCTCAATCATCTGGAAGCCCATTAGTGGACGCGTGCCACTGTCGACTTACCGTAAACATTTCAGCTCTTATGTGTGCATTCCCATACGGTAGTGTAAAAGTTTTCATTAGAGATTTACCGTTTCAATTTATTGTGTAAACATCGGTGGACGTTTGTCGTAGTGTCAACAATTCGGGACAGGTGTTTAGCGACATAGGTGGTAAGGTGACAAGTGAAGTTTTTACATGTTGCAACAGCGCTGTTGTTTTAAAACTGACGTGTGAAAATGTTAACACCTTTTGCTGTAGGGAGAGATCGTTGACTTGCTACATATGAGTATAATACAAGACGAGATTGAATCGTAACACAAAAATTAAATTATTAAAAAGCTTAATCAATATTTCAACAGCGGCCGCATTCCGCACTTATTCGAGCAGCGCTTGGCTTTCGATTTAATTAGATCGTGAAAAAAGCTATATAAAAGGTTATCTCGTGTTTTAACAAGACATTTCTTGTTTTCAGCTCGCGTGTATGAGAAATTATTGCAGCCGCTAATGTTGTGCACACGACGTTTTAAATTATGCACATTAAATATGTATTTATGCATATCGATGGCGCTCTCCGTCACATTTCCTTACTTCACGCCACCTCGTAAGCTGCTGTTACCTTAACATTTACAAACATCAAAGGGCTATTTGTGTTCGCAGAACTTATGAGGTAATCATAGACATTCGTAACTCAAGAGCCGAGAATTTCGCAAAATTACCACACACATCATAAAATCAAAGTTTCCAGCTGCGTGTATGTTTAGGCTAATCTCAGAAATTACTTGATGGATTTTAGTTTAGCTTTCAACACTACTAGGGCCACTAACTATGAGATTATATATTATGCGCGAGTTAAATTGCAAGTCGGGGTTTGAAAAGGAGGCAGGTGGCAGGCGCTATTTATCATCTATTGGAAAACAGTAAAATTATAGGAGAAAAACATTAAATATAGTATCAAAAATTGAAGAAAAAGATAAAACGCTTTCAAACTGTTAGGATAGACTGGACGCGGAAGACTCAGAACAGGCAATAAGACTTGATAGTCGAGACATAGAGGAAGCACTAGATCTAGCAAAACACACGAGTTCTGTAACGGGTTATTATATCATATCTGAAATGGAATGCGCTTGAATTTCTCCGGATCGTCGGTGGCTCGGTGTCTTAGTGAAAGAAGTAGGGGCCGGAATGCGGTCGTCAGCTCTGTGTTGGGATGTGGAATTCACACCGTTACCACTTGTACACGTTAATCAGTCTGTGCTAGTTGCGAATGGGTTTGATTCGAGATTAGAATTTGGTGGTTTTAAAGATCCGTTTGGATGTTTTTGTGGTGTTCTCAGTTTGTTAGGGCAAAGGCAAGGATGGGAATGGGACTGTGATTTCAAATGAGAGAACTTTCATGAAGTTTTAAAATGTTGGTATACAAGTAGTGAATGTAGAATAGATGGTGTTGTTCATAAACTGATTCTTTCTCGTATCTTAGATTTTATTTATTCAGCTATGGGTTTGGCTAGACCAGTGTTTTACAATCTGTGGTTCACGGGCCACTGGTGATCCCCAAGAACTAAAATATGGTCCGTAGAAGGTTTCTAATTTTAAACTTTTCAATGTTGAAGTTAATATATTGATGCGAACTGATTTTATGTTTCTAATCAACGTTGCGTTCCGTTGTATAACAATGCTTTATATTGTTTTACTATAAAGAACAGATGAATATGTTACAGGTTTAACACGCATAGTTCAATTTTCTTTTACACGAAAAAATCAAAGAGGACCAAGGTCATAAAACGATGAAAACCCCTGAGCTGAACCCCAGACGGTCTGAATTGGCGTTCTTATTTCAAACGATTCTTCAACAGCACTTCTATCAATGCCTTCTCACATAGCATCAAATTGACAGTCTAATTTTATTTCCAACCTAAAATCATTAACATTATTCCAAACAATTTGAACGCTGCTCATATAAAATTCAGTACCTACTATTAGCTGATTTATTACCATACGGGGGCATAGCAACTAGTTCATAGTGATTCATAGTCCTGCTTGTAATTCCATACATGTCAACTTCATGATTTGACGTGCTTTCTGCACCAGCCCGTATGTTTATTGCTCGGCAGTGGCGGTATCTGAATATACAGTGGTATTTATGTTCGTCAAGGATTATATTCCTTGTATGGTAATCGACTGGACAGTTAGTTGTGTCCAGGATATACTATAATAATGAAACACCAAGCTTTTCCTGATCGTGTACAGTTTTATCTACTACCGTGTCGTCTTTTATGATGATTACTGTATTCTAAATTACTATATGCAGTGTTTACTTTACAGACTGCGATATTTTGACAAAGTGATCGTTCATTTGTTTTGTGTCTGGGTGTAATTTACCTATAATATGTATGTAATTAGAAATATATTTTAGTATGTTTATCAGTTGTTTAGTACTCATATCACACGCTCTGCTTAGTTTGGAAATAGATGGCATTGTGGGAAATTTTTTTTTTTTTATTAATATTATTATTTTGCTAAGGTTGGTTAAGGGTCCTAAGGTTGTCTTGGGGAATATGTTCACAATTTTGCAATGATTTCTCAACTATACTACTTTATACTTTCTTTTTTCTTACTTTTTTTGACAAACTTCATGATCGTTACACAGTTTTTTTTTTTTATGGTGTGAAATCATCCAATGGTTTCTCTCGAACGTGGATGGAGCGGGAGGGCGTGTCAGACTTTTACTGACTAAAACTCACTATTGTTCATTGTTTGCCTTTGTTCCAGGGCCCTGGAGTTCACTTTCATTTAATCCATGTAGGCTTCGACTCCTGTGGACCCTAACATGTGTTCAACATTTTTCTTTCTCTCAGAAATCACTTCAGATTGTCGCAGTTAACTAGATGATAAACCAGTAGTAGTAGTTGTGGTATTTCAATTTGTCTCAGTCGCCTGGCCGCGCGAGAGTAGCAACTAAACAGTTACACATGACATACACGACATATCACGTTACATTCGGCTTTATATTATCTTCAAGATAGATTTTCGTGAAAATTATACCTTTGGATAATAAATTGGTTGTGATAGAGATCAGAGTTTTGAATGAGGAGCCCACCGTGAATGTTTGAGACTGGATTTGAAAGATGAAAAACCTTGTAAGCAATATAGAAATGGAGTTTATGAAATATTCTCAATAATGTTTTTGTAAAAACTAGATAACCTGGCGAACTTCGTACCTCCTAATTTTGCAATGTATTTGGATATTTTTTTAGATTTTTTTTTACGTGTTGCCAAAATTTTAATTGTTATTCTGCTAATCAGAACGGAGATAAGTCCAACAAAGCAATGATCATTAAAATCAGTACAGCCGTTCTTGAGTTATAAATGGTGTAACTACCACGACTTGGTCTTCTGTATATTCAAAACACATAATAAGTATGAAATTCTAGAGATGCTGAATATGATCATTTCATCAGCCAAACTCGACCACCGTGTATACTATCTGGTACAAATATTTGGAATGTGCCAACCACATCCGAGACTTTCTAATCCAGTCTAATGCTGCATTGCAAGCCAAACATGCACTCCACTAAATTGAATACACCATTCTACTGCTACATTTTCAACTGAACGTTTCTCTAAATTCTATAGTACCTAGTCCTAATAGACGGAACAATTCAATCGCCTTGGTCAATGATAGAAAGAGTTTATCGAAGCATTTACAACATATTTAAGTACTAAACAGAACACTACATAAATTACTAATGCTATTTATAAATGGTTTATAAACGCCTATTGCGTTTAGTTAGCGGTACGTTCAAAGGAATGCATGGAGAGCATTGAGCATGCTCTTTATGTACGTAAATGTAAGGCTGTGGTCAGAGTTAGAAGCTGGCGTTTATATTAAGAGCGGAATTCACCAATAAAACTAATGGCGTTTTAACGTTTGGCTCGCATAATCGCGATTAGCCGCTGTCACTAGTGTCACTTGTCTGCATTTTTCTTTTGTTGTATTTTTACAAGTGACACGTGACAGCGGCTAATCGCGATTATGTGAGCCAAACGTTAAAACGCGATTAGTTTTATTGGTGAATTCCGCCCTAAGACGGGTAAGAAGTATCTACTTATCAAATAGTAGCTTCTGCGGGCGGTGTAGCCTGTATGGAAGTAGAAAAATCTGTCACTCAGTGATAAAGTAGTACCTCCAGGGCCCTGTTTAATAAATCTGACAATCCAAAAGTCCGACATATGTAAAGTGACAATACGACAATTTTTTTGTTACATAATCATGGTGGAAAATCCGAACATACCTATGTCACATTGTTACGACAATCCGACATTTTTCTGTTTAATAAAACTTTTTGTGCGACAGGTCACAATTTGTCGTGAAAAACTTGACAAATCTGCTTTATTAAACACTAGCTTTTGCCCGCGACTTCGTCTGCGTAGAAGTCGAAAATGGTTTTATTAAGTTTTTTGAGATGCGAAAATATGAAATATTATTTATTATCTTCGTTGTGTCGATCGTAGTTCTAGGTGTTTTATCTAAAGGAAATATGTGTAGCCTTTTCTGCCCGATACAGTACCTCGTGAAACTATGTAACCAAGTAATCGCGCCCGCATCTGCCCACGTCACCGCTTGTAAACTATGGACAAGGCCTTATGTATGCAAATGTAAGAGATCATTATTTCAGCGCTGATGAACTTTAATGCACGAATATGTAATATGAGAAACCTAACATCGTAAGGCTGTTTCGTGTTTACATCGTGAATGGCCTACGAAGTTAATTAATTAAAGTAAATCAAAATATCACTTAATATTGTGTTTCGTATCTGAGTTGCGGGAGGGGGCTCCCGCAAGTCAGGCACGAGACAGAATGTGACAACAAATTGCTCTAAAGATAGAACAATTTCTATGAAGTCTTTAATCATATTGTTGTAATTTAATGCGTTTTGAACTATGAAAATGACAGTTTATTTTACAATAGTTTTTGTTCAATTTAATGTTGAAGCAGTGTAAATGATGCGCTTCTAAAGCATTTGATTTATTTAACGTAATCAAACCGTGCCGTACTGAATCGTGCACTCGTGCGACTGTGCAAATGCGAATTTCACGCAGAGTCTTTTTATATGATGTACATTTTAGGCGATGCTGCTTTGCCAGAACTGTGGATTTGTTCGAAACTGTCTCCGTGGTTCCGGAACGAATAGGAACAACTGTAGGAACATCACCCATGTTGGATTTAGTCAGGTGGAGCGAGAGGGATCTCGCTTCACCCAAGAACAAGTTATTAGATGAATACCTAACCCATAAAAAAATTTGAAAAAGTATAGACTTTTGAATTGTCTTGATTTGTGAAGCCTGGGACGACAAATAGGTGATGACAACGCCCAACGACCGTCCAAAAGTGGCTGTAATCAGAAGAAGGAAGACTGGAGGCCCTACCACGAGCTTTTAACGCGATCCATTTTACGACCTTAACTAAATTTTTAAAGGGATGGAGCTTTATAGGGTGTATTGCCTCCATCCCTCTTTCTCGTTCGAACGACTGATATTTTATGACGTCATGATAAGGCCCTGCCCTTCGTTCAAAATTGAGGTAAGAGATAACTTTAATGACGAAATCAGGGTAGATACTCTACGCTCGCAGTTTTGAACGCGAACGTAGAGTTCAACTGTCAATGCCAAGCAAGTGTCATTTATGGCCGCTTACACCAACTTACCCTGCTCGGAGTTAGAGTTAGTTGGGTTAACTCTAGGGTAGCTTCTCGAGTTATAAAAGAACGACCCTGGTTTGCAACTCGAAGCATTTTTGAACGGTTGGAGTAGCGACTCTACTCTGGTTATTTTTAACGTAGGGCAAGTGCTGAATTAAGTGGGAGGACCACGTCTAGAGTAAGCAGTATTTTTTTCAAAATATGTTTATTACACAAAGCCAGTATTTTTAATTTAGTTATTATAATTAATTATCCATATTAATGTATACTTGTTTCAATTTGTATCAAGAAACCGTGATAGTACACAAGCAATCGATCATCGCAAAAATCGATAATCATTATAAATTCGATATCGCCATTTTGTCCGATCAACGGTTATAGATTCACGATTCATTTATTAAGACTTCGGAACGATTAATTAAGTTTAAAATAATTTTGTGGAATTCTGTAGATATTATTTATAGTGGATTGAAAAATTACAAAGCTATGTTGATGTTGATTAAATAAAAATTGTTTGATTTTGAACTTTATAAGATAAGAAATAAAGTATTCTGGTAAGTTGGCGACTTGAATAGGTTTTCCAGGTGAGAGGTCTTTGGCCACATGTTATGTTATGCAGTTATATTTTGAAACATGTTATTTATCTTTAAACAGTTTATTAGTTTTGTTAAGAACGTGACAATCGATTACTAATTCGATTATGATAATACAACCCTAAGGCGTTAGTTGTCATTTTAATTTTAAAGTTAATTAAACTTTGACAAATTGGTCAAAACTTTACCTACATAGGTTTTGAATTATTTGATGTAACTGGAAAGAAGATGAGTTAAGTAAATTATTGTTTTTCGTAATTAAATAGTCAGATCATTAATTAACTTTTTTTAGCTCGAAGGCAAACTGGAGACACATAAACTTGTAAAAAATAAAATTAGCTATTCGTATTCAATATTCAAATTCAAAACAGTTTCGCATTCCAAAATTCTATAAATTAAAAAGAAATGATATTCTAAATTTAAATTCAAGACTTTCTATCGACGTCACAAGGTCGTTAGGCGTCCTCGGTCCAGCCAGGTCAAAAGCCGGCCAGCATTCTGGTACATGACAGGTGACGTCAATCGCACCAGCATGGCAACAGTAAGTTCATGTCCATTTTTATTTAGAAAAACAATTTTAGTAGCATGTTCTAATCGTAAACCAGTCGTTTTATGACTACTTTCCTCTAGAATGTTATCTCGATGTAATTACATTACCATACCAACTGATTAATTCACTTAATTAGCAGTCGGACTGAAGTTTCTAAAACTTCTATCTTTTGTCTGAGTTATTAATTTAGTTTTGGAAGAAATTTTATGTCGATTTATTATACATAACATGTATAATACACATAACACACACACATACATGTATGACTTAACATGTATGCTCTGTATTCAATCTATGTAAGTACCATCTTTTATACCGTGTTTATATGCAAATAAATGTTATTCTATTCTATTCTATTGGGAGATACTTTTCAGATTTAGTTTATGATTAATGAGAAAAATGTCGCCTATTTCCATTACCTACATACAAGTTATTTATACGGGGCTATCTTACGTTAAATTTAAATCCCCTAGAGACCTGACATAGTCCTTCTGACGATCGGGCACTCAAAACTTGCTATCAAATGTCCCACACAACATCTGTCAACGACCTCCTCCACAAATCCATAGACAAGTTGTAGTCTATCTAGACACTACTATGTCATCGCCTAAACTTAGAAAACTAATACATACTCAAAAGTAGTTCTCAGCGAGACGGAGAATTAACACAATCAGCGGTGGCCATAAAAAGAGCGTCTGGACCGCTAACTAGCTCAAACGTACATATGTAAGTATACAAACGAGGGACTTAACTACTGCACTCGGTAGAAACAAACAACATCTCGGGATATAACTACTAATATTTAAACAGACAGACGATAGTGCAGCGGTTGGTCCGAGGTGGAGGCGGTAGCGGGAGCGGGAATGAGCTTTTCAGAGATAGCCTAGTCCGGGCTGGAGGATTGTGAGGAAGAGTTACCGCCGCCCTGGAACGCAAGGAGCAATTGAAGGTACAAAGGGTTTTTTTTAGGTGGGAAATCATTTATTGACATCACGCGCCCTTGGGCGGAGCGCGAGGGCGTGTCAGACTTTAACTGACCGAAATCCACTCGTGTTCCTTCTTTGCTTTCGTTCCAGGGCCCCGGGGTTGCTTTCGCACAATCCGTGGCCCCAGTAGGCTTCGACCCTGCAGGGCCCTTACGGTTTGCTGACCTCTATTTGAGGCACAAGTGGAACACTACGCCACCTCAAAGAAAAGGCTTAGTTTATTCTTTAAATGCGATTATTTTGTTCAAATGAATTAATTAATAAATTGCACGATTCTATGCAAATATGCTGAATCTTAATAATATTATAGGATGCAGTACGGTACAGTAACTAAAAAGTTTTCTTAACACTAAATAAACACTTATGGCTCGGATGTTTTGAATTTAATATCTAGGGTATGTATTTTTAAATTAAGAACAAATAATTAAGTTTCACTTTCTATGTGAATTATCTGACTCTTATTAACAAAAGAAGGCGTAATCAGTAAAGCAAAGTTCTGACTATACCAACAGAAAGTTTTATAATCGCTAGAGTCTGTGACTAGTACTGGCGTACAAGTGAAACGTGCTGTGTACACGGTCTAAAGAGGCGCCGATGACGGTGATGTGTGGTCTCACTGGTCCCGGTACCGGACACGACGGGGTACCCGCACCGAATATTGTTTTTATTAACTAATAAGTTTTATTGCCCAACAGCGAACCGCATTTCAAATTAAAAACCTTCGATTATAAAGTACTGAACTGAAGACGTGATACGCTGTTTTTTTTTCTTCTTTTAATTTCGTGTCGTGATTTTATCGGTGCCTGTCATGATTAAAAACGCAAGTCCGAATGAAACGAATTTAATCCCCATCAATGCCAAATTTTATTTTGGTAACAGTTAAGACGAAGCTTAATATGTCAAAATAAATTCGGGAAATTTACATCAAGTCCTACTACCAAAATATCTACTTACTGACAGCACACAGTCTCACAATAAATTCCACACCTTGTAATCCACCACAAATTGTTTGAACTAAAAAGAAATCGGTCTCCACGCATAAGCATCTGTTTGCTCGAAGAAAATTGTAGTGCAATCTTGCGCAATCATTGGGGGAGCTTTGTGCTCCGACCGCGTTCGGGTGAAATCGGCAATTATCGGACGAAACGATTATTTGCCGAAGGGACGCCGAACACGACCGTTGTCGTGCCGACAGAACCGCCCCGGGGAAAAGCTTTTGAAGATTTGTTTTATTTAACAAATGAATGATTACTTTAATAACGTGTGTTCGGACTTTGAGTGAGGATGAAAGTAGACCGTAGAATAGATCGGTTAAGGATGTAAAACAGACAGCAACGTTTCATGCTAGCTTAGTATTTGAAGGAGAAATTTTAAGGTGATGAATATACAAGCACATTGCTGCTGCATTAAGAGAAAAACAAACCAAGCAATGTAAATGGAAAAACGTTTCGAATCTTCAATTTAATAAATAAACATAAGTTAAAGCAATTGTAATAACAAAGCGAAAACACAAGTCAGACCACACATATTTATTAGCGCAATTACAAACTCAATTAAGACAGCATCATAAAAACTGAATGTTAATATGACAAAACAAATGACACACGCATGCGATAAAATACACGGCGGTAAGACAGAGGAATCGATTACCAATAATGTTGATGAAATGTATGATTATGACGAGGTAAGTACAGACATTAGTCCTGCTATAGGCGCCATGTACGAGAGAGCAATTTTTAGTCCATTTCCAACTGATTAGTCTCGTTGAACTTTGAGAAATCGACTAACTGCTAACGACTGAAATTACTAAACTGGCTAGTCGGGTTGCAATTACTAGTTATGTCGGCAGATCTCAAGTAATTTTACTGCAAAAGTTGAGCTCTGAACAATACGTAGTATCGTGAGACTTGATAGCTGATTTCTTGGAAATAGTTGCGTTCACTCGTTGAGTTATAGTTTTCAATCATTTGTTACACTGTACGCGTAGTCTAGCAGTTTAATGTACTGCACTTTTCTCGGAAAGGTGAGTTATTTAACGATCTTCGACGTGTTTTAGAAATTCAATTGCATAATTACACGTTACACGAAGACGTTCAAAATGTGCATTAAATTGAAAAGTTACGCATCAATTTGATATTTTTTATTATTGATATTTTTAATACTCGTTTTTTTTCTGTTGGCAGTCTCGCGTTTGACTACTGACGGACGAGATGGAAAGCAAAGATATGCGGGGTTACCATGACGTTCAAAGTAAGATTGTTTCATTCTTATTTCAGTGTGGGTAAGAGACAGAGGTATACAGGTTGTCTAGCGCCATCTCTTACCCACACTGGAAATAAGAATGAAACAATCTTACTTTAAACGTCATGGTACAGGTCTTAGTCGACGATGGAGCAAGCTTGCCTAGAAGTAACCTATTTACTCTTGACTTAAAGATCCCCAGGATGTATTCTACTCTTTAGCTGTACTCAAAATGAATGTGTTCGTATAACATTTTGTATGTATTGGTGTGGTATCCACCATTTGTACCGATGACGCAACGCCGCCGTATATATGCATATCGTATTTACGCTTGAATTTTGATAAGTTTACAATTTAAACCCTTCTTGCAGTCGGGTAAAAAAAACGTCAAGCAAATAACTATAGGCGCAAATTGCAACTATAATTTTATGATATAAACCTGAAAGTGGCGGATTAAGCTAGCGCGAGACCTGTAGAGAATTCGACCAAGGGAGTCTCTGTATACCTTTTTAATTAAGTTATAAAGAATAATTTATTTTGTGTGTATGTGAAAATTCCAATGAACACCAATAACCCCGTGGATTTTAAGATTGGTTACGTGAAAAGCACGATAATGTATTTAAAAGGCTTGTGAAGGATCATTACTTGTCACTGTGATCATGTCTTCGTTTCATCACTTATTCTTTTGCTTATATATTTATATTTTGTATGTATATGTGTATCTATTTTAGTATTAAGTTTTGTTTACTTTTATACTTGCACCAAGTGCAACCCCATTTTGTGTCCAGGCAATCTCTATTCATTTTGGGTTGCCTGGAAGAAATCGCCGAGTGCGATAAGGCCGCCAACTGTATGTTTTTTTGTTGTATTACAATTTCGATTTGTAAATTGGTATGCAATAAAGTATATATAAATAAATAATGGAGCAATTCTAAGAGATATTCTATTCTTTAAAATCACATCTACGCTACATGCTAAACCGCCACTGAAACCTAACATAATACTGCAAAACTTACTTCTTTAATCAAACCGGTAATATTGTGCTTGTGAACAAAATAGCTCATTTTTATACACTGCCATTATAGAGTAATTTCAATACATTATGCGACTTTATCATTACTTGCGTCATTATTGTACATAAAGGACATTTTTAATAACAAAATGGTCATTTTTTGCGGTTGCACTTATCAACTTTGTTCTGTTTTTATAATAATGATTCATTTAAAGCCTGTGACTTCGACAAGGTTTTATAAGTCATTTGAGAGATATATATAAAGGATGTTCTATGAAAATAATATTAATGTTTTTTTTTTTTTATACAATCAATAGTAAATTAATAAATTGAATAAAATCTAAGAACGGATGAGGATTTACGTCGTAGTTCCGGTCTCGACCGAAACTGGATATCAAGCCGTAATTCGGTCGCGGTTTCGGCTTTCGACTAGGTGAAAGGAAAAATAGTTTATAAAAAAAACGGCAAAAATCAAGGACTTACTCATGGTTCATATCAATGTTATGTACGAGTACATATCCCGAGATTTTATTAAACAGTAGTTGAGTTGAACGGACTGTAGTTATTTTGCAGATTACTCAACGTGTTTTAACTAGATTTAATTTTATGCGGTATCGTAGTTTATTTTAAACGCTGTGATTATTTTATGAAAACCGTAGCTTCTAAACGCTTTAAATGTGTCCACATTATATTAAAGAAATGTTAGAAAATATAGCATATTATAATAGACCGCATTAACGCAGCGGCTAAGAATTAAGTGTTACCAGTTTACGTCGGCATTTTCTGAAGCAAGTGCTAGATATAATCATAGATTTTTATTTATACCTACTAATTATATGTGAGCGAAGCAGCTGCAGTATCGAATCAATTACGCATCATTTCACGATAAATTAACTCGGTACCGGTACAGGTGATATTTACCATCGAGACTGGCGCCATGGAGACAGCTGAACGCGTATTACGCACCGGTCCAAGGCCCACATACAAAACAAGCTTGCGACAACTCGGATGCCAGTTTACAGACAATTACCTCGAAAAATGCAACCCTACTTATATTTTTAGGAAATGACATAAAATCGTTCACAGGCTCGTCTTCTAAACCATTAGGCAACAGACCTATGATTTGACGGACTAACGAAGGAGCCGTAAAATTCCTCCTATAATCACCGTGGACCGCTCCCAATGTGCGGGAGGGGGGGTTGATTACAGGGTAACCGCCCACTGGCGGCCGCGGGAATCCGACCGCGACGGACAACGAAATGTCTTAAAACAATAATACACTATCGGAACTTTATACCCTTTTATAAAATCGTCGAGGACCAGTATAAGATTGTTAGCGCGCTCATCTGAACAGTGACGTGTAACTTTTGAATTATAGACGGACACGATTTCGCTTAGCTCTATAATTGTAAGGGCTTCTAATATTTGATGATTGCGTGCCGCATCGTTGCGTGTCCGTTTTTTTTTATGTATTTCATTATTCTTTGTAGCTAGAGCTAGTGTTCGTGGAACTGGACTCTAGGTAGCAATCAATAATAAATTAGGTATTTTATTTGCCATTTAGTTAATCAGCTTCAGATATTCTTATTTTAACCGTTGCTTTAGAAACATTCCTGAATGAAATAAAATGAGAAAATAAATGGATATTGCTTTTACAGCGCTTTCTATTATGCATTCTAAACCATCTTTGCTTCCTTTTAGAATTTACTGTTTGCATAAGAATTTCAGGCTTTATTGCTGTGAAAATAAGGTTGATTTTATAGGGTGTTAGGTAACTAGACATTATTTATAGGTAAACGGCCAATTCCCCCGGAACGCTTCGCTAATTGACATTAAATGCTAGTCGTTTGTCATTCGTGTTCTTGACTTGGTATCGTCACGTAACTGAAAATTAGACTTAAAGCTGGTCTTTTTTTTAACACGGCATTAAATCATTCGTGACGGCGTGGAGAAATTGGCTGTGGTATATGTACGATTAAATTCTTTATCCCTACTTATATGTATATATACTATAAAAAAGTCCCCCACCGCGTCGGCGTCGGTCTGTTGACGATAAACCTCAAAAACGACTGAACGGATTTTCATGCGCGTGGCCCTTCACCTATAGATTGCTTCATCGGGAAGGTTTAATATAAATTATAGCAGAGAAAAGCCAAGAATTTCAAAGATTTCTAACATCCTCACGAAGCTGGGGCGAGTCGCTAGTAACTGATAAGCTATGAGATCAGATTCCGAAGTATTACTTGGCAGCTACAGAGAACGAACTCATATGAAACCCATTCGAAATTTAAGTTTTTGTAAATTCTCTATTCTCAAAAACGTCCCTATAATTTTCGGCCAATTCGGCATCACCCAACCTTTAGAGAGGGCCGCATGTTTGATACCAATTTTTTTTTGTTCAAATTGGGTTTTAATCGACGGATGTAGGTCGGCTGTAATTTCTAGTCGAGAAATGATAATTCGAAGACATATGGCCGGTACGACGATTATTTTAATGTGAAGGCAGAAAATAGGGTCTCAGATACCTTTATGCGGTTCTATAATGACAGATGGAGACCTGTTACTTTACTTTTTATTACGCGTTAAGCATGTGGCCTAATTATACAGTACAGCAAATAACTGTGAGGTTCTATTTATTTATTCTACCCGTAATTTCAGTATTAAGTGCGTATGGATAAGGTAAATGTTAACAACCTTCGATAATATTAACTACATGTAAATTAATTTTATTATAATTTACTTTCTGAGAATGTATATTTTCAAAATGTTAAACACATATTGCGTATGCGAATACATGGACGTTAATTAAATGGGCGTTTGAAGTTGTAAATATTAATTAACTAAGTGCAAACTACTTAACACCAATGTGAAAATAATTACCGAGAGAATTGATATCACGTTTCATCTGCAATATGTTTTCGGAAAGTTTAAAAGCTCAATTTGATAGCGCTTCTTGGAGTATAACAATTAATTTCTATCATTCGTATAGGTATTTATTACTTACACGAAGAGAAATAATCTTTGCTATCTACACAAGATATTTAATATTCGTTTAAGATATTGCAGGTAGAAAGAGTACATTTAATTCAATGCGGTTTTTTACGGAATCTCTTCACCTCACCACATCCTGATGCACATTTGTTCAGACTGCTCAAATACATTCATTTAATCATGTTTAATGTAAATAATGGCACATACAACCACGACAAAGGGAATCCCAGAGTATTTTTAAAATATTTATTCATTGTGCTTAGAACTAAGCAATTAAATTCAATTGTGTGCGTGCCTGCTTAAAATAGCTAGACAAATAACACACGAACACTTTTCAAATATAATTATAATATCTACTACATAACTTACAAGCTTATACCATGATTGAATTAAAGCCCGCTGTTTGTGTGGGTGGCAAAAAATGGTCCATCTTTGTTTTAATGGCCGCTAGCAACACATTAGATGATGAGCCTATTAATTTTATATGAAAACTATTAATATATTTGTGTAATTGATGATCGTTGAAGATAGCGGTTAAGATTCAGTGTGAAAGTGTAAATTTGTTGCCTTAGCAAATTCAAATTGTGTTACAAGTTTACATTAAATGGGTGATTGATTTGGCTTTGAGATTTATTATTTATTTATATTACGATATATTAGGTCTAGTATTTGAATTATTATTACAAAGTAAGCGTTGACTGTTGATAAAGTCAAGGTTAAAATAAAATAGATTGCCCACAAAAGTTGTCTAACGAGAAATTCGTGAAATGGAATTTCGATTCTTCCAATTGTTTAAAATACTGGAAACATATTTATGTGGCAGTTTTATGCAATTTTAATTTAATTTTGGTCAACAAAATATCAGCCATTTTTCTCACGAAAGAACTTCTCCTTAAGCAAGTCGAGCAAACATAATCTTCATTCATTAGCTTATTTATTTATACGAGACAGATGGATTTATGGAACACATTACACATCATGAGAATAAAATAAACTTATATTAATTAGAACTGTCTCCCCATGATATATTGTTATAGAGCTTTGCATTTTATTATAACGTGAAATGAAGCAAGATTTAATAATCGCTATCAATTTGCTACCAGAACGTAATCCGTTGTCTATTTCTTTAGGACCACGACAAACAATAGTTACATTAAAAAAAGTTTAAAACGAGGAATTTATTGCAGATACCAATAAATATCAACATGGATTTTTTAAGATTCTCAATAGTTCGAAGCCTGGAATTTTGTACATTTAAGTACAAAATTCCAGGCTTCGAACTCAACACAATATATCGTACAGATCAGCCAACCAACCACTGAGCCAACTCTTGTCAAATCAATTAAGGGCGAAGTCCATTCGTAAAGAAAGGATCGTAAAAACAATTCAGAGGCCTCTAATTGTCCGGTCAGCCTGTCTGTACTAATGAACACATGTTGATAGACCACTCGAATGTAATTAAAGATATAGTCAGCGTTTAAGTTTTAAAATCGACCACAATTTGACGTTTAAACGAACTCTTTATGATCGGAAACGTTAAATGAACTTGATTTCCGTACAAGACTTGTTATAAAATAATAAATTTTGTAACCACATGTTTTTTTTACTGTATATTTTAGTATCAACAACCGTCTATAAAGTTGATTGTGGAGACGTTGAATAAAAAAAAAACTTCAATCTCTTTTCACTCTTTGACTCAGAACTTTCTAATACCTGCATTAATTACTAAAAATAATTTAAGCCTAATGACTATAAAAATTAATTCAATATCGACGTAAAGAATGCAAAACGAATGATTTCAAAAATTATCTTAAAAATGCATTTACGTGTATAATCACTTTCCGAAAATATTTTTATTAGGCCGATACCGTTCCTCCTCATACCAACACTAAAGCTTTTAACGACGAAATATTGTTGAACTATAGACTGTTACTATGATACGTAAAATAATCGTAAAATGCAATTTCCAAAGGCATAATTATGTTCAGTAAAGAGTAGTTACTAAAGCGCTAAGTGTCTGTCGCAAGCGCTACCGAATGTGTTAGCCGCTGTGTACTGACAGACAAACAGATGGATTTACGAGCGTCCTATTGACCTGAGATTAAAACTGTTAGTTCGGTTTTTGAGTCGCCTAACCAAGATAACAGAACGAGGTAATAAATTATGTTTAGTACTTAGGCAAGCAAGCAACTTTAATAATCATATTTCAGACAGACCAGTTTTGACGTTGCGTACCTTATAAGGTATTTTATCGACTGGAAAAGTGGATATATATAAACATTATTTGAGAAATTATAGATAATTATTATTAATTTACTGCACAAACATGTGGGGCACATACTCGCATTTCAAAATACATTTATCTAAAAGCCGAAACCGAAACTTGGTATCTTGTATCGACTAATTGGTCACCTCTATTTCGAAATATTACATACAAAGTAAATTTTAAATTTCAAAAAAAGAACAAACGAATATTATTCGCCGCGTTTTAAATGAATTTAAAATACGCGGTTCATTTTAAAATCACCGTATAAAACTATTAGCCGCTAAAGCGAACGTGTATCATTCGTGGAACACGTAAATATAAAATGCGTAAACAATGGAAATTATAATCAATATGCGCATATTGCGAATACTCCGGACTGAGTGACTCATTGCTACAGCACCGTGATTCTAACACTAGTAGGTACCGAAAACCGACCAAGTTCAAACATCATTATTGAATATTAATATGCAATTTATTACTTGCGATTCTCAATGGATTGGCTTCAAACGGATGCCGGTTTAGACAATGACTAATACTTATTGCGTATCATTTGTGAAAATACTAACGACTTGCCCCAGCTTCGCACGGGTTATAAAAATAATAATAAACATTTGACTGGCCTGTTTGGTCTAGTGGTCAGAGGCCCTGACTGCTATGTCGTGAGTTCGATTCCCACCCAGGACAAATGTTTGTGTGATGAGCACGATCATTTGTTCTGTGTCTGGATGTAATGTATCTATAATATGTAATGTATTTAAAAATATATAAGTATGTTTATCAGTTATCTAGTACTCATAGCACAAGCTCTGCTTAATTTAGGACTAAATGGGGTTGTGTAAAAGTTGTGGAATATCATTATATTATTATTATTTATTTCAGGTTAGATACCCATAGATTGACACAAATACACAGAAACACCAACAAAAACATACATCACATTAAATAAATAAATCATAAAAATTGAAAATCTCCAATTGAAATTAGATTAGGAACTAAGTCAATTTAAATGAATAAAAATTAATATGAATTAAATTACATGGAATTCAATTTCAAATAAATTATTTAATTTTATAGATTTTTTATTCATTACATTTTAACATATAAATAGCTGAAGCTGAAGACGCCTGCTTTAAAAAAAGGCTGAAGTACGCTTCCTTGGTGCAGCTTTACCATTTTGTGCCTGTTGCTGTGGAGACTCTGGGCAGTTGGAGTACGGAGGCAAAGTGTTTTGTGGGGGATTTAGGCCGTAGGCTCGGGGAGGCAACGGGTGACTCCCGGTCCGGGTCGTTCTTGGTGCAAAGGATGGCCATCGCTATCCAGCGAGGTAATGCGGCCAGTATTATGGGCACTTTTGCACCGGGAACGATCAAGGTCGGGTTGTATATTGACGTGTGACTTTTTAGTTTTAGACAAATGTTGTGCTATTTATATGTTAAAATGTAATGAATAAAAAATTTCAAATAAATTAAAAAAATAATATTGTTATAAATCTTTGAAATTGAGCACTTAGCTGACTCATTATACGAGTATGTATTACCAAGTACATAACCTTTGTTAAAGAAACAGAAAGAATAATTCAAATCTGTATATTAAGTTACCTATCATAATCTGGTGGAAGGGAGAGCTGTCAAGTAACAGAACAAGGATGCACACTATGAAATGTGACGTCACCGCCATTAGGTTACGTGTGTACAAAAGAGATAGCTAGATATTCCCACCACGCCCCCACTCACGCTCATACCAGAGATGCTAATTGCTGCTTAATTTAAAAACCAATTTTAATGTTTTTTTCAGAAAAAGATTTATTGTGTGTTATTTTTTGTAAATAATGTACAAATATTAACATAGGATAATACATAATTCTCGGTTTTTCTCCACCATATATGGACGTATACATCTAAACGTTACTATCGAATGATGAATCAGTATATTGTTCAAAACCGCATTAAAATCCGTTCAGTGGTTTTACAGTTTATCGTAAACAGACAGACAGACGTGGTGGACTGGTGGGCGACTTTGTTTTATAATGAGTAAGGATATAACAGTAAGTAATAAAATAATTTATTCTTCGCATAATTTAATTACCTAATTAATCATAGAGCCCTCTCAATATTCATTGATCATTGGTCAAAGATGGCGCTTAAATTAGTAAGAATTGTCGTGTACATTACGATGTACTAAAACTGTTCATCATTATAATAGTTGTACAAAACGCAAAATAAAATCTTTAAACATGATGAACTAGGCACTTTAGTTTTTCGGTGGGAAATCATCAAATTTTCATGACTCCATCCTCTCTGGGAGCAGTGGTAGCCGAGTGGTAACGGCTCCGACTTACGAGTTGTAAATCGCGGGTTCAAAACCAGCCAGGCGCATTACCTACTTTGTGTAGTTTATTTCATCCCCACTGTTCTCAAAACGGTGAAGTAAAACATCGTGAGGTAACCGGCATGTCCTAGAACCAAAAATTCGAAGACAGGTGACATCCACGTGCACGGGCCCGTGTAACTGCTTACGGGCCATTCCTTCACCTAGAGAGGAAACCGGAGTTCCAGCAGTGGGAACATTATAATTCTAATTTTTCAAACTTTTACCGTCTAAACCTACTAGTGTGTACCTTCATTTGCCATTTGCGTCCAGGGTCACGGTATTTTTTTCGAACAAGCCCACAGCCTAAACTTTCTTTTATAAAGTTACTCATCGTCAAAGTATCAAGTTGATAATAACTGCAAGTAATATATCAAAAGTATAACTGTCAAGACTTGTCACTAGTCACAATTTGTTACTAAAACCTACGCACAGCCATCTGTAAAAGTAACCCAGCTAGCAATAACAACAATTAAAATATAATTTCACCGTTGAAACCAAACCATCAACAATATTTACACTTCGAATTAAATATTTGCCTCGCATTAATTGTGATCATTATTTCAAAACGTGGTGGCGCCAACTAATTCACTGAACAAATCAAACACTATTTCCATTAACAATAAACTAAATTTATTAAAACCACGAATTGATTAAACAAATCATAAGCAAATATTAATTTACTTGACAAATAGAAATCACGTTTCTAGATATCGCTGAATTCGACACTAGTGCTGCGCATTCAATTTGCAAATAAATATCGATAAAGATCTTAGAGATCGCGTTTTGGCATGTCATCGATGCGATAGTGATCATTATAAGCGACAGTGGCGCCAAAAACGGTCGCGCAATGAGGTCACCGGTGGCGTCGAGCCAAGTGCATATAAAACGAGTCACGGCCCGCCTCTCCGTCGCCAATGACTGAAGTTTTTATCGATACTTTGATAACTATACCTAATTATAAATGCGAACATAAATTAAAAGTAGAAGTCTAATGCAAGCGCGCCAAACAAACCTTGGATTTTGTTTAATGAAATGTAATTGATTCAAGTGAAGTTATTGTAAACATCTCACGGATATTTCAATAGAACGTAATTCAAATGCTTGTGGGAATAATGGCTCGGTTCCAAAACAAATTTTGCCACAGTGTATTGACGTAGCAGCTAATAACTTTTCACCTCCACATTTCTGTGACAAAATTGATGCATTGAAAGATTATCAAAATGTTTTTGTTGCATTAATATTGTCAATGTTTAGATTTCAAAATTAATCACATGAACTAAAACCTATTGCAGTGGCAGACAGCCAAAGAACAGTGGCGCCAACGTTGCGGACAATTACAGATATAGGAGCTGCGTAATATGAGCTGCAAAATAAAACTGTGATGATTAATGCTACACCACTGTAGTAATAACCGTCATAAAGTATGTATAACGGAAAATATCAAGTATTTACAATTTAAATTGTGAAATATTAAATGTTCCTCTTTATCATCATAACAAATTCCTTGTAGATAAATGTTAAATGCATAAGATAAAAAATTGCAGTTTTATACAAAATGTCTCGTCGTCTGGTGAAACAATTATCACGTCGCTAGTAAAAAAGACAATAGTGATGGGCGTGCAGTGTTGCTAATCGTCGATCGAGACAGGCGCCGAGCCGCAGCCCTGGAATGAGGTCGGCAGGCGACAAGCCAAGCGTGACCCACCGACTGCATTATGTATCGATAAATGCACAATCCCTACAAATAACTATCAATGTTTAACGACTTTATAGCGCCAAATGCATGTCACATTATTTCTCTTTCTATTTAATGTTTCTATTCAACTATGAATCTCATGATCTACTTTGAAAACAATGCCACCGTCGGCTGCCATTTAACTTCGAACGCATAATATAAACAATACACGATACGTGATATGTCAATAATATTATCACCGAAACTAGCAACAAGGTATTGTGTTCAGTCAAAATCGTTCGATTATTATGACTGGTGGGTTTATCGACACAATACGGAGCGTCACTAGCGGATGTGCGGCGCCCCGTGCACTGGCGCCTCGGTTTCGCAAACAATGCACTGTGTCCTTTCCACTGTCGCTTTGGAAAAAAGCCGATTGTTAATTGTTATGCTAATAAATGATGGTAATCGTGCATTTTTGCATTTGTACAAAAACTCATTGTGGGATGTGCAACAGAACGCGGCAAATTATAAGTTCTTTGTGATTTATAAGCTTGCAAAACAACAATGGAAAATGACAAAGAGCCTATTGTACGTTGTTTGTTTTGAAGCCTGACTGTTTTTCGTAATTTATAAACCTTAGCATTTACTTTAAAATACAATCAAGAAAATATGATGAATTATTGTGACGAAACAGGATTAACAAATCTGAAAGATACCATCAAATAATCAGATGAGATAGGCATAAAAAAACGATTGGCAGGTTATTGTACTTTACCGAGCCGAATAGAGATCCTTGTGATTTTTGATAAGGCGGCCATGACACTTACCTGGAAAAAGAAAGTATTTGTAAGAAAACGATAAAATAACATTTTTCTAATACTATACGTAGGCAGTCGTTCCGTGTAAAATTCAGCTACAACTAATTGAACTAGGAAGCCACCAAGAAAAAGGACTCCCGGAAAAGATTTGACACTTTTGACAGTAACTTTAGTATATTAACCAACAATATGCTGTAGAAAGGACGAATTTCCAAGTAACATCGAAATCTAGTCCACTTCCTGAAACTAGTCTCAATAACTTAGCACTATCCCACAATGATACCATTAAAGAGATTTATTATCCGACGCAGCGGCGCGTAAATGTGATAATTATGATAAGATTTACAGACATGCCAACATAAGCAACTATTGGTAATAATAAGTAATTGGCGTTGCAGGATCTTTTAATGAAGCTTTTAATAGTACGATTTATTTTATAGGCGTCACTGGTGTCATTAAATTACGTATTACAAAATCAGTGTTATAATGTCCCCCACTGCTGATACTCAAGCCTCCTCTCTAGATCGAATGGGCCGCAATCCACCATGCGGGCCCAGTGCACGTTGGTGGGCTGTAATTAAATTATGTAGATGGCAAAAAATCACAAGCGTGAATATCTTCAGTGTAATTGTAGTAGCGTAATTTCTACAGAATAAGATATTTTTTTGTAGAAGAAGTTTATTTTATATTTTTCGTCAGATATCGATAGTCGATGCCCATCACTGTGTGAATTTTTGTTGGTTAAAGTAATTTAGCTATAGTCAGCGATCAGATTAACAAAAGATTCAATGCTATATAGGAAAATGGCACCATATTGTGCATGGCATCTCTAAAGCACTGACCTGCCTTACACAGAGATTTGGGTATCAATCTTATGAGATATTTCTTTAAGTGAACAGATTGGCCATTCTGTAAAAATAGTAATGTAAATGACTAGCATTATCGGTTGCTAATTAACGTAAATTACGCAATAAATGGTGTTTAATTGTCATAGGACTGCTGCAATAAATCACACACACACGCTAATCCCAGAAACTACTGATTCGAATTGAAAAATTGTTTAAGTGTTAGATTGGCCATTTATCAATGGAGCTTATGGGTATATACCTTCACGCTATGACTCTCGGTAACCGAGCAGTAACCAAAGACGCAGGTTAAACCGCAGGTGGGTCAGCTGGTGAAATAATATAAGAAGAATATATTTGACATATTAGAAGTTAGTAAGGGAGTATGAGAGATGCGCGCTGTGGAGGCAGAAACACCATACTCCTCCACACTTCGTCACCCCATCAGAACATCTTCCCCTGGCCGCGAACAACAGTGGCCAATCTGGAAATCTCTAGACCGACTGCGAACCCAGGTTGGCCGCTGTAAAAACAATTTGGCCAAATGGGTCTTCCTCGACCCACCTCTAACGCTACACAGGACATGCGTCACCTGCTATGCTACCCATCCTGCACAACCACTTGCACTTTTCAGGACCTATACGAGGCCAATAATAAAGCTTTACAGGTGCCAAATACTGTTCAGAAAAAAAAACTAGTTTAAGAACATCGACACGAAAAAAAGAAGAAGAAAGTGAGTAGTATTGTATTGTAATGCCCCCCGTTTTATCCTCTAACGTGGTTAATTTCGAATTATCCGTTCTTAGCAGATGTCTACACCCTATAAGGTACCTACCTGCCTAATTTTAAGTTTGTAGGTTTATAGTTTCTGAGATTTCGTGATTAATCAGTGAGTGGTATTTCGCTTTTATATATATATAGAATAGATAATTATAGCCGTAGATTGGACTGTCTGTACACGAATCAATGTATTAATGCTCACAAGAATAGTGATACCTCGATTCATGGGTCAGGCAGAGGGCGAGTAAATTAAGGTTGTATTACTAACCCTAGTTATAAGCTATTATTATACTACTAACAAATTGGATCCTAGTTATCTTAAATAAACGTATATTATTATTATTATCTTAAAGAATGTCAATTTCAACTTTTATGAACTGAAAATTTCTATTTCCTAAAAAGTTTAAGCTGGACTTAAGAAGTGTTTTTATGTCTTTATCTGTTTTTATATGATGAAACCATTAATAGCCAGGATTAAATATCTAATAAATTGCAGAAGGTCTCCTCTGTATAATTATACGAAAATTATAGTTATTACTTTGAGTAGGATAGCTTGTAGCTCATAAAGATAGTTTATATTCTTGTAATAATTTCAAATGTCAACAGGCTTATAAAACATATTTATTTGCAGATTTACGTAATATCTAACCTACATAGGTCATGATTCATTTGACGCTTAAGGCAAGGAAGGGAGGCTTATGTTCGGCGTATTTCGGCTGAAATGATGATGATGATGACAGTTTTTGGGTAATTCATTAAGGTGTATAGTCAGTCACAGAGACTCGTACTGCCGCCTGCGCCCGCATAGAGCCTCGCTGGTGTTCAAAACCATTTTCTTTGCTAAATATTGATTGATTTACATATGCTATGTACAGTCAGGGGTCAAAAGAGCAGTTGCACTTTACCAATGCTAAAGTGCCTAAACTTTCTGTATAGTAGACGTTCAATGATCCATAAGACGTTTATTGAATACTTTAATGCTACGCTACAAACTAAATAATTCACAATCCATTGACAGTCTTCTATAAAGAATTGTTTGTCTTTTTTTAGCATTAGTAGAGTGCAACTGCACTTTTGATCCCTAATTGTACAGTCTGGATAACACTTAAGGCCCAGTACAGGTTGGTCCCGCTTGTCCCGGTTTATTCATACAGCCAATTTCTAATCTTAGCTTGTAGAATGATTACAACTTGAAACATAGGGAAATGTTCTACTTGAAAAATCCTACCTCATGGTTTTATCAACTCTTACTATTGAGAAGAGACGGAGTTACTGGTTCCATACATTTGTTTTTCATTCTCCTTTTCACTAGCTCTTTCGCGAATATGGCCATACATTTTCAATTTTGTATTTCTCTACCATTGTAACAATGTCAGACATAACTATTATTATTTTTAGTTAATACATACATACACACACTTATATACTTTTTAGTTAGTACATTCCAATGTTTTTTGTAGTAATTGGCAGCAAATGTATCAAGTCAACCTTCTCGGCAAACTACGCTGAGGTGTTGACACTACAATAAAATTCTCAGCTCCATTTTACCGAAATCGCACCTGATTCAATAATTCCAGTACACATATTGTCCAGTTGCTCAGACACTTGAGGTACAAAACCACACCAATTTTACATCACAATATCCACTAGGAATTAATTTGTGAATAATTAAAACAGACACTGAACTTAACTCAAAGAAATCTCGCCTAAAAACCCATAATATTTTCTGATCACCAGTCTAGTAGGTATGTCAGTAATACCTTAGTTGGCGCCACACGTCTACTTGGGGTGTTCAATGAAGGGGCAAATAGAAATGTGATCAGCCCACTCGTCTGTTGAATCATCGTAAATTATGCTCGTGAACTATGAAGTCGGAGACAACACACTAAAAATAAGCCAAGTGCGAGTTGGAATTTAATAAAAACCATTTAAAACAGGACAGCTGATGTTACCAGGCGAGCATAACCCACATTTGATTTTTTTTACAGCAAACTTTCATGAGGTACCTAAAAATATTGCACACGAGGACAACTATAAGAGTAAAACCAAACTTAAACTTCGTATTCTTAAAATCAGATGTTGGTGTAGAGGCAAAAGAAATCCCCTTTTAAAATACCTTTGTTAAAATAATCAACTTTCTACCTATTACGCGGGTACACAATCCTAATAGAAAAAGAATGATCATTTCTAATAAGCATATTATAAGCATAATCAACCTTTTAATGTTCCCACTGCTGGGACTCGGGCCTCCTCTCTAAGAAATGGGCCGTAATCCACCACGCAGACCCAGTGCGGGTCGGTAGATGTCACATATCTTCGATTTTTTTTCTAGGACATGGCGTTTCCTTACGATGTTTTTTCTGAACCGTTTATCATTTCTTTAAAGCTTTGCAATATACTAGATGTTCATGAACTATCGACATTGTCAGTTAGGCCAGCCCCCCCTAGCCAAGTTACAACCGTTTCGTTCCGATTCTCTTTTCGTCAATCAAGAAGGCCACGCTTCCGATTCCGTTATTCTGACGACATCTCAACGCTCAGTCACCTGGTCAGAACAAAGCAATAGGTGGCGAGGTCTACTCGAGGTGATCAACGAAAAGAGAAACGAAACGGTTGTAACTTGGCAAGGGGGCAGTAATTTTTAGTCTGACAGATGTTAAAATTAAACTAGTAAAATTCTTAGTTCTTTAAACTTCAAACGACAACGCGGCCTTCCGGCAGCATGAATCAGAGTGTAGTACATAGTGCAAATACTAACTTTTGGCCGATTGTACTATTGCCAAATACCAAACAGTGCTTTGGCACTACTTCTACGATTCAATCTAAAATGTGTAGTACGATAAGCAAGCGCCATGTACATATCACTGGCTTTTCCGAAGTTCCGCCTTTGAATTCTTTCGAAAATGGTTGTGTAAAGGTGGCGATACACTTGCCCGTAGTTGGGTTAAACATATACTAGTTACAGGCATGCCAGTGTGCCACAACAAATTCTGATTGGTATGTTATTAAGGCATTCAAACTAGTTGCATACTGTGTTAGCTACAGGCATTTGTATCGCTGCCTTTATGCCTATGAGTCATGACATCATTTTAAAGTCTAAATACACATGCCTGTAACTTGCATTAAATTATACCTACTAATGCCTAGCTAAGCATGTCATAATGACATCCACCAATCAAAATTTGTTATAGCTCTCTGATAGGCAATGCTACTTGCAAAAATATTTTGTGCCAGCTACAGGCATTGCCGTCTTTATTATTATGAAAAGATTCTGTCTACCGCAGGGACTGATTCGAGATGACTCTAGAAAGTAAACCAGGGAGGGCACATTTTTTATGTAGTTTTACGTGGAGCGAATAAGCTAAACTACAAAAAAAGAAGCCATTTCCAGTCATATATGTATATGGCTCTAAAAGTTTTATTTTTGAAAATAATCCGATCTTGAGTGTCTCGCATTCAGCGGATTTCGCGGCCTTCATCAGGTCAACGGTCCACCTTGTGGGAGGCCTTACAACTCTGCGTCTTCCGGTACGCGTTCGCTACTTCAGAACCTTTCGGCTCCATTGAACATGTAGGATACAAAATGCTTTACCGTCAGCCGATCTCAAAGTAAAGACAGATTATGTATAGTGAAGGAATATACTGTATACAATAGTCCTGTGTACACACAAGTAGCATTTATGTTTATTGTTGCAGCCGCCATAATATAAAACTTATAAACAACGATCCGATTTACAAGCCACTGTCCGTTATAAATAAACATATGGCGAGTACTGGCGGCAAATAAAGCTTTTGAAAGATTTCATATTTTTTATTTAAATTATATACTTTTTTTAAGTGAGAATACATAATTATGACTTTTTCTGCTCTGAGATGGAGCGAGAGGGCTTTTACAGACTACAATTTTGCGTTCCATGGCAAAGGCAATTTAAAAAAATATCTCGGGGCTGTTTGACCACGTAACATTTCCATTTATTTTATTGTTTAACTAACACTTATTTCTGTTTCATTGTATTTTTTTGTAAAAACATATCCATGGCGCATATTCATCATCATCATCATTATTCAGCCGAAAGACGTCCACTATTGGACATAGGCCTCCCCCAAACGTCGCCACAACAACCGATCCTGTGCGTCTCGCATCCACCGCACTCCTACGACTCTCACCAGATCGTCGGTCCAACTTGTGGGAGGCCTTCCAACGCTACGTTTTCTGGCGCATATTAAACCCTTATAATTAGTACTTTTCTACAATACATAGTTATTAGCTTATTAGTCAAGAATTTCTCTAAACTTTGTCTAGACTTTAACGTCATTTTGGTTACTATAAAAAAAAAACTTAGAAACCAGTATCTAAATCATGATCTAGTTTTATTCATGATGTATGCTACTAAAAGTTAATTTTATTCAAATTTTTACTACTAATATGCATAATATGTGTAGGTATTTACATTGTTATCTACGTAACTAGTTTTGTATCAAGAATTTTTATACCAAGGTTATTATGTAAAACGCACGCTTATTAAAAAAAAACATGTTGACTTTATCCTTAAAAAATAAGGAAAACCATGAATTATGTTTGTTTTAATAAATTAGTCGCATATTTTCAATACCCGTTCTGTTTGATTAAAAATAGATATGAAACGAATTATTTTATTTTTTTAAAAAGGAAGAAAATAAAAAAGATATGATAAGAAAAAAAATTATTAAATATCTACACTATTCTGCTAACGGTACAAAACTTTTTCAGTTTACATCCACATCTGTCGCCACGCGCCGCTTACGCATGCACCGTCACCAATCACAGTCGATCCTCCCCTCCCCCCTTTACTCACATAAACGAAGATAATTAAAGAGCAAACGCTCCAAACTTGAAAGGTCAAGTTAAACTGGAGATACAAGACCCCAGTTTTGGTGTAACGCCGGCTCCCGCTTCTAGAATGTTCTATTTGAAGGCGATATCCCACTGAGGCTAAAAATATAGAGTTATTTATTCTTTAAAACGTATTTACTAGTATAGTCTTCAGCTACGAAGGATATCTTTGAAAACCTCACACGATCACTTTATACGTCGATTTGTTGTTTACATTTGCATTTAACTCACTTTGCATTACCAAGTTTATATAGTGTAAATCATAAATTCAATTAATCAAGACAACGCACAACGCGTTGAAATTAACGCAACAAACATAACGACAGGCAATAATTTCTAACTCCCTAAGAAACCAGTTTACATAACACCGTCTGCTTTCAAAGCCATAGATCAAAACAAACAATGGTTGAAACTAAACAAGTAGAAGACTAGTAAACTGATTTAGGTCACAAGGTTGGCTTAGCAAAATATAGGCGCCAGGTCGAGGCCAACACTTGCGAACTGCGGTTAACTGTGAACGCGTGTGAACACATTTTACAACAATCTTCGCTATCCTCCCATCATAATTTGATGAGATTATAATTGAGAGAATTTCACCCGAGTTTCCCACAGTAAAATATAGTCACGCGATATTTAATTTAAAGTGACAAACAACGATGCCACTGCGCTGCGCCCACGCCTCCGCTAGCTTCTGCCAATCGCAAATAATAAATATAAACGACAACAATAGTCGCAAACTAGAGAATTACGCGGGTCGTATATATAAAATACGAATAAATTACGGTTTTAATGAATAAATTATGAGTACAACGTGGTGCGCCGCCGCGGGAAAAAATAGCGCTGTAAGTGCGGCGCCGGCGCCAACGGCGGCGCAAGGATAAGCCTTGCACGCGCACACCTCATCCGCAAATAGCCAGAACAAACAGACAATAATAAACCTTAACACACAAACATAAAGCTCTAATTAAGACAACTAACCATTGGAAATACGACTTTGACAGACAAACGACGGATTCTGAATGCGCTCATGCGACCGTAGCGAGTCATTACGATACTTTGAAAGTGTTACTCTATAAAAACAAACCAAACTACACTCTAATCCTGTGATATAAAGTCTCTATCGCAATCGATTACGTACTCGGAAATGTACTCTATCCTTGTCTTTGAGCAAAGAAGGAAGAGAGATGGAAGGAGTAAAAAATATATCCGCGAGCGCTGCGTTCCCGTTCATTTTGACACGTTACATGAAGCAAGCGAAGTGATAAATATCTTAGTTCAGACAGATGCCCTGGCTAGTACGTAAATTCAATTTAATGCAACTCCCAGCGACAACGCGGAAGCCGAGCCGGCTTTAGATACGAACATAAAGTAGGCGTGTGAGAACTGACAGTCGAGCACCCAAATCTTGTGGACAAACCACTTGAAAAATCTACTGCAGATGAACAAAAGACACTTAAAAGTATACTTACAGAAATGTAAACACACATTAGAACCTGTCCTGGGAAAATCTTTAACACAAGGGATGGAAATGTAACTTTGTTTGAGTTTATATATTTAAATCAGAAGCAGGTGCGGTTGAAAGACGAAAAACATAAATTCCGATTCGATAACAGATGTTGGCCAGCCGTCGACCATACTTGATGTAAACGTTCATTATTTGGAGCATAACGCTTTATGTAAAATCCAAATAATCCAAGGAGTTAGCTAACAAAACAAATGATGTAATTTTTATCAGGCAGGAAAGAATCTCCGAGTCACAATCAAATCGTAAGACAAATAAGCGACCGTACCGGTGTTATCAAATAGAGCCCACGCTCATAATCTCAAAGGTGCCCAAACCTCTTAAGTGCCATCCTGCGGCCGAGTTTTATTATCTCGGGTCTTGAGGCACCGCTATCTTTGGATGTTGTCCTTATTCCACAAAAACTACAAAACCTTATCAATGTACACGAACCTCGACTTAAGGCGGTCCCTATTTTTACTCGTTCGACGAAGCTT
Source organism: Mythimna vitellina (assembly GCA_949316375.1). NCBI lineage: Eukaryota > Metazoa > Arthropoda > Insecta > Lepidoptera > Noctuidae > Mythimna > Mythimna vitellina. Next base: position 18,969,631 of record OX438695.1, on the reverse strand, counting down.
TTAACCGTATCGGAGCGATTCCAACTCCCAACCCCGCCGAGATTTATAACCGTCTGGTTCGATTTACAGGTCGGCGGAAGTCTACATTAGGTAACGGAAACCTGTGAGTGCTCCCAATAAGTAATTTTAGACGGTAAAAGCCGAGCGACATTGCAATCGAGAGCCACTTCGAGATAATTGAAGTGGAAGGTTTATAGGATGCGAGTTCAAACGGATCCTTTAAATGCTTCCTTTTAGCCAGGATGAAAACAGAAACAATTATTTGTATTGGATGATAAAAGCTATAATACCTTTTAGTCATATCTTCCTATAAATAGTTCACGATGCAATTAAGGACCACAAAAGTAGGGAACACTAATTTAGAATTTTATGAGAACCGTTCCAATTGGTTGCTCTTAACTTGATTGAAGATAGCGTGGCCGAGCTCTTGAAGTTCCATTAGGGGTAATGAGTGTCCAAGGAATGTCAAGTGACACTGTATGATGGAGTGGCGTGAGGAGCGCCGCTGACAGGTACACGATGAGTCAGCGACAAACATAGCACAAAGACCCAACAAAGGAACGAAACAATGTGGACGAAATAACGTAAGAAACTTTCAAACAATCATGTGTTGAAACGCCAGTTATAAGTCTTATTATAGTGGTTCCAAAGATATACGCAACATTATTTGCAGCGACAACGGTGAGCTCGTGTAGGCAGGTAAGCAATTAACAAGTCGAGTAAAGCATAGAAATTGGCGGTAACAGTAAATGGAGATAATTTACTAGATCTAGACTAAGCTTTCGAGACTCGGTGGGCTATTAATCACTTACACCGACACGCTAATGGCGAGTACACTGTAATTAACTTCCCGACCACACGAAGCAAATCCAGAAACAATATTTCAAATGGACGTAAGGCCACTTGAGAAAGGCAAAAAGCTCCAGGTAGATTTTATGTTTAGAAATTGCTTTGGAAAAAATCGCCACCCTTGTTTGGCAAATATGCGCAGGTAGAGTGTACCTGTTGGGACTTGTCGAGAACAAAAGGGGCTCCTAGAGGCGTCAGAGTTAATGGCAGTATGATACAGTGTGGGCGACTAAGTCAATTAGGCCATCCGTCGCCGCCATTCCCGGAATGTCGCCGACAAATGACTGAATACGATAAGACGCTAAGACAAGAGCGTCTGAGAGTCCTTTTTGCCCTTTTTGCTCGCGCCCACCTTTGCCGTTTCTGATAAAAGCACCTTTCCTTAATTGAGTTTCTGTGTCCAGTGATTCTTTATCACCAAATCCCATTAGGGGTTTGACATGGGCCAGTAAGTTTATCGGTACAATTAAGTGCGCATAATCTCGCGTCTGGAAACAAGCGTTTTATTATTGCCGAATTATTCTTGAGTTGATAACATTTTGAATTAAAGTAACGATTTTATTGCTGTTTATTGCTGTATCGTGGTGAAGTCATGAGAGGTAATAAATCACGCAATAAAATCATATACTACACGCATTAATATATTGTGATTTTATTTTATTATATATTCTCTGAACAGTGTTGTTTCCTGAGAATATTCGTATTTGTGTCGACAAAGCAGTAAGGTGTATGGTGAACAGCATTCACATGCAATTGATATTTCTGTCGATAGCCGCGCATCCGCTGCGTAATTGATAAAACGAAACAACAAATTGTGTTTTAGCATTGACTTCTGAACAACAGCAGCGAATAGCAGCCGTAAAAGTGAGATAAGACTGTGACTCACGAGTGCAAGTGCTTTCGGCCCGTGAATAACATCCTTTATGCTTAGTATGTCGTGGTGTTCCACCGTCCCCGTTTCCGTTATTCTTTTTGATTCTGATTTTCCAGATGCCATCGCTCTGTAGTCACGGCTTGAATCTTGATCTCGTTTTGGAACTGAAATCATTTGATGTTTTTGGCTCACATTCAAGAGCATCAGTATTTTTAATTCGAATAGTGTACTTCGATTATACAATTGTTTAAATTTCAAACTAAACATCGGAGTTTTGGTTTGTGATTTTAATGAATGTGGTCGTAAAATGTACATGTTGTGTTCGTGAGATAGGAGGGTTTATATTAGAAATGTGGGGGGACTGTAACCGGTAATACTTACAGTAATTAGAGAAGGCAATAAACCTTCTTGCAGCTATATTGTTGCCGGGTATTGAAGATGCAATCTGCGTAGTCACTGGCATTTGACCCGGGACTATTGCGTTCATATAGATATTAATTTATTTTCTATTGGATTTTGAAATAGGTTTTCTCGTACCTACAAAATGAGGTGAATTACCAATTAAATATGCTTTATGATTTGTTTATTGGAGAGGGTGATTGATTTGCAATTTCTCGATATTTATAATCATTACTTTTGAATGAAGTAAGCACATATTTTCGTGATGTTTTTTTTGTCTGTGTTCTTTGTTATCGAGCTTTATTAGCTTTGCTCATGACTCGTTTCGATATGTTTTATGTCCAAGTTTGTTTATTACGCTATTAGAAGTAATCATTACTTTTTGACGAAATATGCCACATATTTTCATGATTATCTTTTTTATATGTATTCTTTAATATCGAGCTTTAGATGTCGTTTCGATATGTTTTGTTAATTATAATTATTTTATCTAATGGCGCCAAATACAGGAAATCCTATACATACAGAGTTATTGCTTGGCGTTCGTTATTATTATTATTTATTAATAATAGCTTATGATGCCTTGGTAATGTAAAGTATCAGTCACGCAACCGTTTTCAAGATTATAGGCAGCTGTTGTACTATTATAATAGGGCCGAGACAGCGATTATACAAATAATAGATAATGTAAGGAATTATACAAATGCAGTGTACCTAATACTAGAGGTGATTGTGATTATTGCTCACTTTTGCGTGTTTTTATTTTGTATCTTAGAAGGGGAAACAGTTTTTGCAATCCGTTGTTCCTATTTATGAGATCAAAGCTTGAACTTCAAGGCGGAACAAGGTCTAAGGGAACTGAAGATGAAGGACTAATATTTCTTCCTAGATAAACGTAATTATATGTTGGAAAATGAAACATGCTAATTTGTGTGCCTCGAAAAGCTGTTCAACTTAAATGGAACTGGGCAGGACATGTCTGCCGCATGTCTAATGAGCTATCATGAGGTAAGCCCGTAAAACACAGGATTGGCGCCCGGACACAGCAACACGGGCCCGCGGCTGAACAAGAAGAAGATGGCGGGAGGACCAGGATGTCTTCCATAAGAATTGGAAAGAGAAAGCGAGGAATCGTGATCGATAGAAAGAATAGAGGGGGTCTTTGCCCATTTGTGGGGCATTATGGTCTTGCTATAATAATAACATACTAATATTATAATTGTGAAAGTTTACTCTGTCCGTCTGTCTATCCGTCTGTATGTTGCCCTTTTACGTCTTAACTACTGAACGGATTTAGATGAAATATGGTCAGACTATGTCCTGGATTACGACAAGATAGTCTGTGGGACGATTTTCAAGTTTTACGAGAGTGAAGCTAATGGCAAAAGCTAGCTATAAAACCTTTCTCTTTACCGCAACTACATATACAAACATATTTTACAACCATGCACCAAGAACTTGATTAGCCTTACCATGACTATACTTCCTATATATCTCCATCTCTTTAATAGTTCAGTTTAGGTCGTCAGATGGTTAGCGTTAAGAGCTAGTGGTAGGGTCTCAGGACTCCATCATCCTAAAGTGACATTAAAAAAACTTCCTGAAGTGGATGCCACTAAAGTCTTTGACCACACAAAAACAGAACTTGAAGACTCAAAAACTGGTCTTGTATTTATTTGTTCAACACACTACGAAACAATAGCCGTAAGGAGTTTCTGCTTCGTCAGCATCAGAACATTAAAATATTTATAAGAGCCTATTCCCACTCGGACACGGCCCTCTTAAAGTTTTTGTTTTGGAACAAATAAGGTTGTTGTTATTTTAATTGAAACTGCATCGCTTTCTATTTAAACGAAAATAGATTCTTGTTTTTTTTTTTTTTAATTCGTCTTCAACATCTGTGGTCTAATCGAGGTCGATCTCATCGTAATCATCAGACATTCTTAAAATAATTGCGAGATTCTGTTAATAATTTTAGTTAATTACTGTTCTTTTTGATCATAGCCGCATATTCTGATAATCATTGATTTTTAAATATCTAGTTATTGGCACTGATTTGCATACTACACATTCTTTAAAAAAAAAAAAGACATGAATATTTTAACAATCTCATCATTGCTATTTTCTCAGCAGGATATGATGTTTTGCATCTATATTACCGCATTTAAAGTTGTATTTTTATTATGGCGCTGTTAAAGTCAGCCGTCAAAGAGACCAAAGCAATAAGAATTCTGAGTTCGTTTACTTTATTCTTGAGAGAAAGTTCCGTTACGTGTATGAAATTGTACTAAATGCAATTTTGACATCTATAAACTGGTATTATTTGCATACTCGTCGTCATTGACGTGCGCCGGCGCCACAGATTAAACCTATTCACGCCATAAAGGTACGTTTTATACCTATACTTATAGTTAGACCGGTACATAAGGTGTCTTTCAGACGTATACGGAATGTTGTCTATTTGTTCAAGTGGCATCTGCCGCATATACATGTTTACTTAAGGCCAGCACATGAAGTTTGCTTTAACTAATGTTTGCAAATACGCGACTTGTTTGGTTTAAAATTAGGTAGCGCCATTGTTAATCTTATAAGGGATTAGCATAATGTTTGAAAACGTTTTATTAACGAGTTATTTAAATTAACTGCAGGATTATAACACTTATGCTAAGCTCGTTATGATTTCATGATTAAACACTGAGGAAAATTTAATCGTTTTAAAACACCAAAGTTTCCGATTAGCGCAGTTGAAAATACGTATTTCCTCTGACACAAATACTTTTAAGCTATCAACAAAATTGCATAGAATGCTGAGCTATTTCCTAATATGTACGGCTAAACGATTAAGAGGTAAATATATCGAAATAATTAATGCAAATATCGTCCGGCGCCTCGCCTACATGCTCTTGGCTACTTGCATTTACAGACAGACAAACATACAAGCGTGGGTGTACTCGTAATTGTAAAAGGGAAAATAATGCGCACAATGGGCTCTTTCAACTAGCCTCGTTGGACTAATAAGATTACATCAAACTACATTTGGTAAATACGCGATCTCTGTCGGCCATCCAAATAAAATATTATACAGGTTTTCAACTCTCAAGTCGAGTAATTGCCACACACGGCGATGTTTAATGTAGGAATGCAATAAAATATATTGTCATAATAAATTCGACATCAAAGCGTTACGTAAAGTCGGCAAATCGTATATTTTTTTTTACGATCAAAATAACAATGACTGGTTTTTCCTATTATGTCTCGGCTAGAGACGCAAAATACAAAGTAAAATTGATTTTAGAAAATATCACTCTATATAGAAACTTGGTATTACTGTATTCAGAGTACAGTAAATTCTGCAGGTGTAAGAACTTTCACAAAAACAGGAACATTGAGCTAGTCGAGCAGGAAGTTTTATCAGCAACTTTTTTGATACAGACGTACTGACAAATATTTGTTCAAAACGACTCGTCCAATTTGCAAGTTACTAAATACGTAGCTCCGTTTACCGACAACCCAACTTAACAACGAAGACCTCTGAAATTCTGATCCTGTGTTTCTTAAAGGGGTCTTTTGAATCTGGTCATGTGTTCTAGCAGTCCTGTATAAGGCAAGACATCTGTGTAAATTGTCGGCGCAGACGCATGTTCGATAAATCGTATCGTAATTTCAAAATCGTATCAATTTAATTAATGCGCCTTATTATCAATTAACGTTCAGTTCATTATATTTGACATAAAGGATTACCAGTTTATTGATATTTTTACACATAATTGACGTAGGTGTGGATTTGACAGTTCAGAAACGTGTCAATTCTACAACTACAAACCAGAATTTGATTGGCTATTGGCTACCCACACATGTAGAAGGTTTTCAAGGTTTAATGAATAAAATATTTATTATGGAAATATCATAAATATGATAATTTGGAAATTTAATGTTGTTTTGGTGTTAACATAGACATCTGCCCATGTTTTCGTGTTAACTAAAGTTATGTGCCTTATCTGTGATTGATTGACACCTGGTTTCTGAATTGAGAATTGCTTATTAAAACTATCCAAAATCTAAGTATAGTAAATACAAAAACGACGGAGTTCTGAGATATACAAATTAAAAAAAAATACAACCGATTTGATTACCTCCTCTTTTTTTTAAAGTCGGTTAAAAAAAAAAAAAATCCTGCTTCAGTCCTATGTTCTTTCTCTTTCCCATAAATATTGTTTTAATGATTTGATTATTAAAACACACTTTCTATTATAAACTACAGTATAATAAATTGTTAGTATTGAAATCCTAAACCTATTATTCCTTACCCTAACAGCTAGCGCCTCAGGGAGATGTCAGCAAATCGTAGGGGCCCAGCAGGGTCGAAGCCTACTGAGCCCATGGGTAGTGTGAAAATGAAACCCGGGGCCCTGGGACGAAGGCAACGGAGGAACAGGAGTGGGTTTTTAGTCAGTAAAAGTCACTATCTCCCGCTCCACCCAAGAGCGGGCGAATTTGTCATTAGATGATTTTCCCACCTAAAAAGAAACCCTGACAGCTAAACATTTTCTCAACTTTATAATAATATTCTTAAATCAGAAAACGTGCCCCCGTGGGCCCCGTTTTAATATCAAATTAATATCAAAAAGTCGCACTACACTTATGTTCATCACTCTACAAGCTAAGATGAGATCAAACCTGAAAATACAATAATCTCACATTGAATTTCCCGGAAAATCTTGGCGAAGTGGTTCAGATACCTTTTTTCTCAGAAAATCGCTTTCTTGTACGCATGTATTACTAATTTTACTCGGAATCCGAACAGAATCTGTCAACGATAAGACAACTCCTTGCACGTACGCTTTTGAGATAAAAATGAAAGTAGTTCAAAAGGCTCAAAGATTTGACAGCATCCGTGCAGTCAGGGGTAGGAGTTTTGAGTCAGAAACCAAAGCCACTTTAATACAGATAATCCCCCCGGTTTCTACCGAGAAGTTGGGGAGTTGTGAACTTCGATTAAGGGTCGGATCTTATCAATCTTTAGCATTAAAGTAGTTTCACAATTTTTTTAACTTGTTGTAATTTCAATTCCTGGGGTGCCAAATAGCTCGAAAGATTCACCTCGGCCCTGGATTGCAAAGGGCAACTGAAGAAACACGGGCGAATTTTAGTCAGTAAAAGTTTGAATTTTTCTGAAAAATTGAAAATTTTTTTGTCGCCTTGGCCTACATATTTATTATGGGCACTTGTAAAACGGCAGAAGCTAGTGCACGGTTCCAAATTAGTCGTTTCCTATGAAAAAGAATTGGCAAGAAAATCCAGGACTACACTTAAAAAAAAAATTGTTGTTCTTACAATATTTCCATATTACAGTATTAGTAGATATTATATAAGGTCAGTGTAGCAGATAGTATTGTACTCAAAAGTACAATAAAAATAATCATAATAAAAAGTTAGTCGAAGAGGAAGTAATCTAAGAATTCGCGGAGTCTACAGTGTTCTAACATCCACATTATAAAAAAAAAAAACATTCGATCACAATAGGGATTATACTACAAACTAGTCTTGATCAAGCTCAAATTGAAATGAGTCTATCTAAGAAAAAGAAACTCCAGGTCCCTAAGGTGCATAATTACTACGGTAAGCGTGCGAGACGATGGATTGCACCTACACTTATTAATGAGTTACCTGACGAACTAATAAATCGAGCCAAAACTAGAAATCAATAAAAAAATGTTCAAATGAAACATTATCTGTCTATGTGTCCATAGTTGCTGCGGTATGTTGGTCTCAGTTGGTTAGTGTTGTGATGCTGCATCTGTTTATCTCACAACGAGTAGGTACCAACCTGCAAACTTGGGGGGTGATCAAATGTGGTCTTAGTTATAAGCGAAATTCACGAGAATGTACTGCCGACAAACTGCTATGCAGTTTGGCAGATGTTATAAATGATTCTTGATGTAACAAATTTATAAAATAAAACATTTCTAGACCAGCACTTCCAGAAGATCCTACTTCCTATCTAAAAACCTGTACAAAAACTGCCTTTGGAGGTAGGCGGAACAGAGAGTAAAGTCCCGCAAACCTCCGTTGAAAAGGGAGGATCCTCCGACCAGACGGGATGTTATGTCTGGTGGGCTGCAACTGCCCGATAGATGATTTCGGGTTGTTCTATATGTTCTAATCGCGCGGAGAACTTTGATTGCGCGATGCAGGATTAGTTCTTATGTGACGACATAGATGTCGCTACATCACTCCCCTCCGGAGATCGGAGATCGATGGTTCTTGATGCTTCTTGATGCGTGCCAGGCCAGTGGTAGGTTGGTTCCAGTGGGTCGGAACCGAATGCCACATAGTTCTCGGTGAGTCGGAACTGTCTGCGGTGATGCCCCAGTGAGTCGGGGTGGTGATGTCCCAGTGAGTCGGGATGATGCTGCAGGCTCCAGTGAGTCGGAGTAGTGCTGCTGGCTCCAGTGAGTCGGAGCGGTGCTGTGCGACGTAGTGGCTTGACTGCCTGCGTCGACCAGGAGAGGTTCTTCGTTGCTCTTCATGTGACTGGCCGAAGGTGCAGTGTGCTTCGCCAAGGTCGCTGATGAGGCTGAGGGTGGTGACCAGGTATGACCAGGTAGGCATGCTGGTGGTCAGGACACCCTTTAAAGCCGTGGGTGCTGGCTGTATGGCTCGCTGCTCGAAAGCTTGAGGAAGTGATGATGACGTCACGAAGTAATGGCTGCGCGAAGGCTGCGCTGACGTTCTTTGTCGAGGGTCACCAGTTTGGAGGTAGGCGGAACAGAGAGTAAAGTCCCGCAAACCTCCGTTGAAAAGGGAGGATCCTCCGACCAGACGGTATGTTATGTCTGGTGGGCTGCAACTGCCCGATAGATGATTTCGGGTTGTTCTATATGTTCTAATCGCGCGGAGAACTTTGATTGCGCGATGCAGGATTAGTTCTTATGTGACGACATAGATGTCGCTACATGCCCAAACCCGAGTCCTAGCAACCCAATACCCCACGTGAACCAGCCATGAATCTTCCGAACAAACGATATGTAAACACATAGTTTGCGGTATTTGCTCCAGTTCCCCCACACCTCTATACACTTTCATTGAATAATGGCTGACCACCCACGGGAGCAATAAATATTTATAACGGAGTATTTCGAAGAATGTGATACTTCCGTGCGAACGAGCCAAGCGCATACGCCGATGTAGATGATGATCGATATATTCGCACATCAGCCGAAATTACTACTGATGTTGCTAAAGTACAGATACCGGCACGGATCTTGAGCGCTGATTTCTACATTTCTACTTGCGCAGAAGCACGTAGAAGTTAAATATCGGGACTCTTTAGTAGTATGAAAAGAGATGCGGGGGCGTGGAGTGCAATCCTTGTACAGTGGTTGGCTCTCCGATGTGTACGATGTGCAAAGCGATCCCCGCTCTTTCGCCGAGCGCTCAAGATTTGTGCCGCTATCTGTAAAAATAACGTATAAGGAGATTCCATTTTGAACGGTGCAAAATAAGACTTTAAGGAGTTAAAGAACAAACAGTAGAAATATACTTAAAAGAAAGACTCCAAAAAGTAAACCCTATCCGATGGAGATGACGGTGCCCAAAAACTGGGAATAGATACTTCGAAACAAAGAAACTGCACTGTGCCCGCGTGGCCCATTCCCTCTCTTAGAGAGGAGGTCTGAGACCCAGCAGTGAGAACATAATAAGGCTGATTATGCTTATGCTTAACCATAGAAAAATATACCTGTTTAAGTACTAAGTAGTGCTTGACTGCGATCCTACCTTATGGTAAGCAGTGATGTAATCGTTGATTTCGAAGCACACTACTTTATTAAGAGCCTATTCACTCTAGCCTTGAAGATACATAAATTACACTAAGTCATCCCAAATTCATAATGTCAGCTTTAACGATTTCTCGCAAATGTTTTTACTATGAGCTTTATAGTTTGTACGTAACCGAAAAAACACTAACAAAAAAAAATCTTTCAACAAACGAGAACAAGACTTAATCACGCCAGTCTGAACAACTCGGTACTTAGTACCAGTTTCTAATCACTCCTATCCGTTAGGCAAGGTTTATTTTTAATACCTAATTGATATTCAATAATGAGGGACCACCAAGTTGCGCCGGCGCAATAAATCACCCGTCAAGGAAGGCCGTGTTGCTTGCTGACTTGCTAACTACTTTGCATTGCTAGTTGACGGCGCATCGATCAAGCTTAGCTGGGTACTGAATAGGCAACGGTATAAAATATTTAAGATGTCTGATAACAAAGTATTTGATTTTGCTTTAAACTAAATGGTACTTAGTTAGTTTTGAAGATAGCCCTGTATCATTATAACAAACCTTAGATATCTTTGCCAGAACTAAAGTTAGCATTTGAAGTTGGGAATTTTGAACGCAGTTAAATTAATGAGTTGGTAAAGGTAAGAGAGAAAACATGACGGGGGAAAAAGTGACACATTACGACAACAGCGTTGGTATGATGAACGTGTGCTAAAGGTGTGACCTCCTTTCCTCATATCGAGACAATTTTGCTTTTACGGCCTCGGAATTAGGTAGATGTAGCTTAGATGAAATTAAGTTCTAATAGAACTGTAAATGATATTCAGTTCATAACCCACCCTATAGGGCTTCTCCAAAGATTTTGCGTAGACTAAAATCTCCATGTATTGTCAGGTTTTTGTACCAACACTACTGGGGATGGGGAAGCATACGCGCTCTTAGCTTGTCTCTTGTTTTGTTTAATTTTCGATAGTCTACGCAAAATCTTTGGAGAAGCCCTATAGGGTAGGTTATGAACTGGAATATCATCTATAGTTCTCATAGTGATTTCATCTAAGCTACGTCTACCTAACTCCGAGGCCGTAAAAGCAAAATTGTCTCGATATTAGGAAAGGATAAGAGGTCTCTAAGTTTATTTTGATTTCCAAAATTTATTGTCATATTATAAGACCTTGACAAAAGGCCTCTGTTTTATTTTCCAAATCCCTAAATCCCAACTAATGTATTTAAAACATATTTCTAGACAAAGCAATCCACAAATTGAACCATACCGCATAGAATGCTGAATCATAGTTTTAATACAAATATCACTTGGTAAATGAAATCGCAATATACTAGAGCGTCTGTCAGTTTTAAAACTAGCTAGTCAAATGTCTAGACAGCAGTCTACGTCCAGACGCCCATATGTGTTAGACCTTTGATGGATAACGTATTTGTAATATGTATTTACATAACCACACATCCAATCACATTTGCGATGCTCGTCAAGTACCTATAGCAGTTTGGATCGGTGTCGAAGCAATACTCGTTACCTCGCACGGAATAATTATGCGCTAAACAAAACATATTTTGAACAGGTTGCTGTACTTTTGCATGGTGATACGACAAAGTAACTGCACATAACATTGTTTATTTAATATTAGTAAACAACAAAAGCAAATAATGCCAAAATGTTTACTTATAAACTTGAATTGAGTAGAACATAAAGTTGCAGCTGCGATGTGAAATTTGACGTCAGAGAAAGCAATATACTCTGCTGAATATCGAAACGAATGTCTGAAAGGTGCGTCATGCAATACGTCTTCTTTTATTAATAGACTTGTGTTTACGAGTAAATAGTTTTATTTTATAGCTAAGGCTTTGCTTCGAAGTGTGTTATACAGTCACCTTCGTCGGCGAGTGGCAAAGCCGCCACACGCATACATATGGCCTGTTTAGCAAGTGCATTGCAACAACACCGTGACATGCTGGATTAATGCTCTATTTGCACGGCCCTGACAGCCGTCGACTTAATGTTTCAAATGCGCCTATACTCGAATGTCAATATACTTTTCTGTGGCGTATTAGGTATTTCTCAGAAAATACCCACATCTAATTACATATCACGAAAGCTGCAGAGCGCATAAAATAAACAGTAATAAAGATAATTTTAATTATTTAGAGAGTTAATTAATTGTGAGGGCAGCGGCGCATGACGTCCGGGCCATGTCGCGGTTGGAGTGTGAATGGCTGAAAACCGCGGATTGTCGGCGCTGGCGCCGCTGGCGCCATGCTTCCGGCATGTAGCGGAAGTCAGCTGCAACTGTCGTTCGTTATGCACTACTAGCCCTGTTGTATTTCAACCCGTATCAGTTTACCTGTTTAATTTGTCGGCTACTGGTCATAATATTGGCTAACAAAAGTTGCTTACACCTGTGTGACTGCTATTGTATTCGGTCATAAATAAATTTACATCGTATTTGAAAGCAAATTACAGTGGCCAGTTCATTTTAAAATGAGCATCAAGGGGCGGTCGGAATGACCATTTAAATGATGAAGTGACGTTTTGTTCCGCCTCAGCCAAAACTAAATATAGAGCAGAGATTCACTTGTTCAAGATGATTTCATGAGAAAAATCTTTAAGTATTCAGATGCAGTAATTCGAGGAAGACTCTTGGCCCCATTAATTTTTGAGTAACAATTCTTTGTTAGCTTGCCGTATGACGCATAAGTCGAACATACGCATCTATTTCGTATAGCCAACATAATTCGCCAGCGCCATTGTTTGAACAAGTACTAAAGACCTAATAAACAGAATTAGCTTTTGTGTGCTTAGTGTACATTTAGCAGTAATAAATTAGGTACATATTTACTTGACAAAGGCGAAACCAAAGGCCAAAAGGATTATTCTGTTGCCGGAGTAGAGATTAAGCAGCATAGTACAGCATTAAATGTCAGACTGAGATTACGCTACAAAGGTGTAGTGTAGATCTGAAGTGGTTCTTTAGAAGCGTACAAAGAGATAATCTTCACAATTTGATGAAAAACTGGCTTGATAACCGAAAAACGAATCCGTCAATTTTCACAACTTTTATCCATAGTTTATTAGGGTGAAAGCGCCAGGGAATTCGCATTTTTCATGAAACAGCTATTCAGTAGGATTAGACGTACTGAGAGGATACACGTGTTATGGTCGTCAATGATATTTTCATCAACATACAACTAGACATTGACCTGCAAAATGCAAAAAACTTTAGAAAGTTTTGAATTTCGCGGGTTACATTAGAGCATTTTTAATATGTTATTAAACTAGTCCAGGACCGGTGAGGTTGATGGTGAAGCGCACTAGTTTATTAAGAGCCTATTCACGCTAGCGTTGAAGACACCTAAATTATAATCGGACGGGAAGACAGCAGGCAAATTGTTCCAGCCCTGGAGCATTCATCTCAAGCTTGTCCGAAACAACTAGCGTTAACTGCCTGAAGCTACAAACACCATTTTTGCACTCATAAATCCGCAATTTGTAAAAGAAATCCAAATACAACAGCTTGATTATACAATTAACGAGCGTTGCAAATGTCTCGCGATTGGTTTTGGATTGTTTCATTTAGTTATGCTAGTTTTTTGTCCATTCATAGGCTCAGAGCGGAGAGAACAAGCCATGACTGACTGAGGAATTTCTGATTTCTTTCGCCTTGATTTTGTATTGATTTTTGATTACGGTGTGAATGAGTTTAGTAATCTTCAGTCTTTCGAGGTTATTATTGGACAATGGCCTCTCTAAACTGTTACGGTGGTTCGATTTCAATTCCTAAAGTTTCGATCTTCCGATTGATTTTGCACCTTCGATTAATTTTAATCGGAACTTTTAACGGAGGTACAAATAAGTTTATACTTGTCGCGGAAAGAACATTCCTCAACCCGTACTTTATGTGGGCACGCCACAATTATGGCGGTAAGTCCCCTCTTTGAGGCGTGGTTGGAAAGACCTCACGGCGTCCTCACATTCCGCATGACGCAGGTCCTCACCGGACACGGTAAGTTCGGGAGGTTCCTGCACCGGATTCGTGCGGAAACGACGCCCGGGTGTCGCCACTGTGTGGCCCACCCGGAGGACACGGTGGAGCACACGGTGGAGGTGTGCCCCGCTTGGGCCGTGACCTCGTGAGGGCAATCGGCGGCGGTGATCTCTCGCGCCGGGCCTTGGTTCAGGCCATGCTCCGGAGCGAGGAGGAGTGGCAGGCGGTCGCCTCTTTCTGCGAAGCAGTAATGCTAGCTAAGGAGGCGGCCGATCGCGTGAGGCAACGGTCCTTACGCTCCAACCGCCGCCGGGATTCCGATCCCGATTTCCGGCCACCGTAGGCGCGGGCTTGCAGACGGCGAGCAATGGGTGGCTCGCCGTCTGACCGTCCGGTAACCGTCCGGACCGAGCCCAAGTCGTCGACGGCGCGTTTTGTTCCACGCGCGCCTCAAGGAGATGTCAGCAAATCGTAGGGGCCCAGCAGGGTCGAAGCCTACTGGGGCCACGGGTAGTGTGAAAGCGGAACCCGGGGCCCTGGGACGAAGGCAACGAAGGAACAGGAGTGGGTTTTTAGTCAGTAAGAGTCTGACACTATCTCCCGCTCCGCCCAAGAGCGGGGATGTCATTAGGATGATTTTCCCACCCAATAAAAAAAAAAAAAAAAAAAAACCCGTACTTTATGTACCGTACTTTACTCTTTCATTTGTTGTTTTGTTTTCTATTTGGAATGTGGTGAATTCGCTTTTCAACTTATTCGAGTTCTTTTATTAGTTTTTGTAGTATTTTATTTAACGTTTTTGTTCTGCCTCCGATTTCGGTTCCGATATCGACAAAACCAATTTAAAAACTCCGGTTCCGGTATAACAAATTCTGTTACATCCCTAAATTTTCAAACCGCTTACGAAATCTTCGACTATTTAAGAATCGAATCGTAATTATTCATTTCAATGTTCTCAATTTCATTTTTATTTGCTATGTTGTTTCATAGTTCTGGATCATCGTCTTTGCCACGTAATACTATTACACTATGAAATGAGTCATTCCTTGTCACTGAAAAGTGACTCATCTCTATGCCCCTAGCAACTGTTTATCTTCGCCATCTTTACTTGCAACTTATCTAAACCAAATAAACATTAAGTAGTACCCTGCACAATTTAAATACGCAGGTGCATATAACACCATCTGTCTTCGCTCCCTGTTGACGAATGTTACATAAAGCCAGCAATAAAAAGCTTTACTTATGACATCCCGAGGGCTCAATAGGCCCTCTGTGTCCCAGTCAAATGTAAAATCAACCGTAGCAGAACTGAGGTAAGGTTCAAAATCGGATGTGGTTTGTTTATCAAGTGATCACTACGTCTAGTATTTTGGCGCCAGACAACGGTTAAACGGTCTCAACTACCCTTCGTCTGCTATGAGCAATAGCTAGTTAATTGTACTCTAACATGCGACCGAATTTTCGGGGGTTACGTGACGTCATCTCACCAAATGATGGCGCTTGCAAGGCGCTTACCTGAAAATAGACAAAAAGTTTTAGAGATTTTAACACAAGTCTCACTTATACAGGATTGATCCTAATGAAAAGTAATGTCGGGCAACAGTAAATGTGACTGTTGGGAACCTTTTTTGTAATGGCAATCTTAAAAGGAGGGATCCGCTAATGGAACCGCAATAGTGTTCCCTTTATGTACTTATTTTATATCGTCTACGTGCTTATAGACATGTAGGCACTATCAAGGAGCTCTTTATAGTCAAGGACAAGTGCCGTATGTATAGTTTCATAGTTCAATTGCAGTTTCAAATCTTGGTAATTTGTTTGTTTGCCTACACTCTAAAAACTGTTGCATTGAACTTTGCTAGCGGTCTTTTTAAGTCAAGATTGAATAGGTTATTTCTAGGCAAGCGTGTTCTATCGTCGACCATATCATCACTTATTATCAGGTGAGATAGTGGTCAAGCGCGAGCCTATCAATAAATTTAAAAAATCTTTCTTTTTTTATTTTGAGAGCGGGAACTCATTGAATTTTTTTTTCCACTGAGGGTTGAGAGGGAGTGTCAGACTTTTATTAACTAAAACCGACCTGCGCTCGTTTAGTTGCCCATTGAATTCCAATGCCACGGGAATTCTTTCGAACTATCTCGCGTCCATCATTTGCCTGCTACATTATTGACTTGATCAAAGTCAATAATGTTATACCATTTGCAGAAGACAGCCATACGTACGCTAATTTCAAAAAGGAAATGCCTATGGCAAGAAAGAAAGTACGCATTACTAATCAGGAAATTTAGCATCCTAAATTCTGATCCAAACATCTCTACGTGTCTTGAGAGCTAGTACAGATACAGACATAGTTTACCCGAAGCAAACCACTTGAGTCCCAAATCCGTGCATCACAAAAAGTCGAGCATGTGGCGGCGGCGGCGCGCCGGGAGACGGCGCCGCTGACGTCATGGGAATCCACCCGTGAATTACTAATGAGTCGCTCTAGGGGCCACGGGATAGATAGGGCCGGGCAGAAGTTCTTCAAAAGGGTGGCAGGGTACATTGTAGAACCCACGGCCACATCTCTTTGGAAAATACTGGTCTCTAAGTCTTTGAGCAGTAGTAAGAATTCGACAAGAAAATAACAAGAATATAATCATACGTGGAATGCTCAGACCAATAAGTGGAATGTGAGATGTTTTACGGTGCATTCAGGATTTGTAAATGTTCTGGTCGTCCAAGAGCATAATGGAACCTTCCAGCAGCCTTAGCAGGACCCTTCCTGCTACGGCTGCCGTTTTGTTCGAAAGAGTTACCATAGCCGTGAATCGCAAAGAGCTACTGAATCAATACAGGTGGGATTTAATCAGTTATGATTTCCCTGCTCAAAAAAAAAAGGATTGGACTTCTGTATGTTATTGCTCTATGGCACCCATGCGTTGTCGCACGACATTTTGTTTTGTCTATTGCCCTTAATTACCAACGGGACATTGGCTTTCTAGCCGATAGCGACATTTTTAAATACTGGAACGTGTAATGTCTTTATTAATTAAGTAAGTGATTAATTAGGATTAGATACCATGTAGAACTTCTTACTCTTTTTAGTCACAGGAAGAATTGAATTTCAGTTTTGCGAAGTTTTGAGATGGCAAACCACTTGTTAGAACTTTGACTTTTATTTGACGAAGAAAAATTTTTTTTTGAGCAAGCACCCTATATCTTCTTTCGCTCTAGGGGGGAACGAGAGGGCGTGTTAGACTTTAACTGAATATAACCCACCTGTGTTTTAAAATTCCCCTTTACGTTGTAGGGCGACGGCTTGGCTTGGCTTCACTCTTTCAAACGCATCCCTGACTAAGTAGGTAGGTACACTAAGGGCGGAATTCACCAATAAAACTAATCGCGATTATTTCAAACCAAACTCAGTTTGAGCGTCTAATAGAGATTATAGCTTCATTTTGCGTTTCACCGCTATGAATTAAATCTAGTTTAGGCCAAACTCAGTTATAATTCTAAACGCTCATGTTTTCGACGTTTGGCTCGCATAATCGCATTTAGCCGCTGTCACTAGTGTCACTTGTTAATGTCATAATATTAATAAACATTGCATTTTATAAAAAAGTCTATTATTACAATTGGTTGTTATTTTAAAAATATATTACTCCTAAAAATATATATTTGAAAACCACAGCAGATCGCTGAATTCGCTGATACACGTTGTAGATACAAAACGCGAATACAGCATTTTAGGTCCTCTCCCATTTTATCTTAACTTTTGGTAAACGCGATTGAAATGGTGCTGGTGAAATCGGTTTGACGTAAGCCTAGATCGACGCCGATCTGTAAATTAGATTAAGCTGAGCTTTTTTTTTTCAGTTTTGTTGAACTAAGTTTTTATAGCGACTGATGAAATCGGCCCTTAGTATAGTATTGTAAACCTTACTTAATGACTTCATTCTCAAGTGAGAGAAAAAATTCCAGACTTTAAAAACAGTGTAATTAGGTACTCTTTTCAAAATGGTTTCCTTAATTTTTTACAATAATGCTTCGACGCTTAAAGTCATTTAAAAGAGCGTTAAAAGTTAAAAGCTGTTAACCTCAAAATGCTTATTGTGAGACCACAATGGAACGTAAAATTCAGAAATTTCCATTCCACTTTCATTATACGGTACACGCATAGATTTTTTTTATCAGGCAATCATTGTGCTGGCTTGCTAATTAATGATCCGCGGATTTTACAATACAGTAGCGTAAAAGTACCTACCGAAAATTCAATTCTTAATGTAGCAAAATTATTAACATATACGGGCACATTGCTCGCAGAACGGATGGCCATTGGGGCCGAAAGGTTCTGGAGTGGCGACCGCGTACCGGAAGACGCAGTGTTGGAAGGCCGTTCTTTGTGGCAACATTTCATTAATATATATATTATTAATAATATAGCTTAATAAGCAGCAGGGGCCGGTGACGCGGTAGGCCCTGAAGGAGATGGGGTGACGATTTGGACACCAGAAGTAGGTACGGACAGGTAGGTAGGTAGGTAGTATGGACAGAAAATAATAGAATAACGGAAGCGAGGCATATATGCCCTGCAGTGGGACACAACGGGCTCATAATAATAATTGATTTCTGATTTAAAATCTGAAGATAGCCGAATACTTATTTACAGACTTTTTTTTCGGAAGTCATCAAATAACATCTCCGCGGTGGAGCGAGAGGGAGCGTGACTGAGATTTTCACAGACTAAATCCCAACTGTGTTCCTTCAGTTTAGTCAGTACATTTTGTTTTAGGACCAGCTACCGTGCATCTGGCTTGTTGGTCTAGTTGTTAGTAGCCCTGACTGCTAAGCCGGAGGTTGTGGGTTCGATTCTCACCCAGGACAAATGTTTGTGTGATAACCACGATCATTTGTTCTGTGTCTGGGTATATTTTATATACTTATTATATAATATGTATGTATCTATTTAGAAATATATAAGTATTTTAATCAGTTGTCTTATTATCTTTGGAATAATCCCGCAGAATGCTTAGTGTGCAGTACACTCCGAACTAAAAATATGCTTTTGGGGCCACGTTAATATTCTTTTCGATCTCTAGTTAGGACTGCTGATTGCTTGTTCCTTATTAGGGTACTTGGTACCCCAAATTGCGAATTTCCGATACTTACTTTTTTCTCTTTCTTAAAATCTCATTTTTACGGGTCGAAAACCCCGAAGAAATTTAAAGTGCAGGATATCTCCTCACGTCACCCAGCTAACAGCTACTTTAGATGTATTTTAAATATTAAAACTCCATGGAATAGACCGTAGGTCTATTCCATGTCGATTTTACGGTAGACGCATTGCTTTCACAGTAATGAACGACTTCTATAACAATGGACGCGTATAATTAGCGGTTACGTCACAAAATTGCAAGTTCTACCTGTTTTAATGCGATGATTGCAGACGTTGACATTGTATGAATCCTTTCATACAAAGATTTATTGTTTTGTAAATGTTAGTTTGCTATGTAATATGTTACAAAAAAAAAAAAAAATAACAGAAACGAATTGCTACCGTCCACGGATGGGTTGCTTCATAGAAGTTTCAAAGTCATGTCGTTGCAGCATTGTCGATAGAGTTTTGTATGGTAAGCTTCACGCAGACGTACACCAAACGTATAATGACGAATACGCGTCTATGTCGCTATAAGTCCGTGGACAGTAGGCCGTACGGCCTGATGTCTGTGTGCTGACGAGCGACGCGGCGCTTTGGGCGACGTCTCGTGGCGTGCTTCTAACATTCTCATACTTTTGTTCGTACCGCTCGCCGCCCCGCGCTTAGCTACCGCTCACAGCAGCAAGATCGTGAATGGGCCGTTAATCTTTGTGGGTGCGTACTTTTTGTGCGCGTTTTTGGTTATTAAGTAATTCGTTTAACTATAGCCCCGATAGCTAGAACTAGAACTAGTTTGTCCAAACGACTTCGCCAGCGTGAAAGTCTAAAATAAACACAAGATAATATACACCTGGGATAAAAAGTATTTAAAGTACTTATTATCATGTCCTATTCCAGAGCATGGGCTGCCCATCAATCAAATTATTTTATTCAAATCTGTTCAGCTGTTTCAGCGTGAAGAAGTATTGGTAGTACATACGTACTAACTTTTCATAATAATATCAAATAAGTATAATATTATAAAGTACTTACTTTAATAAAATAAACACGAGAAAGTGAATAGAGATTACAACAGTGATGCATATCTATTCCTGATTGTAAAGATTATTTTAAAGGTAAAAGATAAGTTTTTGTCTAGACCAAGTGCAAAGCTAAACCGCATCAAATATGAATCCTTGATAACATCATAAAATAACTAATTATTACACTGTAGTGCATTCAACTGATCCAATGGCGCCAAGTCTGCCCCTTATCAGATCTGTCGATAGCTTATCGGTTTAATGACGTCATCAACTGTCAATCCCGCGTACATTGGTGATACGTAATCGTAAGTATGACGATAATATCGAGCAATATCGAAGTTGGAACTGATATCAGTCGCATCCGTTTTCACTGGAAGGCGACCCCAACCTTATTTTCGTACCTAATTCGTTTGGGAAAAAACTGCCAGCTAAAATGATAGCAAGGTTTATTTTATACTATCTTTTCTTAGAGGCAAGTAAAGCGAATTTCGACTATTCTGCCAATGTCTAAATTAAATTGGAAAAGCAGGTGTGCATATTTATTAAAAACGAAAACAAAAAGGGGCATTAACTGTAGCTGTACACATAAAATTCTTCGATTGAATAAAAGAAGTAATGTTTGTTTGTAATAACCAGTATAAACCCATGCTTTGCGATCCCAAAGACCAACTATAGGTATGTAGTACTTAAAACCGATGGGGACCGGTAACGCTTCTTGCAGGAGTGATAGTGTTTTAGCGCAAATTACTTCCCTTCTTTTTTTACTTGGAAGATTATCAAATGACTTCTCGACTATCGAGAGGGTCTTTTAAGGTAGAACTACACAGCGCACACGTTTGCTACGTACGCCGATCTGGCCGCGTCGGTGTCCATACATTTTATATGACAACTAGACTTGTAGAGCTACACTAAATCCACGCCACTAAATGACGTCGTTCTACGTACAAAGCAGACGTGGTCCACATGTGCGTCGGTCTAATGTAGTTCTAGCTTTAGACTTTTATTGAGCCAGTGGTCTTTCACTAGCCTAAGTGTGTCAGCACTGCTCAATACAGATATTTAATATCAACGTTTATCAGCAATCTAGTGGTCTTTGCAAATAAAACAATAAAATAAAATGACACTAGCAATTTGCTAATAACGAATATTAGATTAGATTAGCACATACTTTTGTAATGAATCTAATCAATTTCTCTGCTGTAATAATTTGTCTTTATTGTGCAACGGGTGTTAAGAAGACACACCTTTTCAGCAACGGTAATTGCAGTTTTTGCAGTCATCTTGGTGTTATCTGCATCTTTGTGAGAAAGCCCAATTTCGCAATTAAAGATGAGAAATTAACTTCCTTCAAAACCGATTACCGGGTTTTAATCCGTATCTAACATAACTGTCTACATTGCAAAGCCTTTGACAGGACAGGGACAGGTCTATTCGCAAAGCCTTTGTGGCACTGAATAATAAACCTGACTCAACGACAGTGCCGTCTTTAGGCACCTCAGATATTGCTGACGTAACTTCAGTACGCCAGCGGGTAAGAGCCATGCCCGGGTTGACGGCGTCAAAAAGCTGTCAGCAAAATTGACGAGGCCTGCTAGAACCAATGCCAGCCAGATTTGCGAAATTTTTCGAAAGAGGTATTACGGTCCTGGAACGAAAAGGTCAACTTAAGGAACTCAAGTGGGTTTTAGTCAGTAAAAGTCTGACAGTCCCTCCCGACCCACCTAGAGCGGGAGAAGTTATTTGATGTATTCTCATATAAATAAAAAACGGTTTTTTAAATATTATACACCGAGACTCTCCCGAACAAATTATTTGTATATATCCTTGACAGGCGTGAAGTCTGTAGTTAGATATAAAAATAAAAAATGAGACATTTTCACAAGTGGAACCTAACATAGTTAGGACAGGCAATATATATAAGGGGTGGAACAGACGGTTGCAAAAACTAGCGTTCTAACCAACGTTCGGTGGCTGAGAAAACGCGCCTCAACGCCTCGTCATGGATTACAACTGCCGTCTACACGGATTGAAACGGTCACCTTGGTTGGAACTCTAGTTTGCAACCGTCTGGTCACCCCTTTAAGGTATTATAGATAGAATATTTAAAAGCAGGTATCAGGCACATGAGACGGTTCCACACGACCGCGGCGCCCGCGCCGGCGGGTCACGCACACTTTGTTGACATAGCAACGAAACGATTGACGATACTGTAATCGAATACATTAAGATAGATTCGATACCAATACCTACATGAGAATCGGTTGTAGGACGAAAATGAGGGTTATGCTTGTAATTAGTACAGCATGATCTCGTTCAAGTCTGAACATGATTTTCTTTCTTTTTCCACCCTACCCCAGGTCTTACTGAAAATAGGTCAGAGGTGAACAAAGCTTTGCTCATAGGTTCTCAAATCAGTCTAGAAAAAGTTCTTTTACTTAGTAAATAAAAAAAATTCTTGAGATGCGAGCAGCACCGAGTATCGCCGACGGAATGCCACCGTCTCTGTGTGTCATATCCTATGGTGGAGAAATCATTCTGTCTTCCTTAGATAGACAGAGAGGTTGTGTCCTCCATCTTCTTAGTGGCCATCACTTTTTTGCAAAAGGAGTTGTCGGATTCCATATTGAATACCTATACAAAACAAAATACAATCAGGCGCGTACTCCTCCATATCGCTGTCATCCGAAAACGAAAATAGACTATTGCGACGAGACAAGACGAATACTAATTCTTTGGGCAAATAACGAGCCAGCATAATGATCACACAGTGACAATCAGTCGGCGAGAAATGTCCTTTAAAAGGAGACGCACTCAGACCCCATTGGAATAGCCAAATTGAAAATCGAGTAGCCTGATTATCTAATACGAATTTGGTAGAGGACAATAAATTAAATAAAAAACCTGTGGGCCGTTCGGTAGCAAGTGGCAGGGACTGTACCAAGAGCCTTAACAAATGAACGACTATTACATTTCAAATTGACACTTGACAGTTGTGTGCATGAATGAACATGTTTCAATGATATCATAGAGTAGATGAATAGGTATGATGACAGTCGTCAACCAGACAAAAAAAAAACAACAAGGGCCTTACCATAACGTGATGCTAGCGAGAAAGAGGGACGGAGCTAGGTAGGTATATACTACTATATAGCTCCATCCTTCTAACAGTTCAATTTAGGTTGTCATAAGGATCGCATTAAGAGCTCGTGGTAGGGCCTCTAGTTTTTCTTGTTTTAAGGGTTAGCAGAAATTTGATTCATGTTCAGTGACATAGCTACCTACAAGAGAACGAAACCAATTACTGTCAATCCTAACTCCATAGTAGCCATCATACTACTTGAAGGAGGGGTTGCACACTAGATCCGAACTTCGTCCGTCCGGGTCTTTTTTACATAGATATCATGGTAGGATGACAGCAGGACAAAAATATACTTCTTTAAGATGAGAGAAAAGGATAGGTAGCTACATTGCATGAATCCGACAGCTGTCACCCGCACCATCCTATAGCAATTGTAGTGTAGGTACCTACTGGATAGAACTCAGAAGCGTTCAGACTCAGAAGTTTGCCTATGGTACAAAATTGTCTTTGTTTCAACTAAAAGTAGTATCCCCTACTCCTACCCGCCTAGAAAGCAAAAATTCTAAATTACCCACCTTCTTCTTTACCGGGACTAATGAACTAATGGAACAATGCGTATTGTTTAGGCATTGTTTGGAATTTAGAAGCCACTTCAACTGTCTTTAGTTACGCCGGTCCTTTTATTATGAAGTAAAGGTAAACGATCGGTTCAAGTAAAACAGAGACAATTAAAAAGCTGTTGAAAATCTATGGGGATTACGGATGGGAGTGAAGGACGAATGAACGAAAAGTGTATGAAAGATGCAATGCAATGTTCGATTTTTTTTAAAAAGCAAAGGTGTCGAATTATATCTGGACTGCAAAGGTAAGTAATACGTAATTAGGTTGCCTTACATATCTACCTATCTAATGCCTAGTAACTGAAGTGAATGCTAATTAGGCATTCACTTAAAGTAGGTTGGTCTTGTAATTAATGAGTACCGCCCGGCTAGCGTAAACATATTGAACATTAGTGGGAACAGTAGGTACCTATTGATTTATTTACTTATTGATTAAATCTGCTAATTAGGTACATAAAATCTAAATAACGACTGTAATTTAGCGTTAAATGTGAAGAATTTGTAAGTTTATTTGTGACCTCACACGATAACGCTTGAACCGGTCAACATGATTTTTTAATAATCTAAGCTCACTATTGTTTTCTATAGCGTTTTTTATGTCTTATAAGCGGAACCTGATAAACGGGCATTTGTAATAACTATGATAATAGCTACTATGTGTTTATAATAGGTAGATATAAACCGACTTGTCGAAATGTCTATAATTTACCTAAAAAAACAATCACGAGGGTTTCATAACACGCAGGGTTAGTTTTTTTTACTTAGATTTAGTACTTATGTTAAAAAGTTACTATGTTTTTATTTACCTGTCAATCCGAGGTCTGTCGATTCCGACGAGGCTTCGCTGGATGCTGCTGATAACTGGTACATAACTAATAAAAAACACACGCAAACATTGACCACCGCCATTGCCGTCTCAATTACTTCTTATTGTTATTATTAAACACTATACAGTCACCATAACGAATATACAAACACGCTAAACCATTCCCAAGGCACTCATTATCAAGTCATCACCAAAATATCTGGACTACTACTAAAAATATCACTAAGATTATTATTATTATGTTGTACTACTGTTATTTTCACATGGATGTAACACTTTAACGTTTTTCTTCTGTGGCACTATACTGTATTATTGTTTATCACACGTGAATTTTATGATAAATATTAAACACGCGTTCACGAACGTCAATAACGCACGAGCACAGCCCGCTCACTATGGCGACCAAAGCTCGACTGAATGAATGAAAGGAACGATGTGATGAGCGAGCAAGCGGATCGGTTCGCTGGTGACTAGGGATGTGAACCAAATATTCTATTAGAGATATCTGTAATTATTTCAATTTAAAAGAATATTTACATTTATTTACATTGAATAACGAATACTCTTGCGGTTTGTTTCAAATAAGTAATTTGCAATTTGTGACACATTTTTTTTTCATTTTGAACCATATAATAGTTTCATCCATTTTTTTACCTTACTTAGTAAAAACATATTCATATTTTAAAGCAACATATTATTTTTGTTTAATTTCATCCTTAGACCTTGCAGTCGTAGCACAATATAATAACTTCATGTAGATTTCAAATCGATAGTCGATAAAATAAGTTTTACAACACTAAGTGTCTCATGCAGAAGAAAGCGTGCATCGATACTGTCATTTATATTTAAATCATTTTGAACCATAACACTCAGGATTAAGACGTAGAGTTGTATACAGAAAAATGTAAATAAAGCTGAAAATAATTATTGCACTTCTGAGGCAGGCGCCACTTTTTGCGGCCTGTCGGCGCTAGAGTAGCCGGCCGCGTGGCGTGCATTCTTTGTATTTACTAAAGAAAAAAAGATAAAAGAAAAAGACTGCAACTTTCTACGGCAATAAAAGAGTAGCTGCGACGAAATATTGTTAGTTAAATGCGTTTTAACTATAATATAGGTTTTGTTTTGTTGTTTCTGAAAACATTGGCTGGTTAAAAGTCAATTAAGTATCAAACATTAGGTACTTAATTAATTATCTAGGAGCTCTTGGGTAAATAAAATCATTTGCTCGGGGGTCGATCCTCAAGGTTAAGCAACGCTTGCCGAGGTCGGTTTGTGGATGGGTGACCATCTTAATATCACAAGATTCCTCTGTACCTCGACAAGCCGTTGGTCCCGGCTGTCTACAATTGACTTTGTGAGAATCTGATCTTTGAGATTCTTTACGAATATTCAGAAGCCAGAAAATCAGATACTAGTCTTGCCAATGGGTAGGGGATCGTATTATCCAGTTGCTGGATTGTGGAGGTCAGATAAGCAGTAAGCTCTATGTAAATGACTGATATTCTGCTGCAACTAGCGTTGTCAGGCGTCCGGATAAACCCGGACACGGTCAGGCTTTTAGTTTGCGTTTCCGGCCAAATTAGGCGGAATCCGGCCTGTCCGGCTATGGTTAGGTTTTTAAATTCCCATTTTTTTTAGATTTGTCTTTGTGTTCTGCCTTACCTTATATCGCTAGCGCAAGCGGAGCGGACAAGCAATTATATCAGACAATTTTATTGTTGCTTTATTAGAATTTAAAAAGATTATAGGGTCAATAAAAAGGCATTCGCTACTTTCAAAAAATGTCGGTCTGTCCGGTTAAACTGGCTGGTTTCGGTCCAGCTTTTCTGTTTTGAGACCTGGCAACCCTAGCTGCATCTGTTTAGCGGAGTTACCATGACGTTCAAAGTAAGATTGATTCATTCTTATTTCGGTGTGGGTAAAAGACAGAGCTATACAGGTTGTCTAGCGCCATCTCTTACCCACACTGAAATAAGAATGAAACAATCTTACTTTAAACGTCATGGTACAGGTCTAGATTGGAAACCGATCGCAACATATATTTAGTTGAGAAAAGCCTGGGCAGTCCAATTCTCATAGTTTTTGGTATTGGGTAGTCGGCTAGTTAACTAAGAAGAGGTATTTAGGTAGGCACTTAATTAGGTACTTATTTATCAGCTTTTCACTTAATAAATCGAGTATTTTGATTGTGCAAACTTTGATTTTTATGTACTCAGAGTTAACGAAGTAAAGGGTCCCCGGTAATAATAATAATAGTCTTTATTAACAATTTAAAACACTGTTTAGTTAATAATAATGAAATATAAAAATTATTTTCAGACATCTGCTTTAGAAGATTGTTTTGCTTTAGCATAGGCCTCCCCCATATTCTTCCACAGTTCCCGGTCATAGGTTTTCCTCTTCCACCTTGGCCCCGCTCCCGCCTTTATATCGTCGTCCCACCTTCTTATCGGGCGTCCTCTCTTCCGTTTGCCTTCTCTAGGGTACCATTCGGCTACTAATTTAGCCCATTTCTATACAAAGCACAGGTCCGATCGAGTCTGGAGTACTGCAGTCACATTTGGGCTGGTGCTGCAAAATGTCATCTAGCAGCTTTGGACTCAGTGGAAAGGCGTGCGAAGAGGAAAATTGGGGATCCAGATTTGGTTAAGTCCAATCTACAAAGCCTCGAGCACTGGCGCAGAGTAGCCAGCCTATCGGTATTTTACAGGTTACATTTTGGAGAGTGTGCGCGGCAATTGCATGACTTGATTCCGCCATCTCCTTTCATCGGACAACCCGACAAACAGCGAGTATCCACCCTTACGTTGTTGAAACTTCAACGGTCCGGACTAAGCATTTCGCTTCGTCGTTTATACCGCGTACATCGAAGGACTGGAACAATTTGCCTGCTGCGGTCTTCCCGTCTAACTATAATTTAGGTGTCTTCAAGGCTAGAGTGAATAGGCTCTTAATAAACTAGTGCGCCTGACCATCAATGATTGCATCTCCGCTTACCATCAGGTGGGATCGCAGTCAAGCACTGGTTTATATCAGTTAAAACTGCCCATTTCCATTTTAATTTTAACATGTTATATGCCACGTCCGTTTTTTTGTTTTCCCTTCGGATGAATTTAAAGCTTAATATGTCCTTTCACTTAACATTAAGCATACTTCTTTCCATGTTGTGTTTGCAATTTTTTTGTTTGTTGCTTAGTTAAATAATAATAATAAATCATTTATTTTCAGGCATCTTGGCCCATAGATATATATATACCTTACAGACTAACATATATAAAGTAAAAGAAATACAATTAATTGTTAATAAATAAGACTTATGACTATGTTAGTTCACTCTGCACATGTTCACTTTGTGCTGTTCTGTGGCACTTGTCCGTGGAAGCGACGGAACACGTTACGGTGCGACTCCAGCAGCTGTACCCTCAGTGCGAACTTCGTCTTATGGCGCACGTACTCCACGATGTCTTCAACCCTTGTGGTGTGGTAAAGCCCATGTTTGACAATCGTAGGTCATGGTAGGAAGTATAGACGAGTTAAATACTTTACTTTTTAGCGTCAATGGAATTGATTGGTTTTTTGTAATTTCTTTTAGGGACCAGTATCGCTTCCATGCTACATTTACCTTATTGTATACCTACTTCTTCAGATGTATCGTTTGTAGGAAATATAATCTGTCCAAGATAAGTGTATTCGTCTACAAACTCGATGAGATCGTTGACCCGTATAGGTGGTTTCGAGCGATTCGTCATCAATTTAGTTTTTGTTTTGGTACCCGGTAAGGAAACGGTAAAAAAATTGCAATATACATTAAGACGTTAATTGATGTAAAAATTGATCGTTTGTCTACTTAAACAATTGAAGCAATTGTTATTACATTGTTATTATCAATCACGTAAACATCATCGTGGAGCAGCGGTGGCCGAGTGGTAACGGCCCCGACTAACGAGTTGTAGATCGCGGGTTCAAACCCAGCCAGGCGCATTACTATGTGTAATTTATTTCATCACCACTGCTCTCAAAACGGTGAAGGAAAACATCGTGAGGAAACCGGCATGTCTTAGAACCAAAATTTCGAAGACATGTGATATTCACCAACCCGCACTGGGCCCGCGTGGTGGATTATGGCCCATTCCCTCTACCAGAGAGGAGGCCTGAGTCCCAACTGTGAAACATTGAAAGGCTGCTTATGTTATGCTTATGCTAAACATCGTCAATCGCAATTGCCCATTTTGTAGATCCTTTCTCTCTAGTAAATTGCTACGTTGAAAGTTTGACTAACATAACTACGTATTGTATCTAAAGCGCCTATTACACCCCACTCGATATTCAGACAGCCTAAGTATGTCTAGTCTATGGCGTCCATTACACGGACATGCAAGCGTCAATCAAAACAATCAATCATGAATGATGTTTGAATAACGGAAATTTATCACCATACGTTTTTCGTCATGCAAACGTCAATCATTGCATTCCAAGGTAGGTTATTCGTCAGTCAAAATATTTGACTGTGCCAAAACTGACAGCAAAACGTATAATTTATCGTGTAATTTATTTATTTATTTACAAGTACTTGTACAACGTTACAGAGAATGTCCAAAGCGTTGTACAGTAGAAACTTACAAACTAAAAAAAATAAATTTAA
Organism: Mythimna vitellina; assembly: GCA_949316375.1. Taxonomy (NCBI): domain Eukaryota; kingdom Metazoa; phylum Arthropoda; class Insecta; order Lepidoptera; family Noctuidae; genus Mythimna; species Mythimna vitellina. The sequence continues at coordinate 18,940,396 of OX438695.1, read as the reverse complement.
TAAAAACAATAATACCCTAATAAAAAATCCATACACATTAAAGAAGAAGAAAAAAAAAACTAAATAACTAACATATAATTTAGAAATAAAAAGAAAATACATATACTTTATCCCTCAAAACAAATGATCAATGTTAACTTATTTTTTATCCATCTTCTCACAAAACCTTAGACATTCACGACACACATCTATCCATCTCCCAGCAAACAAGTCACACTCCGGTGTTAGAGTCAGAAGAGCAGTAATGGACGCCTATGTAGCGTCACACAAGAAAAAGAGCAACTTACGCCAATGTCATGTAAAGAAATGAAATAGAACCATGAGATAAATAGATAAACATATACTAAGACTGTCTGAATCCCGAGTGGTGTAATAGGTGCTTTAATGCCAAAAACCCAATGGAAATTACTCCAACGTAAATCATAATAAGATCTTTATTTCCCTGTCATCATCGAAATACCAAATAAAGGTAGGCACAATAAATAAACCGGTGCTTACGGTGAGTTTAAAAAACCGGCCAAGTGCGAGTAGACTCGCGCACGAAGGGTTCCGAACGATTATCTATACAAAAATAGATACTGTATTATAACTCATATTATTATTGAACAAAAAAGGGCAAACAATCACGTTGTTGTATAGGAGCCCCACTTAAATATTAATTTTATTCTGTTTTTAGAATGTTTTTGTTGTTTTAGCGGCAACAGAAATACATCATCTGTGAAAATTTCAACTGTCTAGCTATCACGGTTCATAAGATACAGCCTAGACCTAGACAGACAGACAGTGAAGTCTTAGTAATAGGGTCCTGTTTTTAACTTTTGGGTACGGAATCCTAAAAAGGTACGCAATATAAAGCCGTGCACGCACAACGTGGAAAAAACAACGAATACCATGCAACGATGCCTTTGTTTGAGGGCGGAATGTGGTGCATGAGTCCTGTTGTAAGTTTAGCCTTAGGGCTGACAATGACAACATAACTAAAGTATTAATTTCAAGACCCTTTATCTCGGGAACGCGTGGAGGTATCGAGTTGAAATTAAAACCATATACTCAAATCTGCGGTCCCTTGAAGCTGTGAAAAAATCAAACTTCTAAGTTAACGAATAAACAAGATACGGCCGTTTATGTCGTATATTTCGATTCAATTAAAGGAATCAAAATTCATAGGGTACTTCCCGTTGACCCAGAATACTGAAATTTGGCATAAAGGAAGGTCTTATAGCACAAGTATAGGAATAAATCTGAAAACAAAGTAAATTTTTGTTACCATATAGGTACAAAAAAAAAAATTTGCAATTCGAAAAATCTTCGAAACTCCATTCGGGAATTGAACTACTTACATAGGTATATTTGTACGGAATCCTCAGTGCGCGAGTCCGACTCGCTCTTGCCCAGTTTTTTAAATTGATATAAACTAGTGCTTCCAGATTGGTTCCACTTTTTTCAAAATCCAGGTCTGATGATGATGATTTTAACTTCGGTAGTCGGTGTTAAATAACAAACAAATAAAACGAGAAACACCGACTTCCGAAATTGGAGTTATTTTGAACGTTTTAGTGTTTTTTGTAGTGAAGTTGGTTGTACTTTTTTTTTAAAGTTTGTTTTTATAATTACTAGCTGTGTCCCGCGGTTTCACCCACCCATTATTAAGTACTTCGTTTTCGCTTTGTTTTCTAACTATTACACTACAATTGCTTTAGGATGGTGCTGGTGACAGCTGCAGGAGTCATACAATGTAGCTATCTATCCTTTTCTCTCATCTTAAAGACGCATATTTTCGTCCTGCTGTCATCCTACCCTTGCTATGAAAAAAAGACCTTAGACAACATATAAAAATACGTTGCGTAGTTTAAAAGTGTGTAGTCTAGAGATAAAGACATGCGGGGTTACTATGACGTTCAAAGTAAGATTGTTTCATTCTTATTTCAGTGTGGGTAAGAGACAGAGCTATACAGGTTGTCTAGCGCCATCTCTTACCCACACTGGAAATAAGAATGAAACAATCTTACTTTAAACGAGTGACAGACACCAAACAACTGCTATTTTATTTTATTGAGAGATGTTTTTAACGCTTGTCAACCCTATTTGAAGACCCATGCATATTAATAAACTCCTAATGACTCTTTCTCCTGCTCGCTACAAGTTTGAAATACATAATCGTTTTGAATTTATAACATACCGATTATTCGATACATTGCCAAGGTTTAACTCATCGTAATTACATACTTTATCTTCAACCTGACTACGTTTAGAGTAGACAGCAGAGACCATAAATTTTTAGGTAGTCTGAGACAAAAAGAAAACTTACAGATAATGAGTTAGGTACTCTTTATTAGGTACTTTTTAACGAAGGTACTTTTTAACGAAGGTACTTTTTTTTCTTGCATTTGTTTCTGTATTGGTCTGTGGTCAATTTTTCGATTCTTGCACGTTCTTCTATGCTTGTTGATTTATTCTAGATATTCCTACAAGTACTACTAGGTTAATAACCTATCCAGCCAATATGTTTCAAATTCCCCATTTTTCACTGTATACTTACTGTTCATTAATGAGAAGTTCATATAGTCGAACATCCTTTTTTGAAGTCGGTTAAAAATGAGTTTTTTTTTAATTGATATAAACCAGTGCTTGACTGCGATCTCACCTGCCACACCACATAGACGCGCTTGCGTCTGTGTGCGTGATTTTTGCACTGAAAAGGGCCTATTACACTACTCAATATTCAGACAGTCTTAGTCGATGTCGCGTAGTGTAATAAGGGTTAGACAGGTCTTATTCGGAACATAAAATAAGACAGTCGGAATATCGTGTGCTGAATATCGCGTAATGTAATCGGCCCTTTAATGCCTAATCTTGACTTGCTGTGCGAGACGTTAACGCTCTTAAAATCGTTTTGTAAAATAAAAACTAAATTAAAAAAAAAAATCAGACTACGTGAGATCCTGCACTCTTTTTGGAAGTCGGTTAAAAATCTAAAGACTAAAATCAAATTCCACATAAGCAGGTACTGATGTTATAAATAAGTTAAAAAAAAAAACAAAAAAAAAATGCAACATACCTACATATAGGTAATTGTTATTATTTCCAATGGCTATGTGTAAAGCGCCAACCGTGAGACTTTCTTTTTTAATTTATATAAACCAGAGCTTGAGTGCGATTCCTCCTCATGGCAGGCATAATCAGCCTTTTAATGTTCCCACTGCTGGAACTCAGGCCTCCTCTCTCTAAGAAAGGGAATCATGGTAAGCAGTGATGCAATCGTTGATGGTGAGCCACATTAGTTTACTAAGAGCCTATTCACAACAGGCCAAAAAAAAAATCCTTTCCTAGAAGTCACCGACACCGATTCATCGACTCACTACAATTCCCTTCACACAACCACCAAAACAGTAGGGTACTTGAAGAAATGTCATAAAAAGATAGGCGCATATTAACAGCATTCCCAAAATGAGTCATCATGAGTTCATGACGACAAATATTATTTACCCATCTTTTGTTAACATCACTTTAGACACCATATTTTAAAGACAAAAACATTTTTTGAGCTTCTCCTCGTAAAGTTAATTACCTGATCGAAATTCTGAGAAGGCCACCATTTTTATGTGGGCTAGGAAATTAGCGATTTGAAGATACTGCCAACAACTTGAAGCTGGCGCATGCACAAGAGTGCTAACCATAATCTCCTGTCGATGGGTTAGGAGAAAACTGCTCGCTCATTCACTCTCGGTGTGGCCTACCATAACAGGTAATCAATCTAATTTTTGTACCTATAAAACAAAAAAAAAACTACATAAATGGCCGTAATAGACTCTGAAATTGTCCAACCGACGTGCCCCAAACCGGTTTCATTAGAAAGGCAATAATGCGAAGATGGTTTTAGGCCTAAAATAATGCATAATAAAAATGAAACCTTTTTTTCAACAAATATATCAAATTTATTTCTTTATTAACGTAGTTATGTAACTTCTTTTCTTATATCGCTTTATTCATGGCTCTACCAGATGGCGCCGAGCCCCATCCCTTATCGAATCAAGATAGCATTGAAAAAAAGTTGCCGCCGAACAAACAATGGGTAAGTTTTAATACTTGAGAAGTGCACTTCTGGAGGAGACAGTGCGATAAACTTTACATTACATAACTATTTTTTTTGAGGTTTTTTTTTAGGTTTGAAAATCATCTAATGACAAATCTCGCTCTTGAGCGGAGCGAGAGATAGTGTCAGACTTTTACTGACTAAAAACCCACTCCTGTTCCTTCTTTGCCTTCATCCCGGGGCCCCGGGCTTCGCTTTCACACTACCCGTGGCCCCAGTAGGCTTCGACCCTGCTGGGCCCCTACAGTTGCTGACATCTCCTTGAGGCGCGCGTGGAACAATACGCGCCATCGACGACTTGTGATCGGTCCGGACGGTTACCGAACGGTCGGACGGCAAGCCACCCATTGGTCCTCGTCCGCAAGCCCGCGCCTACGGAGGCCGTAAATCGGGATCGGAATCCCGGCGGCGGTTGGGGCGTGAGGACCGTTGCCTCGCGTGATCTGCCGCCTCCTTTGCTAGCATTACTGCTTCGCAGAAGGAAGCGACCGCCTGCCACTCTTCCTCGCTCCGGACCATGGCCTGTACCAAGGCCTGGCGCGAGAGATCGCCGAGGTATATCTTCATTAAAGGTGAACGCACACTTATCCGAGCCGAACGCGTCGAACGAGTAAAAAGAAAAGAATTTTAGAATTGTTTATATTGGTATTACTTAGGTACTTACAGAAACTTTTGTTTAAACATCTGTTTTTATTTCGGTTTATATAAAATTGTTTAATTGAAGTTCACAAGCTAATAATTCGCCGATAAGAAATGTTTTGACTGTTATCGAGGTATGTACCACGGAGGCGGACGGACTTGTCGTGACAAGTTCTAACTTGACGTATTCTACAACAAAGTACATAGGGTGATTGCGCTGGTTTTCGTCCAATTATCGGAGTTGCCAGCTTTGTGATGTGAAATAAATATCTTGAAGTACCTTTACATAAATGTATCGTATTTCTTTCTATTGCTTATATAGTCCTCTTTTGGTTAACATCACATGACGATATCATACACGGCTTTTTTTATAAAAATATTTTTTTTTTTTAAGTAGTGATTTCGCTAGTTTTCGTTTAAAAAATTGGTTTTCGTCCGAGTGTGAGCTAGTTTTCGACCACAGTGTAGAAAAAGGAGTGTAGGCTAATTATTAAGTAAAAATCCAATTATATATACTTTTACTTAATTTTCGACATATCTACTATTTAATAGCTGTTTTATTAGCTGTAACTAACTAACTGTCCCCACGGTTTCACCGGCGTCTTTGGTTACTGCCCCACTTCCGTGAGTCGTTGCGTGATGTTATTTAGCTTATATATAGTATTCGACATTAACCTGGCTATCGCATACAGAAAGATATTTATTATTTATTTATTAAACTTCATGCAACATAAAGTACAAAGGCGGACTTAATGCCTTAGGCATTCTCTACCAGTCAACCTAGGGTGGTGAAGAGCCAATATGGTAGGTGCATAAAAAGAAAATTTTATACGAAAAACAAGAGTAAAAAAAAATATACATATAATTAAAATGCACATACATAAACATTTAATATAATATAAATTTATATTTTTCCAATTCAGCTTGTAGTTCTAGAGATTAGCACGTTTATATAAACAAAACTTTCTCGCTTTATTATATTACTGTATAAAATAAACAAATTAAAGAAAGAAAAAAAAACTTTTTCTGTTAGAAATATATGTCACAATGATAGTGCGTTTATTATCTTAAATTATTGTGTTTATTATCTTGAATTATTTCCTTTACGATTTCAAAAGAATAACTATTTCCTAATTTTCATCCACCCCTGTATTTGTTTATGGACGAAAACTAAAATAACTTTTTAAGCTATTTTTAGTTTTCGTCCACATCCTTTAAATATTGTTTTATTTGCGCAACACTAACAAAGGAGTGGACGGAAACTAAAATATCTTATGTAATAGCAATAAAAATCCTATTGAGAGAAAATATTCAGTATTTTATAGGTCTGTTGAAGTAAAAAGACCATTACAAATATTCACCTAGCTGACTGCGTTTCCGTCTAAAAGATGTCTAAAAAAAAAACTATGAAAAATACTTTAAACTAAAATATCTTATGTAATAGCAATAAAAATCCTATTGAGAGAAAATATTCAGTATTTTATAGGTCTGTTGAAGTAAAAAGACCATTACAAATATTCACCTAGCTGACTGCGTTTCCGTCTAAAAGATGTCTAAAAAAAAACTATGAAAAATACTTTAAATTGTATTTATTATGCTTCTAAGTAGGCATATGTGCCAACAAATATTCCGTAAACTAGCTTTATCAGTAATTAAACTTGCCATGAACTTTTCCCGTCGGCATTTTTTTTTTCTGGCTCGATGGCTTCTTCAAAACACGGATGCGAAGTGGCTACTAACGTTAATTTTTTAAAATTCGCTAATTGTCTAATCGCATTTTCATCTTAGTATGTCTGTTGCTTAGATATTAAGGATCGTAAAAAGTCCAAACTAGCGCGGGTATTCAAGTTTTACGCATGTGTTTGTAGCGGCTTAGTCAAATGGACGAATAGTGCTACTGGACGGTAAACCAGCGCAATCACCCTACTATGATATGACATCAGTAGGTACTGTAAATTTCGATGAAGTAAGTATTTTTGGTTGATACAGTTAGGGTTGTCAACTTTTTTGATGATAATTAATTCCGTTTATGTACCTATAAATAAAGTCTAAAGAAATAAAAACTCCTTCATTGAAATACTGAAACGACAGGAATCATTTTAGTTTAATTTAGTCAGTTAAATAATAAATGGAGTATTTTTGCGTACGTACTATTTTGCTCTTGTAGATTGTAAAAAAGGTATGCCTATGCAACTTGGAGTACCTGCTCACTCTATTTTTTTTGAGGTGGTAAGCCATTAAATGACTTCTCCCTCTCTGGGTGGAGCGAGACGGAGTGTTAGACTTTTACTGTCTAAAACCCACCTGTGTTCCTGCGTTGGCCAATGCGTTCTAGGTCCAACGTCCACAACAACACTCTATATTAGAGTAGGTACAATTGGCAACCCTAGGTACAATACTTGTAACAAACAACGCTTTTATAATATTTTATTATCAGCTTAAATTTTATCTAGGTAAGCTACTCGAAATCCAGTAGTGATTGGCCCTGTGTTACTCGTAAAGGTCAGCCTTAATGCCCTAATGCTTTAGGCCGTGGCCGTGGAATCAAACCGCGCCGGCAGCTGATAATGTCGTTAATGTATCTTTTTCGACACATTAGCGACAAAAAGCACGTAATTAGGTACCTGATTAGGTTCCCTATCCATTTGCATAAAATTTTAAGACCTAATATAACTTAGCAATATTTAGTTTGGCATAATTATATTTTCGCATAATATAATTACGCATAACAGCTTACGCATAATTTTTTTAAGCATAATTTCTCTAACTATAATAATGATTAAGCATAATATTCTAAAGTATAAATTTATTAAGCATAAAGCTTTTTTCCCGAAAAGTATATACCAATTTATTTCGACGATTGGAAAAAAGCCATATCTCCTGAATCAGGTAATATATAACACATTAATATAATATAACGTATTGAACAATTTTGTGGGTTTTTTTTCGCTGTAGGAAGCATGAAGCAAGCAAGCATACAGCATGTAAGCAAGCATGCAGCATGTAGCATGCAGCATTCAAGCGAGCATGCAACATGCAGCAGGCAGGGTTTCTGTCACGGCTCCGGCGCTGCGGGCCGTCGCACACCACCGCTGCTTTGGCTTGTTGGCCGGCTTCGCCGGCTAGCCTCAGCCGCGGCGGCTTGCTCGCAGCCGCCTGCTCCTCAGCCCGTGGGCCGTCTCGCCCCTACGCGCCTACGCGATTTTAAATTACACTCTAGGTGTAGGACAAACAAGACTACGTGGAGTCGGTTTTGCAGCAATTCGGTTCTGTCACTAACTTTTGTTGCACTACCTTACCTTTTGCTTTAGCCTTTGGCCTATTGTAGGCCTACTAACTTTATGCTAATAGTCATTAGGCCTACTAACGTTATGCTAATAGTCATTAGGCCTACTAACGTTATATGCAAGTTAGTCTTTAAGATGATTATTCCAACATAAAATGTATGCCTAAAAAAAATATGCCGAAGTATTATTATGCCAAAACAAATTGTGCCAAAATCGTTATGCCGAAGTACATTAGGACAAAGAACATTATGCGAAAAGAAGGGATCCCACCTAATTACCTACTTTCGCAAGTTTGCCCTTAGACATTATTTTGTGACATAGGTGAGGGAAATCAACATGGCTAACGAAACCTGCCGTCTATTCAAAAAACTGGTCAAGTGCGAGTCGGACTCGCGCACTGAAGTTTCCGTACAAACCTACCTATGTAAACAGTTCATATGGTTTTAATTTCAACTCGATACCTCCACGAGTTCCCGAGATAAAGGGTCTTGACAGACAGACAGACAGACAACAAAGTGATCGCATAAGGGTTTCGTTTTTCTTTGTGAGGTACGGAACCATAAAAATAAATTGCCGTAAACCGTAAAAACTTAGGGGATGTGACATAATTATGGTACGGAGAGAACCGACTCATGCGATTTTTATTGATTCCAAAAATTGGACCTTTGGAAGGGCGGTCCGCAATCTTCGGGTACTGCCGTTTACTTCGGCAAATGTGTTGGTTAATCCACCTATCGAAGAAGACAGTAGGCAATTTAAGTGACGGCAAAAAGGTTCAGAGTTAGGGTTACCAATTCTCAAAAGGACCAACCCGGCAGAATTTAAAGAAATAGGGAAAGGGAGGAAGGGGGTAGTGAAAAAAAAAAACTCAATCATATATACACGGTGTCTTTGTCATCGACGCAAAAACGAATACCACTGATCCAGTACATGATTCTGGACCCGGGGAGTGGTGGAATTTTTCGTCGACTTTTTTCTAATTAAAAAAAAATACTTTTTTAAATTTAAACTGTGTATACAAAATCATAAAAGTTTGTACATGAAAAATCGAAGTTTGTTATTTGCCGCGACTGATTTTTGTATAGAAAACACGTTCGTAACTCGCAAGTGTGATAAGGCCTTAAAACTTTAGGACAACAGGAGAAATTATTGCATCCCGGCAGGTCGGGAGGTTTACCCGTATTACCGGAGTTTCCCGGACAGTCTTTCTTCTCTTATAGTAATCTTTTGCTTATAGCCGCAGCAAAGACGTAAGTTTTTAGGTCTAGGTAGCTAGCTAGTTTAGCTAGGTCGAGGTAGCTAGCTAGTTTAGCTAGGTCGAGGTAGCTAGCTAGTTTAGCTAGGTCGAGGTAGCTAGCTAGTTTAGCTAGGTCGAGGTAGCTAGCTAGTTTAGCTAGGTCGAGGTAGCCTAAAGTTAGTATATGTTAGGAGGTCAGTGATTCTAAACCTTATCGTAAACTTATACACAAACTAACTTTCTGGGGCCATAGATTGGCTTCCGAAAGGGACACCTGGGGTCCTGGACCGCAAGGCGAAGAAGGAACATAGGAGTGTGACACGCCCTAGAGTGGAAGAAGTCATAGAATGATTCCCCACCTTAAAAAAAAGACCTTCCTAGCCGCCTCCTTCCGTCCTTATCGCTGAAGCCTGCCGCGACGCTTCCTTCAATGCCCCCTTGCTCGAGCCAGCCACTGAGCCTGTAGTTTTAAATTCCCTAGCATAAATAGCATAATCAGCCTTTTAATGTTCCCACTGCTGGGACTCAGGCCTCCTCTCTAGGAGAGGGAATGGGCCGTAATCCACCATGCGGGCCCAGTGCGGGTTGGTGAATGTCACAAGTCTTCAAATTTTTGGTTCTAGGACAAGCCGGTTTCCTCGCGATGTTTTCTTTCACCCGTTTTGAGAGCAGTGGTGATGAAATAAATTACACAAAGTAATGCCTGGCTGGGTTTGAACCCGCGACTTACAACTCGTAAGTCGGGGCCGTTACCACTCGGCCACCACTGCTCTTTTCTTCTCTTTTTTTAAATTCCCTAAGTAATAGGTAATCCATGTTCTATTCAGCATCATGTCCCTTGCTGCCGACCCCCAGAGACGCCTTAAGCCGAGGTCCGTACCCAACTGGGGGTACCCTTAGTGTATAGTCGATTTTTTTTTTTTTTAAGTCCTCGCTTGAGGCTTTAATTTATTAAGGCTGCCAGAGGCAACTCCGGTTAAACAGACGGAATCATAGATTGATCTACGAAAGGTCACTCGGAATAAAGAAATCTAACACTTATGCCAAGTAAACACAGTGCCTTTTGCGGAGGGTGACTTACAATCGTCGATCGTCTGACATCCATAGTCTACACATAAATGTCCCCGCAGGATTTACGTATACCCTCGGGCTACACAATCATAGGCAATGCCTTTGCATTTCGACAACGGAACAACATTCTTTGCGTTACCTGTAAATTAGTTATTAGGTACTGTCTAGTCTAGATTGCTGGATTGGCCCAGCGTCACGGACTGTGACACTCCGTGGTGACACTGCGCAGTATAAGCTGAGGAACCTTGTTTAGTTGCGGCGCACAATTTGAATTTATTTATATTGTATCTTTTATAATTGTTTTTCTTTTATTTTTGTTTAATGTTAAGTTGTTTGTCTCTGTCGGTCTCGAGTCAGCTGACGTCGGAGTTATAATAGACAACCTAGACAATTGTGTTGTCTATGGTTCAAGTCAGTTATGCACGGTCCACAAATGGCCTGACAGGGAATCTATTTTTTTTTGTGTTATTATTTATGTGTCTATTCGGGCAGAATAAATCTTTCTTTCTTTACCTATCTACATTGTAGTACAGACATTTTTTTTTTAAGTTGTACATTAACCTGAAGGAACATACGTTCTATGAAAACAGGTAGCAAAGGGTAGACCATGTAGGATCTACCCCTTCGCTACCATTGGCTAATTTTCATTTAAAAGCCGTCAAGCTCTTTGAGCATGAAGAAGTAACAAATATAAACACTCATGCACACACAACCATGACATACACCTCAAACACTAAAGTTTGTGAAACGCAACCTCGTACCAAATTAACTATAAAAAAACAAAAAAGAAAGCCAGTACTAAAACAAACATGGTGGCTTTGAACAAAAAGACAGTCGAGAGGTAGATTTCCGAACACAAGCTCTTCTAAGAGACCCTTCATTATAATAAAATTATAGATAGTTTGTTTAATCCATTGGATGCTGAAGTTAACCGCCAAATTATAATTAGTGGCCACCACACAAATAGCCTGCTACGTAATACTCCGTAGTTGACATCACGGCAGCACGGGTACCAATTTATAGAAGGATGCCCTGGAACCTACGTCATATTGCGTATACGTAATATTACGTAAATAGGCACCACTAATTGATTGCATCACTGTTTACCATCAGGTGGGATCGCAGTCAAACACTAGTTTATATCAATAAAAATAAAAAACTTACATTAATTTTTATCCAGGTTGCTTACCTTATTTTGCAGTGAAGAACTACTTAATATTAAATACGTGGTCGGCATCTGCCATTATTACCCGTTACGTAATATTGCGTAGTTGGCATTCAGTTGGGTTAGTAAAATCTTGTGGATAACATTGGAAGAGAGTCAATTTTCGAGAGCTTAGGGACTGACTACACTTACTCAGCTCAATTCAGCTTTCGTCCACAGAAAATAGATTGTGAACGACCTGGTGACGATCGAGAGTCTGTCGACCAGGTTGGCGTACCTTATAATTCGAATATCGTCAAGATATTCCTGAGTCGTAGTTTGCGTCTTGACTTGGACAAGTAGAGACCATGTACGAGGAATATACCAGAACCATGCATGGCTACAAGACTCACTTCACCATGCTCATGGGGGACTTCAACGCAAATCTGAACGAACGAGACGGAGTCGAATTGCGAGTGGGGCAATTTCGTTTTGGACTTCGGAACTACATGATAAACTCTTTCTTTAGAAAGCGTGGGCACAGGATGTGGACCTGGCCGAGATCTAATGGTGCAACTAGAAATGAAATACTTCTACTTCGTCATGTTGACGGAGAAACAACAAAGAAGCAAGCAGCAGCGAGTAATTATCAAGTTCGCCTGTATACATGAATTGTCAAACCACTGTGTATTATGAGTTTTGTATACAAGTATGATCAAGAATTAAGAATGTATTGAATATTAATACCAAGCTAGAAGAAGAATCATCCACGCCTATCAAGATTGGAGAGCCTGCATTCGATGTTGTAGACAATTACGTTTACCTGGGACCGTCTAGACGGTCTAGTTTCCGACTGGGTTGGGAGCAGTTCTTGGGAAGTTGTTCGGTATTTTCTCGTCCGACATACCACAGTGTCTCAAGACGAAAAAACAGTGAGTGTTGCCAGTGATTTAGGGTTATTTGATTTATGAGGACTTACGGCTTATATATAAAACAAAAAACCAATTAAAAGGAAAAACAATCATAGACGAAAGCAACCCAACTACAAGTCCTTACGCATAGTGTTAGACCTAAAACTGAGAAGTGGTCATAAACAGCCCTTAACACAATGAGTTAAACTTATTAATCCATATTATACACAATCAATCGCAAACGAGTAGTTTGTTGATATTCTTCAGTTAACGGTAAAATTATTACATAGGGATCTGAAACTCTCACAATTGAACTCATCAGAAGGCTTAAAGTCACCCAATCGGCTCGGAGTTTCCTTGCACGATCGAATCAGCCGGAGAGCCAAGGTAATCGACATAGCCCGAAGAATTGCTAAACCTGAGTGGCAGTGGGCTGGGCACATTGTTTGCAGAACAGATGGTCGGTGGAGCCTGCTGCAGTCTTCTCATCCGATTATTAATTTAAGGTGTCTTCAAGGCTAGAGTGAATAGGGAATAAACTAGTGCGCCTCACCATCAAAGATTGCTTCACTGCTTATTTATTGCCCCTGGTAGCAGGTGGGATCACAGTCAAGCACTAGTTAATATTAAAAAAAAAGGTTCAGGAGTGGTGACCACATAAGGGAACACGCAGTGTTGGAAGGCCTCCCACAATGTATACCGATGATCTGTTGAAGGTCACGGGGATCCGAGGCGAAACACACAGGATCAGTCCATACGGTGACACTTGGGGGAGGCCTATGTCCAGCTATGGAAATCTTTCAGCTGAATAATGACATAGGATGACAATAAAGTTGGTTTTTATACAACAACCTAGGCAATCGATACGATTCCGATTAGAGATTTTCAGCCGGAAAGGTGTTAACGATAAAAATCAGTGAGATAAGTCGACGGAGCCCTGCTGCTGAGCTCCTATTTTTGTCTGCAGGGTATAAAGGAGCCTAATAAGTAGGGGGTTATCCCTTCGAACCTAACCTATCCGTGTCAAGGTGTCCTAAGTTCCAAAATTGAATAATTTTCCTGAGCAAATAATAATAAAAAAAAACATCGTGAAATTACTTTTCTAATATAATTTATAGTCCTTCTTGATACCAATATCAATGTAAGTTCACTTTTGTGTATGTGTATGTACAGTGGCAAGCAGTGACGAGGACGAGACTAATCTGGATTTAGATCTAAAACTCAAAGAAGCTAGACAGTACTACGCGTCATTATAATATGTATATTTTTTTTCGCGTTTTTAAAGACCGACCAGGACCGTTTACATGATCGTCCTTTTTCCTAGGTTTTTTTCTTTTACCTTTATCAGGTTTCTTCGGAGCTTCGTCCGAGATAGGATCGTCATTTTCAGGTTTATTTGCACCGTTGTCCTGGTCGTTTTCAGTCTCACCACCGTCATTATCATCACTACCGTCATTATCATCATCGTCTCCATCATCCCCATCATCGTCATTGTCCCCATTATTTCCATCATCACCATTACTTGCATTATCTCCGTTGTTTTCATTATCACTTTCTTCACCATTATCGCTGTTTCCGTCATATCCATTGTTACCACTATTACCGTTATTATTTTTGCCATTAGGTGCTGACTCAGGATCAGAAAAGGGTTCACCGCTGTATTCAGCACTCATGTTATCGTCACCAGATCCTTTTGAATTTGGCTTCTTCGGCTTGCGTGGTTTGTTAGGTTTACGTGGTTTGTTTTTCCCAGAATCAGGTTTCTTAGGATTAACAGGTTCGTTCACGTCTCCCTCCCAGTCAGTCTTCCAGGCATCCTTCCAGTCTTTGCCTTTACTTTGAATTATAAGTGGTGGTGGTGGTTTTTGTGATTTTTGTTCTAGAATAACTTTCACAATGCTGAGCGGGACCCAGTGGCCCGGCATTTCGGCTTCTATTGGATTATGGACGAACACCAATGGGTCTTTATCAGGATCCGGCCAGCGATTGGCTATGGTGACCGCTAACGAGCATAACGTTACTGCTGAGGAGATTACATTTGGTATCACTGAAATAAAATCAAAGCATGAAGTACTTTATTTTGAATTTAACACAAGATATTTTGAATCAGGCCTCGGGTGTTATAGAGGCAGAGCCGCTCGTCTCTAAAATGCCCAGACTCCACTCTCCAAGAGAAAGAAAAACCGTCAGTTCATCTTGTTTACGACCATCGTCAGCACACTGCCGACACAGTCTCTCTTAAATGTCTGATCAAATAATCAAATATAGTCAAAAACAAGTCACGAGCTAACTCGCCGCTCGTTCGTGCACTTTCTGTGCTTAATGCTCTTCTGACTCTAACACCGGAGTGTGACTTGTTTGCTGGGAGATGGATAGATGTGTGTCGTGAATGTCTAAGGTTTTGTGAAAAGATGGATAAAAAATAAGTTAACATTGATAATTTGTTTTGAGGGATTATTTCTAAATTTTATGTTGGTTATTTAGTTTTTTTTCTTCTTCTTCAATGTGTATGGATTTGTTATTAGGGTATTATTGTTTTTATTAAATTATTTTTTTAGAGTGTAAGTTTCTACTGTACAACGCCTTGGACATCCTCTGTAACGTTGTACAAGTACTTGTGAATAAATAAATAAATAGTACCTAGTTTTAGTTTTACTATTCGATTGAATGGCTGAATAGCATTCAGTCATTCAATCAATGTTAAGGTTAAGATGGCGAAGTAAGCCAGTTAGCTGCGATATCACACTAATACCTATTATAAAAGTAAAAGTGTGTGATTGAGTATGTTTTTTACTTCTTTACGCTCAAACGGCGGAACAGATTTCGTTGACACTTGGTACACGGATAGCCCATGTCCTAGAAACTTTTGCCTTTTTAATATTAAGATAAAAAGACTGGTAAAGTGCCAGTGAGGCGCACACACAAACGGTTCCGTACTTATTACGATATTAAAATCGAGCAAAAAACGTTACCCAAATAACGTTTCTTGTATGAAACTTCCTTTAATTTTCAATTATATTATTTGTTGTTGTAGTGACAATAGAAATACACATCATCATCTTCCTGCCCTTGTCCCATCTTATTTGGGGTCGGCGCAACACGTTTTTTTCTTCCATTCTATCCTGTCAACCGTCATACTATCACTAACTTCCTTTTCTTTCATATCACTGTTCACACAATCCATCTATCTTTTCTTTGGCCTCCCTCTCCCTCTCCACCCATTCACATGTATACTCATAACTCTTTTAGTAACATGTGTTTCATCTCTCCTCTTTACATGACCATACCAAGACAAACGATTCCCCTTCAACTTTTCAGTCACTGGCGCCACTTTCAAACTTCCTCTAATATAAATACAATACATGACAATAGAAATACACATTCTATGAAAATTGTTTACGATTTATGAGATACAGCCCGCTGCGCTGACAGATGGTCGGACGGCCAGAAAGACAGACGGACGGATGGATAGCGGAGGCTTAGGGCCTGCGCACATTTGAGACAAGACTGTCTACGATAGACTTGTTTAAGACGTAGCAGACTTGTCTGCGACAAAACTGTTTTGAGACGTCCAGTGTTGCCAACAGTTACACAAACTAATCAACAGAGTCAACTTTTAAAACCACCGAAAATCACTAACAAAAAATTATCCCACACAAAATTTCCCACTAAAAAATGTGTATTGTACGAAATAAAATAAAATTAACAATCAGTTGATCAAAATACCATTTGTGGGTAAATTAACATTAGTCGATTAATCAACATACAAATTATTCAATAACAGCTATGTATTAATTCGTCTTCCGACGAATCATTTTTGTTTGGACGATCATCGTCGGTATCAGATTGATAATTATGGATTCTATGGTGCTGATTTACACCCGAGTGATCGCATTTTTAATAAGATATTGAATTTTACTAAAGCATTACAAAAATTCACTAGCCACTAAAATCAATATTTCACAACTAAATGGGGGGTTAAAACCACCAGTTTTAGCGGAAAATCCACTCAGTTGGCAACATTGGTCGTACGCCACTAGATTGTTTTGTCTTGATGTTGTGCGCCGTGTCTTAGACAAAAAAGTCTTGTCGCAGACAACAAAGTGATCCTATAAGATTTTTCCTTTGAGGTACGGAACCCTAAAAAGAACGAGAATAACTTACTTTCTTTGAAATATAAAAATCTATATAAATAATTTTCTTTTCATGTTCACGTAGGTATACTTTTAGAAAATTGAACAGCTTGTTTATATTGCATTGTGTGTGATCAACCATAGTTTATAGCAATTTCTAATTAGGAGTTTTAAAATGAAAAATTAATTGTACGTGACTACGACATTATTTCCTTCAATGTGAATGTTTCAATTTCATGCAGTTTCGCTGAGTATCTATTACATCTATTTTTTGCAAATAACGCACCTTTTCGTTGACGTTGGGGCGCACTAGTTTATTCTATTCACTTTAGCCTTGACGACACCTAAATTATAACCGAACTAAAAGACCGCAGCAGGCAAATTGTTCCAGTCCTTCGTTGTACGCGGTATGAACGACGAAACTCTTAGTCCGGACCGTAGAGATGTCAACAACGTAAGGGTGGATACTCGCCGTACGTCCGGTTGTCCGATGGTAGAAAAGGAGATGGCGGGATCAAGTCATGCAATTCCCGCGCACAGTCTCCAAAATGCATCTTGTAAAATACCTACCCTACGCCTTTGCTCCAAATCTGAATTATCGATTAGCCTTTTCGCACGCCTTTTCACCGAGTCTAAAGCTGCTAGATAGCATTTTGCAGCGTACTTATGTTGTACCTACTTATGTAGTAAACTGTCGTTAAATTGTGAGCCTAAAAACAACTTCTACGATAATACACATCAATATTCAATAATTTGTAAACTCAACGTGTCGTGCCGAGGAATTGTGAACAGTCATGAACTGGCAACCAATCAATGGGGCCAGTTTGCCCCCACAAAGTCTGGATATTGACGTGTCACCCTCCAAGTAAGAGAAAGTATATCCTCAAGGAAAGTGTAAACGTGGTCGCCCTAAGCAGACCTGTTGACGAACGGTCATCGTAGAGGCGAAGAACATAGGGAAGACCTGGAGCAAAATGAAACGCGAAGTTCAAGACCGAACGGGATGGCGGCGCGCTGTGGATGTCCTCTGCCCCAGGGGACATAGGAACTTAAGTAGTAGTTACAGTTAGTCTTTTTATTTTATTGTTGTTTGCCCTGTGCGAGATACAATAAAAAATATTAATAGTTTTCTTCTTCTTCTGGCAAAAATGGACTGGCTAAAATTGACATTGATATTCCACATTTCTAATGTTAAAAAAAATTCTTTAAAAATAAAACAAAATGCATAATTATACACGTGTACTGTGCATATAGGGTGACAATAATAACAATAAAAATATTCAGTCTTTACAAGGTTTACCGGTCAAGATGACCTTTGGGTTCCGCCATGTTGAAGTCAAAATCTCTTAAGCCCAGTTCGTCTTCGGAAGGCGGGAAAACACAATCCAAGTCAACATATAACTGCTTTTGGACTGTCAATTTGTCTACAATTTCGGAGAAACTTGGCCTATTTGTAGGGTTTTCGGACCAGCATTCCATCATCAGCTCGTACAGTCTTGGCGAGGCTCGGGCTGGCTTCGGAAGACGTCCTCCGCCGGTTAAGAATTGAGGTACATGGTGGTTACTGAGCTCCGCGTATGGGAAGCCCCCTGAAACGTAAATAATTAATGTAGAATTAGATTTTTTCAGTTTAAAAAACTTTGAATAGAAGGTAAAATAACTAAAGGCCAAAATTCACTAATTAAACCAATCGCGAATAGTTTAAATTAAACTCAGTTAAAGCGATTAATCGAGATTAGTAGTAGATTAGTTTCATTTTGCGTTTCACCAGTTTTTGGATGTAAAATGGCAAAGACAAAAGAAATGCTTGTAGTTGAGATAGGAACCTTTGCAATCACGAGTTTGTTCTTATTTATTTATTTAAACTTCATATACAGTGGTGGTACATAGGCGGATTAATGCCACAAAGCATTCTCTACCCAGTCAACCATTGGGTTAAAAAGACAACACTGTGGTAGGTGTGCACAATAAATAAATAACAGATATTTTTGAAATAGAATGTAGTATCATTAAATTAAGTGGCTTATAATAATAAAATACGTATATATGCTAATATAATAAACTAATAAATACTATGATACATAAGAACCAATCTCTTTGTATAAGCTATTCTTCTTCAGTCCACTTTCTCCACTTACATTCAGTCAAAAAAGTATCGGGAATGGATGATTTGTTTATGGTTCCAAATTCAAATTTTTGTTTTTTTGTAGTTGTTAGATTGGCACAACTGTTTCTCATTTTGGCGCGGAGTTTGAGTTGCATCTGTTATTTATATTAAATACAGTGCTGGTTTTAGTAATATCATATATAGTGTGTATTGCGAATTTCATAATGGACAAAAATATCGAACAAAGAATTTGTCTTAAATTTTGCATCGCCAATGGAATTTCGTGTTCGGAGTCACTGAAAATGTTACAGAAGGCTTACGGTGAATCGACTTTATCAAAAACTCGTGCTTATGAGTGGTTCAAAGCGTTCAAAAGCGGTCGAGATGTGATGGAAGATTTGCCTCGCTCTGGTAGGCCGTCAACGTCTGCAACTGAAGTTAACATCGCAAAAGTGAAGAAAATAGTGACTGAAAATCCCCATTCAACTCTGAGACAGATAGCCGCCGAACTTTCTGTATCTCACGAGTCGATCCGTACCATTTTAACTAATCATTTGGGTATGAAACATGTTGCTGCTCGGCTAGTCCCAAAAGATCTGAATTTTCTCCAAAAACTCAATCGCATGAAAGTCGCTGAGGACATGCTAGAACGAGTCAGTTCGGACCCAACATTCATGAAACGCAAGGTTACTGGTGACGAGACGTGGGTTTACGAGTTTGACATGCAAACTAGTCAACAAGCTTCGGAGTGGCGCCTTCCAACTGAACTGAAACCGAAAAAACCACGCCAAAGTCGATCAAAAGTCAAAGTCATGTTGACTGTTTTCTTTGACTATCGCGGTGTTGTGCACTGAATTCTTACCGGAAGGTCTAACGGTAAATAAAGAATATTATTTGAGCGTTATGCGGCGTTTAAGAGAGCGAATTCGACGAAAAAGGCCAGATTTGTGGAAAGAAAATTCTTGGATTTTGCACCACGACAATGCGCCTTCGCACAAGGCTATCATTGTGAACGAATTTTTGACCAAACACTCAACAAATACCATCCAGCAACCACCACATTCACCAGATATGGCTCCTGCTGACTTTTTTCTTTTTCCTAAACTCAAATTACCACTTCGTGGCACCCGTTTTCAATCGATAGAAGACATAAAGGATAATTCGCGGCGAGAACTGAACCCAATTCCGGAAGCAGCGTTTAAAAAATGTTTTGATGAATGGATTATTCGTTGGCGCAAGTGTATCGTTTCTAAAGGAGCATACTTTAAAAGTGATAAAATAAATTTGGATGAATAACAGACATTTTGTGTACATATTATTGATCTTTTCCCGGTACTTTCTTGACTGAGTAGTATATCAAAATGTACTATTTCTTTCTTACCTAAAGTAGCGATTTCCCACAGAAGCACAGCGAACGCCCACACATCGCTCGCTCCGCAGTACTGGGAATGTAGGATAGCTTCAGGAGCTAACCATCGGAGTGGAACCGGCCGGGACCTCGTGTGGACGTACACTCCGGACCGCGACAGACCGAAGTCAGCCACTTTGAGGAGACCTGCGCCGTCGACCAGGATGTTGCGGGCTGCCAGGTCTCTGGAAATTGGTAAAGATTTGCTGTTACATCGAATGATTTCATTGAAACAGGAGTTTAAAAAAGCTACGTTTTGTAGTGATACTAAAATATTTAGCTATGTCGACGAAATATCACATAAAGGTAAAAGATACACACTAGTGAACGCAAACCGGTTTCACTGAAAACCGAAAAACCGGTTTTTCGTCATATTTTTAATTATTAAAAACCCGGGTTTTATTTACAAGTTTCTGGTTTTTTTTAGACATTTTTATTACTTTCAAATTACACTATTTTTTTAGCAAACCATGTTTTAAAACGCTGCTGAGGCTAGGAATCAGTCGTAGGTTTGTTTATCGTACCATAGATACGAGTAGTTACACCAACTGTACACTACTTCTGTTCACGATCACAAAAGTTCCAGACCGGCCGCGTGTTGGGTGAGTACTTGTGAGACTCAACAGACAGGTGAATGCTGTCAGGGCCCGAATAATTTTTTTAAAATTTATTTTGTAATTCATGTACACACATAAATACGAAAGAAGATACATTGTTATAAAAATTGTACAAAGGTACTGCTTATTTCTAAAAGAAATTTCTTCCAGCAGACCTGCGAAAGGAGAAATAGGAAGAAATGTAGACAATAGTGTAAAAGTAATTAAAGAAGAGAATGCGAAATCTTAAAATAAAATAATAAATACTTATATACCGTATACTAAAAATAAATACATAATGTATATACATTATATAATTATCACACTAGAGAGGAAAGATAGTGCTCTTTTACTTTTGATTTGAAGAGAGAAATCGTTTGCAAATCTCGAATGCTAGGCGGAAGAGAGTTCCACAACAGTAAGGTTGGACATGGACAGAGAAAGAGTAGGAGTAGTAAGCGAATTAGTATCCGTAGAGGACACAAAAAATCTTATTCGTAGATGAAACATCCAACTGTTAGATCACTGTCGCGTATCGTGAGGTTCTTACTCATCATAACATCATTACCCTAAACCAGTCGCTTATATAGAATAGAGGGAGAAGATCTAAATTGCTGTTGGTTACACTGATGGAAAACTCAGGAACATTCTTGTTACCGATGAGAAAATATTGACAATCAAGGCAATCAGTTGCGAGGGCTGCCGCGATTAGCAGCCGCAGCCGATCGCAGACTCCCTAGCCAAGTTACGACCGTTTCGTTTCAGTTGTGCTGCGGCCGCAAGTCGATGCGCGCGTAGTTACATCACTCCAACCTGTTTAGACAAGTCCCGCTCTTGGGCGGCTCTTGGCTTGTCCGGAGCGAGGAGGAGTGGCAGGCGGTCGCCTCCTTCTGCGAAGCAGTAATGCTAGCAAAGGAGGCGGCCGATCGCATGAGGCAACGGTCCTTACGCCCCAACCGCCGCCGGGATTCCGATCTCGGTTTCCGGCCACCGTAGGCGCGGGCTTGCGGACGGCGAGTATTGGGTGGCTGGCCGTCCGACCGTCCGGTTACCGTCCGGACCAAGCCCAAGTCGTCGACGGCGCGTACCGTTCCACGCGCGCCTCAAGGAGATGTCAGCAAATCGTAGGGGCCCAGCAGGGTTGAAGCCTACTGGGGCCACGGGTAGTGTGAAAGCAAAACCCGGGGCCCTGGGACGAAGGAAACGAAGGAACAGGAGTGGGTTTTTAGTCAGTAAGAGTCTGACACAACCTTTCGGCCCGCCCAAGAGTGAAAAAAAAACAGGGTGACGAACACGTAGTGGCAGTTTTCTGGTTCCCGAAAGACTTTCTAATTGGATGTTACCAAACAACCAATTAAATTAATAAGAATGGTTCCTACAAACAATGTACTTGAAATGGTTTCATGTTATTAATAAAAACTTAATAGACTTGTTTTTGTTTCGCTTGGTTAATTTTCATCATATTCTACGCCCAATGTCGGTTAGATCATCGAAAATAACTGGAAGCTTCATTAAGTTACTGAACTATTTACATACATGAATAATGGTTTCTATTTTAGGTTTCGAATCAAAGTTGGCTTTAATAAACTTCATTTATTAGATATATAAGGCGTTAAAAAATTAACTTTAAGAATTTCGATGGGACATTGTACCTACTCCTAATTATGAACAACTTTTACTATGGGACCAAACCTGAAATCGCGAAAAAAAATCAGCTGCACAATACATTTTGACGAGTTATGCGAACATAAACGTAGGGAACCGCTGATTTTGTTTTCGCGATTTCTTCAGGTATGGTGCCATAGTAAAAGTTTTTCATAATGAGGAGTACAATGTCCCCCTCGAAATTCTTAAAGTTAATTTTTTAACACCTTCTAAATCTAATAAATGAAGTTTATTAAAGCCAAATTTGATTCAAAACCTAAAATAGAAACCATTATTCAATATATAACACAAGTTTTTATTTGCTTTAAATATGGTATAAAATTGTTATTCCATAAATAAATACGTGTTATGATCGCAAATCATATTTTTATATCGGGCATATTTAGCAAAGCTGCTTACTTACTGGCAGTAATAATAATAATAAAGTTTAATTAAAACAACTTAAGTTTACAGATTACATGGGAAAAACGAAGATAGCGACGAAAGTAAAATACTGTAGCGCAGCTATCAACGCTCAATTTAAAACAAATACACTCATAGCAAAGACATTAAATATATACTACCAATAGACCGGACATAGCGAACAAAATCGTGATTCGATACTTATTACCCGGTGGTCATAATGTAAGTCACTCAGTCTAGTATGACACACCTACACGTCAAGTCGTGTTTGTATCCGTTCTATGCACTAAAAGAAAATCATTTTCTGAAAAAATATGCCATTGTCCAGTTGGGTAGGTCTAACTTTGAGAAAGAGGTCAATCGTCGAATCCGACTCGGCTGGGCAGCGTTCGGGAAGCTGTGTGGTATCTTCTCGTCCAACATACCACAGTGTCTCAAGACGAAAGTCTATGACCAGCGCGTGTTGCCAGTGATGACTTATGGTACTGAAACATGGTCGCTTACAATGGGCCTCATCAGAAGGCTTACAGTCACCCAAAGGGCAATGGAAAGGGCTATGCTCGGAGTTTCCTTGCGTGATCGCATAAAGAATGAAGATATCCGCAGGAGAACCAAGGTCGCCGACATAGCCCGAAGAATCGCCAAGCTAAAGTGGCAGTGGGCAGGGCACATTGCTCGCAGAACGGACGGTCGATGGGGCCGAAAGGTTCTAGAATGGCGACCGCGCACCGGAAAACGCAGCGTTGGAAGGCCTCCCACAAGGTGGACCGACGACCTGGTGAGAGTCGCGGGAGTGCGGTGGATGCGAGACGCACAGGATCGGTCGTTGTGGCGTCGCTTGGGGGAGGCCTATGTCCAGCAGTGGACTTCTTTCGGCTGAAATGATGATGATGATGATGATGATGATGAAAAAATATGCCAAACTACGCATTAAGTTATTGTAAATCTTGCTATGGTAAAATGACTGGACCTAATTTCGGTTTATTTTCGTAAATATTTTTGGTATTTAATTAGAATTCAATAATTTTTATAAATAGTTCAGGAACATTTTCGGATTTTGTGTTAACGCCATCTATTGCTGAAAAGCTTAACCTTTCCATTATCACACACTGAGGCTCTACCACGAGCTTATAACGTGATAAATTTTGACCTAAATCGATCTATTAAAAGGATGGAGCTTTATAGGCTCTATCACTCTCTTTCGCTCGTACGACTAACATTTTAACATTATCATGATAAGGCCCCTGGCCACCTACCGAGCGATAGTTAAATCATTATAAATTTTGACAAATTTAATTCGCTTGTTTGCTATTCCAAGCTAGATGGCGTCACTGAGTCATAGGATGATAGTTTTTCTAAGATATTTTTTCTGATAGCCGCTCTATTGTATCTCTTTAAATCTCATTGACTCATAAACATTATTGGATCAAAATTACGGATACCGGCACGAATCTTGACCACTTGGCGAAAAAGTGGGGATCGCTTTGCGCATCGTACACATCGGCGAGCCATTCACTGTACAAGAATTGCACTACCTGCCTCCGCGTCTCACTTCATACCACTAAAGAGACCCGATATTTCATTTTTGCGCAAGTGGAAGTTAACGCTCAAGATCCATGCCGGTATCTGTAAGAGGGACTACTCAGGGTCCAGCAGTGTCAAAGCCGGTTTTTAGTCAGTAAAAGTCTGACACGTCCTCGCGCTCCGCCCAAGAGCGAGGAATGTCATTAGATGATTTCAACACTTAAAAAAGAAAAGGGGCCCAGCAGGGTCATAGCCTACTGGGGCCAAGGGTCTGCTTTTGAAAGGAAGACTCGGCTCTGGTATGAAAGGCAACAAAGAAACAGGAGTGGGTTTTAAATAGTTAAAAGTCTGACACGTCCTCGCGCTTCGCGGGATGTCATTAGATGATTTTCCCAAAAAAAAAAACCACCGGGTGGAATATTTCCGGTTGCTAATCCTAGTCCGTTGTCCAAGGGTCTGATTCTGAAAGGAAGACTCAGCTCTGGTACGAAAGCCAACGAAGGAACAGGAGTGGGTTTTTAGTCAGTAGAAGTCTGACACTATCTCCCGCCCCGCCCAGGAGCGGGGGATTTCATAAGATGATTTTCCCACCGGAAAAAAAAACCTGGTCCGTTGTAGAACTTGAGAAGGTACATAATAATGTACTTATTATGTACTTACTAAGTACCTAAGCAACCAACCTAAATCGAGTTGACACAAAATAATTTAATAAAGTACCTATATAGTTCCAAAGTAATTCTATTTGTAATAATATCTGAATTAAAATAGTTTTCAGAGTTTTGGGGAAAATTAAAATTACTGTCCGCATACTATTAATTGTAAAATAAACCTTTGTCCCCTTGTTAGAGAATTGAGATTTAGGGTGTAATAAGTCGGATGATCCGCCAACCTTGAGGCTTGTCTGCTCCTCGCGACGGTTGCTAGGCAACACCGAAAGCTGGGTGGTTAGTTACGATTGTATTTCGTCAACATTTTTGTTCGGTAAAAATTACCTATCTCTTTTTTGAGGTGCAAAATCATCAAATGATCTTCTCTGCTTTGGGGTGGAGCGATGGAGTGTGTCAGACTTTTACTGACTAAAATCCAACAGTGAGGAACACATAGGTAGATTTTAGTCAGGTTGCCCTTTCATGATAAAGCGCCTATTACACGACTCGATATTCAGACAGTCTCAGTCTATGTAGCGTCACACAAGAAAAAGAGCAACTTACGTCAATGTCGTGTAAAGGAATGAAACAGAACGATGAGATACATAGAAATTCATAGACTATGACTGTCTGAATGTCGAGTAGTGTAATAGGCCCTTAAAACTTTGAATTTCGAGTGGTGTAATAGGCGCTTAACTTTTTCAATCGTTCCCGATGTCCTAACGGGCATCAGCCCTACTGGGCTCCTATGGTTTTACTTCTTCTTCTTCTTTTCGATTCGATGGTAAACTCGTCAGACTGTTTGAGCCCAATAGGTGGCTACATTAATAGCAGCATCATAGCACTCATCAAATCCTCTAAAGTGCAGGTATACGGACACTTGGGGCATTCCAACATGTGGGTCATATTTTGAACAGGAGCACCGCACTCACATTGAGTATCCGATGGGTCTATAAAACCCCATTTTGCCAAGTTGTGTTTGCAGCGGCCTACCTGGGTTCGCAACCGATTTAGTGCCTTCCATACAGGCCACTGCAAATCGCGTCCAGACGGGAGACTCTCTATGGTTTTACTGACATGTCTTTAAGCCCGTCTGCAAACCCACGCTTACAGTGGCCGGGAATCGCCTTTCGACTCCGGACGCCCGGTGTGTCCCCTGTGGCGGCGGCTAGGAGTGAGGATGTTTGTTCCCTTACGCTTGCGGTCATCTCCTAAGTTCGTAGGACTACCTCAGCAAAGCTTTCCGGAAAGGCTGACATTAAAATTTGTCATCCGCATTATAATGGAAAACAAGGTGATTATAGGTAACGGCGAGTATCCACCCTTACGTTGTTGAAACTTCAACGGTTCGGACTAAGCGTTTCGCTTCGTCGTTTATACCGCGTACATCGAAAGACTGGAACAATTTGCCTGCTGCGGTCTTTCCGTCCAACTATAATATAGGTGTCTTCAAGGCTAGAGTGAATAGGCTCTTAATAAACTAGTGCGCCTGACCATCAATGATTGCATCTCCGCTTACCATCAGGTGGGATCGCAGTCAAGCACTGGTTTATATCAAATAAAAAAATAGGTATTTTTACTAATTTATTAACTGTAATAACATCAAAGTAGCTTCTAAACTTGATTGACTTTTTATATAGCCTCTTTTTTATAATGTGAGAACACTGTAGACTCCGCGAATTCTTGGATTATTTCCTATTACTCACTTTTTATTATGATTATTTTTATTGTACTTTTGAGTAAGTACAATATTGACTGGTCTTCACTGACTTTACAAAATATCTACTAATACTGTAATATGGAACTTTTGTAAGAATATATATATTTTTTTAAAGAGTATACTTGGAGTTTCTTGCCGGTTCTACTCCATAGGAAACGGCCAAATTGGAACTTTGCGCTAGATTTTGACATTTTATAAGTGCCCATGTAAGCCCTTGTGAAATTAAACATTTTGAACTTTGAATTTGATATTGGCCAAATGCATAGGTAAGCTATTGTAATTTTTTTGGCTTCGTATGAAGCACAAAAAAAATTACAATTATCGATGAAATATCTATATTCTATACGAAATAACATTAAGACTACATATTTATCTATAGGTAAATTTAATGGTAAAACCCAGTTACATTAAAACGTTCAAATTCAAGTCGTAATATCATCTTAGTGACAATCAATGTCAAAACTTTCTCAAAATAACAAGAAACTTGAAACGCCTACAGAAAAAAGGAAGTTACAAATCGAGCTAAAGTATATTGCTATAACATTATTGTCAGGAGCTAGCGGCCAATTTTCTCGACAATGAATAGGGAATTATTTCATATTGCTATGATGGAAAATAAACATTAATAGAAAACATGAGAACCTACTTCAATGTATTTATTTATAACTTCGACAAAAGGTTCTTACAAATTCTACGATAATAGACTTTCAATTACTTAAATTGTTGATTATAATTCATACTCGTACTGCTAGCTATCCAATTAATTGATATTTCTATGATAAGTTAAATAAATTCGTGAATTTTATTTAACAATATAAATAAAGACAATAATGTGAGAAGGAATAACATCAAACAGGATTATTTGGTGTGTAATCTGAATCGCAAACTGTGGAGGTATACGTTTTAAATTAAATACGGCTGGAGAGGGGCGGGGGGAGTTGGTTGCCCCGGGAGCTGTTGACGGGCGGAGTTCTCGGAATAGGTCGAAATTTTCTACGTACCGTGAGCGACCTGCGCATTGGATGTTTTGAATTCCTACGTCATGCTTTATGGATTGGGGCCTTTCAATAATTTGATAGCAACATGTGGCTGTTGTGGTTTTTCATGTGATGTAGAGGAGAGATTGTGAAATCGCGTAATATTAGTGAAACAAACTTTCCAGTTTACAAAGAAAATAATATTATCCCTTGGTATTTATCTATAAACGTTAACAGTAATTAGGTGATTTTACTGCAATTTATTGCATGTTAAAGTTATATCAAATAATATGTTATGCTTTCAATTAAAATAAAATCGATATCTACTACCATATTTGATATCCGTTTCTCAAATCTGTTTTGTTGTACATCCTGTTTTTCATACCTAGAACTTTTTTTTTTCAAAAGTAATTTTATACAATAGAACAATTTTCTAATTGGCATTTGCGGTAGGTTTCTTTCTACATGAATTCAGTAATATCTAAATATAAAACACAAACCTTTAACATTTAAAGGACACTTTACTGAAATGGTACTTAAGTATATAGTATTGTTATTACGAACTTTGACTAAAGTATTTGGGGACGCAGATGGAAGATATTGTGCCTGTCTCCTTTTATGTGTCTTGCGATGATGTGATGATTGGAGCCAGAAGTAAAAATCCAACTTGCGGGTCACGGGTAGTGTGAAAGCGACACCCCGGGCCCTGGGACGAAGGCAAAGAAGGAGCAGTAGTGGGTTTTTTGTCAATAAAAGTCTGACACTAACTCCCGATTTGTCATAAGATGATTTTCCCACCCAATAGTAAAAAAAAACTTGTGGTATATAATATGTATTTCTTTTTTTCAGTCACAAATAATAGCAAGCCGGTGTAACCAATTGTGTAACCAGCTCGAAAGGTTCGATTATTCCTTCTCACATTATTGCCTTTATTTGTATTGTTAAATAAAATTCACGAATTTATTAAACTTAGCATAGAAATATCAGTTAATTGGATAATGACAATATGATAAATAATCTAGTCCGCTAGGGTGAGAAACGCTAAGGATAGCGCCTCAAAACCTCGGCTCGTGTTGCCACTTCGAATACCGTGAATAGAGTCACAATAGAAAGACAATGAGAGAGCGAACGCGTTCGCTTGGGGTTTAATGAATTAAATATTATCATGTAGCACTAAATCTAAGGTACGTTCACATTATATGCAATACACAGGGTGTTTGGTGCATCGTATGCCAAATTGAAATGGTCTACGGGAGGGGTCATCTGCTATCCTTTCAGACCCCTAAACACTTCTCATGCCCTGTGGATTTTTTTTCATAGACTTTTATTGTTTTATGAAAAAAATTAGAAAAATATATAAGGCGTAGACTCTGAATTTTAATTGTATTTAGATGTGTATTGTTTTAGAGTACTTTGTATACTAACTTATATATACAAAAATTTTGTATAATTTGATATATTACTTCGGCTTTGTTTCATCGCAATCGGTTGACTATATCGAAAGATATATACAACATTAATTGACCTCTGAAAATCTGTTATTTTGCATGAACTTTGACACTTCATAATTATTCAAAAATGTAAAAAGTTAAAATATAAGAATAGAAAATTGCAAATTTAATCAAGATTCTGAATGACGACAATTTTTTCAAAAAATTTTAAGGGTTTAATAAAAACACGTATTTTCTGGAACAGGTTTTGTAAAATATTCGAGTAGTAAATCACGGAATTACCGACTGCCAACAAAGTTTTCAGGCGTTATCTGTCTTTTTTCGCGTTGCGTTTTCGTCAAACATCGCGTTGGATTGCTTTAAATGAAGTAACAAGCTTTTCTCAGGGGTGCACCGAAGCTCTCACCTCCCCCCCCCATCCTTACGTAAACATTGGTACAAGCCTTTGTCATTAGTTATAAGTCAACAAATAAAGGAAAAACAAACTTCACTTAAAATATTGACATATTAATTCAAGTTTTGATATATTAATTTTTTTTTTTTTTTTTTTAAATTGATATAAACCAGTGCTTGACTGCGATCCCACCTGATGGATTCACCTAATTCAAATGAATTCGTTCATTTGAATTAATATATCAAAACATGACTCTAAAACTTCAATGACATTGAATGTGTCTGCTTAGTGATGTATGTCGTGTCTACTCATTTTCTTGCGTCTTTGGAACATTGACATTATTCTCTTAACAAACTAAAAAAAATATATATAATACTGCTGACGTAATCACCATCTAGACCCCCACCATACCCCATGTCATCAAAAATAAACAAAGCAAAGACCCCCCACCCCCCCTAGTGCTTACGTAATACTTAATAGTCAGATGTAATCCAACAATCTGACAAACCGACCATCAATACAATGGTTGGCTTGGTTTACAATCTACAATTTCCCACTAAGGTGACCTCTGTTTTTTTTTTTATTGTTGATAGGTTCGCGGTTGACCGCTATCTCACCTGATGGAAAGTGAAGATGCGGTCGACGATGGAGCGCTTCCTAGAAGTAACCTTTACAATCTTAACATTCCCAAGACCTTAAAGATCTCTAAGTTGTAGCCATCAGGAAACAGAATGGACGGGACTGGTTTGGACGCTGGATTATATCCGTGTGACCCAATATGCTTATATCACTTGTTTACGGAAGTGCGGAGAGAGGAGTATTGATTGGGCTGTTACATGAGTTCGGTATTAGCGTATATAATAAGGCATATATAAAGGGTTATTTTTCAGGAGGGGTTTGGTCATACAAACCAGTACTCGTACATGCCTGATTTTTGTATGAAATTATTAGTGATTTGGCGTCCAGCATATAATATGGACCCATTTATGTTTTTTTTTTTGGTTTTAGGTGGCAAATTATCCAATGATTTTTCTTGCCCTAGGACGGAGTGAGAGGGCTTGTCACACTTTTACTGACTAAAAACCACCCCTATGTTCCTTCTTTGCCTTGCGTTCCAGGACATCAGGTTTCCCTTTCGGAAGCGAATCCATGGTCCTTGTAGTCTTCGACTCTGCTGGGCCCCTACGGTTTTACCGTGGTACACTACGCGCCGTCGACGAATCGGGCTCGATCCAGACGGTTACCGGATAGTCGGACGGCGAGCCAGTTCTCAAAGAGGGGACCCATAGTCTGAGTATAGGACGTTGTAAACTATTTTTTACCTTCTCACCCCGACTCCTCAGTTTTTTTTTTTTAATAATTTATATGGTAGAACAACGTTTGCAGAGTCAGCTAGTATTTATTCATTTATTTAAACTTCATGTGCAGTAGTGGTACATAGGCGGACTTAATGCAACAAGGCATTGTCTACCAATCCACTTTTGGGTTGAACTCTGTGTTAGATGTTCACAATATATAAATAATAGATATTTCAAATAAAATGAAGTACCATTAAATTAATCTTATAATAAAATACAAACTAATAAATATTATGATAAATATCAAATCATTATAATTAAGAGAGCTCAAAATATACTAATTATAACGAAGACCGAACTAAGGTTGAAAGGAGTTACACTACACAAGTAGTATTAATTCCGAATTTTACGCTTCAAGGAAAATTTATCTTTAGATTTTTTGATGTCAAGGGGAAGCACATTCCAGAGTTTTATGGTAGAGACAGAGTAAGAATTAGACTAGATCTTTCTTGTACACCATAAAAAATACAATAGGAGCTTAAAATTAATAGGGTGTAACAATGGGCGGTCTTATCGCTAAAAGCGATTTTTCACAGACCATCTTTGGATTGATTTGACAGAGAATGAGAAAAGATATGAAGGTAGTTCGTGGTGTACTATTTACATATATACAATACATATCTAAAAATACATATAATACAAACAATATATTATTATGAGACACACACAAAAGAGGTTTGATCGCCGTCTGTTTAGAGTGGCTGAAATCGTGGCTACTATCCATTAGAAAACGAGTACAGTCAAACGGGGTGAATGGGAACGCAGGGGTGAACAGGAACAAAAGTTTGAAGAGGATTTTCGCGTTAATTAACAATTTTTGCCAGCATTTAAGTATTCTTATTTGTTCATTAACTGTAATAAAAACGGATGCTTTGATAGCAATCAATTATATAAATATATAAGATGTTAAAGAAATTAACTTTAAGAATTTCGAGGGGCATTGTACTCCTCATTATGAACAACTTTTACTATGGGACAGAACCTGTAATCGCGAAAAAAAAATCAGCTGCTCCATACACTTTGACGAGCTATGCGAACATAAACATAGGGAACAGCTGATTTTTTTTCGCGATTTCAGGTTTGATCCCATAGTAAAAGGTGTTCATAATGAGGAGTACAATGTCCCCTCAAAATTCTTAAAATTTATTTTTTAACACCTTATATACCAATGTAAAAAACCTAACCAAAGTTTTTTTCCTATTCACCCCGTTTGACCGTACCAATTAAATAAAAGCTCACCTGTGTGTGATCCCTCTTTCTTCCAAATGCCTCATCCCAAGCGCGACTTGTAGGGCATACTCCCTCATGGTACTGCCGTCTAGTTGCAGGGCAGGTTCTGCTACATAATGATCTGTTTTCTTATCACAATCCGCGTACAATTTGCCGTCGCCATCCGAAAGAGCAGGGTCCGAATCACTGAGGTTCGTGTACTCGGCTAGAAATGAAAATATATAGAATTTACATAATATTGTAGGACCAGAGGCGTAGCTGGGAGACTAACGGCCAAGGGGCAAAAAATCTGGGACAGACAGGTCTGTCTGTCAAGACCTTTTATCTCGGGAACACGTGGATGTATCGAGTTGAAATTAAAATCTCGACTCAGGTCTGCGGACTAAACTTCAGAGTTAACGAAAAAAAAAACCATACGGCTGTTTATGTCGCTAAAAACGTGTATTTCGACACTCTGAAGAGAATCAAAATTCATAGGGTACTTCCCGTCAACCTAATATTTTGAAATTTGGCATGAAGCAAGGTCACATAGCATAAGTATAGGGAAAATCTGAAAATTGTAAATTTGTAGTTACGTCACAAAAAACAAAAACTTTTTTTGCTCATTCAACTCAATTCGGGAATAAAACTGTACGGAACCCTCAATGCGCGAGCCCGACTCACACTTGCCTGAGCAAGTGAAAAACTGATTTTTTTGAGGGGGGATAACTCCTTCCGCTCTGAGTGGTACGAGAGGGAGTATCATGTTTGTTTTTTTTTTAGTTTTTTGTTCAAACCATTTACACTTGATGTGACAAAGTGGAGATCGCTCACAGCATGTTACATAAAAAATAAATAAGCTTTCACTTTAAATCTTACGATGTGATGTCACCAGTTCTGTAATATTTTTTCAGGGTAAATTTCTATTTTTTATATGTACTGGTGACAATATTTGATTGCACGGTTTTTAGAATTTTATTCAGATTATAACTCCCGGTGCTCCTTCAGTTGTACTTTGCATTCCAGGGCCATAGTAAGTAAACCTTTCGAAGAATCCAGCAGTCCACCGAATTGATAAGTAGGTACCACTGGTATGGGGTTGACTCATAGTGCAAGATTTAACCAATAATATTTTCTTTTTACCGAATGTCAAAGTAGGAGGTGTCATGACCGGATAGAAACGCACCGTGTCATCGTACAAACCTTGCCAATTAGGACGATGTCTTACGATTTCACTCAAAACTTCCAGTTTAGTATTCACGTTTGTGAGGACTAGATAACTTGAAGAGGTTAACTAAATATTCATTATTATCTCAGCGATTGTGTTCAAAAGTCTACCTCGTTATATCAGACTTGAAATTAGCCTTTTATGGTTCACGTGCTGAATAAATGTTCACCAAAAACGTAGGTATTAAACGCCTAAATTTTCAGTTATTTTGTTGTTTGAATAAAAGCTCCTGACAAAATATTTGATGAAAAGCTTTATGAATAAATATTGCTCACTTAAATTGAACAGGCGTTGTGCTCTTTATTTGTTGTCTTGTTTAGTGTCTATGTTTATGTTTTATTAATTACATAATTTTTGATCGATTTAAGCTCTTATATTCGCTCTCATTTACCTGGAAATACTTAACTACTACTACTGTGTTAAATGACTAACACATCAGACCGAAAATATTACGTGGTCAGATGATATCTGTTACCTTTTTTTTAAGTGGTAAATCATCGAATAACTTCTTCCATTCTAGTTCTTAAGTGGCCGTTGGGGCCCAAAGGTTCTGTAACCTGTGAGTGGCGACCACGTACCGGAAGACGCAGTGTTGGAAGGGCTCCTACAAGGTCGACCAATGATTCACCAGGTCGAAGGTTGCGGGAGTCCGATGGATGCGAGACGCACAGGACCGTTCATTGTGGCGACATTTGGGGGAGGTCTATGTCCAGCAGTGGATGTTTATCGGCTGAATGATGATGATGATTCTATTTAGAGCGAGAGTGAGAGTCAGACTTTTGCTAACTAAAATCCATTTGCGTTCCTTTAGTTGCCATTTGCGTTCCAGGGCCACAGTAAATCTTTCGACATTCCCGCAATAATGATGCCTGGGGCCTACCTGAACTACTGAATACCCTACCTACCTACCTAACTGAATCGATTCTAATAATTTTTAGACCATGGTATATTTTTTCTCAAAAATATTTAAAAAAGGTCACAACATAGGTCACGGCAGGTCATAGCGGGCATTAGGTATCAGCGCATAGCTGGGTGCGGGAGCTAAACAACCCCTCAGTCACCCGGATGGCCCGGTGACCATGTATTTTTGTGGAAAACCAGGTAACATAACAGGCTTATGACTTTTCATGATACAGTAATGAAATTTTGTATATAGATTCTTTACATAAAAATACTAGATGTAAATACTAGATGTATAGCTCCATCCCTTTAACAGTTAAGTTTAGGTCCTCCTGCCACTGTTACCCATCCAAGAGAGATAAAGGAGTAGAAAATTATGAAAAAAAAACTTACTATCTGCTTCAGACGGCCTCCCTTGCGAGTTGTCGAACTTGCTCGTAACATTAGAGTTCTGATTTTCCTTCCGTCTCCCCCTTGCTGCCCGCAGAAGTGACAGCAGGTCCCCTCTTGGGGCATGTTCCAACAGGGCGATGAAAGGTGCTCGTCTGGTACAGCATGCTACTAACCGGATCACATGTTTGTGTGAACCAACGTGTTTCAGCATCACTATCTCACGGAGGAAGTCTTGTATTTCTTCATCTGTTATGTTTTCTGTGGATGAGAAGAAAAGGGTTAAAGCTGGAAGATGGTTTAATAGTAGAAGATTTTGGTTGATTGATGTTGGATCTATGTCCATTTGTATGCATACACTGCCCAAGTGTAAAGATTAAAGCGGGTACTACATTTGACCGACACACACGTGGGCCACGCCTGATTTGTACGTAGAGTCACATCGTGTGGCATCTCGTGGCGTGGATTTAATGTAGCTTTACAAGTCAAGTTTCCATATATAAAAACGTAAAAAAAAAAGACGGGTTGCACTCCGGGAGTGCCGGCAGAAGTGAAAACTTGATTATTAACGTTGAGCATGTTTGATATTTTGGAATGGTTAGGGAATAATTTTGCACCAATTGCTTTATCAGTATAAAAGTACTATCATTTATGGGGTAGAATACAATATTCATTTATTGCGCTATCGTACACAAACATGACAATTTCGATATTACACACATAAGTTTAGACTGCGGATTGTTGTGATACCGCAAGTTTAATTCATTCATTTAAAAACTAAAGTCTTAACTTCTTGCAGATTCAAGTAAAAATGTCAATTTATTTTTGTAATCCCAGTGATTACAAAAATAAATGAAGTAAATAAATGAATAAAAAGACTTAAAACATAACTTGCGAAATGTGGGTGTACTATTCGGTGCACCCCTGCCTGAGCCTTCGGGGATTACAGGATGTTATGTTATCATTGAATCCTGCCTAAAGAATTTGTAATTAAAAGTGTGGAAGTAATCTGTCGCACATAAAAATGTGTGCGATACATCTTTTCACAGGCGCTTAGTAAGCACGTAAGCAGGAACGTCACATTCGATCTTAATACAGAATTAGCTGAGAATTTATCGGTTTCCTATACCAATAACACTCGTGCTTTTTAACTTACTTGTAAATACTTGTAATCAAATTATTTTTAAAGCAGATTTAAATAAACTGAACTTTATTTTACCAAACAACAAACGCCTTAGTGAAAATGTTTAGCAATTTAATACTCGGATGGTACTTATTGCGATTGAACGATTTCCTTTTTTATTTTATTATCATGATTGTGCTTGCATCTTAAAAGCCTTCACAAGTACTTTTAATAGCTACTAGATACTAAGAAAGCTGCAAACTCAAAGACAACACTGTCTTATTGATTTTAGAATCTCTTGTCATTATGCGTCAATCAATAAAATTGCAAGGAAATACGGAATTTTAGCTACACTAACATACCTACAGGTACGTAACGTTTGTAAATAGCACGTAAATTGCCTTCGTAGTTAGCACGGTGCGAATCCCCCAAAGACCACGGTTCTATCACAATCTTAAGGACGATGAAGATAGCCAGAGGACTAGGTTTCGCGGTGCTGCGCCGGCGCGCGGCGGGTGGCAATTTACTACTCTGTCAAGAAAGTACCGGGAAAAGATCAATAATACACAAAATGTCTGTTATTCATCCAAATTTATT
Organism: Mythimna vitellina; assembly: GCA_949316375.1. Classification (NCBI taxonomy): domain Eukaryota; kingdom Metazoa; phylum Arthropoda; class Insecta; order Lepidoptera; family Noctuidae; genus Mythimna; species Mythimna vitellina. The sequence goes on along the minus strand of OX438695.1, from coordinate 18,904,185 downwards.
TTATCACCTTCAAAGTATGCTCCTTTAGAAACGATACACTTGCGCCAACGAATAATCCATTCATCAAAACATTTTTTAAACGCTGCTTCCTGAATTGAGTTCAGTTCTCGCCGCGAATTCTCCTTTATGTCTTCTATCGATTGAAAACGGGTGCCACGAAGTGGTAATTTGAGTTTAGGAAAAAGAAAAAAGTCAGCAGGAGCCATATCTGGTGAATATCGTGGTTGCTGGATGGTATTTGTTGAGTGTTTGGTCAAAAATTTGTTCACAATGATAGCCTTGTGCGAAGGCGCATTGTCGTGGTGCAAAATCCAAGAATTTTCTTTCCACAAATCTGGCCTTTTTCGTCGAATTCGCTCTCTTAAACACCGCATAACGCTCAAATAATATTCTTTATTTACCGTTAGACCTTCCGGTAAGAATTCAGAGTGCACAACACCGCGATAGTCAAAGAAAACAGTCAACATGACTTTGACTTTTGATCGACTTTGGCGTGGTTTTTTCGGTTTCGGTTCAGTTGGAAGGCGCCACTCCGAAGCTTGTTGACTAGTTTGCATGTCAAACTCGTAAACCCACGTCTCGTCACCAGTAACAATGCGTTTCATGAATGTTGGGTCCGAACTGACTCGTTCTAGCATGTCCTCAGTGACTTTCATGCGATTGAGTTTTGGGAGAAAATTCAGATCTTTTGGGACTAGCCGAGCAGCAACATGTTTCATACCCAAATGATTAGTTAAAATGGCACGGATCGACTCGTGAGATACAGAAAGTTTGGCGGCTATCTCTCTCAGAGTTGAATGGGGATTTTCAGTCACTATTTTCTTCACTTTTGCGATGTTAACTTCAGTTGCAGACGTTGACGGCCTACCAGAGCGAGGCAAATCTTCCATCACATCTCGACCGCTTTTGAACGCTTTGAACCACTCATAAGCACGAGTTTTTGATAAAGTCGATTCACCGTAAGCCCGTGAAAATGTTACAGAAGTAACATTTTCAGTGACTCCGAACACGAAATTCCATTGGCGATGCAAAATTTAAGACAAACTCTTTGTTCGATATTTTTGTCCATTATGAAATTCGCAATACACACTATATATGATATTACTAAAACCAGCACTGTATTTATTATAAATAACAGATGCAACTCAAACTCCGCGCCAAAATGGAAAACAGTTGTGCCAATCTAACAACTACAAAAAAACAAAAATTTGAATTTGGAACCATAAACAAATCATCCATTCCCGATACTTTTTTGACTGAATGTATTTAATAGATTTGTCAGCTTTATCCCTAAAGCATTAGGTTCAAAGTTGATTGGAAAAATTTTAAAAATTTCTTTAAATGATTTTAAACCATAAAATGTTGAAGGTTAAGTTCAAAATCGAATGAGAAAATTTGACTGGTGGCCGTCTTACGCTTTTTCGATCAGGTCACGTGTCCTGACGCGAGTTTAAGATTTTATACCCATTACAGAAAAAGTGCTCAACGCCGCTAAAGAAGTTTTCACTTCAAAAACACTAAAGGATCAAAATAACTTTAATTTCGTAAGTCGGTGTTTCTCGGTATTGTTTGTTTCTTATTTAAGACCGACTTCAGATATTAAAGTTATTTTGATGCTTTTAGTGTTTCTTTTTAGTGTAGTCGGTTATTTTTTTGTTGTAAAATGTTTTTATTTCACACTTTTTAGTTGCGATACACTTATAAACAGAGTGCCTATTTCTCATGACAATCCCAATTACCCCAAATACTGCTAGATTAAATTGTTTTATTATGAAGTTCCTGTGTTTAGTAAATAAAAAAATACGTGCTTTTCTGTCTGTGCCAGTGTTGCGTGAGCCAGTGCGGAAAACGGCGGAGCCTACATGGACATTATATTACGAACTTAAGTGCGCGGAACTAAGTAAGTGTGCATAATGCATATTTACTGACAATTATAATAATTTATTTAAGTACTTTTACAAAGAAATACATAAAAAAAAACTTATGAATACTACTAATAGTACCAAGTCATAACAAGATTGGCTTAATTATCTTTTTTTTTATATTCACAACTACCACACAACGCCGTCTAGCCTCAAGCTAAGCAGAGCTTGTGTTATGAGTACGAGACAACTGATAAACATACTTATATATTTCTAAATACATACATATTATAGATAAATTACACCCAGACACAGAACAAATGATCGTGCTCATCACACAAACATTTGTCCTGGGTGGGAATCGAACCCACGACCTCCGGCATAGCAGTCAGGGCCACTAACCACTAGACCAACAGGCCAGTCGAATTATACTAAAACTAGTTTAATTTACACATGTTTATATTGACCTTTTAATGGTATTTTGGTATTTTGAGCTAGGCGAATAAAAAAAAATTAAACAAAAAAAAAAAAATAAGTAACCGACTTCAAAAAAAAAAAACACTAAAAGGATCAAATTAGCTTTAGTTTTGGAAGTCGGTGTTTCTCGGTATTGTTTGTTTCTTATTTAACGGCTAGGATACAGTGATTAATTACAAAATTCCGGTGCCTATCTTCCGGCTCCATCATCATCATCATCAGGTCACTTTGATGATACCATTTTCAACATAACTATTCAGAAACATTTATTTATTTGTATTGTCCTATTTTCATTGTGATATCTTTTCGAGTATCAAGTTCCGTTAGCCATTTCTGGTCTTCTTCATCAGTTCCACTTCATCAAATATTACTTTTTGACTGTAAATGGTTCTCGGTGAAAATACCAAAATCACTATAGTTGCCTATAATATTTGAGGAGTTCCCACGATTCCTCATGGATCCCATCATCGAAACTGGATTTTGAAAAAATTGGAAACCATCTGGAAGCATATCCCTGAAGAGGAAAAAAAAAATTTTGCAAATGGGTCTATAAACGACGGAGTTCTGAGGTAACAAACATAAAAAAAAAATAACCAAATTGATAACCTCCTCCTTTTTTTTTGAAGTCGTTTAAAAAACCCGTGTTTCAGACCATCACCAGACTAAGCGATCAGTTTATTTTTATTCCACAGTTAATTAATTATTAAAGAATACTATGCTACATAACAAAATCAATTTAAAAAAATAAAAAATTACAAATTTAATGTCCATAAAAATATTTATGTATAATTAAGCGGCTTTTAATTGCTTAGGCGTTTGATTAAACCGTAGGCTGGTTGTTTTTCTTTAGCAGTCTCGCGTGTACCGGTATCTCTCGCTTAGAAGTACTTTTAAATTTCATTAGAAAATTGAAACTTAAAAGACTCGTTTTTTTTTAGGTGGGAAAATCATCTAACGACAAATCCCGCTCTTGGGCGGAGCGAGAGATAGTGTCAGACCTTTACTGACTAAAAACCCACTCCTATTCCTTCTTTGCTTTCATCCCGGGGCCCCGGGCTTCGCTTTCACGCTACCCATGGCCCCATTTGACATAACATTTCCTTGAGGCGCGCGTGGAACAATACGCGCCGTCGACGACTTGGGCTCGGTTCGGCTAGCCACCCATTACTCGCCGTACGCAGGCCCGCGCCTACGGTGAAAAGACTCGATAAAAATCAGGAATTTATTTGTGATAGGCTCGCGTTTGACCAGTAATCTCACCTGATGATAAGCGATGGTGTGGTGGACGATGGAGCACGCTTGCCTAAAAATAACCTATTCAATCCTTACTTAAAGACTCTCTAGGTTGAAGCCATCAGGAAACAGACTCCGGCAAAAATTAATTAAAGGTAGACTCTAGCATAGCATAGCATAGTCGGCCTTATAATATTCCCACTGTTGGGACTCAGGCCTCCTCTCTAGGAGGGCCCAGTGCGGGTTGGATGTCACATGTCTTCGAATTTTTGGTTCTAGAACATGCCGGTTTCCTCACGATGTTTTCCTTCACCGTTTTGAGAGCTATGGTGATGAAATAAATTACACAAAGTAATGCGCCTGGCTGAGTTTGAACCCGCGACCTACAATTCGTGAGTCGGGGCCGTTACTACTCGGCCACGACTGCTCAACAAGTCTTAGCAATTCATCATTTTCCTGCCCTTGTCCCATCTTATTTGGGGTCGGCGCAACATGTTTTTTTCTTCCATTCTATCCTGTCAACCGTCACACAATCCATCCATCTTTTCTTTGGCCTCCCTCTCCCTCTCCACCCATCCACATGTATACTCATAACTCTTTTAGTAACATGCGTTTCATCTCTCCTCTTTACATGACCATACCAAGACAAACGATTCCCCTTCAACTTTTCAGTCACTGGCGCCACTTTCAAACTTCCCCTAATATATTCATTTCTCACTTTATCCAGTCACACCACACATCCACCTCAACAAGTCTTAGCAAGCAATTTTAGTAATATTTATTTATTATTTATTTAAAACTTTATCATCATCATCATCATTTCAGGCGAAAGACGTCCACTGCTGGACATAGGCCTCCCTCAAGTGTCGCCACAATGAACAGTTCTGTGCGTCTCGCATCCATCGTACTCCCGCAACCGTTACCAGGTCATCGGTCCACCTTGCAGGAGGCCTTCCAACGCTACGTCTTCCGGTACGTGGTCGCCTTTCCAGAACCTTTCGGCCCCAACGGCCATCCGTTCAACGTCAGATCCGTTGCGAGCAATGTGCCCTGCCCATTGCCACGTAAGTTTGGCGATTATTCGTGCTATGTCAGTGACCTTGGTTCTCCTGCGGATATCCTCATTCCTGATTCGATCACGCAAGGAAACTTCGAGCATAGCCCTTTTCATTGCCCTTTGGGTGACTTTGAGTTTTCTGATGAGGCCCATTGTAAGCGACCACGTTAAAACTTTATGCACTAATGAAACATTGTACAAAGGCGGACTTAATGCCTTAGGCATTTAAAAAACACGGGTTTTACATTATTATCTAAGAAATAACTCTGAACAAGCAGTTCAAGAGTGCACCCATGAGCATTATGGAGTACCGACTTTCATTTCCTAGATGCTTTTATATAATCATAATTGAGCATGCAAAATTAGTTAAACATTTTGCTTGATAGTGAAGCGACGGCGTTTGTGACTCCACGTTTGACTGTATACTGTTTAGTATAGGGAATCCAATCCCGCAACCCTACAGGATTGTATTCAACAATTCCGCGGATTCCGCGGTATTTGCGGGATTGTGATTTTTAAAAAAAAATGTTTAAAGTAGTAATATATAAAAAAACTGGGCAAGTGCGAGTCTGACTCGCGCACTGAGGGTTACGTACAAACTACAATTCCCGAATGGAGTCTCGAAATTTTTTCCGAATGGCAAAAAGTTTTTTTTTTGGTAACGTAGTTAACAACAAATTTACTGTTTTCAGATTTATTCCTATACCTGTGCCATAAGACCTTGCTTCATGCTTCACCAAATTTTAGGATTCTGGGTCAATGGGAAGTACCCTATGAATTTTGATTCCTTTGAGAGTATCGAAATATACGTTTTTTGGGACATAAACGGCCGTATGTTTTATATTCGTTAACTTAGAAGTTTGATTTTTTCATAGCTTCAAGGGACAGTAGACCTGAGTATATGGTTTTTATTTCAACTCGATACCTTCACGCATTCTCGAGATAAAAGGCCTTGACAGAAACCAAAGTGATCCTTTAAGGGTTCCGTTTTTTCCTTTTTAGGTACGGAATCCTAATAAAGATAAGTTATTATCAAAATATTTTGAACTAGCTTCTACCAGTCGCTTCGCCCGCGTGAAAGTAGGTTTTTCTCTACAAACTTTGGACTCCTGTTTTATCCCCTTAGGGGGCATATTTTGGAAAATCCTCTCTTAGTGCTCGCCTACGTCATAAAAGGAAACCTTGTGCAAAATTTCACGCCTCTAGTCCCAGTAGTTTCGGCTGTGCGTTGATATGTCAGTCAGTCAGTTTCTCCTTTTATTTATATATGTAATATACAACATTATATACAAAATTAACAGTCGTTACGTATAGTCAGAAGCCAGGGAATCGGATACCAATACCAGTCTTACCAAGAGTTGTCATGTTCCACATTTACTGGGTTGTGGAGGTTAGATAAACAGCCGCTACATGTAAAATACTGGTGTTCAGATTCAGTTGTAGCGTAGCGTAGCGTAGTCGGCCTTATAATGTTCCCACTGTTGGGACTCAGGCCTCCTCTCTAGGAGAGGGAACGGGCCGTAATCCACCACGCGGGCCCAGGGCGGGTTGGTGATTCAGTTGTATCCAGTTTTAATAGAAGCCGATCCCAATACAGTTGAGAAGCGCCTAGATAGATTGTATGTGGGAACGGGACCTTATTATTTACAGTCAACTACAAGTATGTGCAGTTGATATAGGTTGGTAATGGTTTGAATTAGCCTTCAGCTTTATTTCATAATATTTTCGTCGTATAGTTCAAATGAAATGAAATGAAAAACCTTTATTTTATAAATCATTTAGGTACTTAGAGGCACTTTTGAATTATCAAAATGTTGCTCAGTCAAAAAAAAGTGACGGGACGTTTTCACGTGCCAAAGCGTAGATCTCTATGGAGAAGAACGTGCAAGAAATTTCATGGACACTCTTTTAAATCATGTTATGAGTTACAAAATCTTGGTTAGGTACATATTTCTTGCCGTTACTTCAAGTATGAAGTACCTGTATCACTTTACTACACTTTCTTAGGAAATATTTCATAATTTCAATCGATACGACACTAAGAAACCACACGCTATTTACAAAGTGAACATTATTGAAGTTTATCGAGAGCACTTGACGCTAGGGTTGCCAACCATACTTTAAAATAGAGTATTGTACTCTATGTCATGTAGGTGTACTCTATAATCTATAGAACTAATAGAGGACGCTAAAATACTCTTTTTACACAATGTTTCCTATTCTTGTGCCATTTACACATTACACAAATATGATGCATACCTGTAATCGTAAGCAAATAAAATCAACTATTTTCATGAATGTGAAGTGGCAGGAAGTGAGGAGTAGGGCTTCATTGAAATTGATTAAAAATGAGCTTCTGATCTATGTAAACTTAGAGTTAGAATGTTTCGGGTCATACAATTCTTTTAAAAACAATGACAAATTGTCATGTGCTGCAAAAAGTAACAAAAAAATACCTTTTTAAATATTTTAAATAAATTATACTCTTTTTTGTAAGGCATTTGAAATGAGATATACTCTATTTCTTTTAATAAAAGTTGGCAACCCTATGTGACACACCTCGCCACGGTGTTTACTAGTAGTGGCGGTAGTACACTCTATAAATGATAGATGGTGCTACTTGTGGCTTGTGTCAAGGCAATCTTGTAACCGCCTACGTCGGAAATATCCGACAGACACTCTTGCGTTTATTCCGTCAGGGTCGCACATCCAATACCAAATAGTACCATTTCGTCAGCTCTTCTGTCACATAGGGGGATTAAAGAGCTAAACGAGATGGAGTATCCTGTCGCAAATACACGACCCTGGGCGGATAGGACAGTAAAACAATCGTAGTGACAATCTCAAGCAGTGAAAGGGTTAGACCACTTATTACTAAATGTTATAACTCTTGTAAGCTGTTACTTTTATGTTTTTTAGTTGTCTAAGATTGTACTATGTAGAAATGATAGATGTTGTTATAGTTATTTATTGGTTTTAGTTATAATATCGATACTTTTTCATTATTTAATGCGTTGTTGCGGCGCGGCGTAGCCTTATAGTGCTCGGCCAGACTGGCAGCGCGGTGCGGGTGCGGGAACGCGCGCGATTTGCTTGGTCAGACTGGCAATGCGTTGCGGGGAGCGGCGCAGATTATACCTTTCTTTTTTTATTGTGTAATTTTAGTTTATACCATTATGTGAGGCACGAATAAACATTTTTTCTTTTTTACTTTCATGAGAGCTGTGGTGGCCGAGTGGTAACGGCCCCGACTTACGAGTTGTAGGTCGCGGGTTCAAACCCAGCCAGGCGCATTACTTTGTGTAATTTATTTCATCACCACTGTTCTCAAAACGGTGAAGAAAAACATCGTGAGGAAACCGTGTGACATCCAGCAACCCGCACTGGGCCCACGTGGTGGATTACGGCCCGTTCCCTCTCTTAGAGAGGAGGCATGAGTCCCAGCAGTGGGAACATTATAAAGCCGACTATGCTATGCTATGCTTTCTTTCTTTCAAATTTTAAACAATATATCTCCACTCCAAGACTCATTAGTATAGTGTAACTAAAGAAGTATTTTGCACAGTTTTAAAAGGAAAACCTATTCAAATGTTATTTAAATGGCAGTATTTATATTTAACGTGCAAACAACACGGCAGCTGAAATTTCAAGTGTGACAAACACTTGGAATTCCAGCAGCTGAATTTTCAAGTGTTTGTCCATTCATCATCTTCCTGCCCTTATCCCGCGTTATTTGGGGTCAGCACAACACGTTTTTTTCCTCCACTCTGCCCTGTCACTCGTCATGCTATCACTAACTTCCTTTTCTTTCATATCACTCTTCACACAATCCATCCGTCTGTTCTTTGGTCTCCCTCTCCCTCTCCATCCATCCACATGTAAACTCATAACTCTTTTAGTAACATGCGTTTCATCCCTCCTCTTCACATGACCATACCAAGACAAACGATTCCCTTTCAACTTTTCAGTCACTGGCGCCACTTTCAAACTTCCCCTAATATATTCATTTCTCACTTTATCCATTCTCGTCACACCACACATCCATCTTAACATTCTCATCTCCGCTACATGCAATCTTTTTTCATCCGTCTTTTTACAGCCCAACATTCTGATCCATACAGTATGACAGGCCTTATCAAGTTTGTGTTTGTCCATTATTTTCTTTAAATATCAACTTATGGTAAACTGATTTGTACAAGAAACACGTCTTCTTTCATGAATACTGTGGAAAAAGAAGAATTATTACCAGTGTTTCTTTTTAAGAGTAATGAGTTGTTTACATACGGATGGTACCTATTAACACTGACCAACTTTATGTGCACGGCTGCATTGTCGTCGTGGGACTTGTAGGATTTATTTATCGACTTTGTTTGCTATTTGTATGGCCAAGTATCAAATTAAAAAAAAAAAAAACTCGGGCACTTATAAAACGTCAGCAGCTAGCGCACGGTTCCAATTGGTCGTTTCATATGGAAAAGAACCGGCAAGAAACTCTATCAATTACATCAGTAATCGTATATAACACTACTAGCTTTTGCAAGCGGCTTCGCCCGCGTACATAAAATATAGCCTATGTCACTCAGGAATAAAGCAGCTTTCTATCGGTGAAAAAATGTTAGCAATCAGACCAGTACTTTCAGAGATTATCTCCTACAAATAAAAAAACAAACTTAACCTCTTTATAATATTAGTGTACCAGTGGTAAGTATGTGGGCGACCTACATATATTTATTGTTTACGTGTAGTGTGTAAACTGTGTAAATATATGAATCCAAAAGTACGTATTATCCCAATTGGAAAATAGTAACGTTGCTTTGAGGCAGAAATAATTGACAGTGGCTTCAGAAGTTTAGACAAATTTTAAAAATACTCATATACTCGTGTAAACTCATATACACAAGACACCCAGACCGAGAACAATATCTATAGGGCTATAGAAATATTTGAACCGTGCGGGAATCGAACCCGCAACATTCGGCGCACCCAATCGCTCAACCACTGCACCGTACCGTCGACCTTGAGCCTCGTTTGCTCGAGCTCCATGTACCAGTATTTACTGGACTGGCCTGTTGGTCTAGTGGTTAGTGTCCCTGACTGCTATACCGGAGGTCGTGGGTTCGATTCCCACCCAGGACAAATGTTTGTGTGATGAGCACGATCATTTGTTCTGTGTCTGGGTGTAATTTACCGCTTACCATCAGGTGGGATCGCAGTCAAGCACTGGTTTATATCAATTAAAAAAAAAAAAAAAAATTATCTATAATATGTATGTCGGCGGAAGGATGCCGATCATCATTGAAGCTCTGTCCAGGGACTCTGTTTTGTGGGCGATGGCTGGGTATCGAGCAATAAACAAACTATTCCAGATCATACAACTGATTTATTATAATGCAAGCTTTAGGTATTCACTTTACACAACGAGCAGTGAAACAGTCTCCGAGAGACGATGTTGTTGCCACGACTGCCGACACAGGAAAGAGCACCGCCCCTGTGCGGTCGGCACTTTTATCTGTTCGGTTCGTGCAAACGTCAGTGCGGATTCTGTCAAAGTGACATGTGTCACTTTTCACTTAGCTCGTTCATTCGTTCTTAAGCTTCCGTACTATTGACTTCTCCGACACGGCCATCCTGCGGAACACACGTCCCTGTGTGTTAGTCTTCATCGCCACATTAGCTGAAAGATGACCATTGACGAAATGTCCCAACAAGCCATCCGTCGCACTGTGTTCATTATCACCACCTCAGCCGGAAGACGTCCACTGACGAGACTTCCAAAAAGACGTCCGCCTCTGTGTGTTACTCATCGCCACATCAGCTGGAAGATGTCCATTGACGAGATGTCCCAACAAGCCATCCGTCGCACTGTGTTCATTATCCCACTTCTGATGTCGGCGGAAGGATGCCGATCATCATTGAAGCTCTGTCCAGGGACTCTGTTTTGTGGGCGATGGCTGGGTATCGAACAATAAACAAACTATTCCAGATCATACAACTGATTTATTATAATGCAAGCTTTAGGTATTCACTTTACACAACGAGCAGTGAAACAGTCTCCGAGAGACGATGTTGTTGCCACGACTGCCGACACAGGAAAGAGCACCGCCCCTGTGCGGTCGGCACTTTTATCTGTTCGGTCCGTGCAAACGTCAGTGCGGATTCTGTCAAAGTGACATGTGTCACTTTTCACTTAGCTCGTTCATTCGTTCTTAAGCTTCCGTACTATTGACTTCTCCGACATATTTATAAATATTTAAGTATGTTTATCAGTTGTCTAGTACTCATAACACAAGCTCTGCTTAGCTTGGGACTAGACGGCGTTGTGTAATAGTTGTGGAATATATATATATATATTTACCTGTAAGCATTTTAGCTGCAACCGTAATAGTCTCTCCTCCTGGCATGTCCAGTTGAGCTGCATGGACCCTCCCGAAAGCTCCACTGCCGATCAGGGACCCCAAGTGCACGCGAGACCTGCTCACCTCCCATTCGTCACCGCCTTCTTCCTCCATCTGTTACAACATTGAATAAATTTAAGTTCAAAAGCGTGATCGCGTCAGAAATGAGGATATCCGCAGGAGAACCAAGGTTACGGACATAGCCCGAAGAATCGCCAAACTTAAGCAGGCACATTGCTCGCAGAACAGATGGTCGATGGGGACGAAAGGTTCTGGAATGGCGACCACGTACCGGAAGACGCAGCGTTGGAAGGCCTCCCACAAGGTGGACCGATGACCTGGTGAGGGTCGCGGGTATTCGATGGATGCGAGACGCACAGGACCGGTCATTGTGGCGAAATTTGGGGGAGGCCTATGTCCAACAGTGGACGTCTTTCGGCTAAAATGATGATGATGATGATGAAGTTCAAAAGTGTAACGGTTTCTCATCATAATCGTCTGCATTTATTATTATTACTAGCTTTTGCCCGCGGCTTCGCTCCCGTCAACTGACTACTCTATTTTAATCTACACAACTTTACCCTACTCCACCCTACTATACCCCATTCTACCCTGTGGTGTGTTGTGTGATAGTTGTGGAATGTTATTATTATTATTACTTAGTTATCTACCCTACAACCTTCCCTATAAACTAGAGAACAAAACAAAAATGAATTATTAAAATTGGTCCATCCAAAATAGGGGTTCATTTTTATTTTAAAGATATAAATATATGCTGAGTTCATATTTTACATGTTTTTTTGAATATGGAATGATTCTTTTATTTTATAACCAAAATGTTCAAATTACCATTTCAAATTACGAACTTTTAAGAAATTCTATTTTATTTTAATAGCGTTTGCATTGCACCAAGCTTATACGTGAGTTCAATCTTTTTTGAATAAAATCAGGTTGAGTTTTCAAACATGTGTCAAAATAAAATGTAATTTAAATCAAAAGTACTAAGGAGTATTGATATCAACTTCGAAGCAAATCTCCCTCAAAATAACTTTCTACCCCTTTTTAACCCTGCTCGGGGATGAATTTCAATAAAATACGTAACTCGTCTTCCAATAATTCTGTTAAAGAATGTTCATGCAAATTTTGAAATAGATTGGACCAAGGAATCACGTTGTCCCATACAAACTTGGCCCCCCTTTTTCACCCCCTTAAGGGTTTTTTTTTTTTTTTATTGGGTGGGAAAATCATCTTATGACAAAACCCGCTCTTGGGCGGAGCGGGAGATAGTGTCAGACTTTTACTGACTAAAAACCCACTCCTGTTCCTTCGTTGCCTTCGTCCCAGGGCCCCGGGTTTCGCTTTCACACTACCCGTGGCCCCAGTAGGCTTCGACCCTGCTGGGCCCCTACGATTTGCTGACATCTCTTTGAGGCGCGCGTGGAACAGTACGCGCCGTCGACGACTTGGGCTCGGTCCGATTACCGGAGGATCGGACGGCGAGCCACCCAGTGCTCGCCGTCCGCAAGCCGGCGCCTACGGTGGCCGGAAATCGGGATCGGAATCCCGGCGGCGGCGGTTGGAGCGTAAGGACCGTTGCTTCACGCGATCGGCCGCCTCCTTCGCTAGCATTACTGCTTCGCAGAAGGAGGCTACCGCCTGCCACTCCTCCTCGCTCCGGAGCATGGCCTGAACCAAGGCCCGGCGCGAGAGATCGCCGCTGCCGATTGCCCCCACGAGGACACGGCGTTGCTCTGCCCAAGCGGGACACACCTCCACCGTGTGCTCTACCGTGTCCTCCGGGTGGGCCACACAGTGGCGACACCCGGGCGTCGTTTCCGCACGAATCCCCCTTAAGGGTTGAATTTCAAAAAATCATTTCTTATCGGATGCCTACGTCATACAAAGAATATACCCTCCAAGTTTCAGGTTTAACCAAACCATTGAAAGACTGGATTGAGATTCTTTGACATAATTGGAGACAACTAATTGTGTTTTTAGTTTTAATTAGATTCGTAGGTGATTTAATCAGTCAGATTCAACCGTAAAGAATTGAGGAAATCGAATCTAGAAATGAAAGTTGTAAACAATGAAGACAAATTAAATTGTCTTTGATGGAAGTTCAATTTATTATGACTTGTCTGTTAAAGTGGCTGGAAAATTACGGGCAAATAAGATCTGAAAAACAAGAATTGTCGGGCTTAGATTTGTATGTATATATGTAAAGTTTCAACCTTACACTTACTAGTAACACTACTACTTACGCCAATAAGTGGTACTACTACTACTTATTCGAGGTTTAGGAGAATAGAATAGAATAGTATTTATTCGGTGCAGGCAATACAATAGGTAACATCATCTATACTTATGCGGAACAGAGGATAAAGTCCCGCAAACCTCCGTTTAAAAGGGAGGATCCTCCGGCCAGACGGGTGTTATGTCTGGTGGGCTGCAACTGCCCGATAGATGATTTCGGGTTGTTCTATATGTTCTAATCGCGCGGAGAATTTTGATTGCGCGATGCAGGATTAGTTCTTATGTGACGCGATAGATGTCGCTACATCACTCCCCTTCGGAGATCGGAGATCGATGGTTCTTGATGCTTCTTGATGCGTGCCAAGCCTGTGGTAAGTTGGTTCCAGTGGGTCGGAATCGAATGCCGCATAGTTCTCGGTGAGTCGGAACTGTCTGCGGTGATGCCCCAGTGAGTCGGGGTGGTGCTGTCCCAGTGAGTCGGGATGATGCTGCAGGCTCCAGTGAGTCGGAGTAGTGCTGCTGGCTCCAGTGAGTCGGAGCGGTGTTGTGCGACGTAGTGGCTTGACTGCTTGCGTCGACCAGGAGAGGTTCTTCATTGCTCTTCATGTGACTGGCCGAAGGTGCAGTGTGCTTCGCCAAGGTCGCTGATGAGGCTGAGGGTGGTGACCAGGTATGACCAGTTAGGCATGCTGGTGGTCAGGATACCCTTTATATCCGTGGGTGCTGGCTGTATGGCTCGCTGCTCGAAAGCTTGAGGAAGTGATGATGACGTCACGAAGTAGTGTCTGCACGAAGGCTACGCTGACGTTCTTTATCGAGGGTCACCAGTTTGGAGGTATGTGGAACAGAGAGTAAAGTCCCGCAAACCTCCATTGAAAAGGGAGGATCCTCCGACCAGACGGGATGTTATGTCTGGTGGGCTGCAACTGCCCGATAGATGATTTTGGGTTGCTCTATATGTTCTAATCGCGCGGAGAACTTTGATTGCGCGATGCAGGATTAGTTCTTATGTGACGCGATAGATGTCGCTACAAATCTGTAGAAGTGAAAATTCTGTACATTGAAAATTTAAAAAAAATAAATGGCAGGGGGTGTTACTAGACCGACACCGAACCCAAAAATATGATTAAAAAAATTTTTGTCTGTCTGTCCGTTTGTTCAGGTATCATGCAAAAACTACCGGTTCGATTACGATGAAACTTGGTATAATTATTCTTCAATATCCTGGGCACCACAGGGGGTACTTTTTATCCCGGAAAAGTATATACAATAAAAACAAACTTAATTTTGCGGTTCGATCCGTAGATCCGATTACTGTACCAACCGCAAATAATAAGTTTGTCGTAGGTTACGTCTCTCACCGTGGAGTTCACTACACGCTGCACACGGCTAAGATACTAACTACAATATTTTGTCTTATGATACAATATTGTTTGCCATACAATTACAATTAAATACAATGGACTTATCACTTACGACGAAGATAATAAATAATATTTCATGTTTTCGTATCTCAAAAAACCTAATAAAACCATTTTCGACTTCTACGCGGACGAAGTCGCGGGCAAAAGCTAGTAAAGTAATAAAAAAAGAGTACAGAAATACAATACAGTTGCGATGAGCGTGCCCGAACTGAATGGGTCACCAGCTCAGCAATTACTGGGCTTCAAACACCCAGCGCTGATTTCCAGCTAGCACTCTGCAGTGACGCACGGATGATGGTAAATAAAATATAAATATAACCCATAGTAAAAATAAATACTGATGCTAGTGTATTTGTGTGATAATTTTGTATCATCATTATCATCTTCCTGCCCTTGTCCCATCTTATTTGGGGTCGGCGCAACACGTTTTTTTCTTCCATTCTATCCTGTCAACCGTCATACTATCACTAACTTCCTTTTCTTTCATATCACTGTTCACACAATCCATCCATCTTTTCTTTGGCCTCCCTCTCCCTCTCCACCCATCCACTTGTATACTCATAACTCTTGTATCTACTGTACTCTGTACAATACTGTATAATAAGTTACTAAATATTATATAATATTTGCCATGGTAGTTACCAACTAATTTTGCTCACTATACCCCCTATATTCCAATAATAATATAACACGCAAAACATAGTGCATCAGGCGACGCGACGTATAGTAACAATGACTAAACTCTTAGAAAAAATAAATGGATGGATCCACCGATATCCTTTACACCACAAGGACAGGGCAATGCTCCGGTCAGGCGAGACAGACTTCCACCGTATGCTCCAGCCGGAGATCGACCCGTTAGCATAGAATAGAATAAACTTTATTGTACACCCAAATAGTAACAAAACTTTTACACAAACTTAAATCTATGGGTACAAAGGCGGTCTTGTCGCTGACAGCGATATCAACTATCCGTTCCGTATCCGTTGTTGTTTTAGTGGATGAAAATGATGATATTCGTAATTTATGAAATGAAAATTTTATCTAGGAAATAAACAGGAAACAGCAGTTTCCTATAACATTATCTATATCGGATAAACGATTTTATACAATTGGATCACACATTTCACCTCTTACAAAAACCCTGTGTTTCAGTTACACCGTATTATAGTATAAAATATGCATAATTTTACCTCAAATTCCTTTTGTGAGTACAACGGGCTCTGTTCCATTTGGCCTCGGACCGGAATTTCATTATTTCTGTAGACAAAAAGGGTAAATTTAATATTTTGACGCTTTTCACTTGTTTCAGTAATGTTTTTTTGATGGTTGCGCAGAGCTGTTCTCAAGTTGAAAGGGCTAAAATAATAATATTAATGAGTTTTCAAAAACGGGTGAATAATGAGTTGGGCGCCATAATAGCGATTGACCCCTATGAAAAGAAAATTTTAAATCGTTGGATGTTTTAGATTTGAATCAAACAATCTCTGTCCTCTTTAAGTCAAGTGTAAAAAGGTTATTTCTATGTATACGTGCTCCATCGTTGATTACAGCATCGCTTACCAATCTGGTGAAATAGTGGTGATTGCTTCACCATCAATTAAAACAATAATAATAATATTCTTTATTTCAAGCAACAAGACCCATTTAGTGTTAGTAAAAACAAAACAAACTTAGAACTATGTTTGTGATACAAATACAACTAAAACCAACATACACACTATAAAACAATCATTGCTTCCTTCATAGCAGAGATACTGGAGCAACGATTTAAAATACAGCAGTCCAGTCTGTCAACAATCATGCCCAAGATGCTGCTGGGACTGGCTCGCAACCTGCGCACCAGGGATGCACATCTTTTACGCATTAATGCATAAAAGTACTCGCATTTCCGCAAACATCCCTGATGCGCTACGGAGGTGAGGCAGCCCCATCAACACCCTGAAAGCATTATTATACTGCACGCGAAGGGCACTGTACGATAACAGCTACTACTTGAGCTTCTTTTTCTAGTTTCACCTGTCTTTTCCATGAAGGAAGTGTTACAGGATTTACCATAGACTGTTCGCATAATCATGGTCAGCCTCATAATATCCCCCTCTGCTGGACCTCAAACTTTCACTCTAGGAAAGCGAATGGGCCATAATCCACCGTGCGGGCCCAGTACGGGTTGGTGGATGTGAATTTTTGATTCTTGAACATGAGCTAGTTTCCTCACGATGTTTTCCTTCACTGTTTTGAGAGCGGTGGTGTTGAAATAAATTATACAAAGTAAAGAGTGTGCCTGGATTTGAATCCATGATGTACAAAAGTTTGTGTGTGTGTGCGTATGACCAGAGCGTGTTGGCAGTGATGACATATGGTTCCGAAATATGGTCGCTCACAATGGACCTCATCAGAAGGCTCAATCACCCAGAGTTTCCTTGCGTGATCGAATCAGAAATGAAGATATCCGCAGGAGAACCAAGGTTGCCGACAGCACGATGAATCGCCAAACTTAAGTGGCAATGGGCAGGGCACATTGCTCGTAGAAAAGATGGCTGATGGGGCCGAAAGGTTCTGGAGTGGCCGCGTACCGGAAGACGCAGTGTTGGAAGGCCCCCTACAAGGTGAACCGAATGGATGGATGCGAGACGCACAGGTCCGTTCATTGTGGCAACATTTAGGGGAGGCCTATGTCCAGCAGTGGACGTTTATCGGCTGAAATGATGATGATGATGTTTGCGTATGTATGTTACTTCTTCACGCTTAAACTGTTGAACGAATTTCCATGGAACTTAGTACACGCGTAGATCATGTCCTGGAATATTACATAGAATATTTTTTATCACAGGAATATGTTCCAATACGGGAAAACTTTCTATTTTCACGCAGGTGAAACCGTTCGCTGCAGCTAGTCGTCTATAACTTCAAACAATAGAGCGTAATTTCAAACCAAATTAATTCTGTTTTCGTCTTCACTAATTTGAATAAGGTACAGACCGAATGTTATTGTTTCCTATGGAGTAATGCTGGTGGTTTCTAATAGTTTACATTATCTATGTAAAACAGACTGGTATCTGTTTGTTTCGTTATAAAAATCCCATCACACTATAAGTGTAGGATTACAACACTATGAGGCAAGCGGTACCGAATCTATTTCTACGCAATAATGCGTGGTAGTGTTGGGCTTTCCGTTCATTTTATTAGTCGATGTTTAAATAAGTGTCGATAGTTTAGTGCTTGGAATGGGATGGGGATTCAAATTTAGAGTAAACTGGCTGCTTGAAACTACACCCCCCTAAAATTGGGAAATTATCACTTCTTTTTTGGGTTCCGTACCTCAAAAGGAAAAATCAGAATCCTTATAGGATCACTTTGTTGGCCGTCTGTCTGTTTGTCAAGACTCTTTATCTCGGGAACGCGTGGAGGTATCGAATTGAAATTAAAACCATATACTCAAGTCTGTGGTCTCTTGAAACTGTAAAAAAATTAAACATCTGAGTTAAAGGAAAAAAGATAGGCCGTCTATGTCACAAAAAACGTGTATTTCAAGTCTCATAACACAAGTTTAGGAAAAAATCTGTAAACTGTAAATTTATAGTTACTTCACAAAAATAAATTGCGATTCGAAAAATCTTCGTAAATCAATTCGGGAATGACAACTGTTTTCATAGGTAAGTTTAAGTTTGTACAGAACCCTCAGTGCGTGAGTCCGACTCGCACTTGCCCAGTTTTTTAATAATTTAACACTCCCGGGATAGAAGTTATCATTGCAATATTCCAGGACACACATACATACAAATTTTCGCATTTATAACATTACTAGCTGCCTTATCCCAAGGAAAAATAACTCCCGTGATAAGAAGTATCAGCTAGGCTATTTAAAGACTTGATCTACAAATTGTGCACAAGGTAGCCAGCCTGTCTGTATTTTACAGGTTACATTTTGGAGAGTGTGCGTGGGAATTGCATGATTCCACCATTTCCTTTCTACCATCGGACAACTCGACGTACGGCGAGTATCCACCCTTACGTTGTTGAAACTTTAATGGTACGGAGTAAGCGTTTCTTTTCGTCGTTAATACCGCGTACACCGAAGGGCTGGAACAATTGGCTTGCTGCAGTCTTCCCGTCCAACTATAATTTAGGTGTCTTCAAGGCTAGAGTGAATAGGCTCATAATAAACTGCAGTCAAGCACTGGTTTATATCAATTAAAAAAAAAGGTGCTCAATTTCATCCAAATATTTTCAGCAGTTTCAGTTTGAAGATTCAGAGCATTTTATTTAAAATAAACCATTTACAGCACTTTTTAAATGTCAAGGAGTCAGTCAGTCAGAAAAAAAAAATGATGCTAATTGCACATTCCAATGCGTAGATCTCCATGGAGAAGAATGTGTAAGAAACTTCATAGACGAGTGTCCATGAAAGAGTTTTTCAATCATGTTATGTATTACAAATATCTCGGTTACATGTTTCTTGTCGCTACTATCATGTGAGAACAATGTAAATAAAGTAAAACTAAATAGAGATATTAAAATAGCAACTGGCAGCCAAGAGATGACCAGTCTCAACTGAGACCACCGTTCACGGACATGACGCGAGAAGGAGTTTAATTATACAAACATATACACTCATTACCTTTCACCTTTATAATATTAGCGTGAAGTGTGATTATACTGTGATGTGATCATTACGGTTGTACCTACACAATTAATTACCTATAACATAGTGGAGAACAAACGCTATTTTGAGTTAAGAGTTGACAGAGTCCGACCGTCGCACAAAGTTACTATATCGATAAAAAATCGCTATAAGATAATACCATCACTCCAATTGGTTCATCAATATGGTTTTATAATATAAACAGTTTAAGTATTTCACATATCATAATTAATCAAGCTTTAATTAAATCCACTATTGACATTAATAAGACACAATAAAAGTTACGTGAAATTGCGTGCCGTCAACGAGAAATATCGATAAAATAAAATTACCCTTACATCACTATAGGGTCATATGTCGTAGGTCGATTCTTGCGCATATTATGGATACTCTGTGTGATGTAATATTTACGTAAATGTAACTTTACTCTATGTCCGCATGCGTACCTATTTTATACAAACTTTAATAAGGAACTCGTAAAAATGTATTTTTTAGGAAAACATTACGGGAAAATCGATTTTGAGCAGCAAATGTATTATTGTTAACTGTCAAAGGTAACTTGGTTATTTATTTTAAAGTGTTTTTAGAATTTGAATCTTATTTGATTTACTTAAGGTATAAAAAGCCTTGAACTAATTATGTTTATAGGATAGAAAACGATTGCTTTTACTAGTCAAAGGAAATTAATGTTTTCTGGTAAGTTCAGCAATTTGTCAGGTTTATTAAGTTAAAATAAATTGCTAAACAAGATTTTTATTAAAACTCCGATGGTTTGTCATCAATATTTGGTTGTCTACCATGACATTACGACATTCCTAGCTATAAGTAGCTCATCTATATTAATAATATAAAGAAGTAAAGTTTGTTTTTATATTTTTTGTTTGTAAGAGGTAATCTCTGAAAGTACTGGTCCGATTGCTAAAATTTTTTCACCGATAGAAATCTGTTTAATTCCTGAGTGACATAGGCTATATTTTGTGCTGGTGAAGCTGCGGGCAACAGCTAGTGTTTTTCGGACCATTACTTCCAGAGATTACCTGCTACAAACAAAAAAACATAAAAAGAAACTTTACCTCTTTGTAATATTAGTGTAGATATACAACAGTTCGAAATCCACTATCGGGCAGTTGCGGACCAGACACAACATTCTTCTGGTCGAAGGATCCTCCCTTTTCAACGGAGGTATGGGGGACTTTAGACCCTGTTTCGCATACCTATTAATCGCTTTGACTTTTTTGAAGTATGTACTTGTGGAAATCATCAAATAATTTTATCCACTCTAGTTGAAACGAGAGCGGGTGATGCGAGACGAAATGTCAAACTTAAACAAACTGAACCCCGCCCATGTTTCTTCAGTTGCCACGGTAACACTTTCGAACATTCCGGCTTTGACAGATTAATACTGAGAACTTCACTAAACCTACATAAGTAGGTACCTACAACCTCAAACCGACACAAGTCACTCTTTACCCTACTTATTTACCGAAACCACTCACATCTGCTTTACTCACATTATAACAAATTATAATTAATGCAGGTTCAGTCCTCATTATACTAAAAAGGGATTAGTAGTACCTGTTTAGAATATTTAACAGCGGTTACTAAGCAAGGTTCTGAATTAAAAATGGATGACAATTTTAGACGATGGTCCGACTGCTAGCGATTATATGGCTAGAACTACATTAGACTGACGCATAAGTCCATAAATGGATCGATTAGCATTCAAAACCAAAGTTCGCGAGCTAATTCGTAAGAAGTTGGCAGTAGTGTCATCAAATTGTCGATTTGAACCAATTGTTTGACTTTATTAGTGTAGATATATATGTAGATAGTTTATTAATTTGTGTATTTATTATATAATTTGTATGATATTTATGGTTTATTAGTATATCTATTCTTGTACCTATTCGCCTTTTCTTTCTCTGTTATTGCACCTACCACTATTTATCTCTGCATCACCTTAAGTTTGACTGGTAGAAAATGCCTAAGGCATTAAGTCCGCCGCTGTACGTTTGTGCATAAAGTATTTAATAAATAAATAATTAAATAATTCGATTGAGAAGCGAGCCAAGAGCATCATCGGTGATGATGCACTTGTCGAGTCAAAACTCCAAAGCCTTGAGCATCGACGCCGAGTTGCTGGCCTGTCGGTTTTCTATAGTAAGTAAGTCCGTTTCCATGTACCTGGTGAGGGTCGCGGGAATCCGATGGATGCGAGACGCACAGGACCGGTCATTGTGGCGACATTTGGGGGAGGCCTATGTCCAACAGTGGACGTCTTTCGGCTGAAATGATGATGATGATGAAGTCCGTTCCATCATCGCACCACTAGACGTACGGCGTTGCGCCATCGGTACATGGTGGACATCCCAACCATACGTACAAAGCGTTTTGGGAACACATTAATTATGCGTACAGCTAAGGAGTGGAATTCCCTGCCGGAGTCTGTGTTTCCTCGTAGCAATCACCTAGAGGTCTTTAAATCAAGAGTGAATAGGTTACTTATAGGCAAGCGTGCTCCATCGTCGGCCACATCATCGCTCGCCATCATGTGAGGTAGTTGTCAAATGCGAGTCTATCAATAATAAAACAAAAAGCAGATCACGCATGATTTGTTCGTAGAACGATGTCGCGTGGCATGGATCTAGTGTAGCTCTATAAGTCTAGTTTCCATATAAAATGTATGGAGATCGACGCGCACAGATCAACGTACGTAGCAAACGCATGCGCAGTGTAGTTCTACCTTTAAAGAGCCTTTTTTTCATGAAAATTCGGCAGAAGACTCCTTCCACTCTGGTACTACAGTTTTCAACAAAACCTTAAGTAGAGTACGAAGGTGCGAGTATATAAATATCTATTTTCGTGTAGTAAAAAAAAAGTAATAAAGTAGGTAAGTTTACCATTTCATTCCTCCTTTCATTTTTGTTTATTTAAAAAAAAATACATTGCCCCACACAAGGAATTATTCCTGTACATTATATTATGTCTTAGGTGCTTCCAAATATTTAACCACAAACCCGCAGACTGATTACGTATCTTGCAAAAGCCGAACGATAGCAAAAATTGCACAAAAAATTCTCTCTAATCGCAAATTTGTATTACGTTTTAGCGAAAACCACACCATAGCAATCCCACAAAGTGCTGCCTGTATGGAAAAATCAAGTAACTAAAATGTGCATTGTCCTACTTGAATCCCTAGCGATAGCGTTTTATTTCGTACTAGCTTCTACCAGCGGATTCACCCACGCAAAAATAGGTTTTTCAATACAACCTTTGAACGACGTTTCGTCCCTTTAGGGAGTAAATCCTTTTAGGGAAATCCTCTCTTAGTGCTCGCCTACATCATAAAAGGAAACCTTGTAAAAATTTCACGCTCCTAGTCCCTGTAGTTTCGGCTGTGTGTTAATACGTCAGTCAGTCATTTTCTCCTTTTATATATATATAGATTACGTATGGTTTTTGACAGCAATGCGACAGCGATCGGCAAGCAAATTTAGCTGACAAATACGTTACCATTTCCTTGATTGTTAAGCGATCAACAATCAAGGAAATAGTAGGCGTATCGCTCTCTGATTGCCAAATAGAAATTAGTTTTACCGGAACCACTATTTGTAGGACACTTATACAAATATTAGTTTAGTGTGGGTATCAAACCAACACGTGGCGCAGTACCGTCAAGGACAACGTTAATGTTTCTCTGTTTGTCGATTTGGACCAATTTTTGTTTTTTGTTTTTTTGATTACATATATTTAGTTCATTAAATTAAGTATATATTATGTAATTTATAATTTATTTATTGTATTGTGTCTGTCATTAATTTGTATATCTTTTTATATTAACCTTTTTTTTTCTCTCTCTTTTATTGCACCTACCACTATTCTTCTCTGCATCACCCAAAGGTTGACTGGTAGAAAATGCCTAAGGCATTAAGTCCGCCTCTGTACCTTTATGTGCATGAAGTATTAAATAAATAAATAAGATGTTAATTGTTTAGGACCAAAAGAGGGAGAGAAAAAAATACTATGTGTATAATTAAACTGTCAGTCCGCTAGCAGTGGCACCCTACCCTGTCTCCTGGTGGAACGTCGATCAAAGTTACATCAACTTGAAATAACAAATAAATTAGTTGTTTTGTTTGTTATTTTAAGTCATCCAATTTCAATCGTAATTAAAACCTTGTGTTTGATGTAATACAATTTGTTTTAGAAAAAATGATGTTTTTTTTCGTAGGAAATCATCAAATTGCTCCTCTCGCTCTGGGTGGAGAGGCAGTGTCAGACTTTTACTGGCTCTTGCGTTTCAAGGCTTCTGTAATTCTTTCGAAAAATCACTCAGCTCTGGCATACGGACACTTAAAAGAACTGTGTAAGTACTGCCTTGTTGGTCTAGCGGGTGCAAGTCCGACTGCTGAATGTGGAGTGCTAGGTTCGATGTTGGGGCCGGGAAAAGAGTTATTCAAAAGATTCATCGGGTAGAAAGGCAGCTTCGTTTTATCCCAATAATAGGCATTTTGCCTTTGACAAAAATTTCTTCTTTTAGTTTTATTTATCATATCGCTTGTTAAAGGTGAAAGTTTGTATGTATGTGTGAGTGTATTTTGTACGTTATTTACTCCTTCACACGCAAACTACTGAACGGATTTGGATGAAGTTTAGCACACGGGTAAACCATGACCTAGAACGTCTCGTAACATATTTTTATTTCGCAAGTATACAAAATTATTTTTAGTATATGCGAAACCTGAATATTTGATCTGAATCAGTAACTGAAACGATTCGAAAATTCAAAAATCGATGATTTTTACATCAAGTTATATTTTTTAACCAAAAATATTTAAAAAAGGTCACAAGTTGGACACCACTGACACTAAATACAACACAGGTCACGGACAGATGAATGCGGGAGCCAAAAAACCCTTCAGTCGCCCAAATGGCCCGGTGACCATGTATTATTGCGGACAACCAGGTAACATAACAAGCTTATAAGTTTACGACAACGATGTGTTTTATTTTTCATGATACAGTTATGAAACTTTGTAGACAGATTCTTTACATAAAAATACTAGATATGTGTTTCGGGTTTCGGAATCCCGGCGGCGGTTGTAGCGTAAGGACCGTTGCCTCACACGATCGGCCGCCTCCTTTGCTAGCATTACTGATTCGCAGAAGGAGGCGACCGCCTGCTACTCCTCCTCGCTCTGGACCACAGATTTAAGAAGGGAGGAGATATGTTAAGTAGTAAAAATTGTACAGGAACACGATGTCTCCAGTTTCCCTACCACCGCCGAAACTACTACATTTGCAGTAATATTTACGCAGTCGCGCACACATCCGCAAATCATAAATCAGGCCATACTACACAGTCAATTATAAACCTTACCTCCCTAAAAACAGCGTGTATTTTCCATGCACCGTACAACTTACGCACACATGAAATGTCGATGTGCTATGCAAAAGCAATTTATTTTACATTTACGCTAGTGATTGACTAAATAGAAAAGTTATCGATTTTTCCATTTTTTTTTGTCGTGCTATTTCTTTTGGGTCCCAAAAACAAAATCATAAAATGTTAATAATAATAATTTAATAATAATAATAATTAATTATTTATTCATTGGTTTTCATAAAACCCAAAAAGTAACTATTTACCCGTATAAGGCCATTATATACGTCATTTCAGAACGTCAATATCAAATACTAAAAATCGGCCAAGTACATGTCCTGGTCCTCTAAAATCCTGAAAAGTTTAATAATTTGTATTATGAATTATTGCATGAAAAAGCTTTCAGTTACTAAAAAAACTTTAACTCAGGTCTAGTCTTAATTTAAGGATTGCCCATTCAAAAAGACTGCGTTTTTTTTTTAGAGGCTAAAGCATTTCTGGTTGAAAGTGGAATGAGCATATAGTACTATATTTTTTTAGGGAACCCATTAGGTGGCCTTCCATCAATCCATTGCTTTATTAAAATTGCATCTTTCGGGAAACTGAAAACATAAAGTAACATTGTAGTTATCTTTTTACCTAACTTACTGCTAAACCTCACCATGTAAGGCTTTTGTTAGAAAAAAAATACTGTACTATTTTTTTTCTAACAAAATAAAGTTTTGAAAAAAAAATTCTATCTTGTTAAATAAAGAGAACAAATAAAGATTTACTTCGGATATCCAACCAATCGATATTATGGTCGATAGTCTATATTAGTAGATCATACAGGTACATCATTAACTCGCCGCAACTAACAGCGGCTTTATTATGAAATACACCGCACTGATAAAGTATCGTTATGTTATTTTTACATTGCTTGTTCCGTTACTGAGCGTTAAAATTAAGTAGTGGTTAAAGAGCAATGTATGTACTGTAAGAGTAATACAGTCGCCTTGATATTTGAAAACAAAAATAACGTAGTAGCAGCCAGGGATATTATAAGATTTGTTGTTTTTACTGATTTTAAAGATAAATATAGTATTAAACTTGTACTTCCATATGGTAAGAGATTCCATGATGACCCAGGCTTCTTTTATCACTTCGGTTCTTGCATGAAACCACTGAACAACACGGCATTTTAAATTTGTTTACGATCACGTATCGCGTATCTCACAAGTTTGTAACTGACGGCCGTTTGCCCGATCGTGTGCATTTTGCGCAAGTCGCGCGGACATGCACACGCCTCCTTACCACTTCTCCTGTTTTTTTAAATTTCTATGCTCTGGACCATCGCCTGAACCAAGGCCCGGCGCGAGAGATCGCCGCCGCCATGTGTTTCGGGTTTTGTATATTAGTATATACGTTTCGTATATTAGTATAACTAATATTGTATTCTGTAGGGATTTTCTTTTTTGAGGTAAGGCATCATTCAATGACTTCTCCCGATCTAGTGTGCAGTGGGAAGGTGTGTCAGACTTTTACAGACTGACTTAATTTGCCATTTGCGTTCTAGGACCACGGTTTTCCTTTCAGAAATACAGTTCCCTGCGGCCTTAGCGATTTTCTGTTGGGATAGTTTTCTTTTTTACGTGGGCAAAGCCGTTAGCAGAAGCTAGTTCAACTATAAAACGATGGCACGTGTATATTTTCAATCCTAAATTCAAAAAATTATAAATTCAAAAAAATCTGAATTCAAAAAAATCTGAATTCAAAATAATTTAATTTCACGTAAGCCTACATGGGCACTTATAAAACGTCAGAAGCTAGTGCACGGTTCCAAATTGGTCGTTTTCTATGGAGAAGAACCGGCAAGAAACTCCATGATTACTCTTTTAAAAAAAGTGGTTGATGTTACAATATTTCCATAGTACAGTATTAATGGATATTATGTAAGAAAAGTCTAGTCAAGTCAATATTGGATCCAAAAGCACAGTAAAAATAATCGTAATAAAAAAAGTGAGTCTGTGTGTGAATAACAATAAATTAGCAGGTTACAGCTCCTATTAAAATATAAAATGTAATAATAAAACATCAAACACTTCTTCTTTTAAGGTTTAATTTTATTCGGGACAAGCCATGATGAATATTAAAATTGTAATAAAAAATAACAAGCGGGATCACGAGTTTTCATTGTTTAATACAATTGTTTCATTTACATTTATGAAAACTAAGGTTATGGGCAGGGGCGCCGACTTCGTGGGTGCTCGGGGCTCGTGCACCCATAAGAAATAAACAGTGGGTGCCAAGCATCCCTGAGAATAGACATCAAGAATCAGATCAGTAATCGCCATTTAGGTTACGTATAAATTATAACATTTATAAGAATAATAATAATATTCCACAACTATCACACAACGCCGTCTAGTTCCAAGCTAAGCAGAGCTTGTGTTATGAGTCCTAGACAATTGATAAACATACTTATATATTTCTAAATACATACATATTATAGTTAAACTTAGCAGTTAGGGCCACTAACCACTAGACCAACAGGCCAGTGTTGGTACTGATAATAAAAACTAGTTTCATTTTTATATGTATAATGGCTTCATTTTATATTTTTATGAAACATAATTAGTAATTAAGTACGCAGTATGTAAGTAGGGCATTTATTTATTTGTCAGTCGATCAATGTGCATTTCTCTTCTCACACTTCGTCATTTTTTGAGTCCATCAAATGAGAATGGGCACCCATGGGGTTATATAAAAGCCGGCGCCCCTGGTTATGAGTTAAACTTTGAATATTTTGTTGTGAGAATACACATATAATATAGTAGGTATATAATTGAATAGACATAAAGAAAAAAAAGACTTAAGTATATTTATTTTTGAATTATTATTTGCACAAAGTACAACCACATTGTGTGTTCAGGCTATCTCGTTCCATTGTATGCTAGCCACCAATGGTATGTTACTTTATTATTACCTTATAATATATATATTCTTTTTTGTTAATTGTAATCTTAATGTACATATAAACAAATAAATAAATAAAGTAAAAAGGAACAAAAGCACAGAATGAGCCGAGCGTGCCCGCACCGAAAGGGTGACCACAGCATTTGCTGGGCGTCAGATACCCAGCGCTGGTTTTCAGTTAACACCCCGCTGTGACGTGTGATCGACAAAATATAAACAACAAAATATATAATCTAAGTAAATATTGATATTTGTGTGCCTACTGTTGTATGTTTTACATGCCCGACGCGAAAATAAGACAATAATGTGATCATAGAACAATTTTATATAATAAAGGTGATCGCGACAGGCGAACCGACAAGACAAACGAAAATGCATTAATCACCGTGTAAATGCGATGCGATGTGCAAAATACATCGATAGCGACAATCGCATTTTTTTTTAAATTGATATAATCCGGTGCTTGACTGCGAACCCACCGGATGGCAAGAAGTGATGCAATCATTGATGGTGAGGCGAACTAGTTCATTAAGAACCTATTCACTCTAGCCTTGCAGACACCTAAATTATTTCTACCATAGCCTTTCCAGATAGCCCAGGCTTGCGGACGGCGAGCGATGGGTAGCACGCCAGATGTCAGTAAAATCGTTGGGGCCCAGTAGCGCCGATGCGAACTAGGGCCACAGGATTTTTTGAAAGAGATACCGTGGTCCTGAAACGCAAAGGACAACTGAAGGAACATTAGGCGATTTTAGTCAATAAAGTTTGACGCGTCCTCTCGCTCAACCTAAAGCGAGAGATGTCATCATATGATTTCCTCAACAAAAAAAAAATGTTTAAGTAGATATCTTTTCTGTGGTAGACAACATGACGACAGTGAGTACAGAAAAGGATTCTATTCAGATGCATCACCTTTTAAATATTCGTCGTACGTCTCAGATCTGCCGTCATTCAGTGATTTGTATGCACCTTCTGTCTTTAGTTTCCGAGATGAAAGTAAAGCTAAAGAAGAGATTCAGTTAAGTGTCAAACGAGACCACACTTTCGTAGTTTTTTTAGGTGGGAAATCATCTAATGACATCTTCCGCACTTTCGTGTCAGACTTTTACTGACTAAAACTCACTTCTGTTCCTTTTTTGCCTTCGTTCCAGAGCCCCGGGGTTCTCTTTCGCATCACCCATGGCCCCAATAGGTTTCGACCTTGCTGGGCCCCTACGTTTAAGACATCACATCATCACCATTTGCAGACATCTTGAGGAGTGCATGGGACACTACGCGCCGTCGATGACTTGAGCCCGGTCCGGACGGTAACCGGACACTCAGACGGCGAGCTACACATTTGTAGTTGGCACTAGCATTTACTAGCGGTTTCGTCTTGTGTGATTCGCAAATTATTCCCATCACCGCTGCTGGATTGTTCTAAAGAGTTACCGTGGCCCAGAAACGCAAAGGGCAACACGTGTGGGATTTAGTCATTAAAAATCTGGCACTGATCTCGCCCAGAGTGCGAGAAGTTATGACTTATGACTGAGTATTGTTTCCGCACTAAGTCCTATACGGACCATTGTATGTGTGCCATGGCGGCCATAATCCTTGGTAGGCTTATTCCAACCAGGTGCCGGAGAAGTAATTTGATAAGTCCCCACCCCCCTTCCAACCTTTCCTTTCAAAACCTTATTAATAAGGATAACAGCGCCGCCATAATTTCCAATTTTCTGGTTATATTTACAGTCTACAAGGAAACAAATTGATCAACATTTGATTTGTATGCAAACACCATGCAGGATTACTAATCATTCGTCTAAACCGGGCATAGATTACGGTTCAATTGCACCATTGCCAATTACTATTCGTTTAACCATAGGTTAAAAGAACTACTTACTAACTGATTGCATAATACCTCGTCTCCCAGACCAGTCTGTGAATCCTTGTAATCCATTTCCATTTACGCGACCGGTCGCGAAGTCTGTGGAACTATCTAGATCGGTATCGACAGATCGACGCCACTCACTTGCCCTTTGACTTAACGCATCGTGGTTTAAGTAGAGCGTTTAAGGTGTGAGGGAACAGCGATTGAGTCACTAAGGCCTACTGTCCATGGACGCGTAGCTTCATAGACGCGTATTCGTTAATATACGCTTGGTCACGCAAAGATGGATGGATTGTGTGAACAGTGATATGAAAGAAAAGGAAGTTAGTGATAGTATGACGGTTGACAGGATAGAATGGAAGAAAAAAACGTGTTGCGCCGACCCCAAATAAGATGGGACAAGGGCAGGAAGATGATGATGTACGCCTGCGTGAAGCTTACATACAAAATTATGAAACTGTCGACGAAGCGGCAGCGTCGTGCCGTCGTGTCGCATCTGTGAAGTTACGTGTCCGTGGATAGGAGTGGTGGTAGTGGCGTGGAAAGTTTTTGAAATTGATCACTTCAAGATATGGCCAAGTAAAATTGGCCAGATAGTTTTAAATGTTAAAGGTTGATGATATTTCAATCATTGATTTGGCCAGTTTTAGTTGTTTGTTTGTTGGCCACGCAACATATACATACATCGCCTTTACCGTTGGTGAAATACAGGGTAATGTTGTATCCCTTAGAAACGGTGATACTGATTCGGTAGTTTTGTTACTATTTTGGTGTACAATAAAGTCTATTCTATTATATTGATTTCTCTTACATATAATTTAACTAGCTTCTTCCAGCGGCTTCGTCTCTGTGAAAGTTGATAATCATCCCTGGGGATAATACTCCTGGGATATATCACATAAAAGTATAAAAAAAATCTACTTTACGTGCAGGACGACCTATGTACTAACAGGCAGATGGACGGACAGACATACAGAGATACATTTGCATTTATAACATTAATATGGAAGTTTGAAATGATATCAGCTTACAAATTGGACCACCCACTAAAGTGACAGCTCTAAGATTACGCATGCGGAGTCGTGAACGCGAGAATCAGATGCTACTTGACCATTTTAGGTGAACGCTTACGTTAAGGGCACTGTGGCGTAACAGCTAGCTTTGTTTGTGAAAGGCTATGATTTCTTCATTAAGAATAGATTTGTAAATCAATTTATTTGTAATAGGATTTGTTTTGATGATTGTTATTATTGTGGCACACAAATTTAAGTGGTTTGATGATTGGCAATTGATATATTTGAATTCCATCGTAGGTGTGGGCTTGCGAACGGCGAGTAGCGGTAGCTTGCAGTCCGGTCGTCCGGTAACCGTTCGGACCGAGCCCAAGTCGTCGATGGCGCGTAGGTAGTGTTCCACGCGCGTTTCAAGGAGTTGTCAGCAAAACCGTGGGGGCCCAGCAGGGTCGAAGCCTACTGGGCCATGGGTTCGCTTCTGAAAGAAAAACTCTGGGTCCTAGAACGCGAGGCAAAGAAGGAACGTAGGAGTGGGGTTTTTGTCAGTAAAAGTCTGACACGCCCTCCCGCTAAGCTCTAGAGTGGGAGAAGTGGGAGATATATTGATTACTATTGTGCCTTTAAGGCGTATAGTCCCTTAAACGTCTGGCCGGAATTAAATGCACATATACTCATACCCGCCTCCGGAGCGAGGAGGAGTGGCAGGCGGCTGCCTTCTTCTGCAAAGCAGTAATGCTAGCAGAGGAGGCGGCCGATCGCGCTAGGCAACGGTGCTCACGCACCAACCGCCGCCGCCGCCGCCGCTGGGATTCCGATCCCGATTTCCGGCCACCGTAGGCGCGCGCTTGCGGCTGGCGAGCAATGGCTAGCCCGACGTTCGGCCGTCCGGTAACTGTTCAGACCGAGCCAAAGTTTGACACTATCTACCGCTCCGCCGGATTTGTCATTAGATGATTTTCCAACCTAAAAAAAAATACCCGCCTAGGTAGCAGTACTGACCTTTAAATCCATTTTCTTTGTGAAATATAAATTGATATACATATATACATATGCTATGTACATTCTGAAGAATATTTAACCAGTAATTTATTTGTGTAAATATATTTCTAAAGATCAAAGCCGTTTGAAAAGAGTAGGGAAAATAAGCAAAAACATATCATGTTGTTAAATAATATTTTTTTTTGGCAAAAGTCTGTTTTTTATCTTACGAAAACAATCATATGTTGATAATGTTGAACATGAATAATAATAAACATATATTTTTTTCAAACCTATTGACTCAGTCGTTACCGAAGAGTAGGCTTCAGAATGTTACTGTTTTATAGCACTGTTCGGGAGTTACGGCCTTAATTGCCTCGTTGATCTCGAGGTCGCAAGCGCGATGGCTGAGCTGGTCCTGAGTTCGATGACCAGTTCGGGCAAGAAGTGCTATTGAATTTTTTATGAATTACTCTATAGAAAGAAAGAAAGAAAGAAGGAAAGAAAGCAAGAAAGAAAGAAAGAAGGAAAGCAAGAAAGAAAGAAAAAAAGAAAGAAAGAAAGATAGATAGATAGAAAGAAAGAAAGAAAGAAAGAAAGAAAGAAAGAAAGAAAGAAAGTAAGAAAGAAAGAAAGAAAGAAAGAAAGAAAGAAAATATGTTTATTTGGCTCACCATGATTCATGAATCAACAAGCAATGGATTTACAAACTAAAATTAAACATGAAAAGATATGAAGAAATAAAATTAATAATAACAATATGTCTAACGGCTACGTCAAATAGGTCCAGTTCAGCATAATGCCAGACAACTACGTAGCAGTTGACGCTGGTTTATAGCTTTATTTTTTGAGTTT
Organism: Mythimna vitellina; assembly: GCA_949316375.1. Lineage (NCBI taxonomy): Eukaryota > Metazoa > Arthropoda > Insecta > Lepidoptera > Noctuidae > Mythimna > Mythimna vitellina. The sequence goes on along the minus strand of OX438695.1, from coordinate 18,871,785 downwards.
TGAAATTGGTGGTTTTTTTTTTTAGGTGCGATCATCATCTAATGATAAATTCCGCTCTGAGGCGGAGCGGGAGATAGTTTTATACTTTTACTGACAAAAAACCCACTCCTGTTCCTTCTTTGCCTTCGTCCCAGGGCTCCGCGTTTCACTTTCACAGTACCTGTGGCCCCAGTAGGCTTCGACCCTGCTGGGCCCCTACGATTTGCTGACATTTCCCTAAGGCACGTGTAGAGCAGTACGCGCCGTCGACGACTTGGGCTCGGTCCGGACAGTTACCGGACGGTCGGACGGCGAGCCGCCCATTGCTCGCCGTCCGCAAGCCTCGAGTTGGTTTTGTGACACACCCTCTTGTCTCGGAAAGCACGTCAAGCTGTTGTTCCTGCGCCTGACCTATTTTTGCTCGTTTTGGATTGCCGTCCAACGGAATATAAGAGTAAAGAAACAGAGAGTACACCTGTGTTGGCGCAAGTACTTGTGGACATCACCTGCATATGCGCCTAATCTCTGTTGAGATTGACCACCATGAATGAAAATCGGCTGGGAGGATTATTGTGCCTACTAGCTTATACTGCGGCTTCACCTGACGGAAAGCCGAAAAGAATCCCAAGGGAATATAATCCCGGGACAAAAGTATCCCATGTGGTATTCCAGGACATGATATATCTGTATGCCAAATTTCACACAAATCCTTAGACATGAAGGGTTATCAAACAAAAAAATATAATATTAGTGTATAGCATAGCATAAACAGCCTTTTTTTAATGTTCCCACTGCTGGGAGTCAAGCATCCTCTCTAGGAGAGGGAATGGGCTGTAATCCACCACGCGGGCTTAGTGCGGGTTGGTGAATCTCACATGTCTTCGAATTTTTTGGTACTAGAATATGCCGGTTTCCTCACGATGTTTTCCTTCACCGTTTTGAGAGCAGTGGTGATGAAATAAATTACACAAAGTAATGCGCTTAACTGGGTTTGAACCCACAACCTACAACTCGTAAGTTGGGGCCGTTACCACTCGGCCACCACTGTTCTCAATATTAGTGTGATGTGATTTATTACATTGTACTCCAAAATGCATATCGATGATGTGATAAAAGGCTGCCCGACTTGAACGGGATTGAGCAGGACATGTCTGCCGTATGCCCGAACTGTGGACCTATAAATATCTATGTATAAAACACAAGATTGAATATAAGAATTAAGATATAAAAAAAAAGAAAAAAAGATAGACAGATAGGATAGGATGAAATAGGTTGGGTTGGGGTTGGGTTGGATGAGATAGGTTAGATTGAATTAAGTATATATTATATTTATTGTATTGTATCTGTGATTCAGTTGTATATCTTTTTTATATGAACCTTTTTTCCCTCTCTTTTATTGCACCTACCACTATTCTTCTCTGCATCACCCAAAGGTTGACGGGTAGAAAATGCCTAAGGCATTAAGTCCACCTCTGTACCTTTAGGGGCATAAAGTATGTAATAAATAATAAATAAATAAGATTGGTGCCTGACACAGCGACACGGGGCCGCGATAGACGGATGGATATCTTTCATAAGAATTGGAAAGAAGAAACGTGAAGTCTTTGATTTACCTCTTTTAGTTTGAAAGGAAATTGAACAGTCCTTGATGCAACAGGAAATTGAAGTCTTTATAGGTATTTATACACAGTTGAAGAAATAACGTCTGTTATTGACTTATTTGACTGTACAATACATTTGTGTTTTTTTAATTCTTGATAGGTTCGCGCTTGACCGCTATCTCTTCTGATGGATAGCGACGACAACGGTCGATGATGGAGCGCGCTTACCTAGAAGTAACCTATTCACTCTTGACTTAAAGATTCCCGGGTTGTAGCCATCAAAAATAACACAGATTCCGGCAAGGAATTCCACTCCTTAGCTGTACGCACAATGAATGTGTTCCCAAAACGTTTTGTTTTTGTTTTCAGATATGTGATTGTTAGATTTCCTGTTTCAGCTCACCGATTATCATGACCTTCCTGCCCTTATGTTATTTGGGGTCGGCGCAAAACGTCTTTTGCCTTCCCTTCCTCCTTTCACGCTATCACTAACTCCCTTTTCTTTCATATGACTCCACACACAATCCATTCATATTTTCTTTGGCTCTCTCTCCCTCTCCATTCATCCACAAGTATACTCATAACTGTTTTAGTAACATGCGTCATCCCTCCTCTTCATCTATATATATATAAAAGGGGAATTTGACTGACTGACATATCAACGCACAGCCGAAACTACTGGGATTAGGAGCGTGAAATTTTGCTCAAGGTTACCTTTTATGACGTAGGCGAGGACTAAGAAAGGATTTTCCAAAATTCGCTCCCTCAAGGACTGAAGCGGGGGTCCAAAGTTTGTATGGAGAAATCTAAATTCATGCGAGTGAAGCCGCGGACAGAAGCTAGTATGGTTATAAAAAGACAAACGATACCCTTTTAACTTTTCAGTCACTTGCGCTATTCAGTTACTTTCAGCTCGTAAATAAGATTTTGAATACAAAATATTGATATTGTAAAGGTGTCCCCTTTTTCTTCGCGTTGCTATTTCGCCACTCCTGGGAAATTAAATTCATTTCTGCGTCACCGAGCTGAAAATTATGTATTAAACATCAGATTTAGAGGCTCAAGTATTATAGAGCGTTTATTAATGATTATATTCTCACTAGCTTATGCCAGTGGCTTCATCTGTGATAAGTTGGAAATACAGAAACATACTCCCGGATAAAAACCATCCTAATTCCTAATTTAAGACAATGACATGTTCTATCCACCCGAGTGGTCGAAGCGTGGCTTGAAGAGATGACAGCAAAACCGTAGGGGCCCAGCAGGGCCGAAGCCTGCTGGGGCCATGGGTTAACTTCCAAAAGGGATACTGGGGGTCCTGGAACGCAAGGCAAAGAAGGAACATAGGAGTGGGTTTTGATCAGTAAAAGTCTGACATGCCCTCCTGCCCGCCCTAAAGCGGGAGAAGTCATTGGATCTAAATCCAATCAGTCGTTTCGATGTGAAGAGGTAACAAGCAGATATAGTGACTTTCTTATTTATAATATTAAGTATGGATATAGGACCACTGATAAATGATTCATTTGATGATATTTTGTTGTAAGAATTAGTACATCCATCTTTTTATTTTTTCAAGTGGGGCGCCATAAAATGATCCCTCTCGCTCTTGGTCTACCTAGAGCGACTGTCAGACTTTCACTGACTAAACCCACCTTAGATATTCCTTCAGTTGACCTTTGCGTTTCAGGGTCGCGGTAACTCTTCCGAACAATCCCACATCTGGTGGGGCACATCCGTCTTTTATTTTTCTTATGTACGTTGACTTTTCAAATCAACTAATGTTAAATGCAAAGTGTGAAACCATTAGAGATTACAACATCTTAAAATGATTATGACATATTTTGAAAGTACCTATTAACTCTTATAATACATTAGGTTTAATGTCTGCAATAACGTTTATTTTTATTTAGAAATATCACAATATTTCTTAATAACTTTTATTATATTCCGCCTAGTTACTGCTTGCATTTCTGGGCAAAACTCTCTTCATTCTTATTCTAGTTCTCTGATCTTTTTCTTGCCAATTCCTAAGGAAGATAACTAAGTCGTTCCACCGTAATGCGATTTCGGGGCACCAATTTTGTGTTTTACGGACCAAAAAGGTCCAGACTAGTCCCACGCAAGATGGGCAGTCGAATATCACAGATAGCCCTCTGTGCAGAGGATGCATGGAGTCAGAAGAAACTGTCACGCATGTGCTCCTCGAGTGCACAGCCGTCAGTGAGCACCGAATTCACTTATAGACTATCTGTTTCTGGAATGAGTTGGGTTGGTTGAAGTAAAGGCCGCCAAAGCCCGCACCTATCGGACCATTGTGCGTAATGGTCCTATAAGGACTAAGTGCGGAAACCAGACCACAAACATAAGATAAGATGGGCAGCCGATGTGCATAAATTAATTCAATTATAACCAAACAACGTACATCTGCCCCCTTAGCAAGTTACGATCGTTTCGTTTGCGTTGAACGCCTCGAGTAGGCCACGCCTCCGATTCTTTTGTTCTGACCACGTGACTGAGCGTTGAGATGACGTCAGAACAAAGGAATCGGAGGCGTGGCCTACTCGAGGCTTTCGACGCAATCAAAACGATTGTAACTTGGCTAGGGGGGCTGTTTATATAAAAGCCTGTAAAGTCCTTGCTCACTGACTCATTAAAGTCCAGACCAAACACATGGGTCTAGAACGCTGAAACTTTGTACAGAGGTTCCTTTTATATGTAACTATCTTTTGCCAGCGGCTTCGCCCGCGTGATAGTAGGTTTTCCATACAAACTTTGGACCCACGTTTCATCCCTTTAGGGGAAGAATTTTGGAAAATCCTCTCTTAGTGCTCGCCTATATAATAAAAGGAAACCTTGTGACTTCAAATTCTTAGTCTCAGTAGTTTCGGCTGTGCGTTAATATGTCAGTCAGTTTCTTCTTTTATGTATATAGAGAAGAAAGGACCCCCCTAGGGTGATAGAATGTGGTCCAAACTTTGTATGGAGAAACCTATTTTCTTCCATCAGAAGCTAGTACGTACATTACAGTGTATCATTGTTTGTATGTACGTGCAAGTTTTTAATGCAAAGATCACGAATGTTAGTCGTTTTCCTAAGACGATAGGCACGATTCATCTCGGTTTAGAAAATGGCATTAGATTTTTATAAAGCCACGTGTCACGAACATTTTGAAATGGTTGTCACATTGTATATTGCTTTTCCCCCGTGTTTCGGCATCCGTGGAGTATCGCATGAGAAATATGCATTTCTAAGGATAATAGATAGCTTATGCTAATTAATAGTGATAGCGCAGAATCAATCAGCGATAGAATTGTAGTCTTTCCATTTATCTCCCAATAAACATTTAATTAGGGTTCCGTACCTCAAAAGACAAAAAAGGGAACCCGTACAGGATCACTTTGTTGGCTGTCCTTCTGACTGTCTGACTATCTGTCTGTCTATCTGTCAAGACCCTTTATCTCGGGAACACGTGGAGGTATCGAGTTGAAATTTAAACCATCTACTCAAGTCTGCGGACGTAAGTTAACGAGAAAAAAGATACTTAGGTTTATGTGACAAAAAACTTACATTTCGACACTCGAGGAAATCAAAATTTATAGGGTACTTTCCATTAACCCAGAATCTTGAAATTTGGCATAAAGCAAGGTTTATCTTCTAAGGAAAAATCTTCCGAGACTCTATTCCGGAATTGAACGAAATTTACGGAACCCGCAGAGCGCGGGTCCACCTTGTATAACATGCGTTATATTTTATTCGTGTACAGGCAAACCTATGTGTGTATATTTATATTTATAATCGTTGCATATTATTTGCCTAGTACCAGTTCTATCTTAGTTTGTAATGTAACTCGTGTGATAGCAATCGGTCGACCTGTTCTGTCGCGCGTGATATGTCGTGTTGCAGGTTATATTGAAAGTGGCTACTGTGTCACCTTTGTAACTCAAACCAGCAGGAAACCTATGTTTTGCAACAGCTCGATATTATCAACGATATTGCTCTCAGGCTTAGGTACTCTAACATCAGCCTCCCTAGTCATGTTACAATCGTTTCGTTCGCGCCGAACACCTGGAGTAGGCCACGCCTCCGATTCCTTTGTTCTGACGTCATCTCAACGCTCAGTCACGTGGTCAGAACAAAGGAATCGGAGGCGTGGCCTATTCGAGGCGTTCGGCGCGAACGAAACGATTGTAACATGACTAGGGAGGCTAGTAACTTGGCTTGGGGGGCTGAAAGTAAATGCGGGAAACGTTTCGATCGTGTAAACGTAAAATTAACTTGCACTCGGCAGTCTGTATCGTGGTGGGTGCGTTCACAAACGCAGAACAACTTTCTGTAGGCCATACATTAAATAGGTACCTACGTCCTATTACTGGATAAGGTCTATCTATCCATTTGCCAATTCTCAATTTCTCATCCCCATTCGTTAAGTCGTTTAAGTCTGATAGAGTAACGAAGATGTACAGATGTACATACAAACTTTCGTTTTTATAATAAAATTATTATCAATATGATTAATATAACATTTAATTAGTAGGTAACTAGTAAAATAAAACACGCGTTTAAATTATAATATGAACTTAAAACTATAATTAAATCGGCTTTAGAAATCAATGAATCCTTCTACGCAACCATCAAAATTATAAATACATACATAACAAATTATAAATTCATGGAATTCACGACAAATAAAAAGTGAATAAAATCGTCTCATTACGAGAAATATCCAAAGGTGTTATGTCAAAAGCTTTCTATAGGGAAAAACATGAGTATATATGTTAATAAAAATGTGAAATGGTAAGGCTATGTGAATTTGTACGGTAACGTTAAATCCGTCAAATGAAAGCCTTTCGTGGGATGACGCAATGGTTCGGTGGGTTTCCCTCGATTGTAGGGTGACCATGTATATGGAAGGACGTGGGAATGTTCTAAAGAGTTAAATGGAAAGAGCTATTGAAGGAGAATTTATTTAACCTTAAAAAAAAGAAAGGGACGATTAGGTAATTAGATTGTTTTTTGAAATTATTCGCTGAATTCAAATATTAAAATTGTATGTTAATCATCTTTGTTTTATTTGTCTTATCTATCTCTGAGGTTTTTATTATTATTTATTTATCTTACGTGTTGCGCCGACCCCAAATAAGATGGGACAAGGGCAGGAAGATGATGATGATCTATCTCTGAGGTTTTTATTATTATTTATTTGTAATATTGTTGGCTACACGGGATTTTTTATTAGAAATTCCGGGAAGATTCGTATTAATATCAACATTTCGACGCAAGTACATGAATAACCAACTGAGAGCAGTGATGACCGAGTGGTAACGGCCCCGACTTACGACTTGTATATAGGTCGCGGTTTCAAACCCAGCCAGGCGTATTACTTTATGTAATTTATTCCATCACCACTGCTCTCAAAACGGTGAAGGAAAACATCGTGAGGAAACCGGCATGTCCTAGAACTAAAAATTCGAAGACATGTGACATTCACCAATCCGCGCTGGGCCCGCGTGGTGGATTACGGCTCATTCCCTCTCCTAGAGAGGAGGTCTGAGTCCCAGCAGTGGGAACATTAAAAGGCTGATTATGCTTAGGCTTATGAAATAAATAACTCTACTTAATTCCGACCTCTGAATTATAGGTCAAGTATAGACCAGATGGTCACCCTACTCACTCTCAGCATCGATATTGATGGAGCGTATTTTGTCGTCATTACTTTCGATGTAAATGCCCGACACCCTGTTGAACTTATCAACAGGTTTCTGTCGAATTGTGTGGAAACCGATCCGCGGAACATTACGTTCGTGCGTTCGAATGCTGGTGTAGACACGCCCTTACTCTGAAGTTATAGTATGGTGTTTACGATTACGATGACCTGGGTCGTAAACATTGAAGGGTATTTAAGATTTCTACAAGTGCCAGGTTTTTTTTTGGTTTTGTTATTATCACTTGGACGATAAATGGAAATCGATAAAAAGAGTCGCGAGATTTTTTTTTAAGTCTGAAATATGATCTGAAATATTATATATACTTTATGTTACGTTAACCGTTCTCCAGATATTTTGTAAGTTCCCATGTAGGTTAAAATATTAGGGGTTAAAGTATGAAATTGCCGTTTTTTAAAACGGGTTGCTTTGAAGTGAGGATGGACTTGGAATTATAAGTTCAAATAAACTTTATATTAAAGGTACTTACGTTATTCTTTTTTCAAAATTAGGTATTTATTGGTTTCTTTGTGTTTTGTATTTTCTTGAACCGTACCTTTAATATAAAGTTTCATAAAACTCAAAGCAACCCGAACCAAAAGGGTTCATAGCAACCCGTTTCAAAAAAAAGCAATTTCATACTTTAACCCCTATTATTAAAATTAATGAAACGACCTTACCGATCCAGGATTCTAATGTTACTAAACACTATGACATAATGTCGTAAAACTGTATTGTAGCCTTAATTTCCTTTTCAAGTCCTGTAATAGTCATAACCCTTATATAAACTGTAAATTTAATTGCGTGTCTGCACGCTACGTTGTACTAGTCAGACGTAGCCTGGACTTTCTTCGTGACTAAACCTTTGTTACGTCATCTTGGGTTATTGAAACGATAAGGATATTGAGTAGATTCTGTAATGGGTTCTGTTGCAACACTATTTATGGGAGTTTAGTGTAAACCTGATTATAAGGCACGTTGGCACAGTGCTTGTGCGAATGGCTGCTGCGTCGCATGTCGTAGGTTTGGTTCCCGTACGGAACAGTTATTTAATGATAATGATTTGTATTAAGTGATTTGTGTTATATTTTTTAAATAGAATTTTTTAAATATTACATTGTAATATAATGAATAAATGAGTATACATGTTGGTGGAGAGGGAGAGGGAGGCCAAAGAAAAGATGGATGGAGTGTGTGAAGTGATATGAAAGAAAAGGAAGTTAGTGATAGCATGGCGGTTGACAGGATAGAATGGAAGAAAAAAACGTGTTGCGCCGACCCCAAATAAGATGGGACAAGGGCAGGAAGATGATGATGACATTGTAATATAATAATGACTCTCTGCACGTGTTGGTTTCGACTGTTAGTGCAGAGTGCACCTGTCATAAAATAAATAAATAAATTTGTATGGTCTACAGATAGTTTTTTTTGGTTCTAAGTTTCTTGTGTATGTTAGTTTATATGCTTGTGTGTGCATCCCACTATACATGAATGTGGCAATGATCTTCAAAAAACAAAAAAAATAATAATCAAGTTTAAATGTCCGTTTCTGAATTATTTGATTAACGCTGAATCCTTAATAACCTGTAATTTCCAAGTTTGTTTGGCTGATTTAGTTTGTGATTAAAGTTTTTTAAAACGCCTATAGAGAGGGACTTTTTTTAAAATAATGATAAGAAAGATGTAATTACCGGCTGCGGTGTTCCCGGCCGTTTGTAATTAAGGTTTCTTGAAGGCTAGAGTGAATTTAGACTTTAATTCTTTATAATCAGGTGGGATCGCAGTTAAGCACTAGTTTCATCATCATCATTTCAGCCGCAAGACGTCCACTGTTGGGCATAGGCCTCCCCCAAGTGTCGCCACAATGAACGGTCCTATGCGTCTCGCATCCATCAGATTCCCGCAACTCTTAGCAGGTCATCGGTCTTGTAGGAGGCCTTAGACGGAGCACTATATCATATCATCAAAAAAAAAAGATTGAAATCGTCACAGTTTCGAATAGTCAAGATGCATTACTGCCCCCCTAGACAAGTTACAATCGTATCGTTCGCGCCAAACGCCTCGAGTAGGCCACGCCTCCAATTCCTCTGTTCAGACGTCATCTCAACGCTCAGTCACGTGGTCAGAACAAAGGAATCGGAGGCGTGGCCTACGAGGCCTTCAGTGCGAACGAAACGATTGTAACTTGGCTAGGGGGGCTGAATAAAAAAACTTGGTAAATTAAGAAGACGATGAGTAGAATTTATAGACGTCAATAAGTAAAACAATAAAGCAAAATTAATATAATGAACAATAATAAACAAAAGCACATTATTATACGACACACAATGATGTAGCGTGCCATATCATAATACAAGTCGACTTAATATTATAGTGTAAGTCAACGTTCCATCGGTTTGTAAATCTAGTCGGTCCGGAAAATATGATTGTAAAGATGGGTTTAGACTAGAGACCGGCCCAAGATTCAGTTTCGGCAAAAATAAACTGTTATCGGCTGAGGTTTCGGCCGAATATTCGGCTCGACCGAAATTAGTGTTTTTATGCTGACGATTGTGATTCAGGGTTAAAAACTGACTGGTTATGTACGCCTATTTGAGTTATAATTTTTGTGTAATCGTTAAATCAATCGGGCGATCCACATAATGGTGAGACTCGGGCGATTCTTCCCGCTGAATCCGAAACAGGTACCTTCCAAAACATCCACATCGGGGGAGGGCCTACGCAGAAAGAGAGAACACTGTGGCGCCTCTGTAGCTACTCCTCAGAGAGAGGACTTACCCCCGCGATTTTAGCTCACCATGGCTCTGAAACGGGAAAGGCTACTAAAGGAACACCGGTGGGTTTTAGTCAGTAAAAACTTGACACTCCCTCTCGTGTCTCTGAGTCTAGAATACCAACAAAAAATTGCTTTTAGATTGTACCTAGTTCTATTATTTGTTTTTGTGCTTGCGCTATTATTTTATGCTAAAATAAACTTTTTACTTTCTTTCCTACAGTCTGAACCCACCTTAAGCCCACCAATCCGGAAGACAGCTAGTTACGTGGAAATCCGGTGCCATGCGCACGCGATGCATTGTTGATCTTGTCACATGAACTGGGAGACATTCATCTTGATAACACACGCACGCAGAGATAGGCTTGTGCTATGGAGAGGGTACGTGATTTTTTTTATGTGGGAAATTATCCAATGACATTTCTCGCTCTTGGGTGGGGCGGGAGACAACGAAGGAACAGGAGTGGATTTTTAGTCCGTAAAAGTCTGACACTATTTCCCGCTCCGCCCAAGAGCGGGGGATGTCATAAGATGATTTTCCCACCGATTATTATTATAAGCAAAGCTGGCAGTTTTCCACCAGAACTGCGCTAAATGTAATGCTGTGATTTTTTTTTATGTGGGAATCATCCAATGACATCTCTCGTCCTTGGGTGGGGCAGGATGCAACGAAGGATCTGGAGAGGATTTTTAGTCCGTAAAAGTCTAACACTATCTCCCGCACCGCCCAAGAGCGGGGGATGGCATAAGATGATTTTCCCATCGATTATTATTATAAGCAAAGCTAGCATTTTTCCACCAGAACTGCGCTAAGTGTAATGCTGATGAAAAAAGTGGAATGATGAAAAGAGTGAATGATAAAAGTGGGTAGGTATAACGGTGATGATACTTCTCCCAAACGAGTTATTTCAAAAGAATCTTTTTCTCGCCTATTGATTGTTTTGTATAAAACTTCGTGTTTCATAATTAAACGCAAATTCTAATATTAATTTGACCAAGAGGTCAGTGTTATCATTTTAACTCATTTGTTTAGATTAAGAAATATTATTTAAATTAAATTCTCGTTTAGAAACGACCAGAAATGGTGGAAGAAACCATTTGCTTCTTGGTTTGTCTAAATTTTTATTGAAATTAGTTACTTACGAATGCAAATTTTGAACTAGTGTTGCTTATAAATATTATGGAGATTTTTTAACAACTTTCAATTACAGTGTATCTATGTTTACTGTTGTTTAATTATTTATTACATAATTTACTATTTTTGACCTTTGAATATTTTCTAGTTTTGTAACTCAATCGGCAAAAAAAAATGACCAAAGTTTCTGTCATCGGACAACCCGACGTACGGCGAGTGTCCATCCTTACATTGTTGACACTTCTACGGTCCGAACTAATCGCTTCGCGTCATCGTTTATACCGCGTACATCGAAGGACTAGAACAATTTGCTTGCTGCGGTTTTCTCGCAGACTAGTCCTCACCTCACCATCAACGATTCCATAAGTGCTAGACTTTTGCTGATTAGAAACCCACTCCTGTTCCTTCTTTGTCTTTGTCCCAGGGCCCCGGGTTTAACTTTCACACTACCCGTGGCCCTAGTAGGCTTCGACCCTGCTGGGCCCCTACGATTTACTGATATCTCCCTGAGGTGCGCGTGGAACAATACGCACCGTCGACGACTTGGGCTCGGTCCGGACGGTTATCGGACGATCGGACGGCGAGTTACCCATTGCTCTGTAAGAGAAATCAATAGCAAAAAGAATTATGTCAACCAACCATAACAAAACGAACTTGATACTATTTAGTAGATTGCTATAGTTTTTTATCAGGCGTTATTTGTCATAAATAAAAACACTCTATGACTGAAATTTTAAGTTTCCCATTTTTAAATACAGTTTTGGTACTACGCAGGCGCAGTGCGGGTTGGGTTCAGATTTGAAAAATTATAACGATTTTATAAAATTAAAAGAAAAAAAACCTGCCAAGTGTGAGTCGGACTCGTGCAGGAACAAAGGGTTCCGTACCATTATTTATAAAAACGGCAAATAAAACAAGTCTGTTGTATACTTGTATGTGAGCCCACTAAAACATTTATTTTATTCTGTTTTTTTTTTAGTATTTTTTGTTATAGCTGCAACAGAAATAAATTATCTGTGAAAATTTCAACTGTATAACTATCACAGTTCATGAGATACAGCCTGGTGACAGCTTGACAGACAAACAGACGGATGGACAGCGGAGTCTTAGTATTAGGGACTAGTTTTACCCTCTGGCTACGGAACCAATAAAAAAGATGCTAAGAAATCCCTACTCCATGCTATACAGGTTGTAACGGACATACTTTGTTTTTTTTTTTATTGGGTTTAAACCAGTGCTTGACTCCGATCCCACCTGATGGTAAGCAGTGATGCAATCATTGATGGTGAGGCGTACTAGTTGGCTCACGGTATTTCAATGAAACTTGGCACAGGGGACAACCATGTCCTAGAACAGTACATAAGATATTGTTTATCCCGGAAGTATATTCCTCTGGTTCAATTTTTTACTTTCACGCAAGTGAAGCTGCTGGCAGCAGATATTATCTACATAAAAATGAGTCGGCAATGTCATTCTGTCCAGTCTACAAACTACCAGATATGAAAGCATCTCATAATGATGGGTCAAAAGCAGGTCAAATGCAACTGCAGAGATCTGTTTACGCAACTACGAAACTAGACGCGAACTAAGAATTTCCTGCTTGCAAAATTTTAGATTTGTTAAGTGTGGTAGTCTGTATTGGTATGTGTGTATAGTTTCGTATGCTGTAACGAATTTACATATCAATACAACACCGACTTTTAACCGACTTCCAAAAAAGGAGGTGGTTATCAATTCGGTTGTATTTTTTTTTTATCTTTGTGATCGTTTTAGTGTTTTTTTTTAGTGAAATAGGTTAATTTTTTTTTTGTAAATAGTTTTTTTAATTTAGTATAATTGTTTCGTCTCGTCGTCGATGTAAGCGTTCGTTTATACCGTTTATATAAGGTTTGGAACAATTTGCATGCTGCGGTCTTCCCTTCCGATTATAATTTGGGTGTCTTTAATGCTAGAGTGAATAGGCTTTTAATAAGATATTGCGATTCACCATCAACGATTGCATCACTGCTTCATCTTAGTTTTTCTTTTAACGTCTGAAAAAAGGTACAGAAAAAGAAAGATGAGCAATTATCCTTTCCCTTTTTCCATGTCGTTCTTTGCTAATTAACGTTAGGAATGCTAAGTATAGGCTGTTACTAACTTGTCCACTTTCTACAAGACTGCTTATCAATCTTCTAACGTAATAAAACACTTCATTATCAACTTTACAAATCTCTTTTCTCTTTTGCCGTGCGATGGAAACTAAGTGTTGATGTCAAATGATGGTATGTCATCTATATTTATATTTATAAATAAAAGAAGAAACTTCCTTTTTTTTAAACTATTACACAACGTCGTCTAGTCTGTCTAGTCACAACGTAGACTAGAGCTTGTGTTATGAGTACTAGACAACTGATAAACATATTTATATATTTCTAAATACATACATAAATATATAAATTAAACCCAGACATAGAACAAATGATTGTGCTCATCACACAAACATTTGTCCTGGGTGGGAATCGAACCCATGACCTCCGGCATAGCAGTCAGGGCCACTAACCATTAGACCAACAGGCCAGTCAACAGGCCAGGCCAGTTACTGATTGACATAGTCAAAACTACTGGCACTAGGACTGTGAAATTTTGCAAGAGGTTTCCTTTTATGACGTAGGCGAGCACTAAGAGAGGTTTTCCCAAAATTCACTCCCTAAGGGGATGAAACGGGGTTTCAAAGTTTGTATGTAGAAAGCTACTCTGACGCGGGCGAATCGCGGGAGGGTGTGTCAGACTTTTACTGACTAAAAACCCACTCCTGTTCCTTCGTTGCCTTTCGTACCAGGGCCGAGTCTTCCTTTCAGAATCAGACCCTTGGCCCCAGTAGGCTTCGATCCTGCTGGCCCCTACAGTTGCTGACATCTCCTTGAGGCGCGCGTAGAACAGTACGCGCCGTCGACGACTTGGGCTAGAATCCAATAGTGTATGTATAACCTTCTACAGATAAATATACTTACAATCCATACTAATATTATAAATGCGAAAGTAATCTGCCTATCTCTTTGTTACCCTTTCACGGTTAAACTACTGAACTGATTTTGATGAAATTTGGTTCGAAGAAAGTTTGAATTCCAAGGATGGACATAGGGTACTTTTTATCTGTCTTCAACTTCGACTTCACGTCCGCAATAACGAATATTCACGCGGACGAAGCCTCTGGAAGAAGCTAGTATTGCATAAAAGTCTTGTGGTGTCTTTATGTAGTAAATTATATACCCATCAGAAGCTGTATTGTTAGGTTTACCACAACAAATAGACGTTTAGTCGAAGATAATATGTATTGTGTTCTTACCACGCGATTATTGTATTTGTGGCTTTAGTAAGCCGTATTGATTTAATAAATATTGGCTTGAAGTGCAATTTTTTTTCGTAATAAACGACCATCAGAGGTCTCTTTAGGGAGCTCGTGGTAACGCGATCCATTTTACAACCTAAATTGAATTGTTAAAGAGATGTACGAGTAGCTATAGCTAATAGCTTCATCACTCTTTTTCATTCGCACGCACATCATGGTAAGGCCTCAGTATATCTCCTTGGGATATATAATTGGTCGCCGTATTGAAAACGGCTGGAAAAGCTCCTGGTTTATGAAGACGCTTATTAAAGTTCTTTTTCTCCCTCTTTGCATGTCGATGTACTCTAAGAATTTTTGTTAGAGTACTCTAGCAAATGAAACAATCGTAACTTGGCTAGGGGGGGCAGATAGAAACATATCTCTGAAACACGTCATATCATCATAGCCGCATTGTCACGCTGCCCCGGTCCGGGAAAGCCTTTAGAGCTCGTGCCGCATATATTATAGTGTAAATTGAATCACAAAAGGTCAAGTTACTGACATTTAGAACTAAACAGATGTTATTTCTATAAGCAGTGAATATACTGAGCTTATACAGTAATTTATTAGGTGTTATTATCTTTTGAATAACATCTTTACATAGGTGAAAATGTAGATAATTATGTAATTGTTTATTGACCTCATAAATTAACATTTTCAACGCAATAAGAGTACAAGCTCTTCTTGCGTTGAAAATGTTAATTTTGTCGGAATAAGATTTATTAGCTGATGGGATAGATTAGAAAACACATCTACTCTAATATATTTATTTATTTATTAAAACTTTATGCACTAGTAAGAAACACTGTACAAAGGCGGACTTAATGCTTTAGGCATTTTCTACCAATCGAACTTAGGGCGATGCAGAAATATAACATGGTAGGTGCAACATAATGGTAAACTAGATCAGAAATACAATAATAAATATATACTTAGATACATACAAACAAATTGACCATGTTTTTATGAAAAAGGAATCCAACAAATCAATGCTGTGATGATTGCACCAACTTCCTGCGAATGTATTCACGTGCCATCACCTTAAAAGTGAACCGACTGGAAGCCGTGCCTGCAGATGTGTTTTTTTCAGTTAGGAATTTAATAGACTTCCTAGGAAGTGGTTTTGCACCAGTGTGGCGAATTTTTAATTACAGCTATCTCTAATAACTAATTAATTGACTTATTTGTTCTTTCTTTTTATCGTTTTTTTATCACGTGTTGTGGCTTGTAATTAGCAATTCTATTTACACACTTTATATCTTTCTTTCTTTTAAATGATATAAACTAGTGCTTGTCTACGATCCCACCTGATGGTAAGCAGTAATGCAATCGTTGATGGTGAATCGCACTAGTTTATTAAGAGCCTATACACTCTAGCCTTGAAGAGACCTAAATTATAATTGGACGGGAAGACCGCTGCAGGTAAATTGTTCCAGTACTTCGATGTGTAATAAACGACGAGGTACAACGCTTAGAGTATTTTTATTAGTATTTTTTAGTTTTTTTTTTGCCGGTTCTTTTCCATAGGAAACGACCAATTTGGAACCGTGCACTAGCTTCTAACGTTTTATAAGTGCCCATGTAGGCCTATGTGAAATAAAAAACTTTTGACTTTTGACTTTTTAATACCATGCGGTTTTGATCACGCATGCGGGATTGCCCCGCACGCGTTCCCCCTGCAAATGTCTTTTTCATACAAGTATTTATTGTAATGCGTGGAATACGCATGCGGGACGCGGGGCGTGATCTCGGACAGCAGCCCCACGCGGGGCCCTCGCGCGTTTATCGTCCATTGTACACAACCACAACGCACAGCATCCCATAGAAAACTAGATCGTAGACAAGCGTGTCTCACGCTGCGTGAAATCTTTTACATGCGGGGCAATCCCGCATGCGTGATAAAATCCGCACGTTATTAAAAACACCCTTAGTCTGGACTGTAGATGTGTCAACAATGTAAGGGTGGACACTCACTGTACGTAGGGTTGTCCGATGGTAGAAAGGTGATGGCGGAACCCTGTATGTAATTCGGTTTATTAGTCGTGTAAGCCTTCTGTAAAATACACGAAAACACGTCTTTTTTTCCACTTTTGACTGGCTCATCTTGAGAATGAATTTGAAACCAACTTAATAATTGTACTTGTGTAACTAGCAACTAAAACAAAACTAAAGAGTTCCTTGGCCTCTGCCAAAGAGTTCCTTGGCCTCTGCCAAGGAACTCTCTCTGTCTCTCTGTCAGGGCTCTCCCTGACAGGGTCGCCATATGGTGTTGGAACCTTGGCTTGTAGTAAAGGAAACGCTGTTTACAGTTTGGTGTCTTTTATTGGACTGAATACTTGATTACAATAAAAAGGAATTTGAAGAAAAGTTGCTTACATAGCTAAGTGCGCGCACACATAGGTATCGTACTACGTAATAATATATACTTCACACTTCAAAATAAAATAAATATTTTACACGAGTGAACTGAATCATCAAATGACTCTCTTGGCGTGTCAGACTTTTACTGACTAAAAATTAACCGTGATTGTTTCCATTACCGTTTACGTTCTAGGGCAATGGTAGCTTTTTCGAATAACGTGAATGGGCTTTATAAATTTAGCAGGCATACTGATAAATAATCATATTAATAAATATTAATCCAGGTTTTCTTCCGTTGCTATTACGACAGAATCTATTGGACTCAAGTCGTCGAGTTCCTTCAAGAGGAATTAGGAATATAAGCCTTATAGTTAAGCTTGACAACGAGAATGGATAATCACAATCAAAGGAGCCTAATCGCCATACAACTTACTTTCTTTTTTTAATAGTTTTTCTTACTTGACATTACCGAATCTAGCAGAATTTGGGTGCACGGCAGTGACTCCACCAAGTCGAGCAAAAAGGCACAACCGTAGGCATATTATCTTGAAGTCATTCAAGATAATTTCGACCTTCTATAACTCTTTGCCAAGTTACAAATTATCTTTGTTAATAAAATGTATATTAAATAAAGTCAAACATTTTTTTTTGTAATCAAGTATTTTGTGATAATTTCAATTAATTTGGGTTCAACAATAGGCTCAGTGAAACAATTATTTAGGTAAGGTATCTGAATGACGAAATCCCCAACTGACTAATCAGACCTTTTCTTCAGGTCTCTGACTACTTGCTCGGTTTTCGAAATTAGTTGGTGCAAAAGTTAACAATTAAAAGGGACAGTAAAATGTATCAAAATTTAATGCTTAAACATACCAGAATACTCGACGTGGCTCGATATTTCACAATTTTTGACGGCGAATGAGTGCGAGACTTGGCAACTTTGTTAACATAAATTGTTTTGATGGGATTGCATTTTCATAAATGAGACAGTCTACCTTTTCAATCATCAATGACGCCTTCAATTGAGAAGGACTATCGGTATCAAAATATTATACTTTTGCGATTTTCTAATATAAAAATGTTTTCAGATCTAATTAAGGCCAAAGGTAAAAAAAAAAACATTACAATTTTGCGGCAATTTGTGACCATTACATTTGAATGCGCAGTTTCACAATTTGATCTTTTATTTCGAATGACCAACAAAAATCTTCAGTGTGTTGTCATTTTGAAAACGAGGTCAAGCTTTCAGCTGTGTTTTTTTAGTTTTTGGGTCCTTCAATGTTGATAATATCTGAATGTATCGATTTTTAATTCAAAACCAATGTTAGAAGTCAAGGTTACCTAGATATTTCTTGCACGAAAATTTGTTATGGCAATGTTATTTTATGAGCTAGATTCTACTTATCTTTCGATCCATAGACATCAAATCATGCTTTTTACAAATAATTAAAATACCTAATAACCCTCCCTCTAGGTGGAGCGAGGTGTTTTTTTTAGGTGAGAATATCATCTAATGACAAATCCCGCTCTTGGGCGAAGTGGGAGACACTGTCAGACTTTTACTGACTAAAAACCTACTCCTGTTCCTTCGTTGCCTTTCGTACCGAAGTCGAGTCTTCCTTTCAGAATCAGACGCTTGGCCCCGGTAGGCTTCGACCCTGCTGGGTCTCTACAGTTGCTGACATCTCCTTGAGGCGCGCGTGGACCAGTTCGCGCCGTCCACGACTTGAGCTCGGACCGGACGGTTACCGAACGGTCGGACGGCGAGCCACCCATTGCTCACCGTCCGCAAGCCCGCGCCTTCGGTGATCGGAAATCGGGATCGGAATCCCGGAGGTGGTTGGGGCGTGAAGGCCGTTGCCTCACGCGATCGGCCGCCTCCTTTGCTAGCATTACTGCTTCTCAGAAAGAGGCGACCGCCGGCTACGAGCGAGAGGGTGTTCGATTTTTACAGGGACTAAAACCCAGCTACGTTCTTTCAGCTGCTCTTTCCGTTCCAGGGCCGCGGCGACTACTTCGAACAATGTCACAGCCCTGGCAGGCATCGGGTCAAACGCGTCGTCGACCTGGGACCTGACCTCCTTTACGCTCAAACGTTGAAACGTTAACAAGTCCTGGAATAGGACATAATTTCTGGAAGTATATATGCCTATTTACTCTCAAGATATTTTTCTACATTTATGAGGGCGAAGCCACAGGCAGAAGCTGGTATATAAAGATATGGAGGCCCCACCGTTTAAGTGGTATCACTAGTTTTACCTATGACCCCATACATTTATATTACAGTCTAAGATTTCGCATAAAGGCCTTCACCGTGATCGTTAGTAAGTGCAGGGCGTCTAAATCCTTGAACTGTAAAATGACGCGCAACTTCCTTTCACAATGGCATCTAAAGATCTAAAAGTGACATAACTGTGAGAATCTGGACAATAAAATGCATTTTAAAGTGAATTTAAAGTAATTGCGTTTAGACTAGGGATGTAACGAATGTGGTTGTATCGAAACCGAATTCGGAATCGGAGTTTTGAAATATCGTTCATCGCAATCGAAATCGGAAACGGAGGCAGAAGCGTCAAATGAAACACTACTAAAATAATCAAAGACTCGGATAAGTATAAATAAAGAACGAATTGCTACAACCTCCCTAGGTTGTAGCAATTCGTTCTTTATTTAAAAACCCCTGTTTTAAAATAAAGAGCAAATAGGTTACTTCTAGGCAAGTGTGCTCCGACCACAATACCATCACTCACGACCAGGTGAGATAGTGGTCAACTGCAAGCTTATCAATAATTTAAAAAAAAGAATTCACAACTATCCAAATAAGAAACAACACAACAAGTAACAGAGTACTCGATAAAACAACAAGTGACAGAATGCTCGATAAAACAACAAGTGACAGTGTAATCGATAAAACAACAAATGACAGAGTACTCGATAAAACAACAAGTGACAGAGTACTCGATAAAACAACAAGTGACAGAGTACTCGATAAAACAACAAGTGACAGAGTACTCGATAAAACAACCAGTGACAGAGTATTCGATAAAACAACAAGTGACAGAGTATTCGATAAAACAACAAGTGACAGAGTAATCAATAAAACAACAAGTGACAGAGTACTTGATAAAACAACAAGTGACAGAGTAATCGATAAAACAACACGTGACAAAGTAATCGATAAAAGACACGACAAGTTTAAACTTGTTTTTCCGACAAAAATTCCGATTAAAATTTATATCGGAAGCATAAACGGAATCGGAGGAGCAAAATCATTCGAACATTTGTAATCAGAACCTAGCATCGGTAACATCTTTAGTATCTCATAGACCATCCAAATTATGTGAGTTGGAAGAAAATCTATAAACTTCCTGGTTATTACCAAGACACGATCAACCGGGGCAGAGGTGCTTAAATTTATACTGTGTTAAAATGTTTAGACATCAAGCAATCGTCTGCCTGATTACTATCGCTATAATAGTGATCGATCGATCCATATAAAAGTGATCGACTGGCCTGATGGACTAGAGGTCAGTGGCTCTGACTGCTATGCAAGTCGAAACAAATGTTTCGACTTGCATAGCAGTCAGACAAATAATAAAATAATAAAAAACCCAAGACAAATGTTTGTGTGATGAGCACGAATATTTATGTTCTGTGTCTGCGTGTAAAATTTATCTATAATATGCTTAGTTTGGGACTAGATAATGTTGAGTCAAAGTTGTGGAATATTATATTACTTATATACTTATTATAGCTCAAGTTGAAAACCACGAGCCCTGGTGCGGTCATGTACCTACTCAAGTACAGTGCTATACTTAGAATCTGTAGTTTTAGTCATCATTAATCAGAATTATGTGGATTTTAAGGGCCATTATTTCACTAAGTTCAATAAAATGGAATGTACGATTTTAGCACACACTCAAAGCGAATGAACTAAAAAAAATAAGTTCAGCGCCAGCTAGTGAGACCACGCCCGAAGCTTTCACTTTAAGTACCTCTGCTAAAAAAAAGTATGTTTATAATTAAACTTAAATTTTATAATTAAAGACTTTTTGATTTTTGTAAAAAGAAAAAAAAAAACAATAAAGAACTTAGAGTGTGAGATTTTTACCGATTAAAACCCTGCCGGGTTCCTTTGGGCACCCCATAATCATGGCGTTAAGTCCCCTCTCTGAGGAGTGGCTGGAGACGCGTCTCAGTATCCTCACCTTCCACATGATGCAGGTCCTCACTGGACATGGGAGATTCGGGAGGTTTTTGCACCTGATTCAAGCGACAGAAACGCCGGGTCGGGCGATGGTACCCGGCCGGGAGGACACGGTAAAGCATACAGGGAGGTGTGCCCCGCTTGAGCGGAGCACCGCTGTATCCTCGTGGATGGAAATTAGGTGTGGTTTTAGTCTGTGAAAGTATGACCCGACTTCTCCACCCACAATAAAAAAACTGTGTTTCAGTGACTATTTTGAACAATCCCAAAGCACTATCAAATAGGTTCTTGATAGGTTGATCGCGTCATCCACATAAAAGTTACGTAATACTATAAGTCAGCGGGGTTCAATAGAAATAAATTTCTAGTACTAATACTTTATCTGTAACCATTAAGACTTTATCTGGTAGTATGGCCATTAATAAAGCCGAGGCTAAAGGCGATTATGGTAGTATTGACAGGCTGTTAGTCTATGGCATAGAGTGGTTAAATTGATATAGAGGTATTCTGGTCCCCACTACGTATCGTATCGTATCACACTAATATTATAAAAGCTAAAGATTGTGTCTGTTAGTGTGGAAAGAAAGAAAAAGAAAGAAAAAGAAAGAAAGAAAAAACGTTTATTGTTGCGTGTTTTTCGTCTGTGTGCTTATGACTGACCTGTTTGTTGGTCTAATGGTTAGTGGCCCTGACTGCTAAGCCGGAGGTCGTGGGTTCGATTCCCACCCAGGACAAATGTTTGTGTGATGAGCTCGAGCATTTGTTCTGTGTCGGGGTGTAATTTATCTATATATATATATATGTATGTATTTAGAAATATACAAGTATGTCTATCAATTGTCTAGTACCCATAACACAAGTTCTGCTTAGTTTGGGACTAGATGGCGTTGTGTGATGGTTGTGGAATATTATATTATTATTATTATATTATTACTTCTTCACACATAAATAGGTGGACGGAAAGATGAAATTTGGAACATGGGTGGACCATGGCCTATTTTTGTTATCATTTTTGAGACGATGCATAATCAGAATAACTCATGTGTCGTGCGTGTGTTCACAAATATGTACACAAGACACCCAAAAACGGAACACCTTTACGTAGGCTAAATGTTTGGGCAAATGTTTGGGCTGGTCGGGCACAAAATAGATAGGTATAGAAGTCAATCTACACAAAAATCGCGCTCGAGCAACGCACACATAGACACTGCTCACGGACACGATATCTCGGCTCAATTCAGCTCAATGCGAGCTCGCGTGCTATCCGTTTGAGACACGCGTATGTTAAATTTTTTGTAGAAAAATGGACCAACAAAAAAAAACCTTATTTTAACTGTTCAGTGTACGGTTGTTTAAATTTAACATTAAACAGTGAATTGAAGTTTTTTAGGCTACCAGTTGTTTCAGAGAGTTTTTTTTTATCTCTTCCACTGATTAATCGAAGTATTTACATAGGTAGGTAAATTTATAAATAACCCTCGGTGTGTAAGTCCGACTTCACTAGTAGACTCCGACGCACTTCACTAGTTTTTATGTCTATTACTAATTAAAACAAAAAATAAATTAAAAATCTCAATCCCGCGAGATCCGCGGGATTGCTGAAATGCAATCCGATGAAACGCAGGCCATGCGGGATCGCAATTTTGATGCGGTTTAAGTTTATTTCGTTTCTTTTTTGTTATTGATAGGCTCAGTGATGATATGATCAGAGACGGAACACGCTTGCCAAGAAGTAAACTTTTCTCACTTCACTTAAAGTCTTAAAGAACGCTTAGATATTTAGTAGTATCATTATACATATACATGTCGTCATTCTACGGTGTCTCTATCCATGTAAAAGACTCTATGGTCGTAATTAATGAGGTACAGTCTATTAATTGCCAGTATAACTTGTGGCTTGCAATTGACTTTGTACATGCGGGTTGAAAGTTGTTTACTAAATCTTCTACAAGGAATGTATTTATTCAAACTGCCAGTATAAAGGCCTATTTATTTTACCAGCAAAAAATCTACTTGATTAATACAATACAATGCAATACCATACAATACCATACAATACAATACCATACAATACCATACAATACAATACAATGCAATACAATACAATACAATACAATACAATACAATACAAAACAATACAATACAATACACTTTGTATTAATTGGGGCGTTCTTCTTTTCTACCGACGATATCAGACGGACAACCACTTGAAATATAATGTTAATATTATACTTCGTAACGCTAGAAGTTTTGAACTTTCTCAATTATCTTTTATTTTTAAGTTATTATTGTAATTCATACTATTTATTATAGGTCTTTTAATTGGATAATAATACCTATTTTTATATTATTTGAATAACACTGGACGAACTACGCCTCCGTCACACTTTATTTTACTGTGTTGGTACAGTTGTCGATAGTGAAGTATATCCAATTTCTGCGGTTGCCTCATGCGAAGCAGTAGTGTTAGCAAAGGAGGAGGCCGCACTTGCACGCGTGAGGGAGCGGCCCTCACGCCCCAGCTGCCGGGATCTCGATCCCGATTTTCGGTCACTATAGGCGCGGGCTTACGGACGGTGAGCAATGGGTAGGTTACCGTCCGATCGTCCGGTAACCGTCCGGACCGTGCCCAAGTCGTCGACGGCGCGTACTGTTACACGCGCGCCTCAAGGAGATGTCAGGAAACCGTAGGGGCCCAACAGGGTCGAAGGCTATAAATAAATAAATAATAAATAATCCCTCTTTCGAGCGAGAAAGACTGACATTTAAAAACACGTCATGGTAAGAAACTGAAAATTGTAATTTTTCATCCTTTTGGCTATAAAAGATCACCTTTTTAAAAGGAATTTATAATGGCCATTAATTAAGAATTAAGAATCAAATAACAAGGGGTTCAATCAACGTACTTGAACCCTCCGTAATAATTAGTAGCGAGGCCGATAAGGTTCCTATCTCTCAACTAAATACTCTAAAATTAGGCAAGCATTGACCTTAGGTTCGTTGAAATAAGAAAATAACCGGTCAAGTGCGAGTAGGATTCGCGCACGAAGGGTTCTTGCCATTATCTAAACAACCTGTCCCCGGATTTGATTTTTCAACGAAGGTGGTTGTTTGATAAAAAACACATTTTTTGTATGGGAGCCCCCCCATACAACAAACGTGATTTTTGTTTAAATACTATTTGTTGTTATAGCGGAAACAGAAATACATCATCTGTAAAAATTTCAACTGCCTAGCTATCACGGTTCATGAGATACAGCCTGGTGACAGAGAGACGGACAGTGATTACTGAGTAATAGGGCCCCGTTTGGGTACGGAACCCTATAAATACTATGACCTTGCCTTGTAGGTAACATAATTTACTAAGAGTTACAAAACATAACCATGAAAGGGCGTTTATTCAAATAATATGTTGTTGTGTTCGATTTTTAAATAGAAGATATTTGTGTCATAGTTTTGTTGTGTTACGTAAGGCCTACTACTACTGTCCACGGACGCGTAGCTTCAACCTAGAACTACACTAAACCGACGCACACGACGTGTGAGATGCTCTGATTTGTACGTAGAACGACGTCGCGTGGCGTAGATCAAGTGTTGCTCTACAAGTCTATACACCATTTCTTTAGGTAGTTAACTAAACGTAAACAATCTTGATGTATTTTCATTCAAAAGATCGTATTAAAGACATACCAAAGTTATGTAACTTTAATTACCAAATATCGGTAAAGGTAAATAACAAATTGTAAACATTTTTTGATAGATTTTTTTTAGATAAAAGACATGTCAAGATTGTTTACATTCAGTAAATTACCTAAACAAATGGAGTATAGTTTCCATATAAAATATATGGACACCTACGCGCCCAAATGGGCGTGAGTGGCACACGTATGCACAGTGTAGTTCTAGCTTTATTTACGCTTCAAAATACGCTAGGCAGCTTGTGCGACACAGCATACTGAACCCTGTCCACGAGAACACGGTCCACGGCTGGCCGCGCACTCACTGCACCGCTTTCCACGCCCGCGTGCCCACTTTGGACACTCAAGTTCTTATGCGCCGTACCCGCCCGTTCCACCGCTCCACCCGCTCTTCCAGTCTGTCCGAACACTTATAGAGTTCCCCGCACGATTACAACATATAAACAGCCCAAAATTAATTATCGGGTCGAAGGTGTATGTCGGAATTTGACCTCCCATAAGGTGGACCGACGACCTGGTGACAGTCGCGGGATTGCGGTGGATGCGAGACGCACAGGATCGGTCGTTGTGGAGACGCTTGGGGGAGCCCTATGTCCAATAGTGGAAGTCTTTCGGCCGAAATGATGATGATGATGTAGGAGTTTACACCCTGTGGCGCATACTTCTAAACTTAAACCCATGCTCCCATCTCAGGAACCAAAGGTGTGCTGTTTATGCTCACATATCAATTTCATGTCTGACACTATACGTGAAGACTTGTAATTGGCTTGCTGGCGACTATGATTGTTTTTCTTTTTTATGAGTTGTAAGTCCTCCATCATCATGATCTTCCTGCCCTTGTCCCATCTTATTTGGGGTCGGCGCAACACGTTTTTTTCTTCCATTCTATCCTGTCAACCGTCATACTATCACTAACTTCCTTTTCTTTCATGTCACTGTTCACACAATCCATCCATCTTTTCTTTGGCCTCTCTCTCCCTCTCCACCCATCCACATGTATACTCATAACTCTTCTAGTAACATGTGTTTCATCTCTCCTCTTTACATGACCATACCAGGACAAACGATTCCCCTTCAACTTTTCAGTCATGATTTGTAAGTCCTCCAAGCTCTATAAATAAATAAATAAAAAAGACTGAGTCTTATAGTTAAAATGCTTTAATCTGTCCATTGATTTCCAACCTTTCACCTTCTAGCTGTACACATAAAATTATTGCCAATTCACTGGAACAATATAATTAATTAAAGAGTAGAGTCATCTTCAATACAATTCGACATGCTTATATCCAAAAATCTCAAGTAACGTTACAAGCACACTTGGATCTTCATGTTTCGCATTAAGACTCTCCAAGTAGCCTGCCTCTTAAGTACCTAAAGACGATATCTATAGATTTTTTTTTTGCTTCAAGCTCGTCTTTCTATTATTCCGGTTTTTTTAGGTGAGAAATCCTAATCTTCTCTCGTTCTGTTTCTAGTGAGTATCAGACTTAAACTAACTAAAACCCATCTGTGTACCTCCAATTAGCCTTTAGATACGTTACAAGGCTTCAGTAAATCTTTCGAATAAACCGCTACAACTCCTAAGTCATGTGTCGTGATGGCCTAGTGGCTAAGGTGCAGGTGGACCTCTCATGCATGAGGTTGGAAGTTCGAAACCGGGCAAGTACCAATGTATTTTCAATTTATATGTAATTTTCTAAGTTTATCCAGGATATTACTGACACCCCGTGCCTCGGGACACGTAAACCCGTTGGTCCCGGTTGTCATTCGCAGATTTTTGACCGTCATTACAGCCCCCCTAGCCAAGTTACAACCTTTTCGTTTCTTAAACTTATTTGCGTATCAATAAAGGGTTTTTTTTGCTTAAGTCTTAGTTAAATGTGGGTGAACTAAAAACGTTATTGTTTAATATAAATTAACTAAGTAAATATATTATTTAAAAAAACTATTTTCTTTCTTATTTTCATTATTAGGAACAATTCACCTTCTTCTTCCATTTCATTTTTCCATTCACTTTCCAAAACTGAAGAACTAGATTCTGTTTAAACATTATTCGTTCACGATTCGTAAAAAAATTAAATTAAAAAAAAATCTTGTTTTGCTCACCCTACCCAATTTCTTCGATTTGACAGTATGACGTGACGTCACAACATGGCAATCGATCCTATTCTTATTTCGAACGCATTGTAAACATATTATTCAACATGTCTACTTACTTATCCACTCTTACTTCAACGCTACAAGTTTTTAAGCTGGCCCAAGACCCTAGGATGACATAATGTGAAAGGTTATAACTTTTCCCGGTAGGTACCAATGGCTGCGCGATTAATGGTCGACGTAACGTAAGGTTCCGGGTTCATAGCCTGACTGTTGCTAATTTATGGGGAACGGGAGATTGTGGTTCGTGTGAAATGAATGTAATTATTTTTAACGGATGCTACTTTGTTCAAGACAAATAGATTTGTTACGGGTGATTAAATATCTACGTAACACTTATTCAACGTCGCGTCGTGATTGTTATTGGCTAGACAGTGTAGGTACGCTAACATATTAATATTATTTTTCTACTAGCTTCAGTTTTGCCACTGGCTTCGTAGTAGAACATTGTTTACTGTCAATAAAATTGTACACTGGATCCTACCCTTTATTGTGATCTCTTTCTATCGCTCTTTTTTAGTTTGCTTGAAGAAAACTCAACTTTAAGTTATTCGCCTCCTTCTGCGAAGCAGTAATGCTAGCGAAGGAGGCGGTCGATCGCGTGAGGCAACGGTCCTTACGCTCCAACCGCCGCCGCCGGGATTCCGATCCCGATTTCCGGCCACCGTAGGCGCAGGCTTGCGGACGGCGAGCTATGGGTGGCTCGCCGTCCGACCGTCCGGTAATCGGACCGAGCCCAAGTCGGCGACGGCGCGTACTGTTCCACGCGCGCCTCAAAGAGATGTCAGCAAATCGTAGGGGCCCAGCAGGGTCGAAGCCTACTGGGGCCACGGGTAGTGTGAAAGCGAAACCCGGGGCCCTGGGACGAAGGCAACGAAGGAACAGGAGTGGGTTTTTAGTCAGTAAAAGTCTGACACTATTTCCCGCTCCGCCCAAGAGCGAGTTTTGTCATAAGAGGATTTTCCCACCCAAAAAAAAATTTTAAGTTAATCTAGCCTATGTACAGTCAGGGCACAAAAGTGCAGTTGCATTCTAACAATGCTAAAGTGTCTAACATTTCTTTATAATAGATGTTCAATGGTCTACAACTAGTTTATTTAATACTTTAGATCCTATGCTACGAATTACATACATACATACTACATACTCGGCCTAATAATGTTCCCACTGTTGGGACTTAGGCCTCCTCTGTAGAAGAGGGGATAGGCCGTAATCCACCACGCGGGCCTAGCGCGGTTTGGGGGATGTAACATGTCTTCGAATTTTTAGTTTTAGGACATGCCGGTTTCCTCACGATTTTTTCTTTCACCGTTCTGAGAGCAGTGGTGATGAAATAAATTACACAAATGCGCGCCGCGCTGGATTTGAACCCACAACTTACAACTCGTAAGTCGGGGCCGTTACCACTCGGCCACCACTGCTCTTTAATGCTACGAATTAAATCAGTCCTAAACCATTCCACCTCTTCTATATTAAAGAAATTTTAGGCACTTCAGCAATGGCAGAGTGCAACTGCAATTTTGACGCCTGACCGTGCATGAACTCTGTTAGCTTATAATAAAACAAAAAAAAAATATATAAAAAATTTCCAAAAGAAAAATACTCCTAGAATAAAAAGTAAATAACATATAGTCAGTGCCGTAACTCGGGCGGTACCGGCGGTGCCCCAGGTGCGGACCCTGATGAGACGCAGAAGCGATCAAACCAAAAACTAGTTTTGTATCATTCTTTTTATCAGATTCCCATTCCCTTTCGCCACCGTTGTCCACGAGGACAAAGCAGGAACAATTGTAATAAGATAATGAACTGTAATTTAAATATAAATACATATAATATATATATATATATAATATGAAAAAGTAGAAAAAAAAATTAGGTACTCTATCGCATTAGGTTGCCCTGTAATGATAGTTGTAAGTTGTAAAGATATAAATTAAAATAATTGTCGTACATTTATTTCTTGAACGGCAGAAGTTAAGGTAGATAGAAAATGCGACAATCTTAGTGTCGTGACTATACACTCTTGGCAGCGAGGGTGTTAATTACCTACAGCGTTTCCAAGTAACCCGAAAACGATGACACTTCAAACCACCTTTCACATTGATCATGAACTGCGCGTACGCAAGTAACAGCGACAATGACAAGCATTTTCTTACTTGCTTTCAACTAAATGCAAAATGAGTCTTTTAAAGTAAGTACTTGACTATTACTTAAAATATCTACCGTGAAGTATGACAAGAATTTTAATGATTACGTTTTTAGTTTTCGATATTTTTTTTCTTAAACGAATTATTGTGGAATAATTTAAAGTAAATTGCCCGATAATTAAGATATGTTACCGGCCTCGATCAAGAACGACCTAATATCTAGACGATGTAATTATCTAGGAATTAATAAAAAATGACCGGAGATTAAGTTTGAAATGACGATGGTTTTTTTTAGCCGTGGAAATCATTCAATGACTTCTCGCACTCTGGGCGGGGCGCGTCAGACTTTTACTGGCTAAAACCACACCTGTGTCCTTCAGTTGCTAAAAATTCCCCGCGGTCCTAGCTAGCAGTCATCGGCCCTGCTGGGCCCTTAAGGTTTGCTGACATCTCGTAATGTAACGAAAGTGTCTTAACGGAAGCAGAGACGAACACAGATGTCAAAAGTAAATCTTAGCAGAAGCGGAACCGGAAGCGGAGGTGTTAATACTATGAAGAAAAAATATAATTTTATTTTTTAACTTTTGTTTAATTAAATTTGTATTTTGTACTTTACTTACCTACTATAGTACTCGAAATTAAACAGAAGCAAATTATATTTAATAAAATGTAATTTGGCTACTTTTACACCTTTGAGTCTGTTTCCGTGTTTTTCATATATTAAACCAGCTCCGCTCACTGGCTACACTTCTGGGGGGAATTGATAAGTATTGACAAACAAACAACAAACAAGCAAAAAACAACAGAAGATTTCAATTAAACGACACGAGGCGCGGTGATGCGCAGAATGAACAAAAAAATATATTATTATAAACAAAGAAAATCGCTGAGACACGTTTGTGTACCGCCCCCCCCCAACGCCTTTTCCATTGTGTCCATTTATTTATTTATTAAAACTTCATGCAACACAATAGTACAAAGGCGGACTTAATGCCATGTCCATGTTTTACGCCTGTTGCTCGACGTCCGCAAGCCTGCGTCTACCGTGGCTGGACGCTAGACGGGGTCAGAATCTCGGCGGCAGGGGCGTGAGGAAAACCGTTTCCTCACGCGTGTGGCCTCCTCTTTGCTAGCACTACTGCTTCGCAGAAGGAGGCCACCTCCAGCAATTCCTCCTCGCTTCGGACCATTGCCCGAACGGCCCGGCGCGACAGGTCGCTGCCGCCGATTAACTTCACGAGAACACGACGGTGCTCCGCCCAAGCGGGGCACACCTCCATCGTATGCTCTACCGTGTCCTCCGTGCTGAAACGACGATGGTAGGCGCAGTGGTTGAGCGATAGCCTGCTGCGCTGCGGGTCGCGGGTTTGATTTGACCAACGTAACAAGTATTTGTATGGCTTACAGATTACTGTTACAGGTCTGGGTGTTTTGTGTGTATGACTTTACATGTTCGTGAACGCACCCACAATACAGGAGTAAGTAATGCATAGCGCTAAATTAAAAAAAAAAAGTATTAAGGGAAAAATATGCGTAACATTTTTGCTTCTAAAAAGAATTCATTTCGTATCTGAAGCTTTCCGGCCAGCTCAAAAACAAATGTGTGAATAAAATATTATCGTGTTCTCATCTACATTAATATTATATAAAGGTCAAAACAGTGTAAGCTTAGATGTAAGTGGAAGCCGCGAGCAAAAGCAACTTAGATAACAAAAATGTGGAAAAAGAAGGCGGTATCCATCAAATAACTTTGCTCGATCTGGGTGGAGCGAAAGGGCGTGTTGAACTTTTACTGACTCAACCACCAGTGCAGCGACCGATCAAGAGTTCTGACCGCCCTAGGCTAACTATGAGGACGCGCCCCCGCTAGGTGTGTCGGAACGGCCTAAAAAGTAGTGAGTAGAGTAGTAGTGTGAAAATTTTAACATAGTTCATACTACCTATAAAAGTTTTCAAATCGATCTGCAAGCAAAACTAACGTTGTCCTTTAATCCTAAGGAGGCCAACCATTTTTTAACCTGACCGTACATAAAGGCAAAATACCTCACGCATTATAAGACCAAAATCATGACAAGTGACTGCAGGCTATCAAGTAGAAAAACCAATCTAAATCAAGTGAAACATTTTTGCAACTGATTAATGATTTATTTGAAAATTATAGTAATCAAGTCATTATTACGAGGGCGAGTCAGAGAATTTCGGGAATCAAGGAAGTGACACAACATTACTATTTAAAAATGTAGGTATTTATTGTTTTTCGAAGTATTCTCCGCGAAATTTGACACATTTTCCCATACGATGGAACCAATCATTGAAGCAACCATTCCATTCGGAAGTTGGGGTCTCCAAAATAGCCGTTTTGTAGCTTCTTCAGGTGATGAAAATCTCTGTCCGGAAAGTATAGAAAGCATTAGGATGTTTTCTTGCTCTAAAAACTCTTTTGTTCTGTGCGCGGTGTGAGAACTCGCATTGTCGTGATGGAGGATGATGCGGCGGTTGCAGTTCTCTTTACGGAGTTCAGAAACAACCTGTGGCAAACAAATGCTAGCATACCATTCTGCATTAACCGTTCTTTGTCCCTCAAGAGGAATAGTCGTAACATGGCCGGTTTTGGAGACAAACGTGGCCACCATTTTTTTTTGCAACACTCCGTGAACGAACAATTTTTGTTGGCTTTAACTCATTTTCGAACACCCAAACTCGTGACTGGTTTTTTGTTTCGGGTTCGTACGCGTATATTCAGGATTCGTCACCTGATACGATGTTGTATACAGCATTTGAGGATCCTGCGTGGAATCTTTCGAGAGTTCTGACGCACCAAGTAACACGAGCCACTTTTTGCTCTTCACAGAGCGAATGATGTATCCATCGGGAAAACAACTTTTTTACACCTAATTGTTCATGCAAGATTATTTGTATTTGACTCATGCCAATGTCTAAAGTTGCCTAAATTTCGCGGTATGTCACATGTCGATCTTTCTCAATCAGCTTACGCAGAGCATCAACGTTTTCTTGGGTGACTGCAGTTTTTGGACGACCTTTACGGGGATCATCACTGAGCTTGACACGTCCACGTTGAAATTCAGCAAACCAGCGATAAATTGTGCATGCAGAAATCATCCGGTCAACACACTGTTTTTGTGTTAAACCACTTCGAAAGTCATAATAAATCATCGCTCTTGAATTTTCTCGAGTCAATTCCATTTTCTCAACGACTAAACAAGTTTGACAAAACCTTGTGACAAGACCGAAAACTTTTTTTAAATAAATACATGGTATTCGGTTTTTAAAATCAAGGAGTTTTTAATTTAAAAGATTTTAATATGACAGGAACAGTGGCAATATTCCATTCCCGATATTTTTAGTGCAGCCTATTATTAGATTATACAAAAATCATTTTTCGAGCTTTAGTGTTTGCAAATCTTTCCACATTTTTTTTTTCAAATTTTATAGTTTGTAAAAAATAACTCTCTATACACATTAGTGAAAACGAGAAAAGTTTTTGGCGGAGTGTGGAGCGCAAGTATTTTTTTACTCTTTTAAGTGCTGAAAAAGACCTTTCGCCGCTGCAGTTGGTAACACGATTCGAGTAACAAGTCAGTGTTTGATAAATGGGCACTTTTTAAATTTTCAAAATTTATTGTTAAAATCAGGGAACCTCAAGCGCATTTATTTTAGTATTTTGTCTTGGTCCAGTTGAAATATGTAGGGTAGATGCAATACACGAACACGACACGATCTTAGCGCGCCCCCCCGAACCTCGCGCCCTAGGCTGCAGCCTAATTAGCCTAAGGGTTAATCAGGGCCTGCACCAGTGTTCCTTCAGTTGCCCTTTGCGTTCACGGCCACAGTAATTCTTTTAAACATTCCCGCAGCACGAAAGGGACAAAAAATAAAAAGGTTCCGTACCGTCCGTAACAAAAAACAGAAAAAATCACGTTTGTTGTGTGGGAGTCACTTAAATATGTATTTTACTTTGTTTTTAGCGGCAACAGAAATATATACATCATCTGTGAAAATTTCAACTGTCTAGCTATCACAGTTCGTTGTTCGTGACATGATACAGCCTAGCGACAGACGGATGGACAGCGAGTCTTAACAATAAAATCCAGATTTCTAAAACAGATATCCGTGAGAATTTTTGAGATTCATTATCACTTATTACATAACAACATCCATTAAAAGATCAAAATGAATGAAACTGCAACTATTGTCCAGTGCACAGTGAATAAAGAGTGAATACTAAAAGTGAAACAAAGGGATCGCATTATGCAATGACTTAAGACGAAGCAAGAACCAAGACGGCCGCGGGCGTAGTCTATGAACTCAATCATTATTTTGGCATTTTTGACAGATCGTTAATTTGCAAACAATACGAAAAAAAACTGGTCAAGTGTGATTTTCACTTGCGTCATTAAGGTTCCGCCTATTAAATAAAGAAAAAACAGAATAGATATTAGGTATATAAAAATTAAAAGAAATCATTAAATATTTTATAAATATTAAATTAAATATTTTATAATAAAAGAAAATATTAAATAATTTTTTTAGTCCTCCGGCATCGGGAACAGGGTTTGTATTTAGCATAGCATAGCATAGACGGCCTTATAATGTTCCCACTGTTGGGACTCAGGCCTCCTCTCTAAGAGAGGGAATGGGCCGTAATCCACCACGCGGGCCCAGTGCGGGTTGGTGGATTGTATTTATTAAACGAAAAATAGGTAAACTTAATTTGATTTATTTTTCAATCTTTTTATATTGATATATAAATTGATATATTATTCTTATGCACCTGTTTTAGAAGGAAATCTCTCTCTTTTAGATAGAAAATCATTGTTATCAGTCCTACTAATTATCATTTTTATGATAGACAATTTATTCTGAGATGATTGATAACAAACATAAACCACAACAAACATGGTTATGAATTATTATGAATTACAATAAGCAAACATACTGATGATAACCGAAACGATTCCATAAAAGTTTTGCTATTTTTCTACGGTCCCCTAAAAATGAGTGAGTGAGTTATGTACCGAGTCATTATTTAACAAAAGACGTTGTATAGCTATTGTTTTGAATTACAACAGGTTATTGAGTTACTGAACATTTCACAGAGACATCGGTCAGTTACGATTGTGTAACTTTTTGTAACTTCTCTTGTAAAAACAATTGTGTGTAAAACTGAGTGTTTCTAATTATTTGTGAATGTCTAAATAGACAAAATGACAAATGAAGAATTTGGTTTGCTTTTGGATATTTTTTTTGTGTTAAATATTTAACATCTACTTTTTTTTTTAAGGTGAGCGTGGAGGACTAAAAACCATACCTACCTGTGTCCTTCTTTTTGCGTTCTAGAACTGCAGGTTTTCTTTTCAGAAATTTCCCGCAGCCCTAGTGGGCAAGGTCATCTAATGACAAATCCCGCTCTTGGGCGGAGCGGGAGATAGTGTCAGACTTTTACTGACTAAACATCCACTCCTGTTCCTCCTTTGCCTTTATTCCGGGGCCCCGGGCTTCGCTTTCACACTACCCGTGGAACACGAACGAACGTGGAGGCGTGCGTTGAACACACACTACGCGTGGACGGCAGTACCACGATCTACCCATTACTCATCGTCCCTGGCAAGTCCACGCCTACCCTGGCCAGAGATCGCCTTACGACGTAGTTGAATAATAAATGTGAGCTACAGATACCTATTATTGTTTAATGGCTCATATGTACTGGATTTCTGTGTATTAAACTTTTTCTTTTACGCAGGTACTAAAAGCAACATTAGTATAAAAAACTTAGCTAATTGTTTCCGCTATTGCAATGACTTAAACTGATTTAGAGATAGAGAGAGAAGACATGATAGAGACAAGATGTTTCTTGTTTCTATCATGTCACAGAAATATTTGTAATTACAAAACATGATTGAAAAGAGTGCCCATGGAGTTTCTTGCACATTCTTCTTCATAGAGATCTACGCTTTGGAATGTGCAATTAGCATCATTTTTGTTTTCTGACTGACTGACTTCTTGACATTTCAAAAGTGTGAAATAAAATGCTTTTGATTTTGATTTTGATTTTGAAAAGAAAACAAGTTTAAAACATTCTGAATCCAATTACGAAGATTCTTTCACCGCTAGAAATATGCTATAAGTTATATTTTATCTTGAAAGAAACGGGAGGAAACCCACGGTCATAAGTTAGTATGTAACACTTTACAATACAACGTCTGCTGCCAGTTAATAGTTCGTTGGAATCGGTCGTAAAATGGTTATTAACAGCGCATACATTCAAATAAACTTGCTCGTATGTCAACATACGACGCTTTTCCGCACATTAGATAGCATTGTCCCATAATCATTAAGATTATACTTAATGACGAACACACAATGCGTTTAATTCTAGCTCACTCCATGTTTAAATAGTTTCGCAAATTTTATTATTTATGCCGGATAAATAATAAATGTTGTTTGGTAGTTGTTGCTATATATTTAAGTTTGTGTAAAGGTTTTGTCAGAAATGAAGATATGTATCCGCAGGAGAACCAAGGTTGCCGACATAGCAAGAAGAATCGCCAAACTTAAGTGGCAATGGGCAGGGCACATTGCTCGCAGAACAGATGGCCGTTGGGGCCGTAAGGTTCTGGAGTGGCGACCCCGTACCGGAAGACGCAGTGTTAGAAGGCCCCCTACAATGTAGACCGATGACCTGGTGAAGGTTGCGGGAGTCCGATGGATGCGGGACGCACAGGACCGTTCTTTGTAGCGACATTTGGGGGAGGTCTATGTTCAGCAGTGGACGTCTATCGGCTGAAATGATGATGATGATGATGAAAGGTTTTGTTACTATTTTATTGTATAATATAGTAAAAAAAAGTTATTTTTTTATTTTTTACTAGCTGTTGCCCGCGACTTCGTCCGCGTTAACTTAGTAAAACTGTACAATCATTCTGTTCTTGCAATTCATTCCGAAAGCATCGCAATTATTTATTGTACTTTAACATAAAACCGTTATAAACTAATGCCTTTTGCATTAGTTTATGTATATTTATGGTTTATGTTCTAGTAAAACAACATTGTATGATTTTAAACCCTCGCCACAGTGAGCACGCCACAATCGCAGCGGTAATGCCTGTCTTTGAGGAGTGACTACAGAGGCGTCACGGCATCCTTTCTTTATGCAGGACTCACCTGATGTGGGTGTTCCGGAAGGTATCTGTATGGAATTCTGCGGGAAGAAACACTCCGGTCTCACCATTGTGCGGATCGCTCGGAGAATACGATGGAGTATACGGTGGAAGTGAGTACCGCTTGGTCGGAACGCCGACGTCGCCATGTCCTCGTGGGGGCGATTGGTGGAGAAAATGACAACCAGTAGCCTCCTTCAGTGAAGCACTACGATCCAAGAAGGTGGGTTCCCAGCCATCGCAAACACGGGATTGGGATGGTGCCGTCCGGCCGTCTGGTTTAAACAACCCTAAATCGACGGCGCGTAGTATTCTACGCGCGACTCAAAGATATGTCCGTAAATGGATAGGGCCCTCTAGGGCTGATGTCTGCTAGGACTGCGAGATCATTCGAAAGAGTTACCTCCTATAACAATTTTCGCCTCAATAATGTGTCACTGAAGAGTTTAAGCAGTTAGACAGCTTTGCACCTTCGTTTACCTCTAGTAAACGAAGGAACATAATCGGGGCACCAACCTTCAGCTGGATAACGTGCACTAATAGTGCAAAGCCTTAAATGAATCCAAAATCTACCATCATAATCAACTATTTTTCTCCAGAACAGTACTTATGAAGACTTTGGGAGAGAATGCTTGCATTGATTGTTGCAGTTTGATCATTTTGGGAGTTACTTGTTAATTTACCTATGATTTTTTTGGCGTGCATTTAACTGACGTCCCCTTATATCACACAAATGTTTTTTCGATAGTGGGAACTACCCTATGAAGCGTCTCCAACTTTTGAATGAATTTCGACGGCATCTTGTGCGCGTGTATCTCCGTCCAATCGAACTCGCATGTTGATGGCCAAACCGAGAAATTACTGACGTCGATTGCCTCTGTGAGGACACGGCGGTTCACCCAAGCTGGATAGACCTCCACCGCATACTACACCGGGTCCTCCGGGTGATTTGCAAAATTGTAATATCAGGGTACTTCCAACCGAATCCGGAAAAGCAACCGTTTGAAACGCCCCCAACAGTCCTGAGCTTATGCATCCATAAAACAATGAAATTACGGTAAACAAATGTAGCAGCCAATTAGTATTATCCCTGAGATTGGCCTCCCTCAGGGGGTTGTTCCAGTGTTGGTCACCATTCACTGCAAGAAGGTAACGTCCAGATGTCGACGTAAGGCTGCAAGGAATCTGAGATACATCATAATAGGAATCTGAGATAACGCCGTAATGCTAGCGAAGGAGGAGGCCGCAAGCGTAAGGGAACGAACCTCCTCACGCCAATTCGAGATTCCGACCCCGACTACCAGCCACGGTAGACGTGGGCTTGCAGACGTCGAACGATGGGTAGCCAGCCGTCTGGCCGTCCGGTAGTTGACCGGACTGAGCTCAGTCGTCAACAGCGCGTAGTGATCCACGCACTCCTCAAAGAGATGTTGCAAAGAGCAACTGAAAGACACAGGTGTGGTTTTAGCCAGTAAAAGATTGACAGGCCCTCCCGCTCCTACCAGAGCGGGAAAAGTCATTGGATGATTTCCAACCTT
Organism: Mythimna vitellina; assembly: GCA_949316375.1. Taxonomy (NCBI): domain Eukaryota; kingdom Metazoa; phylum Arthropoda; class Insecta; order Lepidoptera; family Noctuidae; genus Mythimna; species Mythimna vitellina. Next base: position 18,833,939 of record OX438695.1, on the reverse strand, counting down.
AAAAAAAAAGAAAAAGGTGCCATCATCATCATTATCATTTCAGCCGAAAGACGTCCTCTGTTGGGCATAGGTCTCCCCAAGTGTCACCATAATGACCGGTCCATCCATCGGATTACGCGACCCTCAACAGGTTATCGGTCCACCTGGGGGCCTTCCAACGCAAGGTACCATGTAATCCCTTCCAAAAATTTGGCCGAGTTATTTTAAAGTCAATAATTAAATACACATAGATATTTACTTTTATCGCCTTTGGTTACAGTAAAAGTTGTTAAAAATGCCTCCATCTAACACCAGTAGTTTTAAAATACACAATGCCATCTATCAAATTTAATATGCAGTTCAACTTTCATTGTCATCATTTTTTCTACTTTGAGTCTTTAGATGGCGTTGGGAGTTGCGTGTGGTGTCATATTTAACTTCTTGAAAACTTTAAATTCATACCGTTTGTATTTCATATGCTTTGTTTCATTGCGATGAAACAAAGCCTAAGTAATATATCAAGTTACACAGAATTTTAATGTATAAAAGCTATCTACATCGATTTCTAACATTTTGCGTGATACGCACACAACTAAAAACTTCTAGAGATATATTATGTGTAGATATATAAAAAAAATGTAAGCATGCAAAAAAAATTAAAAAAATCTTATTTACCGTGAAAAAATAAAACCAAAGATTTCGCAAGAGAGCCACATAGGATTCGAACAACCTATAAATTATACGCAAGTCTAGATACGAAACCACTGCGCTACGATCTTCGATGATGAAAATTTAAAATAGACGTTCTTATATAAACGTCATAATTGACTGGTTGGCTCCTTATCGATGATAGCGTGATGATTTTCGTTTCAGAAGTAATATTTGCAGCTAAATGGAATAATGTAATATTATTGTACGTGATTTTACTCGCCACTTTGATTTTATTAGGTGTTGTGATTAGTTTTTACAAAATATTAAGAAGATATCGAATAGAAATGTCAATTTTGTTTCGAAAAAGTGGTAAAAGTTAATTTTTTTTTAAAAAAAGGATAAAATAATGACAAATTTTTTAACTGTAATTGGGGATCGAACTCGCGGCAAATGTCGTTCAATAACTACATTTTCGATTATTGCTCATCCCCCATAGTAAATAGCGTGATAATTTGTAGCTTATAAGTTGCCCTGACCTATAAGGATTATGTATGCAAAATTTGGACAGAATCGGTTCAGTAGTTTTTGCGCCAATTAATACCATCGCAAAATAATTTTACTGTTTTATTATATGTATAGATTCTTGATAGGTTCGCGCTTGACCGCTATCTCACCTGATGGAATGCGACGATGCGGTCGATGATAAAGCGCGCTTACCTAGAAGTAACCTATTCACTCTTGACTTCCGGGTTGTAGCCATCAGGAAACACAGATTGCGGCAAGGAATTCCACTCCTTAGCTGTACGCACAATGAATGTGTTCCCAAAACGTTTTGTTCGTATAGGTGGGATTTCCACCATGTACCGGTGGCGCATTGCCGTACGCCTGGTGGTCCGATGATGGAACGGGCTAGGCGGAATTAAGTTATGCAATTCCGACGCACACTCCCCGAAATGCAACCGGTAGAAAACCGACAGGCTAGCAACTTGGCGTCGATGCTCAAGACTTTGAAGCCTCGACTCAACGAGTGCATCATTGCCAATGATCCTCTTGGCCCGACTCTCAATTGCTTCAATTCAATTCTCAAACTAGTATGTTTTGAATGGGCTCCTCTATAGATTTTGCTGTAAGTATTTAAAATAGGTAAATATTTGTCCTAAAACAATGAAGCATTATTTTAACCATTTTGATAAATTCTTGATTGTTTGAATTGAGGATTTATCAAAATGGAATAGTGCCCAAAAGCTGGCATTTCATCAGAAAAAAACATGAGAACCCGATTGCAGCGCCACATAATGGGTTCAATTGTATTTTCAAATCATCAAATCGGTCAAGTCATTTAGGAGTAATTTAGACAAACACACGTACATAAGAATTGTTTATGTATATAAAGATATAATTTTATTAAGACAAGTAAAATTTCAGTGCTTACATTATGATTGTAACTTAATTTGTTAATTGAGGTCTATGAAGATGCTCAATATTTTATTGCAATCCATATGTACACATAAATGGTGTTGAAAATTGTCATAGATTAACATGGACCCTGTCGGGCAGAGTAAAGTTAAGAGAGAGGAAGAGGGCTAAGTGGTAATTCACGGAATTCAATAGAATTTAAGATCTAATGTGATGCTCTTAATTATGCATGTGCATCATTATAATAATTATGTCTGTGTATAAGTATGAGTGTCAGTGTCTCAAGACGAAAGTCTATGACCTGTACGTGTTGCCAGTGATGACATATTATGGCTCTGAAACGTGGTCGCTTACAATGGGCCTCATCAGAAGACTTAAAGTCACCCAAAGGGCAATGGAAAGGGCTATGCTCGGAGTTTCCTTGCGTGATCGAATCAGGAATGAGGATATCCGCAGGAGAACCAAGGTCACCGACATAGCACGAAGAATCGCCAAACTTAAGAGGCAATGGGCAGGGCACATTGTTCGCAGAACGGATGGCCGTTGGGGCCGAAAGGTTCTGAAATGGCGACCACGTACCGGAAGACGTAGTGTTGGAAGGCCTCCTACAAGATGGATCGATGACCTGGTGACGGTTGCGGGACTCCCATGGATGCGAGACGCACAGGACTGTTCATTGTAGTGGCACTTGGGGGAGGCCTATGTCCAGCAGTGGACGTCTTTCGGCTGAAATGATGATGATGATGATAACTATGAGTAAATTATGTCAGATATTTTTGTTTATCTTGTATCGTCATTATTAATAGATATGCATTATTCCAGTTATATGTTATTTAATATATAAAACACTGGGTAATTTAAATTAATAAGAGTCTTAATTGAAGGCAAAAAAGTAAAGATATTCCCTACAAATGAAGTCAGAGGGTCATACATGAAAGGTACAGTACAGCCCTAGTATAGCTTACCTAGTAGGACAAGGTAATTGACAAGATGATTGAGGAGAGAAGAGGTCAGATTATTGCCTATGATGACATGCTTCCGTTCCTTACTATGGCGAGTTCGTGATCGGCTGTCTCGAATAGTCTTCCTCGAGTCTACACTTCCGTTTTTGTATTACACTAGCGATCAAACCCTACTTCGCTTAGGTGTCGTAAATCTTTATAATGAGGTAAAGTTTGTTTTTTTGTTTGTAGGAGGTAATCTCTGGAAGTACTGGTCCGATTGCTAAAATTTTTTACCGATCGAAAGCTGCTTTATTCCTGAGTGGCATAGGCTATATTTTATGGTCGCGGGTAAACCAAAACACACAAAAAAAAATAGTCAAGCCATTTCGGAAGAATTCGATTAACAAACACTGTGACACGAGTTTTTTATATATTACTAGCGGTGCAGAGAGACGAAAATTGATATTTGGCTAAAAAGAATAGAGGACTATTTTCAAACCATCCAGGTACTCACTCACTCTCATATATACACAAAATTTCATCCAAATCGTTCAAGCTGTTTAGGAGGAGTCGCGTGACAAACACATGTACAGAAGAATTATATATATATAAAGATAAGATTTATGTAAGGATATTGAAAAGGATGGTACGATGAACTACCACGAAAGAGTTTATAAGCCAACATCAATAAAACATCTTGACGCTGGCGGATGCACAAGAGTGCTAGCCATAATCTCTAGTCCGAAGGGCTGGAAAAAAAAACTTCAATAAATTTAAAATAAGAACTGAAGTTCATTGACACAAAAGCAGATTATAAATGAATTCCGCAAGGATGGAAACGAGATAAATGAAAAAAATCTCAGCGATGACATAACGCTTGTAAGATTGTGTTTAATTTTAACGATTTCTTTGTTTTAATGGAATTATGCTCAGCAAACGGTTACGTATGTATTTTGCATGAGTCACTGCAAAAAATCTGGTAATTAGATGTCTGTAGCGTGATAGCGTGTAAGAACTAACTTTGTGAGAATTGTTTGAGGGTATTACGTTACACTGTGGTTTTGCACATTCGTTAGGCTCTGTAAAATAAATAGGTTTTGGGTTTTAGGAACAGTTTTTCAGAAAAAATTAATTACCTACTTTATTCTGTACTTAATAAAAAAAAAAGAATGAAGATATCCGCAGGAGAACCAAGGTCGCCGACATAGCCCAAAGAATCGCCAAACTAAAGTGGCAGTGGGCTGGGCACATTGCTCGTAGAATAGATAGTCGATGGGGCCGAAGGGTTCTAGAGTGGCGACCGCGCACCGGAAAACGCAGCGTTGAAAGGCCTCCCACGAGGTGGACTGACGACCTGGTGAGGGTCGCGGGAGTGCGGTGGATGCGAGACGTACAAGATCGGTCGTTGTGGAGATGCTTGGGGGAGGCCTATGTCCAACAGTGGACGTCTTTTGGCTGAAATGATTATGATCCTGTACTTAAACCAGTCGACAGCGATGCGGAGGAGTTTTTTACTCTTTAGATTTATTTTAGTTAGTTCTTAAGGTTTTTTTTATTTAGTGTATGTACATACATATTTATAACGATAGGTAAGTGTTTTATTTTAATATGTTAAAAAAAGAGTGTAAATATGTGAATATTCTTTAAATTAAATAAAAATGCCTTATCTTTTTTGGTATCACAATTATGGAAAAAATAAAAAATATATTAGACACGTGCTGAATAACATATTGGATGCTGCATTTAAGCATTTTATCAAAAATATCTTTAAATTTGGAATAAATTTCACGGTCTTGTCCGCTACAAAACGAAAGTCATCAGGATCAAAGCCGATGCTACCGTTGAAATGACTTTTAGATATAGATTAAAAAAAAAAGATATTTTATTTGTAAAAGGATGACCAGTTTTTAGGTACAAATTGGAGTTAACTTAGTACTGCAAGATGTTGCATTTAGATCAATGACCTAAATAGTATAGCCTATAGGTAATGGCATACAAAGTAATTTTTATACTATGTTAGCAATAATAATTGCCGAATACATTTCTATATGTTTGAGTAAGATAAACAATATATAATTTTAATAAAAATAAAATAAAGATTGACCTTTGAATTATTAAAATAATTTAAAACTTACTACCCGAAACTGACATACACGATCACCACACAAAGGTTTGATGCTACGTTCAAACACTAACGGCCTCATACACCACAAATAAATATGTAAGTATGTGTGATGTAGTACTATCGGTATTGTATGGAACTAGCGAAAGTACTGGCGCGAGTTCACTTTACTCTCACTATCGAGACGGGCCGCAGACTTGTAAACACACATAATTTTGATATCCGCGTCGATTCTCCGTCACATACAACTTTCATCTTTATAAACACATGAGAGAGTTTAAAATTGTGTGATTGTTTTAATTAAAAAATAAAATTATCATAAATAGCTAATGATATTTATATTCTTGGTGATCTCTCGAAATAATTCGGTTTGCGGTTTCATTCATTGAATGTTTTGCTGAGTTGATTTTGTATTGAAAAAGAAGCAAGAGAAAGTAATCAAACGAAATGAGGACCGCCCAAGTATCGATGGACAAATAAAAAGTTTAATGATCGTGATTCAGTTTTTGTTTAAAATAAGGGAAAATAAAAGCCTTTTATGGCATTTCGACTTACTGTTTGTGAGTAGGCATTTACTTTTATATAAAAAGTGCAAGTTTTTAAGCGCGAGGTCACAGACATCATTACAAGATGACTCATACGATTATAGTGTTTTTTTTTGGTAAACTGGATTATAGATCTTGACCTATTTAGTGATGTAATATTTTCGGATATTCACGCGAACCTTTCTAGTTCGCCTTGTATTATATGAAAACATATGTATCATCATTACAACTCATTACGATCATTTGTTCTGTGTCTGGGTGTAATTTATCTATAATATTATGTGTGTATTTAGAAATATATAAGTATGTTTATCAGTTGTCTAGTACTCATAACACAAGCTCTGCTTAGCTTGGGACTAGACGGCGTTGTGTGATAGTTGTGGAATATTATTATTACATTATTATTATTAATTAAACGACAACATCGTTCAGTTATTGGTCTAAAAAGTTGTGAAGTGATGTCCGCGTATCGAAAGACGCGGTTTTGAAAGGCCTTCCGCAAGGTAGACCTTTGACACTACCTTCAGAAGCCTTCTAAATTTTCCATTACTTGGACTCAAGCCTCTCTCTAGGAGAAGAAATAAAAAACTAGGGCCGTAATCCGGATGTCGCATGATCTTCAAATTTTAAGTTCTAGGACATCCCGGTTCCCTCACGATTCTTTCCTTCGCCGTTTTGAGAGCAGTGGTGATGGAATAAATTACACAAAGTAGCCTGTGTGGAGCAGTGGCCGAGTGGTAACGGCCGACTTACGACTTACGAGTTGTAGATGGCGGGTTCAAACCCAGCTAGGCGCAAAACGGTGAAGGAAAACATTGAGCAAACCGGCATGTCCTAGAACCAAAAATTCGAAGACATGTGACATCCACCAACCCGCACTGGGCTTGTGGTGGATTACAGCCCATTCCCTCTCCTAGAGAGGAGGCCTGAGTCCCAGCAATGGTATCATTATTTGTATGCATGTATCTAAGTATATATTTAGTATTTTTCTTATTTCCTCTCTGTCAGTCTTCTTTTAAGCTGCACCTGCCATGTTATATCTCTGCACCACCCTAAGGTCGACTGGTAGAAAATGCCTAAGGCATTAAGTCCGCCTTTGTACAATGTTTCATTAGTGCATAAAGTTTTAAATAAATAAATAAACATAATAAAGCTGATTATGCTATGCTAATGCGTCTGACTTTTAACACATTTTTTGTCAATTAAATACTTGTACCAACTACCAACGCAATTTCTATTCGTCCCTTGATTTAGTCATCTCATTTTGTCAACTTTTCCATCTTCCAATATGTCACTCGTGGTAAAGTAGCACAAGATTGCATCGTTACCACAATAAGTGATTTATTACTCCCAGCTGACTACTGCCAGTTACTGGTTGACAAATAGTAAGATCTATGCTAATGATGCAGGCTTGTTCAGACTTGCTGGCTAGTTTTGAACCTTATTTACATTTTTTTTTAAAACTGCCGCTCTGGGTGGAGCGAGAAGGTTTGTCAGACTTTTATTGACTAAAGCTTATACTGTTTCTTTAGCGCCCCTATGCGAGGGCTGTATAACTCTTTAGAACAATACGACAAACGATCAGTTTTCTTTCAAGTTATCGTCTGTTTTTTACAGGGTTTTTTAGGGTTCCGTACCTCAAAAGGAAAAAACGGAACCCTTTTAGGAACACTTTGTTGTCCGTCTGTCTGTCTGTCAAGACCCTTTACTTTGGGAACGCGTGGAGGTATCGAGTTGAAATTAAAACCATATACTCAGGTCTGTGGTCCTTTGAAGCTGTGAAAAAAATCAAACGTGTACGTTAACGATAAAAAAAAGATACGGTCGTTTATGTTGCAAAAAACGTATATTTCGACACTCTCAAGGGAATCAAAATACATAGGGTATTTCACGTTGACCTAGAATTCTGAAATTTGGCATTATGCAAGGTATCATAGCACGAGTATAGTATAATTTATAGTTACGTCACAAAAAAATACTTTTTGCGATTCGGAAAAATCTTCGCAATTCAATTCGAGAATTAAACTGTTTTCATAGGTAAGTTCGTACGGAACCCTCAGTGCGCGAGTGCGACTCGCATTTTCCTGGTATTTTTAATTCATATAAACTAGTGTTTGCCTGCAATCCCACCTGTTGGTAAGTAGTGATGCAAGCGTTGACGGTGACGCGCACTAGTTTATTAAGAGATAGGCTCTTCAAGAGAATAGGAACACAGCCTATTCCCTCTCACGGAGTTTAGGTGTCTTCAAAGGTAAAGAGAGATCATATAAATATTTTTTTTCCGTGCAGGGTGATTGACTACTGCGCCTACAGTGCGGTCAATTTTTTAACTCTTGTTGTGTATAAGAGGAAAGTCCATAAAAAACACCTCTTACTGTTTTTAATATTTATAAAAATACAACACACTGAAATACACAAAAAAAAAAATGAAGAACCTAAATACACAAAAAAATAAAACCGCGAGATATTTGCAAACCTATTCTTAATTTCGAGAAAAAAACCTTTTCTATTTGCAGGATTTAAACAATAAAAATTTTGAAAACTGTAAGTGCTTTTTAGGTATTTCTTAAGGACTCTCCTCTTAACTTTTCGAAGAGTAACTGTGTAATTTGAAAAAGAAGTCAAAACAGTTACATCACGCAGATTTACAGTACGAAAAGCAAAAGCTCTTATTCAAGTTTCAACAAACACAAAATCTCCAACTTCGTGATCGATGAAAAACGAAATGTCCAAGTCGTTTATCGCCGATGCTCAGTTGCCTCATGATCGATGGATCTATCGACGCAGGCGTGACTGAGTGCAGTAAGTATACAAGAGCCGAGAGCTATGGCTAATGGGACTATGATATAATGCGCAATGTATTACGGTCTTGACCGGCTGCCACAGAGTAGTGAAATCCAGTTAATCTGTATTGTATTTGTGGTGTATTGTATTCCGATTTCAAATAAAAAGCCGCACGGGTGATCTAAAAGACTTGTAATGAGTATTAATTGTATTGTGTCATAAATAATCGTAATGTAGAACGGTCTTGACCAGCTGCCACAGAGTAGTGGAATACAGTTAGACTATATTGTACCTATTTGTGTATTGTATTTCGAGTTCAAATAAGAAGCAACTTGTAATGAGTATTAGTTGTACTAGTCATAAATAATCATTACGATTAATATCAGTTAAAAAAATCGGTCAAATGTGAGTCGGACTCGCGCACCTAAGGTTTTGTAGCTTATAATCACAAAAAATAATTATTTTGTAATTTGGCTACAAAATTTACGGGTTTCGGCTTTTTTTCATTACTTGCGCTACATGGACATTTTTTTCTTTACTTGCGCTACATGCATCTATTGCTTTTTGTCTTTCACGATTCTAGGTCAGCGGAAAGTTCGTGTGTTAGATACGAAATATGCGCCTCAAACGGCCTTATCTTTAGATTGCGACGACTTAGACTTTTGATTTTTTCACTTTACTAAGTATTTCATATTAATTTTCAAATGCATATTTTTTTTTTTAATATGACATAAACTAGAGCTAGAGTTGGCTGCGATCTTACCTGATGGTAAGCAATGGTGCAATCGTTGATGGTGAGGCGCACTAGTTCAAGTATTAAGAGCCTATTCACTCTAGACGAAGCATAAAAATTATAATCGGAATCATATCATCATCATCATCATTTCAGCCGAAAGACGTCCACTGTTGGACATATGCCTCTCGCAACTGTCACCACAATGACCGGTCCTGTGCGTCTCGCATCCATCGGATTCATCGGACCGGAATTATATACTTTTGGAATATGACTTAAATTCCTGTTGTTAAAACGTTTTACACATACTCTACGTGACAAAGAATTACTTTTCCATTGTCCCTTGTCAACTGACACATTATCATGCACACCCTTTTCTTTATTTCTAAAGCATTTCATTCACTTTACCTCCGTTAAACTTATTTTTACTCAACTTTACTTACGAAATTCTCCGTAAGTCACTTGTTGGAATCTTCCACTCAAAAATGTTTGGACTTGTCCTACTGCCTCTAAGTATACTGTGGCCGATTGGAACAGTCATGCTGATTAATTGGCAGCATCCGCCCCGGTTGCGACTGCAAATGCTCGCGTTACATACGGGTACACCGTACAGCAACCAGTAGCATAGTTATTACACGTTGTAAATTATGCAATGATTGCAGAATTATGATCGGTTGTCTTTTGTTACTGTCTTATTTGATGCTCTACTATCTTATTTGAGTATACTCTGCTCTAATTAAGCTTATCCGTAGTTCAAGAGAGGTTTTAAATTAGATACAGATAAAATATAGGTACTGTCTGTGGGAATGCCATACTAACTTTCTGGATTGGTTGGTGTTTTGGTGGTTTTGGTTTCTTTAATGGTAATGGTTTGGACAACTAAGTGAATAGTTATATTCTTAAGGCCCTTGCTTGCTTGCCATTTAGTGTCATAAAATAGTGACTTCCTAAAGTCTACTCTTCGGCAACGGTTGAATTAATAGATTAGAAAAAATATATATATATATATTTGACTGGCCTGTTGGTCTAGTGGTTAGTGGCCCTGACTGCTATACCGAAGGGGGTCATGGGTTCGATTCCCACCCAGGACAAATGTTTGCGTGATGAGCACGACCATTTGTTCTGCGTCTGGGCGTAATTTAATTATAATATGTATGTATTTTATGTATTTAGAAATATATAAGTATGTTTATCAGTTGTCTAGTATGTTTATCAGTTGCTTTAGACCAGACGGCGTTTTGTGATAGTTGTGGAATATATTATAAAGCAAAAAAAAATTAACAACATTATATTTTTTCGCTTGTTTTCCCTACTCCTTTCAATCGGCTTTGATTTTTGAAATTGCTTGTTAACTGTTCTTCGGTTCGGGGCTTTATGCGGGCGTAGGCGGCAGTACGAGTGTATATGCATTTAACTCCACCCTGATGTTCAAGGGACTATAGTCAAGAAGGTTACCGTCTGGTAACCGTGCGGACCGAGCCCTAGTTGTCGACGGCTGGTAGTTTTCCACGTGACCCTCAAAGAGAGATCAGCTAAACATCTGGGCAGTTGTTCAGTGCTAAGATGATTGTTTAGACTCGAAGTTTTAACTGTAAGAGTTCGGTGTTTAACTAATAATTGATTTTCTTTTTTATCTTCCAGATCTCCGTCTTGTGTCAGTTTCTGTTTATCAAGAATATAGGCTTTGAAGTCTTTTTGAAAGATTGGTTAAAAATAAAATTTATTTTGAAATTATTTTGTTTGTTTTTTTTTATTCAACGTTCACTTTCAACTCAAAGATATATAGGTACATGAACACAGTTTCAAATCAAATAGTAGGTATATAACCCAGCCTATGATGTTCCCACTGCTGGGACGCAGGCTTCCTCTCTGTGACAGGCAGTGGTCCGCAATCCACTACGCAGGCGATTGCTCCTAAGAGTTACCACGGCGCTGGAATGCAAAAGGCGACTGGGGGAACACGGTAGGTTTTAGTTAGTAAAAGTCTGACATTCCCTCTTGCGTCACCTAGAGTGGAGCAGGGATATTTGGTGATTACCCACATAAAAAAATGAAAAAAATCAGCTAATGACAAATCTCGATCTTGGGCGGATCGGGAGATAGTGTCAGTTTACACTTTTACTGACTAAAAACCCACTCCTGTTCCTTTTTTGCCTTCGTCCCTGGGCCCCGGGTTTCACTTTCATACTACCAGTGGGCTATGGGTTTATGGATAAAACCTGCTTAACATTTTTGGTTCTAGGACTCAAATATGGAGAGTAGAGGCGTTATAGGAACTTGCATAATCTAAAGTGTCTACCTAGGTTTGGACCTAATCAATATTCCAATCAGCACATGGGCTATAATATAATGTTTAGAACCTATAAAATCAGACTCATTAGCAAAATGACAATCCATTATTTGTTTTACGAGCTATTTCGTGATATCTTGCAACAAGACTTGGTAAAAGGCAAATTAAGAAATTAATCTATTCAAATGTTTAATTGATGAAATAAGTCTAAGTCTAAATGAACGAGAAAAATGGGAACGTAGAGAGAACATAAGACTTGTAAATTTTTTTAGAGAACCACCATAATTGATCTTCGCGTTACATTAGTATTCAACAAATTAATGTTTCTGTGTATTTTTCCTATTGCTAAAGGTATGGATGTATTTTTTGATCTTCAATGAATTATTTTTACACGTTTGTACGAAAGTGTGTAAAAACAATTCATATATTATGTTATTCGAGATTAAGCATTGCCATACAACGTGGCAATGCCGCCAGCCTTTTGAGCACACTTCCAGTCGATAGCGATGCGCAGGAGTTTTATGATGCCATATTTTAGCTAGTAGTTTTTGCTTTTAGTGTATATATAGTTTTAATTAGTTTAGTGTTTTTATTGAATTATAAAAATAAATTAAAAGCTACATAACAATATATTATATTATTTATTTTATATATCTACCAGCGGTCTCGACAGACGTTATACTGTCCCAAACCTGGCTTTTCATCAGAATAAAAATTTCAGAACCTGGTTGCACCTACTGGGTCCAAGGACCCACTCAAATATACAACAAAAATTTCATCCGAATCGGTCAAGCCGTTTATGAGGAGTGTAGATGACAAACACAGGTACAGAAGAACTGTATGTATAAAGATACTATTAATGTTATTTATTAGTTTTGTTGTTTATATTCTATTGATAATAAAAGAAAATTTAGTTGAAACAAAATTGTAAATAGTAAAACCCGGTGATGAAATATATGTATCTTTACTGACAAAACGTAGCATTGGCATAGTTCAAAATGCGTATTCTTAAAATATGCATTTGGACTATGCCATCGCTTACATCTACAATTTGTGACCCTAATCCTCAGATGATAGAAATCTCGCATGATTTCTATAAACTAAAACACACGCACATCTTAAAAAAAAATACTAGAAAAAAAACTGACACTGCAATCCATTTATAAATTAATATGCATCTCGACTATGTTATTGTTGACTACTTTATTTGAGATATTTTAATCATTTTAATGTAGCTGCAAAAAATCTGACACTGACATTAATTTTAGAAACATGCTTTGAGACTATATCATCTTGCGACCTGATTCTGATAGACTGGCTTACACATAAGTCTCAGGTCTCGGTCAAGACATACAACTTCCATAAAAGCCAACACATTCCTAAATCAAGCAGTAAAAAATCAAATGAGTACATAATTAAAGTAATTACAGAGTAAAAAAGTAAAGTGTTTTATACATTTCTGCATGAGAAGTAACAGATTGTTGATCTCATGGCATTTGGTAATATCATGGGAAGTAAGATACGGATTATGCCTTTCCGTGAGAACATGCCGAAATAAATGCTTGGTAACATCTTGAAGAAAGAGAGGGAAGAAGGTTTTATGGTGCATTTCACAAAGTCAAAAACAATAACGTTTGTAAAAAAAATGACGCAGCTGGTATCGTGTTGATCCAATCAATTAATAATGAGATCATTGACAGTATAGAAATATTTAAACATGCTAATGAAAAAGCTATTCACACGAAAATATTTCTAAATGTAAACGACTTAAATGACGATAAATTAATCGGGCTTATTCAAGAAATTTTTGAAATCGAACTTTCGAACAGAATTCTCGTATTCAAAAATAATCCTCATCATCAATTTCGTTCAAATATTTACTTATAAGTTGGACATCTGACCAGTCACCTCTTAATATTGGCACGTTCACTTTCCACACAATATGATGCAGCCGCTATAATGACTTGCCCAAACACGGCGGCCACGCGGAAGTTGCGAAAGTCGCCATATGTTATAAATATGCAGCTAAAACTTGTTTTCATTTCGTTTCTTGTGTAATAATCTAAGAATCCTTTCCTAAACTCGCCTTTTTGTGATTGTAAGGCTCGTTATAGCTATCCCTATTACTCGTGCTATTATGTCAGAAGATACTAGCATTAACTATGATGACGTCAGTTGGTTAGTTAAATAGGTACTTGAGTCCAAAAGGGAAAATATGAGAATACACCCAAATGTCAAGGTTTACGCAACGGCATTGTGAAGAACTGCAATAGGTGTGTGTTACGCAATGAAATATTTAGCGAAACTCTCTTATTTTCTATATAGATGTTGCAAACAGCTTCTTTCTGAGTGCATGATGCAACTGAGGTCACGCTGTCCCGCTGTTGCGCAACATCGCCCACTTCGGAGAAAACACCACTTTCTACCATACACCTGTTTATGTAGCGTGTTAATGATATTGACATGTTAAAATGTGTGTTCTGTGGGTGAATGGCATTTTGAAATTCAAATTTTAAGCTCGAATGGAATTGTGTATTCTTTTGTATAACCTTGTCATGTGTCATGGGTATGGTGGTATTGTAATGGAATGGCGAATGAAAGTATTCAAATTTGTTTAAAACTTTTTATGCAAAAATAAGAATTTATAATACAACTAAAATTATAGTACATTAAAATTACTATTTACATAAATACATTTAGGCACCGTAATTTTTTCTCTACTTAAAACTAGATTTGTCGCCGGCAGAGCAGGTATCACAATTGCGCGCGCCCGTGCGCCGTCTAGTAAGGGCCGGACTGTCCGGGGGGCCCGTAGGACGAGCTGACGCCGCCGCCGGAGCCGCCATGGCCGCCTCCGATGGAGCCTCCGTGACCACCACCGATGGAGCCACCGTGACCGCCGCCAATACCACCGCCAATGCTACCGCCGCCGAGACCGCCGCCGAGACCACCGCCAAGACCACCGCCAAGACCGCCGCCAAGACCACCGCCAAGACCACCGCCAAGACCACCGCCGAGACCACCGCCGATACCAGAGCCGCCTCCGATAGAGCCACCACCGTCCTTCTGGGTCTTGTACTTGATGAAGTAAACCTCGGGCTTTGAGGGCTGAGTAGGAGCCGCGGTGGGGATGGTGATGTCGGGCTGTTCGTCGGGTTTCTTGACCAACACGTAGACGAGGGTCTTCTCTTCGTTCTGGGCTTGAGCAGGGATGATGGGCGCTTGGGGTGCGGGAGGAGCTGGGGCCTTGATGAAGATGATCTTGTAGTGCTTCTGGGGCACTCCGCCGCCGCTCACGATCTGGGGACGCTGTTCTTCAGGTTCTGGGGGTGGGACATGGACGTAGATGTGCTTCTGCACAATAGCGCCGCCGCCGAATCCAGCGCCGCCGCCGAAACCGGAGCCGCCGCCGAAACCAGCACCGCCTCCGAAACCGGAGCCTCCTCCGAAGCCAGAGCCTCCGCCGAAGCCGGAGCCGCCGCCGGATGAGAAGCCACCGGAGAAGCCTCCAGAGGAGAAGCCACCGCCGCCGCCGCCACCACCGCCGAGTCCTCCGAAGCTACTGGAGCTCAGACCACCTGAGGAGAATCCTCCGTGGCCGCCACCAATACCACCGCCGTGTCCACCAAGACCGCCGCCGCCGCCGCCTCCGGGCGCGCTGTAACTGTATCCCGCCTCGGGCCTAGCCGAGCCGAGTGCCGCAACGGCAGCTAATACCTGCGGCAGAAAATTCACTTTTAAACAACACTTTTACAAACATTTTGATCGATTGCTCGGCTGTATTAATCGATAGGTATCTTCGAGAGATGCACTCGATGAATAGAGCCGAGCGATCAGCACTAAACAATCCGATGAGGAAGCACTGTGCGGTCACAGGAGGGGGTCACACGGGTCACAAGTCACTTTCACTGCACGAGTACCTACCAAGAATGCTTTCATGTTGACTCACGGAGGTGTCGTGGTTGTGTGATGCTCTGTACCAGCGGCCGGTGGTTTATATACTGGTGGATCGGCGACGCCTCTCTCCCGGGCTCTTCCTAACATTCGGCCTTCGGGCCATACGAGAATTATGATTTTAATGACACCCGTCCAATTCTTCTTTGGTGAAAACAATGTGGATCTTGTACGGTCATTGGACACTTTCACAGGCTCGCCTATGGTCATAATTGATATGTCAACAGAGGATCTGATGTGACATATTAATATGTCATTGTTATTGATATCTCCTATTGTTCGGGCTTATCAGTAAGGTGTTAGGTATATTTTCCATATTTTATTTAGCACTTGTCTCTTCTCGTAGGTTAATATGCATTCAACTTTGATGTAAAAAGTTTGGATTAGTTCTTAGATTACGGAACTAGATAGTTTCCTTGTCTTAGAAGTTTTTGTGTCACGAGATTACTTCGAGTTTCTTGCGGCTCTGATCTGCATACATTAAAGCCTATTACGGTCTCTACAAATAATTGTGATCGGTAGTGTTTGTAATGAATATTTTCGATTCAAATTTGACATAATTATCCTTGAAGTTTACGAAAACTTTATAAAAGTAACGATAAATATGAAAATACTTCGCATGCTTAATTGCAAAGAGGCATAACTCAATAAAAAGTGTATTTAGATCTGAAAACAAATATGTGTCAAAAATAAGGTTCAATTTTCAAATACCCTTTTTTCAGCTACAACTCTTTTTCATTAAGCGTGCGACTTATTTATTGAAGCTCTAATTAAATATTTATCTTTTAAAATCGAATTACGTAATTTATATTTTAAGGATTCATTGGTTTAGAAGTTGAAAGTTTGCGCATGTCCCATTTTCAATGAGGTCAAACTGTCACAAGCCAATTTAAACTAATAAGTTTGTGAAAGCTAATCTCAGTAAGCACTGAGGCCCTACCACGAATTTTCAACGCGATCTATTTGACGACCTAAACTGAATTTTAAAGATATGGAGCTATATAGGGCGTATTGCTCCATCCCTCTTTCTCGCTCTCTCGCCTGACATTTTACGTCATGATAGGGCTCCTGTCTACGTATCATATGACAATCTTTATTGCTGAAAACTATACAGTTTCCTTTGGATTATGTAACGGGAGCAAAGACTAGAAATTGATCATCCTTCGGGATAGAACATGTTCTCAAATATCTTCATCTCAAAAACCACTGGACCTAATTCAGTGAAACTTTTCCTAAACGATAGCATCAGTAAATGTCAGAGTTCAAGTTATTGCGATATGACATAACGTAGACATCGCAATAACAATAAAAAAAACAACTATCTCGACTCTATGGAACACTAACATAACTCGCTGTTACAAATATGTTTTAGTTTTATGACCACGGTTCATAATTGACTATGCAATTTGATTTCGACTTATTTATCTATATATATGTAATTCTTCTGTACGTGTGTTTGTCACCTAACTGCTCCTAAACGGCTTGACCGATTTGGTGATTCGAGTAGGTTCCTAGATGGTTTGAAAATTCAATTGGATCCGGTGGGTGGCGCTGCAACCGGGTTCTCATTTTTTTTCCTGATGATAACCTAGTTTTCGGACAGGACTACGTCTGCTTACTACGTGTACCTAATATTAATATCTAATGAAATATAACAATCAGTAGCGACTATACAAAAAACAGCACTTTGAAAGGATCTGTCTTGTAATAATTTGTTTAAAATTCCATGTATCCATGGAGTTTCTTGCCCTTTTTTTATTTTATTTATATATACTTTATTGAATGATGTTTTTACAATAAACGACCTGACCCGGTGAACTTCGTACCGCCTAACAGTCAATGAATGTGTTTCTTTAGATATAGTTAACCGATTGCGATGAAACAAAGCCTAAGTAATATATCTAGTTACACACAATTTTAATGAATAAAAGTTATTTACATCGATTTCGTACATTTTACGTGATGCGCGCACAACATAAGTCACTAAAATACAATTGGCGGCCTTATCGCATTCCTCGATCTCTTCCAGGCTACCTGGAATGGACAGAGATTACCTGGGTACAAATGGGATTGTACTTGGTCTGTTCTTCCTCCTAGCTGTCAACGACTTAGAACGTTTTAGCAGCCTAATTTTCTGACTAGACTCCTTTAGAATCTAAAAGCACCCATTAAGGGCTAAATATACATAAAATATTAAGGCTTGTATTATTTTATTGACTGCTAAATCAGTTTCTGTAGATCACAGGAATTGAACCAGGTACCTGAACCTATGAAATCTTTCGTTTAGCCACTGCGTCATGGTATCAGACAATCTTTCACATATATGACCTACAGATTCTTATAGGTTGTTTGGCCTTGTATTAGTAACACAAGGGTATCCAAAAATATAGGAGAAATTCTAGTGACGCAGTGTTGAACAATATTGCAACATACAACCTTCATAAGGACAACAAAGTTTGCGAATTAAGGCATAGGCATTGGTACAAAACAACAGCTGATATAGTTAGCATTGCTTTCAATAAAACTATTAATAAATTATTCCTTGAATACAGGGTCATTATGTAATTTGTGAAAATTATATGTCATGTGTGTTTTTTACATTCAATTGAAACCTCGATCGACCAAGTGCAAGTCGGACTCGGGCAGGAAGGGGCCTTATCTATATATAGCTACCATTATCTATAAAACTTTCTTTTACAAATTTTTTTTTTTTTGTTTTTAGTATTTTTTGTTATAGCGACAATAGAAATACATCATCTGTGAAAACTTCAACTATCTAGCTATCATGGTTCATGAGATACAGCCTGGTGACAGAAAGACAGTGGAGTCTTGTAATAGGGTCTCGTTTTTACCCTTTGGGTACGGAATCCTAAAAAGGGGCTAAGCCTAAGAAAAGCTGAAAATTATCTTCTGGAAGTGTAAATCTAATTACGACATTCGTTTCAGTGATAAAAAACTGCGATTTAGGTAGCTTAGTGCCGCTTTTGTAAGGATTTCTTTTCAGGAGCCATCAACTTTCTCCCGTCACTAAAAAAAGGGGTAGGGAAACATAACCACTTTATTGACGAATTTTCAAAGGGTATGAAAGCCTCGAATTCAAGGTTACGGGGACGAGTCAACGAACCACACGGCTCAAGGAAACCCGAAACCATGTAACGGGATAAGGCGCAGATAAAAAAGAATTCTAACTCAAGAAAAAGGCACGTTTCCTCGATACCGTTCCGTACCTCAAAAGGAAAAAACGGAACCCTTATAGGATCACTTTGTTGTCCGTCCGTCTGTCTGTCTGTTAAGAAGCTTTATGTCGGGAACGCGGAGAGGTATCGAGTTGAAATTAAAACCATATACTCAGATCTGCAGTCCCTTTAAGCTGTGAAAAAATCAAACTTCGGATTTAACGAGAAAACAAGACACGGCCGTTTATGTCGCAAAAAACGTGTATTTCGACACTCTCAAGGGAATTAAAATTCATAGGGTACTCCTGTTAACCTAGAATCCTGAAATTTAGCATGAAGCACGGACTCATAACACTTGTGCTATGAGTTCCTATACTTGCATAGGAAAAAATCTGAAAACTGTAAATTTGTTGTTACGTCACAAAAGAAATATTTTTGCGATCCGGAAAAATCTTCGTAACTCTATTCGGGAATTAAACCGTTTTCAGACGTAAGTCTGTACGGAACCCTCAGTGCGCGAGACCGACTCGCACTTGTCAAGTTTTTTGAGATTCGTGACAAACAACAGAATAAAATTTTTTGTTTTTGTATTTTATCTCCTTTTGATCTTGCAATCTCCTCGATTCGACAATGAACTCGGAAATCAAGTAGTTTATTTGGTCATGCATGGAACAATATACATTATGCCCATAATATGGTATCTTATGTCGATATAAGACCCTGTGGTGCTCTTTTCTTTAATCTTTGGAATTTTGTGTTTGGGAGTTTATCTATAAAAAAAATTGCGAGGCGGTTTGAATCCATACGCTATTTGTTAGTTTTTTATTTGTAATTCAAGATTAATTATATCATTTCATTTGTTGCATTGCGTTGCAAAAAAAGACTCGCACCGATTTTTTTTCTGTTTAATGTTTGGCCAACAATAGTTGTATAGGTGTATATTTCTTCGGAAAAAATGTGAAGCTGTCCTGGCCTCAATTTAAAAGCTTTAACAGTCGATCAAGATTGTCAGAAGCCAGAAAATATGTCTTATTATCCAGTTACTGGATTGCGGAGATCATAGGCAGTAGCTCCATGTAAAATACAGCTGATACCCCAGCTGCATCTAGTTTGTGTGCTTTAGTGACCCACACCACCCCCGCTTCAAATATGTAACAAATTTTTGAAATTTTAGGCTTTTTTCTATTATTAACAAGCATGCATTGTACACCTGTATGTCTTGGAGGGCCTGATGACCCGTATCGCAGGTATTCATTACCTATTACGGGCACCAGTCTCTCACAAATGTTTATGTTATTTAGATTAAATATTTGTGTTCGCCATATTGCATTTGTGATGAAAAATAAATTTATTATTATATTATTATTATTACCTAAATTTTTCCCCATGAATTAGTCAGTCTATTAGTGAAAATTGCATGAAAATTTGGACAGAATTTCTTAGTTTATTGTAAACATACAAACAGACAGATGCGATGGGGGACCTTGTTTTATAATATGTACGGTACAGATCTATATTTTTTATATATCTATGTAAGTATAAAACATAAAGATACAAAACTGTGTCCACGAAAAAACGAGCTACTATCACCATTGTGTATGTTACCTCTGTCCATCTCCTTTATGTAAAGTCATGAAGATATAATGACCCGACCTGCCTTTCCAAGATTAGATATTGACTTTCTCATCTCCATGTGTTCCGGTCATGTAACAGGCGGTATAGTGGTATACCTTATGCATAGCTTAGAATATATCTCGCTGCTATTTTTTGTTCAACGAAGGTGGGTAATTTTCTTGGTGATTTATTCCGTTCTAATACCAAACACTAATACCACTGATATTTGTTTAAACTTATATTTAATTTCTATTCCGAAAGGATTGTTTAAATTAGTTCCTAAATAATTTCAGTGTTATAAAGTACAGTCAGTAAAAAGTTTATTCCGTTCTAATACCAAACACTAATACCACTGGTAATTGTTTAAACTTATATTTATTTTCTATTCCGAAAGGATGGCATTGTTTAAATTAGTTCCTAAATAATTTCAGTGTTATAAAGTACAGTCAGTAAAAAGGCTTTGTTTCTGATATATAATTGAAAAATAATTAGTTAAATAAAAAAAAATAGATAACATTTAACTAGATTGTTCTAGTTAAATGTAATGGCCGTGTGCTATTGGCCCCGACTTACGAGTTGCAGGTCGTGGCGTAATTTATTTCATCACCACTGCTCTCAAAACGTTGAAGGAAAATATGGAGGTGGAGGAAACAGGCATATCCTAGAACAAACAATTCGAAGACATCATCCAGCAATCCGCCCGCATGGTGGATTATGGCCTATCCCCTCTCCTAGAGAGGAGGCCCGAGTCCCAGCAATAGGAAATTGATTAGGTATGTTATATTACCTATATAGAAAGAAAGAAAGAAAAACAGCTTATTCACGCGAAATGACGCAACCTTAAAACTAGCTAACTAACATAATCAATTGATAGGGAAGATTTGCGTCACATCCGCGCAAAACGGCCGAACGGTCAGCATAAAGCTGCGGCCTCACGCATAATGGGCAAAAGTATAGAGATACGCCTACAGTATACCAACATATTATCAGTAATATGTAAGCCTATGTAATCGCAAGCTAATTGCTAATAGCCACCAATCAGATACAAATCCCAAACTCCGGGCTGCTACTGAGAATTTCCGTACCCAATAACACTATACTCAACGTTGACGGGGGAATCAAACCCAAAAGCGCTAAGCATTGGAGCTTATTATAACCAACGAGGTAGAACTTATACTAGGTACTGTAGTGGAGTTACGTGGAGTTTAAGAATAGAACTCTCACTTTCTTTTGAAATGAAGAAAAATAGTTTAAAATAAGGTCATCTACATTGGTCTAGTCATTCACATAATTAGCAGAGGTCGGAATCAGGTAGAGTTATCCATGTACTTGCATCGAAATGTTGATAATGAAAAATCCCGTGTGACCAACAATATTGCAAATAAATAATAATAAAAACTCCAGAGAGAGGTAAGACAAATAAAACAAAGATAATTAACATACAATTTTTATTAATATTGTTCATTGAAAAAGATCTCTCTACGTCAACTGAAGTGAGGTTAATAAATTTAGGCACTTTCTTCTCCTCGTCGTCAAAAAAATTCTTCCTCTGAGGAAGAATTTTTTTCTGCTATATTTCTGATAGTGTCATAAAAAAATCTGCTCTTTAAAATTAATCTCAGGATTTGAGGCATATCCACTTTATTCTTTCGCTTTATGAAATCAGTCTAAGTACATGAATAACTCTACCTAATTCCAACCTCTGATAAGTAGCCATTCATTTTTATTTGTATTAATAAATTCATAAACAGATGACAAATACGGTGTTCTAAACTTGATGGGACAGTTCCATACCCAGTGTATTCCATAACAATACCACATTGCGTTAGCAACAGTCTATAATTAGCAGTGGTCATTGACTCATTGTCTACTGCCGCCATTAATAATCCTATTGTCAATCTGCATTGTTACCGATGTAGTGAGGCAATCTTGTGATTACTTTCACTTGCTAATCTTATCTTACATCTTTTTGGACGTGATAAGTATGGGTTCGGACTTGTCAATATATGCCTCAGGGCTGTGTGAGCCGGTGAAATATTGACCTTTTTGTAAGGGTCAAATTGATCTGACAAATAGAAAAGATCTAAAAACTTATGTAGCTTTTTTATGTTTTTGAAGATCGTCTTATCTTCAAGATATCTCAGAAAGAGTCTCCTCAGCCCACAGGCCTTACCTTGATGTGTTAAAATCTCAGTCGCTCGAGCGAGTAAAAGGGATGGAGATATGTGTACGTCTCCACACCTCTTACTCGCCTATAAAAATCCATTCCTTTAACAGTTCCGTTAAAGTCGAAAAATGGATCCCGTTAAGAGTTCGTGGTAGCGCTCCTGGACCGTAAAGGGCACCTAAAGAAACACGGGGTGGGTTTTAGTCACGCTTAGAGAAGAGAAGTTATTTAATAGTTTCCCTATGTAACAAAAAAGTAAAAGCAAAGTTTAAACCCGATGCCTGAACTAAGTATTTAAAATTGAGTATTTCTCGAACTTTCTGTTCTTAATTCAAAATACTCTATTCAGAAACCCGCCCTTAACGCCTACGGATCGTCTAAGAAGTGAGACTTCATTCAAGATCTTGTAACGTTTTGACACAGAAGAATACACTAGTCATCAAAAAAGTAGTCACGTCATGCTCATACAAACTAAAGCCAGTAAGCATAAGATCAAGATTTCTTTAATCAAATCTGACATACAATCTAATGCAGGTGAAATTTATCAATTGACATAAATATCATACTTTTATTAGCTTACATCTAACCGCCATTATAACTGACACTCGTTATACAACATTAATTTTAGTATATGCGAAACCTGAAATACGTGTCTAGTATTTTTATGTAAAGAATCTATGTAGATAACTGATAACTGTATCATGATAAATCCCAAAATTATAGGCTTGTCATGTTACCCGGATGTCCGTAAAAATACATGGTCACCGGGTCATCCGGTTGACTAAGGGGTGATTTTGCAATCAGCTGCACGCTGGTGCCTAATACCCGCTATGACCTGCCGTGACCTGTGTCTTACTAGTTACCTCTTTTAAAAAAATATTTTGGGACCAAATATAACATGGTGTAAAAAATATGGGTATCGATTCAGTTACTGATTCTGAAAAAACTATATTCAGTTTTCGCATATACTAAAAATAATGTTGTATAATAATATACAAAGCTGAATGACAGGAAAAAATAGAAAGAATTCAATTAAAATACAAATCCAAGTCAAATTGTCATAAATCGTCCATGTGAGAGGATTTCACGGTGACGTAACGAACGTCGACCTCGCTATGTAAAATTAAAAGAGAATGCGATTATGATTTGATAAAACCGCAGAGATTTGCACTATAACATTGCGAAACGGTACAATTTGAAGAATACTGTGAGAATAAAATAAAAAGAAACATATCGGTTGAACTCAGTCGGGTGTGGGCTGTGTTAGTTGAAAGACCTGCTTAAAAAAAAAAAAACTTTCCATACAGTCTTATCAGTTTTAAGAGAAAGACATTATTTTGTTAGGTATACATACTGTCATAATGTCATTCGGCTTTGAGTGTCCATGGGACGTGTCAGAGCCATAGCCAACCGGGGCTGCGGATTGTTCGAAAGGGCAACCGTGGACCTCGCAAAGGGCTGTAAACACTGTGCGTTTTAGTCAGTAAAAGTCTGATACTCCCTCTTGTACCACCCAGGGTGGGAGAAGTTATTCGACAAAAGCCAAAGCAGACCATGGCCAAAGCAGGGAAGTTATTCATTCCATTGGAGTTTCTGGAATTTACTTTCTAATGTGCTCGTTGGTACACATCTGGCACATTGATTATCTGAGAAACGTGGAGGGGTATTGTAGAAAAAGGAAAGGGCTGTTTGAGGGGGTATTTTAGAGAAAGTATGGTGGTCATCATCAGACTGGAAACATCAGTAGATCCGGAAACGCATTGGCCATAGGTCGGTCCTTATGAATAAATAACCAAGATCGAATAGATTTTTACAGCATCTTTTGATTGCTGTGACTAGACTTGCTTACTAGGACATATTTACTAGGCTTGTTTCATAACAATTTTCCCACTTATGGTTTTCCTAAGTTTTGTAATGGAGGTTTTATTTTTGTGCTCACAGCACTTTGAGGCGCGCGAAGAACATAACGCATTATCGACCCGAGCTTGGTTTTTGACGGACAGCGAGCTTCCCATTGGTAGCCATCCACAAGCTAGTGAGTGGACGTGACAAGAGCTGGCGGCTCACAACAGCTTAACAGGACGATTTTCAAGGTTAAGCAATTATTGTCAAGGCACCGACCATTGATGGGCGTCGATCGTTAAGACATTGGTCCTGGATGTCTTTTGTAGATCTTAGACAGCCGTGACGGTAGTCAGAAACTAAAAAATCTTCATCAAGACTTTGAAGCTTTGACTCGACGAGTGCGCCATTAACGATGATCTTCTTAGCTCATTTCGACGGGTGCAAAGTAAAGAAAGTTATCTGCCCCGCTAGCCAAGTTACAATCGTATCGTTCGCGCCGAACGCCTCGAGTAGGCCACGCCTCCGATTCCTTTCAACGTTCAGTCACGTGGTCAGAACAAAGGAATTGGAGGCGTGGTCTACTCGAGGCGTTCGGCGCGAACGAAACGAATGTAACTTGACTAGGGGGGCTGCAATTTTGCGATTTTCTGATACTTGCAGTAACGTACTAAAAATTAATATTTTAAGAAATGGCAAATCGTCTTTCAAGTGTTAAAAATGCAGTAGTTAAGCAATAATAGTTAATTTTTCAGTAATATTTTTGATAAAAAAACTGCTTAATATTCACTTATTATTGCTAATTACGAAGAAATCGCAAAATCGCAGATAACTTTTTTTACTTTGCTCCTGTCGATTTCTCATTTGACTCCAGCACATCAAGCTGGTAGCTGGCAGAACTGTTCCTAAAATGAGAGCAGTACGCCATACAGGATCGAAGTTACGCTTGATAAAGTTTAAGCAGCTGTTCCTAAAATTCCTAATTCCTAATTTTTTGCTAGCCAGCTGAGCCTTTGCCTCAATAAGGTCCTGCTGTTCCATGTACAATAATGGCACTCATCTATATCTGGTTATACTGGAAGCTGACCCCAGAACCAGGTTAGGCAAATTCACAGTCATCTTCGGAGCCTTTTCCCAACTAGTTTGGGGTCGGCTTTCATGGAGCAACTGTCTGATAGACCTCTACAACTCAGTTACTGGGGCCAACACGACACTTCTTGGATAGACTGATGATCAGACTTCTAAGATCTACGAATGACAACCGAGACCAACGGCTTTACGTGCTTACCGAGGCACGTGTTGTCAGTAATGTCCTAGATAAACTTAGAAAAGTACATATGATTTGAAAAATTCACATTGATATTGGTATTCTCATGCATAAGAGGTGGTTAAGGCCCTCGGCCTTAACCACTGGGCCAAGTAAATTCACAGTAGCGAAAATAAACGAGTGCTTATTCAAAACACAGGGCATGGTGTCATGTTATTAGTTTATAGTTCCTGGGCTTACAACTACCTAAGCTTAGGTCCACAAGCAAGCACTCATGCACTTCAGTACTCAATGCCTAGAGCCGCTAAATACTTAGAAACGTAAACACTACGCAACCACTGAAAACAAACGTCTGCGAGAAATACTTCAAGAGTTTCAAAATGTATTGTGGAATAATACTCGATGACTGTTATTTCGTATTAATATCATGTAATAATGTAATAAAATGCTTTTATACTAAAATTATTGGTAGGCACACTTCTTGACGTCCAGTTTCCTTGTGAAAAAGACAGAAAGAGCCAAAGTAAAGAGTTCCGTAGTTTGAATGATTGGAAACATAAAATGACAAAATATAAAAAGGTCGTTTTGTTATTTGCCTACAGAACCCTTTTTAAAGTGGAAAATCACCAAATAACTTCTACCGCTCTGGGTGGAGCGGGAGGTGGACTTTTACTGCCTAAAACCCACCCGCGCAGCGACACTTTTGCATGATTTTAGGAACTGCCAAATTGAAGATATCCAAACCGGCCGTATGTAGGCCTTAGATTTGGCTCTGTTAGAGCGATGACCTACACTTTATCAGTCATTTTCCGTGATACAAAGGCCCTTTGGCGTTTTGTAGGATATGTAATTTCCTGTAACAGTCCCGTGAGGCTGTTTTTTATGAACTGACCTAATTGTCGACTTTGTAATATGGCCACATATAAGATATAAGTACTCAATCGCTTTGTTCAGTAAAAGAGTAAAAAAAAAATAGTTTTGAAGACTTCCATTAGGCACAAGCTTTTCACCTTTACGGTTGAAAAGCCTACAAATATATACTTATAATCTATTAATTAGTTAAAAATTACTCTAAAAATATCACACTAATATTATACAGATTTTTAGAAGTTTATGAGTGTTTTTCTTCTTCACTGGCAGCAACTAGTATACTTATAATGCATCAATTTATAAAAATTCACCCAAAAAATTATCGTAATATTTATACCTAGCTTCTGTCGGCGGTTTCATTCGCGTAAAAGTAGATTTCTTCATACAAACTTCCAACCCCCGTTTTTTTAGTAGATGTCTACACCCTAGAAGGAATCTACCTGCCAAATTTAAAGTTTGTAGGTATTACAGTTTCTGAGATTTCGTGATTAATACTGAGTGGTATTTTGCTTTTAGATATATCATCATTTCAGCCGAAAGACGTCCACTGCTGGACATAGGCCTCCCGCAAGTGCCGTCACAATGAACGGTCCTGTGCGTCTCGCATCCATCAGACTCCCGCAACCGTTACCAGGTCATCGGTCCACCTTGTAGGAGGCCCTCCAACGCTACGTCTTTCGGTACGTGGTCGCCATTCCAGAACCTTTCGGCCCCAACGGCCATCCATTCTGCGAGCAATGTGCTCTGCCCATTGCCACTTAAGTTTGGCGATTCTTCGTGCTATGTCGGTGACCTTGGTTCTCCTGCGGATATCTTCATTCCTGATTCGATCACGCACGGAAACTCCGATTTATATATATAGATATATTATTCATTTTTCTACCTGCAAGGCAAAATTTAGCAAAAAAGAAATCGGTTGCATAAAATACCATTAATATAATTAGCGATAACAAATTAAATATTCATGTAATCATCAAATTAATAATGTATGTATGTCAATATAATATAAGATAGCCTTAAGGCTTTGGTAGTGAAGAGATAGTCATGATATCAATATTGCACGTTGGTGAGTATAGGTATGTAAAAACCGCATGTTAAGAGTGGTATTGGTGAGTGAAAGAAGGAAAAAAACGTGTTTTATTACATCGTTAACATATTCAAATGGTAAACAAGAATGCTCTTAGTAAAAGTAATGCTAAGAAGGATCGCATTCTGTCCGTTTGCCTAGCTTATCTCATCATTTACGATCGGCTCTCTTCGACGTTCTTCGCTAGTATCTGTTCGGGATCGTTGAGCTTGAACGATTGAACCTCTTTTTTGAGTTGGGCAATCATCTCTTCACTGCTCCCGCTGTAGGGAGCGAGACCGTGTCAGGCTTTTACTTACTAAAACCTTCAAACTCTTCTTCAGTTACCCTTTGCGTTCTAAGATCAGGGTTTACGTTTAAAAAATGCCCCTACAGCTTTTTTGAGATATCCTTGAGGCGCACGTGGAACACTACGCGCCGTTGATGATTCCGAATCCGTCTTTACCGGACGGTGACTTACCCATTTGATTGCTCGTCGTTCGCAAGTAAGCGCCTACGCTCGGTGCGTCTTCTGTGACGGTGTACATTCTGGTTTCACGATTTTGTTCAGACCAGAATACTTAAAGAGAATTTAACTTAAATATAGAATATTAGATTTCTCAGCTGCTTTTGGAAACTATGATATAATCGATTAAAATTCGACACTCCTCCGGATTAGTCCAGTTTTTGGCATGACAGTCCTTTTGTAACGAATTTAAGAAACATTTAAGTTTTAAACGTTGTTAAGCCAAGAGTTTGACCCAGAAGGCCATTTTATTAATCTCTTCGTGTCAATTGTATACTTAACTTATTAAATATTGGATAGCAGCTCTATCATTTGCTTCGTAAAGATCCTGGAATGGTTTTGACGTGTACTTGTACTGTACGATACTAAACTAATGCAGGTAGGTACTAAAGACAGATTTTTTAATGAAATGACTAATCAAAATTAATAAACTTTCGTATATAAATCAAACCCGCGACCCTTGCATTTCAACTGCCACTCTAAAACACTGCGTGTGTAATGAAAAAATGCCCATTCCCTAAAAGGCGATTACTGATCTGTTTCTTGATGTCTATTCTCAGGGGTGCTCGGCACCCACTGTTTTTTTCTCATGGGTGCCTGAGCACCTACGGAGTTGGTGCCCTTGGCTGAGTTTATATACACCAATTTAACATCACAATAATCACTAGGAATCAATTTGCGAATATTAAAAACAGCCTTTGTCTTGCATAAAGTATAGTAGTCCCAAGCTAAGCAGTGCTTGTGTTATGAGTACTAGACAACTGATAAACGTACTTATATATTTCTAAATATATAAATATTATAGACACCCAGACACAGAACAAATGATCGTGCTCATGACACAAACATTTGTCCTGGGTGGAAATCGAACCCACGACCTCCAGCATAGCAGTCAGAGCCACTGACCACTAGACCAACAGGCCAGTCTCAAGTAAATGAATTACAAATAGTATGACGCTCCCTCTCGCTTAACCTAGAGTGGAAGTTATTTGATGTTTTGCTACATTAAAAAAAAGGTAAGTATTGGCCAATCGAACAAGTGAACTCAGAAAATGTCTGTGTGCCGATACAGTCTCTTATTTGCCGATTATTATCTAACAGTTACTTAGTCACATGGGTTCAAGTAACATGTCAAATGGTTTACTAGTGTTCAGTTTAAACAGCTTCCGTTTAAACTAACCTTTTAGTTAAACAAGTTACGTGTGTCTGCTACCGGAGTTAACAAAATTTTCTATTTTTACGTTTACTTACTAAAAGGTTCGCAGTTTATTTTTTGTATGATATATTCTTTTGTATTTTAAGAATCTATATTGTAAATCAAACAAATTAATGAGTACGGTAAGAGGATATTGATTTATTATTTTTTTTTAAGGTGGGAAATCATCCAATGACTTGATTCTCTTTAGAGCGGAGCGTGAGGGTGTGTCAGACTTTTACTGACTAAAACCCACTCCTATGTTCCTTCTTTGCCTTGCGGTCCATGACCTCGGGTTTTCCTTTCAGAAGCGAATCCATAGGACCAGATTGATTTATTAGTAGTAAGAGTTATGACATTTTCGTAAAACAGTCAGACATTTATTTATTTTATTATTTTTGTACACACAGCGAAATAGCACTCACTGATTAATCACGAAATCTCAAAAAAAACTATAACATCTACTAACTTAAATATTGGCAGGTAGATTCCTTATAGAGTGTAGACATTTGCTAAGAATAGGATTTTACGACACTGCACCCCTAAGGGGGTAAAATGGAGATTGGAAGTTTGTAAGGAGAAACCTATTTTTACGCGGGCGAAGCCACAGGCAAAAGTTAGTACATTATATTCTTTTCATAATAAAAAAAAAACAAATCGTTTAGTAAATGATGAAGTTCTTAGGTACAATTAAAAAAAATACAATCGAATCGAGAACCTATTTTTTTTAAATCGGTTAAAATTGTTAAAAACTAGTTTTTTTCCACAACTTCGTTCGCGTGAAAGGCGGTTATAACCCGAGAAGCCAGACAAAAGGTAACCAACCCGAGAAACCAGATAAAAAGTTACCAATCCGAGAAACCAGATAAAAAGTTACCAATCCGAGAAACCAGATAAAAACTAACCTATGTCCTTTATTGGGGTTTAAGCTTACTCTCTGCCAATTTTCATCAAAATCAGTCCAGTAGTTTAACCGTAAAAACGTAACAGACAGACAGAGTACTTTCACATTTATAATATGTATTTTAGGTTGATTTTATCTTTAGAGAAGAGGCTGCCAATTAACATGAAATTGTTTCTTTTAGAATTATTGTATTTTCGATATACTTACTGTAATTTATGGTGTATAAAATAAAGGGTATTTTCTCTATATACTCATCCAAAGAAATATATTTTCTTTACATTATCAATACAGTATAAACAGTAGCGGAATAATAATGAAGCTACTTGTGTATGTTAGATATGTATGGATAAGCATAATAAACCCTTGTAATCTTCCCACTGCAGAGACTAATGCCTCCTCTCTAGGAGAGGGATGTCTTCGATTTTTTGGTTCCAGAACATGCCGGTTTCCTCACGATGTTTTCCTTCACAGTTTTGAGAGCTGTGGTGATGAAATAAATTTCACAAAGTTATGGGATTGGCTGGGTTTTAACCCACGACCTACAACTTGTAAAGTTACAAGCTTACAGTGGTAACTGCCCCGAGTTACAAGTTGTAAGTCGTGATAACCCAGTGGGGTTATCACTGATATGTATGTATTGTTAGCTATGTAGTTTCCACAACTTGTTATATATCGATTGTTAACACCAACTTGTTGCGGCATTTGTTTTAAAGCTCTTGCATTTGACATCCGCCATGGCAGCCTTCATTGATGTTTTTACCCGACTACGGCAAAGTTAGGTAAAATCATCTAATGACAAATCTCGCTCTTGGGCGGAGCGGGAGATAGTGTCAGACTTTTACTGACTACCTGTACTCAGCTACTGCCTGTTCCTTCGTTGCCTTCGTACCAGGGCCCCGGGTTTCGTTTTCACACTACCCATGACCCCAGTAAAGCCAAAGAAGGGTTACAATTTCGACAGGCTATGTATGTATGTGCATGTTCATCTGTTCACAAATGAGGTATCATTAGTACCGTCTTAACTTTTCAATCCACAATTAGCGGTAGGTATATATAGGGAATGACGCAAAGGTTTGCTATATAAATTTACACCTTTTAACAACTAAGCCTTAAAAAATGAATACATAAAACACTTAACTAATTAAAAGTATATATACACTTAAATCAAAAACTACTAGCTAAAATATGGCGTCAAAAAACTCCTCCGCATCGCTGTCGACTGGAAGTGTACCCAAAAGGCTGGCGGCATTGCCACGTTGTATGGCAATGCTTAATCTCTGACCGAGGTAAAAGCCAGCCTACAGGTTTGCTTATTATCGATATTTACAAACTACTTTATGAAGAACTTCGTGTTTACGTTCGGGGATAAATACTCTATAAATAAAACGATCAATATTTTATAATCTATGCGGGAATGGCGCGAAATCACGCGCACGCGTTAGCTTGGGGTTTGAGTGGTTAATCGTCTGCTGAACATAGGCTACGTGACGTGTCACAAAACTCAATTTGGCGCCCTCTAGCACAAACAGAAAAGCTGTAGTCATACTTTATATAGGTACCAACCGTAATACTTTAATAATGTGTGACTTCAGCTTTTTTGTTCTGTTCATGTTTCTCCAGTAACCTTGTTTATTTCAGCATTCTGAAAACCTTGTTTCAGCGTCGTTTATTTGTCGTCGTCGGGTTTTAGTTTTTTTACTTTTTGTTATTGTTAAACTGTACGGGAAAATGTGTTTCTGATTGCGTTTGAGTAGAACTTTACAATTTTATCACCATCATCATCTCCGTAGCCTTTTCTCAATTAGCTTGGGGTGGCTTCCAGTCTTACTGGAACTTTTTCCATGGAGCGACTGCCTATAAGACCTCCACAACCCAGTTACTGGGCAACACTATACTTTTTAGATGATGATGGTTTGAATTTCTGGCGTCTGACTACCTATAACGACTGTTAAAGATCTATGGATGACAAGCGGGACCATATTTAGAATTTAGTCATGGTTTTAATTAGTGTTCGAAAGAGCTACCGCAGCCCTAGAATGCAAATTCTTACACTCCCTCTGGCTCCATCCAGAGCAGGAGTTATTTGATGAGTTCCCACCAATAAAAGGATGGAGAAGATACTGGGTGGAGTGATCCCGCGGATCCATTTTGAGTGGGTCCAGTTGACAAGACTCTTTGATTCTGATTCATAAATTTGAATATTTCGATTCTGTATTTGAATCTTTCGTATGAACACAACGAACGAATTTTAACTAATTAAGTAGGTAGATACAAAGTAAACATTCGCTTCTGAACATGACCTTTCTTGAAATAACACAACATAACGGTAATATTTACAGATTAAACACGCATAAGCAAGCAGAAATGAAAATTAATTAATCCAATTAAAATAAAGCGGCAGGAAACTTTTCATTAACACACAAACTTTTAATGAACCATTGATTTTGTTTGAACCCAATTAACTTCGTGAAAGGTAAAACTCGAAGGATTTGAACATTCGTGTACATTTGTATGTAATATTTAAACAGTTGTACATAATGTAAATGAACTCATGGCGTTTATTAATACTCGTATCATTCTCAAAATTTTCATTTTTTTCTTTGGTTTTGTTGTCGTCAAAGCTAGAGTGAATAGGCTCTTAATAAACTAGTGCGCGTCACCATCAACGATTGCATCACTGCTTACCATCAGGTGGGATTGCAGTCAAGCACTAGTTTATAACAAATTTAAAAATAAAATATTCAATTTTTTTGTACTGTTTTTGATTATTTTTACTTTACGCCAAATTTTTACGTTTTTGCAACTTTTTATTTGGACGGAAAAAGACTAGACCCCTTGACTCATGGAATCCTAGTGTGGACACTAGGGTTTATTCAACGTTTTATTTATTTTTTTAATTATTATTCTTATTATCATCATGGGTTTATCTTTAAGGTTGAGTAAAGCGTGCCGAGGTCGTCGCGTGGATGGGTAGTTGCCGGTTGAAATTTGTAGATCATTTGACAGTCATTTCAGGTTACAGATGCCTGAAAGTCTGGCCATCAGTCTATCGGCCAAGGGGTGTCTTGTTGCCCGGGCTGCAAGATTTTTCCAAAGACTTATCGCGGCCCAGCCCCCCTAGCCAAGTTACAACCGTTTCGTTTCAATTCTCTTTTCGTCGATCACCTCGAGTCAGCCACGCCTCCGATTCCTTTGTTCTGACGTAATCTCAACGTTCAGTCGTGGCCAGATCAAAGGAAAAGGAGGCGTGGCCTACTCGAGGCGATCAACGAAAAGAGAATGGCAACGAAACGGTTGTAACTTGGCTAGGGGGGCAGGTGTGGGTTTTAGTCAGTAAAAGTCTGACACACCCTCCTGCTCCGCTCTAGAGCGAGAGAGGTCATTAGATGATTCGTCGATTGGAAGAATCGACCTCAAAATTTGAAACTAAATTACGCAGTTGCGGGTTGAGGAGGTCCAGCTCCATATAAAATGTCTTGTATTCATCTGCATTCGAGTACATCAGAAGTCGATCCCAACATAGTTGGTAAAATACCAGGCAGATGATTGAAGTATGTTCCTACTCGTAAGTAGGTAATACTAATACATATGCATATGATATTATTTTATTTCAAAAATAGTAAAATTGTGTTGATCTTTGAACTCGGTCACTTGACCTTAATAATGTTATTGCATCGATTTCGAGATCTTATGTTGCTGTCATAACAGTCAAATCATTGAGACGATGGTTAGTCAAGACGTGCTGTAGGCGCACCGTGATAATGATATCATGATTTTGTTTTTTATTTTGGTGGGAAATCAAATGACCCCCTCCATCTGTTCTGCTAGCAATGTGCCCTGCCCACTGCCACTTAAGTTTGGCAATTCTTCGTGCTATGTTGGCAACCTTGGTTCTCCTGCGGATATCTTCATTCCTGATTCGATCACGCAAGGAAACTCCGAGCATAGCTCTTTTTATTGCCTTTTGGATAACTTTAAGTCCCGCTTTGAATGGGTCGAGAGGAAATTTCAGATTTTTTCTCCTTTAGATGTGTCTCTGTGTTCCTTTAGATGTTCTTTGCGTTTCTGGGACACGGTAACTTTTTAAAATAATATACAACCCTGGCAGGCATCGGCCCTAGTGTGCTCTGTCCAGTCGGCGGACAATTTTTTGAGGCTGCAGCTGGCGTGAATCGTTCCTGGGTTTGATCTTTGTTCTGAGCAACGGTAAGGTCGCCGTCAGCAAGCCCGCGCCAATTGTCACCGAGAATCACCATGAGACACCTGATGCCCAGGGCATCTGGTATTTATTTTTAAAATAAGCATTACAACAACAATATTATATAGTTGAAGGCAATGTTATTTTTGCTTAGACCTCCGCTGTTTTTTTTTCTCCAGAGAAGTTTCAATATCTAGCCACTTTTTTTCTAGTGTTGCAATGTTAGTCAATTCATGATGGGCTGATGTTAAAGGTGTAAAGCTTTGTGGTACAATTATCAGAAATATAAAACCTCAAATGGGAAATACTTTGTTCCACTAAGAAAGATGAAGGGTTAACAACATGGACTTCTGGAAAGTGCACACAGATAGTCACATTATGTTTATTCCCCCCCTACTCCTCCTCCCACATTTTTTTTCGACAGGCTACGGGATCGTTTGAAAGAGCCACCACGACTCTAGAACGAAGAGGGCAACTGACAGAACTCGCATAGATTTTAGTCAGTACCTAAAAGTTTGACACTCTCCCTCACTGAAGCCAGAGCAGGAGAAGTTATTTTATGATTTACAACCTTAAAAAAGGGCTTTCTCGATTTTCCTTCTATAACTAGGTATATGTAAGGAACCTAACAATATTTATGGTTTCACTAACATCATAAGACGCTTCGGTAATTGGTGGATGTGTAATCTGATAATTTAATAGCTATAATCTTTGAACCCGTACATCCATCTCAGCCGCTGTTACTTAAACTTACTTTTAATTGGCCTCGAGTCAAGTGAGTCTTACATCTGCGCCGCTAGACGCCATTACCGTTTACTCTTTCGCCGTCATACACACCGGAGCGCGGACAGCTCATTATTTATTACAGATGTTAAAATGTCTACAAAGTGATACACTGTATACCTTTTTCTTTTATGTGGGAAATCATCCAATGATTTTTTCTGCTCTAGGATAGAGCGAGAGGGCGTGTCAGACTTTTACTGTCTAAACTTCCTTCTTTGCCTTGCGTCCGAAAGTGAACCCCGGGGTGTTCCCTTTCGGGGTATTATTGGCCATCGGCCTTAGGGGCCAGCCCCGTATGGGCCCAGTGCGTGTTGATAGACGTCACATGTCCTAGGACATGTGTGTTTTCTCACGATGTATTCCTTCACCGTTTTAAGAGCAGGGCCTCAAGTCTGCTATTAAAATAGTGTCAGAATGGTCTATCATTGACTTCATAATTGTTGATTTTGACCAAGTTTCCAAGTTTGGTAATCTACTACTATAATGACAAATGAATATTTGACGTATGCAGATAACTGCCAAAATTTTGACAGTTTCTTAAATCAGTGACTCACCATTAGAACGTCATTTTACAGTCATTATTTTTAATTTGTTTAGAGACAGCTCGATATTGCCATTCTACCACAAGATCACCGATCAATGATCGATCATTATGAATGATCAGATTATGAACTTTTAGCAAAATGGCAATGGGTTCGTGTTGGAATGACGAATTTATAAAAATAGCAGTCTTGGACCCCAGTGTTAATGAAATAAATTGTACAAACTACAGTGCCTGCCTAAGTTTAAACCCAGATACAACTCGTAATTAAGTCGGGGCCGTCAATACTGGTCCAACACTGCTCTCTAAGTAATCATTACGTCTACCATATATAAGGTTAAACCCCTTCTCATATCTATAAATATTTCCTAGAGACAGTCATATACAATTACAGTCATCTAACATTTATTTCCTCCTTTTAAACCTGTCTATCCATTTCACTGTATAGAGATGAACATAATATGAACAATCAGAATGCTGGTCAGTGGTTATTACGTGTGTCTATGTATTACCTAATGTATAGATCATGTAAATAGTTGTTATGTGTGCTGAATGAGATTGTCGTTAAGATTTTTTTCTTTTCTTTCAATCTGTCTGTGATTTTATTTTATTTTATATTATTAGGGACATAAAAACATGTTCAGGAGATACAAAAGAATTATTAGATAAATAGGTAAACATATAACCCACACTATTATCCAAGAATTAATCAAATATTATATGAAAAACGGAGACTGATTTTAAGAACAAGTTTTGTTTCTAATAAGTTATTTAGTTAATTAGTATTAATGATGGTAAATTTAGTGTATCTACACCTGTGTTTAGTATTACATATTTTTCTAATCTAGCTCACCTTTTAAATTACATATTTGGAAATGTTTTTTTAACTATATTTCGTGTCACAAGAATGAGCCAATAGTAGCCACTATTACCAATTTAATTATGTCCAGTAACAGGGTAGAGTAGCAGTGGTGGCCGAGTGGTAACGGCCCCGACTTTCGAGTTGTAGGTCGGCGTCGTCGGCGGGTTCAAACTCAGCCAGGCGCATTACTTTGTGTAATTTATTTCATCACCACCGCTCTCAAAACGATGAAGGAAAACATCGCGAGGAAACCGGCATGTCCTAGAACCAAAAATTCGAAGACATGTGACATACACCAATCCGCACTGGGACCGCGTGGTGGATTACGGCCCATTCCCTCTCCTAGAGAGGAGGCCTGAGTCCCAGCAGTGGGAACATTATAAGGCCGACTATGTTATGCTAACGGGGTTGTGGAGGTCTGACAGGCAGTCGCTCCATAAAAAACACAGGTATTCAGCCACATCAGCTTAGACTGGAAGCCGACACTAAGCTGGTTGTGAAAAGGCTAGGGAGATGTTGTCTAAAATTACAAAATGTACTTTCGACCATGTTTGATAGTGATGCAACGGAAGTGTCTCAACGGAATCGGAAACGGAAGCGGAAGTGTTAATACTATGAAGAAAAAGCACAATTTTATCTTTTAAAAACAACAGAAGGTGTATGTCGTAACCACGTCACGAGGCACGGCGATGCGCAGAGTGAACTAAAAAAATAAAATAAAAAAGAAAGTTGTTGCGACACGTTTGTGTATCGCCCCCCCCCCCCCCGCTTCTTTTCCGATGTATCCAGTCGCCCACGCGCCCCCCACCCCCGCGCTCCTCGCTACCGCTACTTACCGTTTAGAGTTCTGTTATAAATTTTGCGGAAGCAGAAGTGGAAACGGAAGTGAAAAAGCTTGCGGAACTTCTGCAGACGCGGAAGAGGTAGCAGAGTTCTGTTGCAACACAAATGTTTCAGTATTTTCTGCGGCCTACCAAAAGGTCGTTTCCTTATTATTACGTATTGTTCGTCAAGTAGTTGAGCTCTTATCCTGGACTACTATCCTGAGTTGAGCTTTGCGAATACTGACAAATGCTTGCACGGACCGGACAGGTCCACTCAAATCTGTATGGTTCTTTCTTCAAAAGGGCATCTCAGACAAATCTGCATGGTTCTCATGTGACTTGACCATTACATATTTACTGTATGGCATTAAAAAAAAACTTTTACCCCTGAGTTTGTTTCGGTGTTTCTTCTCAGGGTAGTCAGTTAGGAAACACCGGCCTCATAAAAAAAGGCGTGCAAAAGTGTTTTTTCATAATATCATTTATTATTTGTCTGGTGAACTAAAAACTCTAAACTAGCGACGTAAACAATTATTGCATAAGACATACCAGCCAAAACTGTACCTAATATATTGACAAATGTATCGAGATCATAAATATGTTTGTAATCACACCATATTTTCATATAACAACTTCCGTTCGACACACTTTTCATTTCATCATATTGAAAAGAATCTTATTTTTTACGTTGAAAATCATCAGATGACTTCTTCCTAGTGGCGTAGTTGATCAATGATGATGAGATGATCAACGGCCATGGGGCAGAAAAAAAAGGGGTCTCTTTTTTAGGGTCCCGTAGCCAAATGGAAAAAAACGGAACCCTTATAGATTCGTCATGTTTATATGTCTATCCGTCCGTATTTCACAGCCATTTTTTTCCGAAACTATAAGAACTATGCTGTTGAAACTTGGTAAGTAGATGTATTCTGTGAACCGCAAAAAGATTTACACACAAAAATAGAAAAACAAACAATAATTTTTGGGGGTTCGCCATACTTAGAACTGAAACTCAAAATTATTTTTTTCATCAAACCCATGTGTGTGGGGTATCTACGAATTCAAAAATAATATTGAGGTTTCTAATATATTTTTTTTCTAAACTGATTAGTTTGCGCGAGAGACACTTTCAAAGTGGTAAAATGTGGGTCCTCCCCTGTAACTTCTAAAGTAAGAGAATGATAAAACAAAAAAAAAATGTGATGTACATTACCATGCAAACTTCCATCGAAAATTGGTTTGAACGAGATTTAGTAAGTGGTTTTTTTTAATACGTCATAAATCGTAAACCGCAATTTAGCATTCAAGTTTGTACGGAACCCTCAGTGCGCGAGTCCGATTCGGACTTGCCCAGTTTTTTACGTAAAAAATTACGCATCAAGCGTCGGACATAGGATTTTAAGTCAAGTAAGTAACCCGTTGTCGCTTTCCATAAGGTGGAATACAAGTCAAACGCGAGTTCATCACAAAAAAAAGGATCGGAAAGCATCTTAGATTACCTCTCTTAAATACTTGATCGCGTTATAAATGAATTCATTTTATTTAAGGCTTGTGGGATGATCCGAGTGCTGCTAGACCTAATTAGTACATATAAGGCAGTACTACATTTTTGACTGCACGCACTTTACCTTACATGATGACATCCGATTCTGTTATATAAATGAATGATTCATTCTTGCCCCATGTTACTAAGTCGACCACCTAGCAAGATTGCTGAGAGTAATTGATAGCATACGGTGAAGATATTATAGAATCATTTATTGCACATAAAGAGAGAATAGGTGAGTCTAGGATGAATAAGTTATTTCAGAAAATACAAAACCTAAAGAAACAAATAAATAACTAATAAAAAAAACATAACCCTTCTTCAGTTGTAGTCGGGTAAAAAAAAATAACGTGCCTTTAATATAAAGTTTATTTAAAGCTTATATTTCGAAGTTATTCTAAAGATAACATAGCTCAAAGTAATCCGTTTTTTTTATTGTTTGGGAAAATCATCTTATGACAAATGCTCTTAGGCGGGGCGGGAGATAGTGTCAGACTATTCAACCGTGTTCCCACATTGTCGTCGTGGTGGGGCTTGCGTGTCTCTGTGATCTTGAGGGCTATGCCGGTAGAGTTACTCATGCCGGAAGGCCTCAAGTGAGAGACCAGACCAAGAGGAAAGTAATCCGTTTAAAAAAAGGTAATTATATAGGTAAGAAAAAAATATTTTTAAAAATCCGTAATCTATTCTTGCTGGAGATAAATTTCTTCTATACCGCTAATTGTAAACAAATTTCTTAAACGATAACTTAATTTTTTATTACTAAGACGTTCAATAAAAATAAAAAATAGGTGTTTACTAGAATGCATGTTACTAAAAGAGTTATGAGTATACATGTGAATGGGTGGAGAGGGAGAGGAAGGCCAAAGAAAAGATGGATGGATTGTGTGAACAGTGATATGAAAGAAAAGGAAGTTAGTGATAGTATGACGGTTGACAGGATAGAATGGAAGAAAAAAACATGTTGCGCCGACCCCAAATAAGATGGGACAAGGGCAGGAAGATGATGATGAGGTGTTTACTAGAATGTGTTTTAGTTTATTTTGAATTTCTGGCCTGGATAAAAATATTTACCTACTGTATAGATGAATCGGCCTTAAAAAGACAACGGGTGGACTGGATGCAGATAGCTGCCAATCGAGTGTTGGAAATAGGTTAAAATAAATAATAATATTCCACAACTATCACACAACGCCGTCTAGACCCAAGCTAAGCAGAGCTTGTGTTATGGGTACTAGACAACTGATAAACATACTTATATATTTCTAAATACATACATATTATAGATAAATTACACCCAGACACAGAACAAATGATCGTGCTCATCACACAAACATTTGTCCTGGGTGAGGATCGAACCCACGACCTCCGGCATAGCAGTTAGGGTCACTAACCACTGGACCAACAGGCCAGTCATTATCGGAAGGAAATATCGGAGGTTTGTGGACAGTGAGCCGTAGCTAAGGCTACTTTTTTTTTTGAGATGAAAAATTATCAAATAACTGCTCGCGCTATATGTGGAGCGGGAGCGGGTGTCAATCTTTTGATGAATAAAACCCTTCTGTATTCCTTCAGTTGCCTTTTTCGTTCCAGGTCCAAAGTAACTCTTTCGAACAATCCCTAGCCTGTGTTATGCCCTATGCAGTCTACACTTTGCATACAAGTTAGGCTGCTGCACTTATAAAGCCATGCTACTTGTAATAAATACGAATCTGTATCTTGTTAGGCGAAGCACTTTATGGGCAGACCGTGGGAGCATCACAGCAGCCTAACCCAAACTACAGGTATTAGGGTGCGTTTTCACTGAAACGGAGCTGAGCGGAGTGGAGTGAAGAAGAGTAGAGAAAAATTGGCAAGTGTTTCCATTGAAGCGGAGTGGAGCAGCCCTGGGTTCAAAAATGAGGTTAAAGTTCATTCTTATGAACTCATCAGGGAAGATACGCTCTGATTTTTGAACGCAAGAGTTCAACTGTCAATGTCAAGCAAGTGTCATTTATAGCCGCTTACACCTACCCAGCTGATCGGAGTTAGAGGTAGTTGGGTTAACTCTAGGGTAGCTACTCGAGTTATAAATAAATAAAAGAACGACCCTGGGTTGCAACTCGAAGGATTTTTGAACGGTTGGAATAGTGACTCTATTCTACTTTGGTTATTTTTGAACGCAGGGCGGAGTAGATTTGTGTTACTCTCCGCTTCCTACGGAGAGCAAGCTCGGTACTCGACTCCGTTCTGTTCGAGGCCGCTTGTTCATTTAGCATAGCATAGTCGGCCTTATAATGTTCCCACTGTTGGGACTCAGGCCTCCTCTCTAGAAGAGGGAACGGGCCGTAATCCACCACGCGGGCCCAGTGCGGATTGGTGGATCATGTTCATCGTGTTCGTTTGCTTTATTCGAAAGTCCGCTCAGCTCCACTCCGCTCTATTTACACTGTTTACTCTGATGCGGAAGGAGATGTCGAGCACTGTGATTGGCCAATTCATGGTCCGCTCCTCTCCATTCCACCTAGCTCCGCGTTAGTGGAAACGCACCCTTATCGTTCAGTCCATATCTTTCACAGTTACATAAAGTCGATCACATCCGCATACAGAACATACTTGCATATGTCTGCTTTGCTCGCTTGAACGTTGAAAATTATTCCACGAGATAAAAACATTCTATGTACTAAGCTAGTTTACGGTTAGTCTAGCTTTTTTGAGGTTAGAAGTCGTCAAATAACTTTTTCTGCTCTGGGTAGAGCGAGAAGGAGTGTTGGGTTTTTACTGACTAAAATCAACCTAAGTTCCTTTTTCTACATCTTTGAAGCACGCGTGGAACATACAACGTGGAACAAACAAACACAAAGCGTTCTCGACTCGGATCAGATACCCTACCACGAGCTCTTAACGCGATCCATTTTACGACCTAAACTGAATTGTTAAAGGGATGGAGCTATATAGGGTGTATAGCTCCATCCCTCTTTCTCGCTCGAACGCGTGAAATTTTGAGATATTATGATAAGGGCCTTGGTCGAAAGGTGAGCTACAGTCTGTCTACCCGTAGTCAAGCCGATTACTAGTTTTTAAGCATTTGAAGTTGATTATTTCTCAAACTCTAGTTTAGCCTGACAACCTGTAAAAGATTGCTAATAAAGTAGGGTTTGAGAAGTTCTTAATTCTTTGGTGGTCAATCACGTCGGGGTCACCAATTTAGAGGTAGGTGGAACAGAGAGTAAAGTTTCGCAAAACTCAGTTTAAAGGGAGGATCCTCCGACAAGACGGGTGTTATATCTGGTGGGCAACTACCCGATAGATGATTTTCAGGCTGTTCTATATGTTCAAATCCCTAGTTTAGTTTCAGTTTACTTTCCTGAGTGACGCCATAGATTTATTTATTTATTTAACAATTAATGTACACACATAAATTATATGATATAAGACGCTAAAACTCAAAATACTCAAATCAAACCACCACCGTTAAACTATTCAGTAGTTTAGGCGTGATTGATAAACAAACATTTAAACATAAATATATACTGACATTCACAATATTGGTGGGATTATGGATATCTTAACATTTCATCGTTCCACTAAATTGTTCAAGTGAAAATAATTCGAATGCGTATGTTTAGGATGCTGAGCTCATGTGGGTGTTGAGTTGTCAATAATGTGGAGTTAATCGACTGGAAACCATATTTTTTTTCTTCTGAAATAAAATGAAGACAAACCAAACAAGATAAAGGTAATCTAACAATACTTATTTAATACTAGCTTTGCCCGCGTGGAAGTCGGTTTTCCCTTACAAATTTTTGATTCCCGTTTTAACCCTTAAGAGGTGAATTTTAGAAAATCTTCTATTAGCGCTCGCCTACGTCATAAAAGGAAACCTTGTGCAAAATTTCACATTCCTAGGCCCTGTAGTTTCGGCTGTGTGTTGATATTTCAGTCAGTCAGCGTACACAAAGCGTATAATGACAATACGCGTAAATCACCGTAATAGAACAAAATAAAAATATTTTTTGTAACAAAAAATAATTTTAAAACATGAAATGAGATTATTGATAAAATTATTAGGTACAAATAACTTTATCGATGTGGAAGACTTTGATATTCAACGAAAATTCTAGAAACTTCGATTGAAAAAATTAAGAGATTTTATTTTTACTAGATCAAAACAACAGCAAAAGGGACAATCATTATATTCAAAGTAAAAATATAGTACTAATAATAAGACCAAAGTCATGGTAAACAGCCATGTAGCACCCACTCCTATCAAGATCAGGGACTCTACACTCGAAGTTGTGGACGACTACGTTTATCTGGGACAGACAATCCAGTTGGGTAGGTCTAACTTTGAGAAAGAGGTCAATCGTCGAATCCGACTCGGCTGGGCAGCGTTCGGGAAGCTGTGCGGTATCTTCTCGTCCAACATACCACAGTGTCTCAAGACGAAAGTCTATGACCAGTGCGTGTTGCCAGTGATGACTTATGGTATTGAAACATGGTCGCTTACAATGGGCCTCATCAGAAGGCTTACAGTCACCCAAAGGGCAATGGAAAGGGCTATGCTCGGAGTTTCCTTGCGTGATCGCATAAAGAATGAAGATATCCGCAGGAGAACCAAGGTCGCCGACATAGCCCGAAGAATCGCCGAACTAAAGTGGCAGTGGGCAGGGCACATTGCTCGCAGAACGGACGGTCGATGGGGCC
Source organism: Mythimna vitellina (assembly GCA_949316375.1). Lineage (NCBI taxonomy): Eukaryota > Metazoa > Arthropoda > Insecta > Lepidoptera > Noctuidae > Mythimna > Mythimna vitellina. Next base: position 18,790,457 of record OX438695.1, on the reverse strand, counting down.
GAAAGGTTCTAGAATGGCGACCGCGCACCGGAAAACGCAGCGTTGGAAGGCCTCCCACAAGGTGGACCGACGACCTGGTGAGAGTCGCGGGAGTGCGGTGGATGCGAGACGCACAGGATCGGTCGTTGTGGCGTCGCTTGGGGGAGGCCTATGTCCAGCAGTGGACTTCTTTCGGCTGAAATGATGATGATGATGATGATGATGAATAATAAGACAAGATAAGAATTTTTACTTTGCATAAGTACCCAACATGTCATTGTGATAAAAAATATTAAATAGGGAGAACATAATATGCCAATAACAAGGCATGCAAAAGTACAAATTTAACTGCCCACAATTATACGAGTATAAACTTTTTTTTTTACTATTAATTACAAAGAAACTATTCAATTATTATTCAATTCAATAAATAAAATAAATTTAGTCCATCAGTCAAATAATTAAATGCCTTGGCTATTCATTCAATAAATAATATAATTCTAATTATCCAGTTTGTTGGCTGATTAATTAATTAATACATTAATGTGATGTTGTGAGCCTATTGTGTATACATTATTTGAATTATACTATAAGGTGTATTGCTTGCTTCGTCACTAGAAGACAACTATTTAACAAAAATTTTAAATCTCATATAAGTGAACTTTTATAATATGTTCTTATGAGAAATAAAGATTCTTTAAACCTAATGTCACATTTCAACATTGTTAATTAAATGCAAAATAAAAATTGTCAAACAATAACTTTCTCCAATAAAAAATCCTCAAATCCAATAAAAAATCTTACTCTAAACATGGTGTGAACCGATTTCAAGCCAAGAAATATTAACCATAGACATATTCCTGCCATTACAATAAATTCCATTGTATTACCATGCATTTGCATGTTCACAATTGTTCTCATCCGTGTTGCCAGCCCACAAAAACGTTATTACGTTACATTACGCGATAGAGAAACTTCAAAAGTGAGTAATAGTAGAAATAGGTACGAACTATGAGTTAATCTTCTATTTCTATCAGATTTCTATGCGTGAGCGCAACCGTCAGACGTGATAGTTCATTCGAAGTGCGTACGATTCGCGGTAGGCCTATGGAGATCAAATTAGCGTTGGGTGTTGCCAGCATATAAATTTTACGTTACGTCACTTGCAATCGGAACTGTATAAGGAGTTTATAGTTGTGTATTCGACCTCTGATGTGGGCTTGAATTGTTTTTTGTAGATATAAATAAGGATATTGAAATAATTTAGAGCAAGGTCACTTTAAGTGTAAATATTTTTTGGTTTTGGTTTAAAAATATTATTTTAAAGTAATGGCAGTTATAACCTACTCTGATATGAGTAATAAGGGTATCAATATAAACAACTCTTTAAGTTTCCAAAAAAGGAAGGTTAATTATTTGGCCTAAATAACGACCTTGTAAAAACCGAAGAGTTCTAAAAGTCCAAACGGGCAACTAACAGTGATTAAACGATATTAAATAGTCTTTTTGTAGACTAGTATCTGCAAGCAGGTTCACCTACGTCAAAGTCGAAAATTATTCCATGATGTATCTCATATTTATGTTTCCAAGATACAGTTTTTTTTTAATAGTTGCTCCACTCTAGGTATTAATCCTGTATCATGGGTGTTTGGCCTGTATCACGAACATATGAACACACATACACAATACAATCATACATATATTTTGACTGGCCTGTTGGTCTAGTGGTTAGTGGTCCTGACTGTTGTTTAAAAAAACACGTATTTCCTGGAACCAGTTTTGTGAAATATTCGAGTAAATCACGGAATTACCGAATGCCAACAAAGCTGCCAAGAGAGAGGGCTTTCAGGGGTTATCTCTTTTTTTGCATTGCCTCTTCATCAAAAACCGCTTTGATTTCCGTTAGATGAAGCAACAAGCTTATAAATCATGCTCGATGTTGACGACAGGCAAGTGGAATAGGACCCTCTCAAAGAAAACATCGCCATATCCTTCGTGGTACCGGTATGGATGTGTGATTACATGTCTGCCGCACGGTTCTCGAGCTGTGAGCCCGAAAAACACAGGCCCGTAACACACGGGATTGATGCCCTGACACAGCGGCACGGGACTGTGGCAGACCACGAAGAACTACGATCGAATAAATAATGATAAACGTACAACGTAATAAGTAAATCTCTTTTTTAAATACATTGTTCATTTGCTTAAAATTGTATTGCATATTTTAACTTGATAAACATATTCATTCTTCATTAAACCAGGACTTGTGTAAGCAAAATTTCCAAGCCATAAGTACATTTCGTATAGCACACAACTTGAGCAAACTTCGAAGTAATATCGTGTTCTCAAATCTCAAGAGAAATCCGTTTCAGGCAAGAACTAAACGAATAGAACTTAACGAAACATTAAAAGGTATTGAGTGCTTTTCGGAGTGTTTGCATAGGAAACGTTGAACATTTTGTAAGATTCAGTTTCTGTTAATATTGTGGCCTTAACTGATCTATTTATTTGGATATCATCCTCGTGTTATTTAAGGTGCGGTCCCAACAAAAAAGTGCGTGGATGCGTAGCGAAGGACGTGTATAACCATTAGGTTTATTTAATTTTCCAAGCCTTGCGCAGCGCAGTTCTTGTAGACGAAAAACAACAAAGTTTGAGTGTGTTTTAGTGAGTTTGAGTGAGTTTGTGTGAGTTTGAGTGAGTTTGAGTGAGTTTGAGTAAGTTTGAGTGAGTTTGAGTAAGTTTGAGTGAGTTTGAGTAAGTTTGAGTGAGTTTGAGTTAGTTCGTGTGAGTTTGAGTGATTTAGAATGAGTTTGAGTGAGTTGAGTGAGTTTGAGTGAGTTAAGTAAGTTTGAGTGAGTTTGTGTGAGTTTGAGTGAGTTTGAGTGAGTTTGAGTGAGATTGAGTTAGTTTGAGTGAGTTTTGTATTTACAAGACCTCTTTTTCGCAAAGCAGAGTCTGCTACACATCCACGTACCCCTCAGTTACCTCGTTCAGCTCTAGTTGAGGTGGGAAATTTACACCGTTTTACAGCTTTACTACGTCCGCTCGCACCACACAACTAACTTGCACCACTCAGCTTCTTTGTAAATTCTTGGTGGAATCACACCCTTAGGCAGTTAACTTCTCATCTTTAATTAGAAAATGTTACGTTCACAAAGACAGTGAAATGACTATTTGTGTAGAGCAATATTTCCTTACTCATTTGCGGATTGATTGCTGGATGATGTTTGGGCGGCAAGTCTCGTTACAGCCTGCTAACTGACTTTATTTTTTTCCTTTCATCATCAGGCTTCAGTTGTCCAATGCTAGCTATAGGCTTCTACAATTGAACGCCATTCATCCCGATTCTTGACAACTCTCGAACAAGAATTACAGCACTTTTTTCGAAGTAATGTTGAAAATAATTTCTATTCATTCTCAAGTGTTTTAATATTATGTTAACAGAGACAGTTGACAGAGTCTAATTGACACTCTCAACATAATATTTAAAATTCCAAAGAAAACATGCAAATGAGTTCTAGTTTAAACAAACCCATAAGTTCCCTGTATAGCGGTGAATCTGATTGAAAATGATGAAATCTGTATAGGTTACTTTTAGATAAGCAAGCTCGCAAGGTGAGATAGCGGTCAAGCGCGAACCTATTAACATTAAAAAAAAGTCCGTTGTTGGACATAGTTCGCTCCCGGACGCTGTCACATTAACCTACACTGTGTGTCAAGAGTTTCGGACGAGAGCATACCTAGTACAGCAAAAGTTTGTGAGTGTGTATGTTTGTTACTTCTTCACGCTCAAATGGCTGAACTGATTCGGATGAAATTTGGCAAACGGGTATACCATGTCCTAGAATAGCACAGGATACTTTTTATCTTTCTATATTTTGTTTTTCTTTTTTCTTTCTATTTTTATTCTAGCGCGTGAAGCCGTTCGCAGCAGTTATTAATATTACATATAAAGGTGAAAGTTTCAGCTTTCCCGCCTTCAGCTTTTAGGAGTTGAAATTTCCTTAGACCTCAATTTTGGGCGGTTTATTGAGTCCAAAGCCAAGGTAGCTGCTAGAAAACTAGGCGTTCTTGCAAAGGTCTGACGGTACTTCACACCGGGACAGCTTCTAATGTTATATAAAGCACAGGTCCGATCGTATGTGGAGTACTGCAGTTACATATGGGCTGGTGCTGCAAAATGCCATCTAGCAGCTTTGGACTCAGTGGAAAGGCGTGCGAAGAGGCTAATTGGGGATCCAGATTTGGTTAAGTTCAATCTACAAAGCCTCGAGCACAGGCGCAGAGTAGCCAGCCTATCAGTATTTTACAGGGTACATTTTGGAGAGTGTGCGCGGGAATTGCATGACTTGATTCCGCCATCTCCTTTCTAACATCGAACAACCCGACGAACAGCGAGTAACCACCCTTACGTTGTTGAAACTTGAACGGTCCGGATTAAGCGTTTCGCTTCGTCGTTTATACCGCGTACATCGAAGGACTGGAACAATTTGCCTGCTGCGGTCTTTCCGTCCAACTATAATTTAGGTGTCTTCAAGGGTAGAGTGAATAGGCTCTTAATAAACTAGTGCGCCTGACCATCAATAATCGCATCTCCGCTTACTATCAGGTGGGATCGCAGTCAAGCACTGGTTTATATCAATTAAAAAAAAAAAGTTGGTGAGCGTGTGTTCTTCTTCACGCTCAAATGGCTGAACGAATTTCAATAAAATTTGACAAACAGGTAGACCATGTCCTGGAAAAGCACATTATTATCCTGGAAACATGTTCTCTTGAGACAATTTCTTACTTTCAGGCAGGCGAAGTCACTGGCAGCCACTAGTGTGTAAATAAAGTGAGAAGTAGACTCTCAGCTTTGTCTTGGGTATTAATTAAGTACATCCTTAGTCTAATCAAAACTTATTTAGTTAAGATTTTCAGTCGTAAGTTGAGCTTCCAAATATTTCTTCTTGTGGTACAAACTTGAGATCAGGTTAGCAGTGCTTAGAACCTCAACGAATTCCGTCATGAATCTTCGCTTAAAATTTCATTAATCAATCTTATCAAGTACTTGATAACTACTCAATCGTGCTGTTGCCTAAGTGTCATGATGACCTCGTTATTTGTTTTAAGTAATGACACCTTAGCGGTATTTTATTGAGAAGGCTCTGTGTAAACAGATATAAACTCACTTTTGTAGATGCTTAAAAAAGCTTGCAAATATATTTCGTACTCTTATTAATATTTCACGACTATCACACAACGCCGTCTAGTCCCAAGCTAAGCAGAGCTTATGTTATGAGTACTAGACAACTGATAAACATACTTATATATTTCTAAATATATTCATATTATAGATAAATTACACCCAGACACAGAACAAATGTTCGTGCTCATCACACAAATATTTGTCCATATTTGTGTTTCGGCATAGCAGTTAGGGCCACTAACCACTAGACCAACAGGCCAGTCACCAACTGCAAAAACCAACTAAATACACCAACACTTTTGTATTATTTTATTATTAATTTTATATCCGATCGAATCTGTAAGTTTTTTTTTTTTTTTTTTTTTTTTTTTTTTTTTTTTTTTTTTTTTTTTTTTTTTTTTTTTTGTAATCTGTAAGTTATTTACTTTTTCCCGAAGCTATCTTTGTAAATAAGTGTCGTAGCTAAGATTCGACTTGATGAGACGAATCGATATCTACTTGCAGATAGTTGGTTTTTGCAATAAGGGTACGATTTATTTATATTATACGCGTTAGGGCTATCCGCAGGAGAACCAAGCTTACCGACTTAGCCCGACAAATCGCCAAGGTTAAATGGCTGTGGCATATTGCTCGCAGAATAGTTTGTCGATGGGGATGCAAGGTTCAGCAGTGGTGACCTTGTGTGGTGGTTGGAAGGCCTCTCATAAGGTGGACCGATGACCTGAGGGACGCGGAAAACCCATGGGTGCGAGACGCATAGGACCGGTTGTTATGGCCATACTTGGGGGAGGCCTGTGTCAAACAGTGGACGTGATAAATATTTTTAAAAAATAACAATATCTATTCAAAAGTCGTCCTTCACGGCTCTGATACTCCTCAAAGCAAACATTAAAAAAAACCCACCTCAAAGGTTGAGTAGGAATGTTGATTATTTCTTGTCTAATGTTTTCCTATATGTTATGGTAGCAGGCACTTTTTTTCGTGTATTTTATTTGAAGGAAAACATCGTGAGGAAACCGGCATGTCCTGGCACTAAAAACTTCAAAGACGTAAATTCATCAACCCACACAAGGCCAGCGACCCAGTTTGGGAACATTATAAGGCAAATTATTATGCTTATGTTTATGCTATGGTTAAATAATAGTAATTTATTGGAAAAATAAATACGTTTACAAAATTTTATGTGTTCGTTAACTACCTTTAGGGTGTATTTAATATCGTGCGGTTTTGATCGCGCATGCGGGGTGCCGCGCACGTGTAACCCGTCACAAATGTCCATTTCATACAAGTATTTATTGTAATGCGTGGAATACGCACGCGGGACGCGCAGCGTGCAATCCCGCATGCGTGATGAAATCCGCACGATATTAAAAACCCATAATATTTTAAAACTGTGTTATATATGTATATATAGCCATTAGCACCCACCTCCGAGCGGAGAGAAGCGTTCCAACATTATTCCAGAATCAGTTTATTTTTGTTTGTCTCTGTTGAAGCCGGCATCAAAAGGCAAAAGCCAACCAAGACAACTGTGTTGTCTATGGTCATATAGTACAATACAGTTAAGTGCGATCCACACATGGTCTGACGGGGAAAGTGGTTTTTGCAATTTTGCTCAGTATTTTTGTAACTAATTGTGCGTCGATTCAGGCAAAATAAACATGTTTTCTTTCTTTCTAGTTAACCTAAACCTAAAATTAGAATAAATTAAGTAACTATTGACCTCCATGTATATAAAGGGAGAAACATATAGCTACAACTTAGGGGCCTTTAAGTCAAGAGTGAATAGGTTAATTCTAGGCAAGCGTGCTCCATCCTCGACCACATTATCGCTTACCATCAGGTGAGATGGTGGTCAAACGCGAGTCTGTCATTAATAAAATAAAATAAAAAACTGACTGACTGACATATCAACGCACAGCCGAAAATTTTACGCTTCTAGTCCCAGTCAATCGACTGGGACTAGAAGCGTAAAATTTTGCAAAAGGTTTCCTTTTATGAAGTAAGCGAGCATTAAAAGATGATTTTCCAAAATTCACCCCCTAAGGGGATGAAACGCTGGTTCAAAGTATCACGCAGGTGAAGCCGATGATAGAAGCTAGTTCCATATAAAATACTAGTACTCAGTTGTAACACCTCGTCCAAAAGGCCAGTCACCCTATATCGATATGACGATCTGAAAAATACTATCATCATTTCAGCCGAAAGACGTCCACTGTTGGACATAATTATGCCTCCCCAAGTATCACCACAACAAACGGTTCTGTGCGTCTCCCATCCATCGGATTCCCGCGACCCTCACCAGGTCATCGGTCAACCTTATCATAGGCCTTCCAACTTTGCGTCTTCCGGTTATTGACTGGCACTCCAGAATCTTTCGGCTCCAACGACCATCTGTGAGCATTGTGCTCTGCCCACTGCCACTTAAGTTTGGCGCTATATGCTTACATCTTTATTCCTGATGCGATCATGCAAAGAAACTCCGAGCATAGCCCTTTCCACTGTCCTTTGGGTGAAAAAGACTGTATTTTCCTTTAATTTGACTGACAGGATCGTTTCATTTGTATGTGTCGTGCACTCCATTTTTATCTTTTTGGGCTGTCTAAGGTAAATAAGATCAACGAAAGAAATTACAGAAAACTATCTAACTGACTGCAATACGCTTAACGATGGCCATTTTCGTTTTCGGGTGCGAAATCATCAAATGACTTTTTCCAGTCTAAGAGTAGGGGGAGGGAATGTCAGACCTTTACTAACAGAAATCCACTTGCGTTCCTTCATTTGTCTTTTGCGTTCCAAGGCCGCAGTAACTATTTCGAACGAACCCTCAGCTCTTAAAGATGGTCCTGGGTGTGAATTATGATAGACACTATATCTCAGATATCAAATAGGCCGATGTGTAATCGTTTCTGCAAAAAATTTGCATGCCTGTCATTACACCGGAACATTTTCGACCGACACACCGGCAAAAAACTGGTTCTTTCTAAGCGTAGGAAATTGAAATCTCCCAAAAATGGGCAGCAAGCGAACGTTGCGCAACTGTGGAGTTGCTAAGTATTCGATTGCGAGTGAGTAACGCAATGGTACCCATTATAATTGCCTTCTAATCCCCAATTGCTTCATATTTGTGTTTGTTTGACGTTTCATACGATGGATGAATTTGTATGGGTTGGAGCATAGACAGAAGAATGAACTGAGGAACACGAGCTCTTAACGCGATCCATTTGACGACCTAAACTAAATTGTTTAAAGGATGGAGCTAAATAGGGTGTTTTTTTTTTTTAGTTGGGAAAATCATCTTATGACAAATCACGCTCTTGGGCGAAGCGGGAGATAGTGTCAGACGTTTACTGACTAAAACCCACTCCTGTTCCTTCTTTGCCTTCATCCCGGGGCCCCGGGCTTCACTTTCACCCTACCCGTGGTCCCAGTAGGCTTCGACCCTACTGGGCCCCTTACAGTTGCTGACATCTCCTTGAGGCGCGCGTGGAACAGTACGCGCCGTCGACGAATTGGGCTCGGTCCGGACGGTTACCGGACGGTCGGACGGCGAGCCACCCATTACTCGCCGTCCGCAAGCCCGCGCCTACGGTGACCGGAAATCGGGATCGGAATCCCGGCGGCGGTTAGGGCGTGAGGACTGTTGCCTCACGCGATCGGCCGCCTCCTTTTCTAGTATTATTGCTTCGCAGAAAGAGGCGACCGCCTGCCACTGCTCCTCACTCCGGACCATGGCCTGTACCAATGCCCGGCGCGAGAGATCACTACCGCCGATCGCCCCCACGAGGACACGGCGGTGCTCTGCCCAGACAGGAGCTAAATAGCGTGTACAGTTGAAATTTTAACAGGTCATGGTACCGTGATAAAAGTGGTTACACTGTAGACAGAGACAGAGTGACTATTCGATCAACACCTGTTTATTTTCTGTACGTCCTAGTGACAAAGGCGACACTATAAATATGTAGCATAGCATAATCAGTCTTTTTAATATTCCTACTGCTGGGACTCAGGCCTCCTCTCTGGGAGAAAGAATGGGTCGTAATTTACCACTCGGGTCCAGTGCGGGTTGGTAAATGTCCATGGTCTTTGATTTTTTGATTCTAGAACATGCCGGTTTCTTCACGCTGTTTCCTTCACCGTTTTGAGAGCAGTGGTAATGAAATAAATTACACAAAGTAATGCGCCTGGCTGGGTTTGAACAACAACACGTAAGGGCCTTTACCAAAACATGTGAAAAATCTATAAACATGTGACGTGGCCCAATTAGAATCCTAGAAAAATACAATGCACAGCTGATAGCATATTTTATCGTCTATCGCACACTTTTCGGATGATAAGGCCTGTCATACTGTATGGATCAGAATGTTGTGCTGTGAAAAAGATGGATGAAAAAAGATTGCATGTAGCGGGGATGAGAATGTTAAGATGTATGTGTGGTGTGACGAGAATGGATAAAGTGAGAAATTAATATATTAGGGGAAGTTTGAAAGTGGCGCCAGTGACTGAAAAGTCGAAAGGAAATTGTTTGTCTTGGTATGGTCATGTGAAGAGGAGGGATGAAATGCAAGTTACTAAAAGAGTTACGAGTTTACATGTGGATGGATGGAGAGGGAGAGGGAGACCAAAGAAAAGATGATGATGGATTGTGTGAAGAGTGATATGAAAGAAAAGGAAGTTAGTGATAGCATGACGAGTGACAGGGCAGAGTGGAAGAAAAAAACGTGTTACGCTGACCCCAAATAACACGGGACAAGGGCAGGAAGATGATGATGCACACTTTTCGGATCGTTATGATAACACAATCGGATAGGAAACACTCCGTCCATTTCTTTAGGTAACGGATTGAAGTAAATTCCAAATAACTTCAATTAATTAAAATATGATGATTGCTCTCTTATGTCAATTTCGGTTTAGGGTACACCGTTTTACATAAGACGAACGTGGGTGATTGTTATTACCAATTCCTTGAGGAATTATTCATTTGTTTTATTAATAAAGTCAAAAGAAAAAATGTCTCATTGAAATTCTGTGAATATTGATATTTAAGTACACAAAAGTAGAAGATAAGTATTGTTAGGCTGAACTGATATTGGTAACTTTATTCGAATTAAAACAAGAGTGGGAGTAGAACCGACTTCTTAGAAATCGATATATTGACGTTTTTTTTTAGTATTCCGTACATCGAAAGGGAAAACGGAACCCTTATAGGACCTTCTAGGTCTGTCAAGACCCTTTATGTCGGAAACGCGTGGAGGTATCGAGTTGAAATTAAAACCATATATACTAAAGTTTGCGGTCCCTTCAAGCTGTGAAAGAATCAAACTTCAAAGTTAACGAAAAAAAAGATACGGCCGTCTATGTAGCGAAAAATGTGCATTTCGACACTCTCAAAAGAATCAAAATTCATAGGGTACTTCCCGTTGGCATAAAACAAGATCATGTAGTATAAATATAGGAATAAATCTAAAAACAGAAAATTTGTTGTTACGTCACAAAATAAAAACCTTTTTTTGCGATTCGAAAAATCTTCGAGACTTCATTCGGAAATTGAACTATTCACATATGTAGGTAAGTTTGAACGGAACCCTCAGTGCATGAGTCCGACTAGCACTTGCCCAGTTTTTTCTTTTTGTTATCTTTTTATGCTAATTGATCTTTTCATTTAAGTGTAATGTAAATTGTTTTTAGTTACACCAATTTTGTGACTCTACTTTTTGTAACATCATCATAATTTCAGGTGAATGACGTCCACTGTTACACATAGGCCTTCCCTAAGTGTCGCCACAACGACTGGTCCTGTGCGTCTCGCATCCATCGAATTCCCGCGGCCCTCGTTAGGTTATCGACCTGGAAGGCCTTTCAACGCTGCGTCTTCCGATACGTGGGATTCCCTGCCCGAGTCTGTGTTTCCTGCCACATCATCGCTTACAATCAGGTGAGATAGTGCTCAAACGCGAGCCTATCAATAATAAAAATTAAAAAAGTGGAGCATACGACATTTGGTAACATAATAATTATGACAATTGAATACAATCAGTCACTCAATCGCTGCATCAAGAGAACTGGTTAAACCACTCTAATTCGCGTAAACCCTACTTTGATTATGGTTTTCGTGAAAATTAATTATTGTGATATTCTGTTTGTTTATATATCTATACAGCAGCAGATATATAAAAAAACAGCAGAGCAGAGCAGTGGTGGCCAAGTGGTATCGGCCCCGACTTACGAGTTGTAGGTCGCGGGTTCAAACCCAGCCATGCGCATTACTTTGTGTAATTTATTTCATCACCACTGCTCTCAAAACGGTGAAGGAAAACATCGTGAGGAAACCGGCATGTCCTAGAACTAAAAATTCGAAGACATGTGACATCCACCAACCCGCACTGGGCCCGCGTGGTGGATTACGGCCCATTCCCTCTCCTAGAGAGGAGGCCTGAGTCCCAACAGTGGGAACATTATAAGGTCGACTATGCTATGCTATGCTATATATCTATACTAGCTTCTGGCAGCGGCTTCGCCCGCGTGAATATAGGGTTTTCCATACAAACTTTGGACCTCCTTTTCATCCCCTCAGAGGGTGAATTTTGGAAAATCCTCTCTTAGTGCTTGCCTACGTCATAAAAGGAAGCCTTGTGGAAAATTTCACGCTCTTAGTACCACAACAATCAACCACCATGGTGCTGCATGCATGGTTGGTTGCTTGGTTGAGTTGAGTTGAGTAGTTTCGGCAGTTCGTTGATATGTCAGTCAGTCAGTTTCTCCTTTTATATACAAGGTGTTAAAAAAATAACTTTAAGATTTTCGAGGGGACATTGTACTCCGCATTATGAACAACTTTTACTATGGGACCAAACCTGAAGTGGCGAAAAAAAAAACAGCTGTTCCTTACGTTTATGTTCGCATTACTCGTCAAAATGTTACCTTATATATAAATTAATCAAGCACGCCTTATCGGTTGAATGATTTAGGACTATGTTCACCTGTGTTCCAATATCCAGGGGCCCAGATAAAATACTTAGCGTACTTGTTAACTTAATAGTAATAGTTTTTAGGTAAATAAAACAAACTACTTACTCATCATAAACCCCTTTATAAAATCTTAACACATCTGAGTTACAATACACTCCTCGCTGCGGTTTGCCTGCTGCGGTCTTCCCGTCAAACTATAATTTAGGTGTCTTCAAGGCTAGAGTGAATAGGCTCTTAATAAACTAGTGCGCCTGACCATCAATGATTGCATCTCTGTTTACCATCAGGTGGGATCGCAGTCAAGCACTGGTTTATATCAATTAAAAAAAAAAAAACTATCAAATTAAAAGTTTCAAACGTTTGTAGGAACTTCATATTTAAAAAAAAATGCTATGCCGCGCTAGGATTACTCCTGTATCGTGGTTGCGTTCACAAGGATATAACCTCTCATATAGAATACACCGAGACCTAGAACCAGTATCTGTAGGTCAGTATCTATTGACTAGCCTGTTGGTCTAGTGGTTAGTGGCCATGACAGCTATGTCTGGGTGTAATTTATCTATTATATGTATGTATTTAGAAATATATAACGTACTTACTACACCGCTCAAATCGAAAATTGGCGGTTTTCACATTTGATTGCCTTTAGATAGAGCTGCTCATTGCGCGTTTAACCATTGATCACGTGATATAGATTTCAGCCAATCAGAACCCATAATTCGAAAAGTAGTGATAGCGTGCAAGTCGGCTGGCCTCTCAACATCGCACATTTTTTTTCGTTTCCTGTAAAGTTGGTCAAAATGACTTATGCGATGTTGTTAGCTAAGGGACGATAAGTATGTTTATTACTCGCAGTTGTTAAACACTCATAGTACAAGCTCTGCATAATTTGGGACTATATGGCTTTGTGTCAGGGTCCGAAGCCTACTGGGGCCATGGGTGATGCGAAAGAGAACCCTGGGGCCCTGGAACGAAGGCAAAGAAGAAACAGGAGTGGGTTTTAATCAGTCTCTCTCTTCTTCTTTTCGATTCGATGGTAAACTCGTCAAACTTTTTGGGCCCAATGGGTGGCTACATTAATAGCAGCATCGGTAGCATTAAATCCTCCAAAGTGCAGGTATACGGACACTTGGGGCATTCCAACATGTGGCTCATGTTTTGAACAGGAGCTCCGCACTCACATTGAGTATTCGATGAGTCTATAAAACCCCATTTTGCCAAGTTGAGTTATCACTAACTAAAAAATGGATGGATTTGTGTGTAAGTTGTGTAATAATAAAGGGTAATATTATACAAATATTTGTCCGACTGGAAATCAAACCTGCAAAACTCTGCGTGCTCAACCGCTGCGCCAACCGTGCTTGACAACAGTCGCTTTACTGACCCGCGTGACTAATCTTCGTGTGAATCAGTAAACTTACATCAAACAGACAATGGTAACCCGTGTATGTTAGACAAAACGTTGCGTGCTTTTTTAAAGTGATTACGCACTCGTGCTAGAATAAACGTTAGGCTCAATTCACACCGAGATGGCAGCGAAGCGGCGAGCAGTTTCAGTGTCATATAATTTTAAACTTTATTTTCATCACTCTAATACTTAGTATTGCTTGAGCCACGGGAGTCGTCGCAGTGCCCGAGGAGCCGCGGGCGGCCTCGCGACTTTTTCAAATTTCTCAATACTATGTATTATAATAACAATGAAAATCATCATCATCATCATCTTCCTGCCCTTGTCCCATCTTATTTGGGGTCGGCGCAACACGTTTTTTTCTTCCATTCTATCCTGTCAACCGTCATACTATCACTAACTTCCTTTTCTTTCATATCACTGTTCACACAATCCATCCATCTCTTCTTTGGCCTCCCTCTCCTAATAACAATGAAAATAAAGTTTAAAATTATATGACACTAAAACTGCTCGCCGCTTCGCTGCCATCTCGGTGTGAATTGAGCCTTAACCTTACTGATGATGCTACGTAATTCTGTAGTAGGTCTACTTTAATGACGTACAGTTGACAAAGGAGATAAGTAACCAAGGTCGTCAGATATAGTTGAAGTTATCATGGAAACCTATTTTTTTTTAGGTGGGAAAATCATCTAATGACGTCCCCTGCTCTTAGGCGGTACGCGAGGGCGTGTCAGACTTTTACTGACTAAAAACTCACTTCTTTGCCATTATTCCAAGGCTCCGGGGATCTCTTTCGCCCCTGTTAGGCCCCTACGGTTGCTGACATCTCCTTGACGCGCGCGTGGAACACTCCGCGTCGTCGACGGCTTGGACTCGATCCGGACGGTTACCAGACGGTTGAACAGCGAGCTACCGATTGCTCGCTGTCCGCAAGCCCGCGCCTACGATGGCCGAAAATCGGGATCGGAATCCCGGCGGCTGGGGCGCGAGGGCCAACGCCTCGCGCGTGCGGCCTCCTTCTTTGCTAGCATTACTGCTTCGCAATTTCGTGACCTTTAACTAAATAGACACAAATATAACCGTAGCATTAATTTCGTGTACCCTAATTACCACAAAAGTTTGGATTCATCGTGTTATGAATCGAAAAAGTTTCGCATTCAATTCGCTGTGTCATAATTTGCGAAAGGTCAAAAAGAAAGGTGTATCGTTCGTCATTATGTTTATATCTGTGATTTACCGAGATGAACGTGCGAATTTAAAATTTCTCTAGACAGTAAGGTAATCAATTCCGGAAGAAATTAGGTTGTTGGCGATGAGATGAGCATTCTTTATAAAAATGGTGCTAAGAATAATGTAAGACAAAAAAGTAGAAAAATTATGTCTAAAAAAAGCTTTTCGGGAGTTTTTAGGAGTTAGATCATATTTCAAAAGCGACTGTCTGTGACCCTCGAGTCTTTTAAATATCCTGTCTTAGGGGTGCGAGATGGTTTAAAAGAGTCACTGCGGTCTTGGAACGCAAAGGGCAACTGAAAGGCTCTAATTAATCAGCAATAATCTAATACTCCCTCTCGCTCCACCCAGAACGGAAGAAGTTATTTGATGAGTTTTCCAACTCTCCGAAAAGCATTTGAAGACAAAATTTTACTTGGAAACAAGATATCAGATGCTTTTTATTTTACCATATGATAAAACGGTACCTCAGAATTTCATTTGATGTGCCAGGAGCAGTGGTGGCCGAGTGCTAACGGCCCCGACTTATGAGTTGTACTCTTCTAGAGAGGAGAGCTGGGTCCCAGCAGTGGGAACATTATAAGGCTGATTGTGCTTATGCTATAATGTGCCTGGCTGGGTTTGAACTCGCAAGTCGGGACGAGCTACCACTTTTATCCCTCTTGCGCAGGTATTTAGCTAGTGGTTAATATGGCTAGTGGTTAGGAGCAGTGGTGCCCGAGTGGTAACGGCACCGACTTACAAGTCGCTCGGTTACAAGGTTCAAACCCGGCCAGGCGCATTACTTTGTGTAATTTATTTCATCACCACTGCTCTCGAAACGGTGAAGGGAAACATCGTGAGGAAACCGGCACGTCCTAGAACCAAAAATTCGAAGACATGTGACATCCACCAACCCGCACTGGGCCCGCGTGGTGGATTACGGCCCATTCCCTCTCCTAGAGAGGAGGCCTGACGCCCAACAGTGGGAACATTATTAGGCCGACTATGCTATGCTCTGCAGATATAATAACAGCCGCATGGGTCGGTGTCTAAGGTTAAGCAATGCTTACTGTCTGTCTGCGGTATGAGGCGGCTTGAATGACCGGCCACACGTTCAAAAATCGTAAAGCTGTGCAAGCCAAGTTTGCGCAGTCCAAATCTTCGGTAAGTCAACAAAAGCACAAGCCGAGCTTCCGGAACTGCGCGAGCTACTGTCTTGCCGTCTACATGCACGCGCTTATCTGCGCAAACTAGTTTGTGCAGGCATGCTCGCAGGCAAGACGGAGCGTGCAGCCGGGCTGTCAGGAATTATTCGTGATTCCTAAAGCTCACATAAAGACCCTCTATTGTATGAAAGGTCATGCGTGTGAACAACTAATTGGTAGTATACAAACAGAAACCGGTTTATGGGTAATAAGTGATAGTACAGAAGAGATATTACGTGTAACCGCTTAGTAACTGCTTTTGTGGTGGCTTCTGGGCATATGTCACAGGCAACTACCACAATACGCCATTTAGTTAACTTCCTAGCCTTTTAATTAAACGCCCGAATGACATCCAACCATTTAATCAAAAATCTAGCTAAATTGAATCAATCACGTTGAGTTGCCTAGCCCAGAAAATTAAAAGAGTTTGGGCAAGTACTACAATTAATTTTAATTCAGCCGACAATATGTTTATGATGGCCGACATAGCCCGAAGAATCGCCAAACTTAAGTGGCAGTGGGCAGAACACATTACTCGCAGAACAGATGGACGTTAGGACCGAAAGGTTCTGGTGATGGGCGAAGATCTAGTGAAAGTTGCGTGAAATAACACTTTTACGCGTCAATTTTATTCTGAGAAGAAACACTGAAACAAACCCAGGGGTCAAAGTCTCTTTTAAAGTCTATACAGCAAACATGTGAAGATCAAATTATTTGAAAATCATACAGATTAGTGTCTAAGAAGGTTTTTAGAGGAAAGAACCACAGATATTTGAGTGGACCTGTACAGTCAGTGCAAGCATTTGTTAGTATTTGCATTGCATTCATCAACCACTATGGGCGCTTGTACACGCTAAGAAATTTCACCGTGTCTGCGGCAGATAGGACCAATTCATCGTGATCACGATAAGAATTTTGTCGGATCTTAGGAGAAGAAGGCGTTGGGGAGGCAACTGCCTCGATGCCTAACACGCCGAAACCCCGCTTGCATCATCCAATGCAGACGGGACTTTGGAACCACGAGCGTGCAGAGTGGGGACACTGCCCGCCCAACGTGTGATTCCAAGGAAGACGGTGGCATAGTGATCACGTGCTACCGTGCACAAAGAGGCTCAGGGGAGGCCGTTGTACAGTCTCCTCAGGGATGTGCCCTAACAGGCGTTACACTAAGGGGGTTCCGGAATGGTCTTTTAAGAGGTAACGGCGCCCCTTCCCCTTCCCCTTTTTTTATATGTGCTGATGGTGATCACCGGGGTGGTTTTAGTGCGGTAAAAATCCTACACTCCCCGGACTTATCCCCAAATTCCGGGCGCCTTTGGAAGGTTTCCCGACGAGAACAAAAAAAAAAAACAAAGGCACAAAAATTGATCGTGGCATGCCCTCACCTCCCCCGACTCCTACCGCACCATAGCAACTTCACGTGTCGTGTCTAGCGCAGACAAGATTTTATTCTTGTTCAGCCCCAAAGCAGTGTACACAGTGCGCGTGTAGAAACCACACGAATTCTTACATAGGCCCGGCGACTTTTCTTAAAGCGGCCTTAAGGGCCCCTTCTTCCGAAAGTTTAGGCATTTTACGCACCGAGACGGCTTGCGTCCGCGTTGCTCAGGAGCCGTCGCGATATGAACTCCGGTGACCTATGGCGGCGGGCGAGCACGCCACAGTATAGATAAATAAATCAGTATTTCAAATATTATTGGCGTGCTAGTAATAATAGCTTGTTTTGCAACAAAAACGTATAGCTTGATGTGCTGTCCACTGCACTATTGACTGTAAACACTAATACACTTAGGTATATTGTTATAAATGTATAACTTTTTTTTATTGCTTGGTAAAATCATCAAATGAGTCCTGCCGCTCTGGGTGGAGCGGACTGTCAGACTTGTACTGACTAAAATTCACCCTGTTTCTTCGGTTGCCCTTTGCATTCCAGGGCCACGGTATTCTGATAAGACAGTCTCGTGAATGAAAAGGCAGGCGATGATCATTCTGTTGAACTTAAAGAATGGTTGTAGAAGATTTGGTGAGTAATAATAATGAAAGACAAATACGATTAATTACACTGGTCTACAAAAATTTACTTTTTTTTTGCCACAAGAGTTTGCCCTTTTGTAGGAAATAGATATAGAATAAAATTGTTAGCCATCGTTTTTTTGTGACAGTCACTTGTATTTGTCATGAAAAATATTGATACTTTACTTACAATTAAATTAAAAAATACGTCTTTTTAAACCATATATTATGATTTTCTGGAATATTTAGCTTGAGGCTGGTCTACCACAAGTCATAAGTCATAAGTCATAAGTCATAAGTCATTTATTGATTTGTTAACACAGGTACAATAAATAGTTGTTACAAGGAATTACAAGCTCGCTATGTTATGCCCGAAGGCGTACAAATCTTTGTAGAGGTTATGGACATTCAATATGATAAAATGCACAAATATTCTTAAAGATCATTGACATAAAAAATAATAACATAATATTAATGGAATGTAATAATTATTGATTTTGACAAAATTAAAAACAAAAACTAAGAAAAATATTTTAAATGTCAATAGTAGGTAAGTGTAACATTACTATGTCAAAATTCAAATAATATTTAAAAAACAAAAAGAGAAAATAATAAAATAATAATTATAATAATACAAAATGTCACGTGCAAAAAAATAAAAAATGTTAAAAATGTCGAACGGAATTGAACTTATGGTAATAATTATGTCACAGTATACCGACTATGGTCAAAAAACAGTCATTAAATTTTGTCCGTTAAAAAACCCGAAATGCTATAATATGCTTTACTCAACAGCAAATATTTAAGCCTTTTCTTAAATAATATTATG
This sequence comes from Mythimna vitellina, assembly GCA_949316375.1. Lineage (NCBI taxonomy): Eukaryota > Metazoa > Arthropoda > Insecta > Lepidoptera > Noctuidae > Mythimna > Mythimna vitellina. The sequence goes on along the minus strand of OX438695.1, from coordinate 18,771,651 downwards.
TTTAACTCCTTAATTGAACTAGGTATGTGGTTATATATGATTGGTGCCATACAAAAAACACTTTTATGCATCAACGCTGTGTGTGACCTTTTTACGCACAAGTTATTGTTCTGTGGTCGAGTTCGTGTGTTATAAAACGATATTTTGGTAAACAGGTCTGGATTGGTCTTAACAAATACAGCTATCTCAAAAATATATAAACACGGAAATGTCAATAATTTGTATTTGATAAAGAATGGCTTACAAGAATCTAAATTGTGGAGTCTGAACATTGATCTAATGCACCTTTTTTGTGCTTTAAAAACGATCTCCCTGTTGGTCGAGTTACCCCAGAAAATGACACCATACCTCAATATTGAACTCACCAAACCATGATATGCTGTGACTAAAGCATCGACGTTAATCACTTGGGTCAGTTTAAATAGAGCATAGGCTGATTTGCTAATTCGTTTAGTTAGCTCCTCCGTGTGTGACTTCCAGTCTAATTTTTTGTCAATAGTTAAACCTAGGAATTTTGATGTCTCTACTTGTGTTATAATTTTATTGTCATAGTATACTGTCATATTGGGATTCGCACGTTGGCTAAACATCATTAATTTCGTCTTATCAATATTTATTTTAAGATTATTATTATCTAACCACTTCACTATGGAGCTTATTGTCTCAGTGACAACGTCGTTGTGGTTCCGATCAACAGTAATCTTAATGGTCACAGTGCTGTCATCAGCAAACAATGACATAGGGTGATTTGTTACTTTTGGCAAATCATTTATGTACAGTATAAACAGCGGGGGGCCTAAGACGCTGCCCTGGGGTACACCATAAGCAACTGTACGATGACTAGACTTATAGGTTCGTTGGCATTTAGTTTTGGGATCTATGTCTGTTACTTCAACGTACTGTTTCCTGTTCCGTAAAAAAGAATTTATTAGACTGAGGATGTTCCCTCTAATACCGTACGCATCCAGTTTATTGAGCAAGATATTGTGATCGACATAGTCAAATGCTTGTGTCATGTCACAATAAATTGAGCAAACTGGTATTCTTTTGTCAACATTCGTAATTACATTGTTCAAAAAGTCATATATTGCCATATTGATGGTTTTATTTTTCCGGAAGCCTTTCTGTTCATCGGTTAATATGTTTTTTTTATCTAGATACTTAAAGATTTGAATATAAATATATTTTTCAAATACCTTTGATATTACTGGCACAAGCGCTACAGGTCTATAAGACTCCATGCATTGCTTGTTGTTTTTTTTTAAATAATGGTTTAATCACAGCTGTTTTTAGGTTGGTTGGGTAAGTACCATGTGATATGCACAGATTAAGAATATGGCTCAAATGTCCACTAATGCAATTTGCTACATATTTAATTACTTTGGTAGAAATGCCATCATTACCTACACTGCCGGAGTTTTTCAAATTTTTAATTAAAGCGTTAATATCATTTTCATTACTTGGTGCCATAAACATCGAGCTACTATTCTTTTCTATATTTGAAGTCACTTGTATGCCGCAATTTGTTATAGGATTTATTTTATCAATAAAGAAGTTGTTAAATGCGGTCGCTATATCAGGTGGATGTGTCACTATTTTATCTCCTATTTGAATGCTACGGATTAAATTGTTATTGGGCGTATTCAATTTAGTTTGGTTAATTATTTCCCACGTCGTTTTAGACTTGTTCGATGATGATTTGATCTTGTAGTTATTCTGAGCGCGTTGCGTTAATTTAATTATTTTGTTATAAAGTGCTGAGTACTTTTTAAAGGTTTTTTTGTCTTGTTCATTGTGGTGCAGTCTGTAACGCCACAGGAGGGCTCTTTTTTTCTTGCTGCATGTTTTGATACCTCGGGAGACCCATGTTGGTCTTTTGTGTAAACTTATAGTAATACGCTTATAGGGAAAGCATAGGTTATAGAAAAGAGTAAAAGTCTCCAAAAAAATATTATAGGCTGTGTTCGGATCATCCACCTGGTATATTTCCGAAAAGGAAACACTTTGCAAACATTCCCTAAATTTATTCATATTAACTATATTATAGTCACGACGTTTGATATACCAACGCTTCATTACACATATTCTTTTGATACCACAAGTATCCAACCAAAAATTGCTAATATTCAAGGACTCCATTTGCACTGGTACGGGTTTTTCATGATGAAAATGACCTGCCGCAACCTTTCTCCTTTGTGTTGGGCATTGGATCCCAGATTTTTGGTACGGAAGCCAAAATGTGATTGTAAGTGTATTTAGAGAGACAAATTATAACTCTATGCTTGATATGTTTTAATTAGGTCCTCTATGAGATTTGTGTAGTCATTTGTTTCGTAATATATAAAAAATAGATGATTTTTTTAAGTTTGTTATAAATCACCAAAAAGATGATTGAGGAACACTTATAACTGACTCAAACTAGATTAGTTTGTGTCAGTTATTAGTGTTCCTCTCTTATTGGGTATAAAAGCTAAATCATGAATTTTATTTGCAGTTACAATACACGTAGTTAGTAAATCATGGTATTAGTTCCTGCGCAATGTTTTATTTGGCATTGCAGGTATTGCTATAGCAACACTATCAGAAAGCGTTTGTATTGCAGAACGCACACTTATATATTTTACAGTGTATGCGTTACATTTATCACTTTTGCCATATAAGTCTGGCAAAACGACCACAGACACGTAGTGTGTCTGTGGTCTTTAGGATCCTGTTCAAAACATAGGGTTTCCGAAGCCATTAAGCGCACTCCTTTTGTCGAATTTGTAAAAATCTTTACTCTTGTTGTAGATCTCATATGAAGCACTCACTTTACTTTGAGGAGCCACGGAAAAACCAAAATTATCACGATAACACCATTTTACCCAAGTCAGCAAAATTTCTTCATTCACTTTTAGAATTTGGTTCACCACATACCTACTCGGCAGAAACTGTGAGGGTAAATGAAACCCACATCTTCTTTATGTGTTGAGAAACCAACAACGAGTAGCTTATGCATGACAAACTCACAATTGAGCACTACATTTGTTGCAATTCGAGCGCATTTAGTGGAAAGTTCGATAAAAGTTTAAGTGGCAGTCACAAAAAATCTGAGGCTAATAAAAACAAAGTATGTAGTGTTTTATGATGAGGGTAGATACTTTGGTAAAAATAAGTAAACACAATCTCTGTGGGAAAAACCTTGTCGACCAGTGTTATAATATAATAAAATAAAATATATAGTACCAGCATAAAAATTAATATTCATAAAAAATAAAATTCATAAAAATTTAGTGGTCGTGTGCTAGGTCCAGGTTCATTTTCATCGACCGATATATTCCTCAATGCTGGGCGCGAGTCTCCTCTAAGAGGGTCAAAGCAACAGTCCTCATGGCACTCCCCTCCGCGTTGGGAACTAGGACCTGATAGCAAATCAGGATTGTTTTGCGTTAGAGATTCCTCATTTTCCTTATTTTCGGATTATTTGTTCTCTTCAAGTGTCAGATTTCTTATGCCCATACCACGCGTATGTCAGGGGTTCACGATTTCAGGAAGTAGGCATTATATAGCATTATATATAGGTTCAACGTTATAGTAATCATCTTCCTCTTCTTGATTTTCAGCTTTAATGGAATCATCTTTGTCTTTTCTAGTTGTCCTTTGAAATTTGTCTTCTTCATTTTTAGCTTCAACAATAATGGAATTATCTTCGTCATCCCTAGTTTTTCTGTAACAATGGAATGTCATTAACGTTATGAAACGGAAGTTTCAAAGTCACCGAAATAAACTTTAACAAAAAATCATTTACTGCCATGTTACATCCCATAATAGGATACATAAGACATGTGATAAGTAAGAAAACTAAAGCGCGACGGGAGATAACGTCAAACTTGTAGCGGATGAATAAAACTGCTCCGCCACAGTATATAATGTAATATGTACATAATGTACTTACGTATACTGTCCCTCTTTAGAGTGCCCATCGGTACTTTTTTTGGACATCAAAGTACCTTTTCCGGTACGTGGTCTCAGAGCACTGGAATTGAATAAATTTCATAACATATTTTCAAAAAAATCAAATTAACAAACACTAATTACTAGAGTTTAAATAAAACCTGATACATATATAAAAATCTCGTGTCTTGACCAGTTTTTTGTATATATTTGGTAGGTTTGAGTATAGGTCATAGGCTATTTCTATAGCGGCCGGCCGATTTCTACCTACTAAACGCAGCGCGACCATAAACCGTGCTCTAGGTACTTACCTAGTGAGTACAAGTAGTGACCGATAGCCATTGTTCAATATCTTTCAAATCTTCATAAACATAATAAAAGAATGTAATAATAATAATAAACTTTTTACTTTACTTTTTATAAGTGTATCGCAACTAAAAAGTGTGAAATAAAAAACTTTACAAAAAAATATTTTTTTGTAAAAAGTTTCTAAAGTGCATCTTATTACAATTCTGATAAGTCCAAACACGGCTAGGCTACATTGATTTATTACGGAGTTCCAGTGCCTACATTCCGGCTTCATCATCATCATCAGATCACTTTGATGATACCATTTTCAACACTATTCAGAGCCATTAATTTATTTGTATTATCATAGTCGCTTAACTATCTCCATAGTGATATCTATGCGAGTATGAAGTTCCGTTGACCATTTCTGGTCTTCTTCATCAGTTCCATTTCATCAAATGTTACTTTTCGACTGTAAATGCTTAATTTCTCGATAAAAATACCAAAATCATATTACAGTTGGCTATAATATTTGAGAAGTTCCCTCGATTTCACCAAGATTCCATCATCAGATCCCGATTTGGTGACTATGGGACCATTTGGGAAATATACCCTTTCCAACAAAAAAAGAATTTTTCAAATTGGTTGGCAGCGACGAAGTTATGCGCGAACAAACATTAAAAAAATCATACAAACATCCGAATTGAGAACCTCCTCCTTTTTTAGAAGTCGGTTAAAAACAAAAAACAACAAACCTAGGTACTTACATCTCCTTGAATTTGATCAGGATGCAAAACTGCACTTTTTAAAGGTTAAACAATGTTTCCATAATAGATTTAAAATTCTAGTCATACTGACTTCGCTGGTCTGTGTAGAGGAGTAATTATATTGTGACGTATTTATAGAATAAATACTTACGCAATACACTTTCGGATTTTCTTCACTTCAGATACCCTTTTTTTCTTAATTTTGTTTTTTCTATTCGCGATTGCAATTACTTATAATAAAACACGTTTATTTACGCGCGCGGCAACGAAAATGTATGGTCGCGAGCAAAACTTGCATAGGTCCTCCCTCGATGACGTCCGGCAGGACAATGGCGCGGTGCGCGCGTGCCGTTTTCACGTATTTATTTTATATTAAAAAAAATAAGTGCCATATTATAAATTTATCCAAAAATATCCCTGTCAAACCCGATTAGTAAATGAAATGTAAAATTTCCATAAAAGTTGCGTTCCCCCAAGTCTCATAAAACTTAAAATACTTTCAAAATCGACTTTATTTCAGATTTTTTTTTATCGAGTGGAATGTTAAATAATGTGTTTTTAACCAAAAAAGTCACTAGATTAAAGATGTATCTGTACTATATATTTTTTTCCGGATTTAAATATGATGATTTCTCTGAAAACAACTCGATCTAGAAACGTAAATTTCGAAAAAGGGGCCCTTAATGTACAACAGTTATTTTCAGTTGTTTCTTTCCCAGAAATAGGTACCTCAAAACGAAAGGCAGATGGGTTAATAAATTAGCAACATCTAGCATTGCGTGTTAACTCTTAAACATTTGATTATGGCCGCTTCGAAACCTAACATAATATTGCAAAGCATGTCATAATAATTTCACGCGCTCAATTTTCTTACAATGTCTGCTTATCATGCAAGAGGAGAACCGTGAAATTATGTAGTAATTAAAGCAAATATTCTGGTTTTCCATGATGCTTTCAATCATTCTGATTGGTATCGTCCGAGTTTATAAATGGTTAATAATAATTATATTCCAGAATTTTCACACAACGCCATCTAGTCCCAAACTAAGCAGAGCTTGTGCTATGAGTACTATAAGACTACTGACAAACGTACTTATATTTCTTGTGTGATACATTCTGATACGGTCTGATACAGTCTACTATGGTTCGATACAGTCTGATACAGTCTGATATAGTCTGATACAGTCTGATACAGTCTGATACAGTCTGATACAATCTGATACAGACTGATACAGTCTAATACAGTCTGATACAGTCTGATACAGTCTGATACAGTCTGATACAGTCTGATACAGTCTGATACGGTCTGATACAGTCTGATACAGGCTAAAACTTGGTACATGAGTACGAAATTTCAGCCGTTCCGGGCATGAAGAAGGAACAAAACGAACAAACACACAAACTCTTGCCTTTATAATATTAATGTGATCTACAAAATGTATAATAATATATACTATATATATATACTATAATAGCTACTTAGCTAACATTATCATGAAATCGACCTTAAAGAAAGCAAATGCCCGCATTAATTTCAAAGATTGATGAACGCATATACGTATATGCAAGCAACCTGCCCCAATGGGTCAGACTATATGCAATATTACTGTCTAAGTTTACGACACGAGTGTAATGTAAACATAATATATTGTGTACATACAGCTATGTAATAAGATTATGTCGTCATGTATTGAATTTCTAGCGAATGATATGTTACGAACACGGTTACTAGTGAGATATGTACTTGCTGTACTTAGGTTTAGGGAAATGCGAGTTTCCATTACAGAACGAAATATGATCTATAGTGATGGTACGGTTGGAGCAGTGGTTTGAACGATTGGGTAGTGCATTGCGTGTAGCGGGTATGGTACGATGCCCGCAAGGAACAAATTGACGCTTGTAAAGCAAAAATTACTAGGCGACATTGAGTACACTTTACAGAAGAGTGATTTAAAATAAAAACAAATATTATTAAAAAAATAATTTAGAAAAAAAAGTCCGATTTAGATACTATTAAAATGATGTAAATAATGTATAAATCTATTTATAACAATTTTTTTTTCAAATTTTATCTTTTAATCACTATCTTTTAAAGTTTACTAAATGTCGCTAGTAATTTTTCTAAGGCTAACGAATAGGTGTTCCTAGTCTGGGAGTCTCGTGTGTGTGAGTTAAGATGTTTATGAACGCATTGACGATACAGCCTCCCTAGCCAAGTTACGATCATTTCGTTTGCGTCGAACGCCTAGAGTAGGCCACGCCTCCGTTCCTTTGTTCTAACCACGTGACCGAGCGAACGATCGTAACTTGGCTAGGGGGGCAGGAGTTTAATTCTAGTGTGTTGGTTTAAAAAGGAATGTTGTAATAGGTCTATTACATTTATTGCTAAAAAGGCGAAAGTTTGTAAGTGCGTGTATATGTATGTTGGTTACTTATTTACGCCCGAACGGCTGAACAGATTTCGATGAAACTTGGTACATGGGTAGACCATATCCTGGAATAGCACCTAATAGGATACTTTTCACCTGAGATTATAATCCCTTGGACAAAATTTCTACTTTCAAGCGGGCGAAGCCGCTGGTAGTCGCTAGTGTAGTGTACCTATGACTTATGAAGTTGCTATTGTATAAAACGGGTTCCTTTGACTTTTTCAATTATAAGTTCACATAAACTTTATATTAAAGGCATGTTAGTCCTACACACATATGACATGGCATGTTAGTTATACATTTGTCTTTTGTTTCTTTGTGTTTTTTGTATTGTTGTTTGTAATATCGCTATATTTGTATCCAGTTTTGTTTGAAACCTAAGGGTCTCCGCACACAGACCACCGGCCATAACTACAAAACGCCGCCATCAGTATATTTCCTATAGTTCTCATACATTTTATATGGATTCGCCGCATACGGTTGACGCCGGTGAGCACCACACGCTATAAATCGCCGCCGCTCGCTTCTTGTGGCCCGCATTGGTCACTAAACGCCGATACAAAACGCCGTCACACACCACTCGCGCATTTAAACCTTCTTCGTCAAAGTCCATTATGATGTGCGTATGGGTTAAAAAAATGTAGCAGCCACCGGCCACAAGTAGCTGTCGCGCGCTACAGCTTCCTTTGTGGCCGGTTCTTGCTTTTCGTGACGGCGTTTGTGACTGTCGCGTGTGGTCCATGTGTTGCGACCCTAACGCGGTGTTCTAAGAACTTCTAAGTAGGCATTTCAACGCCAACGCGCAATGAACAGTCACTTTATTTTAAACACTAATTTGTGTTTCATGAAGCAAATAACTAGATATAAATTTTTCATCGTCGCTAAAATCCAATAAGTTATTTATAACTAAGTAAGTACTTTATTTTTTTCTTGTAAAAATTAAATTTACCTTTTCAAGTGAATTTTCCTGTAATTTTTCTGAAAAGTCTGTCCTTTTATCTACCGATACTAAAATGGGGTTATTTATATATATTTCTAAAAAGTCTGTCCTTTTTTTTATCTGCCGATATTAATTAGAAATGGGGTTATTTATAAAGTCAGATTTCTATTTATTTATAAAAATTGTTTCTTTGATCACAAAAGTGAGGTAAACACGAAAGAATAAAAAATATTTCCAAGGCTGCGGAAAATGTGGATATTGACTGCCAATCACTCATGTCAGAACGAAATACCATATTTCTCATATCACAAGAAAACATTCTTGGACAAAATAAATGCCTACATAAAACGAAATTCGTATGTATTTAAGAAAGTGCGTATAAAAATATCAACTTTATATATGGTCAATGGAAAAATGATTGCCAACTTTCTTTGAGCCGTGGTTTTTTTTTTAAATTCAAGTGTTGTCGATATCTCTGGTAACTAATTAGCGTTACAGAGTTGAGTGTTGAAGTGACCTTTAAGCTGCCTGCAGATACACCTATTGAAAGTTTTTAAGGGCCCCTTTTTCGAAATTTACGTTTCTAGATCGAGTTGTTTTCAGAGAAATCATCATATTTAAATCCGGAAAAAAATATATAGTACAGATACATCTTTAATCTAGTGACTTTTTTGGTTAAAAACACATTATTTAACATTCCACTCGATAAAAAAAAATCTGAAATAAAGTCGATTTTGAAAGTATTTTAAGTTTTATGAGACTTGGGGGAAAGCAACTTTTATAAAAATTTCACATTTCATTTACTAATCGTGTTTGACAGGGATATTTTTGGATAAATTTATAATATGGCACTTATTTTTTTTAATATAAAATTAATACGTGAAAACGGCACGCGCGCACCGCGCCATTGTCCTGCCGGACGTCATCGAGGGAGGACCTATGCAACTTTTTCTCGCGACCACACATTTTCGTTGCCGCGCGCGTAAATAAACGTGTTTTATTATAAGTAATTGCAATCGCGAATAGAAAAAACAAAATTAAGAAAAAAAGGGTATCTGAAGTGAAGAAAATCCGAAAGTGTATTGCGCAAGTACTTATTCTATAAATACGTCACAATATAATTATTACTCCTCTACACAGACCAGCGAAGTCAGTATGACTAGAATTTTAAATCTATCATGGAAACATTCTTATACCTTTAAAAAGTGCAGTTTTGCATCCTGATCAAATTCAAGAAGACGTAAGTACCTAGGTTTGTTGTTTTTTGTTTTTAACCGACTTCTATAAAAGGAGGAGGTTCTCAATTCGGATGTTTGTATTTTTTTTTAATGTTTGTTCGCGCATAACTTCGTCGCTGCCAACCAATTTGAAAAATTCTTTTTTTGTTGGAAAGGGTATATTTCCCAAATGGTCCCATAGTCACCAAATCGGGATCTGATGATGGAATCTTGGTGAAATCGAGGGAACTCCTCAAATATTATAGCCAACTGTAATATGATTTTGGTATTTTTATCGAGAAATTAAATATTTACAGTCGAAAAGTAACATTTGATGAAATGGAACTGATGAAGAAGACCAGAAATGGTCAACGGAACTTCATACTCGCATAGACATCACTATGGAGATAGTTAAGCGACTATGATAATACAAATAAATTAATGGCTCTGAATAATGTTGAAAATAGTATCATCAAAGTGATCTGATGATGATGATGGAGCCGAAATGTAGGCACTGGAACTCCGTAATAAATCATTGTAGCCTAGCCGTGTTTGGACTTATCAGAATTGTAATAAGATGCACTTTGGATATAAGGTACTATCGAAGTGATCTGATGATGGAGCTGGAAGGTGGAAGGTAGACAGAGGAACTTCATAATAAAACAATGTAACCTAGCAGTGTTTGGGTTCATTGGAATTGTCATGAGAAATGGACACTCTGTTTATAAGTTTATCGCAACTAAAAAGTGTGAAATAAAAAACTTTTTACAAAAAAATATTTTTTTGTAAAAAGGTTTTTATTTCACACTTTTTAGTTGCGATACACTTATAAAAAGTAAAGTAAAAAGTTTTTTATTATTATTACATTCTTTTACTATGTTTATGAAGATTTGAAAGATATTGAACAATGACTATCGGTCACTACTTGTACTCACTAGGTAAGTACCTAGAGCACGATTTATGGTCGCGCTGCGTTTAGTAGGTAGAAATCGGCCAGCCGCTATAGAAATAGCCTATGACCTGTTCTCAAACCTACCAAATATATACAAAAAACTGGTCAAGACACGAGATTTTTATATATGTATCAGGTTTTATTTAAACTCTAGTAATTAGTGTTTGTTAATTTGATTTTTTTGAAAATATGTAATGAAATTTATTCCATTCCAGTGCTCTGAGACCACGTACCGGAAAAGGTACTTTGATGTCCAAAAAAAGTACCGATGGGCATTCTAAAGAGGGACAGTATGCGTAAGTACATTATGTACATATTACATTTTATACTGTGGCGGAGCAGTTTTATTCATCCGCTACATGTTTGACGTTATCTCCCGTCGCGCTTTAGTTTTCTTACTTATCACATGTCTTATGTATCCTATTATGGGATGTAACATGGTAGTAAATGATTTTTTGTTAAAGTTTATTTCGGTGACTTTGAAACTTCCGTTTCATAACGTTAATGACATTCCATTGTTGCAGAAAAACTAGGGATGACGAAGATAATTCCATTATTGTTGAAGCTGAAAATGAAGAAGACAAATTTCAAAGGACAACTAGAAAAGACAAAGATGATTCCATTAACGCTGAAAATCAAGAAGAGGAAGATGATTACTATAACGTTGAACCTATATATAATGCTATATAATGCCTACTTCCTGAAATCGTGAACCCCTGACATACGCGTGGTATGGGCATAAGAAATCTGACACTTGAAGAGAACAAATCATCCGAAAATAAGGAAAATGAGGAATCTCTAACGCAAAACAATCCTGATTTGCTATCAGGTCCTAGTTCCCAACTCGGAGGGGAGTGCCATGAGGACTGTGGCTTTGACCCTCTTAGAGGAGACTCGCGCCCAGCATTGAGGAATATATCGGTCGATGAAAATGATCCTGGACCTAGTACACGACCACAAATTTTTTATGAATTTTAATTTTTATGAATATTATTTTTTAGCTGGTACCTATATATTTTATTTTTTATTTTATTATATTATAATTAATCATATTTGTCTTTCATTATATTACTCACCAAATCTTCTACAACCATTCTTTAAGTTCTACAGAATGATCATCGCCTGCCTTTTCATTCACGAGACTGTCTTATCAGAATACCGTGGCCCTGGAACGCAAAGGGCAACCGAAGGGTGGAGGTGTGCCCCGCTTGGGCAGAGCAACGCCGTGTTCTCGTGGGGGCAATCGGCGGCGGCGATCTCTCGCGCCGGGCCTAAGTTCAGGCCATGCTCCGGAGCGAGGAGGAGTGGCAGGCGGTAGCCTCCTTCTGCGAAGCAGTTATGCTAGCGAAGGAGGCGGCCGATCGCGTGAAGCAACGGTCCTTACGTTCCAACCGCCGCCGCCGGGATTCCGATCCCGATTTCCGGCCACCGTAGGCGCGGGCTTGCGGACGGCGAGCAATGGGTGGCTCGCCGTCCGATTGTCCGGTAATCGGACCGAGCCCAAATCGTCGACGGCGCGTACTGTTCCACGCGCGCCTCAAAGAGATATCAGCAAATCGTAGGGGCCCAGCAGGGTCGAAGCCTACTGGGGCCACGGGTAGTGTGAAAGCGAAACCCGGGGCCCTGGGACGAAGGCAACGAAGGAACAGGAGTGGGTTTTTAGTCAGTAAAAGTCTGACACTATCTCCCGCTCCGCCCAAGAGCGGGTTTTGTCATAAGATGATTTTCCCACCCAATAAAAAAAAAAGGAATAGGGTGGATTTTAGTTAGTACAAGTGTTACAGTCCCTTCCGCTCCACCCAGAACGGCAGGACTCATTTGATGATTTTACAAAGCAATAAAAAAAAGTCATACATTTATAACGATATACTTAGGTATATCGTTATAAATGTGTATTAGTGTTTACAGTCAATAGCGCAGTGGACAGCACATCAAGCTATACGTTTTTGTTGCAAACAAGCAATTATTACCAGCACGCCAATGATATTTGAACTACTGATTTATTTATCTATACTGTGGCGTGCTCGCCCGCCGCCATAAGTCACCGGAGTTCATATCGCGACGGCTCCTGTGCAACGCGGCCGCAAGCCGTCTCGGTGCGTAAAATGCCTAAACTTTCGGAATAAGGGGCCCTTAATACCCTTTTCTTCGGCGGCTAAAGGACGAATACAGATAGACGACGAGGAGACGTTCCCGATGGGGGACGCACTCACCAAAATTGCTCATTGTGTCAAACACTGATCGCAGATTTAACACAGAAGAAAACAAAAATCTAACGTTTATATTAGCTAATCATTACTTCAAAACTGCCCCCCTAGCCAAGTTACAACCTTTTCATGTCGAATTCCGTTCTCCAATCGGTAACGACTCGGTGTCAGCAATTGTAGAAAACGATAAGTTGGTAGCCATGTTGACGCGCCTGAGTTTAAGTTCTTTATATATTTCTGGGAATGATGTCCCCTATGCTAGGAAAATCCTGTGTTATAGGGGACAACCATTCGTCCATTATTACAATTACCAGGATTCGATGAACCTAACTTGTAACAATAATAATAATTTATGTACGTGTGAGTACGCATGCTGGAGTAATATGTGTGAGAAAGTGTGTGTGTGAGAAGGAGAGTGTGATGTTGTGTGTGTGTGTGTGTAAGTGATGCTATGAGTGTGATGATGTTTGCGCGTGTGTATGGTGATTATATTAAAGATTTATGTGGATGAGGGTTTTACCAGTGCTTCTGTCTCGTCGTAATCTAAGGTTAGTAGAAAAGTTTTAATTATATTTTTACATTTGTATGTATTTTGGGAGTGGATGTCAAGCCGTTGGTGTATTTTATTGTAGATGCGTGCACTTAGGTAAGTGCTCGCATCTACAAGTCGGCCGCTAGTTCTACAATGTCGTTCTACAATAACAAAAGGTGTAGCGTTAAACATATAACAATTCATTCTATATTTTTGAACGACGTGAACTTAGTTACGAATTTTCTGTTCGTTTGTTCTGACCACGTGACTTAACGTTGCGATGATGTCATTCTCATACATTTTGCTAGCGTTAACGATTGCAGATTATCAACTTGGCTAGGGGAGCTGAATAGAAAGCAACATGTTTTACTCCTCCCAACATTTGTCATGCTTATCTAGATTTTTTATCGTATCTTTTATTCATTGTTCGCAGTTTCCTAGACTATCAATTACTTTGAGTTTAAATTGTAATTATGGAGTCATTAATTTACTTTTGTGGGGTTTATCATGCATTTATATCGTTCTAGCTTTTGCCAGATCGGTATAAAAAGTATTCTTTGCGCTATTCCAGACTTGATCTACTTGTGTGCCAATTTCATTTAAATCCGTTCAGCCGTTTGGGCGTGAAGGAGTAAGAAACATACTTACAAAACAATGACTATACATTTACAAACCTTTGCCTTAATAAGTATTAGTGTCATATTATAGTGTAATTTTTTTTTATCGTATTGAATATTTCACCGAAAAATTGTAGATTGCGTATAATTGTAATAAATCTTTATTAGTTTATAATTATTTTCTCGATATATATAAAAATATATTATGAAAAATAGTTTTGTAAACGATAAATCACATCGATATTAAGTTTCCAACATCAGTTATGTCTCGATTTCAGGATTCTGGGTCAACGTGAAGTATTCTGTGAATTTTGATTCCCTCGAGAGTGTCGAAATGTACGTTTTTGCGACATAAAAGGTCGTATCTTTTTTTTCAGTTAACTTAGAAATCTGATTTTTTTTACAGCTTCAAGAGACCGCAGACTTGAGCACATGGTTTTAATTTGAACTGAATACTTCCATGCGTTCCCGAGATAAAGGTACTTGACAGATAGACAGAAGGACAACAAAGTGATCCTATAAGGGTTCCGTTTTTTCCTTTTGAAGCCCTAAAAAATATCTATTTTATAATTTCTTGCGATATTTTACAATCTTACGGCAATTTTGCATTTTTTGAACATCCATTAAGGGCCAGTTTAATGACCTCGGGTTATAATACATACTGTCCCATAATCAACTGATAAATAAAACAAAAGGTGTCTCATATAAATACAAGACAGATTCCTTTTCAAAACGTAGTCCAACTAAAGATGATGAAGGCTCCAAGTGGCTTTAAATTATTAGCAAAAAAATAAAACGCAATGTTGAAATACGAAATCACTTTTTCGACCATAACAAAATTCCTTTTCACCGTTAACTTTCAAGTATACAAATAAAATCGCCAACAAACAACGGATAGTGGAAACGCATATAATCTTGCGTAAGTTCATGGTTGGTCCGATCGTATGCGCGTGAGCATGTCAGCGAGCGGTCCCACGCCCGGGAGCCGTAAATTAAATATTTTGTAATGAATCCACAACTCCGTGGGTAGGCGCGATCAAACGGAGTATCACTGTTTTGTAAGTTGTGTGAAATGTTGTTAAGTGTGATTTTAGAACACCTTTAGGTACCTTTTATCCACAGAAATCAATGTTACGGACATACCCCAAAGAATCGCCAAACTTAAGTGGCAGTGGGCAGAGCACATTGCTCGCAGAACAGAAACGAAAAGGCCGAAAGGTTCTGGAGTAGCAACCACGTACTGGAAAACGCAGAGGTGGTGGCGCCTGGTCAGGCTCGCGGGATTCCGATGGGTACGAGAGGTACAGGACGGGTAATTGTGGCGTCACTTGGGAGGTCTTGCGAGTAGTGGACGTCTTTCGGCTGACATAATGATGATGAACATGATGGCCTAATTTGCGAAGTTTTCGTCGAAATTCGTCGACCGCGCATATTGTTCCACGCGCGCTTCAAGGAGATGTCAGCAACTGTAAGGGCCCAGCAGGGTCGAAGCCTACTGGGGCCAAGGGTCTGATTCTGAAAGGAACGGCCCCGGTACGATAGGCAACGAAGGAACAGGAGTTTTTAGTCAGTAAAAGGTTAACACTATCTCCCGCTCAACCAAAGAGAGAGATTTATTTGTCATTAGAAGGCCCCAGTTACCGCGGCGCTGGAATGTAAAGAACAACCAAAGGAACAGGGACTTCCAGGAATAAAAAAGTGATCTTATATCCTAATCTAGGACATGGTCTACCTTTGTGCATGACATTTAGTCATCCAAATCCATCCAGCCGGTGCTAATTGCTACTCATTCATGATCAAACCTGAATGAGTAGCAAACACACGTACATACACACACATACAAACTTTCAACTTTATAATATTAGTGTAGTGTACATAACAGTTTACATAATTGCGAGGTAAATAAATTCAAACACGGTAAGCAATCACGGTAATTTTATTTATTAAGAAGAAGATATGAACGTGATTACCGTCTGGAGTTAATGATCAATATATTCCGGTTACTATCCGACAGTGTGGCTGCTACATATAAAGGATTGTGTAGACAGACTAGCTGAAAACACAGTGACTGTTTTCTGACAACCTAGGGGCAATTATCGACAATTCACACACATTCAGGAATTCCCTGCCGGAGTCTGTGTTTCCTGATAGCTGAAACTAGGGGTCTTTAAGGGGTGTTCCATCGTCAATCACATCATCGCTTACTATCAGGTGGGATACCGTACGGGACTCAATCAAATGTGAGCCAATCCAAAAAAAAAAAAACAAGAAAAAAATGCAAATCCCTATGTGTTCATCAAAAAACCGGTGATAGGTGGAGCACGAACCAAACTCTTAAAGCACGTTCGTTCAAGGCTTATAAGTCGGTCCACACTATACGAAATTGTAGTCGCGTCGCCCCTTTAGTGTAGACTTTTAACTTTACATTCACGAAGTCTTTATATGACAGTTTATCAGGAAATAACGCAATTTTACTTCTTATTTCTATAATAAATCGTCTAACGTGTCCTCTCGCTCTAGGTGGAGCGCAAGAAATTATCAGATTTTTAAAGTATAAAACGCACCTGTATGTGGTTCTAGAACGCAAAGTTCAACTGAAAGTCGCAGGTGGGTTTTAAGGCCGACGCTGCGTTAAGCGGGTGTCCGCGCAGTCCCATACAATAGTGCTCCGTCGCCGCTCGCCGCGCGTGCACCCGTTTTGCTACGTAATAATACATTGCAATTCTCCATCGGCACAACTACATGCACAACGTTAAAGTAGAACCAGCGAAACTGCACAGGTAATAATCCGGTTTCCGCTACAGGGACCGCCGCACACGACACACGCGCGACGTCACGCAGGCGCCCGCTTATCGCAGCGTTGGCCCTTAATCAGTAAAAGTCTGACCGATCCTCTTGCTACACTTTAGAGCAGGAGAAGTCATTAAATGATTTCGTACATCAAAAAAAAAGAAACCTGTGTTTACCTTTCCAAAAAACGAGGCACACCAAAAAGTTTTTTTTATCTTAGAAAAACCTCATTTCTGTGGCCTTTACTTTTATAAATTATATATCGACAACGGAATTAGAATTATTACGACTACATACATATACGGGTATTACAGAAGTCGCATGCGCGAATCGTGCGTGACTTCGGTAAAAGTTATGTAGTATCACCATACGGAATTCCATACCTACTGTTATGAACGCGAATGATAACTTTTTGCAATATGATGGTTCTGCTTTTTGATTATAATGGTTGTGAAATTTATATCTTTTTTTTTTTGAAAATCATCTTATGACAAATCCCGCTCTTGGGCGGAGCTGGAGATAGTGTCAGAATTTTACTGATTAAAAACCCACTCCTGTTCCTTCGTTGTCTCGCCTCAGGACCCCGGGTTTCGTTTTCACACTACCCATGGCCCCAGTAGGCTTCGACCCTGCTGGGCCCCTACGATTTGCTGACATCTCCCTGAGGCGCGCGTGGTACGGTTTACATTCTTTCGACGGTTTACAATCCCGCGGGATAGATTATAATCTAACGGTATTTACAATTTGACGGTGTCATATATATTTATTTGGATGCAATCTGAATTAACAGTTTCATTTAATTGCTTAGAGAATTATGTGTTTAAGAATAATACTCTACCATTTGATTATTAGGGGTTATCATCATTATTATCATCTTCCTGCCCTTGTTATTTTGGATAGGGGATAGGGAATAGGGAATAGGGGATCAGTGCATCACGTTTCTTCTTCTATTGTCCTATTATCCGTCACGCTATCACTAACTCCCTTTTCTTTCATATCACTCCTCATACAAGCCGTCCATCTTTTCTTTGTCCACTCTCTTCCTCTCCATCTATCCACATGTATAACTGTTTTCGTAACAGATAAACAATCCACTTTCAACATCACTGGGAGTTAGATATATGATTAAACAGATTCAAACTATTGCTCACATCAAATTGAGATGGATACTAAAGTATCTCTTGGTCTATTGTCATTTTGAAAGTAAATTATAAAGTAAAACATGTCAGTAATGGTTTAGAAAAGATGGTCACGAAACTGACTATAATAAAATAGGTAAAAGCTTAAAGAATGCGTGGGAATCACCAATTTACCACAATAGACAAGAGTACCCTCCCAGGAGTAATATAGACCTCAATAAATTGTGTGACCTAGAGATCGTTCCAAAGAGTGATTCGAGAATTTATTCCGAGAAAGGCTTCACAATATGTAATGATTAATTTCAGCCGAAAATTTTCCACTAAGTTCTGGAAAAAACCTATTCTCAAGTACTGAGTGATATTGAGGCTCTAGACAGGGAGCCATTTTATAAGCTATAATAGCAACTAGCTTTAGCCAGCGGCTTTGTTCGAGTGAAAATAAGTTTCTCCGTACAAAATTTGGATCACCGTTTCATCTTAGAGAGTGATTTTTGAAAAATCCTCTTGTAGTGTCTACGTTGTAAAAGGAAGTCTTGTGCAAAATTTCACTCTCTCTCACTTACAAAACTTAAAAATACAACAAAAGAAAAATACAGACAAGTGACACTAGTGACAGCGGCGATTATGCGAGCCAAACGTTAAAACGCGATTAGCTTTATTGGTGAATTCCGCCCTTTGTTCCAGAAGTTGCGGCTGTGCGTTAATTATGTCGGTCACTCAATTTATTCTTTTATCTATACAAGCTTCTGCCAACGACTTCTTCCGCGTGATAGTCGATTATCTATACAAACTTTGGACCCCCGTTTCATCCCTTTAGAGGATGAATTTTGGAACATCTTCTTTTAGTGTTCGTCTTCGTCATAAAAGGAAACCTTGTGCAAAATCTCACGTTCCTAAATTCAGCAGTTTTGACTGTGATCCTTTTTTTGGTGGAAAACCGTCAAATAACTCGATATACATTGTTTATATGTTTAGTATATTTAAACTTATTCTTTTATTATCTATATATTATTTTATCTGTCTCTGCGTTCCGTGAGTGTGTCCGTGGCATCACCAGGCCCTATCAGAATACCAGCGTTGCGTTATTTCCTATCGCAGCATATGCTGAGATAGGAGCCTTTTTGGCCTCGCACAGGTCTTTTATTTTTATCTTTTAATACTATTTATCTTTTATTTTAAGTATTTATAGATTAAATAGTTATTTTTGTTTTTTCCTGTGCGAGTCTCAAATATTTTTTTTCTTTCTTTCTTAAAAAAATAACTATGATCATGCTCGTCACACAAACATTTGTCTTGGGTGTAAATCGAACACACGACCTCCAGCATAGCAGTCAGGGCCACTAACCACTAGACCAACAGACCAGTCAATTCTCATCAGTAATTTCTATTTCAGTGGATGGCCACAACACTCATAATAAAACCATTCATTACTTTACCAACCACTGATTTAAAATAATACAATAAAAAGACATACATTCAGATAGACATCTGCACTCTGCAGTTGCACATCGCTCTATATTATGTAAATCAAAATTACATTTCCTTTCATCTGTACATCTCAATTACAGATAACATACTGAGATTGTACAACAAATTAAGTCCATTAAGAAATATAGTAGCCTCGGACAAGTATTTGTGTTTCTAAATCCGTCCTGTTACAAATGCGAATTGTTTCAGCGATTGGTTGTTGATTGAGTGAACATCAAGGAAGCATCAGCACCGCTCACTAGCAATGAAAGTTATGTGCAGAAGGTGAGGTATGACGTCATCTAGTCTGTTTAGTATTTAGTCGTATGGGTATGAACAGGTGTGGGAAAACGATCTTTCGCGGCGTGGCAAACAGCAAGCAATGTGTCGCTCGCCGTCCTATAAGAGCCAGGCTCGGCGCCTCAAAGAAAAGTCAGCATAATTGATAGGGCCGCTAAGGTCGATGCGGGATTGTTCGGTAAAGTTATCGCGCCTCTGCCATGCAAAGAGTTATCGCACCTCTGGCACGCAAAAAGTTATCGCGCCTCTGGCACACAAAGAGTTATCGCGCCTCTGGCAGACAAAGAGTTACCGTGCCTCTGGCAGACAAAGAGTTACCGTGCCTCTGGCACGCAAAGAGTTATCGCGCCTCTGGCACGCAAAAAGTTATCTCGCCTCTGGCACACAAAGAGTTATCGCGCCTCTGGCACACAAAGAGTTATCGCGCCTCTGGCAGACAAAGAGTTACCGTGCCTCTGGCAGACAAAGAGTTACCGTGCCTCTGGCACGCAAAGAGTTATCGCGCCTCTGGCACGCAAAAAGTTATCTCGCCTCTGGCACACAAAGAGTTATCGCGCCTCTGGCAGACAAAGAGTTACCGTGCCTCTGGCAGACAAAGAGTTACCGTGCCTCTGGCACGCAAAGAGTTATCGCGCCTCTGGCACGCAAAAAGTTATCTCGCCTCTGGCACACAAAGAGTTATCGCGCCTCTGGCAGACAAAGAGTTACCGTGCCTCTGGCAGACAAAGAGTTACCGTGCCTCTGGCACGCAAAGAGTTATCGCGCCTCTGGCACGCAAAAAGTTATCTCGCCTCTGGCACACAAAGAGTTATCGCGCCTCTGGCAGACAAAGAGTTACCGTGCCTCTGGCAGACAAAGAGTTACCGTGCCTCTGGCACGCAAAGAGTTATCGCGCCTCTGGCACGCAAAAAGTTATCTCGCCTCTGGCACACAAAGAGTTATCGCGCCTCTGGCAGACATAGAGTTACCGTGCCTCTGGCACGCAAAGAGTTACCGCGTCTCTGGCACGCAAAGAGTTACCGCGCCTCTGGCACGCAAAGAGTTACCGCGCCTCTGGCACGCAAAGAGTTACCGCGCCTCTGGCACGCAGAGTTACCGCGCTTCTGGCACGCAAAGAGTTACCGCGCCTCTGGTACACAAAGAGTTACCGCGCCTCTGGCATGCAAAGAGTTACTTCGCCTCTGCCACACAAAGAGTTACCGCACCTCTGGCACGCAAAGTTACCGCGTTTCTGGCACGCAAAGAGTTACCGCGCCTCTGGCACACAAAGAGTTACCGCGCCTCTGGCACGTAAAGAGTTATTGCGCCTCTGGCACACAAAGAGTTACCGCGCCTCTGACACGCAAAGAGTTACCGCACCTCTGGCACGCAAAGAGTTACCGCGCCAATGGCATGCAAAGAGTTACCGCGCCTCTGGCACACAAAGAGTTAACGTACCTCTGGCACGCAAAGAGTTACCGCGCCTCTGACACGCAAAGAGTTACCGCACCTCTGGCACGCAAAGAGTTACCGCGCCAGTGGCATGCAAAGAGTTACCGCGCCTCTGGCACACAAAGAGTTAACGTACCTCTGGCACGCAAAGAGTTACCGCGCCTCTGGCACGCAAAGAGTTACCGCACCTCTGGCACGCAAAGAGTTAACGTACCTCTGGCACGCAAAGAGTTACCGCGCCTCTGGCACGCAAAGAGTTACCGCGCCTCTGGTACACAAAGAGTTACCGCGCCTCTGGCATGCAAAGAGTTACTTCGCCTCTGCCACACAAAGAGTTACCGCACCTCTGGCACGCAAAGTTACCGCGTTTCTGGCACGCAAAGAGTTACCGCGCCTCTGGCACACAAAGAGTTACCGCGCCTCTGGCACGTAAAGAGTTATTGCGCCTCTGGCACACAAAGAGTTACCGCGCCTCTGACACGCAAAGAGTTACCGCACCTCTGGCACGCAAAGAGTTACCGCGCCAATGGCATGCAAAGAGTTACCGCGCCTCTGGCACACAAAGAGTTAACGTACCTCTGGCACGCAAAGAGTTACCGCGCCTCTGACACGCAAAGAGTTACCGCACCTCTGGCACGCAAAGAGTTACCGCGCCAGTGGCATGCAAAGAGTTACCGCGCCTCTGGCACACAAAGAGTTAACGTACCTCTGGCACGCAAAGAGTTACCGCGCCTCTGACACGCAAAGAGTTACCGCACCTCTGGCACGCAAAGAGTTACCGCGCCAGTGGCATGCAAAGAGTTACCGCGCCTCTGGCACACAAAGAGTTAACGTACCTCTGGCACGCAAAGAGTTACCGCGCCAGTGGCATGCAAAGAGTTACCGCGCCTCTGGCACACAAAGAGTTAACGTACCTCTGGCACGCAAAGAGTTACCGCGCCAGTGGCATGCAAAGAGTTACCGCGCCTCTGGCACACAAAGAGTTAACGTACCTCTGGCACGCAAAGAGTTACCGCGCCTCTGGCACACAAAGAGTTAACGTACCTCTGGCACGCAAAGAGTTACCGCGCCAGTGGCATGCAAAGAGTTACCGCGCCTCTGGCACACAAAGAGTTAACGTACCTCTGGCACGCAAAGAGTTACCGCGCCAGTGGCATGCAAAGAGTTACCGCGCCTCTGGCACACAAAGAGTTAACGTACCTCTGGCACGCAAAGAGTTACCGCGCCTCTGGCACGCAAAGAGTTACCGCACCTCTGGCACGCAAAGAGTTACCGCGCCAATGGCATGCAAAGAGTTACCGCGCCTCTGGCACACAAAGAGTTAACGTACCTCTGGCACGCAAAGAGTTACCGCGCCAGTGGCATGCAAAGAGTTACCGCGCCTCTGGCACACAAAGAGTTAACGTACCTCTGGCACGCAAAGAGTTACCGCGCCTCTGGCACGCAAAGAGTTACCGCACCTCTGGCACGCAAAGAGTTACCGCGCCAATGGCATGCAAAGAGTTACCGCGCCTCTGGCACACAAAGAGTTAACGTACCTCTGGCACGCAAAGAGTTACCGCGCCTCTGACACGCAAAGAGTTACCGCACCTCTGGCACGCAAAGAGTTACCGCGCCAGTGGCATGCAAAGAGTTACCGCGCCTCTGGCACACAAAGAGTTAACGTACCTCTGGCACGCAAAGAGTTACCGCGCCAGTGGCATGCAAAGAGTTACCGCGCCTCTGGCACACAAAGAGTTAACGTACCTCTGGCACGCAAAGAGTTACCGCGCCTCTGGCACGCAAAGAGTTACCGCACCTCTGGCACGCAAAGAGTTACCGCACCTCTGGCACGCAAAGGGCAACTGATGGAATAAGGGTGGCATTTAGTCAGTTAAAGTGTGACACTCTTTTTTGCTCCACACAGAGCGGAAAAAGTTAATTCATAATTTCCCAAACTGTTATCATCTGGTAATATTCCTGTACACGCTATATCAATATTTTCATTCTTAAAAAAAAGGAGAAAGCGACATTCTGACACAGGTATACATAATTTTGTATATCAGCATCCAAAATCACCGCCTGGAGGACACGGTACAGTATACAGACAACAGACAGAAAACTATTTTTATGTATTTGAAGTGCTAATGTTGTTGAACTCTGGAATCCAAATTAAGATTCAACTTGTGTTAAGAGTACCAAAGCCCTTGTTCTTATTGATCTATTACAGACATATTAGTTTAGCATCTGAGTGGAATATTTTCACGTGAAAGGAATAAAAATAAAACATAAGTAAATATTGTTTTGTAAGTGTGGTGGTGTGTGTGTGATGGTGTATGTGTGTGTGAGTGTTTGGTGTGTATGTGTAAAACAAAAGTACGAGATTGAAGTGTATGACGAAGGGTAATGGTTCATATTACAGTTTTTATATTTTAAGTAGACTCTCAGTATGATTTATTCAGAAGTCAGCATACGGCGGAGGTGTACCCCGCTTGGACGGAGTACCGACGTGTCCTCACGGAAGCAATCGACGGCGGCTTCCTCTAGCGCAAGGTTCCGGTTCAGGCCCTAATGTGGAGCGTGAGGAAATGGAATGTGACCGCATACATCTATGAAGCAGTTATGCTAGCCAAGAAGGCGATCGTGGGAACGTACATCTCGTACTAACACCCTAGCCGCTGCGATAAGAGACGCCCTGGGTGTCAGGAATCACAGAGTGATCGCCAGCCACCGTAGGCACGGGCTTACGGACGGCGAGCAATGACCATATTAGACAAAAGAGATGTCAGCAAAACCATAGGGGCCTAGCAGGAGTAGCAGGGCCAATGCCTGCTACGGCCATAGAAAGCCTTCTGAAACGGATACTTATGATCCCAGATCGCAAAACGGAACTGAAGGAACATACGTGTGATTTTAGGCAGTAAAAGTCTGCCCACGCACTGCTGCACTATTTTTTATATTTTTAAATGTTTTTTATTTTTTATTGGAATATTTAAAAATATAATTTATATGTTATGTTGAATGAATAAACGAAATAATAACTTTATTTTAGACCTTTTAGATCTAAAAGATACAGATCCATACACACACATAGTAAATAAAAATTACAAATTACAAACAACAATCATTTTGACACGTGGAGAGTAATCCAGTGTCTCAGCAATGGACCGTCTGGTCTGTCCGATATGACTTCTAGGATGCTGTTGGAGCTTGCTCGTATACGATGCAACAATGAGGCCGCCCTACTTCTCATGATAGCATGAAAGCCATCATTCCGAGCTTCCAAAAAACATGCCCGATGCACTGGATTATCTCGCACTGCAGTCGTAGCATTCGTCTTATCCTACGTTTTTCGAATTCAACCTTCTTTTTTACTTTCTATCCTATGCCTTAAACTGTATCCGTAATAGGCTATAGTTTGGTGCATCAAGAATAAGACACGACAGCTCTATAAACTTTCTAAAATTACAATATAAAGCATCTCTTCTAGTACTTTCTAAAATTACAATTTAAAGCACCTCTTCTAGTACTTTTAAGCAGAGATGGCAAACATTTTAACCTCTAATTGTCACAATATTTGCACCAATTTACATTGTTATCCGAACGGGTCTGACCCTCACTAGTAAAACACAGAAATGTGGTCAGATGTCAGAGGGAGGTCTTTGCCCAGCAGTAGGACACAATAGGCTAGATATATAGATAATCTATGCAACACATTCCTCTTTTGTTTCTAAATATAGTCTGATACAGATTATACAGTCAAATTGTTTATTTACGTACGACGAGAGTCGTCTCGTCGTTTTTTACCTCATGCATGCGAGGAACTGTAGTCTGGAACAATTTGCCTGCTGCGGTCTTCTCGTCCGTTTATAATTTAGGCGTCTTCAAGACTACAATAAATAGGCTCTCAACGATTGCATCCCTGCTTACCATTATTTGGGATTCAACCACTAGTTAATTCAATTAAAAAAAAACCCCTAAATAATGAAAATAATAAAAATGCTTAATTCGAAGCGATTTTTTTCCAGCTAACTTTACGATAGGAGAGTTGGGTGAGAGATGTAGTCACAGTGCCTATAAATATATTCGGTATGTAACTTAAAATAGACTATAATAACGTAACTAAATCATAAATAATAATGTATCGAGTAACATGAAAACAACGTACACATGAATAGACAAAATACATAAATTATAAAATATGTACATATTTTATCAATTACGGGATGGCAGACAGGTTTTTTTTACGTGGGCAATCTTTTAACGAATTCTCTCAGGGTGGAGCGAGAGGATTGTTATTTTATGGTTTCACTTCGATAGATTATAATCTACCGAAAAATAATACGTTAAATTGTAAGCAGTATGTTCCGGTTCACAATCTTTCGACATTTTACAATCTCGCGAGATAGATTATAATGTGAATTTATTTATAATTTTACGGTGACATATACAAAGAATAAGAAACGATTTTCCAAAATTCACCCCCAAAGGGAATGTAACTGCAGTCCAAAGATTGTACCTATAAAGAAACTTACACACGGGCTAAGCCGCTGGAAGAAGTTCTACCTAAATAAGTATAGACTTGTTGTTTTATTCAAAGACACAGTAATAACCTAATCAATCTCCTGTCAACCATATTCTATATCAACGTCTTCTTATTCATTCATTTATGCGTAATTACAATAATAATTATTCTACCAATATGTTGGCAGTACTTCATACACGTTACACGAGCCAAAGGTTCGACAACCCTGAAATACGGCTGTCTCAAATTAGTATAATAAAAATTGATACAGGTATCGATGTTTACTTATTATACTAGCTTTTGCCAGTGGCTATGCCTGTGTAAAAATAGGAAATATATACGTCTATAGCTGGCTTTTGTGATACAGGATCTAGTACAAGAGCCAGTGCAACGCTGATGTTTACTTTTTATAGTGATTTCAATAAAATATTATTATTATCGCTTATGTAACTCAGAGCAGTGGTGGCCGAGTGGTAATGGCCCCGACTTACGAGTTGTAGGTCGCGGGTTCAAACTCAGCCAGGCGCATTACTTTGTGTAATTTATTTCAACACCACTGCTCAAAACGGTGAAGGAAAACATCGTGAGGATACCGGCATGTGCTAGAACCAAAAATTCGAAGACATGTGACATCCACCAATCCGCACGGGGTCCGCGTGGTGGATTACGGCCCATTCCCTCTCCTAGAGAGGAGGCCTGAGTCCCAGCAGTGGGAACATTATAAGGCCGACTATGCTATGCTATATGCTATTATGTAACTCAGTAACATAGTAGCATTCTACTGGTGAAAGAATTTTGAAAATCGGTCCAGTTGTTTCTTAAGTTTATTCATTACAAACCAAAATACAAATCTTTTCTCTTTATAATATTAGTATGGACTAGTTGGATTCCGCGACTTCGTGCGCGTTAGGCTTGTAAAGCAGTCCAATGCCATTTTGCACGAACCTTAATTCTTTTTCTAAAATAAAAGTAACGTAACTTCTTATAATATCAAGTGTCTGTCAGGTGAGTTCCCTAACCCACCAGTCAAAATCAGTCCGACCGTTTTGGAGATTAGCCGGATCAAAGACACAGACAGAGATATATATTTTTTTTAATTGCATTTTTTGGTATAGGTTATTATTTGAATAGACTTTCAAATTAGTAAAAAATATAATATCATATTACAAAGAGACATCATAATTTTATTTATATGTATGCATTTATGGATGAATAGAATTATTTATAATTGATTATAATAATTCTATTAGATGTATGGGCAAAAAAGTCTGGCTGTTATGTATTCTTTTTTTTCCGAGTTGCTGGTTAATCGCTTTTAGTTATTAAATGGATCTATGATTGCTTTGAGCGTTTATAGCTGTATGTTATTATTGTGTGTCCACACGGCATAGACTTAGAGTATAGAGTTTCGTTTAGAATTTCGTCTTCAGTACAGACAAATGTCGGTGATATGGATGAATGAAGAATCTACGTAAGTCTGTATGGTGTAAACGCACCATTAGGCTTTTAGCCGACTGTAAAACGGTCTCCCCTGAGCCTCTTTGTGCACGGTAGCACGTGATAACTGTGCCACCGTCTTCCTTGGAATTCGTCGATGGGCGGGCAAAGTCCCCACTCTGCACGCTCGTGGTTCCAAAGGTCCCGTCTACATTGGATGATGCAAGCGGGGTTTCGGCGTGTTAGGCATCGAGGTGGTTGCCTCCCCGACGCCTTCTTCAGTACAGTCTCCTTAGGGATGTGCTCTAACAGGCATTGCACTAAGAGGGTTCCGGAATGGTCTTTTAAGAGGTAACGGCGCCCCTTCTATATGTGCTGATGGTGATCACCGGGGTGGTTTTAGTGCGGTAAAAATCCCACACTCCCCGGACTTATCCCCAAAGTCCGGGCGCCTTTCGAAGGTTTCCCCTCGAGAACATAAAAAAAGGCTTTTAGCCGACATGATTTTTGTGGCAGTTCTTTTTTTCATCATCATCATTTCAGCCGAAAGACCACTATTGATTGAATGAAAGAGAAGGAACGCTAGTGGGTTTTGTCAGTAACAGTCTGACACTCCCTCCCGCTCGATCTAGGGGCCTGACCTCGGTTAGGGGAAATGTTTGATGATTGAAGTAATTTAATGATTTCCCTTCCTCCTCCGGCGGATTCGCATGCCTCCATTACATCTAAGGGCCTTTAGACACTTTTCCTGGAATGTGGTACTATGATAAATACAGAATAGCGTTTGTGTATTCACGCGACTTCATATTGTGCTGAAAGTTTATTCTTCGTGTATTTCTTTCAAACTTATAGTCTATACAATGTTTCCATAAATTTAGTGACATTTTGGGATCCAAACAAACGCTAATAATAAATAGCTTTGCTGTTTATGAATATTTTTTATTGGGACTCTACTTAAATAATAACGGGACCTTTTCTGATGAGCCCTTTGAGTATTTGTGCTAATTGAGAATTGGTGGTGTGTATATATATAGGGTGACTGGTAATTAGTGTCCGATACTTAAACGCGTGATTGTATTCATGATTACAAATAATTTTCCCAAAGAAACTTTTTTTATACTAATTAATTTAATCTCAATAACAAAACAGCAGCAGTAACAGTCTTTGGATATTATTTTACCGAAACATGTAGGTACATTGCTTACGTCATCGATAACGGGCGCCGAGCCGCTAACAGCTGACAGGGTTAAGGCGCTCGCGTGAAATTCAAAGTTTCAAACAGCTGTTTTGTTATTGTGATTTAACTAATTAGTTAAAAAAAAAGTTTCTTTAGAAAAGTTGTTTGTAATAATGAGTATAATCACGTGTTTAAGTATCGGTCACTAATTACCAGTCACCCTATATATAAATGTCGGAGAAGTCAATAGTACGGAAGCTTAAGAACGAATGAACGAGCTAAGTGAAAAGTGACACATGTCACTTTGACAGAATCCGCACTGACGTTTGCACGAACCGAACAGATAAAAGGGCGGACCGCAGAGGGGCGGTGCTCTTTCCTGTATCGGCAGCCGTGCTAACAACATCGTCTTTCGGAGACTGTTTCACGGCTCGTTGTGTGAAGTGAATACCGAAAGCTTGCATTATAATAAATCAGTTGTATGATCTGGAATAGTTTGTTTATTGCTCGATACCCAGCCAGCGCCCACAAAACAGAGTCCTTCGACAGAGCTTCAGCGATGATCGGCATCCTTGCGCCGACATCAGAATTGGGATTCCGAGCAAGTAAACAAGCGCAGCACGAAGGTTACATAACGCCGGTCATGAAGAAAATAGCAAGAGCAAAGACAAGTGGCGGTTATTATTTGAAATGGAAAATTAGAAAATGAAGACCTGGAATGAATCACTAAACCGAATAAGATTCATAGTTCCGTTAATCAATGTCATTATCAGTTTTGGTCTGATTAGGTTTTTTTCTGGGGTTTTTCCCTAATCCTGAGCAACGAATGTTGGACCATGATGACATTGTTTCCCCAGAGAGAAATAGGAACTGAGTAAATCACCGTGTACTACCCAGATTGTGACCGGGACAAGACCGACGCAAAAGCACGTTCACGATGTACCACTTTCTGATACGTGCTTTGCTTACAATCCGAAGTCACCAGTGATTACAGCAAGAATTACAAACTTTTACTTACCAGAAGTGTAAAATGCAAAGTGCAGTGCGTGTGTGTGCATGCCTGCTACCAGATCAGAAAACATTTGACACAAAACATATGAAGACATCTCAAAAGTCACCTGTCAAATGTTTCCACTGTGGAAAATTGGACGAAGCAGGCTGTGTTTTCATAAGTAAGAAACGGTAGGAAACCGACAGAATAACGTGATATTCAAGCTTCAATATTCAATCCCATGGCCAGCCACATCGTATCCTGCAAATGTGGCAACATGCAAGGTCACATCTCCTTCCGGTGTCCTGATGAAAGTGATTCAGCGGTGACGGTGACGCCAAGGCATCACGTAGCGAGCGAGAGGTTTACTGACGTGTGATGTCGATTCTCCACCAGGAACAAGGTCAGGTATTCACATTCCATTTTAATTCTGGTGCTGAGTGTTGTCTCTCTTTCACTTTAAAGTCTGTCATCACTATTTCACGGCAAACGTAAACAGTGTTGTTACATTGAAGGGTTAATTTAGTGTGTTCAGATTACTTGTATAGTTTAATTGAGATTTTATTTCATGCTTTGCCCAACATCAGATCTATTTGCGAAGTGATATTTTGGCCGTGAAATACTGTTGCAAGGGTTCAGTTCAAATAGTATGACCACGACACATTTTTTTGAAAAATCGCTAAAGTTCACGACGTAAACAATTGTAATTACAACTACCCTCATGAGATCCAGTAGATACCGTTTCGATTTTTATGACAGTTATAATTCCTCCATAGATATTTTTGACGTTATTGACACTGACGTGTGCCTAGAATATAAATCTGCGATTGTTTCTACGTTGATTGGATAATTAGACTATTTTATTATCGGTATACTACAAACGCGTGTTACAAAAAGTGAACGTATCCGTTTAATTGACTCATCTTTGACTGTACAAAGAAGAACATAGCGGTCTAGCGCGGAAAAATTAAAAATAATGCGTGAGCGGGTAGATAAATTGTTGCGTGCAAATATTATTCGTCAGAGTAATTTGGTGTTTGTTAGTTTAGCTCTTTTAACTTAAAAACTCGACCGGTCAGATATAATGTGCAAAGATTGTTGTGAACTAAATAACATCGTGCCCAACCTGTATTCGTTACCACTTAAACGAAATAACTCGTTTACATACTGCGCGATCATTTTACAAAATTAGATTATGTATCAGGTTTTCAGTAGTGTTTATGACAGCGGACAGTCGGTAGAAACATTTGATTATGCCATTCAGTTTCGAAATACGATCTAAGTTTTCCAACGGATTGATAATGTTCTTAAGCGAATAGGTAAATACCTACTTACAACGTAGTTTGAGTTGTCGATATTTTGATTATTTTGAAAACTATTGAGATCGCGATTGTGTCGGAGACTTGAAGTAGTTTTGAAAACGTCGATTAAAGCCGGATTTTTATTAGATTTGAAAAAGTGGTTGTTTTTGATAATGCAATTCACGGTATGAAATCAAGTCAAGTAGTAAAGTTAGAAGGAATAGCACCTAATAGCAGAAAGCAGGTCACGTACATTCGACTCTGCCTCCACTGTTTATCGTAGCTCAGTTTACTTTGGGCGGTTTCTGCCTAAGTTTTCTCGTGTTATTGGTTCGTTCTAAAGATTTGACATGTGGTAAAGTTTATTTTTCTTGGCAACAGCGCCATAAAAACATTGATTAAGAAAAAAAATTCTATTCTTAAAAAAAAAAAACCACAAATACCTAGTAGATTTGCATACTGATGCCAGTTGATGGCTATCCCAGGCGGGTGAAACCATAAAATAAGGCCTGGATCAAAAGCAGGCGATGTCCTGTAGTAGTGCCATACGTGACTTATCACGAAACTATCTCCCATTGCTTGATCATAAAGCTAATTTACAGTCGGTCAGAAAGTAAAGCTAAAAATAACTCTCTGATAATTAGTTACGTGTTTGTTGGTGGGCAGAACAGAGAGTAAAGTCCCACATACCTCGGTTGAAAAGAGAGGATACTTTGACAGGGCGGGTGTTGTCTGGTGGGCAAATGCCCGATAGATGATTTCAGGCTGTACTATATGTTCTAATCGCGCGGAGAACTTTGATTGAGTAATTCAGGATTAGTTCTTATGTGACGCCATAGATGTCACTACACGTGCTACATAAAATAAAAAAACGAGACTTTGAAACATTTAGGGTTCTGATTAAAATAATTGGTAGTTTAGTTAAAAGAATTTACAGTTCTGTGATTCAAGTAACATTATCTTACACTTGATCGCGACGGGCTTTTCACGTGTGAATGAAGAAAACGAACGTGTGATGTTCGTGTTAGAACCAATGCTAATAATGACTGTAGATACAAAATATCATATTTGGTAGGGTTTATTAGGCAAAGTCTAACTCGCGATTATCTGTACAGTTACAGAAGCTTAACCAAGTGACGACGGCTGGTGGACCCTTAGAACTGTAAATTGGCAAGGTTGCATTTTCTCTACCGCTGATGACCAAAGACCATGTAGACCCCGAGGTTAATTTTAGTACCATGAGAAACGATGCGTTACGCAATATAGAGAGTACGTAGCAATCTATGAAAAGTGTAGGTTTAATCTGACGAGGGCGGATGTTGATACATTTTTGTGAAGAGACTTTTTTATAAACGAGCAGAGCTAGTTAGATCCGTTTAAAGATTCATTTTAAGTAGTAAAGAAAGGAGGAAAATCAGCGCATAACTGATAAAATTAGAGTAGACTAAAGTAGTAGTGATAATGAGATTATTGAGATAACATGATGATTGAACTATACCAGATTTATTTGTAGCCGTAGCTTAATAGGAACCGGTATCTAGCGGTCTCAATAGTCCGTAAGTACGTGGTATTCAATTCAAGTTGCGATCAAACGTGGGACGTATTGTGGGAAACAATTAAGTTGTGAGAGATTTGGTAATCCTGGAGGGATGCGCAGGAATTGTTGAGTAACTAGAAGTTACTGGGCTATGAGTAGCCAGAGATCACATGTCGAGCTTAATAGTTAGTATTTTGGATTAGTTTGATTGGTTGTGTGTAATGTAAAGGTACCCCGATAGGTTAAGAAAGATGCCTGAAAGTCATGTACTAGTCGAAGTAGATGAGTAGTGATCACAGTGGTGATGAGCAAGCCTAAGTTGTGGGGAGCACGCGAGTAAGGTTCTCCATCGGCCGTAGTAGAGTTGACGGTTCCAGCAGCCACGTAACCGTAGCCCGGTAGAAATCGGTGTCTATCTTGGGGTAACCCAAGTAGTCCGTGGGATCGCGATGCGCGTTGGCTCTGAGGGAAGTCATAGTGGGTAGCTCACGAGGTTAGTTGACGGTTCCAGCAGCCACGTAACCGTAGCCCGGTAGAAATCGGTGTCTATCTTGGGGTAACCCAAGTAGTCCGTGGGATCGCGATGCGCGTTGGCTCTGAGGGAAGTCATAGTGGGTAGTCAGTGAGTGATGCCCGATGTGATCCATGGGAGGTGGATGCACATGTGAGAGAGTGAGTGATACCCAATGTTGTCCACGGTGTTGACCGGTGGGAGTGAGTGCCGCGGCGACATGGCAATGAGTGCCATGGCGTCGGAGTGGTTTACTCGTGGGTAGCTCCTAAGGCTTTAAGATGAGAACAAGGAACGTTGGTACATGACTGGATGACGATTTCTATTACCCATTTTTTAATTATTTGGCTTATTGAGTACAAGTTTTGTTGTGACATTGAACGTTAGAGAATATTAGTTTTCTCATGAGAAAGGTTTGAAGTCATGATGGTCAGAAATGGCCGAGTGGAACAAGTACTGTGCTAGATTTGTTGTTTCAGAGTAACACACAGAGGCGGACGTCTTTTTGGAAGTCTCGTCAGTGGACGTCTTCCGGCTGAGGTGGTGATAATGAACACAGTGCGACGGATGGCTTGTTGGGACATCTCGTCAATGGACATCTTCCAGCTGATGTGGCGATGAGTAACACACAGAGGCGGACGTCTTTTTGGAAGTCTCGTCAGTGGACGTCTTCCGGCTGAGCTGGTGATAATGAACACAGTGCGACGGATGGCTTGTTGGGACATTTCGTCAATGGACATCTTCCAGCTAATGTGGCGATGAAGACTAACACACAGGGACGTGTGTTCTGCAGGATGGCCGTGTCGGAGAAGTCAATAGTACGGAAGCTTAAGAACGAATGAACGAGCTAAGTGAAAAGTGACACATGTCACTTTGACAGAATCCGCACTGACGTTTGCACGAACCGAACAGATAAAAGGGCGGACCGCAGAGGGGCGGTGCTCTTTCCTGTATCGGCAGCCGTGCTAACAACATCGTCTTTCGGAGACTGTTTCACGGCTCGTTGTGTGAAGTGAATACCGAAAGCTTGCATTATAATAAATCAGTTGTATGATCTGGAATAGTTTGTTTATTGCTCGATACCCAGCCAGCGCCCACAAAACAGAGTCCTTCGACAGAGCTTCAGCGATGATCGGCATCCTTGCGCCGACATAAATATATATTAAGTGATATAACTGTCATGCATGCAGCTTTTATCCTAGCGTTTTAAAGTCTATTCTATAATAGTAATCTGTGAACAGCGCTGTGGGCTACATTATTATTTAAGATATTTATGTTATTATGTTTTTAATATCGCATAATGTAGCTGTTGGTTGTTTCAAATCAATAAAATGAAAACAAAAAATAAAACTTGACCTATTGAACGATTAAATACAGCTTCATGAATTTTGTGGTTTCTTGCATAAATGTGACTTAAATTATAAAGCAAAACAGAATTAATATTGGACACTGAAATACAACTAATAGTGCTACTTAATCGACTAATTTCCATACATAACGCAATCACTTTCGAAATTCGAATTCCGAAAAATTAAATGATACTTATCATTTAGCACGGCTGCACAAAAAACTTAAATGTAAATGAGAATTATTTAAATTTGTTAAAGATTATAATAAATCCTTTCACTTATTTACTGTAACATTCGATTCTGTCATCAATACATATTATTAATTTGTTTTATAATTTGCAATGTTCCGATTTTTATACATTTTTGTATAACATGATGACGTTTTAGTACGAATTTGAATTTGGAATATAAAAACCAGTTATTCATTTTGTGTGATTGGTTGATGCAGTCTGCTAGATTATCTTGATTTCACTGAGTTGCCAAGTCACTCATGCTGACGTTACTTTGAGGGTCACGTAGAACATAACATAACGCGGCATCGCTCCTGCTTTTATCGGACGACGAGTTACCGGTTGCTTGCCCTCCGCAAGCTCTCGCCCAGGAAATTTCTTGCAG
The DNA here is from genome assembly GCA_949316375.1 of Mythimna vitellina. NCBI lineage: Eukaryota > Metazoa > Arthropoda > Insecta > Lepidoptera > Noctuidae > Mythimna > Mythimna vitellina. The sequence continues at coordinate 18,737,220 of OX438695.1, read as the reverse complement.
TGGCTGGGTCATGAGGACTGCTTCTCCCTCACCCTTTTTGCGACCTCCTCCGCTCGCATTAGTCCTTTGCTAAAGGAGGTGCCCACTTCCCATGTCCTCTTGCTCCTTAACATGACCTGGACTAGGATCGAACGTGAGGAGTCTCCGCCAATCGCCTCCACGAGTACACAAGTGCTCCGCCTAAGCGCGGTACACTCAACCAACCTTTTTACTAATTGCGTTAGGAGATTATCATTATTCATGAACCTATTTTCAATGTTGCCAATAAGCTCACCTATTGTCTCATAGGATTCATAAAATAGTCAATTAATGGAATGTAAATATGCTACATTATACTTAGTACTTCAATACTGCCTATCCTCAAGCGAAAAACCAGCACAAAAGATGTTTAAGACATAATTACCTAGCTCATTTATGATAACCGATAAATTCAAAGATACGTCATAACCAAAAATCGTCTCGTTTTTTAACAAAGGCATCTCATTTCTTATTCCCCAGATCACGTACATTTCAAGCTTGATGAGAGGGGACACGTTTCTCTCGGTCATATTATCTGATATCTGAAATTGAAAAAATATGTACCTATACGGATATTGATGGAGAGAGAGAGGGAAAGAAAGAGGTCGTAGAGGTCAAATGTTGTTTCGATTAAAGTCTTGACACGCTTTTTAGAATTGGTTGGTGTTAAAGTGTACTTGATAAACCACAGATAATATGTATGTGCCTAAGTGCACTAAGTTGGTTGTAGCTTACCCTTACATTGTTCACACCTCTACGGTCCGGACTAAGCATTTCACCTCATCGTTTATACCGCGTACATCGAAGGTCTAGAACAATTTGCCTGCTGCGGTAATCCCGTTCGATTATAATTTTGGATGTCTTCAAAGCTAGAGCGAATAGGTTCGTAATAAACTAGTGCGCTTCACCATCGACGATTGCATCACTGCTTGCCATCAGGTGGGATCGCAGTCAAGCATTAACTTTAAAAAAAACATTCGGCAAAAAACGACAACTCTGCATAAAAAAATGCAACATTAATTTAGATATTGGAATTCTAGCGAACACCTACGCAGAACTCTGAACATCTTAAAAACCATAATTGAATAATTAAAGAGTTGCACACATTCTAAACGTTTTAACCTATTATTTAAATAGAAGCTACTTCATTTCGATGTTTGACCATTTGTTTGTCTTTTTGTTGCAACTTTATTAGCATACTTTGAATACCTCTAGGTGTTGCAAACATTGTCATGCTATATACTATATGTATGTGTGGTTTACACTATACAGCTTGAAGTTTATTTTATTTATTTATTTGATATGTACTTTATACCAGGGACCATTTTGGTTACCCATTGAAAGGGTTTTTGCTAGGGTTTTGACAAAGTGTTGTTTTAAAACCCATTTCATATTTGTTACACTTATTTACGAAAACCCTCATCAATGGATAACCTTTCGATTTGTTTACCTGTATATTCAAAAACCCATTCTTGGTGGTTTATACTTTTTAGCGGTAAGACGTTTTGAACGGGTTACCCCTTCAACGACTGTAACAGAGTTACCCATTTGGACTACAAATATTGTAATTTTATCTCTCGTGCCTTACTTTAAAGTACTAAACTGCATGCATGCGGCAGGTACGCGTCAAGTCGCAACACGTAATCTAGGACCTAGCGACTCCACAGTCCATACACATACGATTATTTTATGGTTATTATTGCAGTGATTTTAAAGTTAAATGTATTTTTTTTTTCTGGAATAGTCGGGATTGTTTCATGTATAATCTTATCTTTATTACGTAATCATAAATGTCATTGGATTGTCTCACTTTGGAAGGTCAAAATCTATTCTTCCACTCCAACGTAATTTAAAATGATTTTATTTAAAACCCTTTGATTACCCCGACAAAATCCTTTCAAAGGGTTATCTGCTTCAATTGGAACCGGTAACATCTTGAACTAGTTAACTTATTGATAGGTTTACCCTAACATTAGTGTTAGGTAAGGGCTAACACTACGAAGAGGTAACATTTTCCGTTACTGTAGGCATACAATCTGTAACCCTTTTGAAAGAATTAACTTATATTCGGCGTCTCGCATCCATCGGATTCCCGCGACCCTCACCAGGTCATCGGTCCACCTTGTGGGAGGCCTTCCAACGCTGCGTCTTCCGGTACGTGGTCGCCATTCCAGAACCTTTCGTCCCCATCGACCATCTGTTCTGCGAGCAATGTGCCCTGCCCACTGCCACTTAAGTTTGGCGTATTTATTTATTAACTGTGAACTAAAAAAGTTTTAATCAGAATCCAGTTCTTCAATTTTGCTCATCTCTGAGTTCTTCAATTTTTCCCAATTTCTAGTGATTTGACAGTATGACGTGACGTCACAACATGGCAATCGATCCTATTCTTATTTGAAATACATTGTATTTTGCTGGTAAGAAATAGTTCTTATTTTTTTTTATTAATGTAGAAGCATACTTGATTACATCGCAGGATCGTATTTAATTGGTGAAGACATGAGATTATTTCTATGCCTTTACAAAAATAATAAGTCTGATGACAAATAATGAGTTAAGTTTTTTTTTTGTTGTCTCAATTTAAAGACCTGTATACATTATTTACTACATTATATTGCTAAATTGAATGTTAATGTACTTTTCTAGTATTTCAACAGAAAACTTTAGAAAGTAATACGGATAGCAAATATTATGTTAGAATGGAATTTGTCAAGGTTTCTCTTTTTAGCATAGGTATATTTATTGATTCTCAAACTTACTAATTAATTAATTATTAGGAAATTTTTGCTTCGGGATTTTTCAACATAGTTAAGTACTGTGGACCTGGAACGCAAAGGGGAACTAAAAAACAATGGACAACCATTTTTTTATGGAGTTTCTTATCGGTCTTCTCCATAGAAATCGACCAATTGGAAACGTGTAAGTTCTGACGTTTTTTATAAGTGCCCATGTGCCCTATGTGAAATAAAATAATTTATTTCACATATTTTTTTTGTTTTTGCCCGCATGAAAATAACTTTCTCCATACAAACTTTGTAACCCCGTTTCACCCCCTTAGGGGTGGAGTTTTGTAAATTCCGTTCTTAGCGGATGTCTACACTCTATAAGGAACCTACCTGTCAAACTTTGAGTTTTTAAGTGTTATAATTTCTGAGATTTGATTAATCAGTGAGTGGTATTTCGCTTTTATATAGATTTTTTAAGTTTTCAATACTTGTTTGTTCATTTTGTGCCAAATGTTTTCTTTTGTTTTAGTTTGAAGGAACATAGATGGGTTTTAGCCAACCAAAATCTGACACGCCCTCTCGCTCCATCCAGAGCGGGAGAAGTTATTAGATGAAGTTATGATTTCCCATCAAAAACAAAAGTTAATTGAGCAAAACCTCATACCTAGTGTACTAAATGATTTTATCACTCTATAGATTCAACCTACACGCGTGTGGCATAATATTGTTATATTTTCCCATAATTTTACGTTAATAAAAGACTATTAATGTTACAATTCCCCATGTTTGTAGCTATAAAACCATTTTATCTAAATAATATCTAGTCTTTGTACACGTAATTTGTTTTATGTGAACTATTACGAGGTGTAAAGGTGAACGCAGAATATGAAATTGATAAATGTTACAACCTCTATTAAAAAAAGTTTGTAAGTGGCGCTGATGACTTAAAAGCTGAAAGGAATCATTTGTCTTGGTACGGTACATGTATAGCAGGGATAAAACGCATGTTACTAAACGAGTTAGGTTAAGGAGTATATATGTGGATGGATCTAGGGAGAAAGGCTAAAGAGAAGATGGATTTATTGTGTGAGTAGTGAGTGATATGAAAGGAGAGGGAGTCAGTGATAGCGAGACGGTAGTTTAAATAAGAAGATTGTAAATGGCGCTTATGACTTAAAAGTTGAAAGGAATCATTTGTCTTGGTACGGTTATGTAGAGGAGGGATGAAACGCATTTTACTAAACGACTTAGGAGTGTGTACGAGTATGTGGATGGATCTAGGAAGGAAGGCTAAAGTAGAGATGGATTTATTGTGTGAGCAGTGAGTGATATGAAAGGAGAGGGAGTCAGTGATAGCGAGACGGTAGACAGGGAGAGACGGAAAAAAGTGTTGTTTCGACCCCAAGTTCTATGGGTCAAAAGTAGGAAGATGATGACGTATTGTGACAATTTAGTTTATTTGGATATTATTGTGGTCGCACACAATGTGTTTCATCAGAGGGTTTAGAGTAACATAAAGAGCAATGGAAAGGGCTACAATCCGAGATTCTTTTCGTGATCTAATCAGTAATAAAGATTTCTGAAGGAGAACCAGAGTGGCAGTGGGTAGGGCACATTGCTCGCAGGACAGATCGTCGATGGGGCGAAAGGTTTTGGAGTGACGACCGCGTACCGGAATTTGCAGGGTTGGAAGGCCTCCCACAAGTTGGACTGATGACTTGGTGAGGGTCGCAAGAATCCGATGGATGCGAGACGTACAGGGGGACATGGTGGGAATATCTTGCTATCTCTTTTGTACACATGTAACATAATGACGGTGACATCACATTCAGTATCGGCATCCTTTTTCTGTTGCTTACCAGTATCCCATCCATCAGATTTCAAAGGTTTTTTACTTACTTCACAGTGATCTGATTTGAAAATCTTTCTGTTTACGATTTTGATAAATTACTTTTTAACCGACTTCAAAAAGAAGGAAGTTCTATGTTCGGCTGAATGTAGTTTTTGTCTATGTATATGCTCCGATTTCTAGGTCAATTGTAAACCAATTCTGAAATATTTCTTTTGTTTGAATGGTTGAACTTCGAAAATATGGAACAGAACTTCTCAGAGGATCACAGCAGAACTGTCGTAACAAGTAAAATTGCTTTTTTTATTTGTGTAGTCGATGACCGACTGAAAGAAGAGGAAAGAGGAGATCTGATGATGAAGCCAGAAAGTAGGCACCGAAACTCTGTAATAAATTAATGTAATCTAATCGTGTTTGGGATTATTAGAATTGTCATAATATGCGCTATAAGGGCTCTGGCTATAAGGTATTTTAAGTATGGCTGAGGGGTACTTTTTAGTGGTGGTACCATAACTAAAAAGTGTAAAATAAAAACTTAAAAAAAATACAACCGACTTCAATGTAAAAAAAAAAACACTGAAAAGTGCAAAATAACTTTAATTTCGGAAGTCAGTGTTAAATAACGAAGAGACAAAACTATTATAGAAACATCGACTTCCGAAATTATAGTTATTTTGCACTTTTCAGTGTTTTTTTGATAGACATAATGAAAAAAGTTGAGTCCAACATCCAATTTTGCGATCCATACAATTCTGTCTTAAACATGTGTTCCTAAGGAATTGCGATTTTTGACTGTATAAGCATCCAGTGCAAAAATAAAATTTTCGTGTGGAAAAAAGTGTCGATCAGTTGTATGAACACAGAAGAAGCGAAAGGTTTTTGCTTACCGTCACGGGAAAAGACGTGAATTTATGTATGAATCTATGATAGTCTAAGTATAATTTATTATACTTACGATATAATATCAATGACAACTTCGCTCAACTTCAATGAATAGAAGCTGACGGTGAAATATATCGGAATTAATTTTCAAGCAAATACAAAGGAAGTTAAACTTAACAAGATGTCAAAGTAAAGTGAAAGTTTAAGTCTACCCATCAATCATTCGACTGTCAGAGACATAATAAGAGGGCTTGTAAACCAAGCATTTTGATCGTATCGGTTAAACAAGGTTTAAGTTAAACGACAGTTTAGGTTGACCATGCATGGTGTAGATGGAGCTATAGTAGTTGCATTTTAACATAGCAAAAGCGTTAACCAAGCTACATTTAATTACTTAGGCATATATTCTATGGCTACGCCACGATTGCAGCGTAAGTTTTAAGGTCAGGGAAATCATTAAGTGACTTTTCTCTCTTCTTTTCCGCACCCCTAGTCAAGTTGATAATCTGCAATCGTTAACGCTAGACAAAAACTAGTCAAATGTATGGGAATGTCATCATCTCAACGTCAAGTCACGTGGTCAGAACAAACGAATAGAAAATTCGTAGCCAAGTTCACATCGTTCAAGATGGTAGAATGAATTGTTATCGTTTCTACAATGTTCAACGCTACATCCTTTGTTATTGTAGAACGACACTGTAGAACGAGCGGCCGATTCAGACGCGTCAACATGGCTACCAACTTATCGTTTTCTACAATTGCAGACAACGATTGGAGAACGGAATTCAACACGAAACGGTTGTAACTTGGCTAGGGGGGCTGAGCGTGTTAGTTGTTCACTGACTAAACCAACCTGTGTCCTTCAATTGCCTTGTGCGTTCTAATGTCACGTTCACTCTTTCAAATTTTTCTGCAGCTCTAGAGGGCTCTGTCAAAATAAAGACCCATAGCCGTCCTAAATGAATACTAACCGCAATTTACGAAAAACGATGGCACATACTTTAGTTTAGTTTTCTACGAAGAGATATATGAGAAAGGGCAATGACCGTTAATGCAATGTTAAAACGAAACAACTATAGCTTAGAAGCCATGCTGTGAAGTTAATTAATTAAATAATATTTTATGTAACTTTAATTTGTTAATCGTTAGGTTTGATCAGAGTTTGAAACAATGTGAGATTAGAATTTTAAAGACTGATGTAACTAATTGTTTAACTTGATTGGTGAGTACACTGTTATGCATTAGTGAAGTAATATAAGATTTTTTATATATTTTACAGTGTTAGATTTCTTCACACAACTAGAATTTTTATTGTCACTGTTATGTCATTATCATAATCATTTCAGCCGAAAGACGTCCTTTGTTGGCCTTAGGCCTTCCCCAAATGTCGGCACAACTAATAGTTCTGTTCGTCTTGCATCCATCGGATTCACGCGACTCTCACCAGGTCATCGATCAACCCTGTGAGAGGCCTTCCAACGCTGTGTCTTCCGCTACTCCAGAATCTTTCGTCCCCATCTACCATTTGTTCTGCGAGCAATGTACCCTGCCCACTGCCACGTTGTTTTTTAATTTTCACTTTTATGTCAATTCATTTACCTAATTGTTCTCTTGTCAACAACTTATTTTTACAAGCTTTTATTTAGTTTCACCAGTCCCAATGTTTGTAGGTCTGTAACCAAATTTTGCAAATTAAATTTGATTGACTTCTCGGTTACCGATTGAACTGAAATTTTGCATGCATGTGTAAATCAGCGGTACACCAACTTGCCGCAACGAGTTTCTTTATTATAATACTTTTTCGGTTTTCGGTTCAATCTGCGCATCACCGCACCTCGTGGCGTGATAACGAAGTAAACCTAATGTTGTTTTAAAAAAATAAATTTTGCTTTTTCTTCATGGCATTAAAACTTCCGCTCGCGCTTCCGTTTCCGCTTCCGCATCCGTTAAGAAACTTCAGTTGCATCACTAATTTAAATGATAGGATCATGAACAGAACACAGGTCGCCTGGATACACAAACAGCTTTTCCAAATAATGTGATCATTTTTCGTGGAAACTATATAAAGTTGTTCTATTTTTAAACAACATTAACTGATTTTATGAGGTTTGTGAAAAACAGGGTGTTCATTCTTCAGTCCTATAGAAGTAATGGCTTTTTCTTTTGGGTACGATTTCATCAAATATTAGTATGGAATTTTTATTGAGACCTAGAAAGCTACAAAATTTTAATTTTAAAATAGACGTGAATAGAAAAAAAAACGCTATGGCCATCATGTATTGATTATTATCTGTGCTATGATGTCAATGACGCGCAAAATAAACAGGTATTGTAACATATTTTGATTTGTATTTAAAAACATATTTTTTAATATGTGTATATATTATATTATTTAAGTCAATATAATAAATATACAAAATAATAATATTCCACAACTTTAACACAATGCCTCCTAGTCCTAAATAAAGTAGAGCTTGTGTTATGGATATCGACTAGACAACTGATAAACATACTTATATATTTTTATACATATATATATTATATAAATTACATCCAGACACAGAACAAATGACTGTGCTTACTCACATTTGACTTGGGTAGGAATCGAACCCACGATCTCCGACAAAGTAGTCAGTGCCACTAACCACTACACCAACAGACCAGTCAGAATATAATATTAATATTTAAAGATTGCCAATGAATTAAAAGTCATCCTGTACGTACAGAGATGTTTGTCATTACACAAAGGGAAGCTCTATACAAGCAAGTGATAGCGTGACCTTATACATACACGTGGGATAATAGAAGTTATTAATTGAAAAGAAAACAATTGACTCAGAAGAACGATGTACTAAACAAACTCTTAGGCCAACCGTCCACGGACGCGAAGCTTCATAGACGCGTATTCGTCATTATACGCCTGCATAAAGCTTGCTTACAAAACTATGAAAATATGTCGACGAAGCGGCAGCTTTGTGCCGTCGTATCGCGTTTATGAAGCTACGCGTCCATGAGCACAGTTTTATAATAATAATAGCTTCTGCCAGCAGCCCTCGCCCGCGTAAAAATAGGTTTTTCCATACAAACTTCCAATCTCCGTTTTACCCATGAGCGACCCAGTGCTGGGCACGCCATAATTATTGCGGTAAGTCCCCTCTTTGAGGCGTGGCTGGAAAGACCTCACGGTGTCCTTACCTCCAGCATGACACCGGTCCTCGCCGGACATGGTAAGTTCGGCAGCGATCTCTCGCGCTGGGCCTCCTCCTTCTGCGAAGCAGTAATGTTAGCAAAGGAGGAGGCCGCACGCATGAGGCAACGGTCCTCACGCCCCAACCACTGCCGGGATTCCGATCCCGATTTCCGGCTACCGTAGGCGCGGGCTTGCGGACGGCGAGCAATGGGTAGCTCACCATCCGACCGTCCGGTAACCGTCTGGACCGAGCCCAAGACGTCGACGGTGCGTACTGTTCCACGCACGCCTCAAGGAAATGTCAGCAAACCGTAGGGGCGGATGTCTACACCCTATAAGGAACCTAACTGCCAAATTTTAAGCTTGTAGGTGTTATAGTTTCTGAGATTTTGTGATTAATCAGTGAGAGTATTTCGTTTTTATATATTTAATGACGAATACGCGTCTGTGAAGCTACGCGTCCGTGGACAGTACGCCTTAATAAAAATCAACGTAGTTATAAGTTACCAAAATGTCAAAGTCACTAACTTTGAAGTATACATTGTTGTCAAATACTCTCACGTTACAGAATTGGGCACTAAGTATCGGATAAAACTTGCCAAACATTTGCCGAAGTTAATTTGTGAAACTTTAGGACAAACATTTGGCCCGGCCGGTTGCCTAGCAACCGCGCCCAGCCTATTGATTGGTTTATTTTAATTTTGTTTTGGCTCTCTCATACATTTCTTTGCTTGTTTGTTGAATTTTGGTATTTTCTTTGAGGTAGAGGTGTACTTGTGTAATTATTTGTGTAGGGTTTTTCATAGGATAAATGTATTTACCACCATCATCTTCGTCGGCTTCTAGTCCAGCCGGATGCGTCTGAATACCCATGTTTTACACGGAGCGACTACCTATCAGACCTTCACAACCCAGTTACTGGTTACTGAGCAACATGATACTCCTTGGAAAGATTGATGGTCAGACTTTCTGGTGTCTGAGTACCGCGTGTGCCAAAAAGGTGTGGATAAACGTATTATTGTATACAAATGTTTTTTGGGAAATAATAATGAAATCATAAATTGGTCTGTTTGTTCCTTGCCAGAGCTGGCGGATTGTTTAAAACAGTTACCGTGGCCCTGGAACGCAATGGTAACTGAAGAAAAACGGTTTGGTTTTAGCAACGACCTCAGAGCCACTAGACGTCTAATAACAGGCGACGCATGTCTATTAACACATATGATTATAGATCTGATGTCTCGACCTATCAGAACGCAGTACCCTGCTCCCCCGTATCAATCAGAACCAATCAAAACGTAGTACTCCGCTCCCCGTACCTCGGCTAGTGGACAGAATTGTTTTAGTGCGCTAGTTCAAGCATGAGGCGTCTAGTGGCTATAATGTCGTTGGGTTTAAGTCAGTAAAAGTTTAAAAGTTTCCTTGCTGATTATATTTTAATTAATGTTTATAAATTGTATTGAAATTTGTATTTTAATTTTGTTACACTTTGATATAAAATACAGTTTTGAAGGATCATAAAAATATTGAGCCCTTCCTTAATTACTTAATCCTTTTGATATTCTCGAACAGCCTTTACGGCTAAATATAATATAAAATAAATATACAAACTTCGGACACCATCATTAATATAAATCCGACACAATTCAAAAGTGATCAACGCACATTTATAAACAATTTTAAACTTTAACAAATATTCAATTTGCAAAACGATTTTAAATCCGTTTCCATTAGCTTGCGCCACCAAAATGTATTACATTCACTATTGCATAGTAAAATCGTAGAATCTCACATAATTATGCGTGTCCAACTAATTCGATTTGATCTTCAGACAAAGATGGACATCACAGACATTTCGACATTACGGTTCTTTTATATAATTTTGAGGTATTAGCCATACGTTATATTACAGCCACAAAATTATATCAAAATAGTTATTGCCAGTGGCTTCGCCGCGCTAAAAAATTATCCCGAAGGAATATGTTCTTTTATAGAAGTAGTGGTTTTTTTTATGGGAGTATGCTCCCGGGATAAAAAGTATCCTAAAGGCCAAACGCGTCGCACGAATCGAAAGAAAATAATTTTAGAATGGTTCATACTGCTCCCGTAGCCAAGTTACGATCGTTTTGTTTGCGTCGAACGCCACGTGACTGAGCGTTGAGATGACGTCAGAACAAAGGAATCGTAGGCGTGGCCTACTCGAGGCTTTCGACGCAAACGAAACCATCGTAACTTGGCTAGGGGGGCTGGAGTCTTTCCGGACGATTCGACGTGGTTAGGTTTCATAGAATTATTAAAGGATTCTAAAATTCTTTTCTTTCGATTCGATCGAAGCGTTCGGCTCGGATAAGTGTGCGTTCACCTAATTTGTTTGTACATAGTCTACCACTGTACCAAGTTTTATCGAAATCCGGTCAGCCGTTTGAGTCTGAAGAAGTAACCAATATACACACACAAAATTTCGCGTTTACAATAATAGTGTGATGATAATAAAGGGGTATTTTGTTACCCAATACTGTGTCAAATATAAAGGTAGAACTACACTACGCACACGTGTGCTACGGAATCTGGGCACGTCGGTCTCGGTCTCCATACATTTTATATGGCAACTAGATTTGTAGAGCTACATTACATCCACGTCGCGCGACGTCGTTCTACGTACAAATCAGGCGTGGTCCACGTGTGCGTCGGTCTAATGTAGTTCTAGCTTAATTCTCTTCTATATAAGCCTGCTCCATCGTCGACCACATCATCGCTTACTATCAGCAGTGATATTCTTTAAGAAAGCAGCCTTGAGCGCAGCGCTGGCCGCAGCGACAAAATCCAAATACGTACATAGGAATTAGGATTAACAATTCAATGGACCTATAGTATCCATTGATCCATTGTACCTATTTGAATTTCGTCCCTGCGGACAGCGCTGCGCTCAAGGCTGTTTTCTTAGAGAATAGCACGCCATGTGATATAGTGATCAAATGCGAACTTATCTATACAAATCTAATATATAAGAATCTCGTATCTTAGTATTTGATAACGAACTCCTCCGAAGCTGGCCGACTGATTTTTACGTTTTTTTTATTTAGTAGTTCATTCTTTATTCTCGGGGAGTGGGTTTGGGGCCACGGTTAGTGTGAAAGTGAAACCCGAGGCCTTGGAACGAAGGCAAAGAAGGAACAGGAGTGGGTTTTTAGTCAGTAAAAGTCTGACACTATCTCCCGCTCCGCCCAAGAGCGGGATTTGTCATAAGATGATTTTCCCACCCAATAAAAAAAAACCCCTACCCCCATTTTCTTTGATAATTTATATGGCACACAAACGTTTGCTAGGTCAGCTTGTAATCTATACTTTTTAAAACTAATATTATAAAGAAGATAAATTTGTATTGTTGCTTTTTTTTAAAGCCACTCAATAATAATAATAAAAAACACTCTCATTTATTTTTATTTTTTATTCTCGATATGTTCGCGCTTGACCGCCATCTCACCTGATGGAAAGCGACGATGCGGTCAACGATGGAACGCGCTTACCTAGAAGTAACCTATTCACTCTTGACTTAAAGATTTCCGGGTTGTAGCTATCAGGAAACACAGATTCCGGCAAGGAATTCCACTCCTTAGCTGTACGCACAATGAATGTGTTCCCAAAATGTTTTATGCCAATGGGGCATAATTTTTCTCGGTGTCAAAGTTCAAAAATTGTAAAAATAATTTCTGTGTAAAAATGATTTTGCGATTGAGTGCTCAGCATAACAGGCAGTGTCTAAATGTCACTTGTTCCAAAAGTCGTTTAGGTCCTACTTTCATTTTGGTATTGCACTTTCTTTTTTATGTGAACGCATTTCTTTCTATTTGTTACTGAGTTGCTAAATCTTCATTGAAACATTGAGTCTCTCCACTAGTAGTGTGAAAGCGAAACTCGGAGCCACGGGACGAAGACAAAGGAGAGGAGTGGGTTTTTAGTCAGTATAAGTCTGACACTATCTCTCGTCCCGCCCAAGAGCGGGATTTGTCATTAGATGATTTTCCTATCTTAAAAAAAAGTAGCTATTTCTGTTATTTTTAGTAGCTTTTTCTCCCTGGTGCGTACCAGGCATGCAAACGTTTCCATGACTTATACTTGAAACCGAGCATTTTTATTATTTAATTAATTATTTGTTATTGTACACATATAAGTTACAAATTATGTGTATATCAGAATTCATGTATATAGTCGAACTACAACAACATATCAACAACAACAACAACATTAATCATCATCAGCAACATTATTCGACAAAAACTTTGTTAATCTTTTTTTGTGTGGGAATTCATTGATTTCCCCGTTCTGAATGGGGCGATAGGGAGTGACAGTCTTTTACTGACTAAGTAAACCCACCTGTGTTCCTTCAGTTGCCCTTTGCGTTCCAGGGCCAAGGTCACTCTTTTGAATAATATCGTATAATAAAATTAGTGCTTCAAGAAACGCCTTCTACAAAGAAACACGAACATCCAAACGAGTGACATCATCTCTCAATAAATATAAAAAAAAACAACTTAATAATTTGTAGCGCATCATCACATTAATCTATCTCATTAAAACGCAAATCTTTTTATTGCAGAATCATAAAATTCGACAAAATCCTTTACCAACATAATTATGTCAGTAACTGGTTTCTGTCTGCAACCTCTTACTTAGTTTCCAAAATAAAACTTGCTAATTCCATATCGTATAGCATTTCACGAGCGCTCGACAGTTATCGGAATTTAAACCTTAGGCTTGTGAAGTGAGAGTTTCGTTTTCGACAGCAGTCACTGTTACGGTCATGGCCAAGGTTTTTGCAGAACCTCGAGGGTTCAAAGTAAACATGCAATCGAGATACAGCTTTTAAAAAAATCTGCGCGTGAGCAAGGTCAGTTATTGTATTTTTAGGATCAGGGTTGCCCAAGTTAAAAATAATATATTAAATGCATGGTATTCCAAATATCAAAGGAAAAAAACTAGCGTGCTACCTATTTGATTTTTTCTCTTTTTTAGGGTTCCGTACCTCAAAATGAAAAACGGAATCCTTATAGGATAACTTTGTTGTCCGTCTGTCTGTCTATCTCGAGAACGCGTGGAGCTATCGAGTTGAAATTAAAACCATTTACTCAAGTCTGCGGTCCCTTGAAGCTGTGAAAAAATCAAATTCGTGAGTTATCGAAAAAAATGATTATATAAGTTTATGTCGCAAAAAACTTATATTTCGACACTTTCAAGGGAATTAAAATTCAAACGGTATTTCCCGTTGACCGAGAATCTTTTAATTTGGCATGAAGCAAGATCTCCTAGTACAAGTATAGGAAAAATTCTGAAAACTGTAAATTAGTAGTTACGCTAAAATGTGATTTGGAAATATCTTCGTAACTCAATTCGGGAACTGAACTGTTTTCATACGTAAGTTTGTACGGAACCTTAGTGCGTGAGTCCTACTCGCCCTTGACCGGTTTTTTAACTTTTCCCCACACTAGGGTTTTTTTTTTCCCCGGTGGGGAAATCATCTTATGACATCCCCCGCTCTTGGGCGGGGCGGGAGATAGTGTCAGACTTTTACTGACTAAAAACCCACTCCTGTTCCTTCGTTACCTTTCGTACCGGGGCCGAGTCTTCCTTTCAGAATCAGACCCTTGGCCCCAGTAGGCTTCGACCCTGCGGACGCTGCAGACGTTTGCGGACATCTCCTTGAGGCGCGCGTGGAATAGTACGCGCCGTCGACAACTTGGGCTCGGTCCGGACGGTTACCGGTCGGTCGGACGGCGAGCCACCCATTGCTCGCCGTCCGCAAGCCCGCGCCTACGGTGGCCGGAAGTCGGGATCGGAGTCCCGGCGTCCCCACACTAGGGTAACCACACTCATTACTAAAAAAATCAAACTTGTAAGTTAACTAGAAAAGACGAGGCGTGGCAGGCGGTCGCCTTCTTCTGCGAAGCAGTAATGCTAGCAATGGAGGAGGCCGCACGCGTGAGGCAACGGTCCTCACGCCCCAGCCGCTGCCGGGATTCCGATCCCGATTTCCAGCCACCGTTGGCGCGGGCTTGTGGACGGCGAGCAATGCATAGCTCACCTCACGGAGTAGTCAGCAAACCGTAGGGGCCCAGCAGGATCAAAACCTACAGGGGCCAAGGATCTATTTCTGAAAGGAGGATTTGGCCCCGGTAAGAAAGGCAGAGGAGTGGGTTTTTAGTCAGTAAAAGTCTGACACTATCTCTCGCTCTGCCCAAGAGCGGTGGATGTCATTGGATGATTTTCCAACCGAAACAAAAGGTCTGTTGGAAGAAATTTCATTTGAAATAAGCAGCACCTTTGTACTATTCTATCTGTATTTGGTCTTTTGATTTTTAAGTGTTTGTGTGCATAAATAAATAAATTAAAAGATTTTTTTTCAACTTTTACTCATCCACGAATCTCGGATAGCGGATGTACCTACTTATGACCAAAAATATTCACCACACAACTTCAGAGATAAGTTTTGAACAACCAACTGATTACCAATGCTACTTGTGCACTTAAGTGATCAGCAACTGTCACTCCTCGACGTTGACATTTAGAGAAATTTCACTCGGTATTTTAAAAAAAGAAAGCTGAAAAAAGTTATCACATGGTCCAAGAAGTTTGAGGTGGAAATATTATCAAGGGGACACTAGCCCCCGATTTCTGATATTAGCCTCCTGACAGTCCGTCTAGCACCGACACGACACTTCCTTCAGTTGCCCTTTGTTTCGGAGCTACGGTAACTCTTTCGCTAATTCTGCAATCCCGCTCTATCCATTTTGCGGACATCTCTATGAGGCGCATGAAACACAACGCATCGTCTTTCCAGGTCTGGAAACGGAGAGCTGCCTAAAACTCACCGTCGTCACCTACACTAAAAAAACATTCACAGATACCAAAAAATGCCCATTCACCATATTTTTTTATTGTTCAATTTGAAAAGAAAATTAACGGTGCCCAGAACCCAACCTGCCTACGAACAGACAACTCTAAATAACAGAATCATTATTAATTAACATAACACCTACATCACATTGTAACACCATTAGAAAACCCAAAGGCCACGTAGGAGCCATCGATCATTGCCGAATAACACCGAACCAAACCGAATGTTACGTCATCCTGTTATTTTTTTCTCACCGTCCAGTGTGCCAACTTGCGCGAGTAGATAATCGTGGGGCACTCTCCACTGCAATTGCAGGATTGCGTACTGAACGAGGCATGGGAGTTAGGAACAGAAGACTTACTTCGTAAAGCTTTTCAAGGTATACTTTACTTTTTTTTTACTTTCTGCGATTTGATTCGAATACAACATTTTACAGGGTCATCATTAAATCGTTAGGTATCTAAACTAATATTATAAAGAAGAAAGATTTGATTTTTTGTTTGTTTGTTTGTTGCGATTTAACTCAAAAACTACTCGACTGACTTACAAAAAAATACAATGTTATTTATATTAATGTTGAGTCTGTTATTTGGGAAAAATATATATTTTGCATTCTATGATTTAGAATTTGGCAAGATTTTATGATTTGTTTTAAAATAATTAATTCAATATTTTAAAAAAAGGTTGACCTCGTAATTGAATTATTTTTTACTGATAATTACATTTTTGCATTAAAATATTTCTGTAAAAGAGAATAATAAACGTTAATAACTGTGATATATTAAAAAAAAACTTTATTTACCTCTATACTTGTGACATTTTAGCTCATTAGCCTCATAATTAATTAATATCATTTTGCTTTTCGAATATTTCCACAGACAGGTTGCGACATGTTGCAAGCAAACACTCGAATTACTTCATGGGGCTTTCTGTGAATGACACAATTTGCAAATTGTGTAAATAAAAATCCTCTATACGTGATAAAATATCTTAGGTCTCTTGAGATTCCAGTGTATATGTTGTAATACCTAATTGTACTCCCAATCCCTAAATCAATATAAGGCTCAACTCATACTGGCGAAGACCCGTCGCGTCCTGTTTTTTCAACTACAACGCGAAGCAACGCGCGTCGTCGCGTCACAGTGATTTTTGGACATTCGTGAATGGCGTTCGTGCTCGTCACTACGGGCGAGTAACGCACGGCGACGGGCAATATAATTATGGGCAATTAAAGATGAATATACTAAAGGCGAAAAACATGAGGCATCGCAACGCATCGACTCTGCGATAGTATGAGTTGAACTAGTTGAACTGGCTAGAGTGGAAAGGATTGTACCGTGAATTGGTCAATCTCAGTGCTCGAAATATTCACTCTGCATCAGAAGAAAGACTGTAAGTGCAGTGTAAGTGGATTTGAGCGGAGTTTCAAATAAAACAAATGAACACGCGACTTCGAGCCGGACAGAACCGAGTCGGGTGCCGAGCTGAGAGCACGAAGCGGATTGGAGTTCAAATTCACTCCGCTCCGCTCCGCTCCGCTCCGCTTGAATGGATACACTTGCTACTTTTCACTGCTCTTCCACGCTCCATTCCGCCCATCTCTACTTGACTAAACGTACGGCGCTGCGCCATCGGTACATGGTGGACATCCCACCCATACGTACAAAGCGTTTTGGGAACATATTCATTATGCGTACAGCTAAGGAGTGGAATTCCCTGTCGGAGCCTGTGTTTCCTGATAGCTACAATCTAGGAGTCTTTAAGTCAAGAGTGAATAGGTTACTTCTAGGCAAGCGTGCTCCATCGTAGCCACAACATCGCTTACCATAAGATGAGATAGCAGTCAAACGCGAGCCTATCAATAAAAATAATAAAAAAAAATCTTCACGTAGCTACTTTTCTAATCACATTTGTTCAACCCAAGTTCATGTGTGAAACAATTTTACTTAACCTAATCATTGATGTGTGAGTTCCATTCAATAAGCATAAGTATAAGCATAATCAGCCTTTTTTAATGTTCCCACTGCTGGGACTCAGGCCTCCTCTCTCTAGGAGAGGGAATGGGCCGCAATCCACCACGCGGGCCCAGTGCGGGTTGGTGAATGTCACATCTCTTCGAATTTTTGGTTCTAGGACATGCCGGTTTCCTCACGATGTTTTCCTTCACCGCTTTGAGAGCAGTGGTGATGAAATAAATTACACAAAGTAATGCGCCTGACTGGGTTTGAACCCGCGACCTACAACTCGCAAGTCGGGGCCGTTACCACTTGCCCACCACTGCTCAATAACACGAGTTTTATAGAGTGAACCTTCTGTCCTCCCTGCATTGTAATCTACACCCGCTTGATAGAATGTGTGAAATATCTGATTCTCATGCGAAGCGTTTGAAACGCATCTAAATGCATCTATAACTATTGACTTGTTAGCGGTTTATTAAAAGGATGTTACTTTTAGGAAATATACGTAGATGTTACTAATACTTTTAACAATTGACTCTGTGATCTTAGGTCATTCTTATTAGTAAGTGAAGGTGCAAACTTGAGACCTAGATGCTTTGAAGATAATATCGTCTGTAACTGCGCAAGTGATTGTAAGGTCAATAGTTTTGGACTATACGACTCAGCGGGGGTTTGGTTCAGGTGTTCAAGTTCTACCGATAATGATGCTAAGTAGCTGCTGCTCATAGATATCATTAGAATAGAATATAAAAGCGACACATTTAGATTAAGATACATAATAACAATTATATCTCATACATTGCATTTTTGCCTGAACTACGTTGGACCTAACGTATGTCAGGCTAAAAAGTACTAAGAAATAGTAAATTAACAATTATTAAATTCACTATATTATGTAACCTAAACTTAATATACTAAAAGCAAAGCATGTTTTATTTACAAACTAAAAGGAGATCTTCTGTCTCTCTGTAAGAGATGCTGAGTAAGTATTGCACAATGATCTTTTTACAGCTAATTATTTAATTTATACAAACATAATTTTCTATTTAATCTATTGTACAAGAATGGGCCTAAAAATGTGAAACACTGTTTTACAAAGACATATTTTGAAAAAGTATTGGAATTGCATGCAATATCATTCCGTCTCTTGTTAGTAATTTCAGGGTAGAAGGGAAGCATGGTGTGCTGTTTTAATACCAGACGCATGATGACAAGCTGGCGAACAGTCAGTACATTACATAGTCATTAACATCAGTGAAAGAAAATATCGTGAGGACATCTGAATTTAGAGTCAACAAGCAACTCGTCCTGGTTTTGGACGTGTGTAAAATTCTTCTCTCTGTGAATTATGTAGTATAAAACCAAATTAGATTGGTGGTTAGTGTGGTAGCCCACTGGTCCCGATTTACGAGTTGCAGGCCGTAAGTCGCCAGCCAGTCGTGACCCAGGTAGGCGCGTTACTTTGTGTAATTTATTTCATTACCACTGCTCTCAAAACAGTGAAGGAAAACATCGTGAGGATACCGGCATGTCCTAGAACCAAAAATTCAAAGACCATGGACTATTTCACTAAGTTCTTTCCTAGAGAGAAAGCTTGAGGTCCAGCAGTGGGAACAACAGTTTGATTTTATGTTATATTAAACTCTATGTAAGTAGTTTTTCGAATTTGTAATTCTAATTCTTCCTAAATCAGGCAACGGATTTTTTTGCGATTTTCACTAATAGATAAAGCATAAGTTTTTTTTTTAAAGATATCCGCAGGAGGCAAATTACTCGCAGATCAGTGGCTGTTGGCCGGAAGACGCATTGTTGGAAGGCCTAAAACCTGGTGAAGGTCGCGTGTATCCGATGGATGCAAGATGCACGAGACCGGTCGCTGTGGCGACACTTGAGGGAGCCCTATGTCTAACAGTGGACATATTTTGGCTAAAATAAAGATGATGTTGAAGATTATTGATATTTTGAATTCAATAGACCAGCAAATAACATAAACAAACAAAAACATAACCTTTCGATGTAACAAATAATAAATGACCTGTACCTTAGGCCTTCTTTTGAAGACATGTCACTTGACATGACATTGACATTTCAGTGTGTCAAACTGACGCTATTGACACTTCGTTACTTCACACGCCTCTTTTTACAGCGTAACGAATATCTTTAAGTATATGGAGTTTTTTAAGAGGTGGTCCTACCATCTCTTGCACATACTACAGTCAATTGGTAACTTATTGATAGTTATTGCGTAAGTATGTTGAAGTTACTGTGATCATGTTTAGTTTGATTGTAATGACACATTCACAGTGTTGCTATATTTAATATCTATGGTTTAAAATAAATGCTGTGAATGTTTCTTTTAATTAATGCACATTTAAAGCTATATATTTATTCAGTTCTTTTTTCATAAAATTAAATAATTTTGTTCTACACCAACGCCCAATGGATTGAAAAATTGCTTTTCAGTTTTGTATTTCTTAGGTAAATTACAGGATTGTTCAAAAGAGTTGCCGCCGTGGACCTGGAAAGCAACGGGCAACTAAAGGAACATAGGTGGGTTTTAGCCAGAAAAAGTCTGACACACCCTCTCGCTCCAACCAGCGGGAGGAGCTATTAGATAACTTCCTATTTCAAACAAAAGGTGTTCAAATATATAAAAGCGAAATACAACTCACTGATTAATCACGAAATCTCAGAAACTATAACACCTACAAACTTAAAATTTGGCAGGTAGGTTCCTTATAGGGTGTAGACATCCGCTAAGAACGGATTTTACGAAACTCCTCCCCTAAGGGGATAAAATGAGGGCCCAAAGTTTGAATGGAAAGACTCACGCGGGCGAAGCCGCTGGCAGAAGCTAGTCTATACATATAATAAATCTGTAGAAGTTTTTAGTTGTGCATTTTAGCACACCAAGTAAAATGTACGAAATCGATGTAGATAACTTTTATACATTAAAATTGTGTGTAACTTGATATATTACTTCGGCTTTGTTTTATTGCAATCGGTTGACTATATCGAAAGATATTCTACATTCATTGACTGTTAAGCGGTACGAAGTTCGCTGAGTCAGCTAGTAAATAATAATTTTGTAATGTGTTTATTAAGATAGGTTCTTGCGAAAAACTTGTGTATTTCAGTCACTTTCATTTCAACTAGATTTTCATTCATTTGATCAGAAGTTTTCAGTTCTAGTACTACCTTTATCAAATCATCTAACTTTGAGGAAATCTGATTTAACTAGTTTAATTTTATTTTATTAATCGGATTCGACGCTACGGTGGATGGTACTACATACTTGTATATGATCATAACACAACTTTTAACCTTTTGAGTAGCGTAATTAGAGACACACTAGTCTAGTACTCATAACACAAGCTCTGCTTAGCTTGGGGCTAGACGGCGTTGTGTGATAGTTGTGGAAAAAAACTAGATTCCATGCTATGTCAAAGAAAATGCCATTTAAGTATTTAGCTAGTCACAAACACATTTATCATTTAACGATGACACGACCTTTGACGAACTGCCCTTTTAGCTTTTCATACAATTCTATACAATGTCAGAATACACCTACAAAACAATACGCAAGGTTACAACCTTAACCATTCATTTAGTCTTTTTACGAAATGTGAGACGTCATCTTTTGACCAGCCCCCCTACCCAAGTTACAACCGTTTCATGTCGAATTCCGTTCTCCAATCGGTAACGCCTCGGTGTCAGCAATTGTAGAAAACAATAAGTTGGTAGCCATATTGACGCGCCTGCCCCCCTAGCCAAGTTACAATCGTATCGTTCGCACCGAATGCCTCGAGTAGGCCACGCCTCCGATTGTTTTGTTCTGACGTCATCTCAACGCTCAGTCACGTGGTCAGAACAAAGGAATCGGAGGCGTGGCCTACTCGAGGCGTTCGGCGCTAACGATACGATTGTAACTTGGCTAGGGGGGCTGAGTCGGCCGCTCGTTCTACAATGTCATTCTAAAATAACAAAGGATGTAGCGTTGAACATAGTAGAAACGATAACAATTCATTCTATAATTTATTTTTAACGATTTGAACTTGGCTACGAATTTTCTATTAGTTTGTTCTGACCACGTGACTTAACGTTGAGATGATGTCATTCCCATACATTTGATTAGTTTTCGACTAGCGTTAACGATTGCAGATTACACTGATAGACAAAAATGACCTTAATGAAAGTTAAATGTAATTGAATGGGTTATTTTGTATTTACAACTAGTCTGTAACTAATCTGCATTTTTAGAAAATTTCGATCACCCTCAGTTTTTTTGCAACAGCAATTAATCTTTTTTTAAGTAAAAACGGTAAAAAAATGTTTCAAATGAAGAAAAAATAACTTATATTTATGTTTATTTAGGATTTTCGGGAATATTTAGCGTCAGGTACATCCCTTTTGAGTGTCCAGCAATAGTCAGCTAACATGTTCGGACTCCACTTGCCTTGGTATCTTTTTTCCATGTTGGATATGTCCTGATGGAGCCGCTCACCGTGTTTGTCGCTAACGGCTCCCAAATTTTGAGGAAAAAATCCAAATGCGAGTGTAAAAAGTGAATTTTGAGCGACATATTGCATCCCATGTCCTTGTAAGCCGCTAAGAGGTTGTTGACTAACTCTTCATAGTTTTTGGCCCTGTGGTTTCCAAGAAAATTACGAACAATATTTCGAAAACACGAAGTCGGGACGCCAACAGTTCTGCCTGTCTTTTACTGAGATCCAAATCACTTACCAAGTCATTGAAATCGTTTTGAGTTATAAAATGAGGTTCTCTGTTTGAAGTACTGGGCTCAAAAGTCGGATCGGAGTCTGAACTCTCGGATACATTTTCTTCGGTCATGTCATCCATGTTTACTGGAGGCTGAGGAACAGGTAAATCATCACTGTGTGGAATAGGTCTTTGAGCAGATTTGGATAGTTCACACAGTGCCTAGATTTGTGATTAATACCTTTTATAGAAGTTTGGCAGAAATAACAATCTGATACATGGTCTTTCGGTTCGGCCCATATCATTGGAACTGCGAACGGCATATGACGAGATCCTTTAGCCCATGATGTTAACAAAGTGACACACTGTGCACAGCAAACACTAGGAGTCCAGGTTTTGTCCAAATTTCGCGCCGGAAAACCAAAAGAATTAAAATAACAGTTTTTAACTAATGGTGTCAAACTACGACGTTGACTTTTAACAGTAAGTTGACCGCAAATATAACAGAAGTTATCAGGATGGTTTACACACACTCTCGGCATCTTAGTATGATGTATAACACTAAACTAAAAAAAAAAAAAACTGTTTTAATTTCAATATTTTTTCGTTAATTTATTCGGAAACATACATCGGTAAGCAAAATTCGCGTAATCGAGTAAGTCGATATTTTATGAAAACTGAAGGTGATTGAACAAAACTAAGTATGGGGTTTATATGCGGATAGGTAGCAGTGTTTGAAAATATGACTTGATTTCGTTTAACAAATTTACTGTTTATCAGTGTTATCTACATGGCTAGGGGTGCTGGGATGTTGTAGCTACGAAATTTCGGATCTTAATACGGATAGTGATACAGGAATAATATTATATCGTTTTCGGATACGGCAGTACTTGTATTTCAGAAAGGTGTCCGGCAACTCCACGTTTAAACCGTGTATTTTGCGTTTGGGTGGGACAAATTACGATACTGTAATGGATATTTAGGATCATCCGCTAGTTTCGAACAGGTTACGGATATATATTTCTAAATACATACATAATAAAGATAAATTACATCCAGATACAGAACAAATGATCGTGCTCATCACACAAATATTTGTCTTGGGTGGGAATTAAACCCACGACCTCCAGCATAGCAGTCAGTGCCTTGGTGGAGCTGACTGGTATGCTGGGACTAAACTATTAAAGGGATGGAGCTATATAAGGTGTATAGCTCCATCCCTCTTTCTCGCTCGAACGACTGACAGATCATAGTAAGTCCCCTGGTTAGATAGTGATCAAGCGCGAGGTGCGCGCGTCAAGTTTGACGTCGTGTGGATAAAACACTGTATCCAATAAAAATAAAAAAACTGGGCAAGTGCGAGTCGGACTCGCGCACTGAGGGTTCCGTACAAAATACAGTTCCCAAATGGAATCTCGAAAGTTTTTCCGAATAGGGTCTCAATTAGATTCTATACTGCTAATAATACACTAAAAAAAACACAACATTTTTATTCAGTCGCTAAGTACCCTAAAAATGCATTTAAAATTAACATTTTCAAATTTGCGTCTTGATAGACAGACAGACAGACTGACAGATCGATAACAAAGTGATCCTATAAAGGTTCTGTTTTTTCCTATTGAGATACGAAACCCTAAAAACGCGAGTCTATAAATAAAAACAAAAAAAAAATTGTATCCGTAAAAACGTAGCTGACAAAGACACTTTCGAATAATTTTATCGTCATCAGTATGGAAGTTTAGTTTGTAATTATTTAGTAAGATAGGTACTTAGTAAGGCTTAAAAGTCGTGACCTCAAATATATTGGACAGCGAAGGATAAGTGACTACTTGAACCGAGAATCTAAGTGTAGGCACGAACAGTGAAAGGTGCATTCAAGATTTGATCTCAGCCCGAATGGAGAATGAATACAAAATGCTTTCCGGTAAAGAAAGCGAAATTGAGATGAGACGCGACGAGATGTGACGTGGTAAAATGTCAGTTCAGTTTAGGTCATCAAATTGATCGTGTTGGGAGCTCGTGGCTTCTGATGAATGATAAATGATATTTATTTTGTAAGTAGGTTTAAAAAAACACTTTTACACGTCAATTTTTTTTTTCGTCATTTTAAACTAGATGAGGCCGGTGTTTCCTAGCTGACTACCCTGAGAAGAAACACTGAAACAAACTCAGGGGTCAAAGTCTCTTTTAAAGTCCATACAGTTAATATGTAATTGTCAAATCACATGAGAACCATGCAGATTTGTCTGAGATGGTCTTTTGAAGAAAGAACCATACAGATTTGAGTGGACCTGTCCAGTCAGTGCAAGCATTTGTCAGTGTTCGTAAAGCACAATTCAGGAAGACTCAGGAGCTGAACGATTTGGTGAACAATATCAAGGAATGGACATTTGGGCAGGCCGCAGAAAATACTCAAATATCCAGACGTACGTTAAAATTAATGAAAAGGAAAAAAAAAGCAATCAACACTGTCCTCACGTTCACAATAATAAAAGGAAATGTATAATTTACAAAATGTTATACTTAGTTAAAGTAAATATTGATGTCAAAAATTAATAGAAAAGAAAAATGTCAAATTGCCAAATAAAAATAATCTACAATATCAAATTGTATGGATGGAGAGGGAGAGGGAGACCAAAGAAAAGATGGATGGATTGTGTGAAGAGTGATATGAAAGAAAAGGAAGTTAGTGATAGCATGACGAGTAACAGGGCAGAGTGGAAGAAAAAAACGTGTTGCGCCGACCCCAAATAACATGGGATAAGGGCAGGAAGATGATGATCAAATTGTAAATAATAATAATAATAAAAAGCACAATTGAAAATAAAAACAAAAGAGAAAAATAAGACAACAGTTGTAGTGCGTACTGGAGCATGTCAATCTCAATCCTTTTCGTCCTCAACATAGTCCTTTATGGTGTAAAAAGCCTTTTGGCAAAGTTTTCGCTTTACAAATGGTTTGAATAAACGAAATTGAATAAATAAATAAATGATGCAATTTGGATTCACAATCAAAGTGAATTTCCACTGTTCACGAAGTATGGTAATGAGAGAGAGGTTGGTCGGCTTAAGAGCAAGGCTTAAGAGGTCACTCTTATCGCTCTAAAAGTCAAATAATAAACGCTGATTAAAAGTATTGCATCAATAAGATTGAAATAACAATAACTTTCAAATTCGCATTCATTTGGTTCTCATTGTGGTTTTAGCCAATTAATAGATTCTGATTAAAAATGTTGCATCAACTTGTAAATACTGACAAAATTAAAAGGATCCCATTTACGCCGACTAAGATGTCGGCAAAAACGGAACCCTTTTAAATTCGCTTTGTTGTCCATCTGTCAAGACCCTTTTTTTCAGGAACATGTGTAGGTATGAAACTGGAATAAATATTCAGGTCTGCTAACCTTGAGGCAGTGAAAAAATCAAACTTCTTAGAGTCCAGCAGAGAATTCCAGTCGTTAGCTGTACACACAATGAATGTGTTGAATGCGTGTGAATTGTTGAGAATCAAGATGAATGGAGTGTGAATAGAGAGGGGCTTTGTCCAGCAGTGCGGTGCTGTAGATTGATGACATTGATAAACGAGTAAAGGTTATTGGTTGTCTTATCTGGGAACACGACAGTGTCTCCGCCAAGTTGAGCAAGAAGGCACAGTCGACTACCTTTAACGCAAGAATTACAAGTTGGAAAATCGATAAGACAAGATATTAAACTACTACACTATACCCTATTAGCAATAAGATTAGACAATTATTTAAACTAACCTAAAAAGTTTGTATTGCAACCACATTTTTTATTTTGAATGCCATCCTTATGCCTACGGAATAGAAGTTAAAATCGGTTGAGCGGATAGTGTAAAAGGTGTGTTAACATTATAGTACGTCTGCCTTTATCGTCAAAGAATACGGACGGTAATGTATTTACTGTGGTAATATCTTCTCGGTTTAGCACGCTTTTGTTTCTTGGTGGAGCGTGATTGCCAAGTCACAAATTATTTTTGATAATAAAATGTCACCTATTTATACATACAATAAATCTGTAGAAGTTTTTAGTTGTGCGCGCATCACGTGAAATATACGAAATCGATGTATATTACTTAGGCTTTTTTATCGCAATCGGTTGACTATATCGAAAGATATACCTACTACATTCATTGACTTTAGACGGTACGAAGTTCTCCGGGACAGCTAGTTTAAAATAAACTCGAATAAAATTGTTTGTAATTAAAGATACACTGTCATCAAGTATTTTATTGAACGAACTTAACTATCGAGTAGTTTATTGACAGATAGTGAAAGGTATCTAGAATACTCGACGTAGCTAGCGTACGGCGAATGAGTGCGAGACTTGGCAACATTTTTTAACACAGAACGTTTTTAATAAGATAATAGATTTACTCGTGTTAGTGTGTCAGTTGTCCTGTCCGCTTTGATAGATTTTTTTTTTCAAACGTTTTATTGATCGCATAGTAATGTAACCATTCTGGTAAACACATATACAACATTAACAAATGGAAACAATATTTATGGTAATACTAGCTTTTGCTTGCGGTTTTACTCACATAC
Organism: Mythimna vitellina; assembly: GCA_949316375.1. NCBI lineage: Eukaryota > Metazoa > Arthropoda > Insecta > Lepidoptera > Noctuidae > Mythimna > Mythimna vitellina. The sequence continues at coordinate 18,710,425 of OX438695.1, read as the reverse complement.
TAGTATAAAATTATCCCAAGAGAATGTACTTCTAGGATTTAAAGTATTCTATTTGCTATTTCAGGACATGTTCGAGAACGAAGGAGTAACGAACATACATACATACATACAAACTTTGGCCTTTATAATATTAGTATGATGGTGATGTGTCAAAAAGATTAGCTTTTCCTTTCCTATTACCCCTGTCAAAACCAGTTGCCCCATTTTATTCTCGAAGCAATTTCCTAGTGAAATTGCTATAACGACTTTATTAAGTAAATCCACAGCCCCCCTAGCCAAGTTACGACCGTTTCGTTTGCGTCACACGCCTCGAGTAGGTCACGCCTGATTGCTTTGTTCTGACGTAATCTCAACGCTCAGTCACGTGATCAGAACAAAGGAATTGGAGGCGTGGCCTACTCGAGGCGTTCGACGTAAACGAAACGGTCGTAACTTGGCTAGGGGGGGAGATATGCTAAAGGAAAATCTTTGAAATCTTGCTTGTTTAATTGCTGACAGGAAAAGTAGATGGAAAAGAAAGAAAGAAATGAAAGGAAAAGACCCAGAGGCAGGAGTCCAATACTTTGGTCGGATCAAATCTATGCTACACCGGAGACCACAGTCTCGTTACCCAAATCGCTGAAGATAGGACAATCTGACGAAATATGGTCCACAAAATTCGTCGAGGCCAGGACCCTAAGTTATGAGGTTTATCCTCAATAGTGAGGGATGCAAGGAAGGGGACAACTACAGAACAAGGAATGCCTGACAAGTAGCGACTATTTTTAGGTGGGAAAACATAAAAAAATATTTCTCACGCTCTTGCAAGAGAAAGTGTCAGACTTTTACTGACCAGCCTGTTCTCCTGTAATATCCCTTAGCTTTCCTGGGCTGCTATGAAACGGCACGTAGTGTTCCACGCGCGCTCCAAGAAAAGTTATCAAAACCGCCCCAGTAGGCTGCGAACCTACTGGGCCCCCCCTGTCAGCAGGGCCGAAGCCTACTGGGGCCATGGGTCGACTTCTGAAAGGGTTACTTATGGGGTGCAAATGGAAACTGAAGGAAAAAAGGCGTGGTTTTAGTCAGTAAAAGCCTGACATTCTTTTTGGCTCCACCCTAGAGTGGGAGAAGGTATTAGATGATTTTCCACCTCAAATAAAGGGCTGCGGTAATTCTTTCGATTAATCCCGGCTGAGGCGTCTTTGCGTTCTGTAGTCTGTGGGTACAACGCTGATATACAAATTTTGCCGTAAATATTTTTTTTGTACTAAAAAAGCTCATCAAACTTAATCGTCTTAAGTTATAATTAAAGCTTTTTAAAACCTTGAAAGTTAAATATAATCTTAGAAGAAGTTACTAAATTTAAAAGAGATTAAAATTAATTTCGGTATTTAAAAATCATGCGGTTTTTTTTTCGTCATAGTCGATATGGATTTTATGATTATATTATCGTCGTGGGGCTCTTTGGACCGGGTTTAAAAATAGAGTTTTAGTAGTATTTTGGTACCACAAACAAAATAAAGAGAGCAGTCGCGGTCGCGGGTTTAAACCCAACCAGGCGCATTACTTTGTGTAATTTATTTCACTAACACTGCTCTAAAAACGCTGAAGGAAAACATCGTGAGGAAACCGGCATGTCTTAGAACCAAAAATTCGAATACATGTGACTTTCACCAATCCGCACTGGGCCCGCGTGGTGGATTACAGTCCATTCCAGAATAATAATAATAATGTTTAATAATTTAATAATGTAATATAATCTATAATTGAAGTTATTAATAATGTTATTTTAATTTTTAATTTAATTTAATTTAATTTTAAATTGTTCCTAGTATATTGGTTTTTAATTTTAGTTCTTATATTGTAATGACCACTTCCAGTTGTAACCAATTATAATCATTAATTAATAAGACTTAATGTAAATGCTGTGCATACCTCTAAGTGACTTTTTTACACAGGATACCCTCGTAAATGTGTTGTAGTTAATGTGTTGTAAATAAGTCGTTGGTATGCCTATATAAATAAATAAATAAAATAAATTCCCTCTCCTAGAGAGAGGAGGCCTGAGTCCCAGCAGTGGGAACATTAATGGCAGATTATGCTAAATAAAATAAATACAGTTTTTTGGTAACTGTACTCTAATTTTATTTTACTTTATTGACATTGTTCTCACATGATAGCGACAAGAAACATGGAACAGATATATTTGTACTATAAAACATGATTGAAAAGAGTGTATATGGAGTTTCTTGCACATTCTTCTCCATAGAGATCTACGCTTTGGAATGTGCAATTAGCATCATTTTTTCTGACTGACTGACTTCTTGACATTTCAGAAGTGCCTGTAAATGGTTTATTTGAAATAAAATGTTTTGACTTTGACTTTGAATGCATTTTTCCTTGTGGTCTCAAAATACTACTCAAAAAAATAATTTTTTGTTGGTGGTATTTGAGCTTTGCTCAAATCGATAAAGACTTGATTTCCCACACATAAAAAAGATAAGCTTTAAGTTTAGGTATATATGTCATGACCAGATCTTAGAAATTGATCACTTCACGGTATGGGCAAGTAAAACTAGTCGGAAAAAAGGGTCCTTTTTCACTTACCTATCGTAAACATCAAGCATGGTTTAAAAACTTGTTACTTCATCTAATACAATCAAATGCGATGTTTGACGAAAAGGCAACGAGAAAAAAAAGAAATAACGCCTGAAAGCTATGTTAACATACAATACTTGAAAAATGAAAAATTTGCAATATCGTCATAATCGCGTAAGAGCGGTTCTATGAAATACAGTGAAAATGTGTGTGCACTCCCATTAAACGTTAAAGTTTGGTGATATGACAATCTTCATTTGGCCTACTTTCTTTAGACCTTTTAGTGTCACAGAAATCCTACATGATATGGCTAAACGAGAATTGACATATCACCAAAAATTTACGATTCAACGATCTGGCCAGTTAGTTGGCCATATCATGAAATGATCAATTCTAAAATCTGGTCACGACATATACTTTTAGTTACTGACGTTAACAGGAAGTAGATTAGAAACTAAGTTGGGGTATACTATAAAGGTAATAGACCATCTTCGAACAGTTATATAACGCTTTTTATTCGTTATTTATTACACCTACAGACAACAAAAAACGAACTCACTACGTTTATTACGTTTGATGGACATTTTCACTGATAAAGATCCCGCCTGTCCGTCACTTACATGCGAATGTCAAACATTTCGCGCGCAACACTTCTTGATTTCATCAATGTTTCAAAATGGTGGCACTCTTCGAGATAAGTAAGTAAAGCATGACTTTGGTAAACAATCACCTGTTTAGTCAATCAATTGCATCAAGCCTTAAGGTGAATGATGTCATCGTGCGTATGTGGAGGCCAGCTTCTGCCCGCGGCTTCGCCAACGTCAAAGTAGGTTTCTCTATACAAACTTTGGACCCCCGTTTCAACCCCTTAGGGGGTGAACTTTGAAAAATCTTCTCTCAGTGCTCGCCTATGTCCAAGGGCGCCGGCTTTTAGAAAACCTCATGGGTGCTCATGGTCATTTGATGACTCGAAAAAGTGGCGAAGTCTGCAAAGAGAAATGTACACTGATCGACTTTTTGATAACGGATACAGTTATCAAAAAGGATCAGTAACTGGCATCCGTTGCCCGCATCGTTAATAAATAATAAATTGAGACAACATCATATACATTGTCCTGGTCTCAAACTAAGGTTTTTCCATGTACTATGGAAACCACACAATAACAAGTTCTGATTGGCGGATGTCACTATAGCGTGCAAGTTGACCAAGTCCAAGACCGACTCCCAAGCAGCCTCTTTTTAGGGTTCCGTACCTTGAAAGGACAAAAACGGAACCCTTATAGGATCACTCTGTTGTCCGTCTGTCTGTCTGTCTGTCAAGACCCTTTATCAGGGGAACGCGTGGCGGTATCGAGTTGAAATTAAAATCATATACTCAAGTCTACGGTACCTTTAAGCTGTGAAAAAAAGTTACGGCCGTTTATGTCACAAAAAACACTCTCAAGTGAATCAAAATTCATAAGGTACTTCCCGTCAACCCAGAATCCTGAAAATTGCCATGAAGAAAGGTCACATAATACAAGTATAGGAAAAAATCTGGAAACTGTTAATTTATTGTTACGCCACAAAAAAAAAAATAGCGATTCGGAAAAATCTTCGTAACTCAATTTGAGAATTAAACGTTTTTCATAAGTAAGTTTGTACGGAACCCTCAGTGCTCAAATCCGACTCTCACCCGGTTTTTTTAAGGTGTAAATCATCAAATTGCTCTATGGTTCCCAACGCCTGGGTAAGAAGTCGGTTTTGTAACCACTTAGGCCCGGAGCCCACTATCGCCATTGACAAGGATCCTTCGGCATTCCTACATGCATGCCGAGGCATAGTTTCCGACAGTGTGCGCTTGCATGTAGGGATTCCGAAGGATCATTTTCTATGCCGATGTCGATAATGGGAGCTGGACCTTAATCAAAGAGTCAGTCTATCTATAAAATTTTTAAATTAAATTCTTGGCAAATGACAGTGAAAGCAGATATTATAGTGTACCTGTCAAAATCAAAACCTGCTTAGATCTTAAGCAGCTGTTTTGTGGTCGTATATAAATAATGACTTTCTTTTTTGGTTCGTTAGCTATAATCTAGCTTGGTATCTAGGCCAAACAGATCAGCCCCTCTACCACGACGTCATGTATCTGGCGTGAGAAAGGGATGGTGATATATGGCTTGTATAGCACCATCTCTCTCTAACACCGAAATTATGATGATATTAAGATATCATGGTAGGGCTTGTTCAGGAAGCACTAGACTAATGCTTATTGACTTGTGGTGATATTTCCTATTTGGCTAAACAAGAATTTGTATTCTTTTTGGTATATGTTAAGTAAGGTTATGTGAAGGCTAGAAAGGTATCTACCTTGCGCCACTTCACCATCTGGTGAGATTTACAAATGTATGAAAGAAACCATAGCTTGCCCTTTGGGTGTCTTTAAGTCTTCTGATGAGGCCCATTGTAAGCGATCACGTTTCAGAGTCATATGTCATCATATGTTATGATCATTTATTCAAAAGTATCATCTGTAAATAGAATGAAGTGGTCTCAACAAATTAAGGAAACAAATCCTGAAATCCTGAATCCATCCAAAAAATAATGAGACAAAATAGGCTGATTCAATTGTGACTTGAATATATTAGTTAGGTATGTAGTTTATTAATTTGAGTATGTATTTTATAATTGTATATATATATGGTTTATTAGTACTAATATCTATTCTCTTATTCGTCTTCTCTATGTCGTTTATTGCACATACCACTACTTTTCTCTGCATCACCCAAAGGTTGACTGGTAGAAAATGCCAAGGCATTTTCTACCAGTTCAGTTTTCTACAGAGGCGGGGACTTAATTTCCGCCTCTGTACTTTTGTGTGCATAAATTGTGGATAATTTCTTCGAATTTTGAGGGTTTCAACAAATTTACATAAACTCACCTGAGTACTTGTTGATTTAGAAATTGATCTATTTATAGGAATTTAGAGATTAATGTTAACAATTCACAGGCCTTGACTTTAACTTACTTACTAAGCCATTATTCAATGCAAACTTAGACATTTTAGACTACAAATATAACTAAACGAACTTTGAGTGAATTGCTGGGTTTATTATGTGAGAGAGTTGTTCCCACAGTTGTTCCCAATTGATCGTCAAATAATTAACGAGGATTCGTTAGGGAACATTACCTGTCGCTGTGAGTATCGATAGTTGTGACTCATATTTCTGTCTATAGTTTTCAATAATTATGTATGTATATATGTATCTATTATATAGCATATGTATATATCTGTGTATCTATTATAATATAATTTATTTAATGCTGGTTTTGTTACACCAATGACAGCCCCATTTCTTGTCCAGGCAATTACTGTCCATTCCAGGTTGCCTGGAAGAGATCGCGGAATGCGATAAGGCCGCCCATTGTATGTACATATGTGTTTTAGTTTTTAGTTTCCTTTTATTTTTGTATTGGTCTATAATAAAGGATACAATAAATAAATAAATAATATCAAATATTATAAAGGTGACTGGGAGAGACTAGACGTGAAAGGAGAAAGCCCAGGGCCTTACCGTGATGTGTTTAAATTTCAGGTATGCAAGTGAAAAAGAGGGATGGAGATATACACCTTATATAGCTCCATCCCTTCAACTGTTCAGTTTAGGTCGTCAAATAGATCGCGTTACGAGCTCGTGGTAAGACCTCTGCCCCCTAGCTAAGTTACGATTCTCTTGCGTCGAACGCCTCGAGTAGGCTACGCCTCCGATTCCTTTTTTTCTGACCACATGACAGCGTTGAGATAACGATGACTAACTTCTGTTAGTAACTTCAACCACGTGTAAGTATAAAATTGGGTCGGTCCGTTAGGGGGGGTCGCAGTCAAGCTCTAGTTTCTATCATTTACAAAAAAATATATCTCAAGGGAAAAAGCTCCGGGATAAAAATACGCCAACAAATAAAGTAGTGAGACAACTTTTTGTCCCCGCATCAATAACTTTTCTTAAAAATTTGTCTCCATAGAAACGTAATATAATTATTTATATCTCTCAGAAACAAACCAAGATTGTTGGATAGCTATATACCGGTTAATTCAGCCTATCAAAAAAGTTTTATCAAATCGATATCGTGAAATACTTAGGGTGGAATTCACCAATAAAAGTGTCACTTGTAAAAATACAACAAAAGAAAAATACAGACAAGTGACACTAGTGACAGCGGCTAAATGCGATTACGCGAGCCAAACGTTGAAAAGCGATTAGTTTTATTGCTGGATTCTGCCTTTAGTCTGGCAAAACTTACTTACTTTTTTATACTTAGTCTAGACGAAATTTAAAAAAAAAATATTGTGATATATTAAGGTAACAATATTTATCTATAAAAATTGTGAACGTGTTTTGAAAAATGATCATTACAGTTAAGCTAGTATTTTAGGAACTAATAGTTCGAATTGAAAAATTATTTCAGAGGTGGATAGTCCGTTTATCGAGGAAGGCTAGAAGCTATTGCCTCGGGCCACATAGTGCTTCTACTATTATCATGATGGGCAATAATAACCTTTAGTGAAATAAAACTCTACATTTAATATTTTCTACATAAGTTTTATTTTTTTTTGTCAAATAGACTGTTTTCTATAAGAGTTATGAGTATACATGTGGATAGGTGGAGAGGGAGAGGGAGGCCAAAGAAAAGATGGATGGATTGTGTGAACAGTGATATGAAAGAAAAGGAAGCTAGTGATAGTATGACGGTTGACAGGATAGAATGGAAGAAAAAAACGTGTTGGGCCGACCCCAAATAAGATGGGACAAGGGCAGGAAGATGATGTATAATTTCAACATTAACAATGTAACCATAATTTTGTCATTATTTATTGATTTAACCCCTCAAATGTCGCCTGATAGTTTAGATCATAAGATAATGCTTGAACTGTCAGCCAAACACCGTGGGTTTTATAACCAGCAGGTTCAAAATACCTTTTTTGTTTTTGCGTATGGTATAAGGAGATAGGCGCTTGATTAGTTAAAAGAGTGCAATTGGAGTTTCTTGCACGTTCTTCTCAACAGAGATCTATGATGTGAAACGTGAAGATAGCGGTTTCGTAAACTGTCCCCTTGACCAGAGCCCCGCTATGTCCTCTTGGAGACATGAGCGTCCGGATCTAGTTCATCATCATCATCATCATTTCAGCCGAAAGACGTCCACTGCTGGACATAGGCCTCCCCCAAGTGCCGTCACAATGAACGGTCCTGTGCATCTCCTCGTGCGGTCCTGCGGATCTAGTTTAACAGTAACCTCGTTCTGATGAAATTAATTATACAAAACTTGTTCTTGGTTTGATCATTTCTGCACCCTGTGCCTGGGCACCGTCCTAGTTACGGCACTGTACCTCCGATATCAATTCCGATTAAAATTAATCGGAACCGAAGTCAAAATCGAAGACGCAAAATCAATCTGATCGGAATGAAACCTCCGTAGCTAATATATCTCTGGTTTAGAGTGAAGTTTCTTACACGTTCTTTTGCATAGAGATTTACGCTTTGGAATGTGCAAATAGCTTCATTTTATTTTTCCGATCTTGATAATTTAAAAGTGCCTGTAAATGGTTTATTTAAAATAAATGCATAGTTTAAGTTTTGATTTCAACTCAATCAAACTAGTAAAATGCTATCTTCTACCGGTAGTTTTGCCGGTGTGAAAGCGTCCTCCCACTTCGTGCTAAACTGGGAGAAGTCATTGGTTGATTTACCACATTAAAAAAAAGCAAACCATCTAAACAGAATAGATTTATAAAAAAAAACCCACAAATAAACCTTAAATGGAAATAGTGGCAAAAAAGTTGAATTTCGGCCACACTATACTACTTGAAAGCACTTATAACTTTATATGTAAGAAGTAGGTAAATATTTTTAGAATCTTTTCAAGACCCATTTTATTCGCTCGAAAAAAACTTAAGTCGCTGGTCCCGGCTTTCATTTTAAGATCTTTGAAAGTTGTTTACGCAAACAGAAGCCAAATGAAAATCTGTTCTGATACCAGTTCAGACAAGGGGTGTTGCGTTGCTGACTATCTTGAAGATTCGTTAAACTTAAGTGGCAATGCGCTGAGTATAGGTATACTCACAGAGCAGATCGCTGAGGCTGAAAGTTTCTGTAGTGGAGGCCGCGTACCGGAAGACGCAGCGTTGGAAGGGCTCCCATAAGGTGGTCCGATAACCTGGGGACGGTCTCGGGTATTCGATGGATACGAGACGCATCGAGACCTTTCGTTATGCCGACCACGCTTGGCTGATGCCGAACAGTGGAGGTCTTTCGGCTAAAATGATGATGCAGATTTTGTCATCCATTTACTGGATGTGGAGCTCAGATAGGCAGCCTCGCCACGTAAAATGCTGGTTACCCACTCAGCTAAATCGGATACACTAGAAGCCGACTTCAACGGAGCGGAATTCTTGAAGATACTTAGGTTTAATGTTTTCCTACCGGAGGAAGTAGGTGTTCACCTCAATATGAAATTAGATTTCGTCGGCCTCAAGTAATTTTATACTGAACTGAAAATAGCATTTTATTACGCTCCAGTATTATTACATATTGGAACATAATTTATGTAGTATTTATAATTTAAATGCGTATAATAAGGCTACTTAGTTATCTAGGTTTCTGGGACACTATTTCTTCAAGTTATTAATTTAGGCTTTCAGTAAGGAACCATCTTTCGAAACAGTAATGTTTCCTTTGAACGCAAAGGGAAACTGAGGGAACACTATGGGTTTTAGTCAGTAAAAATGTGACATTTTCTCCTGCTCAACCTAAAGCGTAAGGAGATATTTGATGACATCAAAAAAAAATGTGACGTGTATAATGTCGAATTGCAGGATGCATGTAATGTAGAATATTTATCGCAATCTGAAAACAAAAGTGGCTCTAAACCAAAAAGTGATTTTAAAAGGTGTTAAAAAATTAACTTTAAGAATTTAGAGGGGTCATTGACAATATTGCGAAGGACGTGCCCGTGTGTGACATACTGAGTTACATTGCGAGTAAAACTGATGTTACTGTACATTTGGAAAAAATGAATATGAAGGTACCTAAATCATATGATGCGTACAAAGTACTGGTACCAAAACATAAACTGGAAACTTTCCTGAATGATGATTTCTGGCCAGAAGGCGTCGCATACCGTCGCTTTGTTAACTTCAGGGCAAGAAGTAATTACGGTGTTAAGAGTGCGGAATAATTGATCTGTGTGTAGTCTAACCAGCCGTATGAGTAATCACACTAAACTCGTAACATTTAACTGCAAAAATATTATAAGATCTGCTGAATGTGTAAGGAAAATATGTGAAACAGCTGACATTGTGGCACTTCAGGAAACGTGGCTGTTGCCGCACGATATTCCATTCCTGGACAGCATCAGTGACCAGTTTGCGTACACTGGCAAGTCTGCTGTGGACACTTCGGCCGGTGTGCTCCGTGGTCGACCATATGGAGGTGTGGCTGTGCTGTGGAGGAAGTCGGTGTTTCCCTCAGTGTCAGTGTTAAAGTGTAACAGTGATCGCATAGCAGCTATTAGGATTGAGATACATGAGCGTTCCATGTTAATTATATCTGTGTATATGCCCACGGACTCAAAAGACAATTTAATCGAGTTTACGGAGTGTCTAGGCGAAATAAACTCTATAATTGAAATTAGTGATGTTGAATCTGTGTATGTGTTAGGCGATTTCAACGCGCACCCGGGTGAGTCATTTGCAATCCAACTCCTAGACTTTTGCGCGGAACAATCATGGACATGTGTTGATCTTGATTTGTTACCTAACGATTCACATACTTTTGTTAGCGAGGCGCACGGGTGCCGACGGTGGCTCGACCACTGTGTGGTGACTAGCGCTGCGCGCGCAACCATCTCTGATGTGACCATATTATATGATACCTACTGGTCTGATCACTACCCGATGTTATTAACATGTAATTTAAATTTAATAAAACCTAAAATTGTGACATCTAATGAATTTAAAAATAATGTAATATGGGGTGAAAGGCAAGCGGGTCAAATTAAAACTTATCATAACTATTGTCACGCAAATTTGCGGCTTATTGATTTTCCACCGGAATTTGCTACTTGTGCTGATAAAAAATGTAACTGTGATATGCATAAATCTTTAATTAAGGATATGTATAGGAATGTAGTACGCATACTGGCAGAAGGCGCGGCATATTCTTGTAGTGCGGCTTCAAATCCCGGTAGGGGGAAGCACATTATAGGCTGGAATAAACATGTTAGGGAGGCTCACGGTAAGGCTCGGCAGTGTTATAAGAACTGGCTGTTGTATGGCAGACCTAACTCTGGCCGGCTATACAATGAAATGACTGAGTCGAGACGTTTATTTAAGGTGAAATTGAAATGGTGTCAAAATAACCAACAGCAAATTAAAATGGATATAATTGCGCGACACCATTGCAATAATAACTTTTCAAAATTTTGGAAATCAACGAACAAGTTGAATCTAAGGCCTAGCCGGCCCGTGAGCATCGATGGTGAACACAAGTCAGATGACATCGCAGGATTATTTCAGCAGCATTTCAGAGTTGAGCCGTTTGTGACTCCTGCACAGTCTGAAATTATGCCGGTGCCTGATGCTGGGGCTCTACCTGGAGATGTCAATGTAAGGTTCACTGCAAAGGATGTTGATGTAGTTATCAAATCGATGAAAAGAGGAAAATCTCCAGGTCATGATGGCCTCAGCATTGAGCACCTGCGGTTTGCTGGGGTACACTTGCCTAGAGTTCTAGCTTTACTGTTTAATCTCTGTATTAACCACACCTACCTGCCTGACGATCTCATGTATACCATTGTTGTCCCCATTATAAAAAATAAGACTGGAAATGTCTCGGACAGGTCTAACTACAGGCCTATATCCTTAGCCACGGTTATAGCAAAGGTAATGGACAGTTTACTTGACGGCTATTTAACAAAACATATAAAACTGCATGATGGTCAGTTCGGCTTCCGAGCTGGTCTATCCACTGAAAGTGCGATTTTGTGCCTCAAGCAGACTGTGCAATACTACACCGCGCGTAAAACACCAGTATACGCGTGTTTCCTGGACCTGTCCAGGGCATTTGACTTGGTCTCGTACGACCTGCTATGGACAAAAATGTATCAAGACACTAGTCTACCCCCTGAAATCGTATCTATATTTAAGTACTGGTACAAAAATCAGAAAAATACTGTTAGATGGGCGGCTAGTAAGTCGGATGAATTTAAGTTGGAGTGTGGGGTGCGGCAGGGAGGGTTGACCTCACCGAAGTTATTCAATTTGTATATGGACCGCCTGATTGAGGAGCTGAGCAGCACGGGCATCGGGTGTCATATAGATGGAATTTGCGTAAATAACATCAGTTACGCGGATGACATGGTGCTGCTCAGCCCTTCAATTGGTGCGTTGCGCAAGTTACTCCGTATATGTGAAGAGTACGCGGAGGCTCATGGGCTCAGATACAATGTAAAAAAGAGTGAGGTTATGGTTTTTAAAGCACCTAGAAAAGAGGTCACAGTGGCACTTCCCGTCTCACTCTATGGTACACCATTAAACCAAGTCACTCACTTCAAGTATCTGGGCCACTGGGTCACTGAGGACCTTAAAGATGACATGGATGTGGAGAGGGAACGCAGGGCGTTGTCTGTTCGCTGTAATATGTTGGCTCGCAGATTCGCACGGTGTACTGAACAAGTCAAGGTCACATTATTTAAAGCTTTCTGCCAGACCTTTTACACGTGCAGTTTGTGGGCTAAATACACGCGGAGGACATACGACGCCTTGCGTGTGCAATATAATAACGCCTTCAGGGTGCTGATGGGGTTGCCGCGGTACTGTAGCGCGAGTGGCATGTTCGCGGAGGCGCGCGTGGACGGCTTTCACGCTGTCATACGAAAGCGAAGTGCGTCTTTACTGGCGCGGGTACGCGGCGGCCCCAGCGCCATCCTGACTGCGTGTGCCGGCCGATGGGACTCTGAACTAACGGCACATTTGATAGGCCTGCACGTGAGAGCAAGCGCCTAATATGCCTACTATTATTATTTCACTTTGTAATGCTTTACTAACACTAGGCTAAGAATATTGTTACTAACACTATATGGAAGCAATTCTGAAAATAAAATTTTATTATTATTATTATTATTGTACTCCTCATTATGAACAACTTTTACTATGGGACCAAAACTGAAATCGCGAAAAAAAAAACAGCTGTTCCCTACGTTTATGTTCGCATAACTTGTCAAAATGTATGGAGCAGCTGATTTTTTTTTACGCTATTACGCTCGAAATTCTTAAAGTTATTTTTTTAACACCATATATAATAATATTTTATTGGAACAATAACCTTGTTTACAAAATTTTAAGTGTTCGTTAACAACTATATTAGTTTAAAACTGTGTTGTAGCCATTAGGGCCCACCTCCGAGAGGGGAGACATCGGCGTTCCAAAATTTATTATAATAAATTTACGATTAATTTGTATTCGTAGTTAGACTTAATTACTCTTAATCTAAAATTAGAATAGGTTAAGCAACTACCTATTAATTTGAATTATAATTACAATTTATTTATATTACCATATAGCATAATCAGCCCTTTAATGTTCCCACTGCTGAGACTCAGGCCTCCTCTCTAGGAGAGGGAATGGGCCGTAATCCACCACGCGGACCCAGTGCGGGTTGGTGAATGTCACATGTCTTCGAATTTTTGGTTCTAGGACATGCCGGTTTCCTCACGATGTTTTCCTTCACCGTGTTGAGAGCAGTGGTGATAATATAAATTACACAAAGTAATGCGCCTGGCTGGGTTTGAACCCGCAACTTACAACTCGTAAGTCGGTATAGTTACCACTCAGCCACCACTGCTCTCTATACAATACAATTTATATTATTACAATTAATGAATTAAAATCATTTAATAGTTTGAAACAAAAGTGAGATCCAGGTGCTCCAGTTCACTTAGTGTTAGTGTTTGTGGGATGTGTGCGTGATGGTTTGTGTGTGTGTGTGTGTATGTAGGTTAAAAAATTAAGTAGATAGGCAGAAAATTGAATAGATTTTACTCCGTTGATACTCTGCTTAGCATTTAATCTAGGCAAATAATACCTTCCTATTTGCTAGATTTTCTAGTGCCTCATATGTTCGGCTATGGAGCCACTTGTTGATGACCTTACACTCACAAAAGGTAAGTAGATAGATATTTAAATTTTAATATTCTCCAAAATAGCGTCATAAAGTATATTAAAGTTCGATAAAAAGTTGTGAATCAACTACTGAGGCTATCAATTGTCCGAGCATTGCCTTTAACAATCGGATTAAAAACGGGTAATATAACTTGATTAAAGAATTAAAAATTGCAATTTAAAAAAGCTTTAAGGTATATATAATTTTGCCTTTCACCATTCAGGTCGACATAGAGAAACCTTTTTTCATGGTTGCCAGATTTAAAAGGAAAATGGATCAAGAAGACTATCAACCAGGTATGAATTCTCTACTCGTCGCGTTAGGCATGGAGCAATGGCTTCGTGTTGAGCATTCGAATTTAGCCGTTTTGTTCATTTAATATGCATATTTTCTCTATAGAATGATTATAATTATAAACTAGTCTTAACGCGAATACGAGACATGACCCACTAGACTAGTTACTAGTCTAATGCATCATTTCTCGCAAATATTTTCTTTCTGTTTGTCTTTCTTTTTTTTCTTTCTTTCTTTTTTCTCCATTTCCTTCTTTCTTTCTTTCTTTGTAGGACTGACAGATACCACGCGTTTTAAAGCCAAACATTTTCTAAAACTCAACATGCCACATTTAAGGCGTGATCCATACGTAATACCCATAATATAGTATACAATGTTAACATGATACCGTTACGGCATGGAGGGTGTGCAGTGACCTTGTAATTGCGTAATTATCTTTGAGTTTGTTCACTGGAACGAGTTCTGACGGTCAAGACCAAGATGTGACCATGGATGAGCATGATGACAAATAAGGCATTAAACTTGGCTTTGGACGTAATGCGAGGGTTTGTGGACCCTTGTGATGTAATTAAACGTTTTTTGTTTATAGTCAAGGTAAGTACTAATGGGCTCGCACAGGTACCATCATTGTACGGATCGCGGTACGAACAGTAGAGCATACAGTGGAAATCTACCCCGCTTAGACGGTGCATCGCCATGTTCTCATGGTGGCGATCCGACCCTGGCTCAGGTCATGGTCCAGTGAAAAGGAATGGGAAGCTCACTTCCTTTACGAAACAGTAATGTGAGTGAAGGTGATGGCCGCAACCGTAAGGGAACGGACATCTTCATGCCTCAGCCACCGCCACAGTGGACGCCGGGATTCATGAGCACCGTAGACGAGACCTTGCAGACGAAGAGCAGTGATTAGCTCTTCGTCCCGCCGTCGGGTAAGGCTCGAACCCGAGTCGATGATACGTAATGTTCCACGCGCGATGTCAGAAAATACTAGACCCACGAGAACGTTTGAAAGAGTTACTATGGCCTTGGAACGCAAAGGACAACTGAAGAAATACGCGTGATCAGTAATAGTCTGACATTACCTCTCGCCCCACCTAGTGTGGGACAATTTATTTGAAAGATATTCCATATCACAAAAAAAAAAAACAAATCACTGCTAACAAAACCATTGACTTTTCTGACATCATTTCTTGTAGAGCGGAGTTCAATAAATTATTCAGAGCACATATTTTCAAAGATCTAATAAATCAAATCCATCTTTGTCTTAGACGTCCTGAATAATAGAACAAACAAAAGCTATTACAAAATAGACATAAGCTGTAACATCTAGATTAGGCGAGACAGTTCGTCTCGACTTCGTGAGATCTGAAAGATAATCTCGAATTTCTGTGTCATCGCCATTTTGATCAGCTATCTTGAAAGATTGCATGGATGATGGTGCTTACTGTTTGCAAAAATGTTACGAAAATCTGATAATAATCAGCTAATATGGTAGACACTTTAAGTAAATATCCAATTTAAGCTGAACTCTCTTTTTACAAAAAGCTTATGAAATGATAGGTCAACTTATGTTGGACTAGTCAATCTTATTATGTACGTACAGAAATTCAGTGTAAGTTTACCTGTTATTGTACGGAAAGCCGATACAATATAAGGTCAACTTGTACTGGAAATATATAACGTGGTATATCGTCTTGCTTCAAGTTATGATTTAAGATGAGTCATCTTTTTGTTTTCTGAATTGGAGCAGATGAGATTGCTATCCTTCACAAGGTCTGTAAGTGACTCAAATGATTTCATATTACGTGTTGAGTGGTAGCCAAAATGGTTGCCACGTACAAGCCACACGACATGTGTACCTATGAAAGAAAAAAGAAAAAAGATTTCAAAAAGAATAATCTTTGAAAAGAAAAGAAAGAAAGAAAAAGAAAGAAAGAAAGAAAAAGAAAGAAATAAAAAAAGAACGAAATAAAAAGGTAGAAAGTTTTGTTACTCTTTTGGTGCAGGGTACAATAAAATTTGTTAGCCAGTGGCTTAATACCCACGAGCCTCGACCGACACCTTAGGAGGCTCTCGTTAGGCGGCTAGATCAAGGGCGCGTACTGCAGTCACATATGGGCTGGTGCTGCAAAATGTCATCTAGCAGCTTTGGACTCAGTGGAAAGGCGTGCGAAGAGGCTAATTGGGGATCCAGATTTGGTGAAGTCCAATCTACAAAGCCTCGAGCACAGGCGTAGGATAGCTAGCCTATCGGTATTTTACAGGTTGCATTTTGGAGAATGTGAATCGCATGACTTGATTTCACCATCTCCTTTCTACCATCGCACAAGCCGACGTACGACGAGTATCTACCCATACGATGTTGAAACTTAAACGGTCCGGACCAAGCGTTTCGCTTCGTCGTTTATACCGCGTACATCGAAGGACTGGAACAATGTTCCTGCTGCGGTCTTCCCGTCCAACTATAATTTAGGTGTTTTCAAAGCTAGATTGAATAGGCTCTTAATAAACTAGTGCGCTTTACCATCAATGATTGCATCACTGCTTACCATCAGGTGGAATCAGAGTCAAGTCAAGTCAAGCACTGGTTTATTTATATCAATTAAAACAAAAGGGCTTGATTCAGAAAGCGATACTTCTAGACAAGGTTTGAATTATTAGAAATCCTATCAATACCAATGCAATTCTATTTTAATATTTATAAATGTTTTTTTTTTAATAATTTTTAAAATTTTTAGAAATGTAATTCAAATGTTTAACATATAAAATATATTCAAATGAATATACATTGGTAAACATATCCATTAAACAAAATGTATGTTTTGGAATCAATTTACCGAGAAAACTCATGAAATTCAATTAGTAAATACATATATAAAACGTAAGGTACTCTTTACGTTCATATAATATTGAATTTATCGAAGATGTTGCTAGGTAACCAGACTGTACTGTAATAGAATTTAATACATTAATTTTAATTATACACATACATAATGTACCACCTCACACACACACCGCACACCGCACCGTCTGTACAGCACCTCAGAGAGATGCGTCCTCTGGCGAGAGAAGTTTAAACCTCCTGATGATTTTGTCGAGCCGTCGGAGAGCCTCTCTCCTGGACACGAGTTGCCATGGCCCACTTGGAAAACTCTAAACAGACTCCGCACCGAAGTTGGGCGCAGCAAAGACAATCCCCACAGATGGGGGTTCTCGGACGGTTCCAATCTTCAGTGCTTGTGCGGCGTCTCTCCGCAGACCATGTCCCACCTTCGATCCTGCATCACGTGCCCTGTTACCTGTTCACGTAGGGACCTAATGACAGCATCAGCGGACGGCACTGCCGTGGCCGAATATTGGGCCATACAAGGAATTTGACTAGTTTTGCCATCGATACGCTAAGAAGAAGATAATGTACCTACATATATAATAAGACAAAATGCACTCAGGCATCGAACTATTCTTCCACATCGCTGTCATCCAGAAATGTGCCCAAAAGACTGGCAGCATTCAAGATTCAACGATTCAAGATACAAAGCATTTGTTTAAAATAAACCATTTACTTGAATTGTCAAGAATTCAGTCAGTCAGAAAAATTATGCTAATTGCACATTCCAAAGCGTAGATCCTTATGGAGAAGTATGTGCAAGAAATCAATACATGAACACTTTTTTCAATCATATTACCTATGTATTTCAAATATCTCGGTTACATATGTCTTGTTACTTGTATATGAGAACAATGTAAATAGAATAAAAAATATAGAAATCGAAATAAGCTACTGGCAGCTAAGATGTAACCAGTCTTAACTGGCAGCGTCCGTTGACGGACATGATGCATTGCCGCGTTGATGGCAATGCTAATTCTTTGGGCAAACAACGAGCCAGGTCTCTGCTCATGCCAAGTGTTAACCAGTCGCTGTGAAATTATCTTAAAGATGAGACGTGTGTTAGTTAGGTTATCGCCGGTCCAAGTGTGGGATGGAACACCGAGGTGGTTTTAGTCAGTAAGAGTCTGACAGACCCCTTCGCCTGGGACAGGGTCGACGGACATCCATGATGAGGATTGTCCACCCTGGCAAAAATAAAGGTATAGGTATATAGGTACTTAATTAATTTTCATTTATACGAAAATGGGTCGATTTTTATTAGGATCCTATACCTCTTGGCAGTCTAAAATTCCGAAGACAGATAATCCATTTATTATTATAACTTCCAACAGATGACGAATTGAACTCACGATTCCGACCAAAAATAAATTATTTTTACCATTTTTATCGCCACTGACAAGTAGCGACGTACCTTCCTTTGAAAAGAATAAGTACCTCCTTGTTATAGGCCGTTTGATTATACCATAGCCCAAGGATACTAGGTTTGATAATATTGAATTGGCATTTGATCTGTTAACAGTCTTGGCTGAAAGCCTTGTGTAGATAAGCTGAAAGCCAATAAGATTTTTTTTATATTATAAAATAACTAGATTATTTTCCCGACTTTGTGCGCATTAAACTCGTCAAGCAAAGTCAATTGGTCACGATTTTGAAGAAGAATTTTTTTTTCGTGGGAAAAATACAAATTACATTAGGAACTTAAATAAAAGTAAGCCAAAATAATTCCTAAATAATAATAATGATATTTTTTATATGCTTTTGTTCAAAAATAAAAATAAAAAATGTAATTTATATGTGTTTACAATGAATAAGGGAAATAATGATAATCCTCCCGACCATATTTCGGCACGGCAGTCACTCACAACAGAGATTAATCAAGTATGCTGAAGATATTATAGGGCACAAGTTTGTGCGCAAACACAGGTGCACCTCCTTTACTCTCATACTCCGATGTGATGACAATCCGACCCGACCGGAGAGAGTTCAGACCCAGGATCAACGGCTTTAAGTGCTTTCCGAGGCTTATGGGTATAACACAATCAACTTTAAATCTCCGGCCAGCTATAGAATAATTTGTAATCGAACCACGCAATAATACTTTAAGCCCAACTCGGGTATCCAACCAGGATCCCATGCACGGCAGTCGGTATTTATAACATCAGCTACCTACCAGTAACAGTCCCGTCAAAATCGATTCAGCCGTTTCGAAGATTCACCGGAACAAACAGAGAGATACAAAAAAAATTTAAAAGATGCCCTTTAGTTATAAGTATCGAAAATGCTTTCATAATTTTGGTAAAAAAAAAAACAATATTTTGATATTACAAACAGACACTTCAATTTTATTTAGATTTATAGACGACTAGTTTTTACCCGAGGCTTCGCCCGCATACATAAAATATAGCCTATGTCACTCAAAAAATAAAGTAGCTTTCTATTGATGAAAAAATTTTCGCATTCGGACCACAACTTTTAGGGATTACCTCCTACTAACAAAAAAAAAAACAAAAAGACCAACTTTACCTTTTTATAATATTAGATTAGGTCAGGGGCGGGATTACGTAGAATTGAAAGAGATTGGACTTGTCCGTAGAGAACTATGAAAGATTAGTTTTTTCGGCATTGAGTGCTCATTCATGTAAGCTTACAGTGAAATAGTAATTACTTGACTTGTCACATCAGCCGTATGTTAGATAGATGAGCCAGTGGATAAATTACAAGAGACATCATAGCAGAAACTGGCATCGTTGCAGAGCTGGTAGGTTGACTTCTTCGACAAAGACTGGTCTGAAAATATTCTAGATAAAAAGAAGATCGTATTTACCCTGCAGTAGTGGTGAATTTGTAAGGTAGAGTTCCTAAGAGCTTTTTTGCCCTAGGGCCATTGGTTTTGGTCTGGACCAAGACCAACGGCCCTAGGGCAAAAAAAAACCGAAGCCCTTTTTTATGTGGGATATCATCAAGTAAATTTTCCTGCTCTTAGTGTCAAAAATGTATAAATTTACTGACTAAAACGAGTGGCCATGATTAATGTAGTGTTGCAACCTACTTTATTTAGATTTAGGTGGGAGAATTTTTCGCTAATTGAAAATGAGGTTTGCTAATCAGGTTTTAGGGCCCCCCAAACCTGAAGGCCCCTAGGCAGTGCCCCGCCGAGACCGTCGGTTGCTACGCCACTGCCCAAGACAAATATTAGCAAATTATTTACCAAATAATACAAAGTATTTACCTAAATCTCTGGTAATTTGTTTACCTTAATATTTAGTTTAAATAATTTGGGTAAAGATCTGTTTAGGTATATTTCTGTTTTATTAACCTGTAGTACTCTAGATAATTGTATGCATGTAGCGGAGATGAGAATGTTGAGATGGATGTGTGGTGTGACGAGAATGGATAAAGTGAGAAATGAATATATTAGAGGAAGTTTGAAAGTGGCGCCAGTGACTGAAAAGTTGAAAGGGAATCGTTTGTCTTGGTATGGTCATGTAAAGAGGAGAGATGAAACACATGTTACTAAAAGAGTTATGAATATACATGTGGATGGGTGGAGAGGGAGAGGGAGGCCAAAGAAAAGATGGATGGATTGTGTGAACAGTGACATGAAAGAAAAGGAAGTTAGTGATAGTATGACGGTTGACAGGATAGAATGGAAGAAAAAAACGTGTTGCGCCGACCCCGAATAAGATGGGACAAGGGCAGGAAGATGATGAGTACTCTAGATAATTGTGCATGACTATCGAGTAAATATTTGCATGCCATCACTAAATTGTTGGATATGTCTTTGGACTTAGTCCAGTTAGTTGGCAATGGTGCACTCGTTGAGTCGAGGCTTCAAAGTCTTGAGCATCGACGCCGAGTTCCTAGCCTGTCGGTTTTCTACCGGTTGCATTTCGGGGAGTGGGCGTCGGAATTGCATAACCTAATTCCGCCTAGCCCGTTCCATCATCGGATCACCAGGCGTACGGCAATGCGCCACCGGTACATGGTGGACATCCCACATATACGCACAAAACGTTTTGGGAACACATTCATTGTGCGTACAGCTAAGAAGTGGAATTCCTTGCGGGAATTTGTGTTTCCTGATGGCTACAACCCGGGAATCTTGAAGTCAAGAGTGAATAGATTACTTCTATGTAAGCGCGCTCCATCGTCGACCGCATCTTCGCTTTTCATCGGGTGAGATCACAGTCAAGCACGAACCTATCAAAAATAAAAATAAATGTCTCCTTTATACATATATATATTTCAGGCTCTTAAAATTTCTACTCAAATTTAACATCTTAAGCAGCTCGCAATTTGGATTCAGGCCGGGATTATCAACTGAGGATGCAGTTACTGCTCTTAGCTCCTTAGTGGCAGGTAATCTGGATAGCGGTAACAAATGTCTGACGGTTTTTCTGGACCTGAAAAAAGCGTTTGACACCGTCTCTGTTCCTATCCTCTTAAACAAATTAGAAGCGTCAGGTATAAGAGGAATTCCACTTAAAATGTTCACCGACTACCTCTCGAACCGGAAACAAAGAGTCAAGGTAGGAGAATACGTTAGTAACGATGCAAAAGTCACTTTCGGTGTGCCTCAGGGAAGTGTGCTGGGCCCTACATTATTCCTACTTTATATTAATGACCTCTGCAACCTTAAAATAAATAACGCTAGAGTTTTTTCCTACGCTGACGATACTGCAGTAGTCTTTTCTGGGAAGTCTTGGGACGATGTTGCTGGAAGTGCTGAAGCTGGTATGACGCAAATTGCTAAATGGCTCTCAAATAACTTACTTACACTTAACACAGCTAAAACAAATTACATATGTTTTAGCATATCGCACAGGACACAACCAAACCCCGACTTTATTATAAAGGTACACGAGTGTGACGATTCAATTAACTGCCTATGTCCAACACTAGTCAAAGTTTCTCAAACCAAATATCTTGGTATTGTTGTTGACCAAAGATTATCTTGGTACTCCCATCTTGAACAAGTTACCAACAGAATTAGAAAACTGAGTTGGATTTTCAAAAATTTAAGGCATATCGTGCCAAACAAAATAACCACCAACACAAATAAACCCAGAAATCTACTTAATGAAATATACATAGCTATAGTCCAGTCTGTCTTAGTATATTGCATCCCCATTTGGGGTGGGGCGGCTAAGACTAAATTCATAGACCTTGAGCGGGGACAACGGGCTCTAATAAAATTAATGTACTTCAAAAACCTAAGGTACCCTACACAAAGTCTTTATCAAATAAGTAACTTACACTCTGTTCGCAAACTATATATAATTAAAACTATTCTCAGGAAACATAAAACTCTTAATTTTGATCCCACCTTAACCTTGAAAAGAAGAAAAGATATAATAGTTGAAATTCCTAAAACTAAAACCAAGCTCGCCCGTATTCAATACGACAAACGCTCATCTCAGCTTTACAATCGAGTAAACAAAGAGATCTACATATACAATAAACCATTAACTGACTGTAAAAAAATAGTAACTAATTGGATAAAACCACTCACTTATGACGACACGGAGAAGCTACTGGAATAAATAAAACCTTACACTTTATGCTCTTATCATTGCCATTTACACTCACTCTGTCTTTTACATTAAATTTAACAAACCCTCACACTATCACCTAACTTTCACAAACACAGATGCTCACATTCAACATTCAAATTCACATTTACACACCTTTATATTCACAGTAACACACCTCAGTATTCACACTCACACACATCCATTTTCACATTCACACACCTTCATAATCATAGTCACATTCACACACCCTCATATTCACATTCACACACCCCTACCCTCACTCACGCTTTTGCATGCTTCTTGTCGAGTTTTAATTTTCTCTTTTTATTTTAAATCGCCTGTTTTTATAACACTTAAAACAAGTAATTTTATGTTAATATTTTAAGTTTTGGAAGAGCGGAGTTTCCTAACACAGGCTTTTTTGCTTAAAAGGAGGCTCCAATCACTAGTTGTTAAGTTTACTTGTAAAACAAATAAAACATTTTTCATTTTTCATTTTCATTTTTTTCATATAACATCTTTTGTACCTACCTCATTTTATGCAAATAAATGATATTATTATATTAAATGAATCAAAATAAAATATGAAATACAATTATTATTTTCACGAGGTCGTTAAATGGCAGAGTATTAAAAAATAACATCTCCAGGTCACTGCTACGGCAGCTTTTTTTCACCTTACAAAAAGAAGTTAATATGAATATTTCGAATATCTACATTCATAATAATCGGTCTTTACCTATGAAATTGCCGTTTTTTAAAACGGGTTGCTTTGAAGTGTTATATCTTGGGATTGACTTGGAATTATAAGTTCAAATAAATTTTATATTAAAGGTACGTTATTCTTTTTTATTTATGTTTTGTATTTTCTGTAATATCGCAGTCCTTATAACCATTTTTGTATGAAATTTAAGAAAACTCGCATTATTTGGTCGACAGTAGGCCTAAATCGTTCAAGTATGCACCATTAGCACAAATCGAATAACTTCACATTGCTGTATATAATCGAAAGGTCAGTTTTTGATTTGGACATCAAACTTATTGACTCTTAGTTGAATGGTACTCGAAGTTACCAATTATATTACCCTTATTATATTTGAGTATTATACCTATTATGTACCTTCTTATAATAATTGCTTTGGGCGGTAGAAAAATATTTTTTACGTAATACTGTTATGATACGGTCGGTAGGTCAAGCGCGGATCCAGTCTTCTAAAAAGGTGACGGACATAGATGACAGCCACCCGAAAATTGATTAAGTGCGAATCGGATTATGAACTCACTCATGATCGGTATAGTAAATTCCTACAAAGAATATGGTTACAAAATGTATGACGCCCTGACCAAGATTTTGTTAGTATAACCGGCATGTCCTGGAACGAAAAATTCAAAGTATGTTACATCCACTAACGCGCACTAGAACCGCATGGTGGTTTACGGCCTATTCCGTCTCCTATAGCAGAAGCCTGAGTTTCAGCAGTGAAGACATTAAAAGGCTGATTATGCTTATACTTTATAAAGTAAAAACCGTGGGGCGGACAGTTACTTATAAATTAATAAACCTATAAAATATTTGTTTGATCGCTCACGAAAATTACACAAGTAGCATAATCAGCATGTCCGTGAAAGCGATGAAGGTAAAGTAGTAAAGGGTTGTGGGCATGGCCCATTGTGCCCATAACGGTGGATCCGCGCTTGCTCTTATGTATTATGTATGTTTTGATGTTATAGTTTAAGATTAGCTATTATTGTGACAGAATTATGCTAGTAAATATATCATTATGTATTGTACTGATGTGTTTCAGCTGTACGAAGATTTGTCAGTCAGTCAGTTTCCCATTTTATATATTTTTCACTTTTCGTTTGTCAGGCAAAAATATACAGAACAATTTATCAATGGTTGCCAACCTTTGGCAACCTTTGTTATAGGGTCAGTTCACACCAAGACGCGACGCTGCACTCACATTTTAAAAGACCGACTTAATATGTAATTTTATTTACTACACGAAAAGATGAACCCTAGGTTAACTGCTAGAGAATGCCTAAGGCATTAAATCCGCCTTTGTACTTTTGTGTTGCATGAAGTTTTAATAAATAAATAAATAAACATTTCAGATCGAGATGCCTATCGACGCAGCGCTGTGTAGTATAACGTATTCTGAATTCTCACAATGAAATGTGAATCTTTTTGTATAGTAAATAAAGTTATATTTTGAGTTGCTCTTTTAAAATTTGCGCGGATCGTCGCCGTCGCATCTCGGTGTGAATTAACCCTTTATCGACGCGCGGAGACGTAAGGCCTGAAAAATGAAGTTTATTTATGAGCCTGACTCAGTAGACAGTTCAATAGCATAATTTATTACTTAGCTCATACTGAATTGGACACCTTTAAGCATAGGTTTAAATCAATCATTAAATCATTTTGACTGGCCTGTTGGTCTAGTGGTTAGTGGCCCTGACTGCTATGCCGGAAGTCATGGGTTTGATTCTCACCCAGGACAAATGTTCGTGTGGTGAGCACTATCATTTGTTCTGTATCTGAATGTAATTTATCTATAATATGTATGTGTTTAGTAATATTTATGTATGTTTATCAGTCGTCTAGTACTCATAACACAAGCTCTGCTTAGCTTGGGACTAGATGTCGTTGTGTGATAGTTGTGAAATATTATATTATTATTATTTTTCCTAGCATCTCTCTTATATTACCTAGCTGCTGCCAGCGGTTTCGCTCGCGTAAAACTAGATAATTGTCCCAAGGTAACATGATCCCCGGATAAGAAGTATGCGCTATTCCAGGTCATGGTCTACACGGGTGCCAAACTTCATCCAAATCCGTTCAGGCGTTCCAGCGTGAAGAAGTAACAAAGATACATATACACACATACTCACAAACTTTCGCCTCTATGAAATTAGTATGTAGTAGTATAGTTTAGTAGTATATATAGTGTGATTGTTAAAGTATTTGAAACTCACTTCAATCTGCATACACTTTGTCTTTGACATCGACGCACAATCGAATACCACGGATCCAGTACATGATTCTGGACCCCCCAGTGGTGGAATATTTCGTTGCCTTATTCCTAATTTAAAAAAAAAAAAACTACTTTTTAAATTTAAATTGTAAAATTTTTCTTTTATTCAACCCCGATGACATTTTTAGTAAAAAAAAATAATTAATTAATTATATAGTCACCGGGGTAGATAAAATCGTTATTCTTATCAATCCCGAAGAAATTTTTAATTTTAAAAGTCATTCATTAATTTTTTTTCACTAAAAATGTTAGAATAACGATTTTATAGTTTATATTAAAAAAAGTAAAAAAAAATGTAATAGGAAAAAACCGACGCATAATTTCACTATTGGGGGTCCAGAATCATATACTGGATCCATGTTATTCGTTTGTGTGTCAATGTCAAAGACACCTTAGGTATTGAGACAATTGTTTAAAAAAAAAGGGAATTACCAAGTTTCATTCACTCTTCTTAAATTGCAAATGTTGCAAGAAGTGATATGGCTTTAGCATTTATTTTTTAAATAAAACTGACTACTACTACCTGACTATCGTAAATTTTTTAGGTCGACCAAAAAGTTTGAGCATCGCTGTTAGCCTTATTAATGTCAAGTGGGCGAACGTCTTCGACCAATTTTGGTCAAGGGTCACCGAGAAGTGATCGCAAAAAATCGGTACAAATTTTTTATATACAGGTAGTTCCATTATTTATATTTCATTCTTTTGGGAATTGAAAAGGTCGGTTTAGTTTTAGGCAGTTTTCCTTTTGTTTATATTGAAGTTTGGAAATTGGGTTCTTTTGACTAGGGAATAATAGTTCTGTCTAAGTTATGAGATGATGGATGAATACCTACAGAAAAGTATCGATAATTTCAGCTAGCTATTTCTTTATTAGTATTTGTAACAAAAAGTAATTTATCAAAAAACTAAGTAAGTTAGAAACTTTCCGAACCTGGTAGAGTTGAGGGAACTTTCTAGTTAAGCTAGAACTACATTAGACCGACACGTGGACCACGCCTGATTTTTACGTAGAACGACGTCGCGTGGCGTAGATCTAATGTAACTCTACAAGTCTAGTTGCCATATAAAATGTATGGACACCGACGCGCCCAGATCGGCGTACGTGACACACGTGTGCGCAGTGTAGTTCTACCTTAACAGAATAAGGATGCACTGTAATGTGACGTCACCGCCATTAGGTTACAGTTGTACAAAAGTGGTAGCGGAAATTCCCACCACGCTCCCACACGTCATACCAATATTTGAAATGCGATTTTTTTTTTAATTGTTATATACTAGTGCTTGATTGAAATCCCACCTGACGGTAAGAAGTTATGCAGTCTTTGATGGTGAGGCGCACTAGTTTATTAAGAGCCTTCACTCTAGCCTTGAAGATACCTAAATTATATTCGGACGGGAAGATGCGGTCTTCCCGTCCGATTATAATTTAGGTGTCTGTTGCAGGCAAGTTGTTACATTCCCTTGATGTTCACGGTATAAACTTTCTTAATTGCTGCTTCTTTTAACATCCAATTTCAAAACAATTTTCAAAAATGTCTCAAGTAAAAAAATATTAATATCAACGCAATAAATCACATTTATACAACTAGAAGCATTTCGTTGTTACATAACATACAATTATACGATCTAAGTTCAAACGAAGCGACCTGTACATGCCTGGAATTGTGAAAACCATAATGCTTCCTTTCACTCTCAAGCACCTAATGACGCGAGATAGATTTAACACCTATTTTGTTAATGTCAAAGAGCAAAATGTCTTAGACTAGCGATCCGATCCAGTTTCCCGACTATGGCAAAGCCAAAGGAGGGTTATGATTTTGATAGGCTATGTATGTATGTATGTATGTATGTGAGTATGTCCATCTGTTCCCTCATAGCTCCTAATCTGCTTATTGGAACTCGACATATGAGTTATCGTTAGAACCGTCTTAATTGTCCGCTGAACATAGCCTGCGTGACGTGTCACAAAACTTGATATGGCGCCCTCTAGCGGACAAAAAGTAATATGTTAAAAAATAAAAATGGAGATAAATACGCCGTGTTTGATATCATTTGAAAGGGCTTCACTGGTACGTATAAAAAAATATCAAAATTCAATGTGGAGCCCTCTACTGGACAAAAAGTTTTGTAAAGGACCTGGATTTAACACCAAAAATGTTTAAATAAAAAAAAAAGTAAAAACCTAAAACCCGACTACGACAAAAAAATAACGACGCTGAAAAAGTTTGAAACAAGATTTTCATACTTCGAGCAAAACAAAAAGAAAAGCCGCAGTCACACGTTATAGGTACCAACCGAAACACTTTAATAACGTGTGACTACGCTTTTTTTAAAGCATTTTGTCTGTTGTCGTAGTCGGTTTTAGTTTTTACTTTTTTTATCTATACTAATTACTAATCTACAAGAAACTGAGTGACTGACTGACGCACAGCCGAAACTACTGGGATTATGAATGTGAAATTTTGCACAAGGTTTCCTTTTATGACGTAGGCGAGCATGAACAGAGGATTTTTCAAAATTAACCCCCTAAGGGGGTACAAAGTCTGTGTGGAGAAACTTACTTTCACACGAGCGAAGCCGCGAAGACCATATAGGAGATGGCGGGATGGCTTAGATGTCTTCGTTAGGAATTGGTGGACATCCCACCTGTACGCACAAAACGTTTTGGGAACACATTAGTTGTGCGTACAGCTAAGGAGTGGAATTCCTTGCCGGAATCTGTGTTTCCTGATGGCTACAACCCAGGAATTTTTAAGTCAAGAGTGAATAGGTTACTTCTAGGTAAGCGCACTCCATCGTCGACCGCATCCTCGCTTTCCATCAGGTGAGATAGCGGTCAATCGCGAACCTATTAAGAAAAAAAAAATGACAAGAAGTGGCTTAGAGTCGGGAACAATGAAACGAAAGAAGGGAGGCCTTTCCTCAGCATTGAGACAGTATAGGCTAGATTTATAATAATAATAATAACATGCATGTACTTCTTAGACACACAAACATTCCCCCTAAATCACTTTATCTATTAGTAACATCACATTAAAATCCGTTCAGTAGTTATTGAGTTTATGTTGAACAGACAAACAGATACGACGGGGAGGGACATTAGTTATAGGAAGTAATAATTTTTTTTTTTTTTTTTTCATTTGTTATAAACTATTTTTTTTTCATTTATTTATCATTTATACAAAAGAATACAGGATTTTTTAAGTTAAATAGCAACCGAATACCACTAAGGTCTAAAATTGTGCTATCATGAATCTATCTCAATATCGAAATTATACAAAAGGATTTTTTGTATGTGTACGTTATTGTCGATAAAAATTTATAAAAACTTTAGGTCTTTAAATAAGTAAAAAAAAAAAACATTTTAAATAATACTTAACTATTATTGCTTAAGTACTCGACTGCGATCCCATCTGATGATTAATTTATATAGGTGCAGTAGCAGTTCTCTGTATCCTTTGGACAGCATTTCGGACCAACGTATTCATACTGCGTGCACCCAAAATCTCCTCGCGTTTGTCGTCCGAGTCTCTTCGCAAGATTCTAGAATACTTCGGTCACACTACAAGAAACTCCTCAGAAGGCTTAAAGCCACTCAAAGGGCAATGGAAACGGCTATGGTCGGGATTATCCTTGCGTAATCGCGTCAGAAATGAAGATATCCGCAGGAGAACCAAGGTTACAGACTTAGCCCGAAGAATCGCCAAACTTAAGTGGCAGTGGGCAGGGCACATTGCACGCAGAACATATGGTCGACGGGGACAGGTTCTGGAATGGCGACTAAGTACCTGAAGACGCAGCGTTGGAAGGCCTCCCACAAGGTAGACCGATGACCTGGTAAGGGTCGCGGGAATCCGATGGCTACAAAACACAACAACAGCACAGGACCGGTCATTACGGCGACATTTGGGGGAGGCCTATGTCCAACGTCTTTCGGTTGAAATGATGATGATGATGATGATTGCAAGGAAAGACGGTGTCAACCTCGAAAGGCTCATCTTGACCGGGAAAGATCCGCACCTCCTCCGGTGGTTACGACCCTCACCATTGAGGAAGACGACGCAAGGAGGAGGAGGAGCAGTTCTCCGCAGTTTTACCCGCTTTTGGTTGTAGCGTGATGTTATTATAGATTTCCTAGATAAGTGAGGTATCTAACAATTTTATCATTTTTTTCTAAGAAAGTATCTCGTATTTACTTCTAATTCGAGAAGCGTACCTGAAGTTTCGAAGATCAAAAAAAGACTCAATTTTATTCAACATAATGTAACAATTTCTTACTAATTGACCACAAGGTAACCTCGATATTTCGTATGCCTATTCAATGACACTGGCAGTTCGTTAGCACAAGTATTGCTAAAGTTTTAATGCATTAGACGTTGAAAGTATTTGGTGTCTAGTTAGCAAAGATACGTCATTATTTCTTATTTCTATTCTCAAGGCTTTCTTCCGTCAAGAGAAGGGTTTTAATTTTAGAGATGAATTTTTCCGATCAATATTCGGATGCGGTGGCGAATGAAGAACAGTCAAATACGCAGGCAGGCTCTATTATATACCGTACAGGTGTATACACATGTGTGTGCACTAACACAGATGTACTCTTTGTTCACAGCATGATGAGACGGCAATTCAATACAACCGGGATGAGATCAGGCGCAGAACCAACGGCTCTGCGTGCTTCTGTCCTGTCACCCGTCATACTACCTATCACTAACTCAATTTTCTTTCATATCACACAACCATCCATCATTTCTTTGGCCTCCTTCTCCAACCATCTACATGTATATTCATAACTGTTTTATTAACATGCTTTTCATCCCTACATGCCGAAACCAAGACATACGATTCCCTTTCAACTATTCAGTCACTGGTGCCACTTTCAAACTTCCTCTAATATTATACTCGTAACTACTCATTTCTCATTTTATCTATTCTCATCACAATACACATCCATCTCAACATTCTCATCTCCGTTAAATGCAATCTTATTTCATCCGTCTTTTTCACAGTCCAAGCCCAACATTCGGATCCATACAGAATGACAGGTATTAAGTATCAAGATATAATTAGATACCTAGTATATTGTAATTATATTATATCAAATTGAATGCAAATGCAAGCGAAATCACACCTTACGGCAAGCATAATTGTTCAATGTATCGGAAGTCTCTGTAACAATCCATCTTATCTGTTTAAATTTCAATTACCATTTAGGAGCTTGATTCCTTCATCAATACAATTGCGCTAATTACAAAAGCTCACAGTTCAAACTATGACTCAGTCCTTGAAAGCAGAATAGGTAATTGCCAAAAGTGTGTCGAAACTTAACTAAAGTGCTTGTCTTCGTCATAATGAAACTCATTCAAACTAGGTATTTCCAAATCTTATGAAATATCCGGCAATAACGTATCGGTTATTGCAATATGTTTATAAAATTGACAGACTCTAAGCTACTGTTATTTAGAATATTTTTCATTATAATAATATGGTATTTATCATCAATCTAGCTTGTTTTCGAAGTAGGTTGTGACTGAAAAGTTGTGTGGAAATTTTTCGTAATGGTTTCTTCATTTAGCCGAAAGACACTGCTTCATATGGGCCTCCCCAAGTGTCACCGGTCACCACAATGATCGGTCCTGTACATCTCGCATCCATCGGATTCCTGCGACCCTCACCAGGTCGTCGGTCTACCTTGTGATGTAGAAGGATAAGGTATGGGAACATATGAGTATTTATTATTTTATTTAAAATGTATGCATCACAAAAGTACAAAAGAGGACTTAATGCATTAAACATTCTCGTCAGCCAATCAAAAGTGGTGGAGAGATGAAGGTATATAAAAAAAGAAAGATTTAATAAATAAATAAAAAAACGAAAATATGGATATAGTTAACTATATTAATATAACATTCATATTTTATATTTCGCAACAGATTGGAGCCGTCCGAACATGAAATAAAGAAAATGAGCAAATGAAGTAAAAGGCACATAAATAAAGTAAGAGAGGAGAGGAGAGTGGAGATTCTGTTACACGCCTATGGTATAATCAATTTACAAACCACAGAGATTGAGCCCAAAATTATAAAATATCAGCAGAGGTTTTTTTCAAGTGAAAAGGTCAACAGGATCAAACCAATGGAATTTTCCAACTTTTAGAGAATGATTAAAAATCACAACTGAACGGTCAAAGACTTGAAAGCCTTGGAAACCTGAGCTACTTAAATGAAATGTTCTAATTATAATTCAATTGAAACCTGAATGTTTTCAATTAAACTATAGGTTTAAGGACAAGAAAATATGAGGTATTGTTCGAAAGACTCACTGCGGCCTGGCGCGTAGAGAGTAACAAAGGAATATGGGTGGGTTTTAGCCAGTGAAAGCTTGATATTTTCCTGAATTTATTTTATAATTTTACACCCAAAAAAAGGAAGTCGGCTTGTGGAAATGTGTGTAAGTATTCATATTTTTCTTGCTTTTTTTATGTAGCCTCTTTATTATAATGTGAATGTAAGAACACTGTAGACTCCACGAATTCTTGATTACTTCCTATTACGACTCACTTTTTTTAATATGATTATTTTTATTGTGCTTTTGGGTACAATATTATCTGGTCTATACTGTTCTTACATAATACCTATTAATACTGTAATATGGAAATATTGTAGGAACAACCATTTTTTAAAAGATTAACCATGGAGTTTCTTGCCTTTTCTTCTCCATGGGAAACTACCAATTTGGAGCCGTGCACTAGCTTCTGACGTTTTATAAGTGCCCATGTAGGCCTATGTGAAATAAAAAGACTTTTGTTTTTTTTTCATTTTGATTTTGATTGATGACTGACTATCTATCTATTTATATAAGAGGAGAAACTGACTGACTGACATATCAACTCACAGCATAAACTACTAAGACTAAAAGCATGAAATTTTGCACAAAGCTTCCTTTTATTTCGTAGGCAAGCAGTAAGAGAGGATTTTTAAAAATTCACTCCTTTTGGGGATGAAACAGGGGTCTAAAGTTTGTTTGGAGAAGCCTACTTTTACGCGGGGGAAGCCACTGGCAGAAGCTAGTCTTAACATATAGAGATTTCTGTTGAAGATCCTTAAACCTCAAAAAAACACGTTAAGAGGGACCCGAGCCGTCTGTCGTCAACAACATCGTTAAAAAGCTTATTGTTTTATCCAACGTAATCCAATGTAATGTTTGATAAAGAGGCAACGCGGAAAAAGGAAAAGAAACAACGCCTGAATGCTGTGTTAGCATTCAGTAATTCCATCATTCTACATGAATATTTCACAAAACTTGTTCCAGGAAATAAGTGTAAAAAATTTTTTTTTTTATTTTACAACTATCACACAACCCCATCTAGTCCCAAGCTAAGCAGAGCTTGTGTAATAAGTACTAGACAACTGATAAACATACTTATATATTTTTAAATACAAACATATAATAGATAAATTACACCCAGACACAGAACAAATGTACGTGCTCATCACACAAACATTGTCCTGGGTGGGAATCGAACCCACGACCTCCGGCGTAGCAGTAAGGGCCACTAACCACTAGACCAACAGGCTAGTCGCACGGTTTATAAATTATTGTTTTAATTTCTATAGAAATCTATACTTTATTCGCGATAGCATTACACTGTATATTAAATTATTCTGTACACGTA
Organism: Mythimna vitellina; assembly: GCA_949316375.1. Taxonomy (NCBI): domain Eukaryota; kingdom Metazoa; phylum Arthropoda; class Insecta; order Lepidoptera; family Noctuidae; genus Mythimna; species Mythimna vitellina. The sequence continues at coordinate 18,677,225 of OX438695.1, read as the reverse complement.
GATTGATGCTGAATTTATTATAATCAACTTATATACCAACTGTTATACTTAAATGAATTCATTTGAACTATCTTCTGAATTTATGAGGCTTTTAATTAAATAAATTAATTAGTTCTTACTTATACTAATAATGTCCATGTTAAAAACCTAGAAAAAGTTGGGGTTTTCCCTGGAACGTTTTTCATTACACTACATAATATTAGTTATTTATATTTGTATGAATGTTAAATAATTATCTTGTTGCCTTGTATTGTGTACAATTCATATGTTTTGTAAGAAGGAAACTTGTTGATACACCATTAAAAAAAAAAACAAAATTGTTTGAAATAAAGTCACGTTTATTTAAAAAAAAAAACCATTGGGTTTACCTAAGTGTTTAATACTTACAATAATCAAATGTTAAAATTTTATATTGAAACCATTATTTATTAAAATTGTTTGAATTTATCTCGGAAAATAAATGTTGTGCACACCATGCTTCTATGAACCTCTTTTGTCTAATGCTATCATGAATGAAGTATAGATAATATCCACAAGTTATCAGTGTTTCTTAAATAACTGCCCCCCTAGCCAAGTTACAATCGTTTCGTTCGCGCCGAACGCCTCGAGTAGGCTACGCCTCCGATTTCTTTGTTCTGACTACGTGACTGAGCGTTGAGATAACGTCAGAACAAAGGAATCGGAGGCGTTCGGCGCGAACGATACGATTGTAATTTGGCTAGGGGGGCTGGAGAAAGATGTGTAATAACATTATGATCACATAAGAACGGTTGTATGGAAATGTATCTCGAGTTGGTCGCACCGTAGGTCGCGACTGTCATTTGTAGATTTTTGACAGTCATTACGGATAAACTGACACCAATTTTGCCAACAGCGAATGTTTATCGATATGTTAAGTAATCGGTCTCGAAGGTGTAAAAAAGGATTTGGATGAAAGTTTACACATCGGTAGATCACAGCCTTGATATTGTCTCTTCACCACCCTAGGTTGACTGGTAGAGAATGCCTAAGGCATTAAGTCCGCCTTTGTACTTTATGTTGCATGAAGTTTAATAAATAAATAAATAAATAATCAGGGGCTCATGTTTGCTATTTTTATAAATTCATCATTCCAACACGATCCCATTGTCATTTTGCTAAAAGCTCGTAATCTGATAATTCAAAATGGTCAATCATTGATCGGTCAATAATCTTGTGGTAGAATGACAATATCGAGCTGTCTCGAGACAAATTAAAAGCAATGACTGTACAATTACTTTCTAATGGTAGGTCACTGATCAAAGGAACTGTCAAAATTTTGGCAATTATCCGCATACGTCAAATATTCATTTGTTATTATGTATGAGATTACCATTCTATGCCATTTCTTTCAATGGCGTGTCAGTGGTTGACCATTGGAAAGTCATAATGACACCATTATATTAGTAGATTACCAAACTTGGTCAAAATCAACAATTATGATGTCAACGACCATTCTGACACTCTTGTAATAGCAAACTTGAGGCCCAGGACGCGCGTTGGTAGGACATTTTAGTCATACATAGTTCTTGGCGAATCAGCTTGCAAAAGTTAATGCCTAATAAATAATAATCGAATCAAATAAATTGGCATTGAGCGTTCATAATTTCAAAATCAGTGAGTAAAGATCTTAAATCAGACATTACTGAAACGCTATTACATCTATTCACAGCTATTTTAAACATTAGATTTAATCACGTTACATTAAATTAATAGGAATCAGTTTCATCTGGCATTTGAAACACTGAGCTAACGAAGTTTGAAACGGGATAGTTGGTATTTCACCATTTTGTTCTTGGACATATTTCATGGGGTTTTACCATTTTTTGATGAAATCTAATAAAACTCGCATTATTTTGTAATACGAGTTCTACCATGGAAACAATGTGTCTCAAGCGGTATGCAATATTAATGACGTATTCGGACTTAAAACTGCTAATGAATGGGATGTCTATTTTTGTTTCAATCACTTTCACGTGGGAAATTTTATCTCTCAAATTACTTTTCTTCTCAGGGCGGCTACAAGATAAAATTTTCACACAGAAAGCTATTAAACCAAGAACATAGAGTTTTTATGTTAGAAGAAAGTCGTAGGTATACGTCATTGATATTGCTTGCCCTTTGAAATGCATAGTTTTTACGTTGGAACTCTTAATATGAAAAAAAAATTTTTATTAGTTGTCATGGTTATAAGTACTGCGATATAACAGAAAAAAAAAACAAAACACAAAGAAACCAATAAATACCTAATTTCAAAAAAAGAATAACATACCTTTAAGAGCTTCCTTTTCAAGGTACATTTTCATACAACCGCTCTTACGTGATTATGATGTTATTACACATCTTTCTCTAGATATTTTGGATACACAGCTATCTTGTGAATATTATCTAGGCTTCTATATAAATCAAAACATAAATTTGTGTAAAACTAATCTAGTAAATACCTATGAAAATCTACTATTTTACGTGAACTTTAGCTCTCTATAATGTACTCATATATTATAAATATAAAAAAAATACATCAATAGAAGCCTTGCACATTTAATCGAGATTTTGATTGAAGACAATTTTTATGAAAAACTTTTAAGGGTTTCAAAAAATCACGTATTTCCTGGAACAAGTTTTGTGAAATATTCGAGTAAATCACAGAATTACCGAATGCCAACAGAGTTTTTAGACGTTATCTCTCTTTTTTTGCATTGCCTCTTCTTCAAACATCGCGTTGGAATGCGTTAGATGAATCAACAAGCTTTTGATTACCGAAATTATAGACACAATAGAAAGACAATGAGAGGGCGAAAACGCCTGCGTTCGCTTGGGGTTTAATAAATTTAACCATGCTCGATGTTGATGATAGGCGTGTGGAAAAGGCCCCTTTTGTTATAAAGTTTATTTGAACTTATAATGCCAAGTCAATCCAAAGATATAACACTAGAAAGCAACCCGTTTTAAAAAAACGGCAATTTCATAGGTAAAGATCTATTATAATATAGTTATGGAATGCTGTAGGCATCGGTAGTTGGTAAATGAACTGATTCTATTATGTACTTTGAAAAGGGACGTGGTAAATAATAAAAAACCACTACAAGATGAAACCGGCATGTCCTAGAACCAAAAATTCGAAGACATTCACCAATCCGCACTAGGCCCGCGTGGTGGATTACGGCCCATTCCCTCTCCTAGAGAGAGGAGGCTTGAGTCCCAGCAGTGGGAACATTAGAAGGCTGATTATACTTGTAGCGACGTTTGTGGTGTCACATAAGAACTAATCCTGCATCGCGCAATTAAAGTTCTCCTCACGATTAGAACATATGGAACAGCCCGAAATCATCTATCGGGCAGTTGCCCACCAGACATAACACCCGTCTGGTCGGAGGATCCTCCCTTTTCAACGGAGTTTGGTGGGACTTTACACTCTGTTCAGCTTACCCCCAAATGCTTATGCTTATGCTTACTATAAGATAATGTTTGATGATTTTTTGTTTCGAAAAACACATCTTCCTTATAAGAAAATGTGGTGATATAAGTAAAAAAGTGGTCCAATCAATTCAAAAGTCAGGTGACATTTTACTACAAAAACTAATTATATCTCACTCCGGCATCGAATACTGTTAATCGTGTTATGATTAAGGCTAGCTATAAAGACTATTACCGACATTATAATCTGTCTGGCAGTTAGTTTAGCGAGAAAATTGCTCTCGTGATTGTGTGTGGCCACAAGACTAGCGGTTTGGAGAAGTATTTTTTATCGACTCGGTACCAGTATCTAAATGCTAAACAAAAAAAAAATGAAATAATTTTATAGATTTTGGACACTTATCATGAATTTTATTGTATTGTATTTTTAATTTTTGACTATATGAATTTTATTTTATTGTATAAATGAATTGAATTAATAATACTTAATATGATTTTAATGGAATAATTATTTATATTTTAAAATTAATTATGTAATTATGTAGTAGAATAAATGGCTATTTTATTTTATTTTATTTATTTATTACCTGTATCTATGTATTTGGGCTGCTGGATTGTTGTGAACCCGAAGGGTAACTGATCGAATACAGGTCGTGCCCGAGTCATCGACGGTGACATCGAAGTAAAACTGTAGGAGCCCAGTAGAGTCGAAGCCTACTGGGGCCATGGGTTGACTTCCGAAAAAGAAACCCGTGGTCCTAGAACGCAAGGACAAAGACGGAACACAGTGGTTTTGGTCAGTAAAAGTCTGACACGCCCTCACGCTCCGCCCTAAAGCGCGAGAAGTCATTGAATAATTTCCCACATTAAATTTTATTTTTTACTCAGGTGGGTTTTAGTCAGTAAAAATCCCAGACTCCCTCTCATTCCACTCAGAGCGAGATAAGTTTTTTAGTGAATTCTCCATCTACATGAATGCTATACGAATAATCATGGTGCTGAAAATAGGGCTTTTAGTGTCTTACGGGAACTGTCAAAGTAGGTGAGTACTTAAAAATTCTTTGATTTTATCTAAAAGAATAAAGTCGATAACAAAACCATGATACTTATTTTTATGTAGTTAACGTTAAAGCACTTTTTAATTTGGCATTGGTCTTAAAATTCAATGACCAAAAGTAATTCCACTTTTAAGAGTGTATTATTATTAATTATGTAGTCAGTATATAGTTTTAATATAAAACGGAATTTTTAATTAATTTTCTAGCATTAAGTACCTACACCAAAGACCCTTTTTTATTTTTAGTTCTTACAGTCCATCCAAAGGTTGTCTTGAAGATATCGCTGCCAACGATAAGCCGGCCATTGTACCCATATAATTAATTTAGTGTAAAATTTTTATTATGGTTTTGGTTTACCATACAGTATATTCTATTATATTCCTTCTTACTCATCACAACCATGACGTAGATACAAAAATAAGTCTTCCAAATAAAATGAATGTTCTAAAATCGCTTCGTTCATCGTCCCGCTTACTCTAAAGCCCCAAAACACCGGCTCTGGTACATTACATCATATGATTGCGGGGCAGAGCTGTATGGACTCACGGCCCATTCTCATCTCTCATATAACACTTTACCTAATAACTTTATAAAAAACTCTGTACTAAAATAATAAACTTTTTATTGCGGAAGTGGGTAAATTGTGGATTTAAAATTTACCAACCCGCACTGGGCCCGCGTGGTGGATTACGGCCCGTTCCCTCTCCTAGAGAGGAGGCCTGAGTCCCAACAGTGGGAACATTATAAGGCCGACTATGCTATGCTATGCTAAATTTAGGATGATGAAGAAATATCTATTTAAAAAAAAGTACATTGGTTCTAGAATCAGGAACTTGTTTACAAGTGTTTTTAATAAAATAAAGTACGAATAAAGAACGCAGGGGTAAACAGAAATATTATTTTTTTATATTTGAAGGGAATTTTCATGTTATTTAATACTTTTCCCAGCATTTAAGTTCTCCTATTTATTTACTAGCTCCCATAAGGACGCAGCGATGCTTTGCCAAAACGAGGCATACCTACAACGTGTCTTTCAGGCGATCTGCTCAATGGTGACATCCGGGCGTTTCTTCCGCCTTAATCAGTTACAGGGACCTTCCGAATTTACCATGTCTGGTGAGGACCTGCATCATGCAGAAGGTGAGGACGCCGTCTCGCCTCTCTAGCCACTTCTTAATGACCCACTTACCGCCATGATTACGACGCGCCTAAAATTAAATAAAGTGAAAATCATAATCAAAATGTTGTTCCTATTAACCCCAAGCTTTCCTATTTACCCTGTTTGTCCTAATATTAATATTTAGTTAAAATATTTAGGGCATAATAGACGTGGTCAAAATGGCTGCCAGTCATAAATGGGACAAGGCGGGCGGTTCCTGCTTTTTAACCGACTTCAAAAAGGAGGAGGTTCTATGTTCGGCTGAATGTATGTTCACCGAGAAATCGGTGAACATACGTCAATTGTGGACCGATATGGAATTTTTTTAAATTAAAATGTTATGCTTTCAAGATGGTCCCATATAAATATTGTTATGATCTGGTCATGAACTTCGAAGAAATGGAACAGAACTCCTCATGAATCAGCCAGACATGGAACACAGCAGAACTGTCGTAACAAGTAAAATTGCTTTATTTATACGTGTAGCCGATGACTGACTGAAAGAAGAGGGGGAATATATCGAACTGATCTGATGATGAAGCCTGAAGTTAGGCACCGGAACTTTGTAATAAATTAATGTGATCTAACCGTGTTTGGTATTATTAGAATTGTCATGAGATGCACTCTGGCTATAAAGTATTTAAGTATGGCGGAGGGGTACTTTTTAGTGGAGGTACCATAACTAAAAGGTGTAAAATAAAAAACTTTAAAAAAAATACAACCGATTTCTATGTAAAAAAAACACTGAAAAGTGCAAAATAACTTTAATTTCGAAAGTCGGTGTTAAATAACGAATAGACAATTCTATGATATAGAAACACCGACTTCCGAAATTAAAGTTATTTTGCACTTTTCAGTGTATTTTTTTTACATAGAAGATGGTTGTATCTTTTTGTATTATACATTAGATAAACCCAGTTAGACGGCAAAACCTAAATTTCCAAACTGTAAGAGGCAATGGAAAGGAATGTTTTTGAATGTTTGCTCGCAGACCGGAGAGATCTGTATTTATGACAGCGTACAGGAAGACTTGACGACTGCTCGGGAGTCCGCTGGATGTAAGACGTACAGGACCGATCGATGTGGCGACACTTGGAAGAGAAATATGTCCAGCAGAGGAAGCCTTTCGACCGAAATAACTATAATGACTTCTCTGCTTTACTCTTACAAGAATACGAGCGTGAACTGAGCGCGAGCGTGAAGGTGACGTATATATCCATGCCACGATTTATTTTCGCTGTAATTAGTAGCTCAAGTAATTATAATTAGTTGGAATATTATGTGGATTAGTGGCTTCCTTTAATTAAGAGAATACATATAACTTACATAATTATTAATCAAATTACTAATTTGGTATCTAATACACCATTCAGAGACTTGATGAATTCTTTATTAGTTGTTCCTGTTTATGGAAATTGCTCTCTGAAGCGTATGATTAAAATAGTTTTCAGCAGACGGTAAGTTTTCAGGAAAATTAGAAGTAGGAGACTGAAATAATTACTTACTGCTTGTAGCACGTATACAATCAGAATCATGGACATTTTTTTTAAGGTAGGAAATCATCCAATAACTTCTCCCGCTCTAGGGTGTCATTAAAACCACGCCTATGTTCCTTCTTTACCTTCGCTTTCCAGAACCACGGGCTTCCCATTTAGAAGTGAACCCATGGCCCCAGTAGGCTTTGGCCCTGCTGGGGCCCTACGATTTTGCTGACATCTCTTTAATGCACGCATGCAACACTAGGGGTCGGTCCGGGTGGTGACCAGACGGCCGGACGGCGAGCTACCCATTGCTCGTCGTCCGTAAGCCCATAATCATAGCCTGGATTGTGACTAGATTCTTATATTGGTAGTATTGTAATACAGAAAATCTAGTGAGAAATGGTCATTATTAACAGACGGGCTGATTATAGACAAGACTGATGACAAAGAAAAAAATAAAGAAAAACTTTTTGTTTGCCGGAAAAGGCGCAAACTTAAAACTAACATATTCCAAACATTTTCCAAGACAGTAACATAATTAAAAATTAAATATATGCGCCACGTCTTAGCAAAACGGCCGTACGCTCAGCATAATGCCGTCTCCACACGCAAAATGCGATGAAAGAAAAAAAAGAGAAAAAAGGAAAGAAAAATATGATGAGGCCACAGCGCTGGTTTTCAGCGTGGGCCGGTGACGTTATCGACTAACAGACGTCGGCAACGGTATAGGAAAGGGTTTTGCTCTATAAAATTGTGACCAGATAGTTTACACATACTTTTTTTCATTGACGAATCGAGATGGCTAGTTTTGACAGAAACGATGCTCCACCTTTACATAGTGGACATCCCACCCATACGCACAAAACGTTTTAGGAACACATCCATTGTGCGTACAGCTAAGGAGTCGAATTCCTTGCCGGAAACTGTGTTTCCTGATGTCTACAACCTGAGGGTCTTTAAGTCAAAAGTCATCATTTTTATTAATTTATTTGTTTATTAAAACTTTATGCACTAGTAAGAAACACTGTACAAAGGCGGATTTAATACCTTAGGCATTTTCTACCAGTCGACCTTAGGGTGCCGCAGAAATATAACATGGTAGGTGCAACATAATGGTAAACTAGATTAGAAATACAATATTAAATACCATCATCGATAATATCATTAATTATAAATAAAATGTAGTCTTCATGACAATAGAAAAAAATATGTTAGCTACAACAAACTCACAATCACTAAGAGAGTGCGAAAAACATGGTACAAAAATATAATAATCTAATCGTATGAGAATATTTTCGTAGAAAGTGAATTTAAATGAGTTTGACACAGTGCAGACGATAAGATCGTCCAGGGAAGCGAACCTGTTACATCGAACAATGGGCCGATAGTTTCCGCCGTTTAGATCTTTATCTTTTATATAAGGCGTAACAGAGAAATAACATCAGAGCAAACATATATATAGGATTAATGTTTTTATTAGGCCTTTGTTTAGTCAAACATGCAAGATTTTTATAATTCATACGTTTTATAATGAACCAAGGTCGCCGACATAGCCCGAAAAATCGCCAAACTAAAGTGGCAGTGGGCAGGGCACATTGCTCGTAGAACGGATGGTCGATGGGGCCGAAAGGCCTCCCACAAGGTGGACCGACGACCTGGTGAGAGTTGCGGGAGTGCAGTGGATGCGAGACGCACAGGATCGGTCGTTGTGGCGTCGCTTGGGGGAGGCCTGTGTCTAACAGTGGACTTCTTTCGTCTGAAATGATGATGATGATAATGCGCAAAAGAAAAATATATGTTATTCTTCTGCTTATGAAAAATATATGTGATGCTTGTAGTAATTGTTTGACATAAATGAGCATGACAGTTGAAAGTTTGTGATGCTCACTCTAATGTCTCACTGATGGCGGAGCGTGTTTAGGATCAATCGGTTCCCTTCAAAATGGTTGAGCTGAGTGGCGCTGATAAACGCGTCATCCGTGAACGGGCGCTGTCAGCTCAGATTGGTCATCTCTTAGCTGCCAGTGGGTTATTTTAATTTATATATTTAGATTTTTTTTTTTCTTTCTTTACAGTGTTCTTACATAATAGTAGCGACAAAAAACATGTAACAGAGATATTTGTAATTAATAACATGATTGAAAAGAGTGTCCATGGAGTTTCTTGTACATTCTTCTCCATAGAGATCTACGCTTTGGAATGTGCAATTAGCATCATTTTTTTTTTACTGACTGACTTCTTGACAATACCAAAGTGCCTGTAAATAGTTTATTTGAAATAAATACTTTGATTCTTGATTAATAGATAGTGCATTCAAAACATAATACAGCTAATTTAGCAAGATAAGGAAAAACCGGTCAAGTGCGAGTTGGACTCACTTACTGAGGGTTCCAAACAAACTTACTTATGAAAACAGTTCGATTCCCGAATTGAGTTACGAAGATTTTTTCGAATCGCAAAAAAAGTTTTGTTTTGTGACGTAACTACAAATTTACAAGTTTTCAGATTTTTCCCAATACTTGTACTATGAGACCTTGCTTCATGCTAAAATTCAGGACTCTAGGTCAACGGGAAGTACCCTACGAATTTTGATTTCCTTGAGAGTGTCGAAATATACGTTTTTGTGTTTTTTTGTTTAAACAGCTGTATCTTTTTTCTCGTTAACTCAAAAGTTTGATTTTTTCACAGCTTCAAGGGTCTGCCAACCTGACAATATAGTTTTAATTTCAACTCGATACCTCCACACGTTCCCGAGATAAAGGGTCTTGACAGATAGACAGACATACAGACAGATGGACAACAAAGTGATCGAATAAGGGTTCCGTTTTTTCCATTTGAGGTTCGGAACCCCAAAAATCTTGAAGATAGGCATCTTAATTACTTTTATCAATTAAAAACCGCATTAAAATACATGCAATCGTTGGTCAGATTATTCTACAAGCAAGGTTTTACCGTTACAGTATTTTAATTTTATAATCAAATTTGTAGATTTTTAGTAAATCGCTATTATAGCCATATACTAAAAATCTTCAGGTTTTACAAGCATTGTGTCGATTCATATTTCAAGAAGGAGATATGGATAGACACATAGACACAATGCTTGTAAAACGTGAAGATTTTTAGTGTATCGTTTATGTACTTTTTAATGCAATATTGACCAGTCTACACTGTCCTTACATAGAAAGAAAGAAAGAAAGAAAAACAGTTTATTCGCGCGAAATGACGCAATCTTAAAACTAAACATAACATAACATAATATCTACTTATGCTGTAATATGGAAATATTGTAACAAATTTTTTTTTTAAAAGAGTAACCGACCAATTTGGAACCGTGCACTAGGTTCTGATGTTTTATAAGTGCCCATGTAGGCCTATGTGAAATAGAGAGTGACCGCACTTTAGGTCCTGGAGGACTCCAGGACCTAAAGCGTGGTCTGAAGTGTACTTGGGTACTATGTTAACCAGACAAACATAACGCATGTATTCCTCGTTTATGGCAGTAAGTCCCATCTTTGAGGACTGGCTTGAAAGATAAGACGGCGTCCTAACCTTCCGCATGACGCAGGTTCTCACTGAATACCGTAAGTTCGGGAAGTTCCTGCACCGGATTCGTCACCATTGTGTGGACATCCCGGTGGACACGGTTGAGTATACGGCAGAGGTCTGCCCCGCTTAGGTAGAGCACCGCTGTATCCTCGTGGGGTGATCGGCGTCAACGATCTCTCACGCCGGGCCCTGGTACAGGTCATGGTTCGGAGCGAGGAGGAATGGCAGGCGGTCACCTACTTCTGCGAAGCAATAATGCTAGCAAAGTAGGTGGCCTCACGCGAGAGAGAACGGCCCTCATGCCCTAGCCGCCGGGATCCCGATCCCGATTTCCAGCCACCGTAGGTACGGGCTTGAGGACGGCGAGCAATGGGTAGCTGGCCGTCCGACCGTCCGGTAAACGTCCGGACCGAGCCCAAGTCGTCAACACGTGCCACAAGATGTCACCTAAACCAGCCCAGTAGGGTCAAAGCCTACTGGGGCCGTGGGTTGCTATATACGGACGCTTTAGTGGATATTCAACGAACAGTCCTGTACGTCTCTCATTCATCGGATTCCCGCGACCCTCAGTAGGTCACCAGTCTACCTTGTGCTTAGCCTTCTAACGCTGCGCCTTCTGGTGCGCGGTTGCCTTTCCAGAAGCTTTCGGCCCAATCGACCATCTGTTTTAAGAGCAATATACTCACTACCACTTTAAGTTTGACGATTCTTCGGTTTATTTCCGGCAACCTCGGTCCTCTTGCGGATATCTTCATTCCTGATGCGATCACGCAATTAAACAGGTGTCGTGGGCATGTATACATATATTCCTAACATAACCTCAGACTTCGAGTTTCTACTAATAATTTCCTTAAGGAAATATCGATAAGCAAACATCTTATGAACAACGCTGGATATTGACACAACGTATTGGTAAACAGTGTTTGCTACACACATTCTGTTTTCCTTTCCGTGTACCATATAATAATATGTATGATCAATATTTGTTTCTGTGTCATGTATGAAGGTAGGAGGGCTAGGGTCTAACCCATCTTCCTTGATGTGTTAAAATGTCAAACGAGAAAGAGGGATGGAGCTATACACCCTACATAGCTCCATCAATTTAACAGTTCGGGTAAGGTCGTCAAATGGCGTCGCGTTTAGAGCTTTTGGTAAGGCATTTGATCTTGACACAGCGGTTATACCACTTGATGCTACTTAAGTTTGTTAACGCGGCGTCCTATTTGTACCCCGTGTGTCCCATCCGTGTACCCCATGTGAATGCGCAGCGATCTGATGCGATTTACGTGAATTCAACGCGACGCGGCAGCTTTGTTCTTCCTCTTCTTAGTTGTACACTCTTGGTGAAGTGGTCGTGGTCATGGATCGTCTGGTTAGTTGGTTGTGCTTTTTGCGAGACTTCTCCATCTATCTCTATTCATGACACTGCGTGTACATTCAATGAGGACACTTCGAAGATAATTTAATGAGGTCTATCCATCTGGTGGGTGATCAACTTCGAGAACATTGACCCTCTATTCTTCCCTGTACCACTAGACGTTCCAAGGAGCTTTCATTGTGGATGATATGCCCTAACATCTTAAAGATTCGCAGTTTCACAATCGATGAAAGTCTTTGTTTGATGCAAAGCTCTTTCAGAATGGAAACGTTAGGCTCTGTTCTACGTGCGCGTGAAATCACCGCAGCAATTTATTTAAAACCAACCATAACACCTCAAGAGTTAGCAAAAATATCAAACCAACTTATCGCGTCCGCTACGCTTCGGTTACGTACCGCAATAGTGTCAATAAAATTGTTTGTTCCGATCGCACCGCTTCACCTCACGTTCGCGTTGATTCGCCTGTGCAACGCAGAAGGCTCCTGTAGACTAACGCAACGCAAAATACAACAACGAAGCGACAGTCATTCAGAAATTAATTAACCTCCTTCTGAGAAGTAGTAAGTCGAGTGAAGGAGATGGCCGCAACCGTAGGGAAGAGATATCCTCATGCATCAGCCGCTGCAGAAGAAGACACCCCAGGATGATTTTGGACAACGAGCAATGGTTAGTTCGCCATCCGGTCGTCAGGTAAGGACCAAACCCAATTCGACAGCGCGTAACGTTTCACACGCGCCTCAAGGAGATATCAGTAACGAAAGAGTAGGGTCGATGCCTGTTTGGACTGCGGGAACATTCGAAAGAGAGAATATCGCTTTAGAACGCAAAGGGCAACTGCCAAAGTACGTCTCATGGCGATTCAAATAAGTCCAAACACGGCTAGGTTACATTGATTAATTACGGAGTTCCAGTGCCTACCTTCCGGCTCTATCATCATCATCTGATAACTTATATGATACCGTTTTTAACGTAACTATACGTATACATAAATGAATGGTTCTGAACTTTATTTGAGTGGTCATAGTCGCTTAACTATCTTCATTGTGATATCTATGAGAGTATGAAGTTCCGTTGACCATTTCTGGTTTTCATTATTAGTTCCACTTCATCAAATGATACTTTTTGACTGTAAATACTTAAGTTCTCGATGAAAATACCAAAATCACTATATAGCTGCCTATAATATTTGAGGAGTTCCCTCGATTCTTCATAGATCCCATCATCAAAGATGATGATGATGATCTATAGATTAAAAAAAAATGGGACCAATCTGAAAAAATATCCTGAAAAGAAAAAAAAATTGCAAATCGGTCCATTAACGACGGAGTTATGAGGTAAGAAACATAAAAAAAATATTTATAAAACAAAAAATACAACCGAATTGATAACCTCCTCCTTTTTTTTGAAGTCGGTTAAAAATCATTCAAATCCATTGAGCCGTTCGAGTGTGAAGGAGTTATCAACCTACATACGAACATAAAATTTGTTGCTTGTAAAATATTACTGTGCTTGTAATTAATAAGGTTTATTAAAGTAGATTTTACATTTGAGATAAATTATAAATCTGCCAAAAACATTCGTCGAGGTCCCGTTCTCCCGGATTATCAGAAAGCGGTTAAAACTCGAGGTGCTCAACAAAATTGTATTATTTCATTTATGAAACTTATTAACTACCACAATTTTCTTTTGAACCTTTAGGTTTTAACAGAAACGTGAAACGCAAAATATGGATTGAGATTCCGTGAGGCTTGAAAAATGACTAAAAGGCCTATTACACTACGCGATATTCAACTAAGACTGTCTGAATATCGAGTAGTATAATAGGCGTTTTACGATTTTATGATTCTTCATGTAGCACTAGAGAAATGTCGAGCTTCTGTGTGTCGCACAAGCGTGCATTCGAAATAAGATGAGTCGCAGTATAGTTTTGTCGCACAGGCGTTAATCGCACATCCATTTGTCGAGCTCACGTAGTACACTGCTGTCAGTTAAAAAAATAAAAAAAATAAACAAAGAATATTGTCCAAATTAGAATAGAGCTGTTACCCAGCAATACCCAGAATGCAAATCTATGTCACATGGTAGCTTTTTTATTGCGTTTAACCCCGGGGCGTCCCGGGGTATTATTGTTTCGTAATCGCGCGTTTTTACGGAAATCAAAAAAAAAAAAAATTTTTTCGATTCTTCTAGGAAAAAACAAAGATATACCAACATTTTCGGCAAAAAAAATTTCGTACAAATATGCGTAAAAAACGACAATTAAGCGTTTTTCAATGTCATTTAAGTTGTACAGACGTAGGTATACTGTACAATCGGCCTTTGACGTAACTAGATTTAACTTCATAAAAATAATTATACTATGAAGACATGACTGAAAAGACTTTGTATCCAAGCAACAAGCCTTAATCAAAAGAATAAATGACACAACTAAAATATAATTTACATTTTTTATGGAGTCGAGTTGGAATTTGAAATCTTAATTTCAAATTAATATCATAATTCTAATAGTAATATTTAGGATAGTTTACTTTTTCTGCATTTTGTGGGTAACAAACGGGCATGATTATTTTTACTTGACAAGCAAATATTGGCAAAATATACGCAGCTAGTCTATTTACCTACAATGAGCTCCAAATAAGAATAGGATCGATTGCCATGTTGTGACGTCACGTCATACTGTCAAATCAAAGAATTAGTTTGGTGAGCAAAATAAGAAATTTTTAAAATTTTATTTATTTACGATCTGTGAACGAAAAAAGTTTAATCAGAATCCAGTTCTTCAATCTTGCTTATCTCTGAGTTCATCAAATTTGCCTAATTTCTTGCGATTTGACAGTTTGACGTGACGTCACAAGATGGCAATCGATCCTATTCTTATTTGGAACGCATTGTACATATTATTATTAGCATCATCCTTAGCCTTATTTTACCTAGCGTTATTACGTGCCTAAGCTTTCTGTAATAATAAATAAAAAAAAGAATTCTAAATGTTTATTTTTATCTGTCTACCCACATGATAAGGAGTTCTGCCCCCATTCCTGTCAGTGATAGCTGACCTTCACCTCTTTCCATCAGATTTGCCCACTATTCATAGCGTACCCTTTTGATATACGAGATTACGCGCCCTTATCCACCGATCTTCAATCATACGAAAAGCCCTTTTGTGTTTCGTTAAAGAAATTATTTTCGCTTGGCAAGTTAAATTGTGAGTGATCATAATTCGACCTCGACTTCACGGGGCGTAATCTAATCTATACCTAGTTTGTTTGTGCTTCCCGTGTGGGTAGTTTTATTTACTTTTCTTAGCCGAGTAGATTATAGGACGGGAATAAAACGTATTTGTGTGATCCTAAAAGCTTTTCCTCATAGCCTGTTGTTGAAAATCTTTGAATTAGATGGATTACTTTATAAGAACCCAATTAAGATAAAAGTTCAAAGAATCACTATATAAGGGTTCCGTTTATTCCATTTGAGGTACGGAACCCCAAAAATCTTGAAGATAGGAATCTTAATTACTTTTATCGATTAAAAACCGCATTAAAATACATGCAATAATTCTGATCGTTTGTCAGATTATTCTCCAAGTTTGATTTTTTCACAACTTCAAGGGTTCGCAAACCTGATTATATAGTTTTCATTGTTGTTAAATGGACAACAAAGTGATCCGTTTTTTCCTGAAAATAGGACAAAGCCACAAAGTTTTCCACAATTTCTACAAACAAACATTACTTGTGTAACTGCCACAACAAGACTAGCCAGTTTGTTAGATTGACATACACTTTGAATGATACAAGTTAATACAAGGGAGCAGTATTTACGTTTGTGGGTACTTTGAGTTCAATCAAATGTCAATCATCGTAATATGCTTTCTTGACGTTTCATTTATCTGCGTCTTGTAAAGGTGACAGAATGACAGATGTTTAACAGACTATAATCTTGTTAGGTTAATAAATTATTATTTTACCAGAGTTTGTGTTATCATCACTGCGTAAGACTAATGGTCGTGTTTAAGTTAAATAATAAAAAAAAACGGGGTAAATAGAAATACAGGGGTAAATAGAAACACGGCTACGGGATTGTATGAAAGAGTCACCGGTGCCCTGAAACGAAAAAGGCAAGACCACGAGTAGGTTTTAGTAGTAAAAGTCTGACAGTCCATTTGGAGAGGAAGGGGTGAATAGAAACAAAACTTTAAGGAGATTTTTACGTTATTTGTCAAATTAATACTTCCATATTTCTTAATAAAATGTAATAAAAATAAATGCTATGTTAAAAATGAATCATAAGTCTTGACTTGACCTCTGCATTCCGGTCAATTTATTTATTTTTTTGACAGATTAGAATGCGAATATCCTTTAATTATACTTGACACTTGCCCTTCCATTCTTAGATGGAAATTAAGATCTTCATTAATAAACGTGGATCAAAGACGTCACACATTTTCCAGAGAAAAAAAAATGTCAAACTTAAACTTCGTAAAATTTATACCTATATTGTATTGTATTGTGTATTTATACCCCGGAGCCCTGGAACGAGGGCAAAGAAAAACCAGGAGTGGGTTTTGGTTAGTAAAAGTCTGACACGCCCTCCCGCTCCGCCCGAGGGCAGGAAATGTCATGGGATGATTTTCCACCTCAAAAAAAAGAAAATATTCAGATCCAACCAGATTTTAGTGTATAATATCAGATAATCGCAGGTACTAATTTGAGGCAGACGAACCCTACCAGATCCCAGACCTTACCTTGAACATCTTAATAAGATCAGATTTCACGACAAGTTAATAATAAACGTAGGTAAGAAAACTTATTTAGCAGCAGACTACCTTGGCACGAAAGCCTATCAATGCTTGCCTAAGTAAACACGATGTAATTATGTTACAACTGAAATAGACTAACACCTTTACTGAGATCAAATTTTGATATTTAAAGGACTTGCTACAGATTTGATTATGAATGGGTGAGTGCCGAAAGTGCAAAGGGGACTAATATATACTGGAAACTTTGATTAATGTACTGTCAGTGGCTTCCCTCATGCGAATATAGAAAATTATCCCCAATGAACTTACTCCCGGGATACAAACGTATCTTCGTTCAGTTTTTCCATTACTAACCCAACTTTTTTGTCCTTTTCTTTTATTTCCGTTTCTGTCTTTGAAATAGTGTAACATTCAGTATGTGTGTATACAGGGTGTCTCTGACATCGACACACAAACGAATACCACGGATCCAATATATGGTTCTAGACCCCCCAGTAGTGGAATTTTTCGTCGGTTATTTCCCAATTAAAAAAAATATCTTCATCTTTGTAGCGACATCTATGGCGTCACATAAGAACTAATCCTGCATCGCGCAATCAAAGTTCTCCGCGCGATTAGAACATATAGAACAGGCCGAAATCATCTATCGGGCAATTGCCCACCAGACATACCTAACACCTGTCTGGTCGGAAGATCCTCCCTTTTCAACCGAGGTTTGCGGGACTTTACTCTCTGTTCCGTCTACCTCTAAACCTTTTTTAATTTAATCCGTATAAAATCGTTATTTTAACATTTTTAGTGAAAAAAATTAATGAATTACTTCTAAAACTAAAAATGCCATCGGGATAGATTAGAATAACGATTTTATCTATCCCGATGACTTTTTAATTATTTTTTTTTCTTTTTACTAAAGGTATCATAGAGATTGGTTAGAATAACGATTTTACACAGTTTAAATAATTTAAAAAAGTACAAATAAAAAAAAAAGACTTAGGAAATAGCCGACGAAAAATTCCACTACTAGGAAGAGTCATCTCAACGCTCAGTTACGTGGTCAGAACAAAGGAATAGGAGGCGTGGCCTATTCAAGGCGTTCGGCGCAAACGAAACGATTGTAACTTGGCTAGGGGGGCAGATGTAGTTATTTCCGTAAGATATTGCGTAGTATTTATAAGTGACCCAGTTATTCATCAACCCAATATTTTTACACATACGAGGCAAAAACAGCAGAGCTAGATACATATTTTTTTATAAGTGGTTGTCCAAAAACCCCTCACACGCGATATGTGCCTGGACGGCAAATCGCTTTAAAAGCGCGGGTCTTGAGAACTTAAATGGTAGGACCATGGATCTGGTCTGATGATGGAGTCGGATAGTGACCATAGGATAACCCAAGAATGCAATAAGATAACCCAATCGTATTTGAGCTCTATAAAACAGTCTTGATAAGTACTTTACCGAACGATAAAGCTATCATTCCACTGGTGTATCATTGACAGTATCATTAGCATGTTGCTATGACCATTACATATGTTCTGTTTACAAGAATCCATGCAACATACCCTTTGCTGATGTTAAACTTAGTATGCTAAGCAGTTACATGTAACAAAAACGATTTATATATGTGGAAAACGTGCCTACCTACTTCAATACTACTAAACCATTAAGTCTAGCCAGTAACCGACAAACACCATAGTTGGCCATTTGTATTCATAAAACATCAAGCGGTAAAGATTTCTAGAAAACTCTTACACCGGTTTATGTAAGAATGAGTCATCGTGCCCCATTCAGAATCGTAATGGACAGAATAAGGAAGGAAAGTACTAGCGCCAGTAGCTAGGATAAATAATGATGCATGCTGCGTTGTAGACTGTCTTGCAGATGAGTTCGGCTTTTTGTTAAGTTGCTATTGAATATGTATTTGGCCAATAAGTGTTAGTAAAACCAGTAGCTCGCTGTTTTAACTTTGAGTGCAGTTTCCGAATACTAAGTAATTCTGTTTAACTGATGGGGCCATATTGTGTGAGTAATAATAGATTATGATAAATGTCGGCACATCCATGACCATGACAAATTGAGTAGCACTGAAGTTGTATGTTTAAAACGGTTAAATAATAATGTACTTTTTTGTAAAAAGTATTTAATTTTTCAATTTTTTGTTGTCGTTCCCCACAACTTTTAATGGATGACCCAGTGAGGGTTGCGAGAATCTGTTGGATACTAGACATATGATGTTAAAATAAAAACATTTTATTCTCTGTCTTCTATGAACGGTATCTTCAAAACCTTTATACAAGTAATGTCCCTTAATATTCCCCGGAGATAGGTTAGATTTAATCCGCCTATTTCTATTCCTTCTTCCTCTTCTAATTACAGGCGAAACTCCTGCATGGTGCGAGCGTGTAAGGACTTTAGTGTTCTTTGTAAAAAGTTCCCTTTTGACCCGTTTACTATTAAAACCTATTCGGCACGCACTCAGCTGAATGCGGACTTTTTCAAAAGTGCAGTGCAGTTAGTAATCGTAAGTTTTCTATTACTTTACGTGTTTCTACCCGTGAGAACCTGTAATTGGTTCAATGTCTCTTATAATACTATTGTTATAGCTGTTGGTTCTAATATGATTAAATAAATCAAAGTCAAAGTCGCAGTCAAGCACTGGTTTATATCAATTAAAAAAAAAAAAAAAAGTCAAAGTTAAAAAGTTTTTTATTTTACATAGGCCTACATGGGCACTTATAAAACGTCAGAAGCTAGTGCACGGTTCCAAATTGGTCGTTTCCTATGGAGAAGAACCGGCAAGAAACTCCATGGTTACTCTTTTAAAATAAATAATAATAATAGAATAGTAATAGAAGCTAATACAGCTAAGGTTAGGTTACGTTTATCCGACCTTGGGTGGGTTTCAATAAGGACTTATGGTTTGAAGAGATTATTTATTTATATATACTTTATTGCATACCAAGATTAAAAATTTACAAATTGAAATCCTATCTAATAAAAACATACAATTGGCGTCCTTATCGCACTCGACGATTTCTTCCAGGCAACCCAGAATAGATAAATATTGCCTGGACACATAATGGGATTGCACTTGGTGTAAATATAAAAGTGAACAAAACTTCATAGATTACGGAATTATATCACTCTCACAAGTGCCTAGATATTGTAGCTACCTATCAAATAACCGAAGATTAATGTCAATGTTTCCAGTCTACAGTGTCTCAAGACGAAAGTCTATGACCAATGCGTGTTGTCACTGATGGCATATGGCTCCGAAACGTAGTCGCTTACAATGGGGCTCATCAGAAGGCTTAAAGTCACTCAAAAGGCAATGGAAAGGGATGCTCGGAATTTCCTTGCGTGATCACATCAAAAATGTTATATATTATAATAGGCATGTTTGTCGTAAATAAACTCTTTTTCTTTCTTTCTTTTCTTTCATTCTAAATCCGCAGGAGAACCAAGATAACAGACATAGCCCAAAGAATTATCAAACTTTAGTGGCAGTGGGCAGGGCACATTGCTGGGCACATTGCTACATGGGGACGAAAGGTTCTGGAATGGCGACCACATACATTGGAAGGCTTCCACAAGGGGGACCGATGACCTGGTGAGAGTCGCGGGAATCCGATGGATTCGAGACGCACAATACCGGTCATTATGGCGACACTTGGGGGAGGCCTATGTCCCAAACAGTGGACGTCTTTCCTGAAGAAGAAGAAGAAAGAAGAGGGCTGAAATGATGATGATAAGTGTAGTAATGGATTTACTATCGGGTTCAAATATACTCTAGTTTCTTACAGCCTATTATATAATGATGTTACAGTGAAGACCGGTATAACTGTTCCGGGTCTATTCTCTTTTCGCAATAAGGTTACACAATTAATTGTCACAATTTGACAGGTGTCTAAACCCGACGACTCAGTGCTGCCACCTGGTGAACGTCATTTTAGAAAACCTTCATACTTGCAAAACGTGGTTTTGACCAATGTACTGTTTTGACTGTGTGTGAATCATATACACACGTTTAATTGAATGTGTTTATAATGTCGAGAATGCCCAAAGCGCCCTCTCACTCCACCCTAAGGCGAGAGAAGTTATCAGATGGTTTCTCACTTCCAAAAAAAGAAAATATATCGTAAAAATGGTTTTTTTGGTCTGATTTTCGTATGCTACTGCTGGTAGACTACCGTAAGATAAAATTTAGCCACGAAAGCCATATCAAGTATAAAATTGTCATAACCTAACCTTACCTAACCATATGAAAATTATCAATAATAGGGAAAAATTCAAGGAATTTTTAATATATTAAAATTAGAATGACACAGTTCATAAAAACATAGCAATATATCTTTTCGATTTATTGATCAGTTATAATCTTCATAGCTGTGCAATTCTTTAATTATTTATTTATTAAAAACCCACTGATCTCAAAACCGTGAAGGAAAACATAGTGAGGAAACCGGCATGTTTAAAAACCAAAAAATTCGAAGACACGCGACATCCACCCACCCGCACTGCGCCCGTGTGGTGGATTACGGCCCGATCCCTCTCCCAGAGAGGAGGCCTGAATCCCAGCAGTGGGAACATACGCAGCGGCGAAACTCCGCTGCCGTGACAAATCGGATCTCATGGTGGAATGGTGATAGCGACTGTCGCAACCCACGTCCTCCCCTTCCGCATCACACAGGTTCTTACCGGACATGGTAAGTTCGGAAGTTTCCTGCACCAGATTCGTCGTGCGCGTCGTGCTGAAGAAACGCCTGGGTATCACCATTGTGCGGACCGCCCGG
Source organism: Mythimna vitellina (assembly GCA_949316375.1). Lineage (NCBI taxonomy): Eukaryota > Metazoa > Arthropoda > Insecta > Lepidoptera > Noctuidae > Mythimna > Mythimna vitellina. The sequence goes on along the minus strand of OX438695.1, from coordinate 18,655,619 downwards.
AGGACATGGTGGAACATACGGTAGAGGTGTACTTGGGCAAAGCACCGCCCTGTTCTCGTGGGGGCGATCGGCGGCAACGACCTCTCGCGCCGCGCGCTGTTATAGATCATGGTCCAGAGCGAGGACGAATGGCAGACGGTCGCCTCCTTCTGCAAAGCAGTAATGTTAGCAAAGAAGGCGGCCGCACTCGCGAGGGAACGGCCCTCACACCACAGCCGCCGGGATCCCGATTTCCAGCCACCATAGGCACAGACTTGCGGACGGCGAACAATGGGTAGCATGCCGTTCGGTCGTCCCGTATCAGTCTGGACCGAGCAGAACCAAACAAACCGTAGGGGCCCAGCAGAATCGAAGCCTACCGGGACTATGGATTAAGTGAAAATGAATCCCCGGGGCCCTGGAACGCAAGGCAAAGAAGGAACAAACGAGTAGGTTTTAGTCAGTGAAAGTCTAACACGCCCTCGCGCTCCACCGGAAATGTCATTAGATGATGAACCTAAAAAAAAACCAATGGGAACATTAAAAAGCAAAAAAATGCTTATTTATTATGAATATATTATTAAATAAATAAAAATATATGTTGTGTATGTGTATAGCTTAATGAATAATGTAAGTAAATTAAGTTACACAGCAGTTGCAAACCTGTTTAGATATTGATTAATTTAGTTTTAAATTCAAAAATTAATTAACAGATATAGACGAGAGATCAATCTAGATCAGTGGATCTCAACCTTTTTTGACCGGGGGCCACTTTGGTTACTTTTTGATAATAAGGACCGGAAGTCTAAAAGAAAATCATTTTCTGTTATATTCATACAAACTAGGTCTTAACTGCAGTCCTGCTTGATGGTAAGCAGCGATGTAATTGTTGATGTTGTATCGCACTAGTTTATTAAGAGCCTATTGCCTTGAAGAAATCTAAATTATAATAGGTCGGGAAACCGCTGCAGGCAAACTGTTCCAATCTTTCGATGTACGCGGTATAAATGTCGAGGCTAAAATAATCTTTAAAATTTAAAGTAAAGGATAATGTCACAGAAAACATATATATTTTTTTATTTAACAATTTATGTACACACAATAATAAAATAAAAGAAGAAGGAAACAGAAGAATAGTATAAAATGGTTATTTCTAAAGAAATCTCTTCCAGCATACCTGTGAAAGGAGAGTTGGAAAAAGTAGAGATGTAGACACTGTGTTTAGAAGTAAAAGGAAAATTGGTACACACAAAATACATAGTTGACAATGAAATAATATAACATGCAAAAATAAAAGATAAACTATTATGATTATATACATACACATAATAAAATAAATATCGCAATAACATAATAAATTTATGTAACTTCAAATCAGTTCGTATCAATGTAACTTTTTCGGAACATGTTTTGACTCTTCAGGAAAATAATTGGTTCGCAGACTACAGGTTGAAAACCCCTGATCTAGATGATTTATAATATGGATGCGTAAGACAGTGAAAACCTTTGATGGTTTTATGGCCGTTTAATATCAAGTTTATTACCATGATGTAGTAATGTAATTAATACATAATAGTATGCAATTTCAAGTTCACATGTTAACACTCTTATTAGGTAAGTGCCTAGTTTGTTTCGTAGTTGTATGCATGTCGGTGGTCGTGGGGTCCTAGGTTCAATTCCCGAATTAGGCAAAAAGCGCAAATGGGATTTTTTATTACGAATTACTCTGTAGCAAATCAGAATTTGGAAGATGGTGGCTCCCTGTGCTACGGAGAGCAAAGAAAGTAAGGACATTGGTCAAGTAAAATAAGAAAGAGTGCATCTGTGTCGTCACACACACTTGTCACACTAACATTATAAAAGCAGAATCTTTGAGTGTGTGAGTTTGTGTGTGTGTTTGTTACTTCTTCACGCTCGAAAAAGCAGAACGGATTTGAATGAAATTTGGCACTAGGGTAGATGATCTGGAATAGTTATGGCTACTCAACTGTACTTATGAATAAAAAAAGTAAAGATAAGTATATCTTTAAAAACCTTGCAAATTGAATGGAAATTCTGAATTATGGATTTTTTATCAAAATCTGTAGTTTTTTTTTTTAAAAAGACGTATTTCATGGAACAAATTTTGTGAAATATTCGAGCAAATGACGTAACTACCGAATGCGAACAAAGCGTTATCTCTCTTTTTTCGCGTTACCTCTTTACCAAACATAGCGTTGGACTGCATTGGATGATACAACAAGCTTTTAAACCATGCTCACGTTGACAGGTCGGGAAGAGCCTTCTTAAGTAAGTACTTATTAAAATTCATAACCCAAAAACTAACACGTTAACAGGTAACATTCAATCCCTTAATAACTAATTTACGTTAAACCTACTTTTGAACAAATAAGTAGCGGAGTGGGCTGTGTACTGAACCTTATCGACATCTATTAATTTGCACACCGAACCCCATTAAGTCTGTTTCACAGTTTTGACAGCCGCATGTCAGGGTAGAATTTACTTTTAAATTAGTTCTGTTTGTTCAAATAAGTTAGATATCTGTTTGGTTTTTGGGCCAATTTGGAACCGTGCACTAGCTTCTAACGTTTTATAAGTGCCCATGTAGGCCTATGTTAATTAAAAATATTTCTGATTTTGATTTGATTTTGGTAGCTATACATCATAGCATAGTCGGCCTTATAATGTTCCCACTGTTGGGACTCAGGCCTCCTCTCTAGGAGAAGGAATGGGCCGTAATCCACCACGCGGACTCAGTGTGGAATCGCGGGTTCAAACCCAGCTAGGCGTAACACTTTGTGTCATTTATTTCATCATCACTGCTCTCAAAACCACATTTGACCGGCCCATGGCAACTTATGATTAGAAGAAATACCTACCTATGTTATCTGTGATGTAAATACAGATCTGCTGTTAGGGTTTATACAAATGATATTCTAAATTAAAAAACTCTTATTTAGAAAACCATTAATGGGCAAACCGCGTAACCCAATTTTAATATAATAATAATAATCATCTGCATTTTTTTGGCGCAATAGTTAATAATAATAATAATATTCCACAACTATCACACAACGCCGTCTAGTCCCAAGCTAAGCAGAGCTTGTTATGAGTACTAGACAACTGATAAACATACTTCTATATTTCTAAATACATACATATTATAGATAAATTACATCCAGACATAGAACAAATGATCGTGCTCATCACACAAACATTTGTCCTGGTTGGAAATCGAACCCACGACCTACGGCATAGCAGTCAGGGCCACTAACCACTAGACCAACAGGCCAGTCAAGTTATTGAGGTAACATTAACAATACATCTATTTAAGTACAGCCATTTCTTGAAGCAGTATTCATAAAGACGCCCAATGTTACCTGGGTATATCAAACCAGCAGGCAGGGAGGTAGACCGGTAAAAACAAATACAAACCAAGCATAACTTACTGATTTACAAATAAGAGCGGACTTATCGTCCTAAGTGAGGTGACCTTTGACCTTCATAAACGTTAACTTGCCAGTAACCGCACGTGTAAGTTTTCAGTATAGCATAGCATAATTAGCCTTTTAATGTTCCCACTGCTGAGACTCAGGCCTCCTGTCTCTAAAGGAGGGAATGGGCCGTAATCCACCACTCGGGCCCAGTGCGGGTTGGTGAATGTCACATATCTAAGAATTTTTGGTTCTAGAACATGCCGGTTTCCTTACAATGTTTTCCTGCATCGTTTTGAGATTAGAAGTGATGAAATATATTACACAAAGGCGCTTGGCTGACTGGCGAGCAGTGGTGGCCGAGGGAGCAGTGGTGGCCAAGTGGTAACGGCCCCGACTTACGAGTTGTAGGTCGCGGATTCAAACCCAGCCAGGCGCATTACTTTGTGTAATTTCATCACCACTGCTCTCAAAACGGTGAAGGAAAACATCGTGAGATAATCGGCAGAATCAAGTAATTCGAAGGCATGTGACATTTATCAACCCGCACTGGGCCTACGTGGTGGATTACGGCCCATTCCCTCTCCTAGAGAGGAGGCCTGAGTCCAAGCAGTGGGAACATTAAAAGGCTGATTATGCTATGTTATGTGCTTGACTGCGATCGCACCAGATGGTAAGCAGTGCTGCAATCACTAGCTTATTAAGAGCCTATTCACTCTAGCCTTGAAGACACCAAAATTATAAATCGGACGGGAAGACCGTAATTACTATTGCGCCACCACTGCTTTAAAACAGTTCATTATTGAACGATAAACCCTTACCAAAACTTAAGTCATTATATTTTGGGCTCTAAAATTTAGCTTTTGTGTTTCCAAATCAATTTACTTACCTCAAACTTGTTGTAATAGTGAGAGCGTTCTTACCGAACGCCTGTGGGCTTTGTCGAAACATTCGCGTAACAATGCGAGTTGCTATGAATATTTTATCAGGCAGTTGTAACATAGTTGTTCTGAGTAATGAGGTTTGTTTAATAGTTTATTAGTTTAGTGCCTTACTTTAGATTAAGACGTCATTTGAGTGTGCCGAAAAGCGAAATTAACACAATGGCCAAGAATCTGTTAAACATTTAACAAAATATTCTGACTGTGTCATTGTCTAAATAAAAAAACAACGGTGGTACGTAAATAGCACTTGTTCAGGTACATTGGGTAACAAAATTAAGTTATTTCATCATCATCATCTTCCTGCCCTTATCCCGTGTTATTTGGGGTCGGCGCAACACGTTTTTTTCTTCCACTCTGCCCTGTTACTCGTCATGCTATCACTAACTTCCTTTTCTTTCATATCACTCTTCACACAATCCATCCATCTTTTCTTAACAAAATTAAGTTATTTACAAGATGCTTATGCAGGGACCTACCTAGGTAGGTACATAATGTACCTAGATAGGCTACGTAAACCACACGTCAACAATTTGATCGATTACTTTAAAAAATATCCGCAAGCATCGTTCAATCCGAATATAGTAGATACATTTGATTAGATTTGATACAAGTGGAGATAGTTTGTCATTTCGACCGAGTCGGAATTCGCCCGAGCCGCAGGCGAATTTAGCATGGAGCCGAGTGCTGCAGTAACAAATTTTCACGAAGGTATATCAAACGACGTTTTTCAATACAAGAAGTAAATAAACGGGTGTTGATCGGTGACTCATGGCGGTCGCTTAGCACCCAGAATGAAACGATATATATAATAAATTGTTTCAGGGCAACCTCCGCATTTTTCCACGCTAGTACGGAAAACCGTAAGTTGCGTGACTAAAAGCGGTAAGGATAGGAGTGGGTTTTCGAGTACGGAAAACATTTTATCGTCCAACAAACGAAGCCTATTAGCCTTCTATTAGAAAATTAATGAATAGGTAAATCATTATGTGACAGCGTGAGCGTTAATTAAAAAGTTTACTTTTTCCATACAAATTTTGGGGGGTTTACTCCACAGTTTGACTTTGTACATCCAAAATAAAATATGATGTGATTTTATCTTATTATTAATTCTATTTGAACGGAAACAGAAAAACAAACAAAACAGCCATAAAAAAATTATGAGCCAACAAAGTTTATCTTTTTTGATGATTTTAACGTAACTTTAGTTGTAAGTAACAAAAATCGTACAAAATCTTCAAAACGAAGTGAGTACCGACAAAAGACGAAATAAGCTTTATTACCGAAGAGTTCTATACAATTTATTTGTAATAAATTTATGCAGTGGTTTTTTCATTAAACTCGATTTTCCAAAGTGCCCCTCTCAGATTTTAGACACCGTCTAATGTTGTTTCAGTTTGGAACGGAGTTTGTGTGCGTGCGAACAATAAGTTGTGCATATAGACTAGCGTCTAACTGCTCATACTTGATATTACCGCTGTCATACACAATATCAGATGAGACATCGCACATTTTGGCCTCACCCATCAACGAGCTCGAGCCCACGACTGGTTCAGCCCTAACACATCACTGGCACGGAATAAAAAAAAAATGACGGAATATAATATCAATTCGCAAAAAAATACATAAAATTATCGCTGAAAAAAAACACCATAAGTATACTATTGACACTACGACGAGAGAATAAATACACGGTAAACCTTGAGAACAACTCTTAACAAAATTTTCATAAAAACTGCGAAAAAAGAAAAAAAAACTCTATTATCCTATTACTCACGTACGCAGCTGCAACGGGAACCAAGCAGGTCGACATCTGAGTGGCTCCAGCGGGGCGGAGACGGGAGCAGGGCGGAAAGACTTCAACACACTCTTGATGATGCGCGTGCTGAGCACGAACACCGCAACCATTGCCCACACGCCGAGTAGAGCTCCTACGATCGCCTGGTGGAGAAAAAATTTGGCGATATACTTACAAGACGTAACACAGAACAAATGATCGTGCTCATCACCCAAACATTTGTTTTAACGACGTTAATTTAAGTACCTTGTTGTTATACGATAAATAGACCTTCGTCTTGACCCTTGAACAGTTTTGTTATCAAAGAATAGGTAAGAATCTCACTATAAGTGAGATTCTTACCTATTCTTAGTAGAGTGTAGTTCGTTTGCTCTCTCTATAGTTCTTTTCAAACAAAGATATGGGAAATGGCTAATCAGTACGAGGTAGCGTAGCGGCACTGTGTAACAATGTGTAGCTGAGCGGAGCGAGGATAAGATTTAGCTTATATATTAGCTTATTTATTTAGTATAAGTAGGTACTTATACTTATTATACCTTAGGTACTCATGCTTCTGCCAGCGGCTTCTCCCGCGAATAATTAGGTTACTCCAGACAAACTTTGGACCCTCGTTTCATTCCATTTGGGGGTGAATTTAAGAAAATCCTCTCTTAGAGCTCGCCTACGTCATAAAATGACCCCTTGTGCAAAATTTCACAATCGTAGTCCTAGTAGTTTCGGCTGTGTGTTGATATGTGAGTCAGTCAGTTTCTCCTTATATATATATATAGATATAAGTAAGTAGGTACTTAAACTTACTATAAGTAAGCTAAGTAGCTGAGCTGGCCCAGCTGTGCGCGGGCAAATACATTCCTCGCTCGCGTCCTTCAATACACCTCGCACACCCTACTCGCCCGCATACTTCCAACATATCACTTTATTGATTGTAATAAAAAATACCTAGCTTCGCTAGCTCATTTCCGACTGGAAGTTAGCAAAATACAGCATTTCTATAGCCTTTTTTCTCCCACACCGCCTCGCTGCTTTGGACATTTTTTGGGAAAAAGAGCCTTTAATCCTTGTTAGCTCGTGTGAACTACACGGGCTGGCATTAAGACCTCGAGTCCATTTGTTCTTTTAGTATTCCACTTCTCTTTATTTCCATTTTCCTATTTTATTGTATTAATGTGCGTGGGATGATAGCAAAGAGACAAATAAGATGAAAATAAATGACTGTTCCTTGAGAGGTACCTAAGTATTACAGGAACACAGTTTTATATTCGTTATTTTTCGTTTCTATTAATTTGATGTGATATATTATTATTGTTTTCCGAAGGATTTACTTACGTAAACTCCGAATGGGAATTGGCTTTTTGTAGGTTTCTCAGGATCTGAAAGAAAGTAAAGCTATTAAGCATATTATTAGCTATACATTTTATTTAACACTTTGTTTTAAGTTTAACACAACTCATCAACGACTACCTACAAGAAATTTTAAAGTCAGACATTCTTTAATTGCGACTATAGTTACACAGTACAATCTACCGGAAAGGTTCAATGCAAGAGGTACCCCTCTTGCACACGAAACCCGGGGCCCTGGGACGAACGAAACCCGAGGCCCTGGGACGAAGGCAACGAAGGAGTAGGAGTGGGTTTTTAAGCTAAAACCTAGTCCTGGACACGGACCATGGCTTGTACCAGGACATGGCGATGCTCTTTCCAAGCAAGGCACACCTCTACTCTATGCTTTACCGTGTCTTCCGGGCAGTCCACACAATGGTGACATCCGGGAGTTTCTTCCACACGAAACATAGCATGAGTAAGATCACAGCAGGAGGAAAATTTGCATCTTTAAGATGAGAGAAAAGTATAGGTAGCTACATTGTATGAATCCGACAACTGTCACACTATCCTGTAGCATTGTAGTGTAATACATTTTAAAAAACAATATAATGTGAAAAATGTTGAGTACTTACCGTAAGCGATAGCATTCCCTTCGGGTCCAACACACCCCCTATCATCCATTATCTGGACTTTAGCTTGAATCTTGTTCGTTGGAGGTATTGGTGTACTTGAATTATATCGCCGCTTGCTAAGTGGCAGGACTGTGTGTAGTAACCCGGTGATGTTCCCTTCTGGCCCATCGAATTTAACTATTCTTTGCTCAATGAGTTCAAACCATGGGAACTTATTATTTCTATTCGATACCCTTTGCTTGTTGAGACTGTAAAAGAAATATAACAGTTTTAATATATTATATAGTCCAGGAAATATGGGTAATAAAAGAGAGGAGGAAAAACATATTGTGAAGGTTCGACTTTAGACTTTACTCGATAGAATCTGATTAGGTTATGCGATTATACTTGGAGTAGTTTGTCGGACTTGCTGAATATACAAAGTTTTATTTTATTTTATTATGCAGGTACCCCATATTTTGAAATACTATTAATGAGATTCAATTGATAATTCATTAAAGAGTCCAAAAATATTAAGTAATCCACAGAAAATAATGCCAATGGTATCAATGACATAAAAATTACTGATCGTTTTTGAAGTAACTTCAGAGTCAAAAGCGAAATGTCTTACAAAAACCAGTCCATTTTTCTCAATGAGACAGATCATAGGGTACGTGTCTCGCTCATTTTATATTATCACCGCCATACGGTACGCCAGCAGGTCCTGAGTTTTCGAGTAAGACACGCCACCGTATGATGCGTACGTGGCGTTGAACGCGTTCAGCAAGCCATATGGGCGGCCGGCGTACCGTAACTTTTGTGCTAAAATCTGTTAATATAGAAACCTGAAACATTTACCCCGTTTCTTGTACGGATGGGTCAAAAAAACGTCTGCCAGTGGCCCACATGGCTTGCCGAAATTGTTGTGGCATTGAGTTCAATTTTAATACCTAATAATTTCGTTTCACTTACAATAACCATACATATTATTGAATACGAACCTAACAATATAGCTCAGGTTGCGTAGTTGGTCAGGGGGTAGTTGCGGCTCTCTCGGTATGGGCAAAGTCCAGGTGATATTGGAGAGAAGGTCACCTTCTTTACCCATAACTATGTAAGCAGTCACGTTCGGTTTGGGCAGGAGGTCCTTGTTCTCACAGGAGCAAACTCCGTCGACGCATTCTGGGACAAAATAGATTTGGATGTATCACCGGATTATTGTAAAAATCGTCAGTTTGTAATAAATCTTGCTAGATAATAAACTCTCCATATACTATGAACTTTATTTTAAATACAATCCAAAGATCAAACTCTAGACTCATGGTCTATCAATAATATAAATAAAAAATGGGGATTCGGGATTGTTGTACAGTCACGAGCACTAATATATTATTTATTTATTTATTGTATTCTTTATTGTACACCAATACAAAAATAAAAGGAAACTAAAAACTAAAACACATACGTACATACAATGGGCGGCCATATCGCATTCCTTATTCTTTGGCCTTTATTTATTTATTGATTTATTTTATAATTTATGTACACACAAAAATAAAGAAAGAAGTTACATTTTGATAAAAATTGTACAAAGGTACTGCTTATTTCTAAAAGAAATTTCTTCCAGCAGACCTGCGAAAGGAGAAATAGGAAGAAATGTAGACAATAGTGTGCAGAAGTAATAAAAGAAGAGAATATGAAATCTTAAATTAAAAAAATAATAACTTATATACTATACATAATTAACACACTAGAGAGGAAAGATAGTGCTCTTTTACTTTCGATTTGCCTTTATTATATATACATTTTCTAAAATATTTTAACTTCTGCCATTCAAGAATTAAGTGTACGAAAATTGGTTCTAAATTACCTAACCATCAAACTTTGACAAAATTAGGTATACATTGGTTTCACATTATTGTAAACGAAACAAAATCAGTAATTACTTTACACTTCCATTGCAAGTTTTAGGTATCCATGACAATTTCTATAACATGTATACAAATTGTAGGTACACATGTAATATAAATTATCATGGATAAGTAGATTGAAATTACATCGGAAGTGTATATTTAATTTTTTACTGTTTTCGTTATGTTTACGCAAAGACATTAAATATATACTACCAATAGACAGGACATAGCGAACAAAATCGTAATCCGATACTTATTACCTAGTGGTCATAAGTCGCTCAGTCTAGTATGACACCCGTACACGTCAAGTTGTGTTTGTATTCGCTCTATAGACTGAAAGAAAATCATTTTCTGAGAAAATATGCCGAACTACGCATTACGCTATTGCAAATCTTGTTATGGTAAAATGATTGGACCTAACTTCGGTTTATTTTCGTAAATATTTTTGGTATTTAATTAGAATTCAATCATTTTTGCAAATAGTTCCAGAACATTTGCTGATTTTGTGATTACGCCATCTATTGCTGAAAAGCTTAACCTTACCTTTATCACACACTGAGTCTCTACCACGAGCTCATAACGTGATCCATTTCACGACCTAAACCGAACTGTTAAAGGGATGGAGCTATATAGTGTGTATAGCTCCATCACTCTTTTTCGCTCGTACGACTGACATTTTAACATTATCATGGTAAGGCCCCTGGCCACCTACCGAGCGATAGTAAAATAATTATAAATTTTGACAAATTTAATTCGCGTGTTTGCTATTCAAAGCCAGATGGCGTCACTGAGTCATAGGATGACAGTTTTTCAAAGACATTTTTTCTGATAGCTGCTCTATTGTATCTCTTTAAATCTCTTTGTGTTAACGGTATAAAATGGTAACTAGTATCAAATGCCATTGAATAATAGAATAGTGTCTGAATTAGACAAATTCAGTGATGCTGATGGATATAGTTATCATCAACCTATGTCGTTTCTCTGCTAATAGTCTGAACTCTGTCAGATACTTTTATTCTCTGTTAAATTTATTCATTTCGGATCCTATCTTTATGAGAAACTCGTCACAATCTGCTTGTCTATTTTGGAGATGTCCCCCCCTATCCCGGAATGAAATCCTGTTCCCGTGGATAAATAAAAAGTAGCGTTATTCATTATAACATTAGCTACGAGTATATCCACGCCATAAGAATGACGGTAAGTCCTCTCTGGACTTACCGCCATTTTTATGATATGCACTTGAGGAGTGGTCGGAGAGCCGTCACGGCATCCTGACCTTCCACGGAATACCTCACTGGAAATGGTAAGTTCGGGAGATCCTGCACCTGATTCGTGCGAAAGAAATGCCCGGATGTCACCAGTGTGCGGACCGTCCGGACGACATTGTGGAGCATTCGGTTGAGATGTTAGGCTGCAGCGACCACTTGCACCGGGCTCTGATACACCGTACAAGCCATGGTAAGGAGCAACGAGAAGTGGCAGACGGTCACCTCCTTCTGCGAAGCGGTAATGCTAGTAAAGGAGATAGCCGCACGCGTGAGGGAACGGGCAACGGAGGTCCTCATCTCGAATATCAGCCATCGTAGGCTTTGCACAGCAGACGACGAGCAATGGGTAGCTCGCCGTCCGGCCGTCCGGTAACCGTGCCCGAGTCGCCGATGGCATTTAGTGTTCCACGCGTGCCTCAAAGAGATGTCAGCAAAACTGTAGAGGCCCAGCAGCGCCGATGCCTTCTAGGGCCATGGGAGGACTTCTGAAAAGGTAATCCGTCGTCCTAGAACGTAAAAGGCAACGGAAGGAACATAGGCGTGGTTTTAATCAGTAAAAGTCTGACTGACAGGCCCTCTCGCTCCGCTCTAGAGCAAGAGAAGTCATTAGATGATATCCCACCTCGAAAGAAACAGTCAGACAGACGTAGGAATGTTTCTGTAGGATTCGTACAATAGTTTTAGGACGCATGTAGAGAGAAAAACTTGCCAAACGAGCCGTTACCGCACGCTGGTGGCTACTGACCTTCCTTACTTTTAATATTAACATAATTTTTATGTAAGGATTTCTTTTGTTAATACGTACTAAAACTACATACCTAATTAGTACATAAAAAACATCATTATAAAACAAATGTTATAATGTGTTTTTATATAATTTATACTTAAATAATATAATTAGTAACATACAAACAAACAACAAAATCAAATCTTTCCTCTTTAGTGTAGATAATATTATATTTATATAAACCAGTGCTTAACTGTGATCCCACCTGATACTATGTTGTGATGCAATCATTGACGGTGAGGCGCACTAGTTTATTAAGGCCTATTCACTCTAGCCTTGAAGACACCTACATTATAGTTGAACGGGAAGACCGCAGCAGGCAAATTGTTCCAGTCCTTCGATGTACGCGGTATAAACGACAAAGCGCATAGAAGTATAGATATGAAACCCTCGCTGGCGTTTGGGATTAAAACCTAGTAACCTTCGTTTCGTTCAAAATTCAACATGTCGCCCGTGATTTAAATACACTGCTATAAGCCCTATTCACATAATCTACTATTATAATTACAATAACTCCTTTGCTTTTCTACCAATTTTGTTTTCACAGTAAGTGTTCTATTTTTGTGTATTTATTGATAAATTGGTTAGATAACTTGTTTTCATGCATATTACCTATTGTTCACTTACGTGAGTACAACATGTGGTTGAAAGCTTAATTTATTTATTCAACGAATATTGGCAAAAAGATTCCTAACTCTCGAACCACCAGCGTCGGATTAGTCCGACGAATATTTTCGTGCCCTATTCACCAGGGTCGTATATTTGCGACTGCGTCTTCAATCACCATAGGCGACAGAAGGTCGTGGATGTGCAACCCTGACAAAATAAATGTGAGAGTGTTTGTCGGATTTCTCCGACGTAGGCGGTTAAAAAGGTTAACAGAAACCAAGGTTTGCAGCAACTCACCTTTAAGATCCAAACGTTTAGTTAAGCTGATATTTTTTTCCCACGGATGAGCGTTCAGGGTCACTGTGTAAGAACAATTGGGACGTACAGCACAAAATTCTTCGTTTCTTTGACTCACGGACTCAGGGATCAACACCCACGTTGAATTCTGTGGAGGATAAAGGTATGTTAGTAACCGACTTAGCATGCAGAAATAGATACGTACAATGCGTTCCAAATAAGAATAGGATCGATTGCCATGTTGTGACGTCACGTCATACTGTCAAATCGCAAGAAATTGGGCAAATAAGGAAAGTCTGCCTCGATCTGTCAAATGTTGAGTGAAAACTATGGTTTGCAAAGAAAGCTTATTTGCGTATCAATACATGGTTTTTTTTTGCTTTGTATTACTAAGTCTTAGTTAAATCTAGGTTAAGTAAAAACGTTATTGTTTAATATAAATTAAATAAAAAAATTAATAAAACTATTTTCTTTGTTATTTTAATTGTTAGATTAGCAAAATTTAAGAACTGTACCTATTTTGATTCAACTTTTTTCGTTCACGATTCGTAAATACATTAAATTTTAAAAATTTCTTGTTTTGTTCACCCTACCCAATTTCTTCGATTCGACAGTATGACGTGACGTCACAAGATGGCAATCGATCCTATTCTTATTTGGAATACATAGTAAGTATTCCAGGGCGTCGATTCTCTTGCGCACTACACTAAATTTATTTTAAACAATCGCCCTTTAAAATAGCCGTAGTAGTCTGGGCAAGGACCTCCCCCAACTTCTTCCAGGTATTCTTTTCTTGAGCCACCTCGAACCAGTCCTTGCGGTAGGAATCTAGTTCGTCTTGCCACGTCTTTCCTGGTCGATCTGAGCGGCGTCGTCTACCTTCAGGTACCCACTTTGTGGAGACTCTTGCCCGACAGTCAGAGTGAGAGAGAGCCTTTTTTCCTACGGCTATGATCCCTGTCTTTTGACGCAGCGTGGTATTCCTCTTTCTGTCGGATCTTTTAACATCCAGAATGCTGCGCTCCATTGCTCGTTGGCAAACACCAAAGCGAAACTTTTGCGACTCGGTGAGCGACCATGTTTGGGCACCGTAGGTTAGGACGGGCAGGATACACATATCGATGAGTTTAGCAAGAATTTTACGACTTTCTAATTAGTCAGAATTTCATTTGCCATACATTTTTAGACGTGATTTCAGAACGTATAGATTAACAGTTGGATAAGAATGCAAAGAAATGCATCACGAAAAATGAGTAAAATTATTGCTATCTCTTTCTGTTTTAACGATTAGTAAAAGAGAGCGATAGTTTAAAATAATTTTAGTTCGTGTAAAAGGAGATAAATATATGGTTATAGTGTATATTAGGGGAAGTTTGAAAGTGGCGCCAGTGACTGAAAAGTTGAAAGGGAATCGTTTGTCTTAGTACGGTCTTGTGTAGAGAAGGGATGAAACGCATGTTACTAAGAGAGTTATGAGTTTACATGTGGATGGAGAGGGAAAGGGAGGCTAAAGAAAAGATGGATGGATTGTGTGAGAAATGATATGAAACAAAAGGGAGTTAGTGATATCGTGACGTCTGACAGGACAGAATGGAAGAAAAAAACGTGTTGCGCCAACATACCCCGACCCCAAATAATACGGGACAAGGGCAGAAAGATGGTGATGGTGTACAAGAGAATCGGCGCCAAAGTGCGAGACGAGGATACGACAGTAAATGAGAACACTAGTGATGCAACGGAAGTGTCATAGCAGTCGGCAGCGACGATCTCTCGCGCCGGGCCCTGGCCCAGGAGTGAAAGGTGGTCGCCTCCTTCTACGAAGCAGTAATGCTAGCAAAGGAGGCGGCCGATCGCGTGAGGCAACGGTCCTCACGTCCCAACCGCCGCCGGGATTCCGATCCCGATTTTCGGCCACCGTAGGCGCGGACTTGCAGACGGCGAACAATGGGTAGCCCGCCGTTCGACCATCAGGTAACCGTCCGGACCGAACCTATTGATTGATTTAATTATAATGTTTACATTTACAGTTCCTTTATTTTTTTAATCTTTCATTCTGACATTATTTTTATTATTTTTGACATAATTTTAATTATTATTATTTTTGACATTATTGTAATGTTGATGTTTTTAATTTTTTTGTTGTATTATCGCTATTAATGTGTGCCTATAATTAATATGCGTGGTGTAAACTGTAAGTATAAGTTGGCAATAAATAAATATAAATATAAAACTTTCTATAGAACACATAATCAACAATTTTTTGTGTAAACATATTTTTTAAAATCAAAGACGTTTGAATGCTTTCAAACGTCTTTGATGATGGGGAAAACAAGCGAAAAAATATCATGTTATTAAATTTTTTTTTTTGGCAAAATAATTATTCATACGAAAAAATCATAATTATGATGATATATTTTATATGAATCTATTTTTTTTTCGATCCTATTGACCCAGCCGTTACCGAAAGTATGCTTCAGAAAATCACTGTTTTATGTCAGTGACATACGCATAAAGGGGATAATAAAAGAGACTCCCGGTACGTGGAATTAAGGTGCATTTTGATTCGTTACGAGCGCTACTACGCCCGGTAGGCAAATATAATTAAGGTCACGTCCCTGCTGTGCAATGTTTTATGAAAATTATTAATGTTGTTAGTAGGTTTATATTCGCATGTTTTCTTTCGAAGAGTAAAACTTCTGTACCTTGTACTATTACTTATTCTGTGGTCTTGATAGTGTGCGCCGTGACGTAGACAAAACAGTCTTGTCGCAGACATCGTAGACAAGTCAGCGACGTCGTAGACAATTCTGTCTAAGACAGTCTTGTCTCAAGTGTGCGCAGGCCATAATGCGCTTCGGTCTAGTAACTTGTGTATACCGGAGCTAGTTGTGGCATCAGAAAAACGTGCTGTCAGCCCTTTTTTGACTTCTGTTTACAAGTTTGTTTGTCCATTGACAATTATAGAATCATAGTGACTCACCCCAGGAATGGAGTATACGTAACACAGCGTTGTATTGCAGTAGGTGGTGTTCTTCACACTCATAATCTCCACAGAAAATTCTCTTGCAGGGCGTCCTGAAACAATGAAAACAATATATTATCTGAGAAAAAGTAAGGGAAAGGAAAAAGAGTAAAAGGAAGAGAAAGAATATATCCTATCTAACTATCTGGCCCCGTAGCCAAGTTACAATCGTTTCGTTCGCGCCGAACGCTTCAAGTAGGCCACGCCTCCGATTCCTTTGTTCTGACCACGTGACTGAGCGTTGAGATGACGTCAGAACAAAGGAATCGGAGGCGTGGCCTACTCTAGGCGTTCGGCGCGAACGATACGATTGTAACTTGGCTAGGGGGGCTGGTCCACTAGAGCAAAAACAATATACCGACGTATTTTGTAAAAATATTACCGTGAAAACTTGGGTAAGGTGTTTTTTTATGAGGGAGGGAAATCATCAAATAACTTCTCCCGCTCTAGATGGAACAAGAGGGAGTGTCAGACTTTTACTAAGGCCTACTTTCCACGGAAGCGTAGCTTCTTAGACGCGTATTCGTCATTGTTCGCTTAGTGTACGCCTGCTCGCAGCTTACATTCAAAATTATGGAACTCTGTCAACTTTTTGTAACCTAAAATAATCAAGGATCATTTTAGGATCCAAAAAAATCATATTTTAATATATTCTTGACATATTTTCTTTGCGTCACTAGCGAGTTTCAATAAATAATATATCTATTTAAGTTTCAATAAATAATATTCATAAATAAACAGTAAAGTCGTGAGCGTTTCTTTATATCCCAAAATGTCACTCAATTTAGGCTTGATTATGAATGAATGAATTGCGATAAAAATGGAAAAACATTGCGCGTAGTATTTTCTAGTAGCAATTGTTATGAATGATTTATTCAGTTATGAATTTGCCAATTATAAAAAAAATTGCCATTTCGTTTTTTTCGACCAGACGACGTGCTACCCATTGCTCGCCGTCCGCCTGCGTCTACGGTGGGTGGAAATCGGAATCGGGATCCCGACGGCTAGGGCATGAGGGCTGTTCCGCGTGAGGCGACCGCCTGCCATTCCTTCTCGCTCCGGACCATGGCCTGTACCAGGCAGGGCAACGATAAAAATTTGGTATCTTTATCTTCATCGTACGAAGGTGACGTTATTAGTAGAGGTTACTTTATGCTTGGTAACGGTACTTGAGTGAACTTTTACCGGTAAACTGAGTAACGTTATCGATGATGTTATCGGTAAATAGTAACGTTACCATGGCCTAAGACTTGATAACGTTACTAAATGCGTTACTGTAAGTTCCGTTAAATAATGTTATTTTGTTAAATCTCTTTATTTCGTCTAGATTAATACAATAATTAGTTTGATTACGTATTCAAAAACACTTCCACGATGCATCATTTTTCATTAAACATAGGAATTAGATACATTTATTCTATTATAATGTTTTAAAAGATACGTAAGTTTAAAAGAATACACCATGCCGCAACAACACATTAAGTAACGAAAAAAGTATTGATACTTATAACAACAATAACAATATTTACAACAAAAAACTTACTTACTTTAACTACTACCCTACCCACTACACTCACTACTTTTACTTTTTACTTTTTTTTTTCTTACTTACGTTTTTTTTATTTTTATTTTTTTGTTAACAATATTTTAATAGATTCGATACCGTTACCGGTAAAATATTAACTTTATGAAAATATCGTTACTTTTAACGGTCCTTATAGTGTGAATTTGGTAACGTTAACAAGCCTTGGTACCAGGGCCCAAAAATGCAAGCACATCTGTGCCTTAATTTATTACGTAAATTCCCCGGAAAGTACTAAATCGAAAACTGGCCCAGCGGGGTCGAAGCCTACTCCCCAGTAGGCTTCGACCCCGCTGTACCAGTTGTCACGGGTAGTGTGAAGGCGAAACCCGGGGCGCTGGGACGAAGGCAGCGAGGGAACAGGAGTGGGTTTTTAGTCAGTAAAAGTCTGACACTATCTCCCGTTCCGCCCAAGAGCGGGGGATGTCATAAGATGATTTTCCCACCCAATAAAAAAAAAGTCGAAAACTAGCGATGCACAACAACGTTTACTGAAATATAATTATTTGAGATTATATCTTTAACACTTATAGACTTTGTTTGTACTGAAAAATAACTACAAAACGTACTTATTTAACAATAAAACATTACTAGTTATTTTTGAAAACTTTTGAAACTCAACTTACGTATGTTTATTTACTGCATTAATTCATTTATGACGATTTTCACATAACTATGGCATGTGAGTACTATTAGTCGGAAAGTAATAAAATTTTACATCAAATGTTTTATGTTCAAAGTCAAAGTCAAAGCCATTTATTTCCATTAAATAATAATAATAATTTTTATATTTTTAAATGTTTTTAATTTTATAGTGGAATATTTAAAAATATAATTTATATGTTTTGTTAAAGGAATAAACGGAATAATAATAAGCTTTATTCACAAATATAGCTTATTATTATTATTCATCATCATCTTCCTGCCCTTGTCCCATCTTATTTGGGGTCGGCGCAACACGTTTTTTTCTTCCATTCTATCCTGTCCTGTCAACCGTCATACTATATACTTCCTTTTCACATACTTCCTTTTCTTTTATATCACTGTTCACACAATCCATCCATCTTTTCTTTGGCCTCCATCTCCCTTTCCACCCATCCACATGTATACTCATAACTCTTTTAGTAACATGCGTTTCATCTCTCCTCTTTACATGACCATACCAAGACAAACGATTCCCCTTCAACTTTTCAGTCACTGGCGCCACTTTCAAACTTCCTCTAATATATTCATTATTATTATTTGTTTATTATATTAAATGTGGTACAAGAGATGGTAACTTATATTTTATTAGCGCATTACTTATATTTCTTTGATTAATTTTGGTTTATGATCAATTCACGTTATTTTAGTCGCTCCTAAAATAACACATTAGATGTAAAGTACGGTTTTTATAAACATGAAATGACAAAATCAAATAAATTGTTGGGGTAGGTAAATGTTTCGGATTTGCGCCACCAGGTGGCAGAGTTTTCGTCGTGCACGTTCCCTATTAGGCGGTACCGAGCCTAAACGGGTAACCAGATGGTTGCTAACCAACGTACCAACCAACGTGAACTTGCTAGTTTCAATCCGTATAGACAGCAGTTGTAAACCATGAACTTCAATGCCCTTGGTTGGGAGGCGCGTTTTCCCAAACACCGAACGTGGTTCACATCCATTAAGCCGCAACACAAACCAAGGTCACCTTAGTTGGAACGCTAGTTTGCAACCATCTGGTCATCCCTTAAGTTGTCGACGGCGCGTAGACAGTGATCCACGCGCGCCCATGGGCCGTAGGGGCCCAGCAAAGCCGAAGCCTACTGGGGCCATGGCCTCGCTTCTAAAAAGAAAACCCGAGGTCCTGTAATGCAAGGCAAAGAAGGAACTTAGGAGCGGGTTTTACTCAGTAAAATATTGAGACGCCCGCTCTGAGTTGAGACCATCACTTCACCCTAGAGCGCGAGAAGTTATCGGTAAAAATCGAATAGGTATACGAAGAGAAAAAATCTTTTTGCATATCGCCAAACCTACAAGCCATTCGCCAATCGATGAATGACGTAGACAATAATGACTAATACGACTGAAATTTAACGCCGTCTTCTGGTGAGATTTATACGAAACACATAATTTATGTTTTGTTGATAGATCTGAGTATAATGCTTACAGCGAGAGATAGTTTACAATGAGTTTTATAGAGATTTGAAAAAGAAAACGCGTGTGACGTCAGAGTTTGTTTCAAACTACCTTCAATGTTATTTTCATGTACACTTTCATTTTATTTTTGTGAAAAAAAAATTACGAAAAAAAAAATAACCGACTTAACTACAAAAACAAAACACTAAAACGATTAAAATAACTATTTCGGAAGTCGGTGTTAAATAACAAGCAAACAATACCAGACACACTGAATTTCGAAATTAAAGTTATTTTGATCGTTTTAGTCTTATGTTTTTTGTAGAGGAGTTGTTTTTTTTTGTAAAATGTTTTTTTATTTTATAAAATATTACGCAGCAACCAGCTTATTTCTTCTATTTAAGAATTTGTTTTCTAAAAGATATACTGTGTCAATCCGGAATAAATAAGTAGAGAAGAATGGTAAGTCTATTTTATTTGTTTCATTTTTATTAGTATTTTGGTAGCAGAAATTTCTCAGAACTTCTGATAAATTTTATTGTGGTGGGGAAAACCTATTATCGATGGCAGTAATGATATTGTAAAGGATATATCAACACTATCGCTAGAAACAAAATTCATATTTAGATTAGACGTACCTATATAGGTACGCAGAAGCACTCGACTGTCTACTAATTAATGACAAATTGAAAAAGATAAACATTCTTTATATACATCGTAATTACAAAACAAAGATAACAAATATTTCATCGATGAAAACAAAGATATATTGGACGTGTTAGTTATTATACACATGGATACATTACATAAAAGAGAAGGGAGTAAATATTAGAATTATAAAAAAAGTGTAAACCAAAAAACATTTTACAAAAAAGATCTTACGAAAAAATAATAATAACCGACTTCACTACAAACAACAAAACGCTAAAACGATCAAAATAACTTTAATTTCGGATGTCGGTGTTTCTGGTATTGTTTTTTTTTTTTGTTATTTAGCACTAACTAGGTACCGAAATTAAAGTTATTTTGAACGTTTCAGTCTTTTTTTACTGCAAGAAGGGTTATATTTTTCGCGCGTATCTTGTGTGTATGAATGTATGTAATATTTTTTATTACCAAATATCTTCTAAACCGCTAAACGGATTTGTATAATTAAGATATTGTTGATTTCAAAAAGGTATATCATGACCATATTACAAATAAACTATAGGAAATATGTTATTTACTATCCATTAAACCGTTACTCGCGTCTTCGTTACTCCTCTTTTTATATCCCCCTGGGAATTAAAACACTTTAAATATCTATGTTTTTGTTATAATATCTGTGTTTGTTCTCATACTAAGAATCTGCGTTCGTCTAACAATCTTCTACTGCTTTGTCCTTCTCATACTTCTGATTTTGTACCTTCTTCCTGTGATATACAGTCCAAACTTCTGTGGAATGCACTTCCTTTCAGATCAGGAAGGGCACCAGTCTGTATGCATTTAAGGGGATGTTGAGAAATTATTTTCTGCACAAATAGCGAAGTCGTCTCAATAACCCCTTTCTTTTCGTTTTGTATATAATCATAAAGTGGAACAAAGTTCATTGGATTGTTCAAATAGTCCAGTAAGCGGCGGGATTCTTCACTAACGTTTTCACTTGTAACACTTTCACAATCATTTACAGACACTGAATTACTAAACCATCTGATAGTGATGGTAATGAGGATGCACTTACCACTCATTCCTCAAGCGAACGCCGGTGTTCGCGCGTGATTTCGCGCCATTTAGGATAAACGCTAGCGTCCGCATAGATTATAATATATTGAGCGTTTATATAGGGTATTTTTCCAAGTACATAAATAAGAAGTTCTTCATAAAGTAGTCAGTAAATATCGAAAATAAACAAACCTTTCCGTCATTCCCTATATACCTATACATATCCACAGGCTAGAAGTAACGACCTATGGCAAAATAAAAGAAAAAGCAAATATTTAACAAATGGTATCAAAAGGAAATTGTTGTCTGGTCGAGCGGCAAAAACGATGTCAAAACGAAGAAAATTTCAACGTTAACTTCAAATGAAACCAAAGTAAAAAGAAACATGTATAGGAAATTGCAGTGTTCTGCACAAAGAGAAACCGGTCATGTACGAGTCGAGGGAAGGAGTTTTCGGAGGGATTTCTTCAAGTGAAGTTTAATGTCTGTCATAATTTATTCGCTAATTGATTCCTAGTGGATATTGTGAAGTAAAATTGGTGTAGTTTTGTATCTCAAGTGTCTACGCAACTGAAGAAAATGTGGAATCATTGAAATAATTGTCATCTCGGTAAAATGGAGCGGAGAATTATATTGTATATTGATTACGTCAGCGAAGTTTGCCGAGAAGGTTAACTTGAAAACAAAATACTACAAAAACATTAGAATTTACTTATTGTAAACAAATTAACTATTCATACAAAACAT
Source organism: Mythimna vitellina (assembly GCA_949316375.1). Classification (NCBI taxonomy): domain Eukaryota; kingdom Metazoa; phylum Arthropoda; class Insecta; order Lepidoptera; family Noctuidae; genus Mythimna; species Mythimna vitellina. The sequence continues at coordinate 18,633,492 of OX438695.1, read as the reverse complement.
GGCTTAAAGGGCTTAGCATCCAAGCCAAAAACATCAACAAAAAAAAGTCAGTAGAAGAAGAATCAATACATGTACAATATTATAAACAGAAATAGTTTTTTTTTTGTAGGAGGTAAACTCTGAAAACATTGATCCGATTGCCAAAATTTTTCACCGATAGAAAGCTGGTTTATTCCTGATTGACATAGGCTATATTATATGTACACGGACGAAGCCGCGGAGAAAAGCTAGTGCTTGATAAAGGGGTTCCATTGGCACCTTTACCACAGAGTAACGCTCACGCTCGAACTTGGTACGACGGACCAAATCCTCCAACCACTGTTCGTTCGTTCTCGCAACAGACGATCGGGTTGAAAAGTTACTTTGCGAATGGTATCCAGTGCATGCCACCGTTCGTTATATACTTGTGCTATGAGACCTTGCTTCATGCCAAATTTCAGGATTCTAGGTTAACGGGAGTGAGAGTGTCGAAATACCCGTTTTTTGTGACATAAACGGCCGTATCAATTTTTTTTCGTTAATTCAGAAGTTTGCTTTTTTTCACAGCTTCAAGAGACTGCAGAAGTACCCTGTGAATTTTGATTCCTTTGAGAGTGTCGAAATACCCGTTTTTTGCGTCATAAACGGCCGTATCAATTTTTTTCGTTAATTCAGAAGTTTGTTTTTTTCACAGCTTCAAGATACTGCAGATCTGAGTATATGGTTTTTATAATTATTATTGCCGGACTACTCTATGACTAGCATGATTTGGTTCGGAAGCAAATCAAATTCATGGTCAGGGGCCTTACCATGAACTATACTCCCTGTACCTAACTCACTTGGTTGAGCTATACACCCGTAATGTTTGTATACTTTGTCACGGGCAGCGACAGTTCAGTCGCTTACGAGCCGTTGATGAGGACGGACGTGTTGAACCTAGTTGCTGGTGACGTAATAAGCCAATGTGTTTAATATTGGTTCGTTACATTTACGTTTCACCAGCAGCTACAAAAACTATCCAAGCAAGTTAAATATCCACTAAGTTAAACTTACTTACTAAGCTAAAGTTGTTTACATCGCCGTCATACTTAATACTTATAAAATAACCAGATCGGTTTCAAATAAGTAACAAATTTTAAAGGCGTGTCTTAGTTTTGCAAGTGTGCCCCACCTGTTAACAATCATCATCATCATCATCTTCCTGCCTTTGTCCCGTTTTATTTGAGGTCGAAGCAACACGTTTTTTTTTCTATTCTGTCCTATAACCCATCACGCTATCACTAAGTCCCTCTTCTTTCATATCACTTCTCACACAATCCGTGCATCTTTTCTTTGGCCTCTCTCTCCCTCTCCATCTAATCGCATGTATACTCATAACTCTTTTAGTAACATGCCTTTCATCCCTCCTCTTTACATAGCCATATCAAGACCAACGATTCTCATTACTTTTCAGTCACTGGCGCTACTTTCAAACTTCCTCTAATATACTCATATCTCACTTTATCTATTCTCGTCACACCACACATCCATCTCAACATTCTTAACAGCTAAGGAGTGGAAATCACTGCCGGAGTCTGTTTTTCCTGATAGGTACAACCTGGAGGTCCTTAAATTAATAGTGAGAGAGAGTCATTAATAAAAAAATCTTTACCTAAAGAAGGAAGCCATGACACGTTTAACTGTAGCTCATGATCCGAACCATTGAGATACATAGCGTAGACTTTCAGGTCCTGCGGTCGACCTGCATACTTCACTGGAGGCTCCTGCAACAAATGAGACCGTGTCAAAAAAGGACAGTTCGTCAAGGTCCGGGGGGAGGGGGTTGGGTTCGGGGTTCAGTTTATTTTTAATAATCTTTATATTTATTTAATCTTTTACTATGGAATCTACCAATACATAAAACACTTAACATATAGACACTAACTTATATATACACTTAAATAAAAAATCTAAAAGCTAAAATATGGCGTCAAAAAACTCCTCCGCATCGCTGTCGACTGGAAGTGTGCCCAAAAGGCTGGCGGCATTGCCACGTTGTATGGCAATCTTTTACACAAAATAGTTACATGTAACAGCCACAAGTAAATCTTAAACAAATGTTTATGCTAATGCCCAAGGAATAACTATAATTAACTTATCAGTATTTAAGAATACTGAAAATTGACTTTATTAACCTAGAATTATAAATAATTAGCGACTTGCCCGAGCCAGGTTTATAAAACATATTGTGTTTCGGGTCATCGCTTACAAGTTTATCATTACGGATGCACCCGTAATGATAAACTTGTAAGCGATGACCTATACAGAAATTATGACGTATTCAGAAATTACAGAATAACAACTTACAAACTAAACCTAAAATTATACCAACACTTCCAATAGTTTCTCTGTGTCTGTGTAGTTAAGATTCAGTAGATACTGGAATATCAATGTACTACATTTAATATAATTTATGCTATATATATCTAATAATTTGTTGAGCTTGTTATACAAAAAAGGCCCTAAAAATACATAAAATCTATGCATGTCTCGTCTGTGATTTAGTGCAAACCAAATCTTTCCTAATGTTGGTGTACAATAAAGAATCTATCTATCTATCGATTGGAGTAGAAAGAGGTTGCCGCGTCTGGAACGCAAAGAACAGGTGAGTTTTTCTTTCAGTAAAAATTTGACGTTTTGCTATATCTAAAGTAAGGATGCGAAACATGAAGTCTCACCGTGGCGTGCTAAAATTTCAAGCGTGCGAGTGAGAAAGAAAGATGGAGCTATAAACCCTGTCTATCTCCATCCCTTTATAAGTTCTGTTTAACTCGTCAAATGAATACATACTTTTTCACTGTTTTTCGTACAACCGCTCTTTCGCGATTATGACGTAATTATATATTTTTAATTAGATATTTTGGAAACACAGTATCTTGTGGATATTATCTAGGCTTCTATTGAAATCAATTTATAAATTTATGTTATGCTAATCCAGTAAAGACCTTTGAAATCCTGGAACAAGTTTTGTAAAATATTCGAATAAATCGCAGAATTACGGAATGCTTACAAAGTTTTCATCCGATATCTCTCTTTTTGCGCGTTGCATTTTCTTCAAACATCGCGTTGGATTGCGTTAGATGAAGCAACAAGCTTTTAAACCATGCTGATAGGCGAGTGAACAAGGACCCTCTCAATAGCTCGTGGTAGGGCCTCCCGTCTCACAAAATGACCCACTGAGACATACCAAAAAGTTGCCCAAGAGCCATGGAACGAAGCATATTGCGCATAAAGAAAAGTGATAAAATAAATGGCCAATCCATCAGAGCTAAAACCAAAGTACATTCTGCAACAAATAGACCTACAGAAATGGCTATGGGCAGGGCATATGATTAGAGACTGGCTCAGGTTGAACTGATACTTGGGAGAAGGTAAAAGGTGGCAAAATAGAGGGTGGGGAGATGAAATACTGGAGAAGAACATGCCTGGAAAGGCATCACTGGCATTACTGCTTCGTGACCGTCTGCCACTCCTCCTCGCTCCGGACCATGGCCTGTACCAAGGCCCCACAAGGACACGGCGGTGCTCAGCCCAGGCCGGGCACACCTTTAGTCTACCGTATGCTCCACCGTGTCCTCCGGGCGGTCCACACAATGGTGGCACCTGGGCGTATCTTCCGCACGAATCCGATGCAGGAACCTCCCGAACCTACCATGTACGGTGAGGAACTGTGTAATGCATGAATACTGAGAGCTAGAAACAGAAAGAGCTATAATTGACGAATAGCGCTATTCCTTTTTAGTAATAAATCGTGATCGTCAGTGCCGGATTAAACCAGTTCCTACACTGACAGGAAATTCTACCACAGGGTTCTTAAACTTATTTTTCTAACAGGTCGCTTTATGAAGCGATGAACCCATAGGTAGTTGCCTTTATTGTCTTTATTTAAAAGTGGAATTTGTTAGATTTCCTATGGCACTGTAGTAAGGGCCCACGCTGGGTTAAGCGGACGCCCGCGCGGTCCCATATAAAAGTGCTCCGTCGCGGCTCGCCACGCGGGCTTCTGTCGCGGGCAGTTGCGCCCCGCGCCCCTTTTGCTACGTAATAATACATTAAAGTTCTCCATCGACACGACTACATGCATACCGTTAAAGTTGAACTAGCAACACTGCGCAGGTAATAATCCAGTTTCCCCTACGGGGACCGCCGCACACGACACGCGCGACGAGACGCGAGGGGTACCCGCGCGGGCGCTCAAGTGGCTGCCCGCTTAACGCAGCGTTGGCCTTAAATGTAGATCCAAACGGGGCCCACTCCGATGCGTGGGACCCGTAGCATTTGCTACCATTGTTACGTGGTTGATCCAGCACTGAAGAAGGAACCCATCCAATTTTTATTTCGGTGTAGATTTGATTTAGCTAATAAGGACACATGATTTGATGAAATATTTATAAGTCCATCAGGTATTTTTATCTTATTGAAGAGCCATCGACCTGTTCCTGGGAGATATCTTATTCATTCCTCAAAGTACATCAAATAATCGAATAAAATTAGATACGAATATTTTTATTTAGGGTTCCGTACCTCAAAAGGAAAAAACGGAACGCTTATAGGATCACTTTGTTGTCCGTCCGTCTGTCTGTCTGTCCGTCTGTCTGTCAAGACCCTTTATCTCGAGAACGCGTGGAGGTATCGAGTTGAAATTAAAACTATATACTTAAGTCTGCGGTCCCTTGAAGCTGTGAAAAAGTCAAACGTCTAAGTTAATGAGACATTTTTTTAAACAGCTTCAAATGGTTTTAATTCAACTCGATAACTCCACGCGTTCCCGACAGTGAGTGCGCGAGCGGCGAGCGGAAACCCTTTCCCTGAACCCGCGCTACTCCCCGCACCGCGCAGCCCGTGTGGCCAAGAAACACGCGTGCGTTCCCGCACCCGCGCCGCTCCCCGCACTGCGCTGCCAGTGTGGCCGAACACTTTTGTACAATCCCGCAAATGTGATACCGATGTGACACCCATTTTTCATAGAAATTATTTTACTGACATATTGTATGTTTCATCGAAAGACTGGAACAATTTGCCTGCTGCGGTCTTCTCATCTGATTATAATTTAGGCGTCTTTAAGGCTGGAGTGAATAGGCTCTTATTAAACAAGTTGCGATTCACCATCAACGATTGCATCACTGGTTTCCTTCAGTTGGGATCGCTGTCAAGCACTAGTTCAAATCAAATTACTTTTGTTGGTCAATACAGATGTACAGATATATAGATCTTATACTTGATGAACTGTTGTGCCAGGACTCTAGGAGGCGTACAAATAAGGTGTGCATCCATCTAGCTTAATCATTTTTTTTTTTAATTATACATAATTATGGAAACAAATTGACAAAAAAATAATAATATTATAATAATAACAAAAACACTTGAATTATGTCAGACCCAAATGAGGTTTTATTTTTTATAAATGTCAAAAATGTAAGTGCCTAAATCCAAATAATATCCAAGTAATATCCAAGGTCATGTTCAAATAAGTTTGTTCGATAATTTTACCCTATGTAATTTTTCGCAATTCAATTCACATGTAAATGTAAACAAGAAAATCTTAGACTTGGTTTTGTCTAATGGTGAGGTCTCGGTAGCGAGTTGCGATGACCCACTGGTGCCGGAAGATCCACATCACAAAGCTCTTTGTGTGTCCGCTGATTTTGTGGAACTTCATACTCTTCCTGCACTCTCTCGCATTAAATTCCTATATGGCTCAGCCGATTACGCGGCCATTAACGGCCGGCTTAGCGAGATCGACTGGCATAGTGAAGTGCGTACTAGAACACTCGACCATGCCATAACATTTTTCTACAACACTCTCAATGATTTGCGTGATTCTTATGTACCTACTAAGACAGTCGTTACATCCAGCAGATATCCTCTCTGGTACAAGCAGCCTTTGATTAAAATTATTAAAGAAAAAGCAAAGTACCATGCTAAATTTAAGAAATACGGTAACATTAGTGATTATGAGTCGTTTGTCTTGCTTCGACAGCGTGCTAAGGAAGTTGAAAACGAAATGTTTAGCAATTATATTTTAAAAAATTGAAGAAAGTATAATTAAATCCCCCAAAGCATTTTGGTCATATGTCAAATCAAAAAAACAAACTAACTTGTATCCTTCTCTATTAAAATATAAGAATCGTATTTCAAGTGACGGAGAGGTTATCTGCAACATGTTTAGCGACTGTTTTTATTCAAATTTTCTTAATTCTGACGGCACCAATAGTGACAACAATCATTCTAATGATGGCTCACAGGGTTCTGACACGCCGATAGGCGATCTTGTTTCGGACATACATTCAATCGAAGTTAGTGAGTTAGAGGTATTTGAACTACTCAGGGGAGTTGACCTAACAAAGTCTGCAGGGCCAGATAATATTCCGCCGTTTTTTATACTTAAGTGTGCTAAAAGTCTGACTACTCCACTTTCACTATTGTTTAGGCGATCCTTAGATATGGGTCAGGTACCAGCAATTTGGAAGTCGGCATTAATTACTCCGATCCATAAAAAAGGGCCTAGGGACTGCGTGGAAAACTACAGACCTATCTCTAAACTATGCATATTTGCCAAAATATTAGAAAAAATAATATACAAACAGGTATATGCTACTCTTAAATTAAGTTTTAATGACCGCCAACATGGTTTTCTGCGAGGTCGCTCCACAACCACCAATCTTGTCCTTTGTAGTGACTACTTGGCTGAATGTATGTCTCGTCGCACTCAAGTAGACGTAATCTATACTGATTATAGCAAGTGTTTTGATCGCTTGGATCATTCTATACTACTGCAAAAGCTTTTGGCTATAGGTATCAGTGGAAGTCTGTTTAGATGGTTCTCGTCTTATGTGGCCAACCGATGTCAAACTGTTGTTCTAAATGGATACACTTCTAGGCCTATTTTTGTCCCCTCAGGAATTCCTCAGGGATCGCTACTTGGACCCTTGTTGTTCAACATCTTCATCAATGATGTCTCTTCATGTTTCTCCTACTCATCAGTTCTTTTATTTGCGGATGACATGAAGATTCTGAGTGAAATTAGGACTGAAAGAGATGCTGAACATCTCCAACAGGATTTAGACAGATTTCAGAATTATTGTGTTGCCAACCGGTTAGATTTAAATGTCTCTAAATGTTATTTATGTACGTTTACTCGCAAACCTAAACCTATTCTTTACGATTACAAACTAAGTGACACTTCAATAGCCAGAGTGAACACAATCAGAGACTTAGGCGTCACTTTTGATTCAAAACTACTCTTTGACACACACGTTAACGATATTATTAAAAAAGCTTCTAAAGCACTAGGTTTTATTATGAGAATATCAGCCGATTTTAAAAACATTAAAACACTCAAAATTCTTTATTGTGCTTTTGTGCGTAGTCATCTCGAATACTGTTCACCGGTATGGAACCCTATTTACAACTGTTACATCAATCGCATCGAAAGTATCCAAAAGAAGTTTTTAAGGTACATTCAGTTTAGATCTAAAACTTACCTGCCTAACTATCATAGTCGCTGCAGGAAGTTTCACATTCTTCCACTTATTGAGCGGAGAAAAATTGCTGACATGACACTCTTGTTTAACATAGTTAATGGTTCGGCCGATTGCTCGGAACTGATTGGCAAAATTGGGCTGCGTGTTCCATCCTTTACTTTAAGGAATCATCGACCTCTATATGTTCCCTCAGTGCATTGTATATACCGGCAAAATTCTTACATGATAAGAGCTAGCAAAGCCTACAACGCAATGTGTGTAATAGTTGATGATCTAGACCTATTCTCTACCAGCGTCACTAAGCTAAAAAAAATTATGTGTACTAGATTTTTCGAAAGTCAATAATATATTATGTATGTACTTGCTCCGAGCGTCTTTACTTCTTTCTTTTTATCTGTCTACTGTCTTTTGTCTTGCTCTAATACTATTTGTGAAAACTTGTAATTGGCCTTCTTTCAATATTTTTCAACTATCTGTATCCTAGCTGTAAGTTTTCCGAAAACAATAAAATAAAATAAAAATAATAAAATAATTAAAATGTCAAAAAATGTAAGTGCCTAAGTCAAAATAATCAAAAATATTCCCCGTATTACCCCGTATTGACCTCTTCTACGAAAAATAACGACGTTACTTGGATTTCTAGGTTCAAGGCCAACATAATTATTGTAAGAATTACTTGTGTAACTTGCCAAATTCGCAGAAGAAAACAAGGAAAGTCGGAGCTACAGAAAAACAATTCAATTCATTTATTAATTTTGTGAACAAAGGGTACAATGATCTTATATATATATATATATATATATACTGTTTGGTTCATCGTATGTTCCGCTGAAAGGCATACAAAATAGCGATGCAATATATGTATAATCTCAAAATGAAACTAATTGTGTAATTAAAATAAATGTACAAAATCTCATAAAAACAATGTCCGCAAATGATAATTGTCCAAAAAAGATAAAACAATGTCAGCAATACTACAGTTGTTGCTAAGAACTTCTGCCACTGTTCACCTGCATGTTATGTTATGAATTAGTGACTGACCGAAGGTTTGGTTTCAGTTACTGTTTCGATAATTTTCAGTAAAAAAATCCAGTTTTGGCTGGAAACTTGTCGAAACTTCGCCCACACCGAAACTGTGCTCTCAAACGATCGACGCACGATCATTCACGATTATTGCGCGTCGTTCGTTTGACTTCGGGTGAGTTCATGGCGCGTGTGTACCCCGTCATCGTCAGCTGAGTTTGCCGACCAGGTCTTTCAAATCAATCGGTAAAATACTTAATTAATGAGATCCTAATTCCTTGTATATAAAATAATATAATATTCTATGAAGTTAATACTTCTTAGAATATAAAAAAAAAAATTGCAATAACATTTTAACTACCTAGTTAACATGTTTTTGCATGTTTTTTGTCTTGCGAAAAAATCATAATTATGTTGATAATATTGTACATGAGTTTATAATAAACATATAATTATTTTTTTCAAACCTAGTCGTTATCGAAAAGTCTACAGAAAGTCACTGGTTTTATGGCACTGCTCGGGCGGTATAAGTTCTATTATAGAAACACCGACTTCCGAAATTAAAGTTATTTTGCACTTTTCAGTGGTTTTTTTTACATTGAAGTTGGTTGTATTTTTTAATGTAAAAAGTTTTTTTTATACTATGACATGATCAGCACTGCACCCCTGTGCGAAGCCGGGGCGGGTTGCTAGTAAGTTTATAAAAATAAGTTACATTTTTTTTTATTATTCTGGATAGGTTCGCGCTTGACCGCCATCTCGCCTGATGGAAAGCGATGATGCGGTCGACGATGGAACGCGCTTACCTAAAAGTAACCTATTCACTCTTGACTTAAAGATTTCCGGGTTGTAGCTATCAGGAAACACATTCCGGCAAGGAATTCCACTCCTTAGCTGTACGCACATTTCAGTAATCAATAGATTTTAATAAGTATAAAAAAGCCTTGGTTTCGGATTACTTGGTTTTGGCTGAATCTGAGACAGATACCTACCGAATTCAGTTTCCGTTTCGGTAGAAAATACTCTTACGGTCGTTATTTTTTTTTATTCTTGATAGGTTCGCGCTTGACCTTTATCTCACCTGATGGAAAACGACGATGCGGTCGACGATGGAGCGCGCTTACCTAGTTTGTAACCTATTCACTCTTGACTTAAAGAGGGTTATGGGTTTAGCGGTTAAGGTGTGAAAACGTAACAAAAAAAACAGACATACACAGTGACTTTTGCATTTATAATATTCATATGATATAAACAGAAAGAGCAATCCAGGTGTTTTTCATTTGGAAACTAGACAAAACATGTTGACCTTCCTAATATTTTATAGGAGAGTTGCACACGAACCACAAATTAGATGCGAGAAAAAAATGCGTATTATTTGTTGGTAGTAAGCTTAAATCAGCCCTATATTCCGCAGTATATTGCAAATTCTACGACTTCTTGGACGTTTACCCACGGCAACCCAGAGTTTCTGAAACATAATGTGACAAATCGCCTTCGTACAGTGTTTCTTAGAGCTATAAGGTGGAAGGTAGACACAGGAACTTCATAATAAAACAATGTAACCTAGCAGTGTTCGGGTTACTTGGAATTATCATGAGAAATAAGCACTCTAGTTATATATAAGTTTATCGCAACTAAAAGTGAGAAATATTTTTTTTTCGGAAATCAGTGTTAAATAAGAAACAAACAATACTGAGAAACACCGACTTACGAAATTAAAGTTATTTTTATCGTTTTAGTGTTTTTTTAGTGATATGAAAGAAAAGGAAGTTAGTGATAGTATGACGGTTGACAGGGTAGAATGGAAGAAAAAAACGTGTTGTGCCGACCCCAAATAAGATGGGACAAGGGCAGGAAGATGATGATGAGTGTTTTTTTAGTGAAGTCGGTTATTTCTTTTTGTATTTTTTTTTTGTGGAGTCTGTCATTTTTTTAAATTTATTATTTACATAAGTTACTATTTGTGCTAACTTTTAAGTACATTAGCACACGGAGTGAGACTTTACTTACAATCGAAATTCACTGTCTTCACCCCCTTGATTGAATTTCTAAAATCCCCTTCTTAGTGCTCGCCTACATTATAAAAAAAGCCTTGTGCAAAATTTCATGTTTCTAGTCCCAGTAGTTTCGGCTGTGCGTTGATATGTCAGTCAGTCAATTTCTCTTTTCATATCTACGCTGCGTCAAAAGACGGGAATTATGGACGTATCAAAAAAGGCCGCCAGACTAAAATGGGATTGGGCGGGTCACATCAGCCGCATGCACTCTGACCGGTGGGCAAGAGTTTCCACAAAGTGGGTACCTGAAGATGGACGACGCCGCTGAGGTCGACCTGGGAAGAGGTGGCGAGACGACCTAGACGCCTACCGCAAGAACTGGTTCGAGGTGGCTCAAAAAAAGAATACCTGGAAGAAGTTAGGGGAGGTCTTTGGCCAGCAGTGGGACAGTATAGGCTATTAAAAAAAAATCATATATAAGGTGTTAAAAAATTAACTTTAAAAATTTCGAGGGGACATTGTACTTCTCATTATGAACAACTTTTACTATGGGACCAAACCTAAAATGGCGAAAAAAATCAGCTGCTCCATACATTTTGACGAGTTATGCGAACATAAACGTAGGGAACAGCTGATTTATTTTTCGTGATTTCATGTTTGGTCCCATAGTAAAAGTTGTTCATAATGAGGAGTACAATGTCCCCTCGAAATTCTTAAAGTTAATTTTTTAACACCTTATATAAAATGCATATATAAATTTTCAATATTTCAGTCTAGTCAAATGCCTATATTTAGCTCAAACGAGTAGGTATTAGTAATAAAATATATTCTACATAGTTTATGGTTTAAACTGACATTGAAGTGTTTTGTAAACGTCAAGAGAATGAGAAAATCGTTTATTTGTACAAGATGAGCTGAACTGTTCAATCTGGCGTGTGATGTGGGAATGTATTTGTTACCTAGATATAATTTATAGGCCACTTTAGAGCCTGGGAGAAAAACGTAAGCGACACCAATGAGAAACAAATGAACAAGAAAATAAATTATGCGTGACTTGCACATGACAAACCACAATAAAATTTTAAAAAAATAACTTAAAATAAAAATACAAAAGTAAAAGAAAAAAAAAACTTTTCGATGCCAAAAAGGCTCCTATCTCAGCATATGCGGACTATTTTTAACGGATATTTAAAAAAAAAAAATTATCATTATCTTGTTTTTATTTTGCGTCAAGGTAACGACAGTGTTCAGTGCCGTTCCGCTACATCCGCTTTGATGGTCTTTCACAATCTTCAGATGCTGTATAAGGCTGATGGAAGCAGAATTGTATAATTGTAACCAAAATCGTTCACCAAAGCGCATATGAAGCTAAATAAATGTAGTTACTTCCTTAGATGTTTTTTATTAGGTGGTTAAGTCATCTTATGGCAAATCCCGTTCTTGGGTGCAGCGGGAGATAGTGTCAGACTTTTACTGACTAAAAACCCACTCCTGTTCCTTCTTTGCCTTCGTCCCAGGGCCCCGGGTTTCGCTTTAACACTACCCGTGGCTCCAGTAGGCTTCGACCCTGCTGGGCCCCTACGATTTGCTGACATTTTCTTGAGGCGTGCGTGGGACAGTACGTGCCGTCGACGACTTGGGCTCGGTCCGGACGGTTACAGGACGGTCGGACGGAGAATTATAATGAAAGATTAACAAAGTTTCTACGGTTATGACAATACCTCAGATATTTCAACAGTACAGTTAATTCCAGCTCAAAATAAATCAGATACATTTGGCCGTCCATCTCAATCATTCAGTAAATAGCTATTATGTAAGGCATGCAGTAACAGTGTTTAGGTATGCCAAATATTTTGGCGCCAACCCGTGTGCATGTATTTTTAACTCGGCTATCAATCATGACCTGATTGTAAACTATGGTTTGTGCATAAAATAAAGTAAATAAAGATAATAAAGTATGTGAATATAAAGAGCAACTGGACTCTGAGGGTCAAAAGGCTGGATTCGCGCCATGATACCAACTTCAAGTCGTTCGTAATACGAGTTCCAACCCATCATCTACAGACCTTTTTGAGAGAGGACTTTTGGCCGAAAGGTGTCGTGTATCGACGTTTCCGAGGATGGCTACGCGACACCACGCAGCGGAACACGACGCCAATGTTACGTGTATAATTATAGTTAATTGTTTGTGTTATTTTTAACCTTTTGAGTAGCGTAATTAGAGACACAACAGAAAGACAATGACCGAGCGAACGCCGGCGTTCGCTCGGGGTTTAATGAACTAATATGTATGAGTTCATTTTGTTTATAACATTGTAATATTATGTATTTTATCTATGTATCAGTTCATTTTGTTTATAAGTTTGTAATATTATGTATTTTATAGCTGGGTCGAAGCCTACTGAGGCCAAGGGTCTGATTCTGAAAGGAAGACTCGGCCCCGGTACGAAAGGGAACGAAGGAACAGGATTGGGTTTTTAGTCAGTAAAAGTCTCACACTATCTCTCGCTCCACCCAAGAGCGGGGGATGTCATAAGATGATTTTCCCACCGAAAAAAAAAGCGGAGAACTAAAGAAAACCCAACTTATTTTAAAATTAATTATTACAGTGAAAATTGCCTTCTATATGTGTATGTATACACACAGGAAAAGATGGATTGATTGTGTGAGAAGTGATATGAAAGAAAAGGGAGTTAGTGATAGCGTGACACATTAAAAAAAAGCATTATTTTGTATAATTAAAGACACATTTTTATTATTTATATTTTTAGGGTTTTGTACCTCAAAAAGCAAAAAACGGAACCCTTATAGGATCGGTAAGTCCCCTCTTTGACGCGTGGTTGGAAAGACCTCACGGCGTCCTCACATTCCGCATGACGCAGGTCCTCACCGGACACGGTAAGTTTGGGAGGTTCCTGCACCGGATTCGTGCGGAAACAACGCCCGGGTGTCGCCACTGTGTGGCCCACCCGGAGGACACGGTAGAGCACACGGTGGAGGTGTGCCCCGCTTGGGTCTCTCGCGCCGGGCCTTGGTTCAGGCCATGCTCCGGAGCGAGGAGGAGTGGCAGGCGGTCGCCTCCTTCTGCGAAGCAGTAATGCTAGCTAAGGAGGCGGCCGATCGCGTGAGGCAACGGTCCTTACGCTCTAACCGCCGCCGGGATTCCGATCCCGATTTCCGGCCACCGTAGGCGCGGGCTTGCAGACGGCGAGCAATGGGTGGCTCGCCGTCCGACCGTCCGGTAACCGTCCGGACCGAGCCCAAGTCGTCGACGGCGCTGTTTTGTTCCACGCGCGCCTCAAGGAGATGTCAGCAAATCGTAGGGGCCCAGCAGGGTCGAAGCCTACTGGGGCCACGGGTAGTGTGAAAGCGGAACCCGGGGCCCTGGGACGAAGGCAACGAAGGAACAGGAGTGGGTTTTTAGTCAGTAAGAGTCTGACACTATCTCCCGCTCCGCCCAAGGGCGGGGATGTCATTAGGATGATTTTCCCACCCAATAAAAAAAAAAAACCCTTAGAGGATTACTTTGTTTCCGGCCGTTTGTATGTCTGTGAAGACCCTTTATCTCAGCAACGCGTGGAGCTATTGAGTTGAAATTAAAACCATATACTCAAGTCTGCAGTCCCTTGAAGCTGTGAAAAAATGAAACTTCTGAGTTAACGATGGGATGGGGGATGAACTGCTTGCGTCCGTAGGATTTACTTAGTTCTGACCACCCTACACGTGTCCCCTGGGTAGTGCTAAACGAGCAGTAAATGCGGTGGTAGGCCATAGCATCGGCTGCCGGCTTAAAAGTTACCACCCACCAGACAAAGCCATGCCGCCAAGCGATCCGTCGTGTTCCGGCGTGATGTCTGGTGAAGCCGTATGGTGGAAGATGGGTCTGAGCAGTTGTGTTGTGACGTATACTGGGTCCGATGCGCCAGCTGTTGTTGTGTCGGATGTTTGATCGTGGAGGGTAGCGGGATCCGAAGCACGGTGCTCCGCTGGCCGACCGCAGGTAGTTGGGGGCCCAAGTAGTGTGCCAGCCACACACGAAAGGCTGCCCCGCCAACTGCGAAAAATCCCAGGGTGGCCCCATCGTGCCGGTTGGCGACCGGGCGGGAGGACCCGATGGCGATCCCTGGGGGGGTTCGGGCGTCCCCGCAGTCTCCAGATCAACCCTCCTTTGACGCAGCAATTCTGGTCGTGTTGTAGGGTTTAAAATCGCATCACCTCGCTCAACTGCCATCTTCCATCTCTCCTATTCACTCCACAAAATAAAATAAAAAATGAAAGGTAAAAAGAAAGGCAAGTGTCTACAGCGGATGCACGTCCTCTCATTTCTAGTGCACCTCTCAAATATTAGAGGGTTGCACTCTAATCTCGATGCGGTCCACCACCATCTTGAGACTGAGAAGCCACACTTGCTTTTCTTGACGGAGACCCAAATTAGATGTCCGTCAGATACGGCGTACCTCAACTACCCGGGATACTCTCTGGAGTATCATTTCCTGCAGCGTGCCGGGGTCTGTGTGTACGTCCGTAATGACATCTGCTGCCAGCGTCTCCGTCACCTTGAAGACCCAAATTTATCCACGCTATGGCTGTTGGTGGACACTGGTATGGACAAAATTGTTTATGCCTGTGTCTACCGATCGCACAGCGGTGATCAGGAGACAACTCGGTTGTTCGACCACCTCAGTGAGGCCGCCGATAAGGCTCTGCATCGGCACCCTGATGCGCAGCTCGTCGCTCTGGGGGACTTTAACGCCTGCCACCAAGACTGGCTTTTCCCATACCAGAAGACCGACCATGCTGGGAGAGAAGCGCGAAACTTTGCAGTGTCGATGGGCCTTTCCCAGCTGGTTAAGCAAGCGACTAGGGTGCCTGATGTAGTTGGTCATACTGCCAATTGTTTGGACCTTCTGCTGACCACCGATCCGGACAGATGTATTGTAACAGTTTCCTCGCCACTGGGAACTTCAGATCACTGTCTGGTGAAGTCTGTTTCGTGCTTCTCCCCACCTGACTGCGACTCACGTGGTCAACGGAGAATATGGCGTTACAGGTCAGCAGATTGGGATGAGATGCGGCACTTTTTTGCGTCTTATCCTTGGCAGCAGGTCTGCTTCTCTTCTGAAAATCCGTCGAGCTGTGCAGATGCTATATCCGATGTGATACGTCAAGCTATGGAGTTTTTCATCCCTTATAGAGACGTACCCATCGGAGGCTCAGCTCAACCATGGTTCAACGCCGATTGCGCTCAAGCTGAAGAGCGTAAGCATTCGGCGTTTCTCGCATGGGTTGACGCTCGTGATCGCAAAGCTCCGGATCTGAGCTCAAAGAAGAGAGCTTTCAACCATGCTGCCAAGTCCTACAAAAAGGCACTGAAGAAGGCTCGGTTCGACCGCATTACACATATTGGCGCAAAGCTCTCTGCACAGCCGTCCGGTAGCAGAGCATTCTGGTCCCTTGCCAAATCGGTCGAAACGAACTTCTGTAGGCCCACATTGCCTCCGCTGGTTAAACCTGATGGAACACTGGCTCACACAGCGAGAGAGAAAGCAGGTCTCTTTGCAGCTCTCTTCGCCCACAATTCTCGTCTTGACACTAGCAGTGCTACTCCACCAACTCTACCTCACTGCAACACCTCAATGCCCGATATTCGCATAAGGAACAGAGAAGTTTTGAAAGCACTGTGTCGTCTAGACGTGAATAAAGCTAGTGGACCAGATGGTATACCAGCAATAGTTCTCAAGGCATGTGCGCCCGAGTTGTCTCCTGTATTGACGCGCTTGTATCGCCTCTCATTTAGGACTGGTATAGTGCCCAAGTCCTGGAAGCTTGCCAACGTGCAACCCGTGCCCAAAAAGGGCAGTCGTGCCGATCCTGCCAACTATCGGCCGATTTCAATAACCTCCATACTCTGCAAGATTATGGAGCGTGTATTGAACTCGCGCCTCCTGGCATACCTGGAAGGTAACGATCTCCTCAGTGACCGACAATACGGGTTTCGCCAAAATCGGTCTACTGGGGACCTACTAGTGTATACCACTCACATGTGGGGCGAGGCCCTCGAGAAGAATGGAGAAGCGATTGCTGTCTCCTTAGACGTCTCGAAGGCCTTCGACAGGGTATGGCACGCCAGCCTTTTGAGTAAGCTTCCAGCGTACGGCATTTCCCCTGGCCTGATTAACTGGGTAAAAGACTTTCTGAGTGAACGGTCTCTCCGAGTTGTTGTCGATGGATGCTCATCAGAGCCCATGACGACTAATGCCGGAGTTCCTCAGGGGTCAGTTCTCTCTGCAACTCTTTTCCTGCTGCATATTAACGATCTGCTGATGCCCGGTATCTATGGGTATGCAGACGATAGCACAGTTGTAGAGAGGTACCTGCCAGGTCCTCGGGCCAGTAAGGAGCAAATTCGGTCCGAACGAGAGGCTATGGTAGAGCGTACGAATGTCTCACTTCAGGCAGTCTCCAAGTGGGGCGAAACCAATCTGGTAAGATTCAACGCCGCCAAAACACAAGCGTGTCTGTTCACCGCTAAGAGGAGCCCGTTCACCTTGGCTCCCGCTTTTCAGAATGTAACCCTGGAGTGCACCGACCGCCTTCAACTCTTAGGAGTTGAAATTTCCTCAGATCTCAATTTCGGGCGGTTCATTGAGTCCAAAGCCAAGGTAGCTGCTAGAAAACTAGGCGTTCTTGCAAAGGTCCGACGGTACTTCACACCGGGACAGCTTCTAATGTTATACAAAGCACAGGTCCGATCGTGTGTGGAGTACTGCAGTCACATATGGGCTGGTGCTGCAAAATGCCATCTAGCAGCTTTGGACTCAGTGGAAAGGCGTGCGAAGAGGCTAATTGGGGATCCAGATTTGGTTAAGTCCAATCTACAAAGCCTCGAGCACAGGCGCAGAGTAGCCAGCCTATCGGTGTTTTACAGGTTACATTTTGGAGAGTGTGCGCGGGAACTGCATGACTTGATTCCGCCATCTCCTTTCTACCATCGGACAAGCCGACGCACGGCGAGTATCCACCCTTACGTTGTTGAAACTTCAACGGTCCGGACTAAGCGTTTCGCTTCGTCGTTTATACCGCGTACATCGAAGGACTGGAACAATCTGCCTGCTGCGGTCTTTCCGTCCAACTATAATATAGGTGTCTTCAAAGCTAGAGTGAATAGGCTCTTAATAATCTAGTGCGCCTGACCAACAATGATTGCATCTCCGCTTACCATCAGGTGGGATTGCAGTCAAGCACTGGTTTATATCAATTAAAAAAAAAAAAAAAAAAAAAACGAAAAAAAAGATACGTCCGATTATGTCGCAAAAACGAGTATTTTGACACTCTCCAGGGAATCAATAATTCCCGTTGACCTAGAATCCTTTAATTTGGGATAAAACATGGTTTCATAGCACAAGTATAGGAAAAAATCTGAAAACTGTAAATTTGTAGATGCGTCAAGGTAAAAACATTTTTATTTGGGATTGGAAAATATTCTTAACTCAATTCGGGAATTGAATTGTTTCCATAGGGAAGCTTGTACTTGTGCCCTCAGTGCGCGAATCCGACTCGCACTTATCCGTTTTTTTTTTCTTCTTCTTTTCTTTTATTATTGTGTGTACATAAATTGTTAAATAAATAAATAATATTTTTATTCAGTGACATTTAAGTGATGAACAATATACAAAGTCATAGCAGTAATTGCCAAACAGAGAGTGATTCGCCTATTTTGTACATTATTGTCGTTTTTTAAATATTCATGTTATTATTTCGAAAACAAGCTCTCCATAAGTTTTTTTAACGTGTCTTTCAATATTCTGTGGCCTACCCAAATGTCCTTTCCTTGGTATTGTTTGTCAAGTCGTTGAGCTCCTTAGTAGTCCTGACTTGAGCTTTACGAATACTGACAAATGCTTGCACTAACTGGACAGGTCCACTTAAATCTGTATGGTTCTTTCTTCAAAAGACCATCTCAGACAAATCTGCACGGTTCTCATGTGATTTGACCATTACATATTAACTGTATGGACTTGAAAAGAGACTTTAACCCCTGAGTTTGTTGCGATGTTTCTTCTCAGGGTAGTCAGCTAGGAAACACCGGCCTCATCTAGTTTTTATTGACGAAAAAAAAAATTACGTGTAAATGTGTTTTTTTAAACCTACTTACAAAATAAATATCATTTATGAACCATATTCATTTTGAGCCTCAATGACTGTTAATAAACTTTTATTTGCGTATCACGATCACGGTGCACGCAACAATACGCGCATCTCTCATTACTCATTATGCTGAGCTGAAGCACTTTTGGGATTATTCATTGTATTTTTTATAATGCCAATAGACGCAAGTTTCTTCCTTTCTTTTTTTTCAGAAATAAGAAATATTTTATTTATGATACATAGGTAGGTACAGTGGTTGGACATGATTTAGGATAACATGCACTATGATCAGCCTATTAAAGGCATACAAAAAGAATGAATTATAATTTTTACATGTAAATAAAGAGCTTACTCGTACTAAACTACCAATTAACTACATAAATGATTGTATTAGGTTACTAAAGTCAAAATAATTTGTCAAGTAAATGTCAAAATAATCTGTTAGATAAGTGTCAAAATAATTTGTTAGGTAAATATCAAAAATAATTCAGATTTAAGAAATTAATTACGATTTGTGATTACAATATAGTCATGTCTTTTATGTCTTTCTTCTTCTTTATTTTTCTTTCTTTCTCTTTTGACTGAAATGATAGTGTAGATGCCGTACAACGATGAGCTAGTACGGCATCTCTATATCATTTAATGATTAATGTCAGCGCACTCAGCACCTCGTATATCTACCTAATATTACTGCTGTTATCAGTCACTACTGCTAATCAATAGTCAAGTACCAGCTGGTAATATGACGGTAATTTCTCATGCTCCGGTAATTTCCACTTATCGGATTTTATGACCGTGTTGGTTTTATAATACCTACTGATAAGTAATAATTAATATTATATATTAAGTTAAAAAAGACTATAATCTAGATTGTATTGTAGGTGTGTTCATAATTACTGCAATGATTTTCTGATTTAAAAATGTTTTTTAAGAATTTGTCAATTGTTATGTAACAAAAATTTACCTCGGTTACTTTATTTGTTGCAACTGACTTAATACATTATTATATGCTTAACTTAATTAAAACTAACTTATAAAATAAAAATAAAAACCATAAAGTACTAAAAAAAAGCAAATTTATTGCCTCCTCCAAAGCACTCCTCAACCGTTTGAGCCGCCTCGAGTAGGCCACGCCTTCGATTCTTTTGTTCTGACGTCATCTCAACGCTCAGTCACGTGGTCAGAACAAAAGAATTGGAGGCGTGGCCTAATCGAGGCGTTTGACGCAAACGAAACGATCGTAACTTGGCTAGGGGGGCAGGTGAGACACGGCTATTCAGTGATTCTAGCCGCAGTCTATCAAGTACGGCGTCATCCAACATACGGTTACACTGATCCTCAGTTACTTAATTAATAATCTATAATTGAGTATCCATCAAAACTAGGTAACCTGAAAATTTCTCAGGACGCTGTCATTCGCATAATCACAACAATTTGTTTTACGAAATCTACAGTTTAGTTTGTAGACGTAGAAAAGATATAGGTATGTTAATTATACAACTAATATAATATACTTAGAGACAACACACAGCAACCTGCCTGCGTTACGGGATTCATCAGCGAAAGAGTGACCACGGTACTGAAGTGCAAAGGGTAACTTAAGGAACACTGTGGGTTTAGTCAGTAAAAATCTAACACTCCCTCTCGCTCCACGAAGAGCGAGAGAAGTAATTTAATGATTTCCCAAATAAAAAAACAACATACAGCAAATCGCTGTATCTACATAGAAGGGCAAAATTTGCAAGAGTCTTTTAATCGCGAGTAAGTGAGATAAATATTTTTTTTCGACGTTTTATCGTTTTCAACGACCGACAGACTCTTATCTGGAATACGGTTTGTTCTAAGTTTTACGTTATTTGGGAGATGCCAGTCTAGCATGTAATGCGGACGAATTACTCTATTAGGTCAAATTCTATTTATTAATTTAAAGAAACTCTCACCTAAACCAGCACCACAGGCCAACACTAATTCTATTTCCAAGAAAATCTCTTTGGAGCCACTATTCAGAGTGTTGTTAACCAAACCGAATTACATCTACCAAAGTACTTTTGACGAAAGTAATAAAGACAATGAAATTATAAGGAAACTCGGCTTTGTCTCTGATCTTTTTAATTTACTAGTAGAGATGACTCAAAACCTACCAGTAGTGCGTGTAAAAATAGAGGGCAAAAAATACATGCTAGTGGAACTCCATCAACGCCTCCACCGCCTTCACTATTGTGAAATAAAGAGAATATTCGTTTCATTGTCGAAGACATGTCCTAGAACCATAAATTATGTCGTAGAACCAAAAATTCGAAGACATGTGACATACACCAACCCGCACTGGGCCCGCGTGGTGGATTACGGCCCATTCCCTCTCCTAGAGAGGAGGCCTGAGTTCCAGCAGCGGGAACATTATAAGGCCGACTAAGCTAAGCTAAGCTATCGAAGAGATACTTAGATACGCATGGGCCATATGGAAGCAATCCAGCGTTCTAAGAGATCACCTCAGTAGGAGAGGTTGGTTTACTACCACGGATTGTGTTGCGCCTAAACGGATCTAATCCACGCGCCAACACGCTCGCAGATCAGTCTCTGCAGTCGAAACTGCGGTTGGAAAAACGAGCCCACCATCCAAGGACCTTGAAGGTCATATCAAAATTTGGATTACATTTGCTGTCACCTCGCCCAGCAGGGTCGAAGCCTACTGGGGCCAAGGGTCTTATTCTGAAAGGAAGACTCGGCCCTGGTACGAAAGGCAACGAAGGCACAGGAGTGGGTTTTTAGTCAGTAAAAGTCTGACACTATCTCCCGCTACGCCCAAGAGCGGGGGATGTCATAAGATGATTTTGCCACCGAAAAAAAAAATCTTCTGTCACCTCTGTTGGGGCGGTGGGTTACATCCGTGTGGCCCAAGCCTTAGGGCCAAAGTCAGCGATATGTTAACGCAATTTAGTTAAACTTGATCAGGACTATAAACAATTTCATTGTATTTAATTGATAACGGTGAGCAATGGTGTCCCAGTAGTAACGACTTCGAATTACTAGATGTAGGTCGCGAGTTCAAACCCAGCCAGACCCATAATTTTGTGTAATTTATTTTATCACCACTGCTCTCAAAAAGGTGATGGATAATAACATAAGGAAACCGGCATGTCCTAGAACTTAAAAATTTCGAAGACTTGTGACATCCATCTATCCGCTTTAGGACGGCGTGATCAATTACGGTTTGTAAGAGTTCGACAGAGATAAATATATATTTAAGCTTGTAGTTAAAATTGTAGGTGTTCTGCATCAAAACAACACGGGGGCTCTCGTGTTGTTTTGATGGATTTTCGGCCTACCCCGCACTGACGGTGAAATACATCCGCTCAATGCGGCAGTGGGCCGATTTCAGCCCGCCGTCCCAACAGGCAGCCGGCGACCCGATGCCGCACAGAGCGCGCGCCTTCCAGTTAGTATTGTGCTATCTAGCTGATCTGACGTAGCGTTCGTTCTATTTATCAACTATGCAAGCAATAAAAGAAAAATACAAAAAAGAAAGAAAAGTAAACAAAAAGTTTTTTTTTTACGATTATTCTGTTTTATTTTCGATATCCCCTTATTTTTGTCTGTCCCACAACTACTAAAAATACTATCTAGTGCGGTTCAGGTTGATATCGCCCTGCCGCTTTCCGTGGTTTATTTCTCATTTCCTGTTAGGTAGATCCCGGGGTGAATCGAACCCAAGGAAATTGGGTTCAAGATTATTCTAACAGTACAAAAAAAATTGTAAACATCATGTTTTCGCAAAGTTAAATTAAAATGCTATGTCGAGGAGTCGAGAAAGACCTGCCACGCACTGGCGGAAATATTGTTGGGGGTGCATTTCGACCCGCCGCCGCACCAGATTAAGGTTAATGATTTTACTTGCCACAGCCAAGGTGTTAATTACATCTAATGAAATAATACATAGACTGGAGACTTGAGTAGCAGCAATCCTGTTCAAATAACCTTACAGTGAACGCTACAAACAAATATCGGCAACTCGAGAGAGTAGTCAATTGTGATGTTCAAATAAAGGCATACGAGTATTAAATTGTACGTGAATTGCCAAAATGAATTCATCTAGCACCCGTATATTGATCTCAGGCTGACGGAGGCTGCGTGATGAACTCTCAACGTCGGTAATTAAGTACAATATAATATAATCATCTGTTCTGCGAGCAATGTGCCCTGCCCACTGCCACTTAAGTTTGGCGATTCTTCGGGCTATGTCCGTAACCTTGGTTCTCCTGCGGATATCCTCATTTCTGACGCGATCACGCAAGGATACTCCGAGCATAGCCCTTTCCATTGCCCTTTGAGTAACTTTAAGCCTTCTGATGAGGCCCATTGTAAGCGACCACGTTTCGGAGCCATATGTCATCACTGGCAACACACACTGGTCATAGACTTTTGTCTTGAGACACTGTGGTATATTGGACGAGAAGACACCGCACAGCTTCCCGAACGCTGCCCAGCCGAGTCGGATTCGACGATTGACCTCTTTCGATGGTCGATGGGGACGAAAGGTTCTGGAATGGCGACCACGTACCGAAAAACGCAGCGTTGGAAGGCCTCCCACAAGGTGGACCGATGACCTGGTGAGGGTCGTGGGAATTCGATGGATGCGTGACGCACAGGACCGGTCATTGTGGCGGCATTTGGGGGAGGCCTATATCCAACAGTGGACGTCTTTTATGCTGAAATGATGATGATGATGATGATAATATAATCGAGACAACTGAACTAGGGAATAGTATTCTTTATCTGTGCTAAGGACATCTTGGATCTCCTAGTCAGAAATTTCTAGTTTACGTTGTTGAATATATGTATTTACCCCACAAATACCCGATGCCTCTTACGCATAAGGTCGTAAGGCGAATAATGCATTTTTTCAGGAGGGCCGTTTTTGTAATTGATAATGATTTATGTAATTTGTGAAATACTTAATCGATGTTTTCTTTGCAGCATGTAATCAATAATCATTTTAAGATGACTGTACCATACGCTGGATGTAATCTAGGATTTTGTTTTTAAATAATATAAACTAGTGCTTGACTGCGATCCCAGGTATATAAAAATTGCCGTCTCGCTAAAACCCAGAAACGTTTTGACAATTTTTAATAATTTTTATTTTGTTCACTTCAACATAGAGGTAGTTAATACGAAAAAAAAAAAAGTTTAATGTTTAAGAAGTTGATTGAAACGTGGTAAGTAATTTCACGGGGGTGGATCCGCGGACAGCAGCTAGTAAGAAAATTAATAGTATACATATACATATTTATTAAAAAAATATATATATAGTTTGGAGGTATGAGGAACAGCTTGTAAAGTCCCGCAAACATCCGTTGAAACGGGTGTTGTGTCTGGTTTGGGCAACTGCCCGAGAGATGAATTCGGGCTGCTATATATGTTCAAATCGCGCGGAAAACTCTTTTGTTCATACCTGCCGCATAGATGTCGCTACAATAATACAATTTTACAAAAAAAAATAGGTTACGTTTGTATGCGTAGGAGGTATCGATATTTGGAACTTATACCATTACAATACATTGAATTTCAGAGAGGGAGAATGAATGGATGCAACCTGTCGCTTTATCAACGAAACACCACTTGTTGCTGCCTCACCGTGTTACTTATGTTGATCACGATGAAAATGCCGGCGAAATGAAAAGAAGAAAAGAGCATTGGGCTGTGGAATTTGGCCCTTTTTTTGAAATGAGAAATCAACTTATGAATTATCCTGCCCTGAGTGGAGCGAGGGGTGTGCCTGACTTTTATTGATTGAAACTCGTTTTTCTTCTTATATGACCAAGGTTTATGTAACTCATAATATGATTTAAAAGAGTGTCCATAGAGTTTCTTGCGCGTTCTTCTCCATAGAGATCTACGCTTTGGTACGTGCAATTCAGCTTCACTTTTTTTTTGACTGACCGACATTTTGACAATTCAAGTGCCTGTAATTGGTCTATTTAAAATAAACGTTTCTGATTTCTGACCCTTTCCGTTCCGGGCCATGGTAAAGCTTTCAAATAATCCCGGAAGCCGTTACCGAGAAGCTGAAGCAACAGGGTGGGTTTTAGTCAGTGTAAATCTGACACTCCCTCTCGCCCTAGCAAGAGAAGTTAATTAGTGATTTCTCATAAAGAAAAAAAAACAATAAAGATTAGGTAAGTACAAAACTGGTTTAACTGTACACTTTGATAGCGTTGAGAAAGAAAGTTTTTAATAGGGTTGGCTATAAGTATAGGGTTATTGTTAAGTTACGGAATTTACAACGAGACGTAATAGTGTAACCTATATTTGCAACAATCAAGCACCCAAGGGTTCCCTAGACGGCAACCCATAGGTTTCAAGAAAATCCAAGTTTTCAATAAGCGGTTTAACCTTTTGAGTAGTGTAATTAGAGACACAATAGAAAGACAATGACCGAGCGAACGCAGGCGTTCGCTCGAGGTTTAATGAACTAAAAACAAATTCAAGTAACAGAACCGGTCGTTATGGCGACAATTGGGGCAAGCGTAAATCCAACAGTGGACGTCTATCGGCTGAAATGATGATGATGATAAAAGAAAAAATATATTTAGCAATTAATCTACCTACATTTGACTTTGATTTTGACTTTGACTTTGACTCTGAATTCTGAAAAATTAAATTTAAAAAAACAGCAAACTTAATTATCGGAAATAGGTCGCAGACTTACGACTCACTTTGTGTAATAATAAAAAACCGGCATTTCCTTGAACCAAAAATTCAAAGACATGTAGAATAGAATAGAATAGAATAGAATAGAATAGAATAGAATAGAATGGAATAGAATAGAATAGAATAGAATAGAATGGAATAGAATGGAATAGAATAGAATAGAATAGAATAGAATAGAATGGAATAGAATAGAATAGAACAGAATAGAATATAATAAAATAGTATGTGAAATTTATTATATTACCAAAGGCGTTGCCAACTCAGCAATTGCTGGGCGTCAGCCATATCCAGCGCTGATTTTCAGCTGGCACCTTGCATGTGACATCTATACTGTGCCGGCGTGGTGGATTATAGTCCATTCCCTCTTCTATAAAAGTGGCCTGAATCCCAGTAATGTGAACATTATAAGGCTGGTTATGCTTGTGTTTGTATATGAGTAGGGGTTAATTAAATACGCTGAACAGATTAAAGGTGATACACCTAGGTCTAGAAAATAAGGGCGAAAGACTTTGATCCTCACTTTTGATAAAGCAGTACCCAAAATAAGAGCAAGTAGTTTAAGAATTATAATATAATATAATATGCCACAACTATCACACAACGCCGTCTAGTCCCAAGCTAAGAAGAGCTTATGTTATGAGTACTAGGCAACTGATAAACATACTTACAAATTTCTAAATACATACATATTATAGATAAATTACACCCAGACACAAAAAATGATCGTGCTTATCACACAAACATTTTTCCTGGGTGGGAATCGAACCCACGACCTCCGGCATAGCAGTCAGGGCCACTAACTACTAGACCAACAGGCCAGTCGAGTTATAGAAGAGCAGTAGTCACTTTTGCTGTCAACATTCATAATCAAATCCATACACGTTGTGTTAAATTTACCAACCTAACATAAACCATTATCCTCGATCCCACTTCCAACAATATCACATCTAAATTATTCACATTTCTTAATCATAACACAAAGTTAAACCCACAGACTGAAGTCACTCGTGCGCACATAATATAGTTCAATTCTCTGTTTCTTCAGGCCTGTTTGTCTTTCAACCGATTTCACCGAGGAGGATAAGTAAATAATTTGTAAACTTAACATTATTCATACATAAATGGCGGGCTTTCCGTGGCTGGGAGGCTGTGTATTCAGTAGAAACAAAGTAAAACAAACTGGATAGACTGCTCTTTACTTGTATAAACGGCTTATAAAAATAATGTAGTTTGTACAAATTTAATGCGAATATAAGTATACGCTTGGATGGATACCAATAGTGAGAGCGTTCATAAAAGAGCATTTTAGTTTAAGACTAGCTTTTGCCTGCGACTTCGTCCGCGTAGAAGTCGGAAATGGTTTTATTAGGTTTTTTGAGATACGAAAATATGAAATATTATTTATTATCTACGTCGTATTTAGTCCATTGAATTGTATGGCGAGCGATATTGTATCTTAAGATAAAATATTATAGTATCTTAGCCGTGTGTAGCGCCCCTTAGTGAATTCCACTGCGGGTGACGTAACTTACGAAAAACTTATTATTTGCGGTTGGTACAGTAATCGGGTCTAGGGATCGAACCGCAAAATTAAGTTTGTTTTTTATTGTATATACTTTTCCGGGATAAAAAGTACCCAGTGTGTTGCCCAGGATATTAAAAAATAACTATACCAAGTTTCATCGTAATCGAACCGGTAGTTTTTGCGTGATGCCTGAACAAACAGACAGACAGACAAAAACTTTTTTAATCACATTTTTGGGTTCGGTGTCGGTCTAGTAACACCCCCCTACCATCTATTTTGTGATATTTTCAATGTACAGAATTTTCACTTCTACAGATTTATTATACTCGTAACTATAGATTTGATAGGTTCTGGATTGGAACAGAAAGAGGACTTGTGTTAGGCTAGAAAGGTGCCATGGCGTCCTCGTTTTCTGCCTGACGCAGGTCACCGCCGACGGAGCACTACCGTGAACTCGTGGAGGCGATCGGGGGCGGTTTAGGCCATGGTCCGGAGCGAGAAGGAATGGGAAGTGGTCTCCTTCTGCGAAGCAGGAATGTTATCAAAGGAAATGGCCTCAACCGAAGGAACGCACATCCTCACGCCCCAGCCGCCGCCGAAGGAAACACCACGGGCGTCGGGAGTCAAAGGGTAATTTCCGACCACTATTGACGTGGGTTTGCGAATGAAGAGCAATGGGTAACTCGCCGTCAGGCTGTCCTGTATAGACCAGGCTAGAGTTAACGGTGCGTAGTTTGCCACGCATGCCTCAAAGAGATTTCAGTAAATCTGAAGATGTTCAGTATAGCCGATGCCTGCTAGTGCTGCGGGAACTTTTGAAAGAGTATCCAGGGACGCAAAGGACATCTAAAGGGCACAGGTGGATTTTAGTCAGTAATAGTCTGACACGTCCTCTCATTCCACTCTGGGTTGGAAGAAGACATTTAATGATTTCCAAACTCAAAAATAAGACTGTTTCGTCATATCACGTATTCGTCGCTTGCTTGATTGCATTAATTTGTATACCGGAAAAATACACTTTTCCTTTAAGATTGGTTACGTGAGCAAGACTTTAATCAACGAAAGTTAGTTGTTACTAAATATGGTGATAGCTTTTCTTATAATAATCCTACCTAAGTTGAGCTAAGTACGGTTCTATTTTAGTTACTTCAACATTTAGATGAATAAAGCAAACAACGTGAGCGCAATTTCAACAGTTTTTCTTGGCTCTAAAATGTACGTGAAATATTCGCTCTTTGGGGAGAATAAAAATGAGTGCTAATACAGGCAGCCTTTATTTATTAAAATTTAATGAACCGCGAAGGCACAAAGGCGGACCAATGCTTCAGACACTCTTTATCAGTCAATCAAGTGTCGCTGTGGTGATATTTGAGCAGTGGTGGTCGAGTGGTAACAGCCCCGACTTACGAGTTGTAGGTCGCGGGTTCAAACCCAGCCAGGCGCTTTACTTTTTGTAATTTATTTCATCACTACTGCTCTCAAAACAGTGAAGGAAAACATCGTGAGGATACCGGCATGTCCTAGAACCAAAAATTCGAAGACATGTGATATCCACCAACCCGCACTAGGCCCACATGGTGGATTACGGCCAATTCCCTCTCTTAGAGAGGAGGCCTGAGTCCCAACAGTGGGAACATTATAAGGCCGCCTATGCTATGCTATACTAAAAGGCAGATTTTATCCCTGCACTAACTTTATTTGTTATACTTAACATCTTCTGTTATGTATTTGAATGTATGTACAACATACTTTATAACTATTAAGTTATACACTTTAAATTTCAATTTGGTTTAGTCTCTGCTTGTCTTGTTTAAATTTACTCTTATGAGTAAATTTTAATTGATATTATATTACATCATGTAAAGTTAATTTAAAATTATTAGTCTTAGTTAATTAGATTATTCATTTCATAGTAACACCTAATATGAAAAGGGGCACGCGGTGCTAACCAACATCATAGTGGGCCCTAACAGAATACCATCCCTCTAGCCAAGTTACAACGTTTTCGTTTCGATTCTCTTTTCGTCGATCGCCTCGAGTAGGCCACGCCTCCGATTCTTTTATTCTAACGTCATCGCAACGCTCAGTCACGTGGTCAGAACAAAGGAATAGGAGGCGTGGCCGACTCGAGGCAATCAACGAAAACAGAATCGAAACGAAACGGTTGTAACTTGGCTAGGGGCACAGCGCTACATTATTTATCGTTTTAAATGACGCAGCATATGCTGAGTTAGGTGCCTTTTTGACCTCGCACTTATTATACCTTTCTTTTTTTTACTGTGTATCTTTAGTTTCTACGATTGTGTGAGTCACGAATAAAAGTA
This sequence comes from Mythimna vitellina, assembly GCA_949316375.1. Lineage (NCBI taxonomy): Eukaryota > Metazoa > Arthropoda > Insecta > Lepidoptera > Noctuidae > Mythimna > Mythimna vitellina. The sequence continues at coordinate 18,604,262 of OX438695.1, read as the reverse complement.
TTTTCTTTCTTTCTTTTCTTTCTAACCTGTAAAAAATTCTTACACTAACCTTAGATTATGGTAGATAGGGCTTTATATATTTATGGTGTAAACAATTGTTGGTTCGCCAGTAAAGGAAAATAAAATAATAGAAATTATTATCTCTACAAATAGTATCCATAATTGTTAATTTTTCTCAGTATTTGAGCTAATATTATCTGTGTTAAAAAAAGGCCTCTGATCTGCATGGTTTTTTGAGATCGCTTCGTCATCATAATCTAATACGTATTCAGGAAAATCAATAACCAACGTAAATCATAACTTCTGTGACTGCGCAGTACCTAATTCCAAAACTTATTATGATTGGCAAGCAAATCGATTTATTTCCGTGGAAATAATGCCCTTTCAAAATCTAACAAATGATTTGTTTACGGTACGAGCTATTTCTTGTTTCACATTCATAGATAAATATTTACTTTGAAAATTTACATATCTGCAACGCAGGTTGCAATTTGTGTGCATATTATTAAATTTATTAAATTAAAATTCATTTATTTCAGGTTAAAACCCATATTAGAGATCATCCCAAAAAAATACAATAAAAATCCATTAAATTAAATCCAAAAAAAAAAATCAATAAATTAAAATACAATAAGTTCAATACATCATTGTTATTTGACGTTCGGATTTCTGGGAAAAGGGTCATAATTATATTTATTTATTAAACACTTAATGCACAAAAGTACGGCGGCGGACTTAATGCCCTAGGCATTTTCTACCAGTCAACCTTAGAATGATGCAGATATAAAAAATGGTAGGTGCAATGAAAGAGAGAGAAAAGGCAAATAGGTACAAGAATAGATACACTAATGAACCATAAATATAGAGAGCAGTGGTGACCGAGTGATAACGGCTCCGGCTTACGAGTTGTAGGTCGCGGGATCAAACCCAGCCAGGCGCATTACTTTCTGTAAATTATTTCATCACCACTGCTCTCAAAACGGTGAAGGAAAACATCGTGAGGAAACCGGCATGTCCTAGAATCAAAAATTCGAAGACATGTGACATCCACCAACCCGCACTTGGCCCGCGTGGTGGATTACGGCCCATTTCCTCTCCCAGAGAGGAGGCCTATGTCCCAGCAGTGGAAACATTATTAGGCTGACTATGCTATGCTATGCATAAATATCATATAATTATATAATACATACACAAATTAATAAACTATCTACATATGTATTATCTGCACTAATAAAGTCAAACAGTTGGTTCAAATCGACAATTGGAAAAAATGAAAGCTGTGATGCCAATTTCTTACGAATTAGCTCGCGAACTTTTGTTTTGGATGTTAATATATTGCGGGTGATCCAGGATGTCCAAAATGAAAGAATGAAAGGTGAATTTAATTCATATACGGATGATCGAGGATACATTGAATTCTAGGGGATGGATACTACTAATGATCCTAGAAGACCGGAATTTCGTGGTATGGACTAAACTGCGGATGCATATCCAGCCTAAGGTGTGTTTTGAACTTTGTAGGATAGATACTGCGTCTGATCTAAAAATTACAATATTTCGGGAATGACTGATTTTATAATCCAAGATTTGCACCAAACCTAAGAGCTTATTGAAGCCTCAAATATATGCTAAAATCCGTAAAAAAAAGTCTATTGGAGGTTATAAACTGATTAATGATAACATAGACGGATACAATACACTATTGCTAGACCTTGTAATAGTACGATGTTACCCTAAAGGTGAAAGTATCTTAGGTTCTCTCATAAAATCAGGACATAAATCCATATCTGAATATGATGAAATCGTCGTGTTAATAAAAAATTCTGAATACGGAAGTATAAACAAAACTCTATAACTAAAAAAATTAAAATGAAGATCGGATTACTACTATTATATAAAACGGTACCCTTATAGGATCACTTTGTGTCCGTCCGTCTATCTGTCTGTCAAGACCCTTCATCTCGGGAACGCGTGAAGGTACCGAGTTGAAATTAAAACATATATTCAGGTCTGCAGTCCCTTGAAGCTGTGAAAAGATCAAACTTGTGAGTTATATTTCGACATTCTCAATGGAATCAAAATTCACAGGGTACTTCCCCTTGAACTAGTATCCTGAAATTTGGCATGAAGCAAGGTCTCATAGCACAAATATAGGAAAAAAACTGAAATCTAAGAATTTTTAGTTACGTCACAAAAAATAAAAACAAATTTGCGATTCGGAAAAATCTTCTTAACTCAATTTGGGAATTGAATTATTTTCATAGATAAGTTTGTACGGAACCCTCAGTGCGCTAGTCCGACTCGCACTTGCACGGTTACCTTTTCTGTGGCCTGCAAGCTATCCAGTCAATATTTTTCATTATTATTATTAAAAAAATGGTAAATATTTTGCCCAAATCTATCTAAGCCACAACGAACAGTCCTGTGTGTCTCGCATTCGCGCATTCCCGCGACTCTCACCAGGTTATCGATCCACCTTGTGGGAGGACCTTCCAACGCTGCCTTTCCGGTACGCGGTCTCCACTCTAGAACCTTTCGACCCCATCGACCATCCGCTCTACGAGCAATGTGCTGCCCACTGCCACTTAAGTTTGGCGATTCTTCGGGCTATGTCGGCGAACTTGGTTCTCCTGCGGATATATTTATTCCTTATGCGATCACGCAAGGAAACTCCGAACATAGCCCTTTCTATTGCCCTTTGGGTGACTGGAAGAACATTATCCCAAGGGAATATACTCTGAAGACAAAAAGTGTAATAAGTATCCTATGAAGTATTCCAGAACATGACATGACATTTTCTGTGGAATGCGCTTCCTCTTGACATCAGGACGGTCACCAGTCAATATGCATTTAAGTGGAAGTTGCGGCTTTATTTTCTACACAAATAGCGAAGTAGTCTCAAAAATCCTTTCATTTTTCCTTATATAAATAATATATATTTATGTATTATATTAAATATTTATGTATGTTTATTTTTTTTAAATATATATATATATATACATTTGATCCCTTGTTTTCCTATTAATCTTTTCTTTTTTTTTATGCACCTACCATGTTTTCTCTTCACTACCCTTGGTTGACTGGTAGAGAATGCCTAAGGCATTAAGTCCGCCTTTGTATCTTTGTGTTGCATGAAGTTTAAATAAATAAATAAACATGGTCTACACGTATACCATGTTTCATCGAAATCCGTTCAGTTGTTCGAGCATGAAACAATAACAAAATTATACGCAGATACATACATACTACAAACTTTCACCATTATAATATTAGTATGTACAAACAAAACCACAAATAATAATAGATGCCAGAAGGGGAGACTTAATGGGTGTATTTCGACGAAGCGCCACTTGTTGCTGCCTAACTGCTACTTAGCGCTATCACGATGAAAATGCCCGCGGAATGGAAAATGCACATAACAACTGGATAGGTCGTACAATCTGATTGACCTACCTAAGGTGTTATTTTTTTTTAAGTGCTACAATCTAGTGCTGACTGCGATCAGTTACGGATTAGCCATGTGGCAAGAATAACAAATGCTACATGCCCCGCACATACGGGGGTCCCGCACTTGAACGTATACAAAAATTGTGAAAGTAGATACTTTCGCTATGTGTAGATTACTGTTTACAGCTACAATCGAGTATACCTCCATGGGTCTCGACTGGAAAGGGTTAGACAGCTGATTTCTTCAGGTATGATAGTCAATTTGCTTCAGACTTTCCTCCAAGTAAAAGTCTATAGAAAATATGATCTCTTAAAATTCTTTTTCATTATTGTAGTTTTTATGCAACGAAGACTGAAGAGCATAATCTGAATCTCCACTTAGAATTTGTAGACTACAAGAAAGCCTTCGATTCGTTTGAGACTTGGGCTGTACTCCAGTATTTTTAATAATGCCAGATTGACTATCGCTAAATCGATGCGCTGAAGTGTTTGTTTGAAAACCATGTCAATCCGACTTCAGAACTAGACCTCAAGACCTATACTCCTACAGCGGAGAGACGTCATTTCTCCGGAACTGTTCACAACCGCAATCGAGGATATCTCCATGGGTTTAGACTGGAGAGGGTTAGGCATTAATTTCAATGTAGATATATCACTCAACTTTGATTGGCCGACGATATAGTAGTCGGCTGAGATTATGAAAGAGCCCATTACAATGCTTGATGACCTCATTAGAGCTTCCGAAAGAGTGGGTCTTAAAATTGGTTTTATCCATAAATCAAAGTTATGGTAAATACCGATATAGAAATCTCTCCTATCAAGATCGAAGGCTGTATACACGAACTTGTAGCCGATCACACAAACGGTCCAGTTAGGTAGGTCTATTTTTGAGAAAGAGGTTAATCATCGAATCCAACTTGGCTGTGCAACCGCGCGGTATTTTCTCGTCCGACAAACCAGTTTCTCAAAACGAAAGTCTATGACCAGAGCATGTTGCCAGTGATGGCTCTGAAACGTCTGGTCGTTCACAATATGCCTCATCACATGGCTTGATAATGTATAGGGCATTAAGGGAGACCTATGTCCAACAGTGGACGTCTCTCGGCTGAAATGACGATGGGCCCTGGTGGAGCGTACGGTGGAAGTCTGCCCTACTTGGACGGAATACTGCCGTGTCCTCGAAGAGGTGATCGGCGGCAGCGACCTCTTGCGTCCGGCCCTGATTTAGGGCATGGTTCGGAGCAAGAGAGAATGGGAAGCGGCCGCCTCCTTCTACGAAGTAGTAATGCTAGGGAATGAGGTGGCCGCAAGAGTGAGGGAACGTACATCCTCACGCCACAACCGCCGCCAAAGGTGAAACCCCGGGTGACGGAAGTCGCAAGGCGATTTTAGACGACCTTAAGCGCAGGGCTGGCCGTCCGGTCGACCAAGACCCGAGTGAAAGAAGTCAGTTGGTGATTTTTCACGTTTAAATTGAACCGGGCTTGCTCCTTATCCGACCGTCGAACGGCGAGCTACTCATTGCTCGCCATCCGCAAACCGACGTCTACGGTGGCCAGAAATTGCTCGATCTCCTAACAGCCGGGGTATCTCGGATGCCTCTCCTGACAATAGCTCTAAACGCAATTCTTAATCATAATACAACGGTCAACTCACAACCTGTAAGCACTCATGTGCGCTTAATATAGTTTTCGTTTCTCTTCAAATTATTCCATCAAGAAGGTATAAAAGAATATATAAATTGTACATTATTCGTAAATAAAAGGAAAGTTTTCTGTGGCTGAGAGGCTGTGTATTCAGTACGAATAAAAGGAAAACAAACTGGCTAGACTTTGTCCAATGTATTTGTGTAAACGGTTTATAAAATAATGGAGAACCTCGAAAACATGCTTTTCATTTTGGAGTTTGAAGTTTTGAAAATTTGCTATTAGTCTATGCGCTGATGGATATCCATAGTGCTACTGTTCAAGTGAAAAGAAAACTGGGTTTGTTAGGAGTAGATTTCAACGAAAAGGTTTGTTTTTGAATGATTTGAAAGTCGTATCCTAAATTGTCGATTAAGAGAGAAGAAAATCGATTATTTCCGTATCTAAACAAATATTATAAAGATATAAAATTATTTGTTTGTTATTATATTTTAATTTGGTAAAATTCATAATATTTGTTATTCACTTGCATTATTGTAATTTCTAATCTTAATAATAACTAGCTTCTGCCGGCGGCTTCGCCCGCGTGAAAGTAGGTTTTTCCATACAAACTTTGGACTCCCGTTTCGTCCCCTTAGGGTTAGTTTCGTAAAATCTTAGCGGATGTAAACACCCTAAAAGGAACCTACCTGCCAAATTTTAAGTTTGTAGGTGTTATAGATTCTGAGATTTTGTGAATAATCAGTGAGAGGTATTTCACTTTTATATATATATAATTATTTGTTTACACGGAAAGTCTTCTGAACATTTGGTATAGAATTTTTCTGTAAACAAGTTTTTGGTGTACCTTATTAATAAAATAAAAAGGCGTAGTACGTAGGCGAGTGTGTTATGGAGTCGAGGGCTGCAGTGACAAATTTGCACGTGTATCAAACGACTGTTTTCGATACACTTACGAAGAAATGAACAAACGGGAGTTGACCTGCGACTCATGGGGGTCGACGCGCGACCAGCCTGATGCGATAAATGTAATAACAATGTGGAGGGAGAGACCACGCGCTCTTTTCTGCACTAGTGCGGAAAACAGTCTATTGCATGCCTTAAATCGGTGAAATAAGAGCTGGTTTTCGAGCAAGTGTATTGAAAATAATAGTTTAAATGTTTGTGAACGCACCCACGGCCACGGTAAAAGAGAAAATCCTAAAAAAAATGTGGCCTAGGTCCTAATTGCAAACTTATGTACCAACTAAACTTCAAACGGCGGAAATATAATAACGTGTATATTTATTATAATCTGTCTAAACGCCTTTTTGACACTTCAGGTGACGTGAAGGTCAGGTAGGATAAAGCCTGGAAGCATTGCCACAATGTATGGCAAAGCTTCTTTTCTTTATTGTTATATAGCATGGCAATACCGCCAGTCTTTTGGGCACATTACCAGTCGACAGCGATGTGGAGAAGTTTTTCAACGTGTACGAGTAATAGTACATTTTGAAACTAGTGGAGAAAGTTTGTCATTGTGACCAAAGCGGCATTCATTCGAGCCTTGACGAGGGTGTTATGGAGTTAAGGGCTGCAGTGACAAATTTCCACTTGTATCAAAGGACTTATTTTAATACACTTACGAAAACATAAATAAACGGGTGTTGACGCGGACCTCGTTGGGGTTGATGCAACCTGCTTATACGATAAATATAATAAAATTGTGGCAGGTACGAGCACGTGCACTCTTCCGCACTAGTGCGAAAAACAGTCAATTGCGTGTCTAAAAGCGGTGGGATAAGAGCGGGTTTTCGAGAAGTGTAATAAAAACTCCATAAAAAAAAATACATTCTATATAATTTTTAAATGAAAATAGGTACTTAGTACCAATGTAGTTTCGTTGCGGAAATCCGCGCGGGCACCTGTCGTGGAGAGCCGGGCCCCGAGCACGTTTTGCTAAGTGATCATACATTAAGTTCTCCATCGACACGACTACATACACACCGTTAAAGTTGAACTAGCAACACGCAGGTAATAATCCGATATCCGCGACGAGAACCATCGCACACGACACACGCGCTTTGTTACGCGACGGATGCCAGTCGACGGCTCATGGCGAAGTTTCGGCCCTTATGCAGGGGAATAACAAAAAACGACTTATACTCTAGATAAGTAATCACTATCTGCTACCTAAAAATAATAATATTTTATTAAAGAACGTATTTTGTTATTAATGAAATTCGTCTATCTTATTGTTTATTACCTAACATACGTTATCGACTAAATATTTGTATGAGTAAATCTTTATTCGATAACATGTGTCTGTATGCGGTAGAATATATATTATATAATAAGAATATTTTTTTACTTGAAACATAGTAAGGTTTCATAGAATTGTGTTCGTGGATGTTTCGCCATTTACTGGCATACAAGTAATCAAACAATTCTTAATAACAAACAAGGACGAATGGTAATGTGTACCGTACATGATGTGACCAAAAAAATTAACAAAATTATATTATCCAAAAATATAATAGGTACTAGCTGACCCGGCAAACGTTGTTTTGCTATGTATGTATATATAAAAAAAAATATCTTAAATTAAAAAAAAAAAAAAATAGATGTTGTCCGATTCTCATGGATACCGGATAAGCACAAAAAATTTCATCAAAATCAGTCAAGCCGTTTCAACGTTTGCAACGAAAACTGTGACACGAGAATTTTATATATTAGATATTATTATATTATATATACAAAAGGAGAAACTAACTGACTTACATATCAACGCACAGCCAAAAGTAACGGGACTAGGAATAGCGAGCATTGAGAAATTCAACCTTTAAGGGGGTGAACTGGGGGAATTTCGTTTGTTTGAATAAATTTTATTTTTTGGACCCATTAACTTGAATCTTAGCTTAAATAGTAACCTAAGTAAATAACAAAAACGTATTAAATCCGGAGGACACGGTGGAGCCGTGTCCTCCGGATTTAATACGGTAGAGATGTGCCCCGCCTGGGCAGAGCACCGCCGTGTACTCGTGGGGGCGCTCGGCGGCAGCGATCTCTCGCGCCGGGCCTTTGTATAGGCCATGGTCCGGAGCGAGGAGGAGTGGCAGGTGGACGCCTCCTTCTGCGAAGTAGTAATGCTAGCGAAAGAGGTGGCTGCACGCGCGAGGCAATGGCCCTCGCGCTGATTTCCGCCCACCATGAGCGCGGGCTTGCAGACGGCGAGCAATGAGTAGCTCGCCGTTCGACTGTCCGGTAACCTTACGGACCGAGCACAAGCCGTCGACGGCCCGACGGAGGGTCGAAGCCTACTGGGGCCATAGGTGATGCGAAAGAGAACCCCGGGGTCCTGGAACAATGGCAAAGAAGGAACAGGAACAGGAGTGAATTTTTAGTCAGTAAAAGTCTGACACGCCCTCTCGCTCCCAAGAGAAGGGATGTCATTAGACGATTTTCACCCCCAAAAAAAAGTAAATAACACAGGTTTTCATTATTCGTGTTTTAGGGTGTTACAATTTTTGTAAACACATTCTAGCAGGAATAATTAGAATTTACACTAAACTAACAATAACTTTCATTAGAACAAGTCTACTTATTAGAAATTAGCTTCTGCTTTCTTTTTCTGTTTCGTCTGAGTTAAAGTAAAAAAATATACGACTATAATATTATGTAACTAATTACTACCTACTACATTATGTAATGACTATATTGACGTAGCGTTGGAAGGCCTCCTGCAAGGTGGACCGATGACCTGGTAACGGTTGCGGGAGTACGATGGATGCGAGACGCACAGGACCGTTCATTGTGGCGACACTTGGGGAAGGCCTATGTCCAGCAGTGGACGTCTTTCGGCTGAAATGATGATGATGATGATGATGATGATATTGATGATGTAGCATTATACTGATGAACTTGTGATTTGCATGTTAAGGATAGATTTGTTAAAGGGCGATTGGTCTTCGGATTTTTGCACTAGTAAGCATCATTTATATTTGTGGAGTTTTCTCAAAGAATACTTTAATAACTACTTCACTTAAGCGTTTAAAAGCAAAAACTTTTTTTTTGGGAAATGTATTTTATATGTAATTTCCAAATACATTTTTTTCCAGAATAAGTCCAAGTTGTAATCATAAACCTCGTTGATTTGTTTTCCTTCTCAAGTAAGCAATTTTGAACCTTTTAGGTTTTCAGGTTTTTCCTGAAAATGATTGCTGACAGGCCAGATTGCCCCACCCAGAGACACTGGGTGGGGCTTTTATATTAGCTATAGGCTACTAATAACACTAATATAGTATTTAAGCACTTTCTGTTATTAACACACTAACAATACGTATACGGACTATTGGGTCTGAATTAAAGATTTTTTTAAATTTTAATTTTTATTTGTAATTTGGAAAAATGTTAGAGAATGTTTTCGAACCATTTTAATAATATTTATTATGAAAAGTAAGGGTCCAAAGATTCTCCCTTGGTGTACTCCTGATTTAGTTTGACTGTACTCGGAACTATATTATTGTGGACTCATTATTGTCCTTATTTGAGCGTATTTCTATTTTTTTTTTTCTGACGGTTAGATAGATTTCTACGTAAGCAAGCACTATTCCTCTGATCCTATAAATATAGATCCTGTAAAAGTAAAACGTGGTTAGCAAAGTGGAAAGCTTTGCTCAAGTCAAAACAGACGACAGATACCGGAATACTTTTCTCTAGATTTTCAATTACCTGCACTTCGTGTTTAAATGTTACAAGTTCAAATACGTCCAGATCCTCTCCAGGGTTAACTGATAATCCTGGAGTTGGTTCAAACTGAGGAGTCACATCCGTATTTTCAGATATATTCCGATATCCAAGCGATGAATTCGCGCCCCATTGGACTTGAAAGTTAACACAAAACCACAACACTAACACAAACACATTTTTTACACACATTTTTTCACTAAAACACAGCCTCACTACCTACACATTATTGAGTTTACTCACAAAATGTCATGCATAAAACTTTATTTTTTTAAATAGACAAGTTCCGAACTTGTTGTCGTACGCATGTTACACGAATAGGTGAATTGTTTCATGATTAAGATAATAAGTTATTGATATCAATTTCGGTCCAATCTGTTGATAATGCCAAAATTCGGGTATGGCTGACGTGCACACAGATAAAACACGATAAGATATAAAATTGTGTATGTATACGATCGTATAAGTGTAATAGGTTGTTGTTCTGTCATTTTCGGGTATGAAACATGTCTGAAGCGGATAGTGGACAATATCCTAATAACAATATCGTTGAGTGATGTATTGGAGGATGTATCAGGTGAAACAAAGGCTATTTTTTTTTTCATTTTACTATAATCTAAATCATTGCCCCGTACTAGGCAATATACTCCTGTATCATGGGTTCTTTCACAAATATGTCAATTTACATACACAAGACACCCAGACTTGGCATAATTATCGGTAGGACATAGAAAAATTGATGATAGAGGAGAGATGAAACACATGTTACTAAAAGAGTTATGAGTTTACATGTAGATGGGTGGAGAGGGAGAGGGAGACCAAAGAAAAGATGGATGGATTGTGTGAACAGTGATATGAAAGAAAAGGAAGTTAGTGATAGTATGACTTTTGACAGGATAGAATGGAAGAAAAAAACGTGTAGCGCCGACCCCAAATAAGATGGGACAAGGGCAGGAAGATGATGATGATGAGGACATAGAAAAATTAGTTTGCAGGTCGTGTGGAGATTGAACTTACGACATGCAACTCAGCAGCCGATGGCTCAACCACGGCGTCAACGTGCCGGCAAAACAAACTAAATGTATGAGACTGAATCGTACCTGATAATTGATTTAATAATATTTATAGGGGTTAAGCAAGTAGATATATCGCCATCAATCATCAGTCATATAAACAGGATGACATAAAACTGGGCAAATGCGAGTCCGTACAAACTACAATTCCCGAACAGAGTCTCGAAGATTTTTCCGAATTGCAAAACAATATTTTTTTTGTGACGTAGGTAGCAACAAATTTACTGTTTTCAGATTTATTCCTATAACTGTGTTATATGACCTTGCTTTATTCTAAATTTCGGGATTCTAGATCAACGGAAAGTACCCTATGAATTTTGATTTCCTTGAGAATGTCGAAAAAAACGTATACTTTTTTGCGACATAAACGGCCGTATCTTGTTTTTTCGTTGTATACAAACGTAGATACAAGGTTTCATAAAACATACACACAAGTAGTTTTTTTAGGGTTCCGTACCACAGAAGGAAAAAAAACAAACCCTTATACGATCACTTTGTTGTCTGTCTGTTTGTCTGTCAAGTCCCTTTATCTCGGGAACGCGTGAAGGTATCGAGTTAAAATTAAAACTCAGGTCTGCGGTCCCTTAAAGCTGTGAAAAATTCAAACTTCTAAGTTAACAAAAAAAAAAGTTACGGTCGTTTATGTCGCAAAAAACGTATATTTCTCTGACTCTCAAGGAAATCAAAATTCATAAGGTACTTCCCGTTGACCCAAAATCCTAAAATTTGGCATAAAACAAGGTTTTTTTGCCATTCGGAAAAATATTTGAGATTCCATTCGCTATTTACATATATAATTTTATACGGAACCCTTTGTGCGCGAGTCCAACTCACACTTGCCCAGTTTTTTTTTATAGATAAGCTCACTTATAACTATTATCTCACCCGATGGTAAACAATCATGTGGTTTATTTATTTATTTATTTAACACTTCATGCACATAAAGGTACAGAGGCGGACTTAATACCTTAGGCATTTTTTGTGGTTGTCGATGGATCACGCTTGCCTAGAAGTAGCATATTCACTTTTGACTTAAAGACCCTAGGTTGTAGCTATTAGGAAACAAAGACTCCGGCAAAGAATTCTACTCTTGGGATGTCTACAGTTTATAGTGTTTTTACGAAGGGATTTACGTAAAGGATGACTTCAGGTGACGACTAATAGAGAGGTCAAGGAAGACTACTATGCTACACCGATGTCAAATAATTTGGGTCATTAGGGTTCCTAAGAAACAGATGGAATTATTCGATAGAGCCACCTTTGCCCTGGTACACAAAGGGAAACTTAAGGACCACAGGAGGATTTTAATAAGTAAGTCTAACACTCCGCAATTAAAGCTCTTTGGAACGTTTAGCAGTACAGAGAAGAATAGAAGGCCAACGATTTTGCGGCCGATCACCTACCAGATTGAAAGACGTTGTTAAATTATCTTCAAATTGCTCCCTCATTGAATGCACACGCAGTGACATGAATAGGGAGAGATGGGGAAGTATCGCAAAAGCCGCAAGCAACCTACCAGACGATCCATGATCACGATCATTCCGCTAGGAGTGTACGACTGAGAAGAAGAACACTTCCCTGCTACACACCCAGAGCAGAATAGGTTATTTGGCAATTCCTCAAAGTCTAAAATGGGGACAATGATAAAAATGTACAATGGATGATAAATTAATAACAACTGATTGACAACTAAACATTGATTTTCATTATGCTGTTTATAGGACAAAAGAAGACCCAGCACAGGTAATAATTTCATAATCATTAAAAACAAATACAAAATATTCTAGGCAATTTTTTCCTACTTCTAATTGTGCAAATATACACCATCTAAATATATTCGTTCGGAACATAGATTAGTGTAGTCAAGCCAAGGACAACATATTGTTAGACTATCGATAAACTATTTGACGCGTTAATCGTTCAACAAATTAACTCTACTAAGATAAATACAGAGAGAACATCATTAACATCTGAAGGGGTTAGATAAATACAGATATACACAGTACGAAGTGGCGACTGCGTACTGGGAGAAATAGTATTGGAAGGCCTCCCACCTGGTTGCCTAGTAATCCTAGAAATCCTATGGATGCGAGACGCTTAGGACCCGTCGTTGTGGCGACATTTGAGAAAGGGCTATGCCCAGCAGTGGACTTAACTTTCGGCTTAAATGATGATGGTGACGTGGAATTCGCATCAGCTGGGCAGCTTTTGGGAAACTACGCGGCGCCTACTCAGCCAACATATCTACAGTGTCTCAAGACGAAAGTCTATGACCTGTGCATGTTGTCAGTGATGACATATAGCTCTGAACAATGGTCGCTTATAATGAGCTTCATTAGAAAGCTTAGAGTCACCCAAAGGGCAAAGAAATGAAGATATCCACAGAAAAACCAAGGTTGCCGAAGAACTCATTCATCACATTTTAATTATGTAGCATAATCCTAGCTTTGATTTAAATTAAAAGTTATCAAAACTCTTTGAGAATGCTTCGCTCGCTTTTTCGTACTGCTTCCTTGGTTTCGATTTTTTTCTGTATAAATCGACTTTAGAAAGTACGGACAAAAGAAAATCAATCACATTTAAGAAAAAGTGCTGAGGATGCAGCCGGTTGCCCTTAAAAATCGTCCTACCGGCGCTCATGACTATAATTTTTAAAATCGTAGTTTTATAAACCATATTCAAATAATGCCACACGAATAACGTAAACTGAACAAGATGTTTGGTTTAGTCTAAATAGAAATCCAAATTTAGAAAATCCGTATTTTCTATGTAACAGACTGCTTATTGCATGCGATGCCAATACAAATAAACGAAGCATTTATCTAAATGTGATCAAGTTGATCGAATCAATGTTCTCAAATTATATCAATAATACGTATTATTGGAATATATTTTAAGTTGTATTGTTGTAACAGTACGAAACTATGACTTTATCTTAAATTAAAGTTAAATTCTCACTGTTTCTAAAGAAAGAAAGAACGTTTATTCGTGACTCACACAATCGTATAAACTAAAGATACACAATAAAAAGAAAAATCAGTGCGAGGCCAAAAAAGCACGTAACTCAGCATATGCGCAACAAAATATGATAAATAACGCAGTGCTGGTATTCTGTTAGGGCCAACTATGATGCCACGAACACACGTAGTCTATCGAAATAAAATAATAAAGAGATAGATAAAATTCGTGAATTTATATTTATGTGTGTAATCTAAATTATAAATAAGGTTTCTGCAATTGAAGATTGCTTTTCTTTTTTAAAAAGCGTTGCTCACTAGAAAAAAATTACTCCTATATTGGAGGGCTTTCACAATCGAGTAAAGGAGATCACCCATTTTGTTCGATGATTTGGGTTAAAATAAAAAATGTCGGCAGCTAGGAATGAATTATCTTTTATTCAATTAGTGGCTGGAGTAAAAACATTTCTTTGTATGGCAATTGTCGCCATAATGAATTTGGGTACAATGATATACAACGATCTTTAAATGTACCACCACCATTTTGTGTAAAATTCATCATCTCAAGTATACACACATATACATATTATATGCCTTTATAATTTAAGGTGATGTAAATATAAGTCAATCGCGTATCACCAGGTGACACAGTAGTCAAACGCCTTTATCAATAATAATAAAAAGTCAGTCAAACTTTGTCAACATAACCAGGTAAATTCTGCTACAGAAATTTAAAACTAAATTACGGACACAGAAAATCATTAAAAACTATAATAGTTAAATACTCACATGAGATATTCTGAGCGTCTTCACTTTGGTGCGGTCTTTCAGAAACTGGGCATCATCTACAGTCTTCACAGATACTGTAGTAGACGCAAGACCCGCCTTTTCCTTCGTTTGTCCGAAGAACCTTGAGATGGAGTTCGGGATCACTTTTGCAGCACTCAATTTCGATGTCAATATTTTCGGAGTTGGCTCGAACTTTGGTAGTAACATACCCATCTCTTGGGTCCGAAAGTTCACTGTCGGAGTTGGCATCATCCAAGCGAGGATGCAGCACACTGTCGTATGCCATTTCCTCATTGTGATCACATTCTTTAGTCCACATTGAGTTTTAACACTCACTATTTAACACTGGTAAAACTAATTCAAGTAACACTAATTCAAATACAGTAACACTTGATGCAGGGAACATTTTAAAATTGGTACTTTTGGCTAGAGAGGCACAAATGTGGCTGGGTTGGGTGATAAAGGCTGGTGATTACAAGTAATTAAGGGTTTAAGTAATTGCATTAAAAGTCATCCTCATGTGGAATGCGCTTCCTCTCGATATCCAGACGGCCACCTGTGAGTACCCATGTAAGCAATTAGGAATACTTTTCTACACAAATAATAGTCGTCTTAAAAACCTGCCCCCCTAGCCAAGTTACAATCGTATCGTTCGCGCCAAACGCCTCGAGTAGACCACGCCTCCGGTTCCTTTGTTCTGACATAATCTCAACGCTCAGTCACGTGGTCAGAACAAAGGAATCGGAGGCGTGGCCTACTCGAGGCGTTCGGCGCGAACGATACGATTGTAACTTGGCTAGGGGGGCTGTTTCTGTTGCTTTATATCAATATATTTATGTAATGTATTAAATATATACTATAGCTACTTCCAGCGGCTTCGACCGCCTGAATGTCGGTTATTTCAGACATAAAGTCGAAGCCAGATAAAAGAAGCCTGGTAAACGTCAAATTCGGTTCAGTAATTTAACCATGAAAGCCTAACAGACAGACAGCGTTCCTTTCACATTTATAATATTAAGTATAGATAAAATATTTATGTAGGTTTATTTTATCTATATATACCTATAGATATAGTTTCATAGCCATGTTTTTCTTTTTAATGGCAAGTTATTCCAGCTATAGAGTATGTCTAAAACAATAAGTCTGACTTTGTACTTTTGTGATGCATATAGTTTTAATAAATAAATATGTTAGAAATAAATGAATAGGTTACTTTTAGGTAAGCGCGTTCCATCGTCGACCGCATCGTCGCTTTCCATCAGGTGAGATGGCGGTCAAGCGCGAACTTATCAAGAAAAAAAAATATAATTGGGAATTTAACATTGCTTCAAAGTTAAAAGTTTAGTTAGGAGCATGACAAAGTCTTTCTAAACAATAACAACACACAAGTCATAGAGTATACGGATCCATTCTGAAAAAAACAACCAATTACTGCTAAATAACTGGCATTGGCTGGCATTACTTTGTGTAATTTATTTCATCACCACTGCTCTCAAAACGATGAAGGAAAACATCGTGAGGAAACCGACATGTCCTAGAATCTAAAATTCGAAGACATGCGACTATCGACAACCCGCACTGGGCCCGCGTGGTGGATTACGGCCCATTCTTTCTCCTAGAGAGGAAGTCTGAATCCCAGCAATGGGAACATTGAAAGGCTGATTATGCTTATGCTTAACTGGCATTGTCTGAAAAAGGGGACTATTAGACAGGTATTTACATAAAATAAATAACAATAACGACCAAACTTCAGTCACGGTGGCCATTCGAAATGGAGTTTACGCCAAATAAGCAGGATATATTATAGTGCACAAGTGTGTCATAGGCTCACGTTTGACCAGGGCCTCACGTCTAGTATTACAATAGTGTCAGAATGGTCTATCATTGACTTTATAATTGTTGATTTTGACAAGTTTGGTAATCTACTAATATAATGGCGTCATTCCAATGGTCAATCACTGGCACTTCATTGAAAGAAGTGGCATAGAATGGTAATCTCGTACATATTGACAAATGAATGTCTGACGTATACGGTAATCGTTTCGTTTTACTGACTTTTCCTTGAGGCGTGCGTGCACTACGCGCCGTCGACGACTTGGGCTGCGCCGTGCGGCTGCCTTCCTTGCTGGCATTACTGCTTCGCAGAAGGAGGCGACCGCCTGCCACTGCTCCTCGCTCCGGGCCATGGCCCGGCATGCAGAAGGTAAGGACGTCGTGTTGTCTTTCCAGCCACTCCTGAAAGAGGGGACTTACCGCCATAATTATGGCGTGCCCGCCAGGGCTATGGCGCTCTTTCAAACAATAGCGCAGCCCACATTATGTTAGGTTATTATCTACCTATTAGCTTCTACCAGCGGCTTCGCCCGCTTGAAATTTAAAAAAAAATAACCCAAGGGATATGTTCCTTTGGGATATTTTTTTTCGCGGAATAAAGTCTCCTATGTTCTATTCCAGGACATGGTCTACTATTGCATCAAATTTTATCTAAATCCGTTTAGCCGTTTGTGCATAAAGAAGTAACAAACATACACACATACTCAAGAACTTCCGCCTCTATAATATTAATGTGACTGTAGTTGTATTTAATATTTCTAGTTTAGTTAACAGTTGACTAGACTGAAAGGAAGAGAAATACTTTCTGTGCAGACCCGAAAAAACATAGGACAAGGACAGGGACGTAATGAGTTTCGTTAATTTGATACTTGGCCGATGGGGACGAAATGTTCTGGAGCGGTGACCACGTACCGGAAAACGCAGCGTTGGAAGGCCTCCCACAAGGTGAACCGATGACCTAGTGAGAGTCGCGGGAATCCGATGGTTGCGAGACGCTCAGGACCGGTTGTTGAGGAGACACTTGGGGGAGGCCTATGTCCAACATTGGACGTCTTTTGGCCGAAATGATGATAATGATAACGATAGATCAGTGTTGTTCTATCTGAAGTGGTTTAAACTGTGTTCTGTCTGTCTGTCTTCAGTGAGTCAGTTCTTTACGTGGTGTCCTTCGTTAGCGATACAAATGAATGGAACAAACACTTGATACTCTATTCCAGTGACCTACGTGACGATATTTTTTCTATCTGGCATGATCTTGATATCTCGATATCTTCTTTAATCAAATATTTAAGGCATTGAAAATATTTAACATAACTATTGTTTGGCAGAATGTTTACGTGTCCGAATTTACAACGGCATGTTTTTTAAGATAGCAGAATTTTATTTGGCTTAGTTAATATTTCGCATGATTTCGTTTAGCCTTCGTGGTTATTTTTTTTATAACCCTCCAGAAATAGGAGGTCCCCGCAGGGGGCTTCCGTGGACCCTATCCAAATCGATAGTTTTAGATATTTTCGTACGAACTCTAGCAGTGCGGTGACTTGTTTTATATAAATGGTGGCTGAAGCGGTGACTACGCGCGCACGTAGTACGTAGTCGCAGTGTCGCATTGAATTCGCGTGAACCGCATCGGATTGTTTCCTAATCGCAGTCGCGTTAAATCGTGTATTGTACACGTGGGACGCCACGTTAAGCTTAGACGCGACTTACTCTCGTAATCATTATATAGATATCTGATCTACTGGCAAAAGTTCAATTACTTACATCCATGTTACACAATTTTACAAACACCCGAAAATAATACGGATCTCTAATTATAAATATATGGAGTTTTTTCTTCAGTTCCTACTCGAGTTTTAAAAATAACGGCATTGTGACGTCCTAAACACTGACCTAAAAGTATATTGTGACGTATAAAACGGTTCTTTTCGTAGTTGATTAATCGTGTAATTGATTGAATCGTCTAAATACTCGTCGCGCGATTCCGGGCCCACGATTGAGCACACGGTGGAGGTCTGTCCAGTTTGGGTGGAGTACCTTGTGGAGACGATCGGTGGCGGGGGCTACTCGCATCTGGCCTTGGTTCAGGCCGCTTAGCAGTAATACAAGCAAAGAAGGCAGCCGAAATGTGAGGAAAGCCTCACGCACTATCCCTGCCGGAAAAGACCCGGGTGTCAGGAGTCAAAGGACGACTACGCCGGCCAGCCGTTCAGCCATCCAGTTACGACTAACCTGAGTCGATGGCGCGTGGGCATCTACGTGGGCCTCAAACACATTTCAACAAAACTGAAG
Organism: Mythimna vitellina; assembly: GCA_949316375.1. Lineage (NCBI taxonomy): Eukaryota > Metazoa > Arthropoda > Insecta > Lepidoptera > Noctuidae > Mythimna > Mythimna vitellina. The sequence continues at coordinate 18,585,500 of OX438695.1, read as the reverse complement.
GGGCCCAGTAGAGCCGATACCTGCTGAACTGCTAAAACGTTCGAAAAAGTTACCATGGCCCTATATAAGACGCAAAAGGCAAATGAAGAAACATTTTAGTCCGTAGAAGTCTGACACTCCCTCTCGCTCCCCCTCAAAAAACCGCATGCCAACTAATAAATATACTACACTTACATACAAATGTACTACCCATAAAAATGATGCGTTCACTTTTGAATTCTATTTTATTTTTTACGCTAAACATTTTTGAATTTTACTTTTGAACATTTGTTCATTGTTTAAAAATATGTCATTAAAATAAAAGTATCGTAAAACTTCTTGGTTTTTTCCTATAAAAACGAACTCAATGCTTTTTGCCGTATGTTCTTATTTTTCACAGTAACTTATTTTAGTCGGTGTTTGTAACTGAAACGTTGTTATTGTTTTTAATTTTAAAATTCCTTGAGAATTATTAGAAGTTTTGCGAGCAACAATAACTTATAGCAAGTTGCTCTACAAGAGAAATAGTGTTAAGCTAGCGAAAAAGACGGCCATACTAAGGGATCGGACATCCTCACACCCCTGCCACTGCGACCCCGTCCCCGACTACCAGCCATGTGGGTAGGCGCTGACTTGCGGAGAATGAGCAATGGGTAAGTCGCCGTCTGGCCGTCTATTAATCGTTCGGACCGAGCCCAAGTTGTCGTAGACCGTGCGTAGTGTTCCATGCGCTCCTCAATGAGCTCAGTAAGCCGTAGGGGCCCAGCAGGGCCGATGCTTGCTGCAGGGATTTTCTGAAATGGAACCGTGGTCCCAGAATGCAAAGGACAAATGAAGGAGACAGGTGTGGTTTAAGTAAGTGAATGTTTGCCACGCCCTCTCGCTCCACCCTAGGGTGCGAGAAGTTATTGGATGATTTCCCACCTCAAAAAAATTAAAACATATATATGAGTAACATTCCCATTCATTTCATGATTCTGAATATACTTGCAACTATAGCATTATTTTTAGTATATTTGAAACCTCAGTACTTATAATTTTTTCAGAAACTGAATCGATTCCAATAAATTTTACACCGTGTTATATTTTTTTCCAAAAACATTTCAAAAAGTTCACAAGTTGGACACCACTACACTAAGTACAACAGAGGCCACGGCAGGTCATAGCGGGCATTCGGTGCCAGCGCACAGCTGGGTGCGGGAGCAAAACAACCCCTCAGTCACCCGGATGACCCGTTGACCATGTATTTGTGTGGACCACCAGGTAAAATAACAAGCTTATAACTTTGTGATTTTTCATGATATGAATTTTTGTATATAGATTTTTTACATAAAAATATTAGACACTTGTTTCGGGTTTCGCATATACTAAAACTAAGGTTGTATAAAACAAATTTTGCATTTTGCAATATAATATTTTCAGAAGAATAAATACAATGTTCTTACACCCGTGTTTACTTGCCTCTTTCGTATAGACAACATAAAACATGTTTTTTTACGAGTTTGCACATTCCATAAACACGGTTTGGAACCGAAACACGTGTTTCATGCGAACCTGAAATTATATCTTGTTAGGTATATATAGAGATACAAATGATAGAATGTTTTATCGTATGTTCTTTAGTTAGGTACCTATTTCTCCAGGTGACTGTGAAAGCCTGTGCATTTATACAAAAATCTAAAAAAAAATCATCAATCAATGTCTTCTAATAGTATTTGAACCATTCAAAAAATATTTTTTTATAAAACATAAAGGTAAAAAATAAATAAAATAAAAATGTATTTAATTTTCTGAAAGTTCTACTCTATACTATACTACACTCGTAACATAGGTAAATAATAAAAAAAAATCAAATTAATTTCTTTTATTTTTTCACTTAGGCCCACATGGGCACTTATAAAACGTCAGAAGCTAGTGCACTGACGGTTCCAATTGGTCGTTTCTTATAGAGAAGAACCGGCAATAAACTTCATGGTTAACGTCGGTTTTCCGTATCGAAAACCTTTGATTAAATTAAATTCATTTCCAAAACATTTCTCAATACACTTACTCGAAAATCCGCTCTTATCTCTACCGCTTTTAGGCACGCAATATACTGTTTTCTGCACTAGTGCGCGAGTTTGCCCCCGCCACAATTTATTACGTTTATCGTATCAGGCTGGGCCCTAAGCAAACCCGACGAGTCGTGCGTCAATCCCCGTTTATTGATCTATCTTCGTAAGTGTATTGAAAAGTCACTGCAGCACTCGGCTCCATAACACCCTCACCTGCGGCCCGGGTGAATTCCACCTCGGTCTTAATGACAATCTTTCTCTACATCAAGTTACACACAATTTTAATGTTTAATACATTAAAATTGTGTGTCTACGTCGATTTTTTAAACTAGTTATCTACATCGATTTTGTATATTTTACGTGATGTGCGCACAACTGAAAACTTCTACAGATTTAATAGATTAGCTTCTGCCAGTGGCTTTGCCTGCGTCAAAATAAACGCGCAAAGGCTCCATTTTTGTTTCGTAATAGTTTCGCCACTTTCATGTCTTTTTTATTTAATTTTTATTTAAATGAATGATTATTGCCTAAATATCTTATATTAGCTTTTGCCCGCGGATTCGCCCACGTAAATAATATATAGCTTATGTCACTCAGGAATAAAGCAGCTTTTTATCGGTGAAAAAGTTTAAGTTTAAGCGGACCAGTACTTTCAAAGATTACCTCCTACAAACTGGGCACGCCATAACACGCCATATTATGGCGGTAAGTCCCTCTTTGAGGAGTGGCTGGAAGGGCAGCACGGCGTCCTTATCTTCCGCATGATACAGGTCCTCACTGGACATGGTAAGTTCGGGAGGTTCCTGCACCGAATTAGCAGTAATGCTATCAAAGGAGGAGTATGGCCCCCGCGCCCCAGCCGCCGGGATTCTGATCCCAATTTCCGGCCACCGTAGGCGCGGGCTTGCGGACGGCGAGCAATATGTAGCTCGCCGTCTGACCGTCTGGCAACCGGACCGAGCCCAAGTCGTCGACGTCGCGTAGTGTTCCACGCGCGCCTTAAGGAGATGGCAGCAAACCGTAGGGGCCCAGCAGGGTCGAAGCCTACTGGGGCCAAGGATCTGATTCCGAAAAAAGACTCGGCCCTGGTATGAAAGGCAACGAAGGAACAGGAGTGGGTTTTTAGTCAGTAAAAGTCTGATACTATCTCCCGCTTCGCCCAAGAGTGGAGAATGTCATTGGATGATTTTACCACCGAAAAAAAAAGAAACAAACGTCCTACAAACAAAAAAACATTTTTTTTTTATTAGGGTTGATAATTAGATATAAGGTGCCTCAGAAATAATTTACTTTTTTAAATGGATAAAAAAGTAACAAATTACTAAGTTTATTAAAAAACTCAGAAACTGATGATATGGGAAAATTACTTCTTGAAAGAAACATTATTCAAAAGTCGTCCTTCGTCGCTCTGGCACTACTCAAATCAATCTCTAACATTCATGAAAACGCGCCTCAGAAATTAAGTAGGAATGTTGATGATTTCTTGTCTAATATGTCTGTTATACCAACCCGCACTGGGCCCGCGTGGTGGATTACGGCCCATTCCCTCTCCTAGAGAGGAGGCCTGAGTCCCAACAGTGGGAAATTTAAAAAAAAAGGCTGATTATGCTTATGCTTATGTCTGTTATACACCCTACTCTTCAGATTAACACAGAGTAAAAAATACGAAGGTGTGGTCTTGGCTCTGTGAGGGAAATAAAGGAAAACATTAGACAAGGAAATTATTTGTTAATTTAAAGTATAAAAATCTATTGTGTCACAGTTTTGCTATCGAACTTCATCCAAAACGGCTTGACCGATTTTCATTTTTTTTTGTGTAGGTATGTTTTGTATACCAACCCGCACTGGGCCCGCGTGGAGGTTTATGCCCCATTCCCACTCTTAGAGAGGAGGCCTGAGTTCCAGCAGTAGGAACATTAAAAAAGGCTGATAATGCTATGCTATATTTGGTAGGTCTCAGATTAGGTTGCAGGCTATTTTTTCTGTTAGTTTGTCGGTTCAGCTAGTTTTACTATAAATTGAATTTACTTCGTGTGTGGCTTATAGCAAAAAATCGAGATGTTTAAAGGCCAGCGTGACGTTGAAATTCCTATAAACTTTTGACACAATATGAGGGTGATACATAATTGTCTTCATTAGCTCACTGGCGTAGCTACCGAGAGGTAGGCAGTACCCCAGGGCCCCTGAGCTCGTGGGACCCCAAACCTAATTAACAAACCACTTATTGAACTAGCAAAATAAATCTCCCACCTTCAAAATCTAAATAAAATGGATTGCAACACTAATTATAAAAACTCGTTTTAGTCATTCCCACACTCCCTTCCGGTACATCCAGAGTAAAAGAAGTTTTTTGATGATTTCCCTTGTAAAAAAAAGGGGCCGTAGTTTTTTGTTGCTCCAGGGCCATAGTTTTCTAGTTACGCCACTGCACCAGCTACCGAGATCGTTGCCTCATCAGTATCGACAGATAATATTTGACAAAGTATAACAGCTGTACAGGCGAATGTCTAATTAATTAGCTATCAGGAGGTGAACGTTCTCATGATGATATCAGCGCTTACTGTGGGATCAACTCGGATTTCCATGCATAAGAATAACAGCTGTTCAGTACGTACTATATTTTCTGTTCACATAACTCGACAATATGTTTTTAGAGGTATCTACGGAACAGGGTGTGAACTCCCGCAAACCTCCGTTAGGAAGGGAGGATCCTCCGATCAGACGGTTGTTATTTCGAGTTTGAGCAACTGGCTGCTAAATATACCTAATCGTGCAGAGAATTCTAATTCCCGCAATACAAGATCTTGGTTTTTTTTTAGTTCCTACGTGACTATAGATGTTGCTACATCACTCCGCTCTCGTGATCGGAGATGGATGCTTTTTGAAGCGTCGTGATGCGTGTCAGGCTGGTGGAAGGTTGATTCCAGTGCGTTGGAACCAGAAGCCGCATAATAATGGATAAGTCAGAACTGTGATATGGTGATTTACTGTGAGTCGGGGTGATTTACGGTGAGTCGGGGTGGTTCTAATCCAGTAAATCGGAATAATGCCCCAGTGAGTCGGGGTGATAATGTCTCTGTGAGTAGGGAAGAGGCCCCAATGAGTCCGGGGAATTAGGTCCCAGTGAATCGGGCTGATGTCCCAGTGAGTAGGGATGTCGCTGCAGGCTCCAGTGGATCGGAATAGTACTGCTGGTTCCAGTGGTTCGGAGCGGTGATGTGCGACGAAGTGGCTTGACTACTGTCGTGGACCACGAGAGGTTCTACATGGCACTTCATGTGACTGGCCGAAAGAGCAGTGTGCTAAGACAAGTTCGCTTATGAGGCTGAGGATGATGACCAGGTCTGACCAGGTCCGCATTTTGGTGGCCACGGTACCCTTTAAAGCCATGGGTAGTGACTCTATGGCTCGCTCCTCGAAAGCTTGAGGAAGTGATGATGATGTTCACAGTCGAGGGTCACCAGTTTAAAGGTATAATAATAAATAACAATAATAATAAATCGCTTATTATTTCATAACATAGGTATAATATATAATTATAATATAATATTTCTGTACTATCACACAACGCCGTTTAGCCCCAAGCTAAGCAGAACTTGTGTTATGAGTACCAGACAACTGATAAACATACATAAATATTTCTAAATACATACATATTATAGATAAATTACACCCAGACACAGAATAAATGATTGTAATCATCACACAAACATTTGTCCTGGGTGGGAATCGAAACTATGACCTCCGGCATAGCAGTCAGGGCCACTAACCATTAGACCAACAGGCCAGGCAAATCGGAATAGGTATATGCGGAACAAGGGGTGTAATGTTCCACAAACCTCCGTTAAAAAGGCAGGATCCTCCGACCAGACGGATGTTATGTCTGGTAATAGAGACAAGATCATCTACCTTATTATCCATAGATATAAGAAAGGAGCAGATATGTTATGAAGTAAAAATTGTACCGGAACACGATGTCTCCAGTTTCCCTACCACCGCCGAAACTACTACACATGCTGCAATATTTACGCAGTGGCGCACACATCCGCAAATCATAAATCAGTCCATACTACACAGTCAATTATAAACCTTACTTCCCTAAAAACAGCGTGTATTTTCCATGCACCGTACAACTTACGCACACAAAAGCAATTTATTTTACATTTACGCTAGTGATTGACTAAATAGAAAAGTTATCGATTTTTCAATTTTTTTGTTGTGCTATTTCTTTTGGGTCCCAAAAACAAAATCAATATGTCCAGAAAATAATATATTAATAATAGAATAATAAAATTTGTTTTCATAAAACCCAAAAACTCTAACCATTTACCCGCATTAGGCCATTATATATGTCATTTTAGAACGTCAAAAAAAAAAGGGAAAAAAAAAGACGGGTTGCACTCCGGGAGTGCCGGCAGAAGTGAAAACTTGATTATTAACGTTGAGCATGTTTGATATTTTGGAATGGTTAGGGAATAATTTTGCACCAATTGCTTTATCAGTATAAAAGTACTATCATTTATGTGGTAGAATACAATATTCATTTATTGCGCTATCGTACACAAACATGACAATTTCGATATTACACACATAAGTTTAGACTGCGGATTGTTGTGATACCGCAAGTTTAATTCATTCATTTAAAAACTAAAGTCTTAACTTCTTGCAGATTCAAGTAAAAATGTCAATTTATTTTTGTAATCCCAGTGATTACAAAAATAAATGAAGTAAATAAATGAATAAAAAGACTTAAAACATAACTTGCGAAATGTGGGTGTACTATTCGGTGCACCCCTGCCTGAGCCTTCGGGGATTACAGGATGTTATGTTATCATTGAATCCTGCCTAAAGAATTTGTAATTAAAAGTGTGGAAGTAATCTGTCGCACATAAAAATGTGTGCGATACATCTTTTCACAGGCGCTTAGTAAGCACGTAAGCAGGAACGTCACATTCGATCTTACTACAGAATTAGCTGAGAATTTATCGGTTTCCTATACCAATAACACTCGTGCTTTTTAACTTACTTGTAAATACTTGTAATCAAATTATTTTTAAAGCAGATTTAAATAAACTGAACTTTATTTTACCAAACAACAAACGCCTTAGTGAAAATGTTTAGCAATTTAATACTCGGAAGGTACTCATTGCGATTGAACGATTTCCTTTTTTATTTTATTATCATGATTGTGCTTGCATCTTTAAAGCCTTCACAAGTACTTTTAATAGCTACTAGATACTAAGAAAGCTGCAAACTCAAAGACAACACTGTCTTATTGATTTTAGAATCTCTTGTCATTATGCGTCAATCAATAAAATTGCAAGGAAATACGGAATTTTAGCTACACTAACATACCTACAGGTACGTAACGTTTGTAAATAGCACGTAAATTGCCTTCGTAGTTAGCACGGTGCGAATCCCCCAAAGACCACGGTTCTATCACAATCTTAAGGACGATGAAGATAGCCAGAGGACTAGGTTTCGCGGCGCTGCGCCGGCGCGCGGCGGGTGGCAATTTATTTAATAGATTTGTCAGCTTTATCCCTAAAGCATTAGGTTCAAAGTTGATTGGAAACATTTAAAAATTTCTTTAAATGATTTTAAACCATAAAATGTTGAAGGTTAAGTTCAAAATCGAATGAGAAAATTTGACTGGTGGCCGTCTTACGCTTTTTCGATCAGGTCACGTGTCCTGACGCGAGTTTAAGATTTTATACCCATTACAGAAAAAGTGCTCAACGCCGCTAAAGAAGTTTTCACTTCAAAAACTTAACTCACTTCTACAAAAATAAGGTCTAGTCTTAATTTAAGGATTGCCCAATCAAAAAGACTGCGTTTTTTTTAGAGGCTAAAGCATTTCTGGTTGAAAGTAATGAGCATATGGTACGATATTTTTTTAGGGAACTAATTAGGTGGCCTTCCAGTGGCATCAATCCTTTATTGCTTTATTAAAATACTGAAAACTTAAAATAACATTTTAGTTATCATTTTACCTAAGTTACTGCTAAACCTCACCATGTAAAGCTTTTGTTAGAAAAAAACAGTACAGTGCTTGTTAAATAAGGAGAACAAATAAAGAGCTAGAACACGTTGTCTTATTTTAACCAAAAGTCGCTATTAAATTCTGAATAATGCTATTTCTTTACAACTCTGTAAAATAATCCAAATAAATAAAAATATTTACATTATTTCACTTCGGATATCCAACCAATCGATATTCTGGTCGATAGTCTACATTAGTAGATCATACAGGCACATCATTAACTCGCCGCAACTAACAGCGGCCGTATTATGAAATACACCGCACTGATAAAGTATCGTTATGTTATTTTTACATTGCTTGTTCAGTTACTGAGCGTCAAAATTAGGTAGTGGTTAAAGAGCAATGTATTTACTGTAAGAATAATGCAGTCGCCTTGATATTTGAAAACAATAATAACGTAGTAGCAGCAAGGGATATTATAAGATTTGTTGTTTTTACTGATTTTAAAGATAAATATAGTATTAAACTTCCATATGGTAAGAGATTCCATGATGACCCAGGCTTCTCTTATCGCTTCGGTTCTTGCATGAAACCACTGAACAACACGGCATTTTAAATTTGTTTACGATCACGTATCGCGAATCTCACAAGTTTATAACTGACGGCCGTTTGCCCGATCGTGCGAATTTTGCGCAAGTCGCGCGGACATGCACACGCCCCCTTGCCACTTCTCGTGCTTTTCTATATTTCTATGTTTTCTCATTGTACAGGTCAAATTGAACTAAATAAAGTTATTATTATTGGATCGGGTAACTGCTCGATAGCTGATTTCGGGCTGTTCTATTTGTTCTATTCGCGCGGCGAACTACCGCGTTCTACAGCCCCCCCTAGCCAAATTACAATCGTTTCGTTAGCGCCGAACGCCCCGAGTAGGCTACGCCTCCCATTCCTTTGTTCTGACCACGTGACTGAGCGTTGAGATGACGTCAGAACAAAAGAATCGGAGGCGTGGCCTACTCGAGGCGTTCGGCGCGAACGATACGATTGTAACTTGGCTAGGGGGGCAGGTTTTTTAGTTCTTAAGTGACACTATAGATGTGGCTACATGTACCTAACACCTGTATTTTGAGGTTCAAAGTTGATTCAATTCTAGTTTTTCGCCCCAACAGATTGTGTCTCAGAATCAAAAGTTTTTCTTTGTGATAACCTTGACGGTTTTAAATCAATTCTCATGCCTTTAATCTTGAAACTGGTTCAAACCTGTTATTAGCCCATTTTCCGGGAATTTGCGCAGCCACGTGTTAGATTTTACCAAGAATTATAATTAATAAATAACTGTTAGCGTAATTTCTTAAACCGACAAGAAATTTAAGGAAAACAGTTTGCTTTTCAATTTACTCGTAACTTGATGCGCCGTCAAAACTCCTTAAATTTTTCTAAGAATTTCAAGATGTTAGCTAATGATGACTGGGTTTTGGTCAATTTTGAAAGGGTATGTCATATTTAGGGTCAGTCCACACAGAGACGCGACGCGACTTGAAGATGCGAGAAGAGCAACTCAAAATAAAACTTTACTACATGAAAAGAAACATATTTCAGATCGATGCCTCGACCAACGATGGCGCAGCGTTACGTGGAGCAACGTAATCCAAATAAAATTATATTTTAAGCCGCTTTTCGCACAGCTTCGCGTCGCTTTGCGATGTGAACTAACCCTTAGGGTTGAGGGAGGCCAAAGATGGAAAAATTGGGTGAGGAGTGGTATGAAAGAAAAGGTATTCAGTGGCAACGTGAGGGTTGATAGGACTGAATTGAATAAAAAACAGGGCATGTGCGAGTCGGACTCGCGTACTGAGGATTCCGTACAAACTTACCTATGAAAATGTTTGATTCTCGAATTGAGTTATGAAAATTTTTTTTAATCGATTGATTGACTTAACTACAAATTAACAGTTTTCAGATTTCTTCCTATACTTGTGCTATGAGACCTTGCTTCATGCCAAACAGAATTCTAGGTCAACGGGAAATGCCCTATGAATTTTGATTCCCTTGAGAGGGTCGAAATACACGCTTTTTTCGACATAAATTTCGGCAGTATATTTTATAACGTTTTACTTAGAAATTTGTTTATTTCACAGCTTCAAGGGACCGCAGATTAGAGTATATGGTTTCAATTTAAACTCGATACCTCCATGCGTTCCCAAGATAAAGGGTCTTGACAGACAGATGGACAACAAAGTCATCATAAAAAGGTTCCGTTTTTCCTTTTGATGTACGGAACCCTAACAACATGTTGTGCTGACCCCAATTAACATAGGGCAAGGTCAAGAAGACATTTAAGGGTTAAAGGTCTTAGTAAATTGATTTCATACATCAAAGAGCATGTTTACCTGCCCCGAGCAGGTATATACAATATCTAAGTAGTATATCACAAATGATTTTATCAATTTATGAGAGAAAATGAATCTAGGTATCACCGACAGCACATATATACAGTCTAGATACCCAAAATTTTAGGTACCTACCGTTCTAATATTATATAAGGTTTTAAAATATAACTTTAAGAATTTCGAGGGGACATTGTATTTCTCATTATGAACAACTTTTACTATGGGACCAAACAAGAAATCGCAAAAAAAAAATCAGTTGTTTCTTACATTTATGTTCGCATAACTCGTCAAAATGTATGAAGCAGCTGATTTTTTTTCGCATTGAATTCAATGGACTATCACACACGATGAAGTCATGTTTCATATTTTCGTATCTCAAAAAACATAATAAAACCATTTTCGACTTATACGCAGATGAAGTCGCGGGCAAAAGCTAGTATATTATAAGAGTAATTAAGTCTAACTACGAGTATAACATATATAGTATATATAGTAATATAAGTATTGAGACAGTGGTAGCCGAGTGGTAACGCTCCCGACTTACGAATTGTAGGTCGCGGGTTCAAACCCAGCCAGGCGCATTACTTTGTGTAATTTATTTCATCACCACTGCTCTCAAAACGGTGAAGGAAAACATCGTGAGGAAACCGGCATGTCCTAGAACCAAAAATTCGAAGACATGTGACATCCACCAACCCGCATTGGGCCCGCGTGGTGGATTACGGCCCATTCCCTCTCCTAGAGAGGAGGTCTGAGTCCCAGCAGTGGGAACATTATAAGGCCGACTATGCTATGCTATGCTACGAGTATAAATTTATTATCATAAATTTTGGAACGCCGATGTCTCCTCTCTCGGAGGTGGGCGCTAATGGCTACAACACAGTTTTAAACTAATATAGTTGTTAACGAACACTTAAAATTTTGTAAACAAGGTTATTGTTCTAATAAAACTATTATTATTATATAGCTTCATCCCTTAAACAGTTCAGTTTAGGCCGTAAAATGAATCGCGTACAGAGCTCGTGTTAGGGCCTGTGGTGTGTAGGCCAAAAATCTTGCTTCGATATCATCATCATCATCATCATTTCAGCCGAAAGACGTCCACTGCTGGACATAGGCCTTCCCCAAGTGTCGCCACAATGAACGGTCCTGTGCGTCTCGCATCCATCGTACTCCCGCAATCGTTACCAGGTCATCGGTCCACCTTGCAGGAGGCCTTCCAACGCTACGTCTTCCGGTACGTGGTCACCATTCCAGAACCTTTCGGCCCCAACGGCCATCCGTTCTGCGAGCAATGTGCCCTGCCCATTGCCACTTAAGTTTGGCGATTCTTCGTGCTATGTCGGTGACCTTGGTTCTCCTGCGGATATCCTCATTCCTAATTCGATCACGCAAGGAAACTCCGAGCATAGCCCTTTCCATTGCCCTTTGGGTGACTTTGAGTTTTCTGATGAGGCCCATATAAACTTCAACAGGAACTTAAGGAACTTAAACAGGCTTCGGTATAATCGTGATAAAACAAGAATTAGGGTCGATTACTAAATTGAGTATTATTATATTTTGAGTTAAGCAAATGTCAAACCCATCTTCAATGAAAATGCTTGACTGGTTTTCAGGCTACAGTGGAGTTGGACAAATACATTCAGACAAAGTTTTAAAAGAGTCCATTAGCGTTTGCGAACCAACAGAAAGGTTACGTCTACAGTAGTTATCATAGCAAATTGAGTGCGTCGATTAGGCTCTTTATTCTTTGGGTGGAAAATAATATAATAATAATATTCCACAACTTTTACGCCATGCCATCTCGTCCCAAATTAAGCAGAGTTTGTGCTAAAAGTACTAAGTAACTGATAAACATACTTATAATATTTCTAAATCCATATTATGTTACCGGCTATCTGTATAATCTAGTATTCTATACAACACCTAGGCAATATATAGAATACCTAAAAAATTTAGGTATAGGTAATGTATGAAATATTATTTATTTTAAACTTTGCATCGGTATTCCATAAAATACCGAATGCGCTGGGCATTCGGTATTTTCACATAACCGGTAATGTGCGTAAAAGACGAGAGCAGGGAGGATGTCATGTAATTTTAGGGCATCCTAACACGGACAGGTTAACGGTAGGAGTTCACATCGTCGAGTCGACGATGAAGTACCTGGGACTCGTCCTCGACAGCCGATAAAATTTCGAGGAGCAAATCCGACGTCTGGCTCTCATACTGGATCAGACAGGGGCTTCCTTCAAGCAGTTCCTGGCCAACCTAGAGGGTCCAGACCCCTCTTGCCGGAGGCTCTATGCAAGAATCGTTCTGTCCATGACTTGCGACTGGGCACGACATAATTATGGCGGTAAGTCCCCTCTTTGAGGAGTGGCTGGAAAGACGTCACGGTGTTCTCGTCCTGTCGGAGCTGCGACAGTCACTGTCGCCGTAACGCAATGAAAGAGAAGCATTTGCCAAATAAATGTTTGTAAAGCGAGTGTTTTTGAAATAAAATATTTGCGGAATTAATGATTTGTGAAATAAATAGTATACGAAACATTGGTTCATAACTAAAGATTTTTCAATAGGGTTTTGAGGAAACAGTTATTTAAAACCAGGTCCTTATGTGTTACAGGTCCCAGGTCCTTGTGTGGTGTGTCATTGTGTGTTGATATATACCTGACGAGAAAACCAATAATTGGGCCAACTTTACTGAGGCAAAGGCATAAAAACGCTAAATTGGATATTAAAGGGAATGGTACGAACTTTAACCTACATTAATAAGGTTGGGTTTCCACTTGTATTCCGTGATGCTTTTTTTCGGAGGTGGGACACCATCAAATAGTTTCTTCCGCTCTGGGTTGAGCAAGAGGGCGTGTCACACTTTAAACTAACTAAAACTTCGTCTTTGTATTCCAGGGCCATTGTAACTTTTAAGAACAATCCTGCAGTCCACTCTGTGACTCTGGCGTTATACATTTTGGCAAAAAAAAAAACATTGGTTTCGTTCGATTGATAAATTGTAATAAAAATTATTTTGCAAAAAACAAAATACAACCGACCTCAATGTAAAAAAAAAGCACTGAAAAGTGCAAAATAACTTTAATTTCGGAAGTCGGTGTTTCTATAATAGTATTGTCTCTTCGTTATTTAACACAAATATAGTTTAAATTCAAATATAGTCTATTAAAAACTCTTAGTCAGTAAGTAGTCATTTTAGTTACTTCAACATCAATTATTATATATAATATTATTATTTTTTAGGATTTTCACGTTTTCCTTTTTTTATATACTTATCCGTAACAGCAGCTTAAAATAAGATTTAATTATTTTGATTTATTAATTGTTGTAGTAAAGAAAAGAAAGAAAGGAAAACAGTTTATTCGCGCGAAATGACGCAATCTTAAACTAAATAACAAACAAAATCAACTGATAGGTAAGATGTGCGTCACATCCGCGCAAAACGGCCGAACGCTCAGCATAAAGCTGCGGCCTCACGCATAATGCGATGAGCTCACAGCGCTGGTTTTCAGCGTGGGCCGGTGGCGGTGTCGACATAAAGACGAAAGGACGGTGCAGTGTAAAATAAAAAAATTAAATAAAAAAAACAAAAAGATTTGTATAGTAAAAGGAAATAAAAAATAGGTACATATGAATAGTAGTGTAGGTTTTAGTTTTAAATGGCATGTTTTGCAAATTTTTGGTATTATGTATTTCGTGGAAAACATTGTTGTTTACACGTTTAACCATATTGTTTTGTATTTTATTTTTCTATAAATTGTAATGTGTCACTGTTTGTTTTCCCTTAACAAATAAATGAATAAATAAACAACGACTTCCGAAATTAAAGTTATTTTGTAAGTTTCAGTGCTTTTTTTTTACAATAAAGTCGGTTGTATCTTTTTTTGTAAAAAGTTTTGTATTTTAGACTTTAGTGATGGCATATAGCATCTCTAATGAAAGAACGAACACCGTTCGCTTGGGGTTTAATGAATTAAAGCGTTTCCGGTTTTATAATGCCAATAAAATCAATTTTCTTTTTTCTCTTTTTATTCCCACAGGATTGCGAGCCGTCAAGAAAAATAAAAATGACGTGGAACAAAATATTGGTCGATCACAATACAGCGAGAACAGGCACTAAGAGTATCTTGATTTGTTGGTAATTTATATTTAAGTTGACAAGGAAAATGAGCCAGAAACGTCACTACTTAAGTGGCTGCCATTAGGATGAGATGGGTCTTTGTAAGGGCTTTGATCTGAATGAACAAAAGGAAACAAGTCGTTCACCTTGACTCTAGAAGAAACACCAAGAAAAACTTACAGAATTTGTTTTTTTTTTGATAATGTGCTTGTGGTAATTGAATTTCGCAGAATCAGTCTCGATAAGGGGTGTCGTAGGAGCCGTATGTTAATCTAGGGTTGTAATGTAGTGGTCAAATAGGCAGGGGGACCATGTAACACACAGCTGTATCCAGATAGACTAAAGAAGTCGGCTCAAGCAGAACTCAGGTTGTTATAAACATACCACGATGGACAACAGGTATAAAAGATAGGTAGGTCATTGTTTCAGCCCAAATTCTACTGCCCGACTTAGGTCTCGGACTAGTCGCACTACATCGTTAAAATGATGATCTGAAATGAGAATTTTGTCTTTTTTATTCAGATTAAAATATATACCGTGTCTGTGACATCGACCCATAAACACGTACCATGGACCAAATACGTAATTTTGGACCCACCAGTGTTGGAATTTTTTGTCTGTTTATTTCAAGTAAATAAATAAACTATTTCTTTTTTAATTTATCTGTATCTGTACCAGAGGGAAGATTTGTATGTTCGTATTTTTGATTGTAGCAAACTCAAAAATACGATTTTACAAATTCTTTCTCCAACATAAGGCTACTTTAGTCTATATATTAAGTTATAATATTTATTTACATAATATGTTGGTACATAAAAAACTTAAATATTATCTAAACCATTTGTACTAAAACCTATGTACATATAATACAAAAACCCAAAGTAAACTCAGGCGTCGAAGTACTTTTCCACATCGCTGTAATCTGGAAATGTGCCCAGAAGACTGGCAGTATTGCCACGTTGAACGGCAATGCTAATTCTTTGGGCGAAGGACGAGCCAACCCTCTGGTCACGCAAAGTGTTGATAAGTCGGCGTAAAATTTCCTTAAAAAGGAGACGTGCACTCGATCCCATGACCCAAGCGTTTCGATCCCGACTCAAAACTGTAATTACAAATCCTTATTGGTAATAACAATTTTACAGTTAAACGGTAAAAATCAGTATTAATATATTCTTAGATATTTCTCCTACCCACACATTCGACACAAGTGGAAGTGTATAAAAGGCGTCGCGCACGTGGGACGAGTTTCTCATTCCTAATGAGCAGTTCGGGCTCCGTACCGAACACTCA
This sequence comes from Mythimna vitellina, assembly GCA_949316375.1. Taxonomy (NCBI): domain Eukaryota; kingdom Metazoa; phylum Arthropoda; class Insecta; order Lepidoptera; family Noctuidae; genus Mythimna; species Mythimna vitellina. Next base: position 18,569,672 of record OX438695.1, on the reverse strand, counting down.
TGCATCCACCAAGTCCACCGCATCGTAGAGCACGTAAGCGTTGAGTTCCAACGTAATGCGATGACAGGTGTCCTTTACTTCGATATAGCGAAAGCATTCGACAAGGTCTGGCAAAATGGCTTTTATTTAATTATATAAGCTATACCAACTCGGAGTGCCAGATCGTCTCGTTCTCATCATGTGAGACTTTCTGTCGAATCGCACCTTCCGCTATCGAATCGAGGGAGCTCTTTCCTCCCCCCACCCCATTCGAGCAGGAGTCCCTCAAGGCTCCGTAGTATCCCCCCTAGCCTTCACGCTGTTCACCAGCGACATTCCCCAAAACAAAAAGGCCCAGTTGGCTCTATTCGCCGACGACACGGCAATTTACTACACCGGTCGTGACCCCAGGGTTATCGCTCGCAATCTCCAAACCTCCGCAAACGTTTTGGGCAAATGGTTCCGGAAATGGAGGATCGAGGTTAACCCTGATAAGAGTCAAGCTGTTCTCTACTCGAGACAGCGGAAGTCCGTCCTCCCCCCCCCTCCGATCACCATGTACGGCAAGCCAATCCTCTGGGAGAAGCAAGCCAAGTACCTAGGAGTGATCCTCGATCGTCACTTGACCTTCGCCGAGCACATAAAGCAGGCTCGCTCGCGAGCCGCTTTCGCTCAAAGTAGGCTCCACTATCTCCTGACTGCCCGCAGCAAACTGTCACTTAAGTGCAAGCTGCGGCTCTTTACAGCAGTAATCCGCCCGATCATGACGTATGCCTGTGCTATCTTCGCACACGCCAAGCCCCGTCACCTCCATAGGATGCAGACCCTCCAAAACCGAATCCTCCGTAAAATCCTCGGTGCCCCATTTTTCATCCGAAATGAGAATCTACATCTAGTTCTCAAAATCCCCACCATCCAGCAGTTCATGAAACGCCTTTGCAAGCGTTTCTTCGACACTGCTGTGAAACACCGCAACCCCCTTATTGTGTCGGCCGCCCGTTACGAACCCTCCCGTATTTCTAAAATTCGCCGTCCTCGGCATACTCTCCTCACCCCCGATGACCCTATTACCCTGCTCCAAGAGAGCCGTAGGGAAACCAGTACAGTAAAAAGACACCACAAACCGCCGTCTTTCCGTCCTCGCCGCCGAGGCCCGCCGCGACATTCTATTAAACGTCCTCCCCGTCCCTTGCTCGAGCCAGCCCGCGCCGCTGAGCCTGTAGTTTTAAAATCCCCGATAAATAATAATTAATACTGTTCGATCCAGCTCGTCCCTTGCTGCCCCCCCCCCCCCCAGCGACGCCCTAAGCCGAGGTCCGTACCCCACAGGGCCCTTAGCGTGTAGTCGCTTAGTTTTAAGTAGTTGGAGGCTTTGATTTTCTAATCGAGGCCGCCACAGGCAAGACCGGTTAAGCAGCCGACAACCTCCTAGGTTGACCTGAGAGAGGCCACAAACAAAAAAAACAAAAAAAAAGGGACGAGTTTCATTCTTTGCACATTCTTTGCTTGGCTTTCGGATGCAACGGACGTTTCGCTGTATCATTTTGTGTCGGTTTATGTACTTTAGCAGTAGTTTAAGAGTTGGTGTAATAGTGTTAAGTGATTATTGCTTTGTTACTTTCTTTATTGTAATTAAATTGTTTTGTAAGAAATTAAAACTTGTGTTACTAGTTCTTTTTTTTAATTAATACCGCCTCTGATCCATAAGAATATAATACTTAATAACTTTTTAATAAAAAAACGTCATTGGGGTTAATTATAAAAACGATTTTATACATTTTGAAATAAAAAAAAATGTCATTTTTTTAAATTAGCAATAAGGTGACGTAAAATTCTGCTACTGGGAATCTCATTCAAAATCATATAGACACTGGACCCATTGAACACGATTGTACGTCGATGTCTGACATACGGTGTATTATTATGATATCATTTTCATCAACATCATCATTTCAGCCGATAGACATCCCCTGCTGGACATAGCACCCCCCCCCCCCCACCTCTACCACAACGATCGGTCCTGTACGTCTCGCATCCATCGAAATTCCGCGACTCTCACTCATGGTCCGATCTCAATATAATCTTGGCTCCAACTTACGAGTTGTAGGTTGAACCCGCAACCTACTGCATAATGCGCCTGGTTGGGTTGATTTATTTCATCACCACTGCTCTCAAAACGGTGAAGGAAAACATCGTAAAGAAACCGGCATGTCCTAGAACTAATCATTCGAAGACATTTGACATCCACCAACCCGCACTGGGCCCGCTTGATGGATTACGGCTCATGCCCTCTCCTAGCAAGGAGGCCTGAGTCCTAACAGTGGGAACATTATAAGGCCGACTACGCTATGCTATGGGTATGTTTAAGAAATATTCTATAATAACATCAAATGGAAGTCTCTCGCATTTCCAATCGTAATCCCCGGCTTATGAATAAAATCAAAATCAAAATCAAAATAGCATTTATTCCAAATAAACCATTTACAGGCACTTTTGAAATGTCAAGAAGTCAGTTAGTCAGAAAAATAAAAATAAATGATGCTAATTGCACATTCCAAAGCGTAGATCTCTTTGGAGAAGAATGTGCAAGAAACTCCATGGACACTCTTTTCAATCATATTTTGTAGTTACAAATATCTCTGTTACATGTTTCTTGTCGCTATCATGTGAGAACAATGTAAATAAAAATAAAAACTAAATATAGATATGACCGGTTGACAGAATGTTATTTTATTGTGATGTTTATTTTAAATCATATAAAAACGTGATAAAATTTTTCATAGAGCCACAAGGGAAATAAACTGTATTCAATTATATTACGACAAAAATATATTAATGATTCAGTGCTACCACCTGGAGAACGTCAGTTTTAGAAAACCCCACAGAGCTACTCCTCGGTTTTGCTGTGTATGTTGTGAACATCTGGATATAACTATTCAGCTAGGTGAAGCTGTTTTAATCTAAAAGATAATTGGTTTTGATCTGGTTTGAATGCAAAAATACATCAAGGTTTTTGGAGCCGAGCTGTTCGGTTGTATTGCTCCAAACAGACAAGAGCAGCGCTTGAGGCAGTCGGGGTCGTTGCGGCAGTGAGCGCGACCGGAGGCCAGGCAGCGCGTCAGGGTACGCACATTAGTACGCGAAAGGCGCTCCTCGAACATCACGCTGTGGAACCTATTATATAGAAACCTAAGTGAAGTGAAAATATACTGAAAAAAATTACATACAACCGAGAACCAGAGTAGACATTCAGAATTATTGAAAAGCTGATTTTTAAATTATTTATTGTAACTTAAATTATGTATTGTTTGTTGTTGCCACTTTATTTGGGTATATTTTATCACTATTGTAATTTATAGGTATTTATTTGCTTTCCCTATTTCCGAGCGCTATATTTATTATTGTACAAAATGAGTTTGCCTTCATTTTTAACTTGTCCCCACTGCCCAGGTTCTTCTCGATTTTTCTCTGCGCACGGGCTGAAGGTGCACATCGGACGCATGCACAAACATGCCCTACGTTCAGGTGCTGTTTCACAGGTTCTGCCGGTCGGCACAATTAACACCTCTTCGTCAGGACAGGTGACCCCGACGCATTCGCCAGCCCAGAGTCCCTTGGATAGGCTAGCTTCTTTCAAAGCAAGTATTCCCGTTCTTCGGCATATACCTAAGGGTGCCCGGAATCAGGCGGCAGGGAAACTCTGCGACATTATAGACTCTTGTGTTGCTGGTAATGGGGTAGATGAGTGGAGTGCTCTTCTTTCGTTTGCTTACACGTCTTTAAGAGTCCCAGCAAAAGAGTTGCCCGGTAATGTGACATCTAAAGTCAAAGCCAATATAATGTCACCTGGACATTGTCATGACGGTGTAGGTGGCGCAAAAAGAAGGTCGGGTGACCGGTCTATAAAAAAAAGTATCGAAACAAAGGTTTTTGAGGGCGATTTAAGAGGGGCGGTACGACTATTGATGTCCGACGACTCGTTTGCTCGGGGGGATGCCGACACCCTTGCTGCGTTGAAACTTAAGCACCCCGATCCTTCACGTCCTCTCAGTTTCCCACCAGAGCCTGACCGTTCATTTACGGCATTGTCAGTCACAGAGGAGGACGTGGTATCGGCGCTTGGTTCTTTTTATACTGGATCAGCAGCGGGCTTGGACGGGATCCGGCCGGGGCACCTCAAGGAGTTGATTTCGGTGTCGGCGGGGGAAAGTGGAAGGCGCCTTGTGGGGGGTCTGACTGGGCTGGCAAATTTCTTGCTAAGTGGTCAGTTGAACCCATGCGTTTGTCCGTTCCTATACGGGGCATCACTCTTTGCACTGGAAAAGAAAGACGGCGGAGTAAGACCAATTGCAGTCGGTAGTGTCTTTCGCCGTCTTACTGCAAAATTGGCTTGTCGTGCAGTGAAAGAGGATATTTCCCGCTACTTGCAGCCTCATCAGTTGGGTTTTGGCACACGTCTGGGATGCGAAGCTGCCATCCACGCTACGCGAGCATTTGTGATGGAACCGCAGAACGAAGACTCGATACTGCTGAAGCTAGATATTCGCAACGCGTTCAATACTTTGGAAAGAGACGTTCTGTTGAGCGAGGTCAAGGAAAAAGTCCCATCTTTATACCCCTTCCTTCATCAAGTTTATAGACTGCCTTCAAATCTTTTCTCCGATAACAGTCTTATTCTTTCAAAAGTGGGAGCCCAACAGGGGGACCCGCTCGGGCCACTCGTTTTCAGTTTGGCCATTCATAAGACGATTGTCGAGGTGAAATCTGGCCTAAATGTGTGGTACCTTGACGATGGCACTATCGGGGGCAGACCGGAAGATGTTTTTCAGGACTTAGAGGCTCTTGTCCCTCGCCTCAGAGACCTGGGTCTGGAGTTGAATCCCTCGAAGTGCGAATTTTTCCCCTGTAGTATTGAAGCTCGTACACACTTTTCTCGCTTTAACTCCTTTCTTCCTGGCCTCAGAGAACTTTCATGCTCCGACTTCAATCTCTTAGGATCCCCTATCTTTCTTAGTGCAGTTCCTGAAGCCATTACGTCTCGAACTCGGCTCCTCCTTTCTGCTCACGAGCGTCTTAAAGATCTTTCCGCGCACGTTGCGATTGTCCTATTGCGCATGTGCTTCGCTCTCCCAAAAATCACATATCTGTTGCGGACCACCCCTACTTGGTTATGTCCCGAGGAAGTTTCCTCGTTTGACGATGCCTTGAAGGTGGTGGTGGAGTCTGTTCTCAATGTCTCCCTAGATGGGCCCCAGTGGAGGCAGGCAGCTCTACCTATCCGTTGTGGTGGTCTCGGGGTACGGTGCGCACGGGATGTGGGTCTGCCGGCTTTCTTGGCGTCTGCGCATGGGGTTGCCAACCTAGTCACTGTATTACTCAATACTAATGGTGACGGGGGAAGCATGCCATTTGCGTCAGATGCTGTCTCAGCTTGGTTGACCCTCAACTCGGGTGCGACAATCCCCGAATCAGAACATGTTCAGCGGGCGTGGGATGACATTGGGGTAAAGCTGCTTCAAGAGCAATTGTTAGAGGGTGCATTGGGAGTCGATAAGGCCAGACTACGAGCAGTGTCGCAACCCGAGTCCGGGGCGTGGTTACAGGCGATTCCTTCGCCTCATTTGGGCACTCTACTCGACAATGACTCTTTGCGTGTGGCGGTGGCTCTCCGCCTAGGCTGTAAGGTGTGCGAGCCTCATATATGCACCTGCGGTTCTTTGGTGGAGGCCAATGGCCATCACGCACTGAGCTGCCGGCGCTGCACAGGGAGGTTCCCGCGTCATCACGCCTTGAACGACATTGTCCGGAGAGCCCTTATATCGGCAAACATCCCCTGCGTGCTTGAGCCTCCAGGTCTTAGCAGGTCTGACGGTAAGAGGCCGGATGGGCTGACTCTGGTGCCGTGGAAGAACGGGAAGTGCCTGATCTGGGACGCAACTTGCGTCAGCACTGTCGCCGCCAGTCACCTGAGTCGCACGATGCACACTGCTTCTGCCGCCGCTGAAGACGCCTGCTTTAAAAAAAGGCTGAAGTACACTTCCTTGGTGCAGCTTTACCATTTTGTGCCTGTTGCTGTGGAGACTCTGGGCAGTTGGAGTACGGAGGCAAAGTGTTTTGTGGGGGATTTAGGCCGTAGGCTCGGGGAGGCAACGGGTGACTCCCGGTCCGGGTCGTTCTTGGTGCAAAGGATGGCCATCGCTATCCAGCGAGGTAATGCGGCCAGTATTATGGGCACTTTTGCACCGGGAACGATCAGGGGCGGGTTGTATATTGACGTGTGACTTTTTAGTTTTAGACTATTAATAAGTTATTTATAATAGTTTTAATTAGTTAAGTGTTTTTAAAAAATATGTTTTCGAAAGTAAGGTCTCTATATATAATATTCATGAACAGCAAAGTTATCAACGTTTATTTGTGTTCTAAAATGTCACTCAATTTATGGAAATATTGTACAGGCTATTGATAATGAATGACTAAATGACGATTAAAATGGAAAAATATAGATATTAAAAAAGCAACTGGCAGCTAAGAGATGACCAGCCTCAACTGACAGCGCCCGTTCACGGACATGACGCTAATATTAGCACCACTCAGCTCAACCATTTTGAAGGGAACCGAATGATCCAACACCCGCGCCACCATCAGTGAGACATTTGAGTGAGCATGACAAACTCTCAACTGCCATGCTCATTTATGTCAAATAAGTCCAGTAGCAACATAAAAACTATAAAAAGCTCCATGGTACTCACATTTACAAACTGTGGAAAAAATGCTTCTATACATATAATACAATACTTATATTTTACAATTTCAAGAAAAAAAACATTAAAAAATAATTTCCATACTAATTAATCAATTTGTACACCCCGGTGGTAGTGGAGCTGGACCAGCATTGAGCCAAGCATTTTTATCCTGAATATAATCGTCCAACTTATAATATGCTTGCCTGCATAGTGTGCGTTTAATACAAGATTTAAATTTCGTTTCATTGAGTTCTAATATTTGTGAAGGTATTTTATTATAACATTTCAAACAGTACCCCATAAAAGAAGAGGCCACTTTTGCTAGTCTGAAACTTGGTTGAACTAATTGTTCCCTATTTCTTGTAACATAATTATGTCTATCGCCTCTTTTGCTAAAAAGATTAAGATTTTTTCTAACATACATACATAATTTTCTAACATACAATATTCCTGTGTAGGATAAGAAATTAAAGTAAATATTTCCATATTACAAATATTGTGGAAGGCAACGAAAATCTCCCAGGAATATACAATTGAGTACTAGACTAGGATTGTAATCCCACAGCTCATTCAAATCACGGGATTACTCAATTCCGCGCGGATCCCGCATGTTTGAAATTATGTTATAAAATCAAATTGCAAGAAAAAGTTTTTGTGTAAAAAATAAAATAAAAATAGTTTATTTCTCATCATTAAAAATTACATTTTAGAAGGTACATGAAATTCATTTTTTCTGTGGTGGATCTAAAGGCACAGAGTATTGGCCCAACCCCCTGAACGAAGCGGGAACCTGTATCTCAGAGGATATGGATTCAGCTATTATATTTTCATTCACGACATTTGTGTGTCACTGGAATACAGATAGGGTACCATAAAAAGTGCTTGTGTTTGTTGGTGAGCTACCTTAGCTGACTGAGGATGTGTGTTTTAATATGTATGTGTCGGAGAAGTCAAGTCAAGTCAAGTCAAGTACGGAAGCTAAAGAACGAATGAACGAGCTAAGTGAAAAGTGACACATGTCACTTTGACAGAATCTGCGCTGACGTTTGCACGAACCGAGCAGATAAAAGTGCCGACCGCAGAGATGCGGGGCTTAGACCGGTTAAGCAGCCGACCACCTCCTAGGTTGACCTGCGAGAGGCCACACACAAAAAAAAAAGATGCGGGGCTCTTTCCACTGTCGGCCGCTATGCAAACAACATCGAGTCTCGGAGACTGTTTCACGGCTCACGTGTGAAGTGAATTTAGGTATTCACTAGCTTGCATTATAATAAATCAGTTTTATGATCTGGAATAGTTTATTGCTCGATACCCAGCCATCGCCCACAAAACCGATTCCCTGGACAGAGCTTCAATGATGATCGGCATCCTTGCGCCGACATATGTAAGTAAAGAGTCTTTGAGTCGACCTGTGTCGTGCAGGTGGATTTATGTCCATTTCTACTTTGTGTCGTATGTTGTTATCTGTTATTGTTTGTTTTGTATTTGTTGATTATGTGTGTTACTAATTTTATGGACTAAGGTCTGCAAATAAAAAGTTTATTATTAAAGAGACAGTGTGTGAGTAACGTCAGGGTGAGTATGTGGAGGTGTGATGATGTGTAAGTGTAAAAATCAACTTTTATTAAATTAACATTTTTAAATAGATTCGACACAGACAAAAATTAACATTTCTTACATTAGGCAACCGAAATTAATTATTTATTTTCTGTTAATTAGGTATAAATAATATTAGTAATCTGTTTTCTTCGCTTCCATCTTTAAATGTTTGGCATAGTATAATTTGCGATAGTCCATTATAATGATGCCTTTGGGATGTTGTTAGGACTGCCTTGCTACTGCAGTGCGTCGGGTATGTTTGCGCAGGCCTGTACCGACGGGTTCCACGCGATTGTTCGCAAGAAAAGCGCTTCGCTGTTCAAGAGAGTGAGAGATAGTCGCATCAGCATCCTGAGGACTGAATACTGAAAACTGAAGACTGATTACTGAATTGTAAAATTTCTTATGTAAAGGGTAATTAATGGGTACTAACACTAGATAATAAAATATTTATTAAGTTACTAACACCGTATGGATCTTTGTGTCCACAATAAAATAAATTCTATTCTATTCATCATCATCGTCATCATTTCAGTCGAAAGACGTCTACTGCTGGACATAGGCCTCCCCCAAGTGCCACCGCAATGAACGGTCCTGTGCGTCTCGCATCCATCGGTCTCCCGTAACCGTCACCAGGTCATCGGTCCACCTTGCAGGAGGCTTTCCAACACCTAGTTATATTTTATTATATAATTATTTTTTTCTTGTTTTACTCTTAGTCCTAACAACAATTTTATATTTTTAATTCAGTCTTATTCATTATAATGATCAATAATCAAATCACAACTTTGAAAGGAGATCGCATGAGTTAGGTTTTTTATAGCTAACGGACTGGCTTGTAAAATATACTTTTAAAGATTTTGCAGTTCTAGAATAGGTTTAACAATTGAGTAGAACAAAGAAATGTCTATCTTTTTCAGTTTGAAGATAGCTATTTTAGCGTGATGGGCTGATATCGAATCCTGAAGAATAGTATAAGTAAAACGTGAACGTCTATATATATTTATGTATTATATTAAATATTTATGTATGTTTTTTTTTTTTTAATATATATAATATATACATTTGATCTCTTGTTTTCCTATTCATATTTTCTTTTTTTTTATGCACCTACCATGTTTTCTCTTCACTACCCTTGGTTGACTGGTAGAGAATGCCTAAGGCATTAAGTCCGCCTTTGTATCTTTGTGTTGCATGAAGTTTAAATAAATAAATAAACGTGATATCCTCCCAAGAGTTTTATTCAAGTACAAGATCGAAGTCTACCGAAGTCTACCGTCGCAGAGTTGCGACAATGACCCGTACCATGACGTTTAAAGTAAGATTGTTTCATTCTTATTTCCAGTGTGGATAAAAGATGGCGCTAGACAACCTGTATAGCTCTGTCGCACTGAAATAAGAATGAAACAATCTTACTTTGAACGTCTTGGTAACCCCGAATATCAATCTATGGTGATAACTTTTGGAATTACGCTCTTAAGAAGCAAATGGCAAGTATTGCATCATCTCCGAGCCTGTTTCTGAGTGAACTGCAAATATATCCTGATACTGAAAACGCTCTTTCGACTTTTATGCTAGTAAGCTGAACCGTCAGGATATTTTCATATGCGTGCGTCAGGTACTCTAGTCTGATACCATCGGATTCAAAAAACGTCATTTCTTTCTTCAAAACTTTCTCAGTCCTTTTGCTCGTTGTCTAACTTTTTCTTAAATATTTATTTTCCTTGTTAAAGCTGTTTTTCTAATTCTAATTTTAGCGTTATAGTAGGATATTTAGGATTCTGTGCGGAACGGCAACGTCGCACTCGTGTTACTCGCAATTTACTCGAAGTTTTAGCGCTAAATTTAATATAATATAATTTGCAGAATCCACGAATCCGCGATTTAAAGGTGCGGGATCCAGCAGGTTAATAATAGCAGCGGGATCCCGCGGGATTGCATGATCCCGTTTTGTGGGATTGCTATCCCTATACTAGACTGATTTTCTATTTATTATTTGTATAAAAAGAAACTTTACCCAAAATCGCAGTCGGAAAGAATTTTTAAATCTCTTCAAAATTAAATAAGTTAGAACCAAACCATCACAGAGGGTGTAATCATCACAGCGTTGATTTGTTGGATTCGTTTTTCATAATAACATTGTTAATTTGTTTGTATGTATCTAAGTATATATTTATTATTGTATTTCTAATCTAGTTTACTATTATGTTGCACCTACCATGTTATATTTCTGCACCGCTCTAAGGTCGACTGGCAGAAAATGCTTAAGGCATTAAGTCCGCCTTTGTACAGTGTTTCTTACTAGTACTAAAGTTTTAATAAATAAATGAGCTTTTTAAATCTGGTAGAAGAAGGAACTGAACAAGGATACACAACTGAATTGTGACGTCCACGCCATTTTTTTGACAGTTATGAGCGTAAAAAAGAGTTGGAGAGATCATTCTACAATGCCCTTATTCTCCCCTAAACTTGTAAATGCTTATTACGAGTACATCAGACATTTGAAACGCTACTGCTTATTTTTTACAACTAATTTTGATACTGTTTTCAGTAAAAGATGTTTTTAGTATTACCTATTTGTTTTTAACATACCTACAGCTATATTGTAAACAGGGAAATTCCCAATCAAAATCGTACCTTTGTGATCGACATACAAAATAAAACGGCGGGACCTCTATTCAATCAATGATAAGTACATGGCGTGATCGTAGCCTCTGCCCACTGTTGGGCAAAGGCCTTCCTTCCTCTTTTTTATTACCGTCTACCTTGATTATGTAGACGTTAATACATAGTTGTGGGATTGTTCGATTAAGTCACCGCGATCTTCGGCGGTAACTGAAGGAACACGGTGGGTTTTAGTCAGCAAAAGTCTGACACTGCTTCTCGCTCCACTTCGAGCAGGAGAAGATATTTGCAGCGTAAATGCAAAATTAAATATTTAACTTAAAATATAAAAAAAACTAGCTTTTGCCCGCGGCTTCGCCCGCCTAAATTAGGGCCTATGTCACACAGGTTTGTTCCTGAGCAGCTTTCTATAGGTGAAAAAATTTTAGTAGTCGGATCAGAACTTCCAGAGATTACCTCCTACAAACAAAAAAGCAAACTTTACCTCTAATATTAGTGTAGATAGGTATATATATTAACTCAAGAGTTGGCTTGTTAAGTTGAAAATAAAAAAAAATGGTTTTCATGAATATTCTAAATAATAATTGACTTAAAAAAAGGAGAAGGTTCTTAATTGACTATTTTTTTAAACAACATATATGACTGAATATTTTCTTAAATAACATATACACCAACCCGATAAAGGGAACCTAGTATTAAATGACCTAAGGTCGTGATAACGGTAACGGTTCGAAAAGGCAACTGAAGGAACAGAGGCGAATGTCCTGCTGCCCTAGCCAAGTTACGATCGTTTCGTTTGCGTCGAACGCCTCGAGTAGGCCACGCCTCTGATTCCTTTGTTCTGACCTCGTGGATGAGCGTTGGTTGACGTCAGAACAAAGGAATCGGAAGCGTGGTCCACTCGAGTCGTAAACGAAACGATCGTAACTTGACTAGGGGGGCTGGACGTAGTTATCCACACTATTCCCAACCACTCCAATTCTTGAAAACTAAAGTCAACAGTGGCGATCATCTAAGAAAGCTCTGAGTCGTACACTCTCAACCAGTTCCGCAGAAATGATTTATTTCTCAGAAACGATCCCACGGTCCCATCGTTGAATCGTTTCTACGAAATGAATCAAAACAGTGAAGGAATAAGAAAACATTATTTCTACGTCACTCGGAACCTCCTTATCAAGCAAGAAACATAACAGAACTAGATGAATAATAAGCAATCTTGGATATTTTTTATGTGGGAAATTCATCTAATGACAAATCTCGCCCGTGGGCAGAGTGGGAGACAGTGTCAGAATTTTACTGACTAAAAACCCTCTCCTATTCCTTCGTTGCCTTTTGTACCAGGGCCGAGTCTTGGCCCCAGTAGGCATCGACCCGGCTGGGCCCCTACGATTTGCTGACATTTCTTTGAGGCGCACGTGGAACAGTATCTACGCGTCGTCGACGACTTGGGCTCGGTCCAGACGGTTACCGGACGGTCGGACGGCGAGCTACCCATTGCCCGTCGTCCGCAAGCCCGCGCCTCCTGAAGCTGAGATTCACCCGTCGACTTCCCACACTCGAGGCGTCTCCGGTCGCGGCAGCTTGGGCGTGAGAATGTCCGTTCCCTCACAGTAGCGGCCATCTCCTTCCAGAAGATGACCTCTTCTCATCCCCCCTCACCCCAATCAAATTTAGTTAAAGAACCTTTAAAAGGCTGTCAAACATTATACTTGATTTATGTTTGTATACTCAACCAATACTGCTAGCTACTCCCAAAGAGAACAAACAAGAATCGTATCGACTTCTTACGAACGCAAACAGACGAAATTGCGCACAAGATACTAATTAAAAATTAATTACCTACATTATACGACCCTTATTCGGCTAATTTGTAAGAAGGGCCTCCAATTTCCGAGTGTTTCTCGACTTACTACTTTGTCGATCGGAGTTACTTGTATCACTTGTAATTAGCTGCTATATAGGTATACCTACAGAGATCTTATTATTCGTACATACTCGTAGGTACTCGTAGTATACAACGAAGATAGTTGAATAAGAAATATAGGGGCTAGGTACCGGCCATTTTATTTTAGTTTCGCCATTTTATGTGCTGGTTTTCGATGAGGCTGAAATATCTTTGTTTGAACAAAACCTTCAAACTAAAATCCTGAATTAAAAAAAAATATCTGGTTCTTAATTTGAATACTGTTTTTTTTTAGCACTATCTCACCTGTTGGTAAGTAATGATGTGGCCGACGATGGAGCACGCTTGCCTAGAAGTAACCTATTTACTCTAGTCTTAAAGTCCCCTAGGTTATAGCAATCAGAAAACACACATTTCGGTTGGGAGTGCCACCGTTAGCTTTACGCATAATGTCTCTCTTTTTTCTCATAGTAACTGTTAACGTCAAACTATGCTTGCCATAAACAATCAATAGATAAATCTATGGATTAATAAAAACTGTTTGACCACCTTATTATCCGATTGCCCCAAACGGAAGTTAATGTTTGACACCGAGATTGTTGGTTCTGAATATCATAGAATGAAATCGATCATATCACTTAAGGTACCTACTAAAACGTTTACTATTTTTAGAACAAGAGACCACAACGATTGAAGAAAAAAGGCTAGTCGGGTAAACAGTAGGTACTTTACTAGGAATTTTTTGCGTCGTAATCTTAATGGATTGAAATCTCCAAGTCGCTATTAGGCTTAACAAGACTTTTAAATATAGGTAACGCATACTTTAAGACTCTTTTTTATGTGTATATAAATATTTTATATTATCATACCCTTACATTAAAAAAAAATTCGCCACCGTGTCTGCCTGTATGAACACGATAAACTCAAAAACTACGGAACGAATTTTGACACGGTTTTCACCAATAGATAGAGTGATTCATGAGAAATGTTTATGTATATAATATTGTATATTATAGTAGAGAAAAGCCAATTATTTTTTAAATTTCTAACACCCATGCGAAGTTGGGCCGGGTTACTAGAACGAAAAAGAAATAAAAACTGCTCGAATTTCTAAAGATATTATCACAAAACTCCTTTCATTGAATATTAAATATCTACCAGCATTTCAAAGGCCTTATAACTTTAAACGAAAAAAGCTTTTCAATAACTAAGCGTGTAATAAGTAGAGCTTAAGATTCTGTACACGGAAAATAACGATAAAATCCTGCCTTTATATTCACGAAAAAAAATAACGATGCACAAAACACTTCAATGATATCAAATATTCACGAAAAAACTTTTCACTTTTGGTTTTTCACATTATTAACTTTAGTTTTTTAGACTTTTTCGACTCGTTGCGGTCTTGATGAGTCGTCAGTTGGTGAAACGTTTGGGCGGGCCGCCCTACCGGTGGCCGCGGTAACACTGACGGAGCGTTGGTCCCGCGACCTTGATGCGTTACTATTGGAACGAAAGTCGTTTTTCTGTCGCTTGGAAACTCGATTCGTGGTTTGATAAGGTTTATCTTCCTTGTATTATTACATCCATTATGTATGAGTTGTTGTTGTTTTTGCTCAACGGTGTAGAAAAAGCTTTAAAGGTCTTCATTCGTGGCTGGTTCCTTTGCTCCTGTAAACTAACTATATTTTTTCGGTGTTTCTTCTCAGAGTAGTCAGCTAGGAAACACCGGCCTCATCTAGTTTAAAATGAGGGAAAAAAATTGATGTGTAAAAGTGTTTTTTAAAAACTACTTACAAAATAAATATCATTTATCATTTACCCAATTGCGTCAGAAGGTAGGTTAAGTTTTTTCGAGTATATTTCTTTGGCATGCCCTTGAGCCTAAACGGCTTGTCGTATTTTAGCTTGAGAAGTGTCGTTAGATTCATCTTGGTTTTAATAGTAACACTGGGTACTTCAAAATTGTAAGAAATTAAAATCTCATATTTTTGGCGCTTAGTAATGTAAGGGTATCAAAATAAAGAGCTCAAGGAGATTGAATTCGAAAGTATTGCTCACTAAAATGTAGGAAATAAAATATATTGACAGTGTCAAAAAACCCAAACGCAAAAAACCACTAATGCGATCGAAATAAGTCACTTTAAGCAGTCTAATGAAGTGAATTTTATTTCAATCGTTAATTTGACGCCTATTTCGTTAATTTTTAGGGTTCCTCAAAAGGAAAAAACGGATCCCTAATAGAATCATTTTGCTTACTTTTGCCTTGTGGTCTGTTCGTCTGTCTGTCTGTCTGTCAATACCCTTTATCTCGGGAACGCGTGAAGGTATCGAGTTGAAATTAAAACCATATATTCAAGTCTGCGGTCCCTTGAAGCTGTGAAAAAATCAAACATCATTTGTCGCAGAAAACGTGTATTTCGACACTTTCAAGGGAATCAAAATTTATAGGGTACTTCCCGTTGACTTAGAATCCTGAAATTAGGCATGAAGCAAAGTCTCATAATACAAGTATAGGAAAAAATCTGAAAACTATAAATTTTTAGTTACGTAACAATAAAAAAAGGCTTTTTTTGCGATCCGGAAAAATCTTCGTAAGTCAATTTGGGACTTGAACTGTTTTCAAGTCCCATTTTCCCATTTCATAGAAAGCGTTGGATGCTATTTTTTATATTTCTATGGTTGGATGAGATCTAAATACGCCTGAAAAGAGAAACTGAATACACCTATTCACTCATGCTTTGAAGGCCAGCCTTGTGAAAAGCACTTTTTCATTTTCGTTGTCGTTGACCTAGAGGTTGCAGACGACTGATGACCTTCATTATCATTTCAGCCGAAAGACGTCCACTGTTGGACGTAGGCCTCTCGAAGTGTCGCCAAAACGACTAGTCATGTGCGTCTTGCATCCATAGGATTCTCATGACCCTCATCAGATCACTGGTCCACCTTGTGGGGAGGTCTTCCAACGCTGCGTCTTTCGATCACAAGCCTACTGGCATGCACCGGCCCTAATACAGGCCATGGTCCGGAGCGGGGAGGAATGGCAGGCGGTCGCCTCCTTACGCGAAGTAATAATGCTGGCAAAATAGGCGGCAGCACGTTTGAGGGAACGGACATCTTCACACCCCAGCGGCCGGGATCCCGACCTCGGTTTCCAGCCACCGTAAGAGTGCGCTTGTGAACAACGAGCAAGGGGTAGCTGGCAGTCCGGCCGTCCGGTTACCGTCTGGTCAGACGGTTGTTTACGACGCGTAGTGTTGTCAGCGAAACCGTAGGGGCCCAGCAGGGCTGAAGCCTACTGGGGCCATGGGTTGGCTTCCAAAGGGAAACCCGGGGTCCTGAAACTTAAGCCAAAGAAGAAACATAAGAGTGGGATTTAGTCAGTAAATGTCAGACATCCCGCACCGCCGTAGAACAGGAGAAGTCATTGGATGATTTCCGATCTAAAAAGAAAAGCCTTCTGTCATAGTACTAACTTAGTCTGCTGATCATAAGGAAAATAAAATATGGGTAGGCATATTCCTCGATTTTGCCAAAATGTTCCTGGAATTGTCCGTGACGAATTCTTAGAAGGGACTCCGGTTGTCAGGATTTGTGTCTCGGTGATGTCACTGGGTTCTCCCCTTGTTAAATTGAAATACTAATCTTTCCCTGCGGCTTCACTCGCTTGTGTTTCATAATTTACACAAAATCTTTTTTTTACGGTATATAAAGTAGTAATCAGGTGCAGTTAAATCTTCTATCAATTAAAGAATTTATTTTAAATGAATGAGTTGGTAAATACTTTCTTGGGATTAAACTCTGGAATGTGCTTCCCCCTGACATCAAAAAAGCTGAAAGTAAATTTTCCTTCAAGCGTAAAATTACTTGAAGTCCTTTCAACTTTAGTTTGGTCTTCGTCAGAATAATTATTAAGTTCTCTTAACGATTTTATATTTTTCATAGTATTTATTAGTTTAAAATTTTAGCTTTTATAAATATGTATTTTATTATTATAAATAACTTATTTTTTATTTTATTTTTTCTATTTGAAGTTTCTGTTATTTGTTAATTGTGCAAACCTACCACAGTGTTGTTTTAACACAAAGGTTGACTGGTAGAGAATGCCTTGTTGCATTAAGTCCGCATAAGTGCCATTACTGTACATGAAGTATAAATAAATAGACAAATAAAATAATTAATTAATTAACTATCCTTATATATAAGTAGAAATATAATTCTTCTGTACGTGTGATTTTCATCTAGTTTATCTTAAACGACTTAACCAATTAAGAAGAAAGTGGTGAGATAATCTAGACGCGTACCATGAGGACTGGTTCAAGACGGCGCGGGAGAAGAATCTCAGGAAGAACTTGCTTCCCACTGCTGGGCAAAAACTTATCCAACAGTACATTTTTATCTAAAGTGCTTTTTATATTTTGCATGCCTATATACTATAGGTTATCGTAATGGCAGTTATTATATCTGATTTTCCTCAATTTTAATACGAAGTTCAACATGAATCATAATTATAGTAAAGTACATACTAAACTGAACGCGTATATATTACGAACTAGCTGCCGCCTGCGGCACCGCCCCGCGACATTATTTTCAACCTTTCAATTTAATTTTTATTTAAATGCAGATCTTACTTTATTTTTTTAGTCTATGTGTGTTCTAACACGTGCTATAAAATAAAAATAAAAACCCTAAAGTACTAAAAAGAGCAATCTAAAGTACGGCGTCGAAAAACTCCTCCGCATCGCTGTCGACTGGTCATTATCATCATCTTCCTGCCCTTATCCCGTGTTATTTGGGGTCGGCGCAACACGTTTTTTTCTTCCACTCTGCCCTGTTACTCGTCATGCTATCACTAACTTCCTTTTCTTTCATATCATTCTTCACACAATCCATCCATCTTTTCTTTGGTCTCCCTCTCCCTCTCCATCGCTGTCGACTGGTAATGTACCCAAAAGACTGGCGGCATTGCCACGCTGAATGGCAATGCGTATCCTTTGTCCGAAGAAAAAGCCAGCCCTTGGGTCACGCGAAGTGTCAACAAGACGTTTTGTAAGTTCTTTAAATAATTTGTGAGCACTCGGAACCCACGATCCGAGAGCTTCAACCGCAAATGGCTCGAAAATATAAATATCAACAAGGTTATTATATTTCCGCCGCTTGAGGTTCTCTGCAGCCGCTGCGGCAGCATCGGCACAGCACGGCGAGCTGGAAGATGAGATGGCGCAAGAGTAACGACACAAGTAGCGTACCACACTAAAGGCCTACCCATCTTCCATGGAAATAAAGACATACCGTCCGGTCTTATGCCATCGTCGCGTGCCAGGTCATGAGGTTCCAATACGGCCAGAACGCCAACGGTGACAAGAGCACGTCGGATGATGTCATTGATATTCGCATGCCGCGCTATGCGACCTGCACTTCGGCAGTATGAAAGACCGTGGTGTCCGAGGCTGTTGACAACTTCGCCACAAGGGCAGCGATGAGGAGAACAACAAGGAGCGCCAAGACGTAGAGAAGCAGCGATGTGGAAGGTAATAACCTATCGTAGTATTTTATTTTGTAAGTTAGTTTTAATTAGGTTAAGTTAAGCATATTTTATTTAATTATTTGTAGGGTTGAATAAAAGGTTATACACAGAGCTATACATATTTTCATACTTTATCTAGACCTTTTATCATCATAGACATCCTTCACTAATGATATGGCCAACGTAAATTGACGTATCATCAAGTGATTTGGCCAATTTTAATCAGTTAAGTATATCATGAAATGCATTTCACCCCCAAAAATCTATTTGATAAACTTAAATCATATGTTAAAAATATCCAACGTACCTACCACATAAAACGGCTCATTTTAACCAAATTTTCTTTGGTATGGCATCAAAAATGTATAGTAAAATACTCGTACCTTTTCGCATTTTGAGCACTATGGTATTTTTAGTGTTTAAATATAAATTCCGTATTTTTTTAATTAATAAAGCTTAATACATGATCCAGGATTTCATAAATGATTGAATAATTATTATGTATTTTTGACATTTATAATTTCCTTTGAACCGGTACGCTTAAAGAGCACTTCCTTTCATTATTGACATAATAATAATATATATTAGTATGTATTTATATTATAATTATATATTAGACTTATGTATAATAAAATTATATTTTAGATTAGTTATTACAAGGATTGTATTGTGCACTGGTTCCTACCCTCGAATGTGTTCTCACTCTGTAACTCAAAGGTTTGCTGGGAGAAAACTCACTGTTGAGTTAAGCTCGCCTTTGTACATAAACTGTGTTATTTCCGTGTACTATGTATCTTTTTGTGAACAATAAAGAATTAAGAATTAGACTTAAAAAAAATTGATCTGTAATTATTGTATGCCCTGAGAGCACAATTAAGTCCTGAACTATAATTAATTTATCATCTGTATAGGTATAACCTATGCCCGTAATTAAGACATTCTGATTCTGATGATAGCTGGCTAAAACTGGCCGACCATTTCATGAAATAGTGGTGCACATCATGAAATGATCAATCGTAAAGGGCCTATTACACCACTTAATATTCAGACAGTCTTAGTCTATGTATCGTCACACAACAAAAAGAGCAACTTACGCCAATGTCGTGTAAAGGAATGTAACAGAATGATGAGATACATAGATATATAGACTGAATATCGAGTAGTGTAATAGACCCTTTAGATCTGGGCCACGACATATACATTATTAAACGTTGTAATGTGAAGTACAATACATACACGTACATTTGCATTGCCAACGCTAAATAACAAATGAAATGATATTTATTTTGCAAATTGGTTTTAAAAAACACTTTTACACAGTTTTTTTTTTCAAATTAAAACTAGATGAGGCTGGTGTTTCCTAGCTGACTGAGAAGAAACATTGAAATAAACTCAGTCGTCAAAGTCTTTTTTAACGTCCATACAATTAATATGCCGTGGCCAGTGATACTCGCCCTGAATTCTCTATATGGAGGAATAGCCTCTGGTAACAGATAATAAATCGCATTGACTCTTTTTCGCAACGGTATACGATTTGCTGAAGAACGATATAGCTATAATGAGCGTTGAATACGCTGATAGCCAATGTATTCAGCGTATTTAACGCTCAAAAAAAATCAAATCTAAAATACAAAAACAAAAGACGGTTCCCAAGAAATGACAATAATATAGTCAGAGGTTCAAAGTACTTTAGCAATAATGTTGATGTAAAGTTCTCATTCTCAAGACAAGAATATTTTAATGATAAATTATAATACCTAATTATGCACTCTCGGATCGTTTAGTGACATCAAGGTACTCAATACTTTATTGCATTTCATATTATGTACATAGGTGGTATGAAATATAGTCAAGATCAATATGGACCCTGTCGGGCACAGCAAAGTTGGGACAGAGGATGGCGGCAAAGTAACAATTCATGAAATTAATTATAGTAGGTAGATCTAATAGATGTATATTATTATGTATGTGTATAAGTATTGGTAGATTATGTCCGATATTTTAATTTATTATACCAGTAGGAGGTACAATTTATAAAACTGGCTTTTTGTCCACACGAGCAGAAATCGTAAGACGTATTTCGTAGAATTTGGGTAGGTACAGTATTTCATCATCTAGCTATATGAAGTGAACTATTTATATTAGATCCTAATACATAAAATGAGAAGAAAAAAATATACCTAACATTTATTATTTGAGGGGATCGGCGCTGATAACTGAAATACATGCTTGTCTAATTCGGCTACAGATGTCTAATTCTTTTGTATTACAATAATACAGCCTACAAATATTTTTGGAACACTGTAAAAATGAATTTAAATAAATTGCCCTCTTTTTTGTGACCAGAGGGCTGGGCTTTTCTTCGGACAACGAATCAGCATTGCTATCCAACGTGGCAATGCTGCCAGCGTTCTGGGCACTTTTCCTAATTAGTTTTTATGTTCATAAGCAAATAAAATAAAGCTGAAAAAAATAATAATTAAATAAACTTATTATTATTGTTATAATATTATTATAAGTTTCTTAACACCGTTGGTGTTTAGTGTGATTCGGGAGAAATCTCATTTTTATTCAATCTGACTGGTAGTTCCAGAGATAAGCACGTCTAAACCAACTTGAAATCTCTGTCGCTTTATCATATTAACAAGTCCATAATAAGTAAGATTACTTATATTACATAGTAGGTACAGATACAGATGATAAAAAGCTTGTACAAATCACATCAAATACCCGGCCATATAATACGAAATCGACAATGTACTCAGGAAATTCCCAACAAAGGCCCGATTTCGCGTCGCACTTGATAAGCTTAGCTAATGTATTTGCACGATTTAATGCCTTCATTTTCGGTAAACCTAAAGGTAGGTAGGTACAAGTGGTTTATTTATAGGTAAGGATTAGCCGTATTCACATTCTTTTATCATAAATGTTATATAAAACAGATACTTATTATAGAGGATACAATTCGTTATAAGTGGACCAAATTTTTTATTGCAGTCGAGTTGCTATAGAAGTCGTGGCCACTTGGCCAGCGGCGTTACCATGATGTTCAAAGTAAGATTGTTTCAATCTTATTTCAGTGTGGGTAAGACACAGAGCTTACAGGTTGTCTAGCGCCATCTCTTACCCACACTGGAAATAAGAATGAAACAATCTTACTTTAAACGTCATAGTACAGGTCCAAATCTTAGAATTTGATCAATTCATGATATGGCCAACTAAAACTGCCCAGATCGTTTAACGTTAGTGTTTGATGATATGTCACCTAGGTACCTATTCTGTGCATTAAAAAATTCATTCTTCACTAAAAATACTTTTAATTTAATATTATACTTTTTTGTATATTTTAGTTCACAATTAGTATTTTTGATGGAAAAAAGTATATTTTTTAGTAGAAAATAGGAATAGATTGAGGAACAGTGAACTCTACCGGTCGATAACGTGCCTAACTATTATACGATATGGTCGGCCATGTTTGATCATATCATGAAATAATCATGCGTTTAGCTGAAATAGCACCATTTCATGAAATGGCCGGTCACAACATGAAGTGATCTATTCTAAGATTTGGCCAGATCCGACCCGAAGACAAGGTCGCCATGGAGCCGAGAGAATGCAATGACAAATCCGTGGCACGCGTGAATAAGTTGACATGCCTCAAACACCAATTTTACAAGACGGGCTATTTTAAAGATTGACCTCTACTGATTAATCAGTAAATTAGTTTATCGTATTTCTTTTTGTATATTCGGTGGATTCCTATTTTATACCGTTTTTCATATGAAGAGGAAAAAATAAACGAAATTCCCCTTAGTTTCCATAATAATAGACTCATCAAGTCGGTCACCAGCGAGTTATCAACTTATTCATCAAGTTGTCAAGTTGTTCACCAACAGTTACCAACTTTTCCTTCTGAGTACGGTATAAGTAAGTTGAGATATCAAGTAACGAATATAATTTAGGTGTCTTCAAGTTAGAGCGAATACCTAGGCTCTTATAGGAGAGTAACTAAATATGGGCTACCATTTTGTTTTTGGAACAAAAATAAAAAAACTATTAAAAAAACGTTTTATTAATGTGACAATAATCAGGCATAGTTATATTTTTAAATTACACAGTAACAGTTTTATATTCTTCATAATAAACTATATTATCAAAATTGAGCATTAATCAAAATTACAAAATAGGCGTTAAATATGGAACAGTTACTCAAATATGGGATATCAATATGAACATCATCTTTTAAGTAGATAACAATCACAAGATGCTTATCTAGTAAGAGATCCAATAACTTTGGTAATTAAAAGAAGTTACTCGCAAAAATCATAAATCCAGACGCCTATAAGGCGTCTGGATTTAACTGATTAAGTCAAGAGTGAATCGGTTACTTCAAGGCAAGCGTGCACCATCGTCGACCTGTAGATCACATTATAGCTTCATCATCATCATAATCATTTCAGCCGAAAGACGTCCACTGTTGGACATAGGCCTCCCCCAAGTCAAGCCATAACGACCGATCCTGTGCGTCTCGCATTTACCGCACTCCCGCGAATCTCACTAGGCTTCTCTCATTATCGCTTACTATTATTTAAAAAAGAACTTACTAAAAAATAAAACACACGTATAAATCAATAAACTTTTATTTGACATTAAATAAATCGCACAGCACTTCATATACATCACAAGATAGAAAACATTACAATGGGGTATATAAGATCCACAATCACCTACAAAATAATTGAACATTTAAAACACTTACATCTACATCAGTCATTCACACAAATCTAACATTTTATTTAATAGAAACTTAATTTATTGAAAGTTATTTTCAAAAGTCCATTTTTCAGATTTGATTCGTATTCACCCCAATTTTGCACCTAAATTTGGTGTGAATATTATTTTATAATACCATAGCCACATTGAACAGTTGCTTAATTTCAAGACAGATAATAAAAGTGTTTAGAGACATTTTACAGACATTATACAGACAATCACAACATCGTGAAAAGTGTTGTCGAGACACAGCTTCAGTCGGCATTGTTTTAGGGAGTAACTTTATTCAGCTCCATCCACGTTTCGCTAGACTATTTTGGTTACACTTATGCAGTTCTGCTACTTCTATCAGACGCATACAGCATCGTAAGATTGTGAAAGGCCATCATAGCGTACGCAGCAGAAAAAACACAATTGTTCTCATTTCATGCCCGTTTACCGTGAAAGATGAACGGATGCGTACGCACCTCAATACAAAACTGATGTTTGCTATGGACAAAAGTTGAATTGAGCTGAATAAATGAACTTAATCCCTTAGCCTTTCAAAATCATAATTGAACAAACTATTTTAAATTCAGTCAAGCACATACAAAGACATATGTCCATAAAGAAAATAGAATAAACAAAAAAAACTATTATAACGAAATATCCTTTTTTTAAACTTAAACAGATTCATCTAATGTTAGTCGTCAGTAAAGCCTATAGACAATGCAATAAATTAAAATTTAGTAATTAAATGTTAAACTTACAAATTAATTAAAAATAGGTATATAAGCGTGCGTTATTTAATGAAAAGTAAGAATTAAAAATTTCTGACAAAAATAGAATGCTAAAGTATTAGAAATAGTGTATCAAATGCTACATTCTTGTCAATCAGTTGGATAAAAATGCAAAATTGTGTTAGCTATTCTAATGAAAAAAAAAATATGCTTCACTTTATTTACAGAAAAATAAACGATTGGGCAGTTGACTCAACTTGTATTCAAGAACAACTTTTTCCATAATCGCAAAAAGAAAGAAAATTTCGAATCCGTTCAAAATCAAGTAAGTTTAAAACCTTTCAAATTGGGTGGAAAAGTAACCTAGTCAAGTAACAGAAAAAGGATGCACATACTAAAATGTGACATCACCGCCACTTGGTTGCGCGCGTATCAAAGAGACAGCGACATGTTCTCACCGAGCCCCCACTCTTCATCCTACCAATATTTGAAAAGCTAATTGAAGTTATTTTCGGAGATAGAAAAATCTAAAAATATATTATTAAGATAGCTTGGGCAAACAGCAGTCGGTAAGTGTTAGTTTTAGTTCATAAAACAAGAAAATAAATATTTAAATTCAATTTAAAGTTTTCAGTTTTTTTATCTGTTCTATTACCACCATGAAATTGTAACCACCATGTTTTTACGTCATTCGACTGTGTAAACTATACTGACAGCTGTCAACCGTCAACTTATCGGCCATACTGAGTGAATATCAGCGCATTTGTTTACACAGCCTAGTGACGTCACGACCACAGACTAAATATAGCGTCCACTGCGTTCTGCATTTTCGTCAAATTACGCGCGAAATTTGAAAATGTAAATTTTTTAATGGATTTTTAGGGTACTGAATAAAAAAATTGTGTTTGTTTTTGTGTTATATTAGCGCTATAGAATCTAATAGAGACACTTTTCAAAAATGAGTATAATACCCGATTGTAGTGTTATTTGTTATTTAATATAAAATATTGTACAAAAGTATACAATAGACGAAAATGCCCAATTAGTATAGTTAATTTTATATTGCAAAAGTTTAGTAGTATGGGGTTTTACGAGTAGGTGTTAATAAAAAACATGATAGAATCCTTAATACTAAAAAAAAAAAACTACCGTCAAATATCTTAACACACTACTAATTATGTATATATTATGGCAATCATCACTAATTTTATAGGCACAGTATAGATTAGGTCACACATTTAGAAAGAAGTAGCATAAGGCGAAAGCTATGGGCCCGAGCGTGGTCCTGTTTCCGCTAGATGTCGCTAAACTCAACATTTTAAGTATATTATGTTTTGAGTGACGTCTTTCTACCCTAGTTCAGTATTATTTGGGGTCAGTGCAAAATATTTTTTCTTACATTCCGTCCTACCAGCATCTCTAACTCTCTTTTTCATATCACTCTTCTCACAATCCACCCATCTTTTCTTTGGCCTCCCTCTACCTCTCCATCCATCCACATGACTGTATAATCATCTCATTAACATCTCAGTAACATTTTTACTTTTATAGTTACTTTTCTTTTTCAAAGAATGTGATAAGGCCTGTCGTACTGTATGGATCAGAATGTTGGGCTATGAAAAAGACAGATAAAAAATGATTGCATGTAGCGGATATGAGAATGTTTAGATGGATGTGTGGTGTGACGAGAACGGGTAAAGTTGTTAGTAGAAGTTTGAAAGTGGCGCTAGGGACTGAAAAGTTGAAAGGGAATCGTTTGTTTTGGTATGGCCATGTAAAGAGGAGAGATGAAACGCATGTTACTAAAAGAGTTATGAGTATACATTTGGATGGATGGAGAGAGGAAGGCCAAAAAAAAAAAAATTGATGTATTGTGTGAGAAGTGATATGAAAGAAAAAGAAGTTAGGGATAGCGTGACGGGTGACAGGACAGAATGGAAGAAAAAAACGTGTAGCGTCGACCCCTAATAAAACGGGATAAGGGCAGGAAGGTGATGAATAAATGTTTGAAATATGGTATTACGAAATTCTGCCCCTAAGCGGCTGAAACGGCGAAGCCGTTGTCAGAACTTAGTCACTGGATAAAACTAATTTTTTTGGACAAGAAACACGTGAAAAAGATGGAGGTCGCTTACCGGTGTCCTTTATGACACAAAAATGCCTATCAAAACTAAAAGCACCGTTTATAAACGAGCCGTTAGATTCGCTATGCTGTATGGTTCCGAGTGCTGGGGAAACAGCAAATGCGAAAAGCAGAAAATGCATGTCACGGAGATGAAGATACTACGATGGGCTGGTGATGTCACGAGACTGGACAAAATCCCCAATAAGCTGACTTGAGGGAGCCGAAATACAGCATAAGATGTAGGAAAGCCGCTTGCGATGGTATGGGCACATAATGCGCAGAAACAGACCACATGACTCGACGCGCTTTAGCCATAGACGAGGGCAAAAGAGGAAGAGGTCGACCACCGACTACCTGGAGGGGAACCATCCAGAACGACCTGCTGACAATGGGCCTAATGCCAAATCACCTAGAATGGCGTAAAAGTATCACGAGGGCAGACCCCAAGCCAGGGGACTGATTGATTTAAACAAGTGAAAAAGATTCGAGTCAATGTAATGTGGTATTACCATACTATTTGTTTACTATTCTAGAACTGTTAACGTACATTCTAAAATATTTTGACCAGCAATATTTATGAGGCAATAAACTGGTAATGTCGAAAACTAGATTTAACTATAAAACAGTTGCGTTTAAAACCAGTATCCGTCTGAATATGTGACCTAGAAGTTATATATAAACGATTTATTTACGAATCGTTTGTTAACTGTAACTGTACTGAATAATATAATTATAATTATCTATATGATATGTTAGGGTAAATCGATGAATATGGTGTTATTGCTTTTAGTAAGTTAATTTTAAAGGTTTTCAATACGAAAAGTTATGGGCCTACTATACGCACATGCATCACCACAGTTTTGTCTGCGCAGGCCGTGTAAAACTGTATGAGATTTACCAACCTCACGCACGGCGTTCTGCAAACCGGCCTCCGAGCTCCGCAGACAAAACTGTGGTGAAACTTGTGCGTTTAGTAGACCCATTAGTTCTTGTCTTCAGTTATTCAGCTGGGCAAACAACCCCCCCACTTCTCATAAAGAGAAGGCACAAACATTCATCACCATAATTCCTCAAGGCGAGTCGTCGATTTTCGATCATCGATAATGATGCGTTCATTGAAAAAGTTTACTGTACGATTATTTATTAACTCATTGTAGATGATAAAGAGTGTGTCAAAATTCAAAAGTTATTTTATGTAAATGTAATTTTGATCTTATTTGACTTCGGGTTTTTTGGTAAATGATTTCATAATAATAATTATCATTCAAATAGGATTCTACGAACATTCAAACACGATGCTATATTTTAAAGGTGCAAAAATACCGTATATTTCCAATAAAATTACGTATTATCGACTTCGTTATACTTATACATTAATTATACACTTACATTAATAATGGTACATAATACAATATTATCATAATTTTGGGTCCCTATAACTTATTTCGATCGAACACTAAAATTGTTTCCAAATATCTGTATTCTGGGTTAAATACAAAATAACGTAACATACATATTGTTTCTGAGAAATATATTAAAGTTTTTTTTTCCTTATGAATATAATTACAAATGGCACGGGAAAAGAAGCGATAAAATATAATTATTTTTTTCTTTTTGATGACAGGCTATATATATTGTCGTAGAAAGTTCAAGCCATTTCATGAACCCATTGTTTGGGATTGAAAACTCTTTTGTTCTTCGAACAAAGGCAAAGTTGAAGAGTAGATAAAACTCTTTCACAAATATGTATCTCAGAATATTTGAGTATATAATACAACAAAAACATGATATAACATTTTTAAATACATCGACACAAAATATATATATTTGAAAATACTTTTAGCCTGTCACCAAAACTATTATAAACACGTTTAAAAATTATACAACTCGTATCAAATAAATTACTAAATTCGTTGGAAAGGCAAGACTATAGATTACTTAGATTCATATATTATCATAGGTATTAATGTGTAGTGAAAAATCACAGCAAGCGTTAGATAAACTAAACCTAAAAATAAATAATAAACAGTAAAATAAAGTTATCTTAAGTTAAACAATGATATGTGGGATCGATTTTAACATTATTCGAGTTGTTTATCGATAATTTATAATCGAATAACATCGTGAAACCAACATTTTATAAAACTTTATAAATTAATAATATACAAACCACTGGTAGAGAATTACACTAGAAATAAATACAAGTGAATAAAGTTCTTAAAAAATAATTTTAAAAGATACAAGAAAAAATTGATTCATTCGAAGTATATTTTGTTAAGATAGGCCAACTTTTGAGAAGAATTTTGAAGCAATAGGGAATATGCATGCATGAATATAAATACTTTTTAGGTCTGGTAAACGAATATGTAAAAAGCAATTCCAATATCTTCATCAACATCGATGTTATAAAGCTTCAAAGCTACTATTATGAAAGAGAAGCCCGACATGGTCTGTGACGTCAATGGTCATGACACGTGTACGGACGCCAAAGAAAACCGCGTCGAATTATTTAGTTAATTAAATTTAATGATACTACATTCCACTTGATATTTATCTGTTATTTATTTATTGTGCACACCTACCACAGTGTTGTCTCTTTCAACCCAAAGGTTGACTGGTAGAGAATGCTTTGTTGCATTAAGTCCGCCTATGTACCACTACTGAACATGAAGTTTAAATAAATAAATAAATTAAGTTTAAACTTATCTCGAAATTGGTAGGAAAGCAAATCCTAATTTTGAAAACAAAATTTTGATATTGTTTTCAAAATTTTGTATACTAGCTCTGAGTTTACTGATTAGTGATAAACTGGTTAGTTAACAAATATTTTTGTCACGCATATTCCCTATTTTTATTTTTCCTTGTATCTCTTAACTAGTTAAAACTTAATATTATTCTGACTACATCATTCTGTACCATGCAAAAAGTTGTTATACTACTTGAAACCATGAACACACTGTTATTTCGTTCAATATTTATCGTATACACCGAATTGGAATATTTAAAATCAAGAACCTGTTTGAAGAAATGATTCTATAGACAATATACGTCTGGTAGAAAATGACCCAGGCATTAAGTCCGCCTATTATACAGTCATTTTTACTTGTGCATAAAGTTTAAATAAATTGCCGCACACTAATTTCCTCGCAGTCATTACCTGCGGGGTTACAATGACGTTCAAAGTAAGATTGTTTCATTCTTATTTCTGTGTGAGTAAGAGACAGAGCTATACAGGTTGTCTAGCGCCATCTCTTACCTACACTGGAAATAAGAATGAAACAATCTTACTTTGAACGTCATGGTACAGGTCCTGATTTGTACATCTAAAAAACGGGCACACGAATTTACATTTCCTTGTTCATCTTGTGCATATATTGTGCAATCACCAATGTTTTTCTAGGTTTGTAAGGTTTAGGATTCGATGTAGACGCCTATATCATCTTTTTTTACACTATCAGCTTTATTCTATGGCAACAAAATGTCGACTTTCGTTGTTATCCCACCTAAATCAAACAAATCCTTCATTATTGCTTATACTGGGGCTACATTATAGGGCGAATATTCGTGTCACGTTGTCGCGATAAAAAAATCGTATTCAATTAGACGCGTTGTTCCATGCGGCTTTGAGCGATAATTCGTGCGAAGTAAATTGACGTAAGTGATGGCTTTGTATTATACGTTGGTAAATAATTATTAATTACTAGTACGGGAAACATTTACGTAACATTAAAAATATGAAATAGAGTTGAAAAGATGGGAGTAAAAGCAGTGAAGTGAAGTCACTCAAGCGAATTATTGTCGCGAAAAAACCCTTTGATGCGCAATAGCTTGCCGACAGTACCGTGATAAGCAAGTACGCCCAAATACTTCAGTCATAATTGTAGCCGTAACGCGAATGATCGCCGAATCCCGATAATGTAGCCCCAGCATTACTCAACAACTTCCTTGTTCGGCGTATACAATAAATAAACATTCCTAATACGATCAGTCAGTTCTTACATCGACTGTACACTACATAATTGGCAAGGGAGTGGCCTCACTATTAGTTTGACCCGCTTTCTGAACAGGGCTGCGTTAGTCCTTGTGTGTAAGCTGTTTGTATGCTTTCACATACAAACTTGTACTGGCTCTGTTGAAAGAAAAGAAGTCGTTTAGTAATGTGATCAGGTTGATTAGGAATCAGAGAAAATCGGTTATGGTATGGGCATAAAGAGATGAGTCTGGATGCCTTAATAGTAGTGGAAGACCAGTTAAATGACAGATGGACTGTATGCTTAGATGTTAACTAATACAGAAGGAAGAAGACACGTGTATCGCGAATCCGACCTGAATTGGGGTTTTTTGTTTTTGGAAAAAAATCTAGTTTTGCTGACGTGAGCCTGAATCGAAAGCGATTCAGGCTTGGTAACGACTGGACGACCGCAGAGCAAGTTAATGACCATCCGCAAGCCAGAAATCGCCCTGCTACTCCCAACGTATTGTCCCTTGCAGTTTAATCCACCTTCTTTGATCTCATTACTGCTTCGCAGAAAGAGGCGGCTGCTTCCCATTCCCTCTCGCCCCGTATCAGGGCCTGGCTGCGGATCGGCCGTTTAAGTCGTTGCAGCCTCACATCTGCTCTAGAACACGGTAGTATTCCAATCGCGCGGGCAAGGCTTCTGTTGTAAGCTCCATCGTGTCCTCCGGGCGATTTGCACAATGACACCCGGGTGCTTCTTCCCGCCAAAGCGGAAATAGGTACATCCCGAGACATATATGTCTGGTGAAAAGTGAAGACACCTTGGCGCCTCTGTTGCCATTTCATAAAGAGGCGACTTTTTTTTGTGGGTATATCATCCAATGACATAGGGCCCGCTCTTAGGCAGAGCGGGAGGATGTATCAGATTTTTACTGACTAAAAACCCTGTTCCTTCGTTACTTTTCATACCGGGTCTTCGTTTCAGAATCAGACCCTTGGCCCCAGTAGGCTTCGAAACTGCTACCCCTACGGTTTGATGACATATCCTTGAGACGCGAGTGTAACAGTACACGCCGTTGACGACTAGGGCTCTGTCCGGACGGTTACCGTTCAGTTCCCGATCGCACGACGAGCTACCCATTGCTCGCTGTCCGCAAGCCCGCGCCTAGGTTGGCCGGAAATCGGGATCGGGTTTCCAGCGGCTGGGGCGTGAGGGCCGCGCCCTAGTGCGTGCACGTGCGGATTCCTCCTTTGCTAACATTACTGCTTCGCAGAAGGAGGCGGCCGCCTGCCACTTCTCCTCGTTTCGGATCATGACCTGTACCAAAGCCCGGCGCGAGAGATCGTTACTGTCGGTGTTCTGCCCTAGCGGGGCACACCACTATCGTGTGCTCCACCGTGTCCTCCGGGCGGTCCACACAGTGGTGACACCCGGGTGTTACTTCTGCACGAATCCGGTGCAGGAACTTTCCGAACTGACCATGTTCGGTGAGAAACTGCGTCATGCGGAAGTTGAGGACGCCGTGAGGTCTTCCCAGCCACTCCTCAAAGAAGGGACTTACCGACATAATTATGACGTGACCGGCACTGGGTTGCGATAGTCACTGTCGTCAATTCACCATGAGATCCCGCCGGAACTCTGTCCGCCATGCCAAGACTTGTCGCGGCAGCGGAGTTCCGGCAAGAGAGGAGACATATCACCGCGATTGTGATGTACTCAAACAAAATTGAAATAAAGGCATGACGATGACGATGATGGTATTCAGTTTGTGAGAATATTAGCATTGAAGAATAGCTCTGGTAGTGACAGGTATACTCACAGCATTCTGTATGCACATAGGTCTCTGCGCGCGCATGGTCCTCACGAGGTCGAGCGGGTAGAGTGGCTGGCGCCGCGCCGCGAGTGCGAGCGCCACCTCGCACAGCACGAGCGCGGTGCGCCCCACGCCCGTATGGTAGTGACAGGTATACTCACAGCATTCTGTATGCACATAGGTCTCTGCGCGCGCATGGTCCTCACGAGGTCGAGCGGGTAGAGTGGCTGGCGCCGCGCCGCGAGTGCGAGCGCCACCTCGCACAGCACGAGCGCGGTGCGCCCCACGCCCGTATGGTAGTGACAGGTATACTCACAGCATTCTGTATGCACATAGGTCTCTGCGCGCGCATGGTCCTCACGAGGTCGAGCGGGTAGAGTGGCTGGCGCCGCGCCGCGAGTGCGAGCGCCACCTCGCACAGCACGAGCGCGGTGCGCCCCACGCCCGTATGGTAGTGACAGGTATACTCACAGCATTCTGTATGCACATAGGTCTCTGCGCGCGCATGGTCCTCACGAGGTCGAGCGGGTAGAGTGGCTGGCGCCGCGCCGCGAGTGCGAGCGCCACCTCGCACAGCACGAGCGCGGTGCGCCCCACGCCCGTATGGTAGTGCCAGGTATACTCACAGCATTCTGTATGCACATAGGTCTCTGCGCGCGCATGGTCCTCACGAGGTCGAGCGGGTAGAGTGGCTGGCGCCGCGCCGCGAGTGCGAGCGCCACCTCGCACAGCACGAGCGCGGTGCGCCCCACGCCCGTATGGTAGTGACAGGTATACTCACAGCATTCTGTATGCACATAGGTCTCTGCGCGCGCATGGTCCTCACGAGGTCGAGCGGGTAGAGTGGCTGGCGCCGCGCCGCGAGTGCGAGCGCCACCTCGCACAGCACGAGCGCGGTGCGCCCCACGCCCGTATGGTAGTGACAGGTATACTCACAGCATTCTGTATGCACATAGGTCTCTGCGCGCGCATGGTCCTCACGAGGTCGAGCGGGTAGAGTGGCTGGCGCCGCGCCGCGAGTGCGAGCGCCACCTCGCACAGCACGAGCGCGGTGCGCCCCACGCCCGTATGGTAGTGACAGGTATACTCACAGCATTCTGTATGCACATAGGTCTCTGCGCGCGCATGGTCCTCACGAGGTCGAGCGGGTAGAGTGGCTGGCGCCGCGCCGCGAGTGCGAGCGCCACCTCGCACAGCACGAGCGCGGTGCGCCCCACGCCCGTATGGTAGTGACAGGTATACTCACAGCATTCTGTATGCACATAGGTCTCTGCGCGCGCATGGTCCTCACGAGGTCGAGCGGGTAGAGTGGCTGGCGCCGCGCCGCGAGTGCGAGCGCCACCTCGCACAGCACGAGCGCGGTGCGCCCCACGCCCGTATGGTAGTGACAGGTATACTCACAGCATTCTGTATGCACATAGGTCTCTGCGCGCGCATGGTCCTCACGAGGTCGAGCGGGTAGAGTGGCTGGCGCCGCGCCGCGAGTGCGAGCGCCACCTCGCACAGCACGAGCGCGGTGCGCCCCACGCCCGTATGGTAGTGACAGGTATACTCACAGCATTCTGTATGCACATAGGTCTCTGCGCGCGCATGGTCCTCACGAGGTCGAGCGGGTAGAGTGGCTGGCGCCGCGCCGCGAGTGCGAGCGCCACCTCGCACAGCACGAGCGCGGTGCGCCCCACGCCCGTATGGTAGTGACAGGTATACTCACAGCATTCTGTATGCACATAGGTCTCTGCGCGCGCATGGTCCTCACGAGGTCGAGCGGGTAGAGTGGCTGGCGCCGCGCCGCGAGTGCGAGCGCCACCTCGCACAGCACGAGCGCGGTGCGCCCCACGCCCGTATGGTAGTGACAGGTATACTCACAGCATTCTGTATGCACATAGGTCTCTGCGCGCGCATGGTCCTCACGAGGTCGAGCGGGTAGAGTGGCTGGCGCCGCGCCGCGAGTGCGAGCGCCACCTCGCACAGCACGAGCGCGGTGCGCCCCACGCCCGTATGGTAGTGACAGGTATACTCACAGCATTCTGTATGCACATAGGTCTCTGCGCGCGCATGGTCCTCACGAGGTCGAGCGGGTAGAGTGGCTGGCGCCGCGCCGCGAGTGCGAGCGCCACCTCGCACAGCACGAGCGCGGTGCGCCCCACGCCCGTATGGTAGTGACAGGTATACTCACAGCATTCTGTATGCACATAGGTCTCTGCGCGCGCATGGTCCTCACGAGGTCGAGCGGGTAGAGTGGCTGGCGCCGCGCCGCGAGTGCGAGCGCCACCTCGCACAGCACGAGCGCGGTGCGCCCCACGCCCGTATGGTAGTGACAGGTATACTCACAGCATTCTGTATGCACATAGGTCTCTGCGCGCGCATGGTCCTCACGAGGTCGAGCGGGTAGAGTGGCTGGCGCCGCGCCGCGAGTGCGAGCGCCACCTCGCACAGCACGAGCGCGGTGCGCCCCACGCCCGTATGGTAGTGACAGGTATACTCACAGCATTCTGTATGCACATAGGTCTCTGCGCGCGCATGGTCCTCACGAGGTCGAGCGGGTAGAGTGGCTGGCGCCGCGCCGCGAGTGCGAGCGCCACCTCGCACAGCACGAGCGCGGTGCGCCCCACGCCCGTATGGTAGTGACAGGTATACTCACAGCATTCTGTATGCACATAGGTCTCTGCGCGCGCATGGTCCTCACGAGGTCGAGCGGGTAGAGTGGCTGGCGCCGCGCCGCGAGTGCGAGCGCCACCTCGCACAGCACGAGCGCGGTGCGCCCCACGCCCGTATGGTAGTGACAGGTATACTCACAGCATTCTGTATGCACATAGGTCTCTGCGCGCGCATGGTCCTCACGAGGTCGAGCGGGTAGAGTGGCTGGCGCCGCGCCGCGAGTGCGAGCGCCACCTCGCACAGCACGAGCGCGGTGCGCCCCACGCCCGTATGGTAGTGACAGGTATACTCACAGCATTCTGTATGCACATAGGTCTCTGCGCGCGCATGGTCCTCACGAGGTCGAGCGGGTAGAGTGGCTGGCGCCGCGCCGCGAGTGCGAGCGCCACCTCGCACAGCACGAGCGCGGTGCGCCCCACGCCCGTATGGTAGTGACAGGTATACTCACAGCATTCTGTATGCACATAGGTCTCTGCGCGCGCATGGTCCTCACGAGGTCGAGCGGGTAGAGTGGCTGGCGCCGCGCCGCGAGTGCGAGCGCCACCTCGCACAGCACGAGCGCGGTGCGCCCCACGCCCGTATGGTAGTGACAGGTATACTCACAGCATTCTGTATGCACATAGGTCTCTGCGCGCGCATGGTCCTCACGAGGTCGAGCGGGTAGAGTGGCTGGCGCCGCGCCGCGAGTGCGAGCGCCACCTCGCACAGCACGAGCGCGCCGGTGCGCCCCACGCCCGCCGAGCAGTGCACGATCATGGGCGGGTCGAGTTCTCGTTCCTCTTCGATCTCTTCAGGGTCTACGACGGTTGGTATTACTGGGGGAGACAGAATTTTTCATTATAATAAGTATTACGAATCACTCTACACCTGGACTCAGATAAAGAAGCGCGACCGTCCTTACTGCGATTTTTCGGCAAGCAGCGGGCAACTTTTCCATGTTATCTCGCTAGATAGTAGCAGCGATGACTTACGAGTTGAATGAATTTAAACAGTTCCTTCTAATTTGTTTTACGTGTCTGGCATTTATAATTTTGCTACCGTAAATATAACTCTATTATTCAAAAATAAGATTATAATATGCGCTACAACTTTAATTTTTTTGTTTTTTTTTCACTACTACTTGTTATTCTAAACTATATTTGTTTAAAAAGAAAATAGGACTAATTGGAAAGAAAGATTTGAATAGGGAACATAGGTCAACGAGCCCACCGGGCCATATCCGTAGTCGAACCCAATCCGATGGTTTATTACAACCACATGTTTAGGCCATTTTCGTAGTCCAGAGCCCACTGTTGGGTCTCGTACCATTTATAATCCCAACCGTACGGTAGAAATGTATGTGCCTTGCAAAACGCTAAATCATCCTACCGATGCTCCGTCCCGTTCCAACTGCGCGCCGCACCGTTGGCCGTCCGAACGAGGAACTCCGTGCTTTTGGTTATAAGCCGGAATTTGTGCGTCCCTTAAAGGGACGCCAAGGAACACGCACAGAGGACGTGTGCCGTATTTATGGCATTACCATGTCAGTGACACTGGCCGTTCGCCTGTAGTCGATGCGGAGAGGGGGCACGTAACAAGTGATTGTCCACGACCAAGAGAAGAGCCAACAACCTGCGCAAACTGCGGTGGTGAGCACCCGGCGTGTCATGTCAAGTGCCCCGTTTTCCAGAGGGCGTGCGGGGACTGTCGCCATCACAGCCAGTGCGACACGCCGCCAACAACCAACGGAAGTACAACAGCACGAGCGGGACCAGGGCGTGTTGATCATGGCGTCCGCCAACTGGCCCACTGCGCTTGGAGAGGCCACCTTCCTCACGGTGCAGGAAGCGAAAAAGTGAGGGCAAGGGAGGCAAACCGCTATACCCTCAGTGACCTAGATAGAAGATTTCCCCAAATCGTCTTTTGCCCCGAGGGGACGCGGGTTGAAGGGAAAAAGGACAGACGTAAGCGCTGACATCGCGCACACGGAACGTGCCTCCTTCACCACCACCAGCCCCACCCACATTGCCTCAAAGAGGACAACAGGTACCGACAAACATCGGACACCGGCGTCAAACAATGAAATCACAATCAAGGCCATCAGACTGAGTCAGCAGGTCATCCTCGACGATTTGGCCAAGTTACTAACCCTGTGCCATGGCCAGGCTGCTGAGGGTGCTCCACCGGAATGCCCGCGGCCTGCAGGGAAAGGTCGCCCACTGTGCAATCTCCTGCAAGAAAAAGACATGGACGTGGCGCTGATAAACGAGACGCACCTGGGCAACCTAAAGACGAGACCAGGTGCTCGGGCTTTCTCGTTTACAGGAAAGATGAAAGGTCGGCACACAACGTCCGATACTGTGGCCTGGCAGTATTGGTGAAACGTAGAGTCGTCCATCAGGAAGTCACCCTGACATCGCTCAACACGCTTTATACGCTGAGCGTTCAGCTGCATAGCCAGCGAGGACATAAGATTGTACGCCTGCTAAAGGCGGCCCTCAATTCACCTGGAACTGTAAGCTAGCTTAGAACACCCTACAGCAGAATACCGGGAGAAGGCGGCTCTTCGCGGACGCGGAGGCCCATGGATATATACTGTGTCCGGCCCCGAGATGCCTACCCACTACCCGGACAAACACCGACAAATGCCGAATGTGCTGGACATTGTAGTCCACTGAGAGCTACACTGCTAGATCACGTAGCAGGTGATCAACGATGAGTTGCAGTCGGACCACCATCCGGTGCTCGTCGTCCTGACGGGTCCTGACCTGACTGAAACCCCCAGTGCTACGTCGGATAACGGACTGGAAATTATTCGTTGAAATGCTCGAGACCACGACCCCGACTCGGCCCACTACCGCCGCGGACGTCGACCCCTTAGTAGATGACGTCACTGCTAGCGTACAACGCGCCTTAGAGGAGGCGATGTCAGTATAGAAAGAAGAAAGAAAGAACTTTACCTTCTCCGTCTCGCGGAGAAGGTAAAGGCCGAGTTATAGGCTTTAGCAAACGCAAGCTGGAAGAAAGAATAGAGGCCGCAGTGAGTGGCAGTCAGTGCATAAACTGTGCCGCCAACGTACCAGCACCCCAGCTCCGGTCAGCAGTGTCAATTTCAACCGAACCCTACCACTGAGCACGCGCAGCGGTTGAGCAATACCTCTTTTTTTTCGGTGGGAGAATCATCCAATGACATCCCCCGCTCTTGGGTGGAGCAGGAGGGTGTGTCAGACTTTTATTGACTGAAAACCCACTCCTGTTCCTTCGTTGCCGATCAATACCTTGGGGAATACTTCGCTACGCCGATAGCCCCCGATGAAGACCCATTATTCTTCTCGCCTGGCGCAGTTAGACGCGCCATCCTACGTACGAAACCTAGAAAGGCACCTGGTACCGACGGTATCGCCAACATAGCGCAGTGGCACCTGCCTTACCGCACCGTCGAGGCTCTGGCGCGCCTATACATGGGGATACTGCGTACGGGGGCCTTTCCCACCGCCTGGAAGGAGGGGCACGTTATTATGCTGTTCAAGGCGGGCAAGAATATCCTGAAGCCGGAGAGCTATCACACATGACAATTCGGGTTTTGCGTGGAACATAGCACAATGCTTTAGCTGTCGAAGATACTACACCTGATCTCGTCAGCCTTGAACAAAAAGGAATACGCAGTGGCAGTATTCCTTGACAAGAAAAACGCCTTTGATTGCGTTTGGCACGATGGCCTTATGCACAAACTGGCCACGTCCGACACGCCCTGTCACGTCGTAAAAGTGGTTTCAGCTTTCCTGGGCAATAGGTGTTTCAGAGAGGTGGTCGACGGGGTCCTATCCGCCTCCCGCCCAATTGCGACAGTAGAGTAGCTGCGTCTCGACGGCGCGTTACTCACGTTATACCGACGATATACCTACTACGCCAGACTCCACACTCGAGCTAAACGCTGATGACACACGGAGGATCTAAAATCGGCTTCCATAGACCGCTTAGGCGCAGAATTTCCAATTCGCAAAATGACTAGAGGACGCAAAATTTCCAGTTCGCAGAATGTCCAGTTCGCAAAATGTCCAATTCGCAAAACGTCCAATTCACAGAATGTCCAGTTCGCTGAATTTCCAAATCACATTTTCACATCAAGCTTTGTTGAGTAAATAATTGGAATAATTGTGTGATTAAAAAAAAAAATTGTGTCCTAATAAATCTTAATTTTTCTTTTAAACGTGCTGTAGCTGCATATGCCAATTCACGGGAATCTTTGCCTGTATCGTCTCTTTTTCAGCTTAATTCACAGATCACCGAATGGTTTTCGGAACTTTTTATCATTGTTCCAACAAAAGATGATGCCATCACTCCAACAGGTGATAAGGTCGATGGTTCTGGAGAGACTGAGTGTGTTCTTGGTATCTCATCAACAGATAGTTCTTGATTAACTAAAATTTTCCCACAATTTGGCCAATCAATATTTGCTCGCAGCCTTGGCTGCAAGGAGATCCGGGAATGTGCTTAAAATATTTATCGATCCTACTATAAAGTGCAATAAACCAAACTTGATCGCTATTCTTCGAAGCAATTTAAAGGAGAGCGAAGCAGTCGTCATTGATCGCAAAAGACAAATGGATAATGAAATTAAGGCTCTTATCCCCACTGAGTACAGTAATAGTAATAGGGTGCATCATCAACTAATGATGACACTGATCGTCGCTAAAATCTGCACGTTCCTTTCTGAATCAAGTTGATCTCGTTTCCGAAAGGAACGTGTTGAAGGGCTATGCCCTTTCGAACGTGCAGAAGAGCTATGCCCTTTCGAACGTGCAGAAGGGCTATGCCCTTTCGAACGTGCAGAAGGGCTATGCCCTTTCGAACGTGCAAAAGGGCTATGCCCTTTCGAACGAGCAAAAGGGCTATGCCCTTTCCATTGCTCTTTGGGTGACTTTAAGTCTTCTGATGAGGCCCATTGTAAGCAACCACGTTTCTGTGCCATATGTCATGACTGGCAACACGCACTGGTCATAGAATTTCGTCTTGAGACACTGTAAAAAACTTCATTTACATAGTGACTGGTTATTATTGTGTGGACAAATAGTTATTGTTTGTAATAAATAAAGTCACCTACTTGTAAACCGGAATTTGATTACCCACGTTCGTAACAATAAATATTTTTTATTTTTTTTAATTACGAAAGGAAAAACCCCTTACCGCAAATGTTTTCGCTGAAAAAATTCGATATTTTCATGAGCAGTAAAATACTATGAACACTCACAGGCCGCATGTTTCCTCAGCTGGCTGCAGAGCTGCGTGAAGCTGATGAAGGCAGACTGGTCCTCGGGCACGCCGTGGTCCGGCCATGCTGTGTATTGTAGCTGGGTCACATTACGACAGGCTCCTGTGTTCTCCTGGAGATGAATACAAAAAGTAGTAACTTAAATGTGTGCTATTGTTAAAAAAATGTACTTTGTGATTCAAATAAAAATAGGATCGAATTAGCACCAAGTTGTGACGTCATATCTGTCAAGTCGAATCAGTTAAGTAGAGGGAGCAAGACGATATTTTTTTTAATTTAATTTATTTACGAATCTTAAACAAAAAAGTTTGATCAGAATTTAGTTCTTCAATTCTGCTCATCACTGCATCACTGTGAGAAGTGCCTGCGTAGTGGTGAATGGAAGAAGGCTTATTGTTGCCAACAATAAAAATAAGAAAGAATTTTTTTTTTCACTAATTAAGACTTAAATAATATACACTTCTGGACACATCTATTGGCCCACCTTAGAGTTTAGGTTTCGATGGCCCCTACCGAAATATGATTGCTAGATTGAACAAAAACTGTTGATGCAGTTTTAAACCTGATACATTTTACCATCTTTTTCGATCGTATTGTTTTAAATTTGGATTCAGAATACCATACGACATGGAGCTACGCCTAACAAGTCGGATATGCGCCTTGTTAAAGGCAATTGATTTTTGAATAAAAAACATGTTTTATCAAATAATGGTTTAATTTAATAACGCGTGTTGCCTCCATGGGCATCTACCACAGCTCTCATACGATTAGGCATAGAGTTTATCAACCGCTCTATGAAATTTTGAGGGATCATCTCCCATTCCTCTTCTATGGCAGTTTTCAACTCCTGCATCGTCTGGGCAACTGGCTGACGAGCCCTAACACGTCTTTTTAGCACGTTTTTTTCATGTCTGGGCTTCTGGCTGGCCAGTCCATAACTGTGATGTTCACATCCCGAAGATATTCCCTGACGATGCCGGCCGCATGGGCTCTTGCATTATCATGCATAAAAAGGAAATTTGGGCCCACATAGTCCGCGTATGGTATCACGTTAGGTTCTAAGCAATCACGAATGTACCTTTCAGCATTTAATGTTGGTAGCCGTGGTCCTGTAACAACCTCAAGTTGAGTTTTGCCGCTCGCGGATATACCGCCCCAGACAGTCCATGAGCCACCGCCATAAGCAACCCTCTCTTCAAAGCAGCATTGTGCGAAACGCTTTCCCTTACGTCGGTAGACCTTCTTCCTTCCATCATTGCCATGTAACACAATTTTAGACTCATCAGAAAAGAGTACACGGCTCCAATCTTGCTGTGTCCAATTTAAATGACTGCGTGCGAAATGAAGGCGCGGTTCGGTGGGCTCGCGTTAGTTTGGGCCCATTAGCTGGCTTCTGTGGTACCATATCGCGTTCTTTTAACTTTCTCCGAACAGTTCGAGCGCTCACAGATACTCCGTGGAAGTCGCGAAGTTGGTTTTGTATCTCAATGGAGGTAAGGTGACGAATCGATCCTGCCTTTCAGTTGTGACCCGAGATCGTGGCCTTCCTTGGCGACGAACAAAGCCGCCAGTCTCTAGGTACCTCCGATAAACATTTCGGACCGCAGATCGACTTAAATTAAGTTGAGCACTCACGTTTCTTTGGCTGTGTCCAGCCTGAAT
This sequence comes from Mythimna vitellina, assembly GCA_949316375.1. Classification (NCBI taxonomy): domain Eukaryota; kingdom Metazoa; phylum Arthropoda; class Insecta; order Lepidoptera; family Noctuidae; genus Mythimna; species Mythimna vitellina. The sequence goes on along the minus strand of OX438695.1, from coordinate 18,528,339 downwards.
AAGTGCCACAGCTTGGGCGGCGACTTCAGGTGAAGTATCCATAGATTATTGATAGAACCTCACCTTAATGTTAAGAATAAGTAATGTTTGTTGCAAAACCAGAGATATCAATCACTTTTTCAAGAATTAAATCCAAGTAAACCAATAAAACCAAGTTTTCTTAGTATTCGATTGTTTGATATCAACAAACAGGCTCCAAATTGTCTTTTGTTTCTTTAAATTCTGTGTTCGAAATTCAAAAAAAGACTATTGAATGAATTTGTGAATGTGCCAGGTTCAAAACTGCATAAAAACTTTTTGCTCGACCTAATATAAAATTTTAGCTAGGACCAAACGAAACTGAAAATACAAGGTGGGCCAATAGATGTGTCCAGAAGTGTATTTATCAAATCTAGATTATTCTAATGAGAATATTGTTTTTTCTTCGCATAGATTTAACTAAGACTCGGTTAAAAAATTTAAAAAAAAATTGTATGGGTCAAATAAATTTTTTTTACTAACCATACTTTTCAAGCAACATTTGATAGATAGAGGTCATTGACGTTCCTATTCTTATTTGAAACGCTATGTAATTTATATGGATATTAAAACGAATAAAGGAATAATCTATACTAATATTAAAAATACAGAAAATTTGTAAGTTTGTAAGTTGGGGGAAATCTCCGCAACTTTTGAATCGATTTTGAAAATTATTTCACTAATATATAGCTGCATTTACCCTCAATGCTATAGGCTATAAATTATATTCATGCCAACCAACCTTCATAGTCATCTCTCTCCTAACATAATGCCCATGGTTCTGTTCACTGGTCGTCAATATCGTCAGACTGTTGGTCGCCTTCAGCGGTGTGTTGCCAACCTTCGGCCAATATTGGTGACACTTGGTTCTACCCCGCTCTGTGAGGACAGTTAGCATTACTATGAGATTGCTCTCTGATTCCCACACCATTTGCCAGAAGTCGCCGACTGTTGTTGATAGAGGTCCTGTAAAATATGGAGTTATTAGTAAAAATACAGGTAGTTTTTTTTTTTTGAGGTGGGAAATCACCTTGACTTTTCACGCCCTAGGGTGGGGCTCGGGCGTGTCAATTTTTGTTGACTAAAACCACACATGTGGCCTTCAGTTTCCCTTTGCGTTGTAGGATCACAGGTTTCATTTTTTTTAAATTTCCCTTGGCCCTAGCGAAACTATAAGTACCTATAGTTGAATTCAGAACTGGGGATTTTTTTTTAAATTTTGGCACCGCAATTTCTATGAATATGAAACACATGAGAAAATTTAAATTCCATTGCACCCCATATTTTTTTAGGGTCAATGCGTGTAAACGGTACTGGTGAAGGGTGGGTATTTTCTGAAGAGAAGCTAAATTACTTATAACAAGTTTTTTTTTATATTGCATACTACGAAAGAGTTTAAGAATAAGTTCTAGGATTTCCGAACTCATGCAGTAATAGGAAGAGTCGAATATGTTTTTCAGTCTGAACGTGCTTTCAATCAGAATTTGTTAAATTATAAATACACTTGGTACGAATCTTGAGCGATCGGCGAAAGAGCGGGGATCGCTTTGCGCATCGTACACATCGGCGAGCCAATCACTGTACAAGGATTGCACTCCCCGCCCCCGCGTCTCTTTTCATACCACTAAAGAGACCCGACATTTCACTTTTACGGGCTTCTGCGCAAGTTGAACTGTAGAAGTCAGCCGCTCAAGATCCGTGCCGGTATCTGTAATAAAAAAAATCCTTACCTTGTGTTGCGATATAAGTAAGCACTAAATCAGAGTTTGGTATTTCCATGTTGATGTACGACGCGTTGATGTAGTCTCCTGTTGGTCCGTTTTTGAGTATCACTCTCGTTGAATCATCTATATAAAATATAAAGTTTTATTTGACATTTATGAGGATTACTCTTTTTCTATATACAATTTAACGTGTCTTGAGTTTGAGTACTTTATGCGGCCTACCCATGTGTCCTTTCGTTGATATTATTCGTCAAGTCATTGAAGTCTTAGTAGTCCTGAGTTGAACTACAGGAATACTGACAAATGCTTGCATTGACTAGAGAAGTTCAATCAAATCTGTGTGGTTCCTTACTCAAAACATCATCTCAGACACTAATCTGTACTGTTCTCATATAATTTGACAATTACACGTTTGCTGTATGGACTTTAACCTCTGAGTTTGTTTCGGTGTTTCTTCTCAGGGTAGCTAGCTAACTGCTACAAAAAAGTGTCGTTCGTAGTTTAAATTGTCGAAATAATTTATGTTTGAAAGTGTTTTTTAAAACCTATTTGCGTTATAAATATTTTTTATCTATATTCACATTTACCGGTACTCAGAAATGTTACTCACTACTTTTTATACGCATTCGTCCTCTAACACTACCACTAAATTAAACAAAAAAGTCAAATGATCAACTCACAAGGCGCAATATCCCTATACCGGTTCTTATTCAAGTTACAGGGCAGTTTGGACACGTTGGTGGGTTCGTCCGGCAGCCTCCTGAGCAGCGTTTCGTACTGCTTCAGAGCATTCCCGCTGGCCAGCCCGTCGCCCAGCAGCAGTATAGACTGTTCTAAAGCGTCGCCTGACAGACGAGATTCTTCGGAGCAGAGGGGCACGAAGCAGGCTTCTGGTTCTTCGGAGCCTGGCTCTTCGGGAGCGTAGACAGCTGTAAGATGGTGTATAAGCTATTTATGAATTTTATTTGTTTTATAACCGACTTCTAAAAAAGGAGGAGGTTCTCAATTCGGATGTTTGTATTTTTTAATTTTATCTCCTTTCTTTTAGTCCATCCAATGGTTGTCTATAAGAAATTAATTACCCTGTGCGATAAGACAGCCCATTGTACGCTTATTTTTAATAATGTTTGTCCTGTATTTTTTGTTTATGTGCTGTACAATGTGCGGAGATGAAAATGTTGAGATGAATGTGTGGTGTGGCGAGAATGGATAAAGTGAGAAATGAGTATATTAGAGAAAGTTGAAGGGGAATCATTTGTCTTGGTATGGTCATGTAAAGAGGAGAGATGAAACATATGCTATGCTATGCTAGGTGAAGAGGGAGAGGGAGACCAAAGACGGATGAATTGTGTGAACAGTGATATGAAAGAAAAGGAAGTTAGTGATAGCACGACGGTTGACAGGATAGAATGGAAGAAAAAAAACGTGTTGCGCCGACCCCAAATAAGATGGGACAAGGGCAAGAAGATGATGTGCTGTACAATAAAGAATATAATAAATAAATAAATAAAATTTTTTGACTGTTAATTTTAGCAAGTGTAAATATTTTGATAGACTCTAAAATTTCATAAAAGAAATATCATCAGAAAGCCAAACATACCATTGGGCTTGACGACCAACGTAAGAACTCCTCTCGTGTTCCTGATCAGTTGTACAACTTGTTCATGAGTCATTTCATCCACGTCCTGCCCGTTTATTGATATTACCTGAAATAGATAATTTTGATGTTACTTACGTTTATACTCGGGTATATTTTTTGGGAAACATACAAGCTGTTATCAGCGACTTCATCCGCGTCAATTTCGTTAAATTGCAGAAATGTGCAAGTTAACTAATCATTTTGTGAAGTTGCGATTAATTGCGTGTGGACCCCCCCCCCCTCTCCCCCAGGAATTAAATCCCGTTCCTAAGAGAAAATAAAAAGTAGCTTAAGTTACTCATTATAATATTAGCTATATCGCATTGAAACTCTCATCAAATTTTGTTAAATTGTTTGGAAGATGTATTCCGTAGTTTGAGATCCCGTTCCAGCAGGATAATAAAAAGCTTAAGCTTTAGCTTAAGTGCTTGTTTACGGAAACACGAGGCGTCGCGGCCTGCACTAAATTCAAACATGTGGTATGAACGTTTTGCCTGAAATACAGGTGATGCCCGCGGCGACGAGTGCGGCGTTCTCAATTCAGAGTAAAACATAGCAACAACCGAGGTGGGGCCCGCTGGGCACACTCCAATACGAACATACGGCGACGCCCGGGGTGGGGGCCGCGGTGCACGCCCCGATACGAGCATACGGCGATAGCGACAGCAGCTCACCTGGTCGCCCTCCTGCAGCTGCAGCCTGGTCCTGCTGGCCACGCGCGACACTAGTACGGGCGCGCCGCTGCCGCCGCGCACGTTGAAGCCGAACAACCCGTCCGAGCCCGCCTCCAGGCGGATGCGGACTCCTCCGTTACATTCACCACAGTAGGTTCCCCAGCAGCTCACCTGGTCGCCCTCCTGCAGCTGCAGCCTGGTCCTGCTGGCCACGCGCGACACTAGTACGGGCGCGCCGCTGCCGCCGCGCACGTTGAAGCCGAACAACCCGTCCGAGCCCGCCTCCAGGCGGATGCGGACTCCTCCGTTACATTCACCACAGTAGGTTCCCCAGCAGCTCACCTGGTCGCCCTCCTGCAGCTGCAGCCTGGTCCTGCTGGCCACGCGCGACACTAGTACGGGCGCGCCGCTGCCGCCGCGCACGTTGAAGCCGAACAACCCGTCCGAGCCCGCCTCCAGGCGGATGCGGACTCCTCCGTTACATTCACCACAGTAGGTTCCCCAGCAGCTCACCTGGTCGCCCTCCTGCAGCTGCAGCCTGGTCCTGCTGGCCACGCGCGACACTAGTACGGGCGCGCCGCTGCCGCCGCGCACGTTGAAGCCGAACAACCCGTCCGAGCCCGCCTCCAGGCGGATGCGGACTCCTCCGTTACATTCACCACAGTAGGTTCCCCAGCAGCTCACCTGGTCGCCCTCCTGCAGCTGCAGCCTGGTCCTGCTGGCCACGCGCGACACTAGTACGGGCGCGCCGCTGCCGCCGCGCACGTTGAAGCCGAACAACCCGTCCGAGCCCGCCTCCAGGCGGATGCGGACTCCTCCGTTACATTCACCACAGTAGGTTCCCCAGCAGCTCACCTGGTCGCCCTCCTGCAGCTGCAGCCTGGTCCTGCTGGCCACGCGCGACACTAGTACGGGCGCGCCGCTGCCGCCGCGCACGTTGAAGCCGAACAACCCGTCCGAGCCCGCCTCCAGGCGGATGCGGACTCCTCCGTTACATTCACCACAGTAGGTTCCCCAGCAGCTCACCTGGTCGCCCTCCTGCAGCTGCAGCCTGGTCCTGCTGGCCACGCGCGACACTAGTACGGGCGCGCCGCTGCCGCCGCGCACGTTGAAGCCGAACAACCCGTCCGAGCCCGCCTCCAGGCGGATGCGGACTCCTCCGTTACATTCACCACAGTAGGTTCCCCAGCAGCTCACCTGGTCGCCCTCCTGCAGCTGCAGCCTGGTCCTGCTGGCCACGCGCGACACTAGTACGGGCGCGCCGCTGCCGCCGCGCACGTTGAAGCCGAACAACCCGTCCGAGCCCGCCTCCAGGCGGATGCGGACTCCTCCGTTACATTCACCACAGTAGGTTCCCCAGCAGCTCACCTGGTCGCCCTCCTGCAGCTGCAGCCTGGTCCTGCTGGCCACGCGCGACACTAGTACGGGCGCGCCGCTGCCGCCGCGCACGTTGAAGCCGAACAACCCGTCCGAGCCCGCCTCCAGGCGGATGCGGACTCCTCCGTTACATTCACCACAGTAGGTTCCCCAGCAGCTCACCTGGTCGCCCTCCTGCAGCTGCAGCCTGGTCCTGCTGGCCACGCGCGACACTAGTACGGGCGCGCCGCTGCCGCCGCGCACGTTGAAGCCGAACAACCCGTCCGAGCCCGCCTCCAGGCGGATGCGGACTCCTCCGTTACATTCACCACAGTAGGTTCCCCAGCAGCTCACCTGGTCGCCCTCCTGCAGCTGCAGCCTGGTCCTGCTGGCCACGCGCGACACTAGTACGGGCGCGCCGCTGCCGCCGCGCACGTTGAAGCCGAACAACCCGTCCGAGCCCGCCTCCAGGCGGATGCGGACTCCTCCGTTACATTCACCACAGTAGGTTCCCCAGCAGCTCACCTGGTCGCCCTCCTGCAGCTGCAGCCTGGTCCTGCTGGCCACGCGCGACACTAGTACGGGCGCGCCGCTGCCGCCGCGCACGTTGAAGCCGAACAACCCGTCCGAGCCCGCCTCCAGGCGGATGCGGACTCCTCCGTTACATTCACCACAGTAGGTTCCCCAGCAGCTCACCTGGTCGCCCTCCTGCAGCTGCAGCCTGGTCCTGCTGGCCACGCGCGACACTAGTACGGGCGCGCCGCTGCCGCCGCGCACGTTGAAGCCGAACAACCCGTCCGAGCCCGCCTCCAGGCGGATGCGGACTCCTCCGTTACATTCACCACAGTAGGTTCCCCAGCAGCTCACCTGGTCGCCCTCCTGCAGCTGCAGCCTGGTCCTGCTGGCCACGCGCGACACTAGTACGGGCGCGCCGCTGCCGCCGCGCACGTTGAAGCCGAACAACCCGTCCGAGCCCGCCTCCAGGCGGATGCGGACTCCTCCGTTACATTCACCACAGTAGGTTCCCCAGCAGCTCACCTGGTCGCCCTCCTGCAGCTGCAGCCTGGTCCTGCTGGCCACGCGCGACACTAGTACGGGCGCGCCGCTGCCGCCGCGCACGTTGAAGCCGAACAACCCGTCCGAGCCCGCCTCCAGGCGGATGCGGACTCCTCCGTTACATTCACCACAGTAGGTTCCCCAGCAGCTCACCTGGTCGCCCTCCTGCAGCTGCAGCCTGGTCCTGCTGGCCACGCGCGACACTAGTACGGGCGCGCCGCTGCCGCCGCGCACGTTGAAGCCGAACAGCCCGTCCGAGCCCGCCTCCAGGCGGATGCGGACTCCTCCATTACATTCGTTCGTCTCGTTCCCTTCTGAACCCGATTCTGATTCGTCCACGTACGATAACGGGATGCGGAGAACGCGTTCCAGGAAGTCACCTTCGCTGTAATTTGAAGAAAACATGATTTTATTATGACATATAATTGTATTATTAACCGAATGTACTACATTGACGGGCTGTTCTCCGAACTGGAAGCTGATCTTAACATGAAGACTGGAGGTCATAGTTCGTCAGGCTTTGAAACAAGGTGTTTTGCTCAATTTGAAATCATACTACTTCTGTTTTATGATTCTGAAACATTTATAGGAAGAGATAGCAGGTCAAAAGTATAAACAAGATACTAAAAAAAACAGGGCTCGCGTTCGCGAATGCGAAGCGACCACAACACAGATTTGTTGTTTTTCTTAGTGTTCTTTGACCGAATACTTATACACAAGGATTGTTGCTATACTCACTGTATCTCAGACACAGGTCTGCTAACATCGGTCCAGGCCGGCCGTGGCGGAGGCTCCGTGTGTGCGGTGACTCGTGAACCTCGCATGCCGGCTGGAGAAGCACAGCTTACTGATCGCTCGCGATTGCGGGAACTACTTCGTCTGCGAAAGAAACAGAATTTATTAGTATAAAAGGTTTTTTTATGTGAGTTACCTAATCATGAAACAAAAAAATATCTTTGAACTACGCTTAGCGCTGGGTGTGGTCAACAAACCCATTCCCTTCTAGGCATTCGTAGTCTAAAGAAGCAAAGTTGTTTAATACTACTTTAAATAGTCGTAAGGCCGAAAGTTTACCGCAGTTTAACCATGAGGTAGCATTAAAATCCATTCAAGGGTTGCAGAAATCAAGTAGGCATTTGCTCCGTGTAGAATGCTGGTATTTAGCTCCACCCTTTTAGGCTGGAAGATACTACATAGTTTGCAGACGATTCTTACCTAACAAAACTTCTATTAGTCGACCTAGATCTCCTAGCGTCTTCTAAGGCCATTGTCTCAGTTCTGGGCACAGTGGGGGCGGCTAACCCAGCCAAGGCCCCCAGTGCGGCTAACAAGGCCCTTCTCCTCGGGGCCCGCAACCTGAAGAAGCCGTGACGTTCTACACTGCAGCGCCACAACGCCTTCGCTGCTCTGCCGGAGCGCATGTTGAAGCCGAGAACCGTGTCGTATGATTCTGACTGTGGAAGTGGAATAAATAATGCATACTTTAATATTATAAATGTGAAAGGTTAAACTACTGAACCGATTTTGATGAAATTTGGTATGAAGCAAGCTTGAACTCCAATAATAAGCTAAATTTTATCCGACATCGACTTAGCGACCGCAATAACCAATATTCACGTGGACGAAGACGCTGGCAGAAGATAGTATGATCATGTCGTAAAGAAGATGATTGAAGATGTTTCGCGAGATTTGGCCGCGTCTGTTCACATTGGTTTATTTTGTCTGTTCATGGGTTTTAATTTTTTCTAGAGAATCCTAATTATATTTCTTAACTCTTTGATATCTATAGGTTTTCGACAATATTCATAGGGGACAGAAAGGTTGCTTATTTTCGATATTTACAGACTTCTTATTTACGTTCTTGGATTAATACCTTATAAATAAAACGCTCAATATTTTATAATCTATGCGGACCGGGCGTTTAACCGAAATGGCGCGAAAGCACGCGCGAACACCGACGGTCGCTTAGGGTTTGAGTGGAAATAAAAGTAGCCTAAGTTGCTCCTTATAATATCAGCTGTCTTTCTTTTGTTTTATATGGCCCAACTCTCGATCGGCATGCTGGAGACATGTCCAGCCCAGTCCCACTTAAGCTGGGCAGCCTTCCATACTGTACTAATATAAAATGTGAAAATAGGTGTGTCTGTATGTTACGTTTTCACATTTAAACCAATGAACCAATTTTGTTGAATCTTACGAGAAGGAGAACCAGAAGGAATAAAAAGAGTATCCCTTTTTATTTTGGAAGCATTTCGGAACAATTTCTAATCTTCACACGTGTGAAGCCGTTGGCAGAAGCTAGTTATATTATTATTGTGAAAGTCACTTTGTTAAAGTTTTCATGCCTTATCCGATGATGCAATTTTGTATAATAATAATATTGTGTAATTTTTTCATCACCACTGCTCTCAAAACGGTGAAGGAAAACATCGTGAGGAAACCGGCATGTCCTAGAACCAAAAATTCGAAGACATGTGACATCCACCAACCCGTACTGGGCCCGCGTGGTGGATTACTGCCCATTCCCTCTCCTAGAGAGGAGGCCTGAGTCCCAGCAGTGGGAACATTATAAGGCCGATTATGCTATAATATTTCACAACTATCGCACAACGCCGTCTAGCCCCAAGCTAAGCAGAGCTTGTGTTATGAGTACTAGACGACTGATAAACATGCTTATATATTTTTAAATACATACATATTATTGATAAATTACATCCACACACAGAACTTTTTTTTTTCTATCCCGGTTTTTTTTTTCATGGGATAATTTCTGACCATCACGCGGGCAAAACCACTGGCAAAGTTAGTAACAAAATGAAGTACTTACAGGTTCCCTCTTCAACTGTATGAAGAACTGTTTCTTCTTGAAGGAAATCTTGACGATCTTACTCCAAGAGAACGTGTTCACTCTGATATTGTTCTGAAACACGACGATACCTATTGACGTCACGCCAATAAATATGTCTTTGCCGTTGTAATCCTGAAATGAAAAGTAAATAAATAAATGAAAAAGTAAATGTTGTAGCGTAGGAGGTGCAGAAAAACATCGTGAGAAAATGGCATGTTCTAAAATAAAATGAAAATTGAAGACGTGACATCCAGTCGCACCAGGTCCGCGTGGTAGATTTCGACCATTCTCTTTACACCTCCTTTGAAAAAGGAGAATCTTCCGGCCAGACGGGTGTTATGTCTGATTCAGGTAACCGCCATGTAGATGATTTCAGGCTGTTGTATACATTCAAATCGAAGATTTCGAAGTTTTTTATTTCTGGTGGCGCCATACTTAGATGTTGCTACACCCTCTCCTAAAGAGGTGGCCCGTGTCCCAGGAGTGGGAACATTATAAGGCTTACTTTGTTACTTAATTTCAAAATTCAGACAAGTTGGCTCATTTTTAATTTACATTAATTTTTCTGAAAGTCGTTCCCAAAATAGAAACTAAGGAAAATGCAAGCAATAATAACTGTACATATACGATTATAACATATTCAATTCAATCCGTAGTACCACAATAATATTTATTTATTTATTTAAACTTCATGTACAGTGGTGGTACATAGGCATAGACTTAATCCCACAAGGTATTCTCTACCAGTCAACCATTGGGTTAAAAAAGACAACACTGTGGTAGGTGTGCACAATAAATAAATAACAGATATTTGAAATAGAATGTATAATATTGTATTTAATAATATAGCTTGCATCATATTTGGGTCACAGGATAATTCAATACGTTATAGCCACGATGTCGAAGCTAATGTTGGCCAGGCCCCTGGCCACAATGACGTGTTCAAGGCGAGGTTGAAATAAAAAAATGAAAAAAAAAATTCACTTGTGGCGTCCTTTCGAAGATTTTGTGTCGATTTTTGCTTTTTTTTGCGGCAGATCAGGACATTTCACTAAAGTATTGCTTGAAGATCTAAGGACAGTGACTGCAAATTGGTACACTTGTTTGTCCAGAGTCTTGGAAAATTTTCGCGAAAAGCGTTCTCGCAGCAATCTAGTCCTCCACCATGATAACACATCCTCACATTCCGATGAGGTAACAGAAGCCTAGAAAGCTTCAAATGTGGAACTGATGACGCATGTGCGTCCTGGTCCTGGTCTGGTCCAACTGCTTTGTACAGTGGTTTTAGCGAATTCTGAAATGCATTAATTGCGAGGGAATATACTTTGAAAAACAATAAATGTATCGTAAGTCTTATATCTAGTCTTATTTATCAGAATCCTAAAACTTTCAGTAAGCCCAAGTACCTATACATAAGGCAGTTCGGGAATAAGTCGCCAGGCACATAATAAGGAACAATTATTATGATTGACAGGAAAACCACATTCCTGCTCTGTCTGTGAGGCAAATGAGGTTTATTGCGAATGACAATACCTGTTACTTTAAAAACCCGCACACGTCATCATCACTGTCAGGTGGTATGGTAGCCAAGCGCGAGCCGATAAATATGATAAAAAAAGGGATATTGTGGCTTACTCATTTTAACATTCATGAAAGAAAATACAGATTAAAAATAATAAAAAATATAGTCTACGGATTTTTTCTTGAATGACTGAACCCTGTTGTCTGTATCCAAGAAAGCATATTCAAGTAGGCAGTTTAGTGAATTCTGACAGTTTTATACAAGTTTATTTATCATTATTACGTAATTTAAAACAAAGTCCCCGCTACGCCTGTCTGCCTGTATGAACGCGATAAATTGAACGACTTTTCAATGTATTTGAATTTATCATAATAGTACAATTACTTTTTATTGGAGTGTCTGGCGAGGGGTTACTACCACCACACTATGTGAGTTGAGCTTTATAATTAAACAAATTTAAGTTGCTATATTACACACCTTCCAAAACCACCATAACTGAAACTTCATAGTAGGGCATCGTTCCTACCTGTGTTGGGGACATGAAACCCGGTAAGTTTCTCAACCCGGCCGGGCCCATTAAAATTCGTGAGGAAGGTATGTTTTTCTTAAACTTTAGCTACAAAGACTGGGGAGTGAACCAGCTCAAAGCAATTGCCATAGCAATTTTCTACGATTTGGCGCACCGGCGCCGCGGTTTTCACGCCTACCAGGACCGGTTACCGACCCCGATATGAATAGCTGGGCCCACTGGGTGTGTAAAAGGGCGCCGGATCCGGCCGGGCCCGGTTTGCACTCTCTAGTATTATAAGAGCTCATGTAGGCCTATGTAAAATAAAAAGATTAGTAGTGAATTTTTAAAATGTTTTGCCTAAAAATGATCAATAAATTCTTCCGTATGACATAAATTACAAGTCGTATCTATTTGTATTTTTTATACATTACACGCAAAACGTACCAATGAGTTTGGGAAGTGTAAATGTTAAGGAATATTTGCATTACCTTAGCAGGATGCGATTCGACACCATAACAATCCAATCTCTTCGCATGTTCTAAGAAATTCGCTTCAGCATCCGCCGGTAACTGTCCTTTGTGCAGCTTGTGGAGTTCTCTGATCCGACGCTCGTCTTCCGCGTTTTGTTTGGGTAATAGACACAGGTCTGAAAGGTAGTTCGGTGGATGCTCCGATACGTTGTAGTCGCCTAATTCCGCTGGAAATTGAAAAATGTTCGTTAAAAATAGTTTTACCAAAGTATTAGGTCGTAGAGTTCATGAATACTCTACTACTCACGATACAGAAAATATTCCTAGTGTAGGATATGGCCAACTAAAACTGGCCAGATCATTTAAACGTTAACGTTTGATATGACAATCTCGTTTGGCCACAGAAATCTTTCTTTGACCATGAATTTTGTAAAATCCTACGTCATAAAAGGAAGCCTTATGCAAAATTTCACGCTTCTAGTCCCATTGGTTTTAACAGTGCGTTGATATGTCAGTCACTCAGTTTCTCCTTTTATAAATATAGAGAAGCTTCTGCTAGCGTCTTCGCTCGCGTGAAAGTAGGTTTCTCCAAACAAACTTTGGACCCCCGTTTCATCCTCTTAGGGGGTGAATTATGGAAATTCCTCTCTTAGTGCTCGCCTACTCGTACGTCATAAAAGGAAGCTTTGTGAAAACATTCAAGCCTCTAGTTCTAGTAGATTCAGCTGTGCGTTGATATGTCAGTCAGTCAGTTTCTCCTTTTACATATATAGATATGCTCGTAAATGTTAAAAATACAATAGTAACATTAAACGATTTTTAATAGAAGGAAAAATGGTACAGAAAGAATATTACCAACAGATCGGTTCGCAGTTAGACAGGAAAATTATGTCTTTAAAAATAAACTCTGAAGCAATGCATTTATTTACTGCGGAATAATATTCCCACAAACGTCAAACTCATGGCCAGATGGCACGTATTTATTACAATCTTATAGAGTGATATCTAAGTGGGTGAGTACATTGGTTTTGATCAAGTTTCAAACGATGCGAGGGTCATGACTGAGGAACCTGGATGAAAAAAGGTTTCAAGTCAAATCTTATTGGGTATTTATTTTTGCTTATTTTCATACTGAACAACAAATAACACTAAAAAGAAATCTTTTTCTAAAAATAGCATCAATTGGTTAATAAATGGAGCAGCAATTAGCATTCCAATTTTTGGTTTATCTCTTTTGAAGAAACGTAACCTAATGGCGGTGACGTCACATTTCAGTGCCTACGAGCATCTTATACTTGACAGTTTCCCCTTCCACCAGATTTGAAAGATTTGACTTTGTTTGTCAGAAACTTGATTAATATTGAAAGAATTCTTTCTATTAATTTCTTTCTATTTGCGATTTTGAATAAAGCTACTTTTTTGTTACACACAATAAAAAAAAATGAGCCAAGTACCCAATTATTTGTGCTATTTTTAAATATCAATTCGAGACAACAAATGTAACAGTAATGTAATGTTCACTAATTAATTACGCCTCAACAGTTTCGGAACACGGTTTATCCTTGTAGTCATTTCAGTCCAGCATGCGGGCAAAGCAGATAGATATATTCTTTACTAGCTTTTGCCCGCGACTTCGTCCGCGTAGAAGTCGAAAATGGTTTTATTAGGTTTTTTGAGATACGAAAATATGAAATATTATTTATTATCTTCGTCGTGTGTGAGCATTGAATTGTATGGCGAGCGATATTGTATCTTAAGATAAAATATTATAGTATCTTAGCTGTGTGTAGCGCCCCTTAGTGAACTCCACTGCGGGTGACGTAACCTACGACAAACTTATTATTTGCGGTTAGTATAGTAATTGGATCTAGGGATCGAACCGCAAAATTAAGTTTATTTTTTATTGTATATACTTTTCAGGGATAAAAAGTAGCCAGTTTGGTGCCCAGGATATTTAAGAATAATTATACCAAGTTTTATCGTAATCGAACCGGTAGTTTTTGCGTGATGCCTGAACAAACAGACAGACAGACAACAATTTTTTTAATCACATTTTTGGGTTCGGTGTCGGTCTAGTAACACTCCCGACATTTATTTTTTTGAAATTTTCAATGTACAGAATTTTCACTTCTACAGCTTTATTATAAGTATAGATTGTACACCAAAAATAAAAATTACATTAGGAACTTAAAATTAATAGGGTGTCACAATGGGCTACCTTATCGCTAAAAGCGAATTTTTACAGACAACCTTTGGATGGATTTGACAGAGAAGGAGAAAAAAGAGCAGCTTGTTTTTCAAACTACTTTGCTTTACTAGTGACAAATGAATAAATATTCTTATAAGTAGACTGTGACGCTCTGTGCGGGTGTGAGGAGATGTTAGACATTTACTAACTAAAACAGACCCGTGTTCCTTCAGATAGATAGATATATATTCTTTATTGTACACCAAAAATAAAAATTATATTAGGAACTTAAAATTAATGGGGTGTCACAATAGGCGGTCTTATCGCTAAAAGCAATTTTTTAGACAACCTTTGGATGGATTTGATAGTGAAGGAGGAAAAAGAAACGCAGTTAGCCAGAGACAGAGAAAGTGCCTATAGAGAATTGCCCTTTGTGTTCCAGGTCCATGGTAGCTCTAGCAAACAATCCCGCAACCATGGCAGGCCAAACATTCTGACCATTCAGAATTCAGATACAGCATAATGTTGTACTCCAAACATTACAAGGCAATGATGACTTGTAAGTCATACAGACACATACACGAACGTACCTATATATTGTTCAAATGAGTACTCATAACTCGCATATGGATATGAACAATTTCAAACCATAAATTCGTTTTGAATTAATTTATTCGAAGAATATTAATTTTCCCTGTAGGAAAATTTTGAGGATAATTTTTGAATGTAAATATTGATGCTAGTTCATTCTACGTATTAGAACCATACATAATAATTAAGTTATGAAGTAATTACAAATATAGTAGTAGGTACCTAATAACCGGCCTCACCTAGTTTAAAATGACGAAAAAAAATAATTGGCGTGTAAGTGTTTTTTTAAACCTACTTATCATTATTACTATTTATAACCCATTTATGTCCCACTGCTGAGCAAAGGCCTCCCTTTCCCTTTTCCACACAAGTCTGTCTTCGGCCATTGCGGGCCAGTCTTTCTCCTCCTTCTATTCTAAACCTACTTACAAAATAAATATCATTTATCATTTATATATTTTAAACAAAAACAGTAATGTTTCGTCAGTTTTGTGTTGATGATGTTGATGATGAAAGATGGGCTATTTTATTATTTATTAGTTATTTTTTCATTTTTTGGTGTACAATAAAGTTTATTCTATTCTTTTCTATTTTTCTGTAGAAATCATCGAGTGACTATTCAGAGTGTAGGTGGAGCGAGAGGGAGTGTTAGACTTTTGCTGACTTGCGTTGAAAAAAGCAGGAAAAATTCCAGTTACTTTCCAATTCGGTTGTTTTGTTTAGTGTTTCATTCGCAAATTTCGAGAAGATATTCCAGTATATATTTCATGTTTTTTTTCAATAAATCCGAAAAAATGAAACAGAATGAATGAAAAAAAACGGGAAACTTCATGATTTCTTTTTTCAAATACGTGCTTGCTTTAACTTTTTCCATAATAATCCGCAGTAATAAAATGGAGGGTAGAATGAAATAAAATATGAAATTGAGATTGTGGCTGAGGAGAGCTAGATGGATCTAGTATTTCTACCTATTTGTATTCACTTCCCGTATGTTTTCTTTTTTTTGTATTTCGCCTATTGAAAAATAGGCGGCGGCGAAAAATATTTTAATTTCAATAAAACATGCTTTTTTTATGTTTTTTCAAAACATCAACCAAAACATTATAAAGAATCCTGATTCTTTTCAAATGATTCCTTCTGTTAATTTTGTATGTAACATGCGAAAAAAAAAAACAAAAAAAAAAACAATTTGTTTCTCCTCGAAAAAAAAAAACAAGTTGTTATTTTCGCAATTTTCAACGCTACTAAAACCCAACCTTGTTTCTTCAGCTGCTTTTTGCGTTTCAAGGCCACAAGTGTAAAGCCGCTGGCAAATTGTGATAGACAAAAAAAAATTGCAATAAATCATTTAATTTACTTTATATAAGTATGTAAGTCTGTAAGTATTTATCCAGGCCAAGGTGCCTGAAAATAAATGTTTTTTTTTTAAATACTCGTTTGAATGGTATTATATTTTTATTCACAGAAAAATAACACGATTAATAATTGATTTTAAAATCACCCACACTTTATGACGTCAACGGAACATGATATAATAATAGATTTTCCCTTTATTGATTTCTATTCCTTCCTTCCTTGTCGATATCACTCTTGACAGTGGTCGTGCTCATCAATTCAGGTGTTGGAGGCAAGCTTCACAACATGCCGCCACTCCTCTCTGATGGCCGCCTTCTTCGTGCATTCGTGCAGTGATGATGAGTCATTTTCGGCCGCTTTAGATTAAAGCCGTCCGCCTTTGAGGTGGACTGACTAGATGGTCAGTCCACCTCAAAGGCGATCTTGCTCGTAGCCTGGTACCCTCAACCTTTCCCTGGACCACAAGACGCTCAATAGCCACGTCCCCTCGGCGGCATATGTGACCAAAAAAGGTGAGAATACGAGACTGTACCAAAGATGATAAACGCTGGTTGATGCCGAGTTCCCGAAGTATAGACTCGTTGGTACGGAATTCAGTCCACGATACTACGAGCAGTCTCCTCCAGCACCACATTTCTAGGGCGTCTATCTTCTTCTTTTCTATTTCCCGTAAGGTCCACGTTTCTGGGGCGTACAAGAATATGGGGAATACAAGTGCCCGAACTAGCCAGATTTTTGTGGCTCTATATATGTTGCGATTCCTCCATATTTTCCTCAACTTGTCCATTGCATACCTGGAAATTGCCATACGCCTCTTCACTTCGTCGATACCACCGTTGTTCGTAATTAATGCTCCACATCACAATTAGCAATTTGTGTAATTTCTGGAGAATTGTTATTCATGCAATCGACAATCATCGTTTTCGTTTTATTCCGGTTTATCGTAACTCCGAACTCAAGGCTAACCTCACTCATTTCTATACATATCACATATTACCTATACTCCATTGGCAATAAGATTAGAAATTTAAACAAACTTTTTTTACTGTCCATTCAACCGATTTTGACTTTTATTGCCTTGGTGACATGACAAATGGCGGCTGCAGTAAATATTTGGTATTGTTGCCACTTTTTTGCTATCCTTGTATTTTTTTTTTCGGTGGTAAAATCATCAACTGACATCACCCGCTCTTGCGCGGAACAAGAGGGTGTGTTAGACTTTTACTTACTAAAAACCCACTCCTATTCCTTCGTTGTCTTTCATACCAGGGCCGAGTCTTCCTTTCAAAAGCAGAACTCCCTTACGAGGACACGGCGATGCTCTGCCCAAGCGGGGCACACCTCTACCGTGTGCTCCACAGTGTCCTCCGGGCGCTCCACACAGTGGTGATACCCAGGCGTTACTTCCGCACGAATCCGGTACAGGAACTTTCAGAACTGACCATGTTCGGTGAGAACCTGAACGACATGTGGAAGGTGAGGACGCCGTGGGGTCTTTCCAGCCACTCCTCAAAGAGTGCTCAGCAGTGCCCAGTGCTGGGCACGCCATAATTATGGCGGTAAGTCCCCGCCATAATTATGGCGTGCCCAGCACTGGGTTGCGATAGTCGCTGTCGCCATACCATCATGAGATCCCGCCAGAACTCTGTCCGCCATGATCCTTATGTCTACGGAATATAAGTCAAAATCGTTGGAATGGACAGTAAAAAGGATTTTAATTGTCTAATCTTATTGCGAATAGAGTATACTTACATCTTTGCCCGACTGCGCCAAAAAGGGGGGTTATGTTATTCGAGTGTATGTATCTATATTTCTTTAGCACATCCTCAAGCCTAAACTGCTTGTTGCATTTTAACTAGCGAAGTTTCGTTCGATTCATCTTAGTTGTGAGGGTGACACAAGACAACAAAATTATAAAAAAAATACAATGGCGTATTTTTGGCGCCAGATTTCTTTTTCGTGATATAGTTTTGTAGGGTATAAAAATTTGAGTGGTAAAAAATCCCCGCAAAAAACGACTAAAAGTTCGAAACAATAAGTCGTGTAGTGTCGTGTGTCACGTATAGTGGCTGTTAATCGTCCTGCGGCTCGACGCCAGGGGTGTCTTCGGTGGGGGCAGGACGTAAGACTTGTCTCTCGATCATCAACTTACCTTGGACAGTAAACGAAGCCAGCAACAACGCAGTATTTTTCGGCGCGTTCATCCTGCCATCAAGCAGTAATTTCCTGAGTTGAAGGCACAGCAGGTATCTTGTATACTCCTCAGCCAATCGGGAAGGTTCCGGCGGATAGAACCGGACTGCTAACCAGAACTGTGCGTTGGCACCGACTTGTTTCTTTACTGATTTTGTACTGTCTAACCAGCGCTGTGAAAGAAGAGAGAGATTTTTAGGAAATTGAGCGTTATTCTGTTAGTGTTTAGGTTTAAAATAAATTGAACATGGAGGAACATATTTCTTCACTAGCTATTGGAAAGATCAATGCTCCGCCATTTTAGGACCAGCCGTTCTTGAGTGCGAGACTAACGAACTGCTATTAATTTTTATATAATATATAGATGTTAATACTATTTTTAGAAAAAGATTTATTTCAGTGTTATTTTTTGTCTACTGCAAAATATTGTACAAAAATAAACATTGGAAAATACCCAATTATCCTAAAATTGCCACACATTTGTGGCGAACCGCGGGGGAATTCCTTCACACCTTTTTTCGTACTTGTTTAATACCTAAAAGAGCTAAAACACAAGACTAGTGAGTCAACCAGCTTATGATATTGTGTGACGTTGATGGTGAAATTGAGTGCCAAGATTCACGACTATTCAGAGGACAGGAAACATTTCTAAAGGAAGGTGTGGCTGATAATTTAAGGACTAGCATAGCAACAAAACTCGATTTGAAAAGCTAAAAATACTTGTGAATGTATGAAATTTTTGAGTTGAGGGTTGGTGAAAGTATTTCATGAATATTAAAAACTTTTAGTACGAATGACTTTGCGAATAAAATCAACGTCTCCGTGTTTACTTACTGCATATCTAATTTTATGGCACTAAACTACGATGACGGAAAAAAGCGATTTTTAGGAATCTATACCCAAAGGGTAAAACGGGACCCTAATACTAAGACTCCGTTGTCTGTCTGTCCGTTTGTCACCAGGCTGTATTTTATGAACCGTGATAGATAACAGTTTTCAGATTTATACTTGGGCTATAAGACCTTGCTTCATACAAAATTTCAGGATTTGACCTAGGTCAACGGGAAGTACCCTATGAATTTTGATTCCCTAGATCGGGTTACTTATTTATACAAACTAGACGGGTTATGTATGTTGGTTGTAATAATTCTTTTTTTTATTTGGAAGAAGATACGTTCAGGATAATAAAATATGTAAACTAAGTTAAAAAAAATGCTTGCATACGGTTAAATTACAAATCTAATTCAGAAATGACTATGTACAACTTTTCAAAAACTGTTCAACCCATCAAGTTCAAAATAATTTTCCTAGAAAGTCTTTATAAAGTTCCGCTTTAGAGATTTTTTTTAATATTATTAAAACTTATGGTTCAAAAGTTAGAAAGGAACACACAACTTTTTTACTTTTGGAGCGATTATTTCCGAAAATATTAACATTATCAAAAAATTATTTTAGTAAACCCCTATTCATTGTTAAATACCTATCCAACAATATACCACACGTTAGGGTTGAAATGAAAAAAAAAACAATCACTCCCCACTTTACGTGTAGGGGGCGTACCCTAATAAAACATATTTTTCCACTTTTTATTTTACCACTTTATCGGCGTGATTGATATACATATTGGTGCCAAATATCAGCTTTCTAGTGCTAACGGTCACTGAGAAAAACCGCGGACGGACGGAAAGACAGACAGACAGACTTGGCGAAACTATTAAGGTTCCTAGTTAACTACAGAACCCTAAAAACTAAAGAGTTTGTTTGAGCGCGCTAATCTCAGGAACTACTAGTTCGGATTGAAAAATCTACATAACATCACGCTATGACCAATAGGAGCGGAGCAGAAACCAAAGACGCGGGTGAAACTACTGGATCTGAACGATAAAACCGCAAAAATATGTATCGATCTTGATATCTAATCTTGTCGATCTCCAACTAATTGATTCTTCAAATGTCTATAACATAAATATAGAAATATCAATTTGCTCATCTTAATTATTGAGACGATGATAACGACATTATTTCTGCATATAAACGATGTTGCATAATGCTGCTAATTATAGCTTATATTTATTAAGTAATAATTTTGTACTGAAGGACAACTAATGATTACCTACATTAAAGCAAAATTGTTTAGGTGAATTAGAGTTCCCATGAGTTTTTCTGTATATCTACGTATTATTATAAAGAGGTAAAGTTTGTTTTGTTTTTTTTTTTGTTTGTGGTAATCTTTAAAAATACTGGTCCGATTGTAACGTTTTTTTCACCGATAATAAGGTGCTTTATTCCTGAGTGCCACAGGCTATATTTTATGTACGCGGGCGAAATTTAGTTTGTTACATTTTCACTGCAAAGTTACTGAACTTTCTTAATCTGTATAAGCATATAAAAGGCAAAGTCCTGACTCACTGACTCATCAGCATCCGGTCTAAACCCTTGGACCTAGAATGCAAAAAATTGGCACAGAGTTTCCTTTTACGAAGAATTAAAAAGGATTTTCCAAAATTCATCGCCTAGGGGCTGAGTCACACCGGAATGTCAGCGACGCGGAGAGGACCATTTCCATTTATGACTTTGTCCTAAAATTTTTATTTATATTTATTTTACTCAAATCTATTGGTACACAATACCGTTGCCGACGTCTGCAGTTAGTCGATAACGTCACCGGCCCACGCTCCGCATGACGCAGGTTCTCACCGGACACGGTAAGTTCGGGAGGTTCCTGCACCGGATTCGTGCGGAAACGACGCCCGGGTGTCGCCACTGTGTGGCCCACCCGGAGGACACGGTAGAGCACACGGTGGAGGTGTGCCCCGCTTGGGCAGAGCAACGCCGTGTCCTCGTGGGGGCAATCGGCGGCGGCGATCTCTCGCGCCGGGCCTTGGTTCAGGCCATGCTCCGGAGCGAGGAGGAGTGGCAGGCGGTCGCCTCCTTCTGCGAAGCAGTAATGCTAGCTAAGGAGGCGGCCGATCGCGTGAGGCAACGGTCCTTACGCTCCAACCGCCGCCGGGATTCCGATCCCGATTTCCGGCCACCGTAGGCGCGGGCTTGTGGACGGCGAGCAATGGGTGGCTCGCCGTCTGACCGTCCGGTAACCGTCCGGACCGAGCCCAAGTCGTCGACGGCGCGTATTGTTCCACGCGCGCCTCAGGGAGATGTCAGCAAATCGTAGGGGCCCAGCAGGGTCGAAGCCTACTGGGGCCACGGGTAGTGTGAAAGCGGAACCCGGGGCCCTGGGACGAAGGCAACGAAGGAACAGGAGTGGGTTTTTAGTCAGTAAGAGTCTGACACTATCTCGCGCTCCGCCCAAGAGCGGGGATGTCATTAGGATGATTTTCCCACCCAATAAAAAAAAAAAAAAAAAAAAACCGGCCCACGCTGAAAACCAACGCTGTGAACTTGTCGCATTTTGCGTGTGGACACGGCATTATGCTGAGCGTACGGCAGTTTTTCTCGGACGTAGCGCATATAATTATGTTATTTTAAATAAGCTTTTGTCCTGTAAACTGTTTGCAATATGTTAGTTTCAAGTTTGCGCCTTTTCCGGCAAATAAAACAGTTTTTCTTTCTTTCTTTCACTTACATATAGGTGTCTTCAAGGCTAGAGTGAATAGGCTCTTAATAAACTAGTGCGCCTGACCATCGATGATTGCATCTCCACTTACCATCAGGTGGGATCGCAGTCAAGCACTGGTTTATAACAATTAAAAAAAAAAAAAAAAAAATACAGTGTGAAATAATTTTAAACTTTATATACATGCTTGCTTAAAAGACCAGTATCGCTTGAAAAGCAAGAAAAGGTCGCTAAGCCGCCCGTGGTGACGCGAGCCCAGCCAACCGCTGCTGGCCGCTGCCATTCCGGTGTGACTCGGCCCTAAGGGAATAAAACGGGAGTTCCGTTTCATTCCCTTAAGCGAACCTTGACCATCAATGATTGCATCTCCGCTTACCATCAGGTGGGATCGCAGTCAAGCACTGGTTTATATCAATTAAAAAAAAAAAACCAAAGATTTGTATGGAGAAACCAACTTTCACGAGGACGAAGACGCTGGCAGAAGCTAGTTGTGGTATAATTTAGCTGGAGGCCATTTTGTTCTTTGAGAAGGACATAGGGAGGGAATACGAGAAACCCGTACTTTTCATACCAGAAATTGAACTCATCACGCGAGTGAAGGACTAGTAGGTTCTGAAACAAATTGTTTCTGAACAACGTGTTAAACTATGCCATCACGCAACCGCTAATAAATCATTATTTTAATGTTATTTTTTATGAAGGTAACTAGCTCTTTAAAAGAACATTACACAAACGCTAGTTCAACAAATTTTAACACGGCAAACATCCGTTTAGCGCACCTTGAATCAATGCAAATAAAAACGCCAGACGGGAAGATCTCGCTCAAAATTATTGGAACTTTCCAATTTTTATTACTTCACCTAATATTTCAAGTTGATGGCGTTTTCCGATTATTAAGTGTTACATATCGTCAACGGAAATAAATAATTAATTACAATTCATTCATTCGATACAGCGTGGGAGAAGAATGTCTAGAAGGACTTGGGGGTGGCCTTTGCCCAGCAGAGGGGCAGTAAAACCTCGGAAAAAAAAATCATAACTAACGACCCGCCCCAGCTTCATACAGGTGTTCGAAATAATTGAAATTCTATACACAAGGTAATATGCTTGTATGATACAGCTACACCTTCCTCATGAATCACTTTGTCTAGTAGTGAATACCGCATGAAATTCTGTTCAGTAGTTTTTAAGTTTATCATCGTCGATCAGACAGACGTAGGCTAGGCTAGGGAAGGGCACATTGCTTGAAGAACAGATGGTCGATGGGACTAAAAATATATGGAGTGGCAACCGCGCACCAGAAGACGAAGCGTTGGAAGACCTCCCCCAAGGTGAACCGATGGCCTGGTGAAGGTCGAGGGAATCCGATGGATACAAGATGCATAGGACCGTTCGATGTAGCAACAGTCGGTGGACGCCTATGTCCAACAATGGACGTCGGCTAAAGTGATGATATGATGAGAGAGACGTATTGAAGGATTCTTTCTGCAGTACAGGTTTTTATCAGAAACTGCGAAATGATAGTTTATAAAGATTTCCCATCGAATAAAACTAGGGACTACCATACAAACTTTCATCCTATCTTTGAGAACTATAGGGTATAAATTTTCAAGAACCATTCCCATGTTATATTAGAAACTCTTGTGCAAAATTTCATGTTATTCTAGACCCAATACAATTGGATGTGCGTTATCTGTCAGTAAATAAATGAATCCATATTTTTTATTCAGCATGCGTACATAATTCGATAATCACGGTTTATGAAATACGCAATGTTTAAAACTGATTAATTTGCGCAAGCAAGGTGTACCAACACTAGTAGTGAAGTGACAAGGCCATGCACCAAGAAAAAAAAAATATATATTCGTTAGTCAGACTTAATCTTTTTAAAAAAATACTAAAGTAAACTTGCACGTGCTTGTACAAGTTATTTTTAACCTTTTTTAGGGTTCCTTACCTCAAAAGGAAAAAATGGAACTCTTATAGGATCACTTTGTTGTCCGTGCGTCAGTCTGTCTATCTGTCTGTCGGTCAAGACAATTTATCTCGGGAAAGCGTAGAGGTATCGATTTGAAATTAAAAATATATACTCAGGTCATCGGTCCCTTTAAGCTGTGAAAAAATCAAACTTCGAAGTTAACGAAAAAAAGAGATACGGCCGTTTGTGTCGCAAACAAACGTACATTTCGACACTCTCAAGATAATCAAAATTCATAGGGTACTTCCTGTTGACCCAGAATCCTGAAATTTGGTATAAAGCAAGGGCATAAAGCACAAATATAGGAAAAAATCTGAAAACTGTAAAGTAGTTACGTCATAAAAAAAAACGTTTTGCGGTTCGGAAAAATCTTCGAGAATTGAACTATTTACATAGGTAACATCTTTAACCAATAAAAAACTTACTTGTGGTGACGATTCAGGCATAAAGTGCGTATGTAAATAAGGACATCCTTTAGCCCCAAGTATAGTGCATTACACCATATAAAGCAATTCAACGGAACAGTAAAATACAGCTGTTCAAGACATCATAAAATACTAAGAACACCAGACAGATGACTCATAACATGATACTATACGATTTAAAAAAATCCATAATCTTTGAGCAGGAACTTCCAAGGATTTTGTATGATTTGCACTGATATTATTGTGACTCATTCATTCCAACAGACTTGCACATTTTTATTTATGATTTTAGATCTAATTGGATTAAGCTAACTTAGTGAGTGCTAATTTTAATTGGGTCAATTAGTTTTGACGACTCGGTAATCTCATAATCTGTCACAGTTTTTCTATCAATTTTATTTGATTGTTATACTAACCTTGTGTTGTAGATTGTTTTAGCCTTTTCTTAACTAGGTTGGGGTTGGTTCTGAACACTCATATCGCCTGGTAATAATGGTTGTTAGACTTTCAAGTTTTTGACTACACGTTGCGACTGTCAAAACATCTACAAATGAATGCCGGGGCCAACTACATAAAGTCACATGTAAAATACACATGCTTGTAACTTGCACAAAAGTATGCAAGTAGCTTGCAGGGACCCTACCAAAAGCTCTTAACTCGATCCATTTTACGACCTAAACTGAACTGTTAAAGGGATGGATGTATATAGGGTGTACAGCTGGTTTTATAGACCCGTCGGATACTCAATGTGAGTGCGGTGCTCCTGTTCAAAACATGAGCTACATATTAGAATGCCCCAAGTGCTCATACACCTGCATTTTGGAGGATTTGAAGAAAGCTACTGATGCTGCTATTAATGTAGCCACCTATTGGGCCCAAACAGTTTGACGAGTTTACCATCGAATCGAAACGAAGAAGAAGCTCCATTCGTCCTCTCTCACACGACTGACATTTCAACAAGTCAAGGTAAGGCCCCAGGACGTGTTATAGCACCATATCAAGTAAACTACATGTGCAATGCACATGGGTCATGGACGGGCGTAACTTGAACTTACGTTACGGTACTTTGCAGCTGATTTTCTCGAAATCTATAAAGCTTTAAAAAAAACTTCAATCAATGTCAATTTAGAAAGCTAAAAGGTTGTTAATCACTACATAGTATAAAACTAAGTCGCTTCCTGCTGTCTGTCCCTATGTATGCTTAGATCTTTAAAAATACGTAACAGATTTTGATGCGATTTTTTTTAATAGATATAATGATTCAAGAGGAAGGTTTAGAATATATTAGACAAACACTGATAATTTTAGAGGTTTCTAATGTGATGTCGTACATAAACACATATTTTGCGCTTACATTGCAAACGCTGCGCTGGCTGAACCCTACGAAATAGATCAAAATAAAATACTACAGTAATACACCTTAAAAACGTCTACAAAAAAGTCCGTGATAGTATATGTCTATCTTTTAGGGATAACTTACAATAACCATTTTTATCCTTTACTTTTTACGAGAAATAATGGCTTATTTACGAAGCGATTTTATGCAACACAGCATTGATCCTTATCCAATTAAGTACCTTAATTACATTGTGCATTTAATATAAATCAATATGGCGCTTTACACCATGTAATTTAAATGATTTTATTCGAAGATATTAGAGATTTAAAACGCAGGGACATACAAGCATGGTACCTATCGCCTTAACGTGTTTTAGGTTCACAATGTGATCTTGTCTTTGAGAAAATAGAATGCGGCTTTTTAGAGTGAGGCGTTTACCCACCCTCAAAAAAGTGTTAAAAGTCTGACCTCTCGTTGAAAAGTCAGACTTTTACTGACTAAAAGCCACCCGTTTTCCAAGGACGCAGTATTTTTGTCAGGTCTCAGTTTCAACCGACAAAGACATTGGGTTTTGCACAACATATTTTATGGACTATTACTACCAACAATTTTAAAGGCGTCAAATTCGTCTCGCCACAATTATCTCAATGCAATCACCCAGATATTAGTCTATTTTGGTGCTATTTAGTTCATACATTATCAGTCATTATTTCACACAGTCGTCTCAAAGTTTGTTTACTAAAGACACGATTTCCTAGTCTGATTTATTGTCTAGTCTAGTTTTATGTGGCACAATACATGATTTAGCTTCCCTTGCTGGGTCCGCGTGATGGATTACGCTACACTACCTCTTCTAAAGAGGCCGAAGTTCCAGCAGTGGCAACTTTATTAGGCTGATTTATTTATTATATACTTTATGGTCTGTTACACAAAAAAACATAAGATAGAAAAAATTATCTATAGAACACATACAATGGATGACCTTATCGCATTCCGCGATCTCTTCCAGGCAACCTAGAACGGACAGTAATGGATTATGCTTTATGTTTAGGTGTACATGACTTTTTTTCGGTGGAAAAATCATCTTATGACATCCCCCGCTCTTGAGCGGAGCGGAAGTAGTGTTCTGACACTAATCCGCCCAAAAGGGCGAGCTATCCAATGCCCGCCGTCCGTATGCCCACGCCTACTGTGGCCGGATAACGGGATCGGAATCCCGGCGGCGGTTGGGGCGTGAGGACCGCTGCCTCACGCGATCGACCGCCTCCTTTGCTAGCATTACTGCGAGGAGGCGACCGCCTGCCACTCCTCCTCACTCCGGACCATGGCCTGTACCAAGGCCCGGCGCGAGAGATCGCCGCCGCCGATCGCCCCACGAGGACACGACGTTGCTCTTCCAAAGCGGGGAGGTGTACATAACTAACTTCTGCTTAATGTGTAGGTGTACATGCCTAGCTTCTGCCAGCGACTTCACCCGCGTGCAAGAGAAAGAAATTTTCTCCATAGGTGCAGACCCTTGTTTCATCTCCTAGGGAGTGAATTTTGAAAAATCTACGTCCGTTCATTCGTTTGAACTGTGTGTTGATGATCAGTCAGTCAGTAATGGTTGCCTTGATTCATATAAATTATTTAAGCCCAACACGGGGCATAATATAGTCGCAATAATCAAGAACAATGGTTTTATTTATCAAATCTCGAGTGTAGCTATGAATGAACGTTATTGTTAATTGATGTAAGAGTACAATTATCGCATGTCTTCACACAATAGCTATAGTGGCCGTAATGGTAGAAAACATAAAGAATACCTATGTCATAAAAAAACATAAATATCTTTTGTCTAAACTAATGCATGATCACAAAGAGGAAAGATTTGATTTTTTGTTTGTATGTTACGATTTAACTCAAAAACTACTGAAACGATTTTTAAAATTCTTTCACCAATAGAAAGCTGCTTTATCACTGAGTAACATAGGCCTATAATTTCTATTTTAATGCGGGCGAAGCCGCTGGAAAAAGCTAGTTTCAAATAAACAGCTAATTTCTGGTCAAATCATGGTAAAGAAAAACCTTCATCAAATTAAATTGTCATAATAATAAATGTTAGTTGGAGGAGACAGGAAAACAATTAACAAATAAATGACAGTTAATTTTTTTTTATTATGTTGGAAGTACATTACTACTGCGTAGAAAGAAGATTCAAGGTTTAACTTTGAACAAAACAATCACACTAATATAATAAAGGCGAAAATTTGTGTGTATGTATGTTTGATACTTCTTCACGCTCAAACGGCTTAACGGGTTTCGATAAAACATGGTACACAGATAGACCATATCCTAGAATAACACTTCTTCTTCTTCCTGCCCTTATCCCATATTACTTGGGGTCAGAGCCACACATTTCTTTCATCAATTCTGTCCTGTCACCCGTCACACTATCCCTTCCCTTTTCTTTCGCCCCCCCTTTTCCTCTCCATCCATCTACATGTATACTAAGAACTCTTTTAATAACATAGGTTTCATCCCTTCTCTTCACATGACCATACCAAGACAAACGAATTCCTGTCAACTTTTCAGTCAATGGCGCCGCTTTCAAAATTCCTCTAATATACTCATTACTCCTGGAATAGCACACAGGCGAAGCCGCTGGTAGCAGCTAGTTAGGATATAAACTATGCATTCCTTCGCATAATAATATTTAGCTGTTTCATTCCTTGAATGCTCTTTGATGGAATATTTTTAATACAATGAAAATATGCTAAACTCTTGTATGAAGACTAAAACGTGACTGGCCTGTTGGTCTAGTGGTTAGTGGCCCTTACTGTTATGCCGGACGTCGTGGGTTCGATTCCCACCCAGAAAAAATGTTTGCATGATGAGCATAATGATCATTTGTTGTGTCTGGGTGTAATTTTATCTACAGTATGTATGTATTTAGAAATATGTAAGTATGTTTATCAGTTTTCTAGTACTCATACCACAAGCTCTGCTTAGTTTGGGACTAGATAGCGTTGTGTGAAAGTTGTGGAATATTATTATTTAAGCAATATTAAACAGGTGTTCGTAAGTCGCCACAACCCTATTTTGTGTAATTTATTTCATCACTATTGCTCTCAAAACGGTGGAGGAAAACATCGCGAGAAAAACGACATGTCCTAGAACCTCGACACAGGACGTCGCTTGGGGAGGACAGTAAAGGATGGGCAGGATCAAGCAATATTGCCATCAACTTTCAAACTTTTTGAGTAGCGTAATTAGAGACACAATAGAAAGACAATGACTTTTCGGGTTTAATGAATTAATATATTTTACACCTGATTGTCTAAATTGTTTTAAAAATTGTTCTAATTATAGAACAACCTAGTATTACAACTAAAATTAGTTGTATGATTTCAGATCAATATTAAGGCGACACTAAAAGTCAGCGAATTTGCGCGAACAAGAGGAGCTAGCGTCACAACCCGCGCATCAAGATTATTCGAATAATAACATGTCCTTCATTTATTAAACACAATATGAATAAAAACCTTAGATCAAAAGATCGGTAGTTAAATTACCTTTTAGTTTGTGAAAGTTTCATAAAAATACTCCCAATGGTTTTTGCCTGATCTTCACTTTTTTGTCT
This sequence comes from Mythimna vitellina, assembly GCA_949316375.1. Lineage (NCBI taxonomy): Eukaryota > Metazoa > Arthropoda > Insecta > Lepidoptera > Noctuidae > Mythimna > Mythimna vitellina. Next base: position 18,499,255 of record OX438695.1, on the reverse strand, counting down.
GTGTTAGACATAACTTTGAAAATAAATCACACCAAGTTCTATTAAAAAAAATTAAATATTCGTATATCAAATTATTAGGCAAATAGTCTAGTTTAACGTATATTTTTTTCAAAACATACGAACTAGCCGTTTAGACGTGATGTTGGTTTTAAAATCATCAAAAATCATATATGCCCCTTAAGTACAATAACAAAACATTGTTGTGTCATTGTTACTACAAATACAACTGATACAAAACAAATATTTTTGTAACAAGGAACAAGCCTAAAACTAAACAATATATTATGTCATCCTTTCATTATTAATCAAAAAGAAGGGATTGGTTGCATCAGCAATTAACCTACTTTGGTAGTGAACCTATAAATTTCAAGCAATTATGCAATCATGAGCTATTAGACATGATTGTCCTATATGTATACCAGGATAATTTTGGAACATTCAGAAATAATGCTTTTAAAATTTATATTTATTAAAATCTTCATAATTGGCATGAGTTTCTGAATCATTAAATATTTTTAATTGCAATAAAAAACGATAAATTATAAAATTATCACAAAATTAGTGTTGATTTTTGTGTTTAGAAATACTTCATGGATTATAAACATGAGATAAGGAGTGAAACAAAGGCTGCAGGATTGTTTTAAAGAGTTATGGTGGCCCTAAAATGCAAAGAGCAACTGTAGAAACACAGGTGGGTCTTAGTCAATAAAAGTCTGACACTCCCCTTAACTTTACTCAGAATGGGAGAAGGAATTTGATGATTTCCCACCCTTAAAAAGGGGTTAAACATAACATATTATTCTGTTTCTCATTAAGGCTGTAGATACATGAATATGTTTAGCTCTAAACACATTAAATCCTTTGTGGTACAAATGTGCCATAATATTAAAAATAATATTTATTACCTCTAATAATTTATACATTATTATGCAGTTCATAATAAGTACAGGATAAATAGATAATAATAATACATACCAATATATATTATAGTATATATTTGTATTAAATTACACACTGGGATTAACTGGGATTAAGGTAGGACAAGGTGTAATGGAAATAGATTAACATAATCCAAATAATCCTTCTGCACATTGAAATGAATAACTTTCTTCAAGAAACTAGCTTCTAAGTCATCATCATCTTCCTGCCCTTGTCCCATCTTAAACTAGCTTCTAAGTATAGAATAAATAAAACATCAATAAAACTTACAGTTATTTCTGTGTTTGTTGCGCTAGGTGGTGCTCCATTCTCCGTAAACTGCAGTCCGAAATAGTCCTTCTCAACTAATTCCAAATGTTGATAAACTTGTTCTAAAAGCACATTTCCTTTAGCTTTTTTCTGAAATGAAAGAACACACTCTGAAAGGATTTCAAGGCGGGTCTATGCTAGAGTAGCTGAACATGAACGAAATATGAGCCAAGCTCAAATTCGGTTAATGTAGACCAAGTCTAGAGGAGTTAAGCATGAGTGACAGTCCACGAATTTGAGCTTGTCTAGCGTAGACTTAACTTTACACATCTAACTTAACACAACTTAATTTCTTGTAACACACACACTCGCTCCAGCAGACTCACATTTGTGAAAAAGAGAGTCTAATATTCTCTGTATTGTCCGCAGTAGAACAGCTCTTTTCCACAAAAGTATTTATCAAATGGCTTTATACATTAAAATTCCCAGAGAAATAAAGACACTCAATATAATATTTAAAAAACGACAGAAACAATTTTAAATTAATAAATGTTACTTGTTGTTGTTACTCTATGACTCAATTTATGGAGGATAATTAGGTTTACTCTTGATTCTATTTTAATTTTTGACATCATTTACTATTTTTATTTTATTTATTAGCTGACATTTTAATTATATGCTTAGGAGTAGAATGCAGAGCACTAATATTATTATTTTGTAAACTTTGTACCTGCATTGTGACAAATAAATCAATTTGGTTTGTAAAATTTAATACTTAAAGTTGTCAAAAAATTAAAGGCCCGTTTCGACATTTGTATTTTGACTACCTAGTGGCTTGTCCAGTGTAGCATAACTACTGCTAAAATAGCTTCTACTACACCGGACCCCTAATTATTATTTTATTGTTTCTTTCAGTTTCATTCCAAGTCACATTCTAGGGTTTTTCTCAAATGTCTGCCTTTATTTTTAACAAGTTTAATAAAGTTAGCAGTACACTGCAGACTACCCCCTTATTATTTTCGGTTCTTTCAGTCCATCCTAAGGTTTTTTTTTGTTTGTTTGGCAATTGAGCCGGTTGCGGCTATTATATATATATTTCTGGCAGTCCAGTCCTTAGCGTCCATGAACTTTTTGAAGGTATTCAAGGGCCCAAGGCAACTTGCAGAGGTTTTATTACACAGTTTGAATGGGATAGTGCACCAACCCATGATTATTTTATAAGTGCCCTGATTGGTATTATGACTGTAGCAAAATATGGAAACGAAAGCTATTTGGCTATTGGTTTACATTTCATAATTTGGATATCTTATTAGACTGATTACTAAGACCCTATAGAATGACCATGTCTGTCCCATTCTGGTATGCACAGAATTAATAGTTAATGCAACACTAAATATAATTATGTATTGATTAATAGATTATTATACTGGAAGTAATAGAATATTTAGAAAGGAAATAGAAGATTTAAGGATAATTCATGTCATCATAATTTTTTACAAATAAAATTAAAAAAAAACTGAATATACTAATAAGTTAAAGATATTATAGTTATTTGTTCGAATATGAAAATTATAGGCTATTCAATACTAATAGTTGAATTATTACATAATTTCAAAGTTTATCAATGAACATTTGCAATAATATAACTTTCTTAATGAACTGATAAGACACTTCCGTTGATGAAACACTCATAAAACTTGCAAACATTAAATTCATTAAAATTTACACTAGTATAATGCAGACAAATATTTGCCTTTAAAACAATAATTATTGTTTAAAATGCAAATAATTGTCTGAATTATTATCCATTTTTAAGATCTTGCAGGTTGTTTATTAACCACAGAACTTTCGAAACTCTCAGGAAATTAGTTGCAAAGTAAACCACATCAATAGTAAGCATTTCAGGACCTAAGCCTCAATATTTAGGGCAAAAAAAAAAACAAATAAATAAAGAGAAAAACAATTACCTCGATTTGAAAGGAGTGCTGTGTATCATCCAGAAATTGCACAGTGACATTGAAGATGTTGAGCTTGCGTTCGCGCGCCAGTTCCGAAGCACGCACGTTGTACGTCCCACTAGAACTGCTGAAGGCTCGTCTTGATACACTCTCGATCATCTCATCAATTAGTCACCCGCGGGCTGCGTTTCTACCGGATTCCAGTGAGACGACGAGTCAACGCCCGACGAAGGCGAAACTACACTTATCGCGTAACAACACTTACGACGATCCAATTACGTATTATCGAAGCAAAACTTCAATTAACCTCATGAATCATTGTAGTGGACCGTCGCGACGACATGTATCTTTACAATGCACAAACGGTATTCCCAACACATGAGGCCGACGTAGAGTAGTATTTTACGCAATTGTTCGTCCCGAAAGCTTTACAAACATTATAAACTGGTGTTTATTATTATTGTCAGATGTTCGATTATGTATTTCGGTGCGCGGTTATTTTTATAACCAATGTATACAGTTGAAGACACGACTTTGTGCTAAACAGGTCCTTTATTCTTAATATAGGTTGTCCTTGTTTTAATTTCTATTTATAAATCTACTATTTTCGTCAAATATTCTACAAATTCACTGTATCGCTGATAAGAAATTCCGCCATATTGGTATCAGAAGTGATAGGGATGGGAAGCGTAGCATTCTTGAGTGACATTTGGTATAATCGAGTGTTGTAAAACTCATAGCTTATACAAGATAAGTTTTGGTCCTAGCGAGCCAGTGTTATATTATTACTTACATAAACTGTGACAATTTTTTGATAATTAAACTACTGAGTAACGAAAATCATTAAATAGAGAGGTCGTTCAAAAATTCGACCCAATTTAACTAGTGATAATCATCAAATTATTTTACTACTTTTCGGATGCATACTTAATAGTCTTAAGACAAACTGTTATCAATTTGAAGTTTCAAATTGGTATATTTATTCCACGATATGAAAACGTCCAACACTAGTGACGACTAAGCGTTTAGTTATGTCACATATTCTTGCTTTTGTCATTCTAATTTTCTGTATGATTCCAGTAGTGACATAATTATATTTATAATAAATAAAATAAAATATTTCAGTCTTAAGCTTCTTTTTCAATATTAATTCAAAAAATAACATTACGATATTAGGTAGTTACGAAACGCGCCATTATGTTGCCGGCAAAAAATGGCGGGCTTTTTAAACGAATCGTGACCAAGATCGTGACTTGTGACACAAATGATTCAATAAGTTTTATTTTTATTTATTTCTTTGTTCAGCTGTTAAAATTCGTAAGTAGGTACTATCATAATCGTTACAAATGCATAAAATACGGCTGGAGTCGCTGTAACTGTCTAAAGCTGCACCAGCTCCATTTACCAATTTTTCTGCCCGCGCCTGGCTATCATGACAATGTTACTTATACAGGGCCAAGAGTTTGATTACCCCACGAATCATGGAGCGGAGACGCCACGACTGCTGCTAAGAACGGTATTGTCAACGCAACCTACCTTAGAGTCCATCAGCTAATATTGAATAAGTGTCTTACTTAGCCACCGAAGCGTTTAGCCGACCACCAGCGTCCGCACGGCTAATAACATGTTTGTAGGTATACAAACCGAACTGATTTTCCATTCCGACTGATTAATATTTCTCTCGTACCATTCTCTTGTATCCAGATCGTCTGTTTAAAACAGATGTTCTATACAATAGAGAGAGATCAGATATTCCTAACTATAACTGTCTATTACATAGCCATACTTATGTAGGTACCTACTTATTTAAATTACTAGCCATACCTATTTACTAGATAAATTTTAAGGAAGGTAGGTGTTTGTAGAGACTTTCGTGCCACTGTGAACTGGGTCGGCTAATTACCTCACCAGCGACTCTGCTGAAAATAGTAGGTACCTACCTGTGACTAGAACATACTGTGCTAACGAAGGAAGATAAATAATACTATGTAGTAGGTAGGTAGGTATCTACATTTTTTTTTGAGGTGGGAAATCATCTTATAACTTCTCCAACTCTAGGGCAGACGCGAGGTCATGTCAAACTTTTCCTGACTACAACTACACCTATGTTCCTTTAGCTAGATACCAGACAGCATGACGTTACGTTTACAACATGGCAATCGATCCTAATCTTATTTGGAATGCATTGCACATAGAGTTTCACGCGCGCGCGCCTCAAAAAGATGCCAGCTTAACCGTAAGGGACCAGCAGCACCGAAGCCTGCCTACTCCCTGCCATGAGTTGACTTCTGAAAGGGAAACCCGTAGTCCTAGAAAGCAAAGGGTACTTAACTGAAGGAACATAGGTGTAGTTGTAGTCAGGAAAAGTTTGACATGCCCTCGCGGTCTGCCCTACAGTTGGAGAAGTTGGGAAGTACCTACGTGTCATTCTTTACTTGACTACACTCGACTAATGATGTAAGTACCTACCTACGACTTAGGTACTTGCTTACGCACCTAATTATCTTTCTATTCATTTATTTTGTCGATGACCGCATGACCAATTTGAAAGTCAAAGTCCGTTTTGTTCAAAGTATTAAATACATTGTGCATTTAACATAGATCAATATGGCTCCTCATAGCATGTAATATAGATGAATATTTTGGAAGATACTCGTATTATAGATTTAAAAAGCCGGGGCTGGTCGCTAGTTCACAATAAAATGCTAAATTACGAGTACAGTTAAGTGCCAGACTATTTTTCATGAGCCTTTGAAGATTTTCCACAAAAAAGGTAGGATGTATTTAAGGGTTTGGGATCGACAGAAATGAATAAAACCAGCAATCAAACAGTTATCTGCCTTTATTCTGCTTCTCTTCATAAACCAGCAGCCATAATCATTCGTTCGGTACCATTATAGGAAGAAAAAATTAATACACTATTACATATTGTTACAGTTTGGTTTGAATATGTGTTACAGCTGAAGTATGTGTAGATTTTATAATTGTATTACTATTATTATTATAGATACATGATGGATCATGAAAACCAGGGTGCAACGCGATTTTGCATGGTAATGTTTTTTTTTTCTTTATTTTAATTATACCTTTAACGGGACTAGCAGTTTTATCGTTAAATTATATCATTTGTACTTAGCATTCTATGCTCTTTCTATTACGCTAATGTTTGATGGGAATCAGATTTTTCATACGTTATAAATTTTATGGAGATTTAATACTATACATTTAAAAACTTGAAACGGCATTTGCTGGCGTTTGTCTTCTAGAAAAGTGTAAAGAAGGTTTATTTAAAGAAATGACTTGCAATAACAAGGGTAATCTAATTGATTTATAAATGAGAAATCTGACTCCTTTTATTATAAGTACAGAGATTACGTGCAACATCGCATCGCACAATTTTTTTAAGTCACTGTTTACCTTACTGCTCGTGGCTTGTGTAGTGTTGTGGTGTGTTTAAGTCGATAAAAAACCCTTTCCGTGAATATGATTTTTTAGTTTATGGCCAAACATCCCTTTTTTTAAATACACTTTTTTGCATTTGTAATATTTTTGAAAATATAAATTTTGATAATATTTTTTCCCTTTGTTCCTAAATATTAATCCAAATAGTTTTATTATCCTTAATATTGTATTTACAATTTTTCAACAGCCGAAAAATATGTTCAATTTTTATAATATTATTTTTTTAACGACTCTTGTTAAGTAGTAGGTAACAGTACAAATATTAATGATCACAAGTTGGTTTTCATTGGTCATTAACATACAATATTACAATTACAGCCTTATTTCTATTGGTAATACAGTTAACAGCAGGTCTTTATTTGAAAACTATCTAACTAAATTATTTACATAGGTATGTGATATTTTGCGAGAGGTATGATTTTGGAAGTATAATAATGTTATACAAAGTATACCTTTCAAAAGGATTTAAATATATACCTAGTCAACCATCAAAAACTAAAAGAAATCAGCAAATATCACGGTTTTTAATTTTGTATTCCGAAATATCGATAAGGCACCTGTCTCCATAGACGTGGTGATATAATGCAATGACACAATTGCAAATAAAAAAATTTTGTTTGTCGATGATCTCAAATATTTTTAAATATCACTGTGCGTGCACCGAATAGTAACATCGAGTATTCTTATGTGTGAGTTTCACCGAGTTTATCATATAAATTTTATTTAGGCATATTTCTCGCACAAGTTTATTTCTTAAAACATAATTATATATAACGTCAAATTTTAGTACTTTTGGAAAATCTACATATCATAAGTATACTCTTCAAAATCTACATTTCCAAATGCGAGGCAATTTTATTAGTTTAACAGTCACCGTGCGAGAAATATGCGCATTAAAATCATCTAACTTTAATTTGAAGACCCCCTGTTACATGTATTTATTTCTATGAAAATGTGAATATTATTTATTCCAATAATAAACAAACTGCTGGATGAAACTTGAAACCATATCGTTAATATCGCCACAAAATCCAACTTGAATACTGCCTAATTACAATAAAACTTTTTTAAAAAGCTATGAAATTATACTTAATACATAAAACTAATAATACATTTCATTAAAATCAAATTACGAAAACAATATTTACAGTTTACGGCAATATTAGGTAATAATTATATTTAATTAATCTATACATATCGTTTTATACCTATCTATCAACAAAAACCTACTATAGATTAATAAAAAAATCTTAGTAGGATGTACTAAGATTGACGACACATTTTAACTACTTTCATAATATCAATATTAATCTTAAATCTAAAAAGTGCAACATTCGCTAAAGAGAACGAAACAACTCAGAGTATTTTTAATAAATTAATGTATCAGCTACATTACATTGTTATTGACGAAAATTAAACATATTGTACTTATTTACAAAATGCAATCTTTATACAAAAGAAAACCTGGAAGCTACACTATTTTTTTCATGTATGAAACATAAGTTGCCATTTTTGTGAGTTTCGCTAGACCGATAACTTTATGAAAAGAGTAAAAGTTCCTATTTCATCAAAGTTTCTTTTCTTTTATAATCAGTTTATTTTAAAAATACAAATAATGGGAATGGAAACATTGAAATGGTTAAGTGATTTTGACAATTCAATTTTATTACTTTGTACTAGTAAACACCTACATTAATCGCTACGACATTCCATTCATATCATTGTAAACTACATCGAGACGAATATTTCAGTCGAAATTTGTTTTATAATACATTTACGTTACACTTAATACTATTATCTACTTTCCATGTTTCATATTGGCTGGAATCGCATAAAGATTTGCGGTTAAGGCCAGACTTTTCATTAATAAAAAACAAAAGAAACATTCGCCTTCATAAATAAGACACTATCGATGCAAATTATAATTAATTTGAATATCGAGACGAGATCACGAATCTACGTGCAGATCTTAAAGCGAAACCATCGATACCGATGGGATTGTCTCACGGTCGCACCCCATCACTAAACTCTAACTTTTTGTCGTTTTTTTTCGTATGGGTTCCTGTACACAAATGAAAAAGATTGGATGAAATTCAATGTCCATTGATGGATTTATAACTAATATGATGGACCTTTTTAATGGACTTATGGACTTGGAATGTGTCCAATATTCGCAGTTGTGTACGGGATTTTCCAGATGAAATGTTCATATAACTGTTGTGTTTAGACCATGCCTTTGGACATCATTCTGACGGTATTCTTGAGAGCCTGCCGTTTGTTACAGAACCATATTCTAATGACTTCACGTTCGTAGCCGAGCTGATGCGCCAGTCCAGTGATTTCGGTGCCTGAAAAATGAGAACAATAGCATCAGGCTTTTTTATATAAGGTAACAACTACTAAATTAAATTTTTATTTGTTACAATGTGACATCATATGACGAATAAGAATGTCTTATTCAGTGTAAGGAAAATTTGGTTCATTGAAATGTGTGAAAAAATTCTTATTAAAAATTCGTGGTATTAGTTCTGATGCATTCATATGACTAATAATTTAATAGGCACACATGTCAACCCCAAAGAAGGCAAGCTAGGAAGGTCCTTCAATCTGTTAGTGACGGCAAACCACCACCATCAGAACTACCTAGTAATGATGGGAATTAGTCATCTAACCATGCAGCTTATGCAGATTATCTGGGAGACCTATAATGATTAGCCGTAAGTACACCCCCTTAGCCAAGTTACGATCGCTTCGTTTGCGTCGAACGCCTCGAGTAGGCTACGCTTCCGATTCCTTTGTTTTGACGTCATCTCAACGCTTAGTCACGTGGTCAGAACAAAAGAATCTTAACTTGGCTAGGGGAGCAGATAATGTTGAAGTTATTTTTTACCCTATTTTGTTCTCCGTCCTTGTTTTCATTACTTGAACCGTGTCGGCCGAAAAATGCTATTGGGTTTTTCTACCTATCAAGAATTAGGTACTCTGTAGCAGGTCGGAGTTTGTGCCTAAAGTACGTAGAGATGTTGTTCCTGCGTCTGATCTCTCTCTTTGGTCGTGTCTAATTGCCGTTCCATCAGACTATAGGAGTAAAGGAATAGAGTATGCTCCTGTGTTTACGTATATAATATTGTGCACTATACTATTTCCTGCGTACTTGGCTAATTTCTGCGGAGATTGGCCGTCTAATCGTAGATCGAAATTTGGTTGAGCAGATTTTATTATTAAGCGTGGATGCATATTGCTGAAATGGGACTTTACAAAGCCAAAGTTGGTACCGTAAAGTCTACATATGGAACTGATAAATGTTCGGATTTTGTTTTCTTTTTTTCAGATGATAGGAGCGCGCTAGGATTTTCTGGTGTATCATGGGTATGTTTACGTACATGGACAAACACACGGATCCAGAGGTGTTATATATATATAGGCTATACAATACAAACATTTGTTCGAACTCGTGACCCCAATCATATCGGCCACCGCTGAAAGCTGCGTATTTTTTGTAGATATGCTTTCTTTACAAGGTTATATGGCAATTCCTCGCTCATTGGCCTATGTTGGTAAAGTTCGCCTCTTTTCATGAAACCGAAGTGTTCTGTTATACGTAATTATGTATTTAATTCTTCATCATTATCAACCTTCAGTTCTTATTTCAGTTTATTTGGGCTTGGTGTAAGCAGTCTTGTTGCATAGATCTCAATTATTTTCCCTATCAGAATTGACCCTCGTGTTATCCAGCGTCTATAGTTTTTCTGACACATTCAAAATTTTTCTCATGATATTTTTACTCGATATTTGTACTCGGTGGCAAGTCAATAACTTCTCCCGCATTACATTACATTGCGGGAGAAGTTATTGACATGCCACCCAAAAATAAAAATACAATTCTTAGCTGCATGCAGTCGCCTATAATTCATCACTATTTTGATTTTACCTACTTATTTACATGAAAATTTAACTTTTTAATAACATCTATTGATAGTGCTAAACTGTTTCTTGTCCACCTTTGCATTACTAAAAGCTAAAGGAGCAAAATTCATAGCCACAGGACATCAAGGTTTACCGATATTAAAACCCAATTAAATCTCACTAAAATAGGACTAAATAATTGTCAAACTCACCAGAAGGATGGGTGTTCCTTTCAAAATGCGCGTTGAGCAGTTCCAGAGCTTGCGGTGTGAATGAAGTTCGTCGTTTTCTCTTCTTGCTTGGCTCCATGCCTATAAAATCTGTCAGATGGTTCTGCCCTGAAGCGTACCTGTAATGACCACATTTTTGGACTTTATTATCAGACGTCTAAGACAGGATTTTAAGTGAGCTGCTGTAAGAACTTTGAATTCGACCGGTCCTTTGTGTAGTGTCTCTGTATCCTTAAGTGCTATGGAAAGGTGATAAAGCAAGCGTTAGTTGTGTTATTTGGTGATTCAAATCAATTTCCTAAGATTTTGTTGCTAAAACGATAAAATCTGTTTTCACAACACAATCTCAAGATTTTCAAGGCGTGTTATAAGCTGATTCTTTTTCGTACTTTAAAGAAAATACGCTTCTCGAACTTTTAGTGCGTGTATGCGTCCTATACATTCGGTGAACGTATTTTTCTTAGTAGATGCTTTAGGGTAGTAATGGGTAGTTAATTCTATTGAATAACTTTATCCTAAAATAGCCATTCAAATACGGTTAGACTACTTAATAGGGTTGTATTTTAGATTTTAATGATTATAATTCCGTAAATAGATACGTGTTGGCCGCCAGTCATAACAACATACAACTTGATACAGACCTGCGAAACGCAAAAAAACTTAAGAAAATTTGAATTTCGCGGGCTACCCTGGCGCGTTCACCTTAAGGGCCGTGCTTCACTGGGACGCCAAAAAAATTATAGATTGGCTGAGTGGCCAACAGTGGTCAGGTGTGGTACGTACGTCACGTGTCTAAACCAACACCGAAAATGCAAAGTGCAAGTAATGAAACCAACAAAATGAGCCGAATCCCGCGCAAGATTCGCGACAGTTTGTTGAAACCATCAGAGGCCCTATCATGCCTTCTTAATGTGATCCATTTGACGACCTAAACTGAACTGTTAAAGGGATAAAGCTACACTCTAGATGAGTGTATAACTTCATCCCTCGTACGCCTGACATTTTAACGTATCATGTTAAGGCCCCAGTTCTATAGAGATCTACATTTAGGAACGTGTATAGCGTCAAGTTTCTGACCAACTAGAACTAATTGACTCATCGGTAGTTTAAAAGTGTTTGTTGAAAGAAATACTTCGAGTCGGATACTTGCAGATCATGAGCACAAAAATGAAGTCTTTAAAGACAAAATAAATAGGGCACAGATACAAAATTTTGGCTTTCCGCAACGATAAAACAAATACCGATCACGATTACATAAATGAAAATAATACGGATTATGTCAACTTATTCATGTTCATATTAAATTTAATATTAAACGGCTGTTAGTAATAATAAGCCTTGCTCTGGTTTCATAATGCCAATGCCATTGGAATTATCTTACATAAATGAATTTTCTTATTTTATCTTTTATTTTCCAGGTTTCTACTGTAATATAAATAATTAGGCTTCTGTTAGGTTGTCTATCAGCAGTATTATTTTCATTGGCTTAATCCTTTATCCTAAATATGCTATTCAAGACTTTATACGCAGCTTAGCTTCTTGTTTAACTATATAGTTCATTCTAATGTATTGTGTCTCTCTAATCGGAAAGTAACGTAAACTTTCCATTAGACTTTCTTAAACTATTCTGTTCCTTCACTGTTCTGTTACCTTTTTAACTTCTGCCCTCTTTACAAAAATAGACGAAGGCTGTCTATCTAGTTCATTCGACAGCTCAGTAGACTTCCGACTTTAATTTGTAGCTGCTCCATTTACAACAACTTAGTAGATAGACACAATAATAGACGTACCTAGTTCTTAATAATAAATTAACGAGATCTCCGAAGTTATACAGGAATTAATTCAAGTACTATAACCAACAGAGGCGGTCGTTAAAAATTACCACCAAGAGGGACCGATTGCAAATTCAATGCACCCATTTGCAATGTTAAACCGTAGCGTTGCATTCAGATAATGCATTTTAATGATGCAAAATGTCGATCGATGGATCCTGCTGACATCTTACGGCGTCATTACGTCTTCGTTGAAGATTTAAGTGACACCTGGTTTAGTTTAGTTTTAAATGTTATGGAAAAAAGGAGTTCATTGATTGGTTAAGTGTTCGAGTTAAACGACGAATGCTTTGATTATGATGTTGTTTCAAGACTTTTTGTTTATGTAAAGTAGCATGTAGTGTCACTATTTTTAACGCCTGTATCTCATCGTTTCGTTTTGTACTTAAAACTTTATAGAGGCTGTAAGTTAATCAAAAATGTTTGTTAGTAAAATAATTGTTCAGCTCACTATATTTTTAGATCTTCTTCAATCGTTCGATGCTTAGAAGCTGTGAGATTAGTTTAATAATTCAGGTGTTTTGAACAGTTTAGATCAGTATAGGCTAAGTTTGAAGTTGTACTTCAATCCTAAGTTTAGATAACCTAAATGTAGACATATTATATATATTCTGTAGTGTAACTATTTTTCTAGACGTTTTTATTTTATTGACGCAACAAGACCAGAGGAAATGATTTTCAGAAGTGATTCATAGTTTTCTATGACAGTTACCATAATATTATCAACAATACTAGTTTGGTGAGAATATTTAGGTGAGTTACATTAATGTTAATGATTTAAAAGAGTGCTTTAGAAAGTCGACACGAAATTAAAAACAATGTGTTAGTTGTGATCCAAGTGAGATACGCCTTAATCGAAAACCATAATAACGATGATGATTCCTAATGACAACTAAAACAAAAAAAAAAGAAAACCGAAATGCAGAAAATAACAAAACACGCTCAAACTAAGCAACCGCACCATATACACTAAACATGCATGATATAGCCAGTGTGTGTTAAATCCGTCTTTGATGAGCACGATGAATTAGGAACAACTGATTTCATGAAAGGGTAAGAAGAAATTAGTTATTCCTAATTTCGGGTAACGGTGAGTGTTAGATGTTAATCGTACAGCGGATCCAAATAAACATAAAGCCTAGCCCGTAAAAGCATTAGTTAGTCCAGATTTGAGAAATGTCTTTCACAACGTTGCTAAGCATTATAGGCCAAATGTTTCACGAACACGGTGTAGCACATAACCACGAACATAACTCACTCAAACAAATATTTACCTCTCTTCAGCTTCCTTCATCCAACGTTCGAGCACCGGTTTGATTTTCTGCGCACTTTTTGGTGTTATATCCAATTTCTCAAATCTGTATCGAACATAAATGTAATGTTAGACTTTGCTATGCGAGCACCGGTCAAATGAAAATCTAACGCGAAGCACCTTTAGAACGCGATGTAACTCTTTACCCGATCCAAATTAACAGAGGCATAAACACAGGACATTGACATTGCGTTAACGATTTTAGAGAGAGAAAAAAACAATAGGCAATTTAGTCTGCCGAGGTAATCAGTTTGATTAATACCGAACATGGTAACAATAAAACAACGGATTCAGTTAGAAACGAAAGGTAACGTATGCCAATGCCCTGGCTTTGAATTGCGCAAAATGAATATTAATAAAAATAAGAGTAATGAAAATAATACATCATGCTATATTAGATGGAAAGTTAGATATTACTCATCGAGATGTTACAAATAATAAAAGTGATAAAGTTCTCACAGCGATTACTCATAGTGTCGAATCGACATGGTTTGGTAGCCGGCACATTAGTGTAGCGCGTTTGTCTTAACATCAAAATGTAAGTCGGCCGTATGATGTATGGCGCCTTCGCTGTAATTACCCGAATGCAAATACCGTACACGTGTGAAAAGGAAAAGAAAGAACGTCAAAACCGGTAATTACAAATAATTATATACGGCATACATTCAAAAGGTATGCACGGATCGCCGATCAAGATAAGATTACATTAAACAGCGTTGAAACATTTTGATTTAAAGACATTCTGCGTGTGGACTCGGCCGATATAAGTGAGCCAAAGCGTGTACTTAATGTATGTTAAGTATCTACGAATTTATCTCCATTATCTTAGCTCCATTTTGAAACATTTCTACAAAGTAAATGCAAACTGCATGCAGTTGGATGCAGGATTGATGAAGATAAATTTGGAGATATTGTGTGTAGGGATAAAAAACAAAACACATACATGTTTTGTTGTTGTGAAGACAGCTGAGCTGCTAGCATCTGCGAAGCCAGGGCACTGGGAACGGTAACAAATATTATGTTAGATTATGTCGTAGCCAGTGGCGGTGACGGTACTCCGGCGAAGTGAGCGGGCGCAACATCACTACATCTCAACAAATCTAGAAAGATTAGGAACAAAGTCGCACGCTACGATGTCACTAAACAAACGTTACATGATCTTATGCTAGATAATGAAGTAAATAATACGACACGCTTTGTTGATCAATATCATTTGAAAAGGAAATTCAATTTTCATAACAAACTTATTCGGGTTTAGTCGTCCACGTCGGACGTTCTGTGTGTTGGTTATTTAACTTTAATGTTATGCTGGTCGAGATGCCCTGACGCATTGTGCTTCATATGAAATTGTAATGCACTCGGACTGGGGTTAATGGTTAATTCAATATTTTGTTATTGACATCGTTCCAAGTGGCAATGACCATGCGCTTGATTGTTTTCAAAACAGATCAATAAGGCAGACGTTTCGAACCATTTTAAAATGTTGTCGTTTCAACATAGTTCTTTATCGTGAATCTCGATGTTAACACTTTTAATTGAGAGCAAAAAAGTATTGTTCTTACAATTCTTGAAATGTTTTTATAGGATTCTTTGGTTAAATTAGATTTGGGTAGCTAAACGTCTTGAGTTTGTGAAAATGATTAAAAATAATTTTGTTGACTTTTGTTCATTGTGAACTTTAACAAAAAGCTTCAGTGAGATGGAACGAGGGATACTAAATGGAATTCTTTTCTCAAAAACAATAATATGTTTTAATTAAAATGCAAATTAATTAAGTCCAGTATAATAAAAGGGGTAACTACCATGTAGCGACGTCACGACACCAAATTGGAGGGAGACGAAAGAAAAATTAATGGGAAATGAAATCACGACAGAACAAAGACAGGGGAATTCTACTCTTTTTAATTACACGAAAAAAGTAATTACGGCAAGATAATTAATTAACTGGAACAGAAGTAACGATTAATGATTTTATTATACGAAGGAGGTCGTCGGGGGGTGGCTTGGAATTGAAATTTCCTTCGGCTTGTGCCGGTCGCATTCCGTTTTGCATCGAAATTCGATTTGTTCACGGGCAACGTTGTTTCGAGTGATTTGATTCAATTAAACATTATGAGCGTAAAGCTGTGCTGAAGCGTGATTAATTTGTCGATTTACGTAGTATAAGGTAACGTAAGAAAAAAAATATGATTTCCAACTTCGAGCGGCCGTCAAACCTGTATAATAGTAGTTTTGGCAATTTTAAAATAAAATCTTACAATTTGTGATATGATGTAATTGCAAGATATAGGAAGAACAATTAAGAAAGTCTGAAATCTTACATTTCGGGTTTAGTTTGACGTGTGAATGAGTTCACTTCAGCGATTAATTGCTTTAAAAAATATTGATGGGTAAAAACAAAATAATGGAGTGAGAAATTCGGACTGGTGCTTCGTGTACTTTTTGTTTAAAATTCAAGAGTCGCACCTAAAATTTTTGCATGAATGAGTTATGTTGACCAGCAAATAATACATTTTTGCAAGTTCTAATAGCCTAACAGAGTTGAACGTAACTGTTAAAATACATGGCAGGCAAAACACGAATCAAATCGTAATAATAAAAAAAATAATTAGGAAACACGCGCCCGCGCCTAACTGAGTAAAAAATGGTGTAAGCCACGACACAGTGAGCGGAACGGAAGCCACCCGAATGGTAATTAATTAAAGGAATTGTAAGCAATGAAAGGAGTCATGCTGTTTTACAAATCACTTCAATTAACGATATTAAAAAGTTGGAATGATAACCGAGCGCCGACCTGCGTGACGACATTTATAAAAACGATTCTTGAACCTTTTTTTGTCAGCCCACGATGTTGCCAGCAAACGATCACATTATTTTGACAAGCGTGCGACTTTATCTCCTTCGGTTACAAATAAGATATCATCAGATCGTGTTTTATATTTTTTTCTTCTTCTTTCACAAAGTAGATACTGTATTAACAACAACAATTAAGTGGCAACATTAATTTTTAAGCTGTGGTCGTGTATTCTATATCAGTTTTTATGCCATGACGGTTTCATTTGACTTTTTATGGTCTTTTGAAATTAATATGGATTCATTTATGAAAAAAAAGGATAACAATATTTCTTTTGTGTATTGCTGGATCTTACACTCAAAGGTGATTTCAGTTCTGTGTTCGAATTTAAGGAAGACTGCAAAATGGAACATGCATACATTTTGCAAGATACCGTTACTGGCAGTTTATTAATTACACGTTGGAAATGTTACGGGACTTTTAACTGCTGCTTGTAGTGACAATCTATTTACGGTCTCTTGGGTGCACCACGTCGTGTCCAGCAAAAAAATACGTATAGTAAAGGCAAAACCTATGGATTCTATGACATATAAAACAAAAAATATAGAAATTATGCTAGTCCTTACCTGCAAATCGCGCTTTGACTGTAAGCGGGGCCTTCGGTAACAGATAGGGCTTGGCCGACCTGGGTCTGAGTGAGGCCTAGGCCAAGCCGCCGAAGTTTGAAAGCCTTAGCAAACTCCTTGATGTCTTCCAAGTTGATGCCGTCCACGACGTTGCTAGATGACTGGCTGATTGTTGGTTGATCTGTTGCGCAAAGAGATTTTGTGATGATTGAGGTCAAGTTACTTAAGCTTATAATATATGTATATGGAAAAAATAGTAACTATTATCTGAATTAGAGTATTTGTGACAAAAGTAAACTGAATTGAATATGTTAATTATAAATTTCTGATACCAACAATCGAAATGACGAAATCTTTCAGCTACACCTTAGTGAAAACATTTGATTTTTGTAGAATAACTTAAACCCTCCATTCCTTTAAGGTAGGCTTCGTATCGTTTCTTCCTTTTCCGAAGCGTTCCTTTGTCGAAAGCACGATCTATGTAATAAGTGTCTACTTCACATCCCCGCAAGGGAATCAGAGTCAATCGAGTGTAATCATTGACGTGAATTCTCGCAAGTTGGAATCGGGTGTCTAAGTTGTGTCCGTAGTGTACTTCCAACGTTACAGGTAGCGTTATCCATTGTCGCTACCGCATAATACACTTTAGAATTTACTCTAAGCAGAATACTACTTGCATGCCACCACTTCGATATCGAATAAAACTGAATTGCACACACATACGTACATATGTTTACAAATCTGTATAACACATTGTAATAATTTAAACCAGTCCGTACCAACTCTCAAGCAGTTACCCCGTTTAAACGTGAAGCAAAATTATAGCCAAGTTTAGTGGGCAATTTATGTAATTAGTAGATGGTGGCGGTTCCTAATTATGCGGGATGTCATTAGTGTGGAGACGTGGTACCTCCGCGGAGGTTGGCCCGCGAGTGCGCCCTCCCCCCCACCATGCTTAGCTAACCGATGACAAATTACTTTCGCTATCTACCCCCGTTAGTTTAAGGAGTAGTCTGCGTCAATTAAGACAGGGTAGGGTTGGTAAATTGGCAATCGTTTCACCATTTACCGGTGTTCGTAACTCAGACGATTTCTAATATCGTTTTGTTATGTACGAGAACATAGTGTTGTTCCGGCAATCTTATTACCTCACGTAATAAGCTTATGGGGTGATTTTTAGGGGAGCTAGTTAATGTAATATTATTCATATCCGATGTTATGATTGTTTTCCTTTGTGTACCTCTCTATGCCAAACAAAGTTATCGAGAATATCAGTAATGGCTGACAAATTATTGTAGTTAACTAAGTTTTAATTAAGAACGATTTGTAAGCACCCATATCTTAAAAACTGCCTGTCGCTTTGGCCTTCAAAGGGAGAAATGTTAAAATTAAGGTATTTTTTATATTTCCACAAAAGATTTGGCTAAAGCTTTTCGCCAGATTTCAGTGTTATGCAAAATTATTTGTTGTTAAACTATGCTCGAGTATTCCAGAAACAGTTATTGGAAACAGATGTCTTTTAGTTATTCATTTCTTGATATATCGTTGTATTTTGAGGGAACCTACGTACCTAAAGTCGTTGAGCAAATTAAAACAAACTTTTTTAGACGACATGTTTCTCTTTTCAGTTACTTTACCATTTGTGGATTGTCCAAATTATCATATTGATCTCGCCAATCGACATGCCCTATCAGCCATCATACACATCCTTTTTATAAAATGGAAAAGTAATAACGAAATGACGTCTGTTTTCGACGTCCAATTAGAGCACATCGCGTGATGAGCAAACCCATTAATTAGCTTACAAAGATAAGTCAATTGGGCAAAGAGTCATTCGTAACTATGGCGTCCTGAATTCGATAACAATACATCAAGATACCGCACGCTTAATTGTTTAATACATGTAATAAATTAATTAGAAGCAATTAAAGTTTGCGTGTCTCTACGTATGTCTGTATGACCTGAGTTACGTGTATGTATTTCTGCTTTTTCTTTTAACGAAATTTGTTATGGCGATTAAGTGTTTTACTTGATACTTTCTACAAAGTAATAGGCTGGGTCTCATGTAGGGTCGTTATCACTGTTGGGTTTATGGTTGACAGTGGCCTTTGCCTAAATGTAATATACTTTATTCTTCGTCACACGACACGGTAATTTACTGTTATTATCTTGCAGTAGTTGCTTACTTACGTTGACACGGAAGATTCAACGGAACTTCTGGTTTTATTATTTAATAATATAATTATTTTCGTTTACTCAATACTCATTTTAAAATAAGATGAATCACTCTTTCACAAGAAATACAGAGAGGATATTTGAGATGAAACTCTCATATTGATGCAATTCATTTTAATTGAAAGGTTCTTTAACAAAATATTGACGTGGAAACGTAGCGGGACGGTTGGGTGGTGTAGTACAAATGGGAAATATATCCAGTTGACAACAGTTGATATATATACCTATTTTAGTGACAAAAAAGCAGTATTATTCTTCTTATCCTTGTTCGTTCTTGTACTTAAAGTCAGGCTTCAATTTGTAATATACAAAGAGACTTTTCCAAAACTATAAGTTTTCTATATATCAAAACTGCAGTACTTTCTTGTTGCATTTTCAATACTTTACTGCCTAAGTATATGCAAGGCTTTTCTAAAATTATGCCCAATTCAGCAGCCACTGAGTATATCTTAATGAACTGGTGTTGTCTTTGTTTGAAGACTTCGATTGACGTCCCGGACATGCTGTATTTAGTAAACCGGGAACGATACACGAGAGGTGGCTAAGTGAGATTGACATCAACAGAAACATATTGATGTTGCAATGCCGAGTTTAAACAGTTTTATTTTTAGAAGTGAGAAATCGCCCAGTGACATCTACCGCCCTAAGGTGGATCGAGTGGGCGTGTTATTTTTTTACTGACTAAAACTACACTTGTGTCCTTGAGTTGTCAGAAACAGAAATGTTTATTTCAAATAGACCTATTACAGACACTTTTGAATTTTCAAAAATATATTGATCAGTCAAAAAAAAAAATGTCTTACGTTTTAGAACCATTTGACCACAGGTTTCCTTTTCAGAAATTCCCAGTGGCCCTAGCATTCATCGGCTTTACTGGTCTTTTACGGTTATGCTCAAATCTCGTTTGAGGCGCACGAGGACGTGACTTTTTCTACTCCGGCTCGGTCTTTACTGGAAGGGCGGACGTCGAGCCACCCATTGCTCGTCGTTCGTAAGCGAGCACCTACAGTAGACGGGGATCGCTCTGCGACTCCCGACGCCCGGAGCGTCTCCTGTGGCGGCGGCTTGGTAAGGTTTTTAACAATTCTTATTGTGAATTTTATAATTGTTTTTCTTCAATATACCTCGTTATATTGTCGTCATATTGACAAGCAGAAAGCTTTTCTTTGTGTTAATTGCTTCGAACAAAAAAATATTGTCGATTAAGCATTAAATAGCAACATTTCTCTCCTACATTCAGATTTATATCGTGCACCATTTAAATTAATTCTGCCTTAATTTAAAGCTAGATTCGACAAAGATTAAGACCGAAACACCACCTAATTTTGTCCAAACTTATTCACGTCTTGATTTATTCAACAGCTATTCATTTCATTGCTTACCAAATTTCGCTTATCGAAGTACCTTGGGGTAATCGTTTCCTACTGAAAATGATCCTTTAATATGAGATTTGCGTTTGCTTAGACTGTTAATGTGGAACTCTCATGCCAGCTATATGCAAATTGAAAAGAACACTAAAAATTAGGGTAGTTATTTGAGTCCATAATACAATTTCTACTATTTTATACAAGTAAGTATGGCCGTTGGTCAAACGAATGCTGATATTTTAGGGGTATGAAGAGTATGAAGTCCCACAAACTTCCATCGAAATGGGAGGATCCTCCGATCAGACAGATGTTATGTCTGGTCCGGGCAACAGCCCGACAGTTGATTTCAGATTGTTGTATATGTTCTAATCGCGCGAAGAATTATAATACCGTGATGTAGAATTTTGTATTTTAGTTCCTATGTAACGTAATAGAGGTCGCTGCAATATCATTTATGTTAAAGAAGTACTTAGGTAAAGTGTTGAAGAATGGGTCCCTAGGCGATGTTAAATCTTTCAATGAAAATGTACCTATTATTTTTCTATAAAGGAAAATACGAAAGCCCAGTCAAACAGTACTTGAAATTTAATTTAAAGACATTAAATGAACTACAAGTGCTTAAATTTAGCGATCACAGACCCCAATATGGCACCACAAAATGATGAAATCGTCATAGCTAATAACAATCGAATCGGAACTCTATTCTAAACATTTCACATTTAACGCTACATTATTTTAATTAAAGATTTCGAGTGATTAGTTGTATCACGTATTGATACATACAGCCATATATTCATAAAGTTTCCAATAACCACTCTTCATGTCAATGAAATAAGAAATAGAATCGTATGAATACCATATCGGGACACGCAAATTACAAATTTGTGAGTTCATGTAATGGGTGAAATTACGGGCGCCGAATCGTCTCGATTCATGTTACGATTACGATGTAGAATCGAATACGTTATCAATTACAATTAACGCGTATTATTAAAGTAACGGTTGTAAGCACTTTTGAACAAGTTTCTTGAAGAATTTAAGCGTTGTTCGGTAAAAGTTTAAGCTTTTCTTCAATATTATCGAGGGCTTTTCATTTGCTTGTCCTATTATTAAAAACCCATTTCGTGAATGATCCGATATTAAGTGTAGCCTGATAATTAAGTCAATAGATGTTGAGAAATCGAAGAGTTTTATTTTTCAGTTTAGCCCTATTCTACTGTAATGGGAAGTTGGTACTATACATATTCTTATACAATACCAAGCAAAATAAGTTCATTTAAATTAAAAAGGTACCATTATAATTTTTAAGGTTCTGTATTAATATAATAAATGTATTATTTATTATATATTTTTATTGTAATTGGATTGACATGAACAAGGCCTGGGCGTTACCTTTTATAAGTAAATGTATAAAACAATATGAATTACGATACTAAATGAATGTCGAGCGTTCTATCATTGATCGATAATGAGTAACGAATGGTTTTAGAAATATCTGCTCAATGTGTAATGTAGTTTTTTTTTACATGGGTAATCATCTAATAACATCTCTCTCCCTTGGGTGAAGCGGGAGGGCGTGTCAGAATTTACTGACTAAACCCACTCCCGTTCCCTCTTTGCCTTCGTTCCAGAGCCCCGGGGTTCATTTTCGCACAACCCATGGCCCCAGTAGGCTTCGATCCTGCTTGGCCCCTACGGTTAGCTGACATCACTTTATGGCGCACGTGGAACACTAGGCGTCATCGAGGACTTGAACTCGGTCCGGACGATTATCGGACTGTCGGACGGCGACCTACGCAATCGCTCGCCGTCCGCAAGCCCGCGCCTACGGTGGCTGGATATCGGGATCGGAATCCCGGCGGCTGTGGCGTGGGGGTCGTTCCCTCGCGCGTGCGGCCGCCTCCTTTGCTAGCATTGCTGCTTCGCAGAAGGAGGCAACCGCCTTCTACTCCTCCTCGCTCCGGACCATGGCCTGTACCCAGGCCTGGCGCGAGAGATCGCTGCCGCCGAACACTTCCCCGAGGAGACGATGGTGCTCTGCCCAGACTGTATGCTCCATCGTATCCTCCGGACGTTTCTTCCGCATGATTTCGGTGCAGGAACCTTCCAAACTTACCATGTCTGGTGAGGACCTCAGTCATGCGGAAGGTAAGGACACCGTGTTGTCTTTCCAGCCACTCCTCAAAGAGGGGACTTACCGCCATAACTGTGGCGTACCCAGCGATAGATTGTGACAGTCGCTGTCGTCGAGATTCCGAGCATAAGATCCCGCTGAAACTTTTTCCGCCATCCCGCGACTTGGCGCAGCGGAGTTTCGCCCCGGCCGGCGTTGCATCTCTACGCGCAAATCGTGCATGCGTGCAAGGATTAATGTAGCTGACAATTGGTTGGTTGAATAAAAGAGGAATTATTGGAAATGGTTGGTACACCAAAAGCTTAATTTTGTCTTTAAAAAGAAATGAATTTTGGTTCGTTGAAAATTCGTTTTGTAATGTCCATCATTAAAATTAATTCGAAAGTTTCTCATCACCATTGAAAATTAATTACATTTACTTAAGGACGCTATCACATACGTTCTTCTTACATTTGAAGTTCTAACAATCAATGTTTCACATAATAAATGGCATTCTTTAGTGGTAATTCACGTTTAATTCATAAAGAATTTTATTTCATTTTTTTTAAAACTAGCGTTTATTTTGGTACAAATTTTATCTAACGTGTTATTTCTTTGCGTTTTGTATAGTTTTGTGGTGTAAATACGGTTTATTTTTCTAGATATTACATACATATATCAAAATTCTGAGTCGGCTATGAACTATATTTATAACTTATTCTTTACCATTCACTAACTCAAAATTGTTGAAATCTTTAATTTTCTCCTTATAAGAATACCAAAGTTGGCTATTTAAAGCAAACATCACGGCGAAAATGCCATAAGGCTCTTAAAATAAAGGTTATTAAAACACGATTATTTATGCTAGTTTCAACATATTCGGTCCCCAGTGTCCTTTCATGCAGATCACGTAATGACGCCACGTTTCTAGCTGAATCAACAGGTAATGCCCCCGGCTGGCGAGAATATAGAAAAATAAAATCTGATGCGATCATTTTGTTTTTTTTTTTTCTGGCCTGTAAGTATCAATCCATCAGTTCTATGCTGGTGACCTTAGCTGAAGTGAATTAGTAGTCTATCAAAATAGGAGAGTAGGAGAATTAACTTGGTACCTATGTAAGACGTGAATATCGAAATATCGAATCAGGTACGAACATTTTGAGGTATCTTTCTGCCCTTGTCCCGTGTTATGTATATGTCGGCGCAATACATTTTTTTCTTCCATTCTGTTCTATCAAAACTCAAATCTATCACTGACTTCCTTTTCTTTCATACTACTCTTCACACTTCATCCATATTTTCTTTGGTCTCCCTCTGGGAGAGGCTCTTTTGGAGGGTATACTCTTTTAGTCACAAGCGTTTTATATCTCTCCTCTTGACATGATCATACTAAGACAAACGATTCCCTTTCAACTTTTCAGTTACTGGCGCACACTATGAAACTTCCTCTAACATTCTCATTTCTCACTTCTGTCACTCGCCTCTTCTTCTTTCTCAATTCTCATCACACCATATATCCATATCGAAGGTTCGCCGAGTTATTGAAAAACCAGATTAAATAAAACTTGACTGTTTTGGTCCACCATAAACCAAAAAACAAAGACCTTTGGCAAAAAGATGACATTTAGAAAGACCGGTGATCAAAAAAGTGTTCGTAAAAAATATAAGTGGCATACAATCAGGAAATCAAAGGAATTTCCGGAAAAGAAATCTGCATCAAATAGTTTTTTTGCTGTCTTTTTTGTGGGAAATCTTCAAATGACGTTTGTTACTCTGGGTGGTGCGAGAGGGAGGTGTCAGACTTTTGCTGACTAAAACCTACCTATGTTCAGTTGGCTTTAGCGGCATAGTCACTATTTCGGACAATCGTACAGTTTCTTGGCTGCCTAACGAAAACAAAATTTAGAATCGCTGTAATAAAATGTCCTTTTCTCACATTTTCCACTAATGCCAATTAATTTTAAGTTCACTTATTTATCGAGTCTATCCGAGTCGGTCCAACTCTTTGTTTTCGCTACGTTATCGATTGCGTTCAATTTTATCGACGACGTTAATTATTTGTAATGGATTTTAATTAGTTAATTAATTAATTTAGTTCGGTACGCCGGCTGGCACGGTCGTTAGTCGGTTTCTTTGAAGCCGACATGAACTTCCTTTATTTTGGTCGAGGCTCTTTGTATTGTACATTTTAGTGTCATTAGTACTACGTAGTATATTTACGGGGAATTATGTTTAATTATGAATTAATAACCCGTTGTACTTTTAGGAATGGATCCTTTATTATTTTGAGTGCGGCTTGCCTTTCGATGCTTGATTTACTTGTAAGCTTGGGGCAGGAAGTGTAGTTTTTGTAGGTATTTTTTCCTGATAAGTGGGTTATCAGGGATACTTTTCTACGTATACCATTTACAATAGCTTTCCACAAAACGATCGCGTCATTGTTCCCAGTTACTCACACCTTCAGTTCCAATCTTTCGAGATGAAAGCTCAAACTCTAGTAGAAATACAAATTATGTCATCTTCATATATTCTATTAATTTGTCATTTGATTGAAAATGTTTTGATTACTTGTTGAATAGTCAGATTTTAACATGCCAGCTGTAGCTTGTCGGTTTTGTTAAATAGGCCCCACACCAGCGTGTTCCCTTGATTTCTTTTACAATCCACAAACGTAAGATAACCCTCTACAAATATAACATGTAACTAAAATAATGCACCCCCTTATACAACCCAATTATAAAATTAAGTTACAACCATAATAATGCAAGCACTACAATTTATTTAAATGCTCTTAAGTAGTACCAACCCGCACTGGGCCCACGTGGTGGATTACGGCCCATTCCCTCTCCTAGAGAGGAGGCCTGAGTCCCAACAGTAGGAACAATATAAGGCCAACTATGCTATGCTATGCTCTTAAGTAGGCAGTGTTTTTAAAGAAATTAGTTATCCTAATTGTAAGCAAATAATATGGGAATCGACAAACTATACTGGTAGCGCAGTGATATCGTTATTCCTCGCTCATACAAACATTCTAGTGATGTAATCAAGATTTATCAAGAATTTGTTTTGTTGAAAAAAAATTAGGATAAAAAAAAACCCTAATTAAAAAATACCTGAAATCATTTCAGTACGCAATTCTGTTTAGTTTATGAAGAAGAAACAGTTCATATATTATTATCTATACAAAACATTAATAGCCTAATGCTATTAGTGTATAAATTACAGCATGATTGAAAGTAGTCGATGACGTCATTCCCTCCCCGCGGTCATCATATTCAGTCGATGCATCCCCGGTCGGAAACTAACGATGTTCATTGGTTTATAGGAAAGTTTTCATGTCAGATTGTTGTGCTACCATGTGGAATTGTCATGGGGTTTGTTTATTGAATTGATTTTGTTAGGGGCACATTTATATTTGCTACTGGTATTTTAGATAGTTGGTGTAATTTATTTTATTAAATTATCAACCGTGATTTAGCTACACACATACTGATTATAATATACCTAATTATAAACAATTAAACTTAATAGATCGATATATATAAACCAACTGAAAATAATATTTTTTAAAAACGGATAGAAAAAGAACCTACTGGGTATCAAAAAAATTACCCACATCGATGTCAATGGGAAAAGTGAACGCTAGCAGCATTGCCACGTTAAATAGTAATGCTAAAATGTCACTAGCGGTGTAAAAAAGTTACCAGGAAATCCAAACGAAATAGATTTTATTCGACTATGGAAAAGCAATGTATATTTTCATTAAAATGTGATAAAATCATACAATTTTTATAAAGGGACGCAGCAAAAAACATACGATTTCTATTGAATGCTTTTAACTTTATAGCAGTCGAAAATCTTTTTTGTTTTTACTGACAATACATACTTGTACGTTTTGTATCAGTGTCGTATGATGGAACAAAGTACTTCATAAAAGCTAGCTAAAAATATCTCAAAGCGTCATTTAACATCAAAAGAATATTCAATACCTACATTAAATATTCTGATAATTACTGCTCTAGTCTTTAATCAAAATTAATCATAAAACAACAGAAGGCTTCCCACAAGGTGTACGGGTTGCGGGGACCGTTTGGCGTGAGAATCATAGGCTCGGGAAATTCGTTGATATTTTTAATAATGGTGAGGATAATGATGATGAATCTAAAACTAAATATTTTCAGTAATCGATTTTAATTCTTCCTAAACCAACGTTTAACTAATAACAGAATGCGTGTTATTCTTATAAACAAATAGATTTATATATACTGT
This sequence comes from Mythimna vitellina, assembly GCA_949316375.1. NCBI lineage: Eukaryota > Metazoa > Arthropoda > Insecta > Lepidoptera > Noctuidae > Mythimna > Mythimna vitellina. The sequence goes on along the minus strand of OX438695.1, from coordinate 18,471,963 downwards.
TTGGCGTAGAACACAGCAGAGAGGAACTGAGTAATTTAGTAATTGTATCCACTAACTACGAATTAAATAGTAATCAATAGAACTGGGGCCCGGGCACGAACCTTCACGTGCTTTTAGTGAGAATGGGACGGGGACGATACGATTTGGAATCGATTAATCTAAAGTTAAATTATAAAGAGGTATAGTTGATTGTTACTTTTTCGGGGTTCTATTGTATTGCCATTTATATCACATACATAGAAGGAATGTAACAATTAGCCTGCAGCAGTATTCCCGTCTGATTATAATTTAGGCGTCTTCAAGGCTAGAGGGAATAGGCTCTTAATAAATAGGTACTGTGCTTCACCATCAACAGTTGCATCACTGCTTGCATTGGTGGCATTGCAGTCAAGCACTAGTGTATATCAATTGAAAAAAAAATAAAAAATATACAGTGCTCGAGGCTACCTTCTTTTATAAAAAAAAGAGGATTCGTTTGGGATTGGGGCGAAGCCGCAGGTTAAAGCTTCTCGTAATAATATTATAAAGTCGAAAACTTGTTAGTGTGTGTATGCACGTACGTTTGTTACTTCTTGACACTCGAACGGCGGAACAGATTTGCATGAAATTTGGCACATGGAGAGACCATATGCAGGAACAATAGCACATAGGATAATTTTCTACTTTCACGCGGGCGAATACGTTGGCAGCAGCTGGTAATACATAGACAAAAATATACTTTCCAGCCTGTCTTATCTTTTCGGGACTTAGAATGGACTATTTTTGGACAACTAAACCTTGATATCTATCAAGTTTAATCAACTTTAAGGATCTTGCAATAGTCACACATTTAGACTGCTCGGAAAGCCACATCACCATGCAACTTTAGTAAAGTATATAGATCTCGGTTCGATTTCTCTGTCTTCATAATTGCATAATCAGCCTTTTGATGTTCCCACTGCTGGGACTCAGGCCTCCTCTCTAGGAAAGGGAATGGGCCGTAATCAACCACGTGGGGGCCCACGTGGACTGGGCAGTCCAGGTTGGTGAATGTCAAGTCTTCGATTTTTTGATTCTAGGACATGCCAGTTTCCTCACGATGTTTTCATTTACCGTTTTGAGAGCAGTGGTGATGAAATACATTACACAAAGTAATGCGCCTGGCTGGGTTTGAACCCGCGACCAACAACTCATAATTCTGGGCCGTTACCACTCGACCACTGCTCTGTCTTCATAATAATCTAAGAAAACATACCTTCAATCTGACATACTAAAAGCGATAGATGGATTTGCGAAGCTATTGTTTTAAATGGGTACTTACGCTTAAAGTTTGGGGCCTAATTTCGCGTGTTTAGGTTTATGTTGGCCTCTGTAAATGTATTGTCATACCTTGAGACTTACGCAATAATGCGGTAAGATTGACTTAGATACTATTTACTGCTGTTTCTGACTCAAAGAGATATCGTTTGTTTGTGGGCGCTTTAAAAGACAATGACAACGTCATTATCATCATCATTTTAGCCGAAAGACGTCCACTGTTGGATATAGCCCTCCCCTAAGTGTCGCCACAGTAAAGGTTCTGTGTATTGCATCCATGGGGATGGGGACTGATAACCTGGTTAGGGTTGTGGGAATCACAACCCTAACCAGGTGATCAGTCCCTCTCGTGGGAGAGCATCCAACGCTGCGTCTTCTGGTACGTTGTCGTTACTCCTGCCCCCCTAGCCAAGTTACAACCGTTTCTTTTCGATTCTCTTTTCGGTGATCGCCTCGAATCGGCCACACCTCATATTCCTTTGTTCTGACCACGTAACTAAGCGTTGAGATGACGTCAGAACAAAGGAATCGGAGGCCTGGAGATGTTGATGTTGAGGTACCGTGCTTGTCCGATGCTATAAACGCTTGGAAAATGGCTTGTTCCAACACGGATTTGCCCGACAACTTGTCCTCGCAGAGACGGTGGGATGTGCCGCTCTGCAGTATTATACGGAACAACATAATGAATACATCGTCAAGTACTGCTGAGCGTGCGCTTCTGCTGGCTGTAGGGGAATGGGAGTCGGGTTTTTGGCTTGAGGCACTCCCGTCATCCACCAAGGCACTATGATGGATGACGCCTCGTTTCGGCTCGCAATCTGTTAACGCTTAGGCGCACCTTGTGTTGCTCCACATCGGTGCCACTGTGGTGAAGCTGTCGATAGCCTCGGACACCAGGGCTTGTCCTGCTGAAGGAGCGCAGGCCGCATAGCACGGCACGCTAGCATCAACGACATTATTCGTCGAGCTCTCGTCACCGCTGGCGTACCTGCCGTATTAGAACCTAGTGGCTTGGTACGTGACGATGGGAAGAGACCAGATGGTATGACATTGGTGCCGTGGAAGGTGGGTAGGTCTCTGGTGTGGGATGCAACCTATGTCGACATCCTTGCGCCATCCTATGTTCTTAGTTCGGCGGGCTGTGCCGGCGCTGCCGCTGCGGCTGCTGAGACCCTCAAACAGCGCAAATACTGTAACCTTATTGGTAATTACAGTTAGCCGTTTGGGGTCGAAACGCTTGGGTCATGGGGTCCGAGTGCGTGTCTCCTTTTCAAGGAATTTCACGCCGTCTGATCGACACTTTGCGTGACCAGGGTGCTGGCTCGTTCTTCGCCCAAAGAATTAGCATTGTCATTCAACGTGGCAACGCTGCCAGCCTTCTGGGCACATTTCCGGAAGACAGCGATGTGGAGGAGTACTTTGACGCCTGAGTGTAATAGGTGTTTTTGTATTATATGTACATAGTTAGGTTTAGTATAATAGTATTTATAGTTTTTATGTACATAGTTTTTTTTTTTTTTTTATTGGGTGGGAAAATCATCCTAATGACATCCCCGCTCTTGGGCGAAGCGGGAGATAGTGTCAGACTCTTACTGACTAAAAACCCACTCCTGTTCCTTCGTTGCCTTCGTCCCAGGGCCCCGGGTTCCGCTTTCACACTACCCGTGGCCCCAGTAGGCTTCGACCCTGCTGGGCCCCTACGATTTGCTGACATCTCCTTGAGGCGCGCGTGGAACAAAACGCGCCGTCGACGACTTGGGCTCGGTCCGGACGGTTACCGGACGGTCAGACGGCGAGCCACCCATTGCTCGCCGTCTGCAAGCCCGCGCCTACGGTGGCCGGAAATCGGGATCGGAATCCCGGCGGCGGTTGGAGCGTAAGGACCGTTGCCTCACGCGATCGGCCGCCTCCTTAGCTAGCATTACTGCTTCGCAGAAAGAGGCGACCGCCTGCCACTCCTCCTCGCTCCGGAGCATGGCCTGAACCAAGGCCCGGCGCGAGAGATCACCGCCGCCGATTGCCCTCACGAGGTCACGGCGTTGCTCTGCCCAAGCGGGGCACACCTCCACCGTGTGCTCCACCGTGTCCTCCGTTTATGTACATAGTTAGGTTTTAGTATAAATAGTTTAGTTAATATTTAAGTTTTTATGTAAGAGAGTGATTTTAAAATGGAATTGTATATTGTGATTTATTACAGTTAAGATTGATGCTGAATTTATTATGATCAAATTATATACGAACTGTTATACTTAAATGAATTCACTACCATACTACTATCCATGAAACTTCGGAATTGATGAGGCTTTTAATTAAATAAATTATTTAGTTCTTACTTATACTAATAATGTCCATGTTAAAAACCTAAAAGAAAAAAGTTACAGGTACTGACAACAGCAGAGGCTGGAACGTGTTTCATTATACTATATAATATTAGTTATTTCTATTTGTATGTATGTTAAATAATTATCTTGTTGGCTTGTAATGTGTACAATCCATATGTTTTGTAAGGAGGAAACTTGATGATAGTGCATTTAAAAAAAATTGTAAAATTGTTTGAAATAAAGTAATGTTTATTTTAAAAAAAAATCTCTTTCATTTATCTATCTCAGTGTTCAGTACTGTACGTACCTTACAATAATCAAATTTATCTAAGTAGGTAATGTTAAAATTTTATATTGAAACCAGTATTTATTAAAATTGAATTTATCTCGAAAAATAAACGTTGTGCACACCTGCTTCTATTAACCTCTTTTGTCTAATTCAGAAGTGAATGGAGTATGGATAGAACTATTCTGTCAAGCACTACTCGTCATTTATATATTAGCCAGTCACACACCAAGCCTAAAAAATTTGGCAGATATTCTCACAATAAAAAAAAACACTTGTTTGCATGAATCGTCACGGTAAACTTTATATCAACAATTAAAAAAAAAAAATGCCAGATGAAGATTGTTTTGCTTTCGACGTAATACGCAATTATCCTCTTTTTTTTAAAAAAAATGTAGTCTTTCCGGCCAGGTGTTTGGTTTCACCTCTTTTTTAATTTTTGATTTGGATAAGTCTTTTAAGCTACGTCTTCGTATGGAGTAGTTACTTTGAGTGCCTTTATGCCTTATGTTTTTGCAGTATGCCATCATCATCATCATCACTTTCGACGAAGAACGTCCACTGTTGTATATAGGGCTCCCCCAAATTTTGTCACAATAACCGGTCCTGTGTGTCTCGCATTCATCGAATTCCCGCGAACCTCACCAGGTCATCGGTCCACCTTGTAGGAGGCCTTCCAACGTTGCGTCTTCCGGCACGTGGTCGCCATACCAGAACTTTTCATCTCCATCGCATCGTTGCAGTATGTGGTTGGTAGCAAATTTATTGAGGCGGCCTTCTCGGCAAGCGTTGCGGAGGTAGTAAATTTGTTTGTCCATTTGTGTAGACACTTGAGATGCAAAACTCTATCAATTACATCACAATGTCAAGCTAGGAATCAATTTGCGAATAATTAAAACAGCCACTGAACTTCCAATTTCACCTCGGACTTATCTTTTTCACAGATGTACCTCTTTCAGTTATAGTGAAGTACCAACAAACAATTAGTAGTAAGCGATGGATCGCCTCGTTCAGAAATAGCAAGGAATCGATCGACTCATTATGAAACAATTAAGAGAGTAGGTCGCGAATGTTAGCTGTAATGTTTTTTTTTTATAGAACGTAATTTGTTTTATTAATATTATGTAGTGTTGAGGCCAATTGCATATTCAGTATCTTATATTCATTTAATGTTTGGTATCTTATATTAGGATCATAATGGTTCCTTCAGGTGTCTTAAAAAGGGTCTTTGGAAGTAGATAGCACTTTTTTGTGTACCTACCGAAAATTAATGTCTAACTAATGATAATAATTTGTTTTCTTCATAATAATATTATACAAATTTGAGCAATAATTTGAAGGTGAATTAAAACAAATGCATAAGAAATAAAAATGTGCAACTGCGCCTGAGCTAGGCCGAGCCTGTATTTCAGGACGCAGTTCACTTCCCAGAAAAGAAGATATCAATATAACAGCATTTGCGTGTAACGTCTATATAATTAACCCGTAACAAAATATTAATTTGCAATTAAAATTGTGTGTTGTGTGCATGTGCTTTGTGTGTTTGTGGAGTAATTTTATGTACTATTTTAAAGGTAGAACTGCACTCCGTACACGAGTGCCACGTACGCTGTTCTGGGCGCGTCGGCTTCCAAACATTTTATATGGAAACTCGACTTGTGGAGCTACACTAGATCCACGCCACGCGATGTCGTTCTACGTACAAATCAGGCGTGGTCCATGTGTGTGTCGGTATAGTGTAGTTCTAGCTTTATAATGCAATGTTAAGGGGAGGGATGTGACGCATGTTACTAGAAGAGTTATAAATATATATGTGGATGGATTGAGAATGGATAAAGTGAGAAATGAGTATATTAGAGAAAGTTTGAAAGTGGTGCCAGTGACTAAAAAGTTGAAGGGGAATCATTTGTCTTGGTATGGTCATGTAAAGAGGAGAGATGAAACTTATGTTATTAAAAGAGTTATGAGTATACATGTGGATAGGTGGAGAGGAAGAGGGAGGCCAAAGAAAAGATGGATGGATTGTTTAAGGAGTGCTAAGAAAAAAAGGGAATAAGTGATAGCATAAGTGATGACAGGATAGAATAGAAGAAGAAAACGTTTGAGCTGATCCTAAGTATTATGGGATACGGGCAGGAAGATGATGATTTTTATAATGCAAAAAATAATCTTTCACATATACACATAACTTTTTTCAAAAGTTCCGTAAGCTTGCTACTAGTAACATAAAACAAAGATTGTTAGGTGAAAAAGCTTCATTTAAACCACCTATATCAAACTTTAAACATTTTAGTTAGCAGTTAAAGTTCCCTACGGACGGGACAGTGACGGCCTAAAACGAATGTCCGCTGTGGAATTAGCTTTATTCTGCCGAGTAAAACACTGCCCATCTGTTGCATTGATATCTAATTCTAAATAGATTGATTTTATTTGTTGAGTTTTAGAGTTGTTACACTTTTTGTAGATTTGGTTTTACTTTTTTACTAAGGACGCTTTTAACGAGTACGTCTTTTTACACCGTTCTCACGTAAACTTATGTATCATTTCCGCATTAACGATGTAATTTGGAATTTAAGTCGTCTCTGAACCAATTGCGGGCTCAGGTTGGCCGATGTAGACACAATCTGGCCAATCTAGCGTTTTCACCCTAACCATGGCCCCAGTAGGCTTCGACCCTGCTGGGCCCCTACAATTTACTGACATCTCCCTGAGGCGCGCGTAGAACAATACGCGCCGTCGACGACTTGGGCTCGGTCTGGATGGTTACCGGACGGTCGGACGGCGGGCTACTCATTGCCCGCGCCTACGGTGGCCGGAAATCGGGATCGGAATCCCGGCGGCATGCGCAACCACCTGCACCTTCCAACTTAAATGAGGTCAACGAGAGGGTTATCCGTATTGGTTGGAGATTTGAGTTCAGTCAACACGACAGAAGAAGAACGATGAAATTTTGTTACTGTTTACTGATTTGGGGCCTTGTTCCTTCTTTGCCTTCGTTCCAGGGCCCCGGGGTTTTCTTTCGCATCACCCAAGGCCCCAATAGGCCTAAAACCCTTTCGGTCGGAAACTATTTTCGAACGCAATTAGAAGTAAGTAGTTCAAATAGGTAGTAGAAATAAATAGGTTTTGAACCATTTTAACACTAACACTGTGCCAGTTTTTACCCAATTTTAACCATAAATGGTTAATTAAAAATTAAAAACTACCTATGTGCTTTAAGACAAACGATAGCCATTATAGAACTGTTATGCTATCTTAATGATGTCTAAGTATATACTATCTCTAAAAACTCTCGATTCACAGACTAACTTCGCAAGTCAAAACATTAGCCTAAAAGAGGTCACGAATTCAGCTAAGTAAAGCTAAATGCCGACCAAAATAACTTGAGTCTCGCTTAGATCTATCTTCGATTAGGTCAAATATAGGATGCCTGGCTCCCGAGACTTGTAAAAATCGCGCTGTTTCGTTCTAAAAGTGAATGAAATGGGCCAATAAAAATAACTTCGTCTTAAATAAATTGGTATCGTCTGTTGGACGGATAGCTGAATTAGTCTCAATTAGGTTGTGTGTATGCTGTGTAAGTTAGTGAATGCTATTGGATTAAAAATATCTACTGTTTTGTACGAGTTTAAATATCATTTGTAGTCACGGAAATGATTTTGTTTTTAGGGTCTTTATTGTAAGTAGGTTTGGAAGTATGCAGAACAGAGTGTAAAGGCCCGCAAACCTTCGTTGAAAAGGTTGGATCCTCCGACCAGACTAGTGTAATGTCTGGTGGGCAACTGCCCGATAGATGATTTCGGGCTTTTCTATATGTTTTAATAGCGCGAAGAACTTTAATTGCGCAAGATTAGTTCTTATGTGACGCCATAGATGTCGCTACATAGGTTTCTCCATATAAACTTTGGAACCCCGTTTCATCATCATAAGGGGTGAATTTTGGAAAATCTTCTCTTAGTGAACGTCACGTCAAAAAAGGGAACCTTGTGCAAAATTTCACGCTTTACGTTTCGACTGTGCGTTTACCGGTCAGTCAGTTTCTCCTTTTATATATAGAGAGAGATGAGTAGGGAGAGACCAAAGAAACCAGGAATGAAATGTGTAAAAACTTTGATAAGTCTTAAAAGAAAAAACAAAATTGTAATAACACAACTTAAAAAAAAAAAAACAAAAGGAAGACTGAACTAATAACAAATAAAGATTTATATATTATATACGAAATCATGGTGCACAGACCACAAAGAAGGTAATGTAAATGGAGTTATTTCATAAAAGCTATGTGGAAATCATGCTTTATTCTGTGCTGGAACAGTTATGGGTAACCAAGAGCAATGAACTTTATGTCATAGTGGGTCGTGACGATGTCCCAGTGAGTCGAGATAATGCTGCAGCTTCCAATGGCCTGGAGCTGTATGACGTAGTGGCTTAACTGCTAGCGTCAACAAGGAAAGATTCTTCAAGGCTCTCCATGTGACCGGCTAAAGGTGCAGTGACGAAAGTGACTGGGTATACTGACCAAAAATGCACGTCTACTATAAGCTGGTGGTCAGATATCCGTAGAAGCCATGAGTGTTTACTGAAAACGGCACAGACTACTACTATTCACTCTTGACTTAAAGACCTCTAGGTTGTAGCTATCAGGAAACACAGACTTCGTGATAGATGCCCCTACAATATGTTTACAAGTGAATTGCTTTTTTATCGGCAATCAGCATGTAATTTGTATCGATACCAATTAATTAATTAACCATCTGGTACTCAAACAGGCCACCCAGTCTCTTGGTATCAGGTGGTTTTTATATTATTTAAATATAAAAGTCCCAAAGATATTCCTTTTGGACTAAGTACTAAGTAGGCCCGACAAACTGCCACTTGTAATGCACTTAATTCCAATACATTATTACTTAACATATCTTTAAGAGATACCATGCTGTACGAATAAAATATGCCAGCGATATTATCTGGCACAACTAAAAGGCTTTAAGTTGAGATACTTATAGTTTTATAACACAGAAACTCAATACTTTTTCTCGAAAACTTAACTTAATTTACATCAAAACGAAGGAACACTATTTAGAATATGTTTAAACGTTCCCTTGAACATATAATTAGATTTGTCCGAGTTAAAAATCAAATTGAACAAACCTTTTTTTGAAACTCAACCAAATTAACTTTACAATGTCGTGATAAGATCGCGGAGTGCCGGCTCGCTACGTCGAATGGGCGAAGGCTACTTTGAGCTAATCAACTTAACTCGACTGTCACCGAACGCACTCGGGAACTCGGAACTTCTAAATAGAACACGGACAGTCTATAACAACTCTTTACAGTATTAGGTAAAATAACTCCTAGGACACTGTTAGACTTCGCCTAGCTAATGGATCGCTCCTCTATGCTTAGAACGTACAACTTTTATGGATAAGTAGAATTGAGTTAGTAGTTGTGTCGAAAATAGCGTTTAAGTTACTCTTGGTTCTGCTTTTGCTGTGTTGAAATAGCGAATGAGAGTTTGTCAAAATGTTTTAGGGAAGTTGCAATGGTACGTTGGTTGTATAATGGATCGGGTGCTGTCTATTTAGTTGTCGTTTACACTTGGTTCATCGCAAGGTTTTCAGATATCATAATAATGTTCGTATTATTTTTGGAAGGGTTTGAAAATTACGTTTATTAATATACAGATATAGATAGTAATTACAATGTCAAAATAAATGATTACTGACTAATTTTATCCGCCTAATAAACTGGAAGCTCTATCATAGACTTTGTTTAAGTCTTGAGAGGGGCAAATTAATCTTAAATTAATTAACACTTACTTGGCGAATCAGCAAGCAGATCGCTGTCATCCTGTGATGGTGATTTCACAGATCCGGGCGACATCTTCACAGGTGCGTGTGGCGACGGAATCGGCCCGGATCCGGCACTCCCGGCGCTGCTGGCTGGTCCAGCGTTGGCGTTGTGTGACGTAGTGATTGTTATCTCACCGTTTGATGCCGCCAGCCTGCGTAACATTAGTATCATCAAGTCATGTTTGAAGTATTTGGTGCTTGAAATTTTTGAGTTTGACATGGATTTTTTGTATGTCAAGAATGTAATTACAGTTGGTGCATTTTAGTAGTTGTAGTTATAAGTTTCATAGATCGATTAAAATTGTGTGAGCTCATGTATTAAATGTGTCAAAGCGATTATCGTATTATTTTTAATTAATTTATAAATAAATTTATGACCCAATTCCATGTAATAATTGACGTACATATAATTAAATTTTTGTGTTGACAGCATGACAATTTATTGCAATTGCTTAATAATTGCAATTTTATTTTTATTCTGATTGTATTATTTTTCTATTATGACTATTTGACTACTATTGATTATGTCTATAAGTACCAACTATAGATTTTATCCAAATTAAACATTATTATTAATACTAAAACTAAATCAGGAGCAGCTTGTTTATAATAATAAATATACAAATAAGAGAAATTGCAATTCATTGTCAAAATATGTGCGCTGTACACTGAATATTTCATATTGTTTTCGCATAAATCACATCGAACCAGACACAATGATGGCACACACCGTGAAGCGATCATTGTAGTTTTAAATTTAAACATTCGACGTATTAAGACCGTACCTTAACGTAAGTTATAAGGTAATCGTAGACAAATGTCGGATAAAGTCAATTAGATGTTGGTATTTTTATCTCAGGTACATTTAAATTTAAAAGAAATCTTGTCGTGTTCAAACTGTGAAGAGATATCTCTGTTGTAGTTTGTTCTTGCTTGTACTTCGACATAAATGTTTCGTTTGGTTGAAATTTTGTTGTTCCTATTAAACTTTTTTTTAGTATCTTTGTCGTAATGCAGTTTTGTAAAGATTGGTCCAACATCATTAATGATGTCGATAGATCAATCACACGCACGTTTGGTATGGGTAGCAGAATTGTATGAAAAAGTTATTGTGGCTCTCTCAAAGCGCAACTGAAGGCACAAGGTGGGCCATTCCAGTTAGAGCGTGAGATGTTATTAAATGATTTTCCACCCGGTCTTGGAACGCAAGACAAAGAAGAATCATTGGAGTGGGTATTAAATCGCAAAAGGCAACGGAACATAGGCAGGTTTTAGTCAGTAAAAGTCTGACATGCCCTCTCACTCCACCCAGACCGGCAAAAGTCATTAGATGATTACGCACCTCAAAAAAATAAAATAGTATTGTATAGGTGGACTCTATATTTTTGATATAGGTGGACTCTCATCGCCACTCACATGCAGCTAAAACTTTCCTAACGACATTTTCTTCATTCTTCCGTATAATATGTATACTATATTAGATATGATAAGGTTGTTCTAATCTTACCAAAATTCAATGTTAATAAACAAAAATATATTAAGAAATTTACTACATTTTTGTATATGGTTGACTATATACATCAATAATAGTTTTAAAATTTCTAGGCTTGTAGAAATCAGTTCCTCTGACCTATATAAATTAATTTCAATCGTAGTTACGAACAAACTGTTAGGAAACCATTGTAAATACATTACTCATTTTTATTGTAAAGCGTCAATTCACACGATTATTATATCTATGTAAGTACTAGTACTTAAATTAGTATCGTTACTAATTTAGAAAAATAAGTCAGTTTGAATCACAGTACAGCTTAAATTATTGCATTTTTGTTTTAGTTTTAATTATAATTTTAAAATAGTTACAATTTAGAATTGATTACATTCACACAATTAGCTACATTTTTCTAATTGACCTACTTTTTGACAATTCAAAAGTGCCTGTATCTAATTGGTATATTTGTTATAAATGCTTTGATTTTATTAAATCAATGGCAATCTATATCACTAATATCCACCTAAAAATAGTGAAATTAACTACATGAAAATGTCAATAGGCCATTTTTTTTTGCGATTATTACCGATTGAGGTACGGAACCTTTAAAGATATCGACTTGTGATCACGTTGTTGTCCGTTTGTCAAGATCCTCGGAGCTACGCGTGGCGGTATTAAGCTGAAATTAATACTACTACCTACTCAGCGGCACAACCCGGTACATCTGATGGTTCGATTACGGAACGAGCTTGGAAGAATGAAGCTCCTCTAAAACTTCACTAAATGCTACAATTACATTAAAAGTACCAGTATACCAAATGAACTCATCCGTAACTTAAGGGGGAAGATAGGGTCTATCACTAAATAGTGACAAGGCTGTTGTTCATTGTGTCACAAACAATGGAGGCCAATTTTTCTCAATCAACGCCAAGATAAGACATCTGGTAACGCTTTGCGTTTGTCGTTTTTAGGGTTCCGTACCTCCAAAGGTAAAAACGGAACCTGTATAGGATCACTTTGTTGTCCGTCTGTCTGTCTGTCAAGACCCTTTATCTCGGGAACGGGATTTTTCCACGACATGGTAAGGCCCATAGTCTGAGTAATGTTGGATTGTTTCCTGTAATTTGATGTCACATCCAACAAACGAGCAGTTCTCCCTAACTGTTGGATGTGAATATCACATCCAACAGTTAGGGAGAACTCCTCGAAAAGAAATTTTTATTCGCGTTAGACCACTATTGGTAAACTAGGATGTGGTCGACGATGAAGTACGCTTGCCTAGAAGTAACCTTGAATAGGTTTTCTTTTGACTTAAAGTTCCCTGAAATCAATCTGATTTAAAAATTATCAAATAACTTGTCCCGCTCTGAGTGGAGCGAAGGGAAGTGTCAGAGTTCTACTGACTAAAATCCGCCCGCATCTTTTCAGCTGCCCTTTGCGTTTCAAGGTGACTTTTTGAAACAATCCTGCGACCCTGGTAGGCATCGGCTCTAATGGGCCCATTTTATATATAAGTTACAATATAATTGAATAGCCCATAGGTACGTTACCACCTAATGTGTCTGAAAGTACACAAAATCAGGGCGGAAACACGTGCATGTTACTTTATGGATACAATTAAATCTTGCAGTGAGAGTCCCTTTAGAAAATTTACTTATAAGTCACATGTTAAGTGTGGTATTGTTTCTCTCTGACCTCATAACGAGTAGCCACTTATTTAGTATTTACAAACAAATATTAAAGGGGAAACATTAACAACGGATTTCCCTTATTTTGTTTATCTAAAAAAAGTTTTTAAACTGTTTTGTAAAGGGTAAAATTTCGCATAAGGGAAACCTGTTTGAATTGTGTGGAACAATCCCTTATTTTTCTTTTTAATTACCTTTTAGAAAAGGAAGCCAGAAGAAATTGTGTGCCTTGTAAAAAAAACCTTTATTTAAGACTGTTTAAGTTCATAAAAGCACAAAAACACAAAATAGTTAAAACAATGATTGCGTAATTGTTATTATATTAATGTATTAATGTAACAGAAAAGAAAAAAATATGTTAAAAATAAAATCAAAAATCAATGGGACAAAAGAAAAAGTTTATTAATTAAATATTAAAATGAAACTACCTACCTAAAGTAAAACCCTAAGTAGGTATGGTAAGTTGAGATATTTTACAAAAATACTATGGCTAAACAACAAACCGCCCCATTATTTTCCTTAGATCTGGGTGCTGTTATATAGCTACAACTTGGGGATTTTTAAGTCAAGAGTGAATAGGTTACATCGCTTACCATTAGGTGAGATGGTGGTCAAACGCGAGCTTATCATAGATTAAAAAAAAAAATTGAAAAGAATACCTAAAAATCTAGCGTAAGAAAAAATGTACCTATTCTACATTTTAGATCAGAGATCACAAATATATGGCTTTTCTCGGTCATTGTTCTTTCTATTAGTGAAAATCAAAATTCGTTGCGTGGTGTGGGAGGGGTAAGCGCATGAAGAGACAGACATGAAAAGCGACATAGAATATCTTTATATTTTGAAAAGATAAAATTAATTTTATGTAATTTTCTCTATCTGTATCTACTATAAGGTAGTAAAGCTGTGAAAACGCAGTGTTTGCATTTTTTTTTTAGGTGGGAAAATCATGTAATGACAAATCTCGCTCTTGGGCGGAGCGGGATGCAGTGTCAGACTTTTACTGACTAAAAACCCAGTCCTGGTCCTTCGTTGCCTTCGTCTCAGGGCCCCGGATTTAGTTTTCACACTACCCATGGTACTTATAGCATACTGTTTATCTAGAAATAATATAATTATATTTTTATAATGTACGATTTTTTATAAAATAAAAATTACCGCAAAGGCTAGTTCGAGGTGGCTCGAAAAAAGCAAAAAAGGGCTCGAAAAAAATACCTGGGAAAAGTTAGGGGAGACCTTTGCCCAACAGTGGGAAAGTATAGGCTAAATAAAAAAAAGATAACCATGTGAAACTGTGTTGTTCTCATAAATTACCTACGCATCAGTTATGTTAGCACTTCTCTAACAAGATATAACACACAAATTTTCCTTTTATATAATGCATCAACAAAACCTCGTTAAAACAGGCCCCCATCAACTAATCTAGCATTTAAAAATAAACCAAGTTTCCCTTCTATTTTTTTTCTGTAAAACTGCCGTGTATCATGTAACAATGGTGTTTGAGTGTCTCACCCGAGTGCGGTACAGATGAGGTGCGCGCTTCATTAACTGCGCCTGCATTAGCGGTAATTGCTGGCTAATTAGGGCCTCATCCGTTGCAACTAACACACACTCGTGCACATTTATTATTGTGAACGTGCAGCCGACGCGATGCTACACTGACTCGCTTTAATTCATCTGTCGCCAAGCCATTGAGCTTAGCAATAAGTGGCGATAAATTATTAGCTAAGGAATACTTTTATGCCTCTCAATCTATAGTCATAAAAGTTTACCTACAAAGTAATAATGGAAAACCAATTACAAAATAAGAAGACAAAAAGGAGTTTAAAAGTCCCGTACAACGTTCTATTTTGGCGACGTTTAATCATATGTTATTTCGTTGCGTTAATTTATTTGTCTTTTCTTAGTAATCAATTAATATGTAAATTAAACTAGCACCCTTTATGTTGCGGTAAATAAATACTGCACGTATATGTCGTGGAACGATAATAACGCAGACTTTCATAGGAACATGAGCTCATTCGTGCACATAGAACGTATATGAATGAGTATAACCCACGCATACACACATTTCATTAATTGTTCCTTCAAATTTATCAGAGGTAGCCGACATCGAAACTACGCCTTTGCGAGATAATTATTTAAAAAAATAATAATCGTCCGGTTGCAAATTTAATTACAAATTTATTTTCTTGTCATTCGTATTGTGACCTTTATCGTGCGTGTTAAGGGTCGGTCTTAATAAATGGTGCAAATGATTCTGTTTTAATAGGTTATTATTGGGAGCGTTATTATGCTGGTATTGTACTTTAGTACTCTTTAACTATGTCGGTTAACGCGCTATAAAGAAAGGAAAAATGTGGACGTATATGACACCATACTAATGTAAAAAGGTGGGGGAGCTACTTCTGGCAGAAGCCATTAGATATCAACCTTTTAGCAGACTAAATTTAAGATAGAACCTTCAATCAGCAAAAGGATAGAACATATTTTCAGTTTTGTAAATTACGCAAATTGTATATAATTCTCTATTGTCACCTTCTCATAGTGGCTACTTCTTACAAAATCTTCTTAAAAAATTGACACAAGAGTCAACTATTGTGTCAATTTTTGAAAACAATCGACTCCACAGTATCTTCATTACTATCTCTTGTTTGCTTAAATTAACATAATTATTATAAAATAATACATACAAAAATTACTAAACATTTAAAAAAATCATTTTTGTGTCTTCTTCCTGCTCACCAATGAAATCAACCCGTTATTTATTTAAAAATGGAATTGTCTTAAAACGAATATGGCCAGTAATATAACAGCCGCCTTAAGGTACGATTTTAAAAATGCGAAATGTTTTATTAAGGTCAATAATTGCTTTTTAATAAACTTAAATCATCTTTAAGGAAAAAATGGAACACTCTTGTCAGTACGTATTGTCAGGCATAATTATATTGCGTAGTTGGCGAGATTCGATCATGTTTATGGCGATAATTATTGTTTAAATATATGCGGTTACAAGGAATTATGATGGTGACGTCATTATTTGAGTTTTAACTCGTTTGCGTTGGAGTTGCAACCTTTTTCGGGCTTATAATAAATAATACTTCTTCTTAATTGTTGTAATAATGGTATTTTTAAGGATTTTTTTATGATAAAGCACTGAATATTTCCTTTATGAAAACATCATCAGCTATTATCATTTTTCCGCCAGATCAACGCCCTTATAGCTAGTAGATCAAGTATTGACAATCTTTGCTGAAACTCGAGCGCGTTCTAAACTGTCAGTCTTGCTTGACGACAACGACATTTCGTTAGTGGACGTCAAAAAGCAAGGGGCTAAAACGACAGATCAGGAGCGCCGAAACCAGCCGAAACCGAAATAATGTCAGAATGTTACGGACAATTTTTCAGGCCTATTGGCGAGAATTTTGACAGAATGACTTGTTATTGTTTCTTTATACCCGCTTGCGCAAACCAGGGTTATTATTTACTCAGAATTAGTTGCTAACTCGAACCCGTTCTATATGAAAAGTAGGGATGTCTACAGTTCCGTAATTGTAACTGAAACTATCGGATATTCGAAATAAAAAAAAAAATCGTAACCATAACAAAAACCCATATAAAAGTTTCGGATAAGGGTGACTTAAAAGCATATTTTGCCATTTAAGTATTAATATATTTACATAAATCACTGATTGTAAAAACAAATGACAATAAATATACTTTAAACTAGAAATAAAAGTCAAAATATCTTGTTATTTGTTTAATACTTTTATAATTTTGATATCCGTAACCGAAAATATCCGTATCCGAAAGCGGCATAATATTTTTCTTTTATTTGTATCCATATCCAATAAAATATTATTCCTTTATCTGTATTCTTATCCAATAAAATATTATTCCTTTATCTGTATCCGTATACAATAAAATATTATTCCTTTATCTGTATCCGTATCCGATATAATATTATTCCTATAACCGATCCGACATTTCATTTCATCCATAACATCCCTGATGTAAAGTTGGTTATTTACCTGAGTCGGTACTAAATTTAAGAAAGATCTCCAGAAGTCCACTAGAAAAAAACTAAACCACTTTAACCGTTTTTAAATAAACCAAGTCTATAAATATTTTCTACTGTGAATTGGTAGTGAGAGAAAAACGTGGATAAAAAGTTTGCACTCAATTCTAAAAGTAAAAAGGGCACAAGAATTAATGGAGTCGAAGAATATTAAATATATATTTTTATTGACGGACCATATTATAACTGACTATAAATATTATACGTAACATTATAATAACTCAATTAATAGTAAGAGCGAAACTTTCACCTAACATTTAAGATGACTTTTTTTTTTCATTGTCACAAATAAATGCCAAATGTCAAAACAATACAACTTACTAAAAACAGATATTAAACGTTAGTTCAATGAACAAAATATACGACAAAGATTTTTATGTAATAGTTAAACGCGTGTGAGGAACAAATTGCTAACCGATTTCACAATATGTTATGTTCTTCATTCATTACGCCGTCCATATGATTGATCTGACGATGACGCGTAGCTCTGTTACATAAGAGTTTGTCAATGGAGGTATCAAGTGAATGATAGATGTTATTTTTTGCTTTGATTAGTAATTTATTATAGGTTGTCTTTTCTTGCAGACGAAAAAAAGAAACTTGTCTTGCGTTTTTATTGTGTCTTAGCTGTCTTTACGATATCCGAGGTCCTTACTAACAATAATGGATTTTATGATCTGACAAATAAATTATTATACCCTTTATACTTTTTATACAGATTTAGCTTACATTTTTTTAAACAAAATTATGTAAACAAACACACAGCTCATAATTATTGTAAGACAGTGTTAATTCTAGAAAAAATAGTGATTCTAGGAATCCAGAGATGTATTTTAAGAATGACTAAAACTATTCCAATTGATTTATTCATAGTTAGGTTTTACTGAATATAAAACAAAATCGCAAAAAATATTTAAAAATGTGGCGACTCTACATCTTCTGTTTGCAACGGCGCGAAGTACTTATATCACGTTAAGACGGGTAACCAGTTAATACTTAGCAGAAGTACCTACTTGCTATTAATTCATTTAGTTGTAAATATTATTAATTAAACAACAGTCTTCTACTTTACCAATAATAATCATTTTTTATCGTCTGATTCCACAACGACGTGAACTTTCTTTACAATGACATTAACCCTTCAAAGTACAGCACTATTATGTTTATAATTATTAATTAAGACGCAAATAATTATGAAATATTACTTGACATTTGGAGTCATGGGATTAATTTTGGTTATGGGATTTGGGTATTATAAATATATAATAGTAATTATCGGGTAGGTACTTGACTATTTGTATTGCAAACAAAAATTTGATAGGGTTAATTCTTTTAAGGTTTTTAAATTTAAATTATATGTATTATCTTACTCAAAATACTCTTCGGAATTTAGGTATATATATACTATTTATTGAATCCCAGATTCTAGAACTAGGAATAAGGATTATTTTTAAACAAACCCGCTTTTGTTTCAGTCGCACAAAATATAAAACAATGTAGGAGCACTTCCGTCCTTATATTCGAGTATATCATCACTGCCGTGCGGATTTTCAGCCAGTTTTCACGCCCACTTAAACAGTTTTCGCGGAACGTTTTGGCATATTCATTACACGCGCTCAAAGTTACTGACGGCCATTTAGCGTTGTTATAACTTGAAAAATTATCTCCAAGTCGTAAACCATACCAATCATAAGGATAAATGTGCTAATAATCTGAGTATCTACTTAATATGAATGTAAAATGGTACAACCTTGAGAACTAGATACATTATAAAACTCCATATTAAATCGACTATCTATACTTACAATGATTTACAATTTTAATGTAACTTTAATAGACGTCAAACGACAGACAATATTTATCTAGATTGTAGGCCAACAGAAATGAGGTATTAAACTTAATTATGGATGCGAGAATTAATGCTTCCAACCAGTAATTATGAGGTGGCATTAAGTTAATGTCTTTGACTACACACACAGTCACACATAACCTACTCACTACATACAAAGGAATAATAGACGTGATACGACAATAATAATAATATAATTATTGTAGTGTTGTCGGATCGCAGCGTTTTACGGGTTAACATAATGCGACATACTAAAATGATACTTTTATGAACGTACATTGTAATAATAGAATGCATTAATAGTAAGCAGTTGTGTTAAACGGGGTTCATTTTAACGTACTGTTGCGTAGAACGCTTCAAGTGACATTATTCCATTCCATCGTGTTCCATACCCAAAATAATTGAATGTGAAAGTACTTAATTACGAATACCTAAACCAGAGGTTCTTAAAGTTTTTATTGGAGACGAGAATGGACATCTTCGTGTGTTGTACCAGCTTCAAATATAGGCATCATCGATTCATTAGAAAAAAGTTACAGTAAAAGAAAGAAAAAAAAATATCTGCGCAAAATGACTCAAACTTAAAACTAACTTACAATTATAGGGAAATTATGCGTCACATGCGCGTAAAACGGCCGAAGGGGGTTTATCTTAAACAGAAAAAATCGCAATCACGGTCTACGGGTCTAAAAATTTGAACTGGTACCAATGAAGTTACACCCTTGGGGTCCAGGTGAATCACTTTGGGAATAACTGCCCTAAACTATTGGTTATGCTGTAACGCTGTTTCTTGGTCAATTAAGAATACATTACTTCTGGCATTTTAATAACTCAAACGGTTATAAACGCCATTTAAGTTTAAATGCTAATCGAAATAGGTATCGAGTAAAGATCCTTTTACTTGAAGTACCTAAGTCTGATACCTCAATAGGTTCCAGTAGATTTGTACCTACTCGTAGTTTAAAAATACGGATTGCAATTAAAAAAAAAAAAAACAAGAGGCTAACTGTCCTTGTACGGTCTACATGACAAATTTTATAGAACCCAATGATTTACAAAATTCAAAAAAAATATCTACTAATAATATCACAACAGCAACATATTACACAAAAAAAAAAAACGCTCAGCAAAAGTCCCGACAATTTACAAGTTACCACTATCAATAAAACTTTCAACGCAAGTTAGGTTTGTTTACGCAGTCACACTCGCAAGCCACATTGTAATGAACTGCAGTCAATCAACCTGCCTAGGCTTTTTCCAATGTTTAGATCGGCTTCCATTCTAACTGGATGCAGTATTTTACACGCAAAAACTGCCTATCTGATCTGACCTCCACAGCCCTAACTGTGCAACACGATCAACGTCAGAGTTTCTGACTTTTAGGCTGGTGTAACGACTGTCAAACTCTGCTAATAACAGCTGGGACCAACAGTTTAACAGTTGAACTGAGATGACTGTCAAAGATCTGCTCATGACCACCGGGACCAACAGTTTAACGTGCTTTGAAACGAGACGACTGTCAAAGATTTGCTAATGACAGCCGGGACCAACTGTTTAGCATGCTTCGAAACGAGACGACTGTCAAAGATTTGCTAATGACAGCCGGGACCAACAGTTTAACGTACTTTGAAACGAGACGACTGTCAAAGATTTGCTAATGACAGCCGGGAGCAACTGTTTAACATGCTTTGAAACGAGACGACTGTCAAAGATTTGCTAATAACAGCCGTGATCAACGGTTTTACGTGCTTTGAAACGATATGACTGTCTAAGATTTGCTCATGACGACCGGGACCAACAGTTTAACGTCCTTTGAAACGAGACGACTGTCAAAGATTTGCTAATAAAAGCCGGGATCAAAGGTTTTACGTGCTTTGAAATGAGATGACTGTCTAAGATCTGCTCATGACAACCGGGACCAAAAGTTTAACGTGCTTTGAAACGAGACGACTGTCAAAAATCTGCTAGTGATAGCCGGGACAAACAGCTTAACGTGCTTTCTGAGGTACAGAGGACTACGGATGGTCACAAACCTTAGGCCGAATTTGGCAAGCGTTGGTACTATTAAGCCACATTATGTAACAGATTGCTATAAAGAAAATATGCCTAATGTGTTGTCTTTTATATAGCTATAGAATATAATTATATATCTACTAGCGACCCACCACAGCTTCGCGCGGGAGTTACAAATCATTGAAATTCTCGGTTTTCCTTTACTATTTGTCATGTTTTAGTCTATCTATTACTGAAAACTGCACAAAAGCCCGTTTAGTAATTTTTGACAGACGCGATGGGCCTTTGTTTTTAACCGACTTCTAAAAAAGGAGGAGGTTCTCAATTCGGATGTTTGTATTTTTTTTATAATATGTAAAGTATAAAATATAGTTTTAATATAGAATTTAGTGTGTAAATAAAGTATTAACAGTACATCGCAGACTACTCCCTTTTTACTTTTAGTTATCACAATACCTCATAAGGTTTTCTGGTAGATATCGCTATCACTAAGATCACTATTGTATCCATAGATTTGTTTATGTAAAAGTTTAGTTACTATTTTAGTATACAATAAAGTTTATTCTATTCTAAAAATAGTTGCTGTACGGGACGATCTTCTACAACAGTGTAGTAAACTACAGTACGCTAATATATTCAGCGTGATATCCCCGTATAGATCTATTTATCACCATTACTTGCCGGATTAGACGCGTCACAGGCGCTACAGTAATTATAGGCGGAATACTTAATGCGCCACCTAATTATATATCGTATTAGCTGGATGTCTCCGCTTGCTTGAAGCTGACTTTCGTAATGTCTGCTGCAAAACGTTGTAAGTCTAGACTGTGGATTGGTGTACTGCAGTAAGTTAGCTTATTTTTAGTGTGGGATAATTGTGCCTCATTTATAGGCTTTAGTAAGCTGGTATATTTTTTACTAAATAGCACCTGATTTTTTAATATTATTACCTCTGGGATTTTTGTAAAGCATACGAGGGGCCCAAGCTAGCTCGCAGAGGCCTTTTAGACACATTTGTTTTAATATACACCACATAATAAAAAATTTACAAATATTAGAAAAAAATTGATGTTAATTATTTGGAATAATAAGCAAGAGTAAAATTGGCTATTTTATTGCACAGAGCGCTGGTTTATTCGAATTTTAATTATTAATTTTTACCCTTAATACAATACGATACAACGTAACCTTTAAGCGTTGTGTGTTTCATTACAGCCCTATATATATGTCAAATTATCACATACCCAAATATTTTAACTAAATAGTTTTTCAAATTACATTGCAACATTTGGTTGTTAAAGGATACAATGCAGAAACCGCAATAAAATCTAACACTAACCGACAAATACCCAAAGCGGTTGTTCCGTCGCGTGGCAATACAAAAGTAATTATATATTAACTTCGGTACGTACACTATCTGTGTGTGTGCGTGTACCCTTGTGTGCGACCGGGCCAGACCAGAATGCTCTACTTGTTTTTAATCAAGACATTTATTAACTGTTGATTTTCCCGTTTCTTTTGTAATAAATCTTATCGAATTACGCGACACTGGCCGCTATAAAGCTTTTTAGTATTGTATTCGGCTATATTTAGTTTTATACCTTCTAGATTATTATTTTTATTTTTGGTAATTAAAACTACACTTTTTTAATTATATTTTTTCAAAATAAACCCAAACAATAACCCATTGGTGGGTTAAGCTCGCTTGTTTACATCAGCTATCCTATTTTGTATGTTTTTTTTTTTAAGTTGTGTGTACAACATAAGAAGAATAAATAAATAATAATTACTTTTCCTTGAACCATCTGTAGGTTAACAATACAAACACCTTAAGACAAAATTTTACACCATCATAAGCGCTCACACAAACATGTAAATTCAAGTAGGTACTACTACCAAGTAGTACAGTCACAGCCATAAGTACAGTCAAAAGTAGACACTAATTCACAATTAAATCTAAGCGGGGTAATGTCGCGCTTGCGCATTCACCAACATTTTTTTATTATTTTTCCGCGCTACCAACACCAGAAAATTGTTTATAAAGTGCGTGAACATGGCATTATTTATGTAATTATATCAGTAACAACGAGTTACATTACATCCTGTATATAATTAACATTAAATACCTACCTCATTAAAGTAGATAATAGCCTGATGTTCCTACGTTTTCCTTATAATACCTCTGTGGGTACTTACCTAGCTAATTACAGAAACAGAGGTACCTAATGGTCTGAAATTATTTATTCAAATTATGTATTAAAATTTGACTAATTCTTACGGTAGAGCTGTTTTCTTATTTTATTCTTTTATTTTTGATTAAAATAAACGAATAGACGAAGTTTCTTGATTTTTTATTATGGATAAAAGAAAAGGGCAAATGTCGGTATAGGTCTTTTATTTATTAACCTATATTGTGTCCAAATATTGGGCAAAGGCTTCCTCTTTCTCCTTCCAAATGTTTCTGTCTCAGGCAATCTCTGCACGAGTTTACCACATATTTAAGTTATAATAATAATTATTTTTAATAGAACATACCAGCTCCCCTAGCCAAGTTACAATCGTTTCGTTTGCGTCGAACGCCTCGAGTAGGCCACGCCTCTGATTCCTTTGTTCTGGCCACGTGTCTGAGCGTGGAGATGATGTCAGAACTAAGGAACCGGAGGCGTGGCCTACTCAAGGCGTTCGATGCTAACGAAAGATCGTAACTTAGCTAGGGAGGCAGCAGCAGCAGCTAAAGCGTGTTTTTCATTTTTTTAATGTTGATTGAAATTTGCAATTGTAACAAATTATTTAATGAAACATAATTGCACCAGGAATTTTAAATCATTTCTCAGTATCAACGCAGTAACAAATATGTACAGTTGAGTTATCAGAATTAGAATCAAATGCATAATTACAATATTCAGATAAATACCAAAATAACTCACCTTAACTTGCTCTAGAATGTATCAAACCATTTGATAGGAGTTTGCATTCACTATTAACTGTTTAGTTAATTAAATTGTGACAGGGTATCGGGCAGTTAGCGTTATTTCAGTTATTGTATAAAATGTTCCTTTCTCTTAAATGATATTTTGATTTTAGAAACCTCTATGCTATTTAAGCATAGCAAAGAGGTTTCGGAGGCGCAATCCAGTTAAGATTTTAGGAATAGATTGAAAGCTCTAAACCTAACCTTGTACACATATATATACAAAAACACAAAATACACTCAGGCGTCGAAGAACTTCTCAACATCGCTGTCATCCGGAAATGTGCCCTGAAATCTGGCGGCATTGCTAGGTTAAATGGCAATGTTAATTCTTTGGGAAAAGAACTAATCATATTGGCTTATAAAGCATTTTTTATGAAGGTTGCTGCTGCTGTCTCTACATTTAGCAACAATACCTCCGTACTACATATCAATTTATAAGTAACTGTCTGTTGGTGTTACAGAAATTTCTTTGTTACTGACTTGCGATCGGAAACGTCACCGCAACCGAGTCACAGCCTACAATTGTGTCCATCAACGCCTCAACCGTTGGACAATTGCTTCCGATTATTAAATGCGACTGTTATAAAAATAATTTCTTGGATTCATTCAATAAAACTTTTAATACACTATTGTCTGTTATCAAATGTATTTCCCCAAGCATATCATCAATTATGCACTTGGTGCATAATTACGTGTAATAAAGGACATTACCCCTGCTTGATACCATCTGTTTTTACAACTTTTTGTGTTAAAAACGATAATATTCGCGTGATGGGTTCACGTGGGGCATTAGTCATCAAATTAATTAATACACACTAATTAAATGTGAATCGAGTTTAAATGACAGCAGAATTAAAATAATAATGTTCCAAGAAAGGTGTTTGTTTAATGTTGTTTAAAATAAGTAGTTACGATACTGTTCGTCGAATTTGTATGAATCGAATAGTCTGCATATTGTATTTTTTATGTGACATTATGCATGAGTAAGCTTAAATAAATACGGTAGTTAAGTTTTTACATTATATCTGACATTACTTTTGACTTTAATTTGACATTAGATTCATTTATAGACATATTTTTAATCATTGACCTAATGTTTTACATTATTTTATTTTTAAGTTAATTTCGTAAATTGTTTTTGCAGAAATATGCAATGTTTAAACACAATGTTTATTGTTATGAAAAAATGAAAAAAAAAAGTAATGTAAAAGTCCTAAGTGTTATATTAATTTATGAGAGCATAAGATTGATTTCCGAACTTGGGGTCGCAGTCCTGTAAATTTTGAGAATCTCTGTCCAAAGCTATTTAACGAATTAACTAAACTAAATACACTTCGAACATGATTATACAGCAAGTTATACATTCCTATTATACCTTATTATCGAAGTTAGAGCTAAAGATTGCAATAAGTATGCGACCTTAATAGACCGAGCAATCTAGGTTCGTATCTAGTTGATCCGCTAGCGAGATTATTAGCTGCTAATGCATGCCATTTGTAAGGGAATATTTCTTTTCGGATATCTTAATTGAGAGATTACATTTTTAAGACCATCATATATTTTTTTAATTGAATTAACTTGATTACATCAGTTTGATGAGCAGTTTCGATACTTTGTGAAAAGTAGTGCTATTTTTGTATAATAAAATTTGTGTATATGTTTGTTACTATTTTACGCTTTAACGGCTAAACGGATTTAGATGGATTTGGTGCATGGGTCGATCACATATTGAAATAGGACATATTATACATTCTATCCCAGGAGTATGTTCTCTTTTGTATTTTTTATTATTCCACAACTATCACAACGCCATCTAGTTCCAAGCTAAGCAGAGCTTGTGTTTTGAGTACTCCACAACTGATAAACATACTTACTTATATATTTCTAAATACATAAATATTATATATAATTTACACCCAGACACAGAACAAATGATCGTGCTCATCACACAAACCTTTGTCCTGAGTGGGAATCGAACCCACGACCTCCGGCACAGCAGTCAGGGCCACTAACCACTAGGCCAACAGGATAATTTTTTGATAAGATGCTAGTTTAATATAAAAATTTATAGTTTTATTTAAATTGAAGTCTATATTACACTTTTTATTTTTGGTTTCAATTCTCTAAATTTACAAAAAGGCTAAATATAAATGGTAAACAATTAAGTAGACTCCCTTTTCTTAGTCTTTTATTATTTATATTTAATTAGGAAAACACATAAGATTGGATATACCTATGTATGACTAAATTTAATTCCACTTATTTTTATCCTTATTACCATTATTAGTGTTTTCTTGAGTACCAGGTAAATAGATTTAATTACAGCTATATTTATGACTAATTACTAATTAATTGGTTTTATTTTTTAATGACACCTCACCTCTTTGTAATTTGTTCAGGAAAGTTCATATGTTATGTTGGACGAGGGGAAAACCTTCTGGGAGGAAACACTTATATCTATAAGTCTTGAATTATGGAGATTTATCTAAGATATCCCTTTAGATATAGAAATTCAGTTAAAATACACTAAATAATTTAATATATACATATATATACTAGCTGACCCGGCGAACTTCGCACCGCATAATAGTAAGGATAACGCCATCTACTGGCATTACCAGAACAAATTAATTTCATTTTATAAAGACATTTTAATTAGAGATGGCATTGTATTCGGATTTTTTTTTCGTGTTTTTTTTTCCATTTTTTCTCACCGTTTAAACCTTCCCTGGACTATCACGAATATTTCAAGACAAAAATTAGCCAAATCCATCCAGCCGTTCTTGAGTTTTATCGAGACTAAAGAACAGCTATTCATTTTTATATATATATATATAGATATACAATTATAAAGGAAATAAAATGTACAGCTAATAAAATGAACTGTCACAAGAAATGTCCCATCCCGTCCCGGGGCCAGTGTGGATTGGCCCCGCGCGTGGTAGTTTATGGCCCATTTCCTCTCCTAGAAAAGAGGCCGGAGACCCAGCCGTGTGAACATTATAAGGCTGATTATGATTATGAGGCCTAATACTATTTCCTAACTTGTAATTAAAAATATCCTCTTCTTTACTTATTTGAACTTACAAGAATATAAAGAAAATCTTAATATTTTTGAAAAAAACTGGCTACAAAAGTTATCATTTAGTTTTTAACTACTAGATTAAAATTTTGAAGAGCAGCCCCTAATGCATTCTGGTTATAACCTGGCGTACCCAACATTACAACAAATTATGTTGGTATTGGTATCCATCAAAATAATGAAAACTCATCACTAATTAGGGATGAAAAACTCCCCTAACCAACACAACAAAACGTTGATTAGTAATTCACTCACACGCACAAGATCCACGGCCGGCGTCACACGTAATTACATTCATTGTCACATAATTACTACAACACTTGTCGGTGCACCCACGCTAAAACACATTATCTGCACTCCGCATCAGCTTTACCACCCACAACATAGGGGTGGTTATCCAATACCGAAAATGTACAACTAACTTGGTGATCCACATCAAACAACGTTAGACTTGGACAATTATGATGTAATTGATTTTAAAAATCAATTATTGTTATAATTGTCGATAATTCGTTGAATTGCTCGTTAAATCGGTCGACATGAACTTGGTATAATTTTCTGTAATTTACCCCATGTTAATCGATAGAAATGTAATCTAGATCTAGAAACTTTTAACACAGGAATGAGGGCTAGTTAAGTACACTCGTGAATGAGTACACTGCTGATATTTAAACTAGTCAAGCATCACTGAAAACATACACGTGTCCACGTCCTAATTACACACTCGTAAACGAACGCATTTCGTGTCGCATACAGCTAAAAACTAAATAAGTACATATATAACAAAACTCACCTGTTGATGCTATTCATGGCTGAAGCCCCGGAATTTTCCCTTTCGTTCCTTTCTCTGGAACCACCCCCAAATCTTTCGGCAAAGTTTTCTCTCTCCTTATAATGCCTATCAGGGCGAGGAGATGAGGACCGCCTGCCTTGCATCTGCTGAGGCATATTGTTTTGCTGCACCGTCTGCAGAAGGTTGTGATTCCCTTGAGGCTGCTGCTGCAACGCTTGAAGCAACTCTTGCGCATTGGCGGCGCCGTTCGACAAGAAGTTTGGCAGCCCTTGGTTTAGAAGCGCGTTCGACAATGTTGGGTTCAGCATGTTTGGTCGAATGTTGGCCGACTGTTGTTGGTTGGAGTTTAGCAGCTGGTGCGGTTGGGCCATAGCTTGGAGGTTGGCGAGCGACGTGGACACGACTTGGCCATTGTTTAGGGCTAGGTTCACCATCTGGTCGTTGGAGTTCACGTGGTTGACTGGTATTGTGAGGATCGTTTGTGTTGCTATGCCTGTAGAGAGAAAATACTATAAGAATATGGTTTAGTTGACATTTTTTGTAATGCAACCCAAACTGTGGAAAATAATGACAATACAGAAGGCACATACTTAAAGCTTTTAATTTATCTATGGTGTTAAAAAAATAACTTTAAAAATTTCGAGGGGACATTGTACTCCTCATTATGAACAACTTTTACTATGGGATCAAAACTGGAATCGCGGAATCGCGAAAAAAAAAATCAGCTATTCCCTACATTTCTGTTCGCATAACTCGTCAAAATGTATGGAGCAGCTGATTTTTTTTTCGCTATTTCAGGTTTGGTCCCATAGTAAAAGTTGTTCGTAATGAGGAGTACAATGTTCCCTCTAAGTTCTTAAAGTTAATTTTTTAACACCTTATATATATTTGTACAAAATAAATCTCACTGTGCTTAACAAAACTCCTACAGACACAGTGTGTTAATATTTAAAGATATTATGATAATTAGGCACGGTTTAAATTAAGTGTAGAACAAATAAAATTAGATTCGGTTACAACTGGTTACCAAACCTTTAAACATATATCTACTGTTCAGCTAAACAGGCGTTTAAAATGTGTTTGTATTATCATTTTTTCATAACTAAGACAATGTTTTAAGGTACGGCTGAATTGTGATCGATCGACCAGCCATTGTTTTTGCCTTACACTACTAATAACTCCTGTATCGTGGATGCGCTTAAAAACATGTAAACTCACATACAATAGACACACAGACACAGAACACCTATCTTTAGCCCGTACAAACTTTTGTTCCGTGCAGGGATCGAACCCGCGACCTGTACCGTAGCAGCCAATCGCTCAACCTCTGCGCTAACCGTACCATCACCTCTTAATGTCTCAAAAAATGTACATTGTACCTTTTGTGTCATTTATCTTTAAAAAGTATACACAATACACATGCTAACTTTTTTTGAGGCGGTGTGGTATCATCAAATGACTTCTCCCGCTCTGGGTAAAGCGAGTTGGCATTTCAAACTTTTGCCCTTTGCGTCCCAGGGCCACGGTAACTCTTTCGAACAATCCTGCAGCCCACATTCATTACCCTTCGTCTCAAAATATGTCGCCTTTCTATGTAGGTAATTTATCTAAAAATGTGTCACCTTGTACAGATACCGGCACAGATCTTGAGCGCTGACTTCTACTTGCGCAGAAGCATGCAGAAGTGAAAAGAGATGCGGGGGCGAGGAGTGCAATCCTTGTACAGTGATTGGCTCACTGATATGTACGATGCGCAAAGCGATCCCCGCTCTTTCACCGAGCGCACAAGATTCGTGCCGGTATCTGTATGATATTCATGTCTCAATATGTCACTTGCCTGATGTCATAATAATATAATTTATATAAAAATATATCATGATGTCATCGTTCAATCACTTTCTAGCTGAAACTAAAATTTCTTTCATTCATTTTTACAATACCAAAGCTACCGACATAGCCCGAAGAATCGCCAAACTTAAGTGTCGGTGGGGGACACAACTCGCAGAACAGATGATCGATGGGGTCGAAAGGTACCTGAAGATGCATTGGCATTGATAGGCCTTCCACAAGGTAGACTAATGACCTGGTGAGGGTCATGGGTATCCGATGGATGCGAGACGCACAATACCGGTCGTTGTAACAACGACCCGTCCAACAGTGGACGTCTTTCAGCTGAAACGATGATAATGCTGATGATGATCTTTTAATGACCATGTTACTAACCTTGTGAAGTCGGTATGAGCAGCTGGGCTCCCTGGATGCCTTGCACCAGCTGACCAGAGGCAAGGATGAGCTGCGGCATTGGGGACGGCATCGCGGGTGGTAGCATGTTGTTGTTGGTCACCGGGTTTGGTGATCCCATACCTGGAGGACAAATAAATTAGATAAGAGGTGTTTTGACAGTTAATGGGTTGGAGATTTTTAGAAAGAAATGGGTCATTGAAGTGGTTAGAAAAGTAGCCGTAATCTGGACTCAATTATATATTATTTTTTTGTATCTGTTAGAATTTTGTAAAGCATAGATTTGTGTGAACAAATGATTCTTAACAGGTACCTACATAGTGTCATTTTCGTATCTACTTTTTGTGTTTGAGATTTCTCAGTCACTTTATATAAAGATTATAATGTCGGCACGTATATTATTTGTCTGATCTAGGTAAAACTAGACAAAGTCTTTATTTTCGCAAACGATTAAGTTTTTTTTTAACCTAACCTAATGTATTTAGCAATATTATGTCCGTATCATTTTGCAAGATTTAGTCACGTATCATGATCGTGGAATATTAATATTAATGCATATTTTTACTACATAATCCTAGAAAAAAGACCAACTTAATGCGCGTTGATAATTTGACACGACGTTTTTATAAGTACTTTATTATGTACGCCAGTTCATACTAAATCGATAAACATGTAAGAATCGTAAAAATATGTTTTTATCAACTTAATAAAAATTAGATTTGGTAAATAAAACATGTGATTATCGATGACTACATCTTACGTTAACACATCGGTCATGGTGTCGGTAACTGACGAAACGAGCGTGCAAGCGCAGACCGCAGTGACTTTCTACTTAAGCCATTGAACAATAAAATTATATTGTAATTATAACCGACCCATACTGCACCTTACCGAACGAAAAGTAACGATAGAAAATTACACAAAACCCATACGCAACGAACCAAAACTAATTCACTGCGAACAAAACGGCTACAAAGAAAACCTAAAATATTATCTGCATGCCTTACAAGCCCGTTAAACTCGACATTAACATAACGTATTCATTTAAACCATGACATTTCACATTTTGTAATAAATGTTCTTTCCTACGGCGCATCAATTAAGAACCGAAAAAAATGTATAATTAGCTCTATTAAGACAATAAAACTCTTAATGATACCGCAACAGTCGTAATATCCGTGCGTTCGTGAAAAAAATATGTAATTATACTCATTATTTAAATAGGTTTTTTCGTCCATTACGGCATAGCATTAATGGGCGGGTGAGTGAAGCCGCTATCTTGAATTCATTAAATCGATTGGATTCGGTAATCACCTAATTACGGCTCACGTGATTTCGAAGTTAAGAGTTTTAATGCGCGAACCGTGTATTTCTGATTATCCCAATCTGTCTAATTCAGTCTAATTAGTGGCATACCCTCCATGGAAGAATAACAGACGTTTTGAAATGCAAATTTTCAGAAAAATTTTAATCGTGCATTTCAATTGCATTAAATGAGCATAAATAGAATATATTTTCTGTATTCCTGTCTGCATTAGCACAGTCATATTGCCCTGTCAACGGAGTTTAGTCGTGATTTGAATATTTGTTTTATCTTGATTATGATGATAATGCAAAAATACAATCTGTTTTGCATAAAGTGGCAAAAAGTGACCAACTATAGAACTTTAATGGAAGATCTCATAGGTTTGAGTTTTTTTGCTTGGAGTGTCGAGGTACGTTACGGGATGGTGGTCGACATGATTTTAGTTGACAACAATCGTTTCGAGCGAATTTCGATCATAAATTTCAACAGAGATTAGGTACGTAAGAAAAATATAGTGCTCAAGCGTCTGCGCAAACACAGACTGCACTGCATTCTCTGTTCCTTAACTCTCATGGTCTGATGGGTAGGTTGGATCAACAACTTTACGGGCTTTCCGGGACACAGGGATATCACACCTTGATGTGGTTCCTTGACCACGAGACCAACGAGGT
The DNA here is from genome assembly GCA_949316375.1 of Mythimna vitellina. NCBI lineage: Eukaryota > Metazoa > Arthropoda > Insecta > Lepidoptera > Noctuidae > Mythimna > Mythimna vitellina. The sequence goes on along the minus strand of OX438695.1, from coordinate 18,440,027 downwards.
GATAATATAAGAAAGTGCAATACCACATTTTTTTGTCTTAAAATATTTTATATTGGAATTCCGAGTAAGTAAATTACAGGTTGGAGAGATGAGTCAATCATGTAATCTACATGGTTGACTCATCTCTAAGACAATAGATCATTTCCATCAGCACTATACAAATGCAAAGTAATTAAATTTACATAGAAATTATAATGACATTCTAATTCTTCTCAGTTTAATACTGATACAAGTAAAAGAAACGGAAGCTAGTTATTACAACGTCCTCAGGCGATAAATGAGGCGATATAATGCTACAAGTAACTTGTCAGCTTAAGCTAAGGGCCTAATTTTGTTATTAAAGATCTCTTTGTATGCACAATAAAAAATTAAGTTTGACAAAGGCTTGTGTTTGTATTTGTGTAACAGAGTGGCTTAGACTTGTAGTGTTCCTCAAGGAAGTACATTGGGGCCTAAATTTTTTTCTATTTTGAAAGATCTCTCTTTTTTTTACATAACTTGTAGTATTCAAGAGTATCAATGATCTCTTAACTAGCGTAAAACCGACCCCAAATAGATAAGTGCCATTGTGTCAATCCTTGAAACGTAGTAGCATGTATTTTTTCTCTTGAGAAGTGAAGAATCCTTATTAAAGATGAATGTGTACTTGCACAACAAATCATTGAATGCATTTAGTTTGCTGAAAATCAATTTATATTAAAGACAAAATAATGTTTTAATTAAACACGTTTGTAGTGTTTGAAGAATACATTTAGTGTTTTGTAATGCAAGTGATTCTGCGTAACTTAGGATAACTAAAATATTCAACATGTCCTTACCAGGTGCACTGACGCTCAAATTTAAAGGCGAATTGATGACAGGATTGGAGGGCATAGAAGATAAGCCTTGAAGATTGGCGGCAAGCTGTGACATCTGTTGCGACATCTGTTGCTGAAGCTGTTGCGACATCGGCGGCATGTTCTGTTGCATGTTCGCCAGATTTTGCAGGTTTTGGAACATTGACGCCACTGTGGACAAAGAAAGGTCAATGATTATTATGAATAAAGCATTTGGGTTGTTCTAATAGGACTGTATCATTATAGGGAAATTGAGTAGGCTTCGGATTATAAATCTATAATACAAGTTTTTATAGCAATACAGGGTTAATTGTTCATGTGGGTGTAGATTGCCAAATCCAAAACTACGATAAAGGTTAAAATATTCTTTTCTCGGTCTCGATTTTGATGAACAGTAAAACTGTACAGTAATTCTAACTAGGAATCGAATCCTTTGATTTCAGAAAAATAACACACATTGTAATAGGACATCATTCGAGAGTGACGCTGATAAGGATCAAATTCTAAGAAGTAATCACCACCTTAAGGATATGGCTAATTTGAAATGAACGTCTTCATTTGTGATATTTTCTAGCACGATGAGAATCGTTTAAAGTCTCTGTGTGTGTGTGTGTTCCTTGATTCCTGGGCTAGAACTTTATAGATAGAAATCTACACTAATATTATAAGCCTATGATATTATTATGATATAAAGACTTTGTTTGTTAGAAGAACGGTACTGGTTCGAATAGATTTTTTTTTTGGTGTTGGATGACCCATTTATGGAGGAAGACAATAGGCTTTATAATAATATAATAAATTATTATAATATCACGCTAAGGTCCAAGAGAGTGGATCAGCAACCAAAGACGCGGGTAAAACGAAACCGACGGGAAGAAGTAGTGAGCAAATAATACAATTGATATTTATTAACATATTGTTATCGTTATGCTGTATCGAAATCGTATTGTATTTCTTTTCTGTGTTGTATACTCATAAAATTTCAACTATGAATACATTTTCTGTTTTTTTTTAATGAAATTTAAAACCCTGGAGATATAGGAGAGTATTTAAAGCAACTCTATCTTCTCTGTATTGTTTTTTTTTTAGTTTTTTATAAAGGCGTTCTCGCTTCGATGTCGATGGTTCATATTTACGATAAGGATTTTTTTTACAGTTAATGTCATGTTCACCATGCACTATTCTGATTAGCGTAGACGAAAGTTTTTTTTTGTTTTTTTTTTTTATATTATCCGCTAATAATCAATGTGAAACAGCCATTGAACTTCATTCCGAAAAATCCCGCCAATAACTCTCGAAAGTTGGTAATAAGATTTTTCTGACACAACCTTACTTGAATTTGCATTAGAAAAGATGGTAACATTAAACCGTATCTAACTTGTCACAGTAACAACATAATTCACGTCACTTTCTATTAAAACATAGGTAATACACAGTTGGATTCATTTACTGCGAGAAGGTAGTTGGTTAGATACACTTTTAACAACGTTATTTTTAGATATTAATTCATTAAACCCCAAGCGAAAGAAGGCGTTCGCTCTTCCATTGCCTTTCTATTATGTCTCTGATTTTGGTATTCGAATGGTTAATTAATGTATATTATTATCAAATTAATGACTTCAATATGTCATTTTAATATTTTTAAATTTTGTACTTATTTTTTACTAATTTGATTTTGTTTTTAGAAACTATTACAATTCTGCTCGATGGCTAGCATATATTATCTAATATTTATTATTTGAGGGGATTGGCGCTGATAGCTGAAATGTAGGCTTTCTTCTATTTCGTCTACAGATATCAAAATCTTTTATATTGGAACAATATAGCCTATAAAAAATGACGTACGAAAAACGGTAGCTAAATAATTATTTAGTATGCAAGATTTAAGCATGTGTAAAGTACTAATTATTATCATTATTATTAGTATTTAGTACTAATTATTATCATTACGTGGTTATGCTGTTTCCGATTGTTTTGTTGATAATTTATTGTGTATGTGAATTATAATATGATGAGAAAGCTTCGACACATTATTAGAATCATTATAAATTGCAATAAACAAAATATCACAAGTATAGCCTATGTCTACTAATGAATCTACTAAATAATGTTCCTACTGCTGGGACTCAGCCCTCCTCTCTAGGAGAGGAAATGGGCTGTAATCCACCACGCGGGCCCAGTGCGGGTTGGTGGATGTCACATGTCTTCGAATTTTTGGTTCTAGGACATGCCGGTTTCCTCACGATGTTTTCCTTCACCGTTTTGAGAGCAGTGGTGATGAAATAAATTCACAAAGTAATGCGCCTGGGTGGGTTTGAACCCGCAACCTACAACTTGTAAGTCGGGGCCGTTAACACTCGGCCACCACTAATAATCGGCATATAATATTTGCATGCCAGACGTCGTCAGTACCTACCTATGTATATAATATAAGTTTTCTGAAATGGTATAATGTTTATATAGTTTTCATTGCAATGATCTACATTAGAAAAAAATTATGAAAGACACTGCGCGACTCATAATGTCGATCGATTGATTTGGTGGAAAATCTGGTAACTTCTGGGTTAGAGCGAGAGAGCGTGTCAGACTTTTGACTTTGATTAAAATCACACCTGTGTCCTTCAGCTGTCCTTTGCGTTCTAGGACTACAGGTTTCCTTTTCAGAAATTCCCCGTAGTCCTAGCGGGCATCAGCCTTACTGGGTTGCTGACATCTCTTTGAGTCGCGCGTGTAACACTTTGATTGACTGGTTGAAGATTTTGTTTGTAATATACAGTTTAAAAGTGTGTTAGAAAAATGAAGTTTGAATCATTACTGTTTCTTTATTAAAGTACGATGAAGGATCAATTATTCCTGATTGTTTTGTTTAGTTTAAACTAACATTACTTATAATAAATCCAGATGAAAAAAGATTGCACGCAGCGGAGATGAGAATGTTAAGATGGATGTGTGGTGTGAAGAGAATGGATAAAGTGAGAAATGAGTATGTAAGGGGAAGTTTGAAAGTGGCGCCAGTGACTGAAAAGTTGAAGGGGAATCGTTTGTCTTGATATGGTTATGTGAAGAGAAGGGATGAAACGCATGTTACTGAAAGAGTTATGAGCTTACATGTGGATGGATGGAGAGGGAGAGGGAGACCAAAGAAAAGCTGGATAGATTGTGTGAAAATAATGAAGATGAAAGAAAGAAAAGGGAGTTAGTGATAGCGTGACGAGTGACAGGATAAAAAAGGAAGAAAAAAACGTGTTGCGTCGACCCCAAATAAAACAGGACAAGGCTGTTTGATTGTCAAAATACTGATTATTAAAATACTTTCATTGAAAGTAATATCCTTTATCTCAAAATATTATGGGCTACTTTTTATTCAGAGCTAAATCACGCATATACTTCAAGAGCGCTTATATAATAATTTAAAGATTCTTCTTAATCACTATTTTCCCATCATCATCATCATCATTTCACTAGAGACTAGATATCCACTGCTGGACATAAACCTCCTCCAAGTGTCGCCATAACGAACGGTCCTGTGCGTCTCGCATCCATCGCATTCCACCGACTCTCACCAGATCATCGGTCCACTTGTGGGAGGCCTTCCAACGCTACGTCTTCCGATGCGCGATCGCCGCTATTTTCCCATTGAAACGAAATTTCGTATCACAGAACAAATACATCATAGACATAACAATAATGGTTTACCATAAAATATTATGTCGCCATTAGTTTGTATTGCACCATGTTATATCAATGAATTTCGTAAAGATTTCTGTATATAACTGTTTAAAATTTAATTGAGTTTAATCGCTTTGATATCTATTGAACAATGTATGTTCAAAACTATGGATGACGTTGTTGGTAATAATGTTAAGATAGTCATTGAGAAGTTAAAAATAATGGTGATGATAATTTTAATATTGAATTTAACGATTTAGATATACTTAGTTAGATTTGGTTAAAAATCTTTTGGGTGGTATACAGTTCTTGTCTGTCTTGTCTATCTTCAATAGATGACACTATCTATTGAACCATCATTAGATAACGTGCGTTTCTTTTATTTTCCTGAATTCTTTGTCTATCTGTCTTTTTTTTAATTATTTGCGTTTTTGTTGTTTTCATTATTTTTTTATTAGCATTTATTTTCGGACATTTCTCTTCACGAATGTCCGGAAATACATGCAAAAGCTTGGCCTCACGGATGACTACGTTTACCAGCGAAGTGAATGGTGCCGAAAGATTAGCAAAGGCGCGCGAGAAGAAGACTATAAACATCAGAAAAATAAAAATCTGTGAAAAGCAAAATTGGTACCCTGATAGTGGATCAATTATGGAGAAGGTTCTCTTTGGTCTATCTAACTTTTCACTAACCACTAGGCTGGCTTGTCTTGGCACATTTTCAGATAGAAGTTATTAGTTAGTAAAGGTGTGCAATAAAGAAATAAATAAATCTCAGTCGGAATTTTGCCCGGCGCGGCAGCGCCCATTATCAGTATCGGCATGGAAAAGAATTCTTCGGCATCCCTATATGCATGCCAAGGCATATTTTCCGACAGTGTGCGCTTGTATGTAGGGATGCTGAAAGATCCTTTTCCTTGCCGATGCCGATAAAGGACGCCGGGCCTAAGAAATTTTGAACAGGTTAAGTATTTAGAGACTTCTAAAAATGCGCCAAAACAACCAAATTCATAAAGAGAAGGTAATAAACAAATGAATGTAGTACGAACTCACTGGAGCCATTCAGATGTGGCTGCTGGTGCGGGGTGCGCGCGCGCGGTGAGGGGGTGCGTGGCTCGGCGAGCTGCGCGCGCGTTGCCCCCCCTTCCGGCGAGCTCGCGCCGCTCTCCCGGTCTGACTCCGCCTGGGGAAGAGATTGATCATTAGATGCTGGAGCTTTTGAATAACTTAAACTTTTCGTAAGGGTTTAAAACACATACACATCCTTAAAAAAAATTAAGAGGTCCCAACTTTTTGGAAAGAGTGGCTGAGGTTAATATAAAAAAGTATAAACGTTGTATATAACATAATAAGTATAAACGTCGTATCAGTACGTGATGCGTAGATGTGTTCCCGTCTTTCTATTTTAGTTTGTTATTAGTGTAAAAATGGTAAATATCTTGAAACACGAGTGGGAAGAGTGTAAAATCCAATTGCGTCATCAAGTCTTTGTACTTGGGGCCTGCTAAGGCGGATACCTGATAGGGCTGCTAGATTGTTTGATTTGCCGTAGCCCTGATACACAAAGGGCAACGAAAAGGAACACAGGTGGGTTTTAGTCAGTAAAAGTCTGACACGCGTACCTATTCCACGGACTTGCGGACGGCGAGTAATGGGTAGCTCGCCGTCCGACCGTCCGGTAACCGTCCGGACCGAGCCCAAGTCGTCGACGGCAGGTACTGTTCCACGCGCGCTTCAGGGAGATGTCAGCAAACCGTAGGGGCCCAACAGGTTCGAAGCCTACTGATAGGTACATAGTTATACTTAGTATCTAAATAATAACCATGTCTTTAAACCAAGAGTACATAGGTTACTTCTCGGCAAATGTGCTCCATCAACGACCACATCATCGCATGCCATCAGGTGAGATAGTGGTCAAGCGCGAGTTATTGATTTATTTCTATGACTAACCACCGAAGTATATACGCGTCCCAGTGTTGGGCAATATGTAATCTAACTTCTGATTAATAACTACGACTACATATTGTAGTTAGTAATCACAATTACAAATTACATAAAAAGTAGTTGAACATTTTGATTACTAACTACAAATTGTAGTTGCAAATAAATATAAGTACTTAATCATCTACGACTTCATCCTTGTTTTCAATTGATTATTAATGAAAGTAAACATGCGTGAATTTTTTTTTTTAAATTGTAATTTAGAGCCATATTCAGTTTTGTTAAATGAGCAATTCTAACACATTACATGTTTATTTAAATGCAGAATATAAATTCTTAGTACTGAGATAATCAGTAATTAAAACTACTAGATTACAGCAATCATATTAAGAACTACTTGATGTAGTTTGATTACTGTAGTTAAGTTACGTGTAAATAACTACATGTAATCAAACTACTTTTAGTTAACTACTTTTGATTGTAATTTGTAATCTGATTACAAAATAGTAGTTAACTACGCCTAACACTGTCGCGTCCTTACCCAGCGTTTTTGTTTAGTGCAACCCATCAAATCACATTGCACCGCAGAAAGGGCACTGCCTAGGACACGGTACGGAGGGCATTATTCTCCCTCCGTTTGTCTATTGCGTCAGGTTTGAACGTAATTAAGGGTGAGCGTATCGCCATTATTGGTTCATGAAGCCTATTTCCAATTATCGGCGACTCTGGTAAGACATTTTGGTGGTAAGTTAGAATTTTTTGTGTTTGTACTTCAGTATAGTTGGTATCTAAGTTTTTTAAATGAATTAGCCTGTTTATCCATTGGTGGAATTAAATATTATGGTATATGAAGAAGCAAGCATCGATCACTATTTTCTCACTGAAACTGTTTAGTATAATTGAGATTAGTGCAAGTTTCCTTAAAATGTTTTCTTTTGGGGTTTCTTAAACTTGTGAAATACTTAGATTGTAAGCATCAAACATAGTAGAATATTGCTTATATCATTTCACTGACTAGGATTTTTGATGAATTGGTTTTAGGAGTTCAGTAGGCAAACTTTTGTGATTAACTTTTAAGTTTAGACGTCGAAATAAATTAAACCTTTACGAAATAAGTTTTTAAAAGGCGCATTGTCTGTAATATGCTTGTCTCATACTCTGTAATTATAATTACTATGTTAAAAAAAAAACTTGTCGATTATTTTTCTTAACTTTAGCCCTCGATGAGCTATTGCTACAATATTTTTTGATTGGATATTTCTCGGTTATTTTTTTAAAATATTAGGGTTTAATTTCAATGTATTTATAGATTTAAAATAACACGTAGGGTAATCGAATATAAAAAGAACAGGTAACAAGTACAAAAAAGGACTCTATAAAATAACTTGAAAAAACCACAACATTAATAATGTTTTATTACCTCAAAATAAATACGTTCATACACTGACTGCTATTAATATTTTAATTAAGGAAACCATCTTTTATTCGATTCTCATATAAACCATTGTGCAGCTTGTAAAGTCATAAACTATTTATATTGCAATTATTATAAGTACAGAATAAGGTCAGGCTACTTGACTTTTAATTATTAAACCACTATTAAAATATAAGTGTAAGGAAACGCCTTGAATAATAATTAATAATAATTCTTTAATTTGTAATAATTATAGCCGGTCGGTACTGTTACAGTTACCGCAACTTTGTAATAAATATTCACGCGTTTAGTTAAAATATATGTTAGAAAAGTAATTATATGGTCCTTCGGTCGCTTGAAAGTTATTAAGTGAAATGTTTTAAAAATTGCAACTTGGTTTCATTAAAAAGCCGTTGTAAAAACAGGTTAAGGTAATTAAATCATGGCTTAGATTATTTTTACATCGTTTTTAATTATAAACTACGTTTTATTAAGGAATAGATATTTTTTTCCAAAAAATAAAACATCGCATATTTTTACAAGTCATAAAATTTTCTATAAAATTAAATAAATATTACTATTTTCTATTACTCACGAAGGACAATGTCATTCTCTCCAGGCCTGGTAATTTCACAATCACTGTCTCTACAAAACTAACATTCCTCGATCAAAAAGTCGAAACTCACGATAATATTCTGAACGCGAACTTCAGCGAAACTTCACGAAAACTTTGATAAACTTCAAACGCCCGATCAAAGTATGTGACGATCGTTCTATTTAAAAAATGTTCCATCCACATACGGTTATCCGAACGCGCGAAAAACTTTTTCTTTACTATATAAAAGTTGTATTTAGAACGGAAAAATAGACCATAGATAACGCCCGCGAAAAAGAAACGCCGCACACTATCGACAAAGCGTTCACGTTTTTCTTTTTTTTTTAATTTATTTATCAACGGCCGGTAACACATACAGCCGCGCGGCCAAGTTGCACAGCGCGGAATGAAAGCGCGTCATCAGTTTAAAAAATCAACCCCTTCGGTGGTGGGTGGAAAAAATGCGGCCCCGCGGGGCGTTGGGTGGTCCCACCGAAATCCTTGCCAAAGCGATCGGCATCGGTCCGACTTGTCACTTGTCGAATAAGCATGATAATTAAAGTTTTCGATTAGTTTTTTTATTCGTATTTCTTTGGAGCTTTCAGCACGTGTCTTGTGCAAATTCGCTTTCAGCACGTGTCTCGTGCAAATTCACTTTCAGTTAACTAGATCCGAATTTTAATCGTAAGCATTTGATTAACTTTTCATCCTGAGGATTTTGGTTTTTTTTATTAGATTAATTGATTTTTAAGTAGGTAGTTAGGTACCAACCTATTTAATTAGTTCTTTACGTTTTCTTATTGTTAAAGGAATTCCAAATGTATCTTTAGTTAGTTTTATAGTGATCCCATATTCTTTTTTCGAATTGAAACTATATTGGATAAATGTAGGTGGATAGACTTTTTTGCTCCGTTTACTACGAGTGCAGTCGCGTACGCCATAGGGGCTTTGTCACGAGTAGGAAGGTGTGGGTAGTTTGATACAGTTTTTGTTTATTTTGTATCGAAATTTTGGGGGCAGGGATCCTTTTGGAATAGAGCCTATTTTATAGGAATAGTTGCGGTGATATTAACTTTAAAAAACCTTGAGTTTCTTTACGTAAACATAAGATTTATATGAAGGAGCTAAAGCTAATTTCGGGCTTTTCAGCTGAAAGCTCTAAACACAACACAGTTATTTTAAATTGAAACAGAATAAACAAATACAATTTATTTCATACATTCTATATTGGAACACATAAACATTGGGAACAAATTGAATACAAAAAGCTTAAAAGCACAATCAAAACTCCACCGGGCGCTGACTAATGAAAAAAGTTGAAAAAAAAAATTATCATCAACAAGTAACATTCGGAATAATCAGCGGTACACGGAAAAAATCAGTAATTATTCAGATGAAGTTGGACGAACGAAGGGGGTAAGGGGGCAAGGGCCGGCCAAAATAAAAACGGCGTTGCGTAGGGGTGACACCCGTCCCCCCTCGCCTCTACAAATGTTATCTAACTGCGTTCGTTTCGCGTCGCGGCGCCGTTTCGCTCTGAATTAGCGCCCGAACCGGCGAAATTTCAATTTGTACTCCATTTTTTTCTCGGATAGTTGGTCCTAATGGAAAAGGCTAGGCGATCACGGATTCCGTATGAAACGGGCAACGGGCGCGCTAACGGTTTTGTAGTCGCCTTTAGGGTAGAGGACGTGCGCAAACGTGGAAATGTGATCCGCGGTCTCCGATCGACGAAGGAAACATGTGATTGTATGGCGTCCTCATTTGGGCGCAAAGCGCGGGTCATTATCGGGCGTCCGCGCACACACGCGTCGCATTGTCCGCTCGGGTGTGTGTGTAGATTTTTACTCATTAATTTTAAAACGCTCCGGATTTTTTTCAGGGCGGGTGCTAGGGGGACCTGCGGGGGCCGAGGGGGGCGAAAATTGGCGATGGCCGCCGGGTGGGGTGTCACCGACGGGGGTTATTAAATAGATTGGTCCGCGGCCGAACGGAGCCGCCGATCTGCACTTGTACCTCGCGTCATTAACGGGTTGAGAACCGATTTTAAATCGTGAAATAACAGCCTGTTACAGGAAAAGTTGAGCGCGGCTTATCGGCCTCTCCTGTCCGTGTTCTACAAGCTTAATTGCATTAAAAGTGTATTTTTATTACGACAATTTTTCTATTCATTACTTGGGAGAAGTTAATTGTCTTATTTATTCGTCGGGTCTGTAGTTTCTTGTGTCGCGGCGCGGGGCATCGTTTGTAGTGCAACAATACACTGTCACGGTACACACACACATGCAAGAGGCGTTTTTTCCGCGGCCGTTCGGCAGTGGGTGAAGAGGGGTGTATGGGGGGGCAAAATGTGAAAAATACTCGAAAAAAGGCGAAATTGTAGCAGATATATAATTAAAGTCCAACGTACAGCAACAGCGTACAGCGATGTATTATGCAGACACGTTCTCGGGTGTCGCGCTGCCCAATACACGCGGGCCGGTGTCGAACACCGCGCTCGACTCGGCGACATTGTTTCTGTGATTGTTCTGTCAAATGCTGCCCGACATCTCTGTTGCTTTCGAGAATTTCATAGAAATTTGGTTGTTGACTTTTAGAAGACGATTAGGGGTCATCTTAATTATCATTTCTATAGTTAATCTAAGATATTTAGGTACCTACATTTATTTTATTTCATCTCTCTCCGTATAAAGTTCTGAAAAATGTAGTCCTCATCATCTATTAAGCGAGACAGATTTTTCTAAGCTATAGCTAATTAATCTTGGGCTCTTATCTCCTTTTAAGGCCTAATATCTCAACGATAGGAGCCAATCCGAATCCAGGGAAGCTAAACCTTCAAAATCTTGCGGAACACTTGAATCAGTTCAATTAATTTATAAAAGCACTCAATAACAAAATAATCAAATTCATTGTAACATCGAAGTACATCTCGAAAATATAAAATGGTTGTTCGGTGGGGGGTACACACGACAGATGTTTAGAAGGGGGTTCGCGATTAATTTAACATTAAATTCAATAATAACCTCCCATTTATTGCGTAATTTCCTTTCAATTACCTTTCATTTATCGCTCTGTAACTGGATTACAGATGTGATCAACGTTCGAAATGTTTCTGTCTAGTACTTATTGAATTTTTGGTTTTTGAATTATTTGATAGTACTTAGGTCTATTTCGAATGATTAGATGTCACTTATGTCTTTTTTAAATTTATTGTATGATTGTACTTAAGACTTTTTGCAATTAATTGGTTCGATTGGACTTGTGACTTTTTGAAATATTTTTTTTCGATTGTATTTAAATTTATGTAGTTCGATTTTTAAATTCCGGTTTGCATTGTACGGTTTGAAATAAGAACGTTTACGGACTTGAGCGTTTTTAATAACAAAGTCGATTAGCTTCGTTGATGTTATCTAGATTGATAAATTCGTGGCTATCAGCGTATCCGGTATAATTGTGTGTGTAATGAAGTTTATTTGATGGATTATTATTATTAATTTTTGTTTTTGGGCGGGTTTTGTGGTTTGGAATTAAAATTTTTGTTTAATGTTTGCATACAGACTGTGATTTTTAATACATTTTTTTTCTTCATCATTTGCGTTTTTTTTTTCTTTTATGTTTGTGTTGACGAGTTATTTTCCCTAGATAAAAAAAATTACAGGACCTTGATATGGCTAGAAAAAGTCTGTTAATATTCTATGATTATGAAATTTTACTCCAAACGGTTTATTTTTTTCACACAATACTCGGTATAGCCCTCAGGTTTCCGACACTTAGCCGACGTCACGGGGATACCGATATTGAATCAAGCAGCCCCCACTGCGCGGCGCGTGCGCACTCGATTCAACACACTCGATTGTTCAGACATAATTGACTAAATTTAAATTTTTCAATCCGCCATTGTTATGTTCTATTTATAATTTTGATCGAGGACGCAATTAGAGTGTACATACGTAATTATGATGCTTTTGTAATTTTAAGACAAAAGAAATTATACTGCATTTTTTAAATAATTGAATGCGAATAATAATGATTCGGATCGTACCTACCTACCATTTTGTATTATTTTTGTTAATTATGTAAGTACCTATAGTCTTTTTAATCAGTTGATTTCGTCTTGTTACTCTTTCGGAATTCCTTTTTTATTTCATTGAAAAGCCAAGTAAATACGATTCGATTATCGATACACGCGTACCGATTAAACCGAATCGACATTCGTATTCGTAAAGAGTCAACAGCCGAAACTCACTAAGTACACCTGTTCAATCGACATCGCGTCCACTGTGCAGTAGTTTTTCAAATATGCAATTTACTGATTTAAAAAAAGACGGCTTCGCCTGTGGGCCGGTCGCCCGGTGGGGCCACGGAAAATGGCGTAAAAACTCGACGAAAAAAACCATGAAAATAGTAGGCCCACGTATGGTAAATAGCGTCGAATGTGAACCCCCTTTGCCACCCGTGCTAATTTGTTACTCTGGGTATGTCCGCGTATTGACTTTAATGTCTCATACTGTGAGCCGACTGCTTCGTAAAAGGGTGTAAGTGCATCTGCCTTAATGATCTATTACGAACTGTACAGTCACGAGCAAAAAGACATATACCTACATTGTCACAGTTTCTATCTATCATAACATCTCCCAATCAAGAAATATGTAAGGGTGATTGGTTCGAAATCTAAATAATTAAGAACCATATGTCGTACATTAATTATTTTTTTGAATAGCAGAAGTTAAGACAAATTAAAAATGCAACAACGGAAATATCTTATTGCTCGAGACTGTACTATCAACCAATAAGTACCAACTGTAGTATTTTCAGGTAACCCATAGTTTAATATTTTATTGTTATATCTAGTTTATATTCAACGCTATGAATAGTTAAAATCTCTATAAATTTGTTACAACGACAAATTAATGTTCAACAACCTGCGAATGATATCGGAATGAGTATTTTCGACTATATTATTAACTGCCTTATTTTTGTTATTATAACAACTTAAACTAGTAATAAGAGCATCATTGTAGTGACATTTTCAACTTTTCATTGTTTTTCATGTTAGCTTTGCATGGTTTGTGCATTTTGACAGCGAGAAGTTTAGAAAGTATTTAGATTTTGATAAAAAATACAGTTACTTTGTTTTTTATTAAAACACATTCTAATGTTTTTATAGAATTTGGTTGCAAATGTATCGAGTCAGCCTTCTCGTTAAGCTTTGCTGAGGGAGAAAATTCTTAGGTCCATTTTTATCGATATTGCGCCTGTTTCAATTATCCTACATATTATCCTATTGCATAGATACTTGAGATACGAAACTACATCAATTTTGCATCACAATATCCTCTCAATGAATCAACCTACAAGCAATTAAAAGAGCCACTGAACTCCTCTCGAAAAATACCGCCAAAAACCAAATTATTTTGTAAGACCATCATCGCAGTGACATTTTCCACAGACAACTTATTTGCAAACTCCTTCGAAATACAAAAGAAAAACAGCCAACTTAACAACACGCATCTATAGTCGCAAGTAGTCGGTAATGTTCACAATGGTGCCAACCTAACATAATGGACATAAGTAATAAAGGCTATTATCATTAGCAGTAATTGCCAGTCTAGTTATACGATATAGCAAGTCGTTGGTAAGCAAATTAAACTCTTTTTTAAGTTCAGAGGGTGTTCAATGAACTTTGATGTGGAATGTGAGAGAGGGACAGCTATATAATTAAGTGCATCTCTTTTTAGTCGACTTAAATCGATTGTTGTTTGCCGATCGCGTCAATTGCAGTGTAAACTAATTAGTGTTAGTTTTCCTACTAATTATGTTTATTTTAATGTTTGTTTTTGAGTTCATACTGTTAGATTTTTTTTTATCATCTTTCTGATTATTTTTTGAATTTAGGTGTCAATTGAAAATGCGAGTAAATATTATGAATGAAATACTTTAAAAAAAGTTGTTTCCTTCATTCTGTCGAGTTATACTAGCAATAATGTACCTACTGAGCCGTTTTTTTTTTGTTTTTCTAAGAGTTGATTATAGAATAAATCTTGTCTTTGAGTATTATAAGCGTGATAAAAAACCAGGCTGTGTTACTACCTCTTTATAAAACAATAATCTTATTTAAAATAATGACTATATTAAAATAACTACCATCTTTCTCATATCAACGAGTCAATTAATTCCAAGAAAAAAAAAAGAAAAGAAAAAGTAAAAACCTTCAAAATTGGAACAGGGAAAATAAAGTTCAAAAGCAAAGGTGTCGAGAATAGAATCCGTACTTAAACACGAGGAAACTTGGCAACAACAATTCTTTTGCTTCACTCAACGTCGCTCGTGGCAAAACGTCGTAACCACCACTGCTGTTTACACGAACTAAGTACGTCACGCTGCCTATCACATACTTATTTAATTTTTTATTGATGTAATTTGACTTATACATTTTTTTTTCCGTTAGTAAGGTTAGCATGAAGGGAAATGTGTAGGTATATATATTTAATTCCAAGAAAGGGTTGGTTTTGGATATGTGTGCAGATTCATATGCACACATTATTTTTGTGTATGTCTATGCACACAATAAAAAAAGAAAAGTGTGAAATCTTTGTAAGGGACCAAATGGCATATAGAGTTATTTAAACTATCGTCTATCGCTATACATAAAACAAAGTCTTGTTAGTTAACACTATTTATGAAGATGATATGAGAACGGTTGGACCGATTTTAATGATCTTTGTTTTATTAGATTCGTCTCCGCCCCGAAGAACAGAATAACTATTAAAATATCGGAAATATTCAAAATTAGATTTTTTTTTTTTTCTAGCCCCTCCGACTAGAGATTATGGCTAGCACTCTTGTGGAAAACTATCTTCGTACATCGGAAAATGACAGCAAGTGTCAAATGCATTGCTCTCAATCATTCGGTCAATAAATTTAGCTAAAATACACTACATTCATAGACTATTAGGAAGTACAAATTTTCCGGGTCAGCTTGTATTTATAAACCTAAATATAGATAAATTCACGCACATTTTCCTCAAAATTTTCCAATGAAAATTACTTGCCATAATTGTCACAAGTAAATGAAAAATAAAACGGTGTGGGTAATTACTTAAATTTTTCGTAAAATTGTTGAGCAAAGAAACTAACATGACACAACAAACCTCGTATTTAGTATTAGCATACATTATAATTATCAACGTATCAGGAGACCGCGTTAAAACAGCTATTATGTACCATTATGGTATATTAAGTTTTTTTGATTAGCCCTAATTAACCATGGCGGACTGTGACCAAAACATAGAATTTTATTTCCTACGAACTAATTGTCTTATAGGTGTGACGGCCATTATTTTAATTGTAAACTGTGGCTTTAATTGATGCTTATATTTTTTTTTCTGTACGTTTTGTTTGTGACAATATGAAATTGGGAACCTTATCAATTTGTAAGGATTTCTGGGTTGTTACCTACTTTGAATCAGTACGGGTAGTGAAACCCGGGGCCCTGGGACGAAGGGAAAGAAGGAATAGGAGTGGGTTTTTAGTCAGTAAAAGTCTGACACTATCTCCCGCTCCGCCCAAGCGTGGGATTTGTCATAAGATGATTTTCCCAGCCAATAAAAAAAGGTCTTCATAAAAAGTCACTGTTGGACATAGGCCTCCCCCAAGTGTCGCAGTAACGAACGGTCTTATGCATCTCGAATCCATCGGATTTCTGCGACCTTCACCAGTTCTTTGGTCCACCTTTTGGGTGGCCTACCAACGCTGCGTCTACCGGTACCTACGTGGTCACCGTTCCAGAACCTTTCGGCCCACCGACCATCTGTTCTGCGAGCAATGTGCCCTGCCCACTGTCACTTAAGTTTAGTGATTCTTCGGGCTATGTCGATAACCATTGTTCTCCTGTGGATATCTTCATTTCTAATGCGATCACGCAAGGAAACTCCAAACTCCAAGCACAGCCCTTTTCATAGCCACTTCAATTGATAAAAAGTAAGAGGAGTAAAATAATCACAGCTGAACGGTCGAACTCTGAAGTTAAGCTAAGCTTGCCGAGGTCGACTCATGGATGGATGACCATCCATAGCATATCGTCTTTTCTACGTCATTAGAAAGCACGTTAAACCACTAGTCCAGGTTGTCATTAAATCATCTTTGACAATTGTTATTGCTGGTCAGAAGCCAGAACATATGGCACCAGACTTGCTAAGGAGTTTCCGTATTACCCAGTTGCTGGGTTGTGAAGGGCTATTTTCATCCAATAACTTCTCCCGCTCTAGGGTGGAGCGGTAGTATGTGTCAGGCTTTTGGATACTTACTAAAATTACACCTTTTTTCTTTAGTTACGATTTTGCTGACATCTCTTTGAGACGCGCGTGGGACACTACATGCCATCGGCGAGATACCCATTGCTTATCACCCGCAAGCCTGCACTTATAGTGGCCAGGGATTGCCCCGGGATCCCCAAGTCCCAACGCTCGAGGCGTCTGTTGTCGCGGTGGCTGGGGTGTGAGGGTGTTTTTGCACGGCTGCGGCTGTCTCCTAGTATTACTGCTTCGTAGAAAAAGGCGACCGCATCCCGTTCCTCGCTCCAAACCCTGGCTTGAACTAGGGCCCGGTGCAAGAGAGAGGCAGCCGATCGCCTCTACAAGAACACAGCGGTGCTCCGCCTAAACGGGGTACACCTCCACCGTCTGCTCTATCGTGTCGTCCGATCCAGGCATTTTTTCCGATTTAATCCGAAACAAGAATCTCCGGAATTTGCCATGTCCGGTGAGAACATGCGTCATGCAGAAGGTGATGTTGCCGTGGTGCCTCTCGAGCTAATACTCAAAGAGGGAACTTACCACCCCGATTGTGGCGTGGATGCGAGACGCACAGAACTGGTTGGTGTGGCGACACAAGTTTGATTACCTACGTTCTGTAATCGTATTTCTTAAAATCATGACAATGAACTAGTAATCTTTGTCTGAATTTGACTGGCTTGTTGTGGTTAGTGGCCCTGACTGCTATGTCGAAGGTCCTGGGTTCGATTCTCACCCAGGCATTGCGTTGTGTGATATTTTATTATTATTTATTAATCTACCTATAATATTGGACCGTAGGGGCCCAGCGGGGTCGCAGCTTAATGGGGCCAAGGGTCTGATTCAGAAAGGAAGACTCGGCTGTGGTATGAAAGGCAACGAAGGAACAGGAGTGGGTTTTTAGACAGTAAAAGTCTGACACTATCTCCCGTTCCGCCCAAGAGGTCCCCAGCACTTGATGATTTTCCACCGAAAAGAAAAAAAACCTATAATATTGGAAAGACATTACTAAATATTCGAACTAATGAAACAGCTACAAAACTCAAATATGGTTACCAAACCCTACTTTTTAATAATCTAAATAGGCAATTTCTTTCCAGCAAAAGTTCTAATGGGGAAATAATTGGGCCTTCCACTTACGTGGGTATTAGTCGGCAGTGTGTAAGGCGCCTAATACACTGCGATTACTATGTGATAAGTAAAATTTTAAAGTAAGGCATAATTACTACGGCCGAATTACCAGAAACAATATTTTTTAATGTAATTTTGAAAGATAACGGAAAAAGATGATTCATAAAAAAGTAAAGGTGACGTTCGACGAGTCAACTAAAAAATCTTGTTGATGAAAAATATTATGAAGTTATATTATTTTAATATTTCCCATCAGAAATGTAAATGTAAATACCTATGTACCCAACTCTCATAAATATAATTTAAATTATGATTCAATCGCATAAAACCTCAATTAATACAAAATTACTTATGCTAAAGACAACCACGGCTCTCAATTCAAAACAGCAGTACCATTTAGCAATTTTCTTATTCAACTTTCTACCCTAGTCCCGATATTAACTACCAAGTATCGTAAAGCGGTAATTATAGCCTATCGCATAACGTAAGACGTTTTGACAGCTTGTTCAATAATGTGGTATTTGTACAGACATGTCAAATGGAAAATAGCATGTGTGTTTGACTTGCGAGTCCGAGTAACTATTGCACATAACTACTTAAAGTCTGCTAACAATCGCTGGTCATTTAATTGTCCTTTGCTATGACTTAATTGTTAGGCTTGACTGTGAAGACCTGTAATGTTTTAAGTCCAATTAGTGATGTACTGCTAAGTGGAAAGACAAGCAACTGATTATTATGATATTTTTAAATGTCTCTAATGTAGTCTTTAAAATGAATCACAAATTAAAATAATATTCTTGAGGAAAATATTAAGACTTCTTATTAGTTTTCTTTTGCCTGTAGAAGAATGTTTAACGATATACATAGGAAAAGGTTTTACTATGGTAATTACGGTTAAGTTTTCTAGTAAAATGTAAGACTGAGATTATCAGTGTTAAGGTGCTATTTATTCATAATTATTATTTAACATAATTGCGCCAACAAATTATAAGTTGCAATGAAACAAGCTTAATTTTTCTCATTAAAAAACTAAAACTAAGTGCCAATTTTACAGCAATTATCACTTAAAATAATTACAAAAGTACCATCAAATAAGAATCCGTAACGAGGCTTGAAACTCGTAAAAGTTTAAAGTCTTTACATGAAAATGTTCGTAGTGTGTACCAAGTTATTACATTAAACACTAACTTGCTGTGTCGTAATACTCGTAGTGTCTGAGTAGAGGGCCGGACTGCGCCATTAAGGAGGGGAAATTAGTGCATTATTGACTGATTTCCCTTTTCAACTAGCTGATAGACGGCAGTTCGCGTCAGCTTTTCGATTTAAAATACTCGCTGGCTGAATGTTTACTGCATTAGCTAGCTTTGATCGATTACATTTTGATGTTTAGTTTTTTTTGTCCATCGTGACTAAGCTAATGTAATGTTTTTGAATACAGCGCGCTTTTTAAAATGAAATTGTTATTGCCGGTAATTATTGTGCTTTCATCATTCTTTGTTGACATCTACACTTTTATTACTGACTGCATTTTTGAATAATTGAGCGCATGTAACCATTAGCGGAGTATAATTTATGCATAATAGATACATTAAGAAGATTCTAATTAAAATTACTGCGTCGCCAACCACGTTGATTAATTGATTTGATTCAAGTTGATTAAAAGTACTATGTAGGTATGATGTTGATGATAAAGTAACGCTGGATTTGATTATGATTTAATTTTCGTGGTACGAATGAATAAAGCGGAACCAACAAAAGTCGAACCTATCGAAATCGTAGAGAAGTTCTCTCACCCTCGCGACACAACGATCGTAGGGTCTCCAATTAGTTTTTATGGTACGCTTCATTACAGCCAGTGTTAATTATTATTGTGCTGACGAACGCCCTGTTCTCACTCGACGACCTAATTAGAACGGGTGCCGAGTTTTTTCCTTTTTTGTTTTCTTGTCAGCAAATTATGAGCATTGGGGTGTGTGCGGTGCTTTGTGTGGGTACGTGTGTAGGGGCACTTATGTGCGCGCCGTCGCGTCGCGCGCGCTTAATTCTAAATTCGAATCGCATAGAATTACCAGTCCACGTTCCAATTTATTTTTCTTAAACGCCATCTTGTTTTTTAGAATAATTAATTAATAATTATTATCTATTTGAAACTAATCCGCTCTGATTAGGGCCTTGTTTTATTACAATTTTACTTTCCTAAATCTGATCCTGATAATTTTAGAAAATTAATTATCTAAGACGTAGGCGTATCAAATGTAAAGTCTCTCAATAATTAACTCTAAAATAAAAGGCATGAAAAAGTTGACATCTTTTTAATTCTGCTTATGTTTTTGCACTAATAACAGTGTTAACTGTGGCAACACTCAAGAGAAAATAAAATAGCAGAAATAGAATCTCTCACGTGGAAATTAACGCGTTATTAGATGCCATCGTTATTGTTTTTAAACGTTCATTGAGCACTTATCGAGCGCGTCTTGTCAGCGTCGCAACTTCTTCCACGTTTATCGAGAATATAATAGCTCAATAGCGTTACATTGTAAAAATGAGAATAAAAAGAGCATTTCCTCACGCACCCGTATAGACTCTTTTATAAACTTGTAACCCGTAAAACGCGGTTGTTATAAGTGAAACCATAAATTCACCTAATTGGCACGATTAGAAATTTTAATCATTTTATAGATTTCTTTTGTAATTTTATCGAGTTCTTTATAGCCGTCCGGTTAGTTTTCAACATAATAGTTAGTTAAAATTGATTGTTAACATGTTATTTTAGTCGATTTCACCAATTAAAGAATTTTTTTTTTTCAAAACGTTTATTAAAAACTTATCGTGTGCTTTAATTACGAATTGTTATGAAAAATAGGTTAGTTAGGCAGTAGTTAGGTATTTATTTTTAGTTTTTCTATTGAAACGATGATTGTTGCTTAGCGCCATATAATCACCGCATAATATATCGTGTGGGTGTCATATTATTTTCTATGTTTACATGTTTTCGTCAAAAAGTTTTTACGAGCTATAATTACAAATGAGTTTTTATTTTTATTGAGGACCACTTTAATTAGCATTAATGTCATATATAAATGTCATATGTTTCCACTGCTGGGACTGCTGGGCCTCTGACCTTCTCTCTAGGAAAAGGAATGGATCGTAATTCATCACACGAGCCCAGTGCAAGTTGGTGGATGTCACGTGTCTTCAAATTTTAGGTTCTAGGACATGCCGGTTTCCTCACGATGTTTTCCTTCACCGTTTTGAGAGTAGTGGTGATGAAATAAATTAAACAAAGTAAGACGCCTGGCTTTCTTTGGACCCGTGACTTACAGCTTGGAAAATCGGGATCGTTACCACTGGGTAGGCGTGGGCAAAGTGTGCCATTTTTGGGATTGAAAAATTTGCATCTGAATCACTGAAATGTTCCGGAACAGTGATATGTATCATTTGGAACATCGGCTCAAAAGATATAAACGGAACATTTGGAACATAGGTTCAAATGAATCGTGATCTATTACGTCGCGTCATAGACATACTGAGACAGAGAAATATTAGATATGTGTCATTCGGAACAACGGCTCAAAAATGTTATTAATTACGAGTGTATATGCGAAAGTGTACCCCAGGGTCTGGAACGAAGGTAAAGAAGGAACAGGAGTGGGTTTTAGTTGGTAAAAGTCTGACATGCCGTCGCGCTCCGCCCAAGTTGATTTCCGACACAAAAACAAAAGTATTTATTCGCGTTTAAGATACTTTTCAATTAAAATATTGAATACCAAGAATTTCAAGGAGTAAAATTCAGGTCAGTATATACAAGAAAATTCGTAGCTGTTTCTTTATTAATTAAGTCAGCAAGTAAGCAATGCCCATATACGAGATATATCGTATACGAGATACATATCTCGTATGTGGCATCTGAGAAGAAATTTTAGATACTTTAGCATTGGTAGAGTTCAACTACACTTTTGACCCCTGACTATACAGGGTGTCTTTGACATCGACCAAAAAAAAACGAAAACCACTAAACGTCATAATTGTTTAGAAAAAATTCAAAATACGAAACTTAAGTGCCATTAAATTAACAACTTAAGAAATTAAGTGCGATTTGCATATTTTGACCTTTAGCAAAGTGATTGTGATTAAACTGGAGTACAAAACGGGCTAATTACTTGTTTCTCCATTTTTGTAATCATGTTTTGGCCAAAGCACAGATAGTCCAGTTAATATATTTAATTTTTGACAGAGTTACATTAATCAATGCGGATTGAACAATAAAACATGGCGCTGTATTATTTCCTAACATAATACCTGTTTTCAAGTTCTGTAATGTATCAATTGAAGCTGGCAACATATTGTCGTTTTCAAAAAGTAGATAGTTGTTGCCTGAACTTTATGACTAGTGTTGCCAGGTCCTATTGGATAAAAATCGGGACAGATAGTAAAACAAATCCGGATTTTGGGATTTAGATCGGGACAAATATTTTTTTGTTGATAAAGTTTTTTTTTTAATGCGATACAGGTTAATTTATTGTAATAATGATGGTTTTAATATTTTTTTTATTTATCGGGACACTGCGTTCCGATCTGGTGCAAATCGGGACGCGTCCCCAGGCCCCTAAAAATCGGGATGTCCCGCGCAAATCGGGACTCCTGGCAACCCTAGTTATGGCACATAACCTACCACAGGTTCTACCACCAGCTTTTATCGCGATTCACTTTACGATTTAAACTAAACTGTTAAAGGAATGGAGCTATATATAGTGTATAGCTCCATCCCTCTAATAAGGCCCCTAGGGCCTTACTATGACTGTTAAAATGTCACGCGTGCGAGCAAGAAAGAGGACGGATCTTTACATCTCTGTACACACACATCCCTTTAACAATTCAGTTTAGGTCGTAAAATGGATCGCGTTGAAAATTTGTGGTACGGTCTCAGACATACGTGATTGTTCCGAAGACTCACCACACCCTGAACAACTAGGCAACTGAAGAAACACCTATGTATTTTGAGTTTAAATATTTCACCGCACTAATAAACACTAATAAATTAAAGACGATTACGGTTTGAGATGTTCATAACACATAATAGGTGCTCAATGCAAAAACTTAACCTCAAGAAAGTTTCTAATAAATAACTCTGTGACATACCTTAGCCTACTAAATAATGTAAGATCTTATAAAATTATTAGTTCTGATCAATAAATTTCCATAATAAATCCATAGCTAGCCCGGACATGTGCAATTTATGCTATGTTAATAGTCGAATGCCGATAACAAGGCTGAATTATTTATTGAGTACGGCCACAGGAGTGTATACTGACGGTTTTTGAGACGAAATTATTGATACCCCTTTCTATTCTCTACGAAGTTCATAAATTAGATGTCTTCATTATACGTTGTACCTGTCCGAGGTGTGTTTCCTGAAAGATGCAACCTGCCCTGCGTTCAAAAATGAGGTTAGAGTTAACTCGAATGACGTCTTTAGGTCGGATACTCTACGCTCGCATTTTTGAACGCGAACGTAGAGTTCAACTGTCAATGCCAAGCAACTGTCATACCTACCGCTTACACCAACCTACCCTTCTCGGAGTTAGAGTTAGTAGGGTTAACTCTAGGGTAGCTACTCGAGTTATAAAAGAACGACTCTGGGTTGCAACTCGTAGCATTTTTGAACGTTTAGAGTAAAGACCCTACCCTACTCTGGTTATTTTTGAACGCAGGGCTGAGGGTCTTTAAATCATGAGTCAATAGGTTATTTCTAAGCAAGTGTGCTCCATCATCAACCACATCGTCGCTTAGAGTCAGGTGAGATAGTAATATAATAATAATAATATATTCCACAATACCGTCTAGTCTTAAGCTAAGCAGAGCTTGTGTTACGAGTAGGTACTAGACATCACAGGCCTAAGTCTGCCATTTTTATAAATTCGTCATTCCAACACGATCCCATTGTCATTTTGCTAAAAGTTCGTAATCTGCTAATTCATAATGATCGATCATTGGTCGGTCAATGTACTAAAGTTGTGGTAGAATTACAATATCGAGCTTATTAAAAACAATTACTGCACAATGACGTTCTAATGGTAGGTCACAGATCAAAGGACTGTCAAAATTTTAGCAGATTACCGCATACGTCAGATATTCATTTGTCAATATGTACGACATTACCTTTCTATGCTACTTCTTTCAGTGGAGTGTCAGTTGTTGACCATTGGAAAGTCATAATGACGCCATCATATTAGTACATTATCAAACTTGTCAAAATCAACAATTATAAAATCAATGATAGATCATTCTTAAACTATTCTAATAGCAGACTTGAGGCCCTGATAAACATACTTATATATTTCTAAATACATACATATTATAGATAAATTACACCCAGACGCAGAACAAATGATGGTACTCATCGCGCAAACATTTGTTCTGGGTGGGAATCGAACCCACGATCTCCGGCATAGCAGTCAAGCAGCCACTAGACCAACGAGCCAGTGGTCAAGTTTATAAAGGCGAAAATTTTTGAGATGGTGTGTGCGTGTATTTGTGTATGTTACTTTTTCACACTTGAACGGCTGAACGGACAAACGATTAGACTAAGTCCTTGAGTAGCACATAGATTACTTTTTTTTTATCCTGTGTGTTTTCTTTGTATAATTTTCTATTATCACATGGGCGACGCAGCTGACAGCAGCTAGATAATAATGACTGGCCTGTTGGTCTAGTGGTTAGTGACTCTGACTGCTAAGCCGGAGATCGTGAGTTCGATTCCTACCCAGTACAAATGTTTGTGTCATGAGCATGATCATTTGTTCTGTCTGGGTGTAATTTATCTATATTATGTATTTCTTTAGAAGTATATATGTATGTTTATCAGTTGTCTAGTACTCATACCCCAAGATCTGCATAGTTTGAGACTAGATGGCGTTGTGTGATAGTTGTGGAATATTATTATATTATATTATTTCACGAGACATACCTACCACGGGGAAAAGTATCCTATTTCCTAAATTAGGCTAAGAGATACCCGTGTGCAAAATAGCCAAGTTTCACCTAAACCCTTTAGCTAATTAATACTTAATATTTAATTATAATACTAATAATATAATTGATTACTCAATTATTATTATTGTAAAAAATATATTAAAAGGGCATAAGTGTGTACCCACACTATACCCACTTACACCTTTTTGTTCCGTGCAAGAACATTAAATTTTTCTAATTAGTCACGTTTCCATACAATTTAATTGTTAACACGTCAAGGGTTTTTACCAGGTGTAAAATATTTCCATAAATTATAATAAACTGAACACTAATTAGAATAAAATGCATTATAAATCATTTTCTTGTATTAAGTTATTTTTTTGTATGTAACTACTTACTTATTTCTATTTGTTTGGACAATTGTTGAAAAATGGGAAGTTTTATATAAATCTTTATTTTGATGTTAATTTGATAATTAAGAAAAAACAGATATAGGGCTGCTGGGCTATTAAAAGAGTTACCACGGCTCTGGAAAGTTAAGGGCAACTGAAAGAACACGGATAGACTTCAGTGAGCAAAAGTCTGACACTCCTCGCTCGACCTAGACCGAAATAACTAGTTTAAAGATATTATAATACTATACTCAAGAAGAAAAAAAAAACATAAAAACTGGTGAATATAATATATGCGCTACTTATACTATCCGCGGTGAAACCCACGTTCTAAAACTAGTGTCTTGCATCACAAACAAAGTTTAGCGCCCAAAAAAGCTGTTTTCGGATCTAAAGTTAAATAATTTACAGGGCTGAAACTATTCTTAGTAGCTAGTTATCCATTAGGTATTTCGTTGGTATATTTGAGACTGTATCTGTATCATTTTATTTACATTCACAACTAGGTATACTTACTCAAATGTGATGTAGTACAATCTTTTTGAAACAACCTGTATAGTGTCACTTTTATACGAAAACACCCCGTATAATGTCATTTTCATATAATGTTCGACGAACTACGATTCTCCTGTTTACTTACAATAATAGTGTCACGGCATAATCTCCACGTTCCATTCTGATCCAATTCTCAGTAAATCTTGTAGACGGACAAAGAGACAAGCCCTCATTAAGAAGATCTAGCTCACACGATCACATCTCCACTTACAAACAACCATAGTCTGCAAATCCCCATAAGGATATCAATAACACCTACTTAAATCAATCACGTATTCTCACAATGTACCGATTTAATGATCTCAAATATAAAACGTAATGATACTGCTGGCCTTAACTCGTTTTCTAACCTAACTTGGCCCATGCTTACACAAAAACCAACCTTATTACCGAAACATTAAGATCCACATAAAATCTCTATGGTGATTCATGAGATCATACCGGGTGCTTGATTTATTCCTTTTAACCGACTTGACCTACATTCGTGTATTGCCTTTAATTGTTAATAAGCATAATTAAAATGCGTGTTAAACATTATACGCACAAACACGCTAGCGTTATAGAATGTGATCGCGGAGTCTTAAATGCTTGCTGGATATGGTATAATTGTGGGTAAGTAGGTTTGAGATATAGATACGATTATGTCAAGTAATTGGTGAGTTGTGACGAGTCTTCGTAAGAGATAGTGTTTTTTTTAATTTCGTGTAAAATTATGAAGGGTTTATTTGTCAAATGAACAACAAGGAGATGTCAGCAAACTGTAGGGGTGCGGGCCCAGCAGGGTCGAAGCTCACTGGGGCCAAGGGTCTGCTTCGGAAAGGAAGACTCGGCCCTGGTATGAAAGGCAACGAAGGAACAGGAGTGGGTTTTTAGTCAGTAAAAGTCTGACACAATCTCTCGCTCTGCCAGCGAGGGATGTAATTGGTTGATTTTCCTACCGAAAAAAAATAATCGAATTAACAAAAAACTTGATTTCTGGTTTACTGATTACATTGAGACACTTTAATTTGCAATATTTTTTATGATATAGGAAGATTGTGACATTATCATTATTTTTAAACACATTAATATTGTAAAGGTTAATGCTTCGATGTAAGTATGTGTGTGTGTCTGTGTATATTTTTGTTACTCCTTCAATGATCGGGAAGAAATTTTTCATATAATAACACCATACTCTAGAAGATAGAATATGATAGGTACTATTGTATCCTGGTAGTATATTACTTCGGGAAAAATATCTATTTTCACGTGTTCACATAATGTTCGATATTTATTGTTACAAAAAGTATTTTTTGAAAGAACAAGCGATTATTTCATTGGAGTGTGCGATCCCTTGAAAATGTGAAAAAATTAAACTTCTTAGTTAACAAAAAAAACGATACGGCCGTTTATGTTGCAAATATCGTAAATTTGACACTCCTAAGGAAATCGAAATTTATAGGGTACTTCGTGTTGACTTAGAACCCTGAAATTTGGCATGAAGCAAGGTCTTACAGCACAAATATAGGAATAGATCTGAAAATAGTAAATTCGAAAGTACGAGTGCGTCACAAAAAAAAATTCTATTCGGAAAAATCTTCGAGACTCGATTCGGGAATTCAATTATTTACATAAGTTTGTTTGTACGGAACCCTCAGTGTGCGAGTCCGACTCGCACTTGCCCAGTTTTTTTATGTTGACTACGACTATATTTTAGACTTTATTAATCTATGACATCATTAGTATTTATCTATATTAAAAATAATCGGATTAATAAAATCATTGGCGCTAATTAAATTATATAAGTTGAAATACTTAAAAATTTAATCGATTTTAAATGTCACAATAAAAGAAGAGTGATAGATGACGTTAGTCAAGGATTCTAAATAGATATGATGAATAAGTTATGTAGTTTTAAAGCTACATACATCGATACATTCATAAATTCACACAATTGAAATGAAAGATTGGCATGGCCAGTGACACAAAATTGGAAACTGCTTAGCAAAAAAAACGTTTACACGGACCCAAACGGGAGATTGACTTGTAAATACGCTTCCTAGTTTTATGACGTCACAATTTTATGGGTCATTCCTCTCAAAGCTTTTCAAAGGATTTCAAGCGCAAATAATTTAATTATCCATTAGCCAATGAAGACAGAAATATTTTTTACCAATCATTAACACTGATTGCATCACATAAACATCTACGTGTCTGGATTTAAAACATTTAATTACAAACAACTTCCCACATACTAATTATATATATAATTAGCACACTTCCATAATTAGACATATAATTGCAGAATGATTAAAAAAAAACACATAATTTGCAATTTGAATGCCATAATCGTGAATTGTTAAATATAATTAATAGTCGTTCCAAGGTCGGGTATTAAATAAATTACATATTGATTTCAAATATCAGAATGCTGATTATAATTTATTATACATTACAATGTTGTTTAATTTCAATAATTATTGATTACTTGTTGCTGCTAACCACTTCGTTTGCGAATTAACTTCAATGTCTTCAACCCTGCTTGACTCGCTTCCGATGTTTTAAACATTTTTTTTTGCATATATACTAAAAAATCATGATAATTTTCACTAAAATACCTACCCACTTGTTGGTCACTAAAGCTTTTCCTAACACACAGTCTTTTCTTTGACCAGCATCTAACCTTAGGTTAAATCATGACTCGATTGATGATGGTGCAACCATGCCTAGAAGTGACCTATTCATTCACTAATGAGTTGAACACTCTCATGTTACAGTTATCGGGAAATCCAGAGTCCGGTTAGGACTATTTTATATCATTAAATATAGATTACAACGTTGTATAATTTCAATAATTATCGATAATTATATTTTCCTTGCGAACGTGCGGTAGGTGTTTGAATACTAATCTGGGTTAAGTTATGATAATCGCTTGAATGTGTACCTGATTGTATAATACGTTTATACACAGTAACTTAGACTTGTTACCTGTATAATTTGTTTAAAGGTTTCAATTACTGGGTTATGTCTGACGTAGTCTGGTGTCTTAGTTAAGTTTGCGTTGAGAAACATGTATCGCATTTAGGGAAACTTTGCTGTCACGATGACTCTATCATAACTCCTTTCATCATCATCATTTCAGCACAACGACGTCTACTGTTGGACATAGGCCTCCCCTACGTGTCACCACAATGACCGTCTGGCATCCATCGGGTTCCCTTGACCCTCTATAGATCATTGGTCCACCTTGTGGGAGTCCTTCCAACGCTGCGTCTTCCGATATGACGCCGGTGCAAAAAGTTTCGGACTCAACGACCATCTGTTCTGTGAGCAAGGGTACCTTGCCCACTGTTAGTTAAGTTTAGTGATTCTTCAGTAGGAGTAACTGCGCTAATTTAATACAATGTATGCATGTGATGGCCATTAGATGTCATTATAGCGCATTGGGCTCAACGGTTCCGAAGTGGAGACAGGACAGCAAAAGACGCGGCATTGGAAGGCCTCACAAAAAATGGTCGGGTGACCTAGTGACGGTCGTAAAAACTAATGGATATGAAAAGCAATTCAATCCAAAATGTTTTTATTCCACATAGGCCTACATGGGCACTTATAAAACTTCAGAAGCTAGTACACGGTCCCAATTGGTAAACGACCTTTGGAGAAGACCCGGTAAGAAACTCCATGGTTACTCATAAGCAATAGGCTGGTCGATTTGACGACGTTAGAAAGAGGCCTAAGATCCAGTAGTAAAAATATCTTTCGGCTGCAATGATAATGATGATAATGAAAATGAATTATATTTATTAGCTTCAATCTTTCAAAACTTAATGTTTCTAGTACAGTTGAAAAATTGACATAAAGTAACAGTTTTAGCAGTTCAGCCTCGCACCTATACGCACCAAACAGCTGCAGCTAAGGAGTGGAATTCCCTGGTGGAGTCTGGATCTTCTGATAGCTAAAACCTCTGGGTTATTAAGTCAAGAGGTCGCTTCTAGCCAAGCGTGCTTCATCACTGACCATATCGTCACTTAGCATTAAGTAAGAGTGATCACCGACGACCTGGTGAGAGTCGCGGTAGTGCGGTGGATGCAAGACGCACAGGATCGGTCGTTGTGACGTCGCTTGGGGGAGGCCTATGTCAATGATGATGGTGATGATGAAGAGTGATCAAGCGTGAGTATATCAACAAATAATGAGAGTGTAGTCAGGAAAAAAATATATTTTAGTAATAAGACCAACAAAACACCCAAGATTTTACCAATTAAGTTTTCAGTCTTTATATAATACCTCTCCCTCTTAAGGCGATATTAAAAGCTTAGGAACATCGACACTGAATAGAGCCTTTAACCCTTTTCAAGTGTTGACATTTATGACTTGCGATAAGTATGTAGGGTAGTTAAAAGGTACGTATCATTATTTACTTCTCCACGTACAAGTAAGACCGCACAGCATTCAATGTCTTAATCTGAAATTTGGTCCAAAGTTCCGATAACTTTGTTCTGCTCATATGTGCTACATAATAATTTATTATAATTTAGTTATTACAGCTTGGAGGATTTACAGCTTAAACAAACTAAAAATAAAAACAAACATAGATGACATCAAGCCTCATGTATAGTATTATTATTATTAGACTTAAAATTGAGAAGTGAGCATAACATCCTTTAAACAATGTTTTAAGCTTATTAAAATGTTACAGTTATATAAACAAAGTCAATTGCAAGGGTTAAAGGAGTAGTAACTACAAATGTTTAATGAGTAATAATAAAAATAATAAAAACATTACAGAAATTTAGGGAAACAATTAATAGGCTACTTAAAAAAAAACCTGAGTCTTATGCGTCTTCTGGCCGACGCCACACTAATCGTAAAGGAATCCAAGAAACAGGAAACTTTTCCCCGTGATAGGTATGTCTCGTGAAATAATACAATATCCTACAACTTTCACACAACGCCATCTAGCCCCAAACTAAGCAGAGCTTGTGCTATGAGTACTAGACAACTAATTAACATACTTATGTATTTCTTAATACATACATATATATATATATATTGCACCTAGACAGAGAACAAATGATCGTGCTCATCAAAGAAACATTTCTACTTGGTGGGAATCGAACTCACAACCTCCGGCATAGCAGTCAGGGCCACTAACCACTAGACCAACAGGCCAGTCAAATTTAACTTATTCAACCGGGCAAAACCGCTGATAAACGCTTGTTAATAAGTATTTAATCAGTTTCATTTTGCGGAATTATTATCGAGGCTTTATCACTTTCTCTTTTTAAAAAGTAACAACAATACATTATCATATGCGCAGGAGTTGAAACAAGACGTGTTTTCTTGAACAACGTGTTGGCATCCTTAAATTATGTTTGACATGTCCTGTCAAGTTGACGAGTAGCTGTAATTTATTTCTATTTCATCGTTTAAATATAATTGAGAGTTGAATGAAAGCGGAACTGGTTACTGATATACAGGGTGATATTTATTTATTTCTTTCTAATTTATTTATTCATACAATTACATCTAGTAGGTATAATCTTAAAAGATACAAGGACATTTCTGTTGATAATAAAATTTGAGAGTTTAAATGCTAAATTGTTTATTTATTTATTGAAAAACTTAAAACTATTTTTACAGACTACTCTAATGCGATAATCAAATGCAAATAAAAATCCAAACTTAATTATTTCAAATAAATAACACTCTCGATGTCGTCACAGTGATGTCGTTTAGTGAACAAAAACAAGGCTACGTTCTCTACCACTATAATAATAATAATAAATATCTTTATTTTCCAAAAGTTACAGGTAATTAAATCTTATGTTAACAGTTTATACCTACATGGTTAGGAAAAGAAAAATTAATACATAAAAAATTTAGATGTTGCAGAAATCTGTACACAATAATTTAAACTCTGTCCCTTAAACTAGGTTATCCTGTGTCTTAAGGGACAGTGTTCCACAATAACATTTTAAGAGGTATGTTTATGAGTGGACGGTGTCGATTTAATTTCAGAGGGGGGGAAAAAGTTATGATTAACATTAGTTTCTAATTAAGTATGAGTTTGTAAGGCTGAGTGTAAAGGTCTCTACCGCTGCGTTGAGCATATCTTAAAAACTATTCAGTAAAAAAACACTATCACAATAATTAATGGCAACAAATTAAAGTTGTCCCAACATTTACGCGGTTAAGATGTGATTAAGGTGTCGAGGTTATTTCCAGTAAACAAGAACGTGTATTATAATGATTTACTAAGAAATCCATCAATACAGTACGTAATGAGATGCTTGTCTCAAGAGAGTGACTTATAGCGATATGCTAATGGTTTAAGGGGATTAACGAGGTGACGATTACGTACATCCGTTTTGGTGTGCGAGATATTACAATAGTGACATTATACAGGTTGATTTAAAAATGGTTATGAGAAAAATTTAAACTTTTTTTTTTAAACTAGCTTTTACCCACGACTTCGTCCGCATAGAAGTCGAAAATGGGTTTATTAGGTTTTTTGAGATACGAAAATATTAAATATTATTTATTATCTTCGCCGTGTGTGAAAGTCCATTGAATTGTATAGCGAGCGATATTGTATCTTAAGATAAAATATTACAGTATCTTAGCCGAGTGCAGCGCCCCTTAGTAACTCCACTGCGGGTGACGTAACCTACGACAAACTTATTATTTACGGTTGGTACTGTAATCGGGTCTAGGGATCGAACCGCAAAATTAATTTTGTTTTTTATTTTATATACTTTTACGGGATAAAAAGTACCCAGTGTGGTGCTCAGGATATTAAAGAATAATTATACCAAGTTTCATCGTAATAGAACCAGTAGTTTTAGCGTGATGCCTGAACAAACAGACAGACAGACAAAAAAATTTTTAATCACATTTTTGGGTTCTATGTCGGTCTAGTAACACCCAAATGGCAGGCATTTATTTTTTTTCATATTTTCAATGTACAGAATATTCACTTCTACAGATTTATTATAAGTATATTGATTGTCGGTGTAAAAAATAGACAAAGGAAAGAAAAGACAGTAATAAATTAGGTCAATACAGTAAATTAAAAAAAAAAATAGATAGACCGAAAAGATGAACATGAAGCACAACACCAAGAAGAAAAGAGGGTAGATAGGCCCTTTCCCTATTGTGGGACAGTTCAAGATAGGAAAATTACACTTCACACTAATATTTCAAAGACGAAATTTGTGAGTGTGTGTGTATGTTTGTCACTTCTTCACGCTCGGACGGCTGAACGAATTTAGATGAAATTAAGTACATAGTTCATGATCATGTTTCTTTTTGGATAATTTTCTATTAATCACACGGGCGAAGTCACCGGCAGCAGCTAGTTGAGTCATAATTACATTAAGTCTGAGACACACGTGGTCAGTATTCTAAAATACTAATATCGGCTGCAATGGCCAGGTAATTAGCTGTTGTGAAATATTGTGGCGAAACCTATGCATTGGGATAGATGAATTTGTACCTATTGGGAAATTAGTGATAGCGTCAAGATTTATTAGTGCTAGATTCAATTTTCATATTAATAATATAAATACGACAGTTGATAAGTATCTCTGCCCCCCTAGCCAAGTTACGATCGTTTCGTGACTTGACGACGTTTCGTGACGTCATTTCAACGCTCAGTCAGGTGGCCAGAATAAAGGATTCGGAGGCGTGGCCTACTCGAGGCGTTCGACGTAAACGAAACGATCGTAACTTGACTAGAGGGGCTGTTACTCCTTCACGCTCAAACGTCTGAGCGGAATTGAATGAAATAAATTTAATAAAAAAAATCCACTTGTCATCTTTCAGTTGCCCTTAGCGTTTCACGTTCACGATAACTTTTTCAAACATGCCGTTAAGCTTAATTTTGCTGACAATTCTTTGAGGCGCGCGACGTGGATCACAACATGCCGTCGACTCGGGTTTGGTTGTTACCAGCCGGCCGGACAGCGAGCTCCCTGTCACTCGACGTCCACAACCCCACGCCTACGGTGGCCGGGAATCGTCTTGCAACTCCAGAAACATTGTAAGGCTGATTAAGCTATTATGCTACTCAGTATAAGATGCCTTTGCTCCACTATACGTAAATACGGCCCATTACAACATTAACACTAACCAATAAATATTAACCCACCATTCCAATGCAAGCTATATAGAAAACACAATATCCAAGTTTCGAGTTCGATCGCGTCGCATGCATTATCAGCTAATAACGTTTCGATTATGATCGTGCCGAGGTGTTGCATATTTTATAGCGGCATTGTTCGCGACGCGTTCAGTGTGCTATGGCCCTTTGCGCCTTTAAGCATTAATGGCATGTACCGGGTTTGTTTTGGTACCAATACTTGTGTTGTTACGCGAACGTGTTTATTTTCGTAATGGAATGATAGAGTTTTGGTGTGTGTAAGAAGTTACGTTTAAGGATGAAACGATACTGTTGTGGTATCGATACTTTTACTCGATACAGTATCGGTCGTAAAGTATCGATACTTACTCAGTATACTCAGGTACTTGTATCGAATCTACGTCGTTCTTTATCGATCGATATTTTCATCATTCATCAATCGTTATTCTTTATTGATAAGTCACTACAAAATTATTAAAAAATGTGAAAAAGACTTTTTGTGTTGTAAATGTTTGCCTATTAGGCGATTTCTAGAAGCGGTGATTGTGGCGCCAGTTTTGTAAAACATGTTTTTCCCAAGGTAAATTTATACAAACATATTTGGCATACCTACTGATATGAGTATTTTTGACCGATACCTACACGTCAATTTCAAAGTATCGATACTAAAAGTACTTGGTATCGGAGAAAAGTATCGAATTTGTATTTGTATTTACTCGTATCGTTTCATCCCTAGGTACGTTACATTGGTTATTTAAATAATTTGGTAATTATTGTTGATTATTTTGAATGCATAAGCATGAGAAAAGGCCAGTGCGCGATTGTTCGAAAGCGTTACTGTGGCCCTGGGCAACTGAAAGCACTTACCGACTCGTGGGGGTCGACGCGCGCCCATTCTGATACGATAAATGTAATAAAATTGTGGCGGGGGTGAGCAGGCGCACTTTTCTGCACTAGTGCGGAATATAGTCAATTGCGTACCTAAAAGCAGTGGGATAAGAGCGGGTTTTCGAGTAAGTGTGTTGTTAGTTATAATATTAAGATTACAACTAAAAAAACACAGGTGGGGTTAAGTCACTCAAAGTTTGACTCTTCCTCTCGCTCTACCCAGCCCTGCGTTCAAATTTGAGCTAAGGTTTAACTCTAAAGACGTCATCAGATTAGATACTATACGCTCGCATTTTTGAACGCAAACGTAGAGTTCAACTGTCAATGTCAAGCTATTGTCATTTATGGCCACTTACACCAACCTACTCTGCTCGGAGTTAGAGTTAGTTGGGTTAACTCAAGGGTAGCTACTCGAGTTATAAAAAAACCGACCCTGGGTTGCAACTCGAAGCATTTTTGAACGGTTGAGTAGCGACTCTACCCTACTGTGGTTATATTTGAGCGCAGGGCTAAATGAGATGATTTCGCACCTCAATAAAAAAACAATAACTGGGTGAGAGGTACATAAACAATAAAGCCTATCATATTAAGGAAAACTTACGTTTGGTAATTTTAGGAGCTTAAGTGATATGAAGTGAACGTCTTTAATTCAGACACATGGATCATCATCATCATCATTATCATTTCAGCCGATAGACGTCCACTGCTGGGCATAGGCTTCCCCCAAAGGTCGCCTTAAAGAACGGTCCTGTGCGTCTCGCATCCATCGGGTTCCCGCAACTTTCACCAGGTCATCGGTCCACCTTGTAGGAGGCCCCCTACTCCTCCAACACTGCGTCTTCCAGTACGCGGTCGCCACTCCAGAACATTTCAGCCCCAACGGCCATCTGTTCTGCGAGCAATGTGCCCTGCCCATTGCCACTTAAGTTTGGCACTTCGTGCTATGTCGGCAACCTTGGTTCTCCTGCGGATATCTTCATTTTTGATTCGATCACGCAAGGAAACTCCGAGCATAGCCCTTTCCATTGCCACATGGATGGTAAAAGGCAACTGAAGGAACTCGGGTGGGTTGTAGTCAGTTAAACTCTGACACTCTTCTTCGCTCCATCCAATGAGCAACGACACTTTTGATGAAAACCACAAAAAAAAAAATAGTAATACGCTTTAACATTTCCAAAATATCGAGTCCATAACAATAAACTAATAAGACACAAAGACTATATAAACGAAATACCTTAATTCCGCTTATTACACAACATCACCTAACTATATTAAAGCTTACAGACGAATCCGCAAACGTAAGTAGGCAACATTCCCGACCGAACA
This sequence comes from Mythimna vitellina, assembly GCA_949316375.1. Classification (NCBI taxonomy): domain Eukaryota; kingdom Metazoa; phylum Arthropoda; class Insecta; order Lepidoptera; family Noctuidae; genus Mythimna; species Mythimna vitellina. Next base: position 18,403,895 of record OX438695.1, on the reverse strand, counting down.
TACAAACACACACACACCCTTGCATGATCACTTACACCCACAAGCTCAGACCGACACAGCCAGCTAATTATACATCATTATAACTAATTGTACAATACACAAGTAAGAAGTATTCGCTACTATTAATGACAAAAGCAATTAGGGTACCACACTAGCGCAGTGTTCCAAGGAGACTCTTGGTGTGGGTGTATCTATGTGTGAGTAAAAATGCAGTGTATTATTTTTGTGATATTTTTTCGTCTGTACATTTTGTGCGCGATTATGATCAGTAATTGCGTTTTAATAGGCTTTATTTGTTAGATTTTGATAATGGTTTTTCATTAACGTTAAGTAGCTTTAACAAAATGAGTAAGATAGTCTCTGAGTGGAGGTTATGGAAACCAATAGGCAGTGGTTTTAGTGATCAGTTAATACCTCAATGTTTTGCTATTAGGCAATAGTAAAACATTGAGGTATTAACTGATCACAGTAGGGGACGACCGCACGCGTGAGGGGACGGACATCCTCACACCCCAGTCGCCACAACCATGAACCCGACTACCAGCCTCGGTAGGTGCAGGCTTGTGGACGAGCAATGGGTAGGTCGCCGTTCTGCCCCCGTAGTCAAGTTACAACCGTTATATATACAAATCAACGAAAAGAGAATCGAAACGAAACGGTTGTAACCTGGCTAGGGGGGCTGGCGTCCGATGGTTGTCCGAACCGAGTCCATGTCGACAGCGAGTAGTGTTCCACGTGCTCTTCAAAGAAATGTCGTCAAACCAATGGGGGCCTACGGTTTTGTGACATTCACACTTCGGTTCAGTATTTTTAGAGATTATTTAGTAGTCAAACACGAGCCTATATAGATAGGGGGTGCCCCTATCTATATAGACTCGTGTTTGACCACTATACTGCCAGGATAAGGTGATGTGATCGACGATGGATCACGCCAAGAAGTAACCAACTCACCCTTGACTTGAAAACCCCTAGGTTGCAGTTATAATATTAGTATTATATAAGTGACCAAGCATTATATCAATTTCAACAGTGGGCCAGTTACCAATAGGTTTTTACAAGTTTTTATTTAGTTCCAATCCCGCTTTGTCTGTAATCAAATCTTATAAATTAAATTTAACCCACTTCCTTGTTACCAATTGAGCTAAAATCATGCATTTGTAAATCAGATGGTAATGCAAAATTATTATGACATGGAGCTGATCTGGTGATGGAACGGGAAGGTGGCCAAAGGAACTCAGATAATCATATCGTGTTTGAGCTTTTTGGAATGGTCTTTATGAGTATTAATTATATAGGTAAATACCGCGCTATAAAAGCTTGCTATGAAAAAAATTATGAGGTAATAGCGACAACAATACACGTGCTAGTTAAGTGACATCATTTACATTATCCTACGTTCTTTTCATAACAAATGCTCACACACGCAAACTCGACAAAACTGTATTGTTTCATTACCATTGCTGCAATTGTATTAAAGAGGACTGTCAAAGCAAAAGTGATAGCGCAATGGATATGAGTAATTGGCTTCAGTCGACCGACGGCGACGGGTGATGGTGTGAAGGGTCACGCGAAGTTTTGAATGGCAATCGCTAAAGATTACACCTGTGTCATTTAGTGCGTCTTTACTAATTTATACTAATATTTGTACATTTAAAAGTAACTGTATATCTGTTTGTTTGTAAAGTTTTAAAATTTATTGAATAAATTTTGATGAAATTGGGTTGTGGCTGTCAGAAAACAAAGACTTCACACACACACACACACACACACACAGACAAACACACACTCACGCACACACAGTGACAGTGTAACTTAAGAAGTGTTATAGTTGAAGCAAAGTAGCAGATTTTCAAAGGTCTTTACTGGATTAGTTTTACACAAATTTGTAAATGATTTCAATAGAAGCCTATATATCCACAAGATACTGTATTTCCAAAATATCTAATGAAAAATATGTAATAACGTCATAATCGCGTAAGAGCTTTTGTATGAACAACAACAACAACAGTGAAAATGTATGTCGAGTTGCATCCCCTTAAGGCGCGATTTTAAACTGAGGATTTCAAATGAGGGCATTACTCTAAAGTCAGGGTTAAGAGGGTGTTAAGTAAGATTGGAACTTGAATTATTGGGGAAGAAAATGGCTGTTTAAGTCTATTTTTTTAAACAATCGACTGTTTACAGTATCGATAGATCGTTGTACCATAGTGTTGTGCTTTATACCAACCACTTCAAAATCACGCAACTTAGGAAGTCCTCACAAAGTGGACCGATGAATAAGTGAAGTAAACGGAAATCCACTGCATGCGAGACGCATAGGATCAGTCGATGTAGCGATATTTGGGCGATAATAATGATGATGTTGATGACTTCAAAATCAGTCTGCCTAGCTCTTTCTAATTCTTCAACTATGTTGAGATGTCACAGCTATGAACGTCACTTATCGACAAATTATAGTATCGATATTAGCTCGATACAGCAGCGACCTCACTTTAGCGTAAAATTTCACACTTTCGCGGCACTATTGACGTTTACACAAACTATCGAGACATCAAACAATACAGACACACCTTATTAAGTGTGAGTGTAGACGGGTAGTGGCTCATTAGTCGGATGCTTAATGGTCCTAAGTATGCGGGAGAGATCGCCGCGTCTAACCGGGTCCTATAATAGAGCGGGTCCAATGTCACACGGGAATGACTTGACATGACGTGACGGGAAAGGAACCTGAAGCAACCTGAAGGAATCTGTAGAAGGGGTGACAGACTTGAGTTTGCTAAAGCTGCTATGCTCCGATTACGACGACTTACTTTTTTATTATGATTATTTTTGTTGTGCTTTTGGGTACTATATTGACTGGTCTACACTGTTCTTACATAATATGTATTAATTAGTACGTAAATATTGTAACATCAACCACTTTTTTTATAACAGAAACCATGGAGTTTCTTGTCGGTTCACCTCCATAGGAAACGACCAATTTGGAACTACACACTAGCTTCTGACGTTTTATAAGTGCCCATGTAGGCCTATGTGAAATAAAAATATTTTGTTTTTTTTTTTTAATTTTTAGTATTTTGATCACGCTGCACTTTGCGATGTTGAGCACGTACTTCTCCTCACCGCTGACGCATATTCATCGTCATCATCATTTCAGCCGAAAGACGTCCACTGTTGGACATAGGCCTCTAAGTGTCGCCACAATGTACATCTTGCATCCATCGGATTCCCGAGACCCTGACCAGGATCTTTCGGCTCCATCAATCATACGCATGTTACTACAGAATAAAAGACCATTCTAGAAGTTTTTGATACTATTGACTAGGTATATGTTCGGTTCCGTATACTGTAGCGTTATGAGTTCTGGTCAAGAGACCAAATGTTAACCCTCCAAGCTATCAGTGACTCTGGTTCTTTTTTAGATTATCTTGTCTTGATTCTTAAGCTTCCAAGAAATTCCGTGTACAGCTCGCTCTACACTGTGCTGGAATTTCTGGATCAACCTAACGATCAGACACGTTTCGAACCCTATTTTATAACACGCAGAGCGACTGTTTATTAGACCTCCACAATCCAGTTACTGGGCAACACAATACTCCTTGGATAGACTGATGGTCAGACTTTCCAGCATCTGCCTACCTATAACTACTATCAAAGATCTACGAATGACAACCGGGACCAAAGGCATTACGCGTTTCCAAGGCACATTAGCCTGGATAAACTTAGAAAAGTACGTACGAATTGAAAAAATCATATTGAATTACCAATATAAATTTTTGTATTCATATTGATTTACCAATATGAATTTTTCTATTCATATTGAATTACCAATTTGCATTTTACTATTCATATTGAATTACCAATATGAATTTTTCTTTTCATACACCCGGTTTCGTGTCTTTTCTTATCCAATTTCATAAAATCATAACAAGGTCGACCCGCTGCGTATCTTCATTGAGGCATAAACAGCCATCAACACATAACCGTAACTAATTAAAACATTACCTGTCTTTACTATGGGATACCAGCGAACTAAATTATTTATTCCGTGCTCCGGACAGTGGAAACTACCATTAATTCGGAGGTGCCAGCCATTGCTCCTTGCTGGGGCGTTAATGACAATAACTTGCTATTAATTGGCCAATGCGACCCGTTTAAGATGCCCCCTGCCACCCTAGAACTACTGGACTGATCAATACGGCTTAATTCGGTCGGGTTCTACACAAGAATGGTGGATATTAAAGAATTTGTATTGGCAAGCTACTAAGTTAACACATAAGTATGTAGATACTTTTAAGTAAGTTTATTTAGATTATTATAAGTAATTGCATAACCTAATTCCGCCAAAACCATCATCAGATCACCAGACGTATAGCGATGGGTCACCGGTACATAGTGGATATAAACGGCCGTATCTTTTTTTTCGTTAATTTAGAAGTTTGATTGTTTTTCACTGTTTCAAGGGATTGTAGACTTGAGTATATATATAGTTTTAATTTCAACTTGATACCTCCACGCGTTCCCGAGATAAAGGGTCTTGACAGACAGTCAGACAGACGGACAACAAAGTAATCCTGTAAGGGTTCAGATTTTTCCTTTTCAGGTACAGAATCCTAAAAACGATAAAAGTAGTGCATAAATGTCTGCTGTAAGGGTAAACCGATTAAATTCTTTATAACAAGTGTGTTCTGTTGTGTTGGTGCGAAGAAAATAAAGCGGTTTGTTATTGTTCAAATAAAGTAACCGCAAATTGGCGTCTATGGGGTTAAGCTTAGGCTAGACCGGCCTGCGGTAAGGGTGGGTGTGAGCTCGTGGAAAACAGTCTTTATTTTTTGCTATCCACAGGTTACATGTTTAGAAGGGGACTAGTGAGGGCTTGTATTCTAAGCTTTATGATATGGCTTTGGAATGTAATAGTGGCAGTTTAATCGGGACTCGATTTAAATAAAACTATTTTTTTATTTTCAATTTTCGTGTTAAATGTAATACAGTAAACTATTAGATATTTTTTTGAGGTAGGAAATCATCATATAACTTTTTTTTTTATTCTTGGTAGGTGTGCGCTTGACCGCTATCTCACCTGATGGAAAGCGACTATGCGGTCGACGATGGAACGCGCTTACCTAGAAGCAGCCTATTCACTCTTGACTTAAAGATTTCCGGGTTGTAGCTATCAGGAAAAACAGAACTTCTCTCGCTCCAGATGGAGTGAGAGGGAGTGTCAGAATTTTATTGACAAAAACTCGTCTACCGCGTAACGGTGTGAATAGGGGTGCAGGGGTGAATATACCAACACTTTGAAGGGTATTTTTCTTTATTTTAATTTTGTTTTCATAATACGACTATGTACTTAAATTAAATGAATAGCAATTTTAAAAGTCAATGATTTACTAAAAACTAGTTGTGGGGTGTTATTAAAGAGAAATATCTAATCAATGAGCAGTGGTGGCCGAGTAGTAACGGCCCCGACTCATGAGTTGTAGGTCACGGGTTCAAACTCAGCCAGGCGCATTACTTTGTGTAATTTGTTTTCATCACCACTGCTCACAAAACGGTGAAGGAAAACATCGGGAGGAAACCGGTATGTACTAGAACCAATTTTTGGTTCTAGGACATAGTACGAAGACGTGACATCCACCAACCCGCACTGGGCCCGCGTGGTGGATTACGGCCCATTTCCTCTCCTAAAAAGGAGGCCTGAGTCCCAGCAGTGGGAACATTATAAGGCTAATTATGCTATGCTTAAGTTTTGTCTCTATTCACCCTGTTTGACGGTAACTACTACCGGTCGCGGTAACTCTTTCAAATAATCCCACAACCCAAAATATTGAAACTTGATGTTTAAGATATATTTTACTCATTAGCTCATCATCATCATCGTCATCATCATATCAGTCGAAAGACGTCCACTGTTCGACATACGCCTCCCCCAAATGTCGCCACAATGAACGGTCCTGTGCGTCTCGCATCTATAAAATCTCTCAATTATAAAACACTCGTCTCGCAATTATAAAAGAACGACCTTGGGTTGTAACTCGAAGCATTTTTGAATGGTTGGAGTAGCGACTCTACCCTACTTTGGTTATTTTTGAACTCCGGTCTAAATGAGATGATTTCCTTCCTCAATAAAAAAACAATAACTGGGTGAGAGGTACATAAACAATAAAGCCTACCATATTAAGGAAAACTTACGTTTGGTAATTTTAGGAGCTTAAGTGATATGAAGTGAACGTCTTTAATTCAGACACATTGATCATCATCATCATCATTATCATTTCAGCCGATAGACGTCCACTGCTGGGCATAGGCTTCCCCCAAAGGTCGCCTTAAAGAACGGTCCTGTGCGTCTCGCATCCATCGGGTTCCCGCAACTTTCACCAGGTCATCGGTCCACCTTGTAGGAGGCCCCCTACTCCTCCAACACTGCGTCTTCCAGTACGCGGTCGCCACTCCAGAACATTTCAGCCCCAACGGCCATCTGTTCTGCGAGCAATGTGCCCTGCCCATTGCCACTTAAGTTTGGCACTTCGTGCTATGTCGGCAACCTTGGTTCTCCTGCGGATATCTTCATTTTTGATTCGATCACGCAAGGAAACTCCGAGCATAGCCCTTTCCATTGCCACATGGATCGTAAAAGGCAACTGAAGGAACACGGGTGGGTTGTAGTCAGTTAAACTCTGACACTCTTCTTCGCTCCATCCAATGAGCAACGACACTTTTGATGAAAACCACAAAAAAAAAATTAGTAATACGCTTTAACATTTCCAAAATCTCGAGTCCATAACAATAAGCTAATTAGACACAAAGACTATACAAACGAAATACCTTAATTCCGCTTATTACACAACATCACCTAACTATATTAAAGCTTACAGACGAATCCGCAAACGTAAGTAGGCAACATTCCCGACCGAACATACAAACACACACACACCCTTGCATGATCACTACACCCACAAGCTCAGACCGACACAGCCAGCTAATTATACATCATTATAACTAATTGTACAATACACAAGTAAGAAGTATTCGCTACTATTAATGACAAAAGCAATTAGGGTACCACACTAGCGCACTGTTCCAAGGAGACTCTTGGTGTGTGTGTATCTATGTGTGAGTAAAAATGCAGTGTATTATTTTTGTGATATATTTTTTCGTCTGTACATTTTGTGCGCGATTATGATCAGTAATTGCGTTTTAATAGGCTTTATTTGTTAGATTTTGATAATGGTTTTTCATTAACGTTAAGTAGCTTTAACAAAATGAGTAAGATAGTCTCTGAGTGGAATTTATGGAAACCACTGCCTTATAGTAAAACATTGAGGTATTAACTGATCACTGTAGGGGACGCACGCGTGAGGGGACGGACATCCTCACACCCCAGTCGCCAAAACCATGGCCCCGACTACCAGCCACGGTAGGAGCATGCTTGTGAACGGCGAGCAATGAGTAGGTCGCCGTTCTGCCCCCCTAGTCAAGTTACAACCGTTATATATACAAATCAACGAAAAGATAATCGAACCGAAACGGTTGTAACTTGACTAGGGGGGCTGGCGTCCGATGGTGGTCCGAACCGAGCCCATGTCGACAGCGAGTAGTGTTCCACGCGCTCCTCAAAGAAATGTCATCAAACCAATGGGGCCCCCTACGGTTTTATGACATTCACACTTCGGTTCAGTATTTTTAAAGATTATTTAGTAGTGTCAAACATGAGCCTATATTCATAGGGGGCGGCCCTAACTATATAGGCTCGTGTTTGACCACTGTGCCGCCTGGATAAGGTGATGTGATCGACGATGGATCATGCATATGCATAAACCCCTAGGCTGTAGTTATAATATTAGTGTATAAGTGAACAAGCATTACATTTATTTCAATTCTAAGTAAGAGTCTTCCACGGTCATAGTGGGGCAGTTACCAATAGATTTTTACAAGCTTGTCTCACCAGTCCCGATGTTTGCTTGTCTGTAATTAAACCTTACAAAGTAAAATTTAACCCACTTCCCAGGTACCGATTGAGCTAAAATGCGTGCATGTCTAAATCAGATGGTAATGCAAAATTATTATGTCATGGAGCTGATCTGGTGATGGAACCGGAAGGTGGCCATAGGAACTCAGATAATCCTATCGTGTTTGAGCTTTTTAGAATGGTCTTGATGAGTATTAATTATATAGGTATATACCACGCTATAAAAGCTTGCTATGAAAAAAAATTATGAGGTAATCGCGATAACAATACACGTGCTAGTTAAGTGACATCATTTACATTATCCTACGTTCTTTTCATAACAAATGCTCACACACGCAAACTAGACAAAACTGTATTGTTTCATTACCATTGCTGCATTGTATTAAAGAGGACTGTCAAAGCAAAAGTGATAGCGCAATGGATATGAGTAATTGGCTTCAGTCGACCGACGGCGACGGGTGATGGTGTGAAGGGTCACGCGAACTTTTGAATGGCAATCGCTAAAGATTACACCTGTGTCATTTAGTGCGTCTTTACTAATTTATACTAATATTTGTACATTTAAAAGTAACTGTATATCTGTTTGTTTGTAAAGTTTTCGCGCCAAATATATTGAATGAATTTTGATGAAATTGGGTTGTGGCTGTCAGAAAACAAAGACTTCACACGCACACACAAGAAGTAAGAGTGTTAAACTCAAGCAAAATAGCAGATTTTCAGAGGTCATTATTGGATTAGTTTTACACAAATGTATAAATTGATTTCAATAGAAGCCTAGATAATATCCACAAGATACTGTGTTTCCAAAATATCTAATGAAAAATATGTAATAACGTCATAATCGTGTAAGAGCGGTTGTATGAAAAACTGAAAATGTATGCTGAGTTGCATCCCCTTAAGGCGAGATTTTAAACTGAGGATTTCAAGTGAGGGCATTACTCTAAAGTCAGGGTTAAGAGGGTGTTAAGTAAGATTGGAACTTGACTTATTGGAGAAGAAAATGGCTGTTTAAGTCTATTTTTTAAACAATCGACTGTTTACAGTATCGATAGAACGTTGTACCGTAGTGTTGTGCTTTATACCAACCACTTCAAAATCACCCAACGTGGGAAGTCCTCACAAAGTGGACCGATGAATAAGTGAAGTAAACGGAAATCCACTGCATACGAGACGCACAGGATCACTCAATGTGGCGATATTTGGGGGTAATAATGATGATGTTGATGACTTCAAAATTAGTCTGCCTAGCCTTTTCTAACTCTTCAACTACGTTGAGATGTCACAACTATGAACGTCACCTATCGACAAATTATAGTATCGATATGACTTCGATACAGCAGCGACCTCACTTTAGCGTAAAATTTCACACTTTCGCGGCACTATTGACGTTTACACAAACTATCGAGACATCAAACAATACAGACACACCTTATTAAGTGTGAGTGTAGACGGGTAGTGGCTCATTAGTCGGATGCTTAATGGTCCTAAGTATGCGGGAGAGATCGCCGCGTCTAACCGGGTCCTATAATAGAGCGGGTCCAATGTCACACGGGAATGACATGACATGACGTGACGGGAAAGTTTAGTAGAAGGGGTGACAGACTTGAGTTTGCTAAAGCTATGTTCCTATTATGACGACTCACTTTTATATTATGATTATTTTTGTTGTACTTTTGGGTACAATATTGACTGGTCTACACTGTTACATAATATCTATTAATACTGAAATATGGAAATATTGTAACATCAATCATTTTTTTTTAAAAGACTAACCATGGAGTTTGTTGCCGATTCTTCTCCATAGGAAAACGACAAATTTGGAACCGTGCACTAGCTTCTGACGGTTTGTAAGTGCCCATGTAGGCCTATGGGAAATAAAAATTTTTTGAATGTTGTTTTTTTTTTTAATTTTATGGTATTTTGATCACGCTGCGGTTTACGATGTTGAGCACGTATTTTTCCTCACCGTTGACAGGAACAGCAGCATACTCATCGTCATCATCATATCAGCCGAAAGACGTCCACTGTTGGACATAGGCCTCTAAGTGTCGCCACAATGTACATCTTGCATCCATCGGATTCCCGAGACCCTGACCAGGATCTTTCGGCTCCATCAATCATACGCATGTTACTACAGAATAAAAGACCTTTCTAGAAGTTTTTGATACTATTGACTAGGTATATGTTCAGTTCCGTATACTGCAGCGTTATGAGTTCTAGTCAAGAGACCAAATGTTAACCCTCGAAGCTATCAGTGACTCTGGTTCTTTTTTAGATTATCTTGTCTTGATTCTTAAGCTTCCAAGAAATTCCGTGTATAGCTCGCTCTACACTGTGCTGAGCGTCCTGGAATTTCTGGATCAACCTAACTATCAGACACGTTTCGAACCCTATTTTATAACACGCAGAGCGACTGTTTATTAGACCTCCACAATCCAGTTACTGGGCAACACAATACTCCTTGGATAGACTGATGGTCAGACTTTCCAGCATCTGCCTACCTATAACTACTATCAAAGATCTACGAATGACAACCGGGACCAAAGGCATTACGCGTTTCCAAGGCACATTAGCCTGGATAAACTTAGAAAAGTACGTACGAATTGAAAAAATCATATTGAATTACCAATATAAATTTTTGTATTCATATTGATTTACCAATATGAATTTTTCTATTCATATTGAATTACCAATTTGCATTTTACTATTCATATTGAATTACCAATATGAATTTTTCTTTTCATACACCCGGTTTCGTGTCTTTTCTTATCCAATTTCATAAAATCATAACAAGGTCGACCCGCTGCGTATCTTCATTGAGGCATAAACAGCCATCAGCTCATAACCGTAACTAATTAAAACATTACCTGTCTTTACTATGGGATACCAGCGAACTAAATTATTTATTCCGTGCTCCGGACAGTGGAAACTACCATTAATTCGGAGGTGCCAGCCATTGCTCCTTGCTGGGGCGTTAATGACAATAACTTGCTATTAATTGGCCAACGCGACCCGTTTAAGATGCCCCCTGCCACCCTAGAACTACTGGACTGATCAATACGGCTTAATTCGGTCGGGTTCTACACAAGAATGGTGGATATTAAAGAATTTGTATTGGCAAGCTGCTAAGTTAACACATAAATATGTTGATACTTATAGGTAAGTATATGTAGATACTTATAAGTAAGTTTATGTAGATACTTATAAGTAATTGCATAACCGAATTCCGCCAAAACCATCATCAGATCACTAGACGTATAGCGATGGGTCACCGGTACATAGTGGATATAAACGGCCGTATCTTTTTTTTCGTTAATTTAGAAGTTTGATTATTTTTCACTTTTTCAAGGGATTGCAGACTTGAGCATATATATGGTTTTAATTTCAATTTGATACCTCCACGCATTCCCAAGATGAAGGGTCTTGACAGACAGTCAGACAGACGGACAACAAAGTAATCCTGTAAGGGTTCAGTATTTTCCTTTTGAGGTACGAAACCCTAAAAACGATAAAAGTAGTGCATAAATGTCTGCTGTAAGGGTAGACCGATTAAATTCTTTATAACAAGTGTGTTCTGTTGTGTTGGTGCGAAGAAAATAAAGCGGTTTGTTATTGTTCAAATAAAGTAACCGCAAATTGGCGTCTATGGGGTTTAAGCTTAGGCTAGACCAGCCTGCGGTAAGGGTGGGTGTGAGCTCGTGGAAAACAGTCTTTATTTTTTGCTATCCACAGGTTACATGTTTAGAAGGGGACTAGTGAGGGCTTGTATTCTAAGCTTTATGATATGGCTTTGGAATGTAATAGTGGCAGTTTAATCGGGACTCGATTTAAATAAAACTATGTTTTTATTTTCCATTTTCGTGTTAAATTTAATACTGTTAACTATTCGATATTTTTTTGAGGTAGGAAATCATCATATAACTTTCTTTTTTTTATTCTTGATAGGTTCGCCCTTGACCGCTATCTCACCTGATGGAAAGCGACGATGCGGTCGACGATAGAACGCGCTTACCTAGAAGTAACCTATTCACTCTTGACTTAAAAATTCCCGGGTTGTAGCCATCAGGAAACACAGAACTTCTCTCGCTCCAGATGGAGTGAGAGGGAGTGTCAGAATTTTAGTGACAAAAACCCGTCTACCGCGTAACGGTGTGAATAGGGGTGCAGGGGTGAATATACCAACACTTTGAAGGGTATTTTTCTTTATTTTAATTTTGTTTTCATAATATGACTATGTACTTATATTAAATGAATAGCAATTTTAAAAGTCAATGATTTACTAAAAACTAGTTGTGGGGTGTTATTAAAGAGAAATATCTAATCGATGAGCAGTGGTGGCCGAGTAGTAACGGCCCCGACTCATGAGTTGTAGGCCGCGGGTTCAAACTCAGTCAGGCGCATTACTTTGTGTAATTTGTTTTCATCACCACTGCTCACAAAACGGTGAAGGAAAACATCGGGAGGAAACCGGCATGTACTAGAACCAATTTTTGGTTCTAGGACATAGTACGAAGACGTGACATCCACCAACCCGCACTGGGCCCGCGTGGTGGATTACGGCCCATTTCCTCTTCTAAAAAGGAGGCCTGAGTCCCAGCAGTGGGAACATTATAAGGCTAATTATGCTATGCTTAAGTTTTGTCTCTATTCACCCTGTTTGACGGTAACTACTACCGGTCGCGGTAACTCTTTCAAATAATCCCACAACCCAAAATATTGAAACTTGATGTTTAAGATATATTTTACTCATTAGCTCATCATCATCATCGTCATCATCATATCAGTCGAAAGACGTCCACTGTTCGACATACGCCTCCCCCAAATGTCGCCACAATGAACGGTCATGTGCGTCTCGCATCCATCGGATTCCCGCAACCCTTACCAGGTCATCGGTCCACCTTGTAGGAGGCCTTCTAACGCTACGTCTTCCGGTACGTGGTCGCCATTCCAGAACCTTTCGGCCCCAACGGCCATCCGTTCTGCGAGCAATGTGCCCTGCCCATTGCCACTTAAGTTTGGCGATTCTTCATGCTATGTCGGTAATCTTGGTTGTCCTGTGGATATCCTCATTCCTGATTCGATCACGCAAGGAAACTCCGAGCATAGCCCTTTCCATTGCCTTTTGGGTGACTTACTCATTAGCTCACATGAATATGAAATAGCCATTTAATACATTATGCACTATTAAGAATTCTTACTACTCTATATCCAAGCTTGTTTCTACAATGTAATTTAAGTATAAAGATTTTATAGTTCTTATTCAATTAACAACAAAATAATGAGGTATAAAAATAAAATCTTGCGGTTACATGTCGACTCAGTGTCGCCTAGATGACGACGCCACTCACAGCTCATAATTTCTTGGAAATATTCGACAAATACCTATTTTTATCTTCAGTTCTTATGCACTTCAGTTTTTCTAACATTTTTCCTTTAATATGTAAACAATGGAGGTCAAATAAAGACTCTTTCTATAATGACCTTCACTGTTCATTGATTTCTAATGTGGAAGAGTGTGTCAATGGTTACTTAAAGATATTTTTATTTCGAGTTCCGGCCTTTGCCATAAGGGCTGTAGGATTCTTCGAAAGACTTACCACGGCCCTGGAACGCAAAGGGCAACTGAAGGAACACGGTGGGTTTTAGCCAGTAAAAGTCTGCCACTCAAAGTCCATGAAGTTTCTTGAACCATGGATCCATAGAGATCTATGCTTTGGAAAGTGCAATTAACATCATTTTTCTGACTGCCTGACTTCTTGACAATTCAAAAGTGCCTGTAAATGGTTTATTTGAAATAAATGATTTGACTTGGTTTGATTTGACTCCCTCGTGCAACACTCAGAGCGAGAGTAGTTAGTCGATTGTCTAACTAAAAAAAAAAAAAACTTAGAATTTGCATGGGTCAAATAATGACCTTTTTACAGATGAATGACGAAATTCAAATAAATTACCGTCTATTTCCTTATAAATTACTTATGAATTCGGGAAGTACCGTACCCCAAAGGATTTACCTCAAGCTTACGTATAAAACAGTGACGTAACTCTACGTTGGTACGACACAAACACACACCCACATTAACACCCACACAATCAAAGTTTAAAAAGCCTAATCAACATCGGATTTTTCGTTTCGCAATCAAGCGAACAAATTTCCACCAGCAAACGGGGCAATTGGAAAAATATAATTACGTACATAATCCTCGGCAAATTGGATTAAAAAATGATGAAAAAAAAGAAAGTGTTTTAGGGGTGCGTCATTATTTTTGCGCTGGAAAAGGGATCGGCTAATTACGACAGATGGATGGCTGTACATGTAATAACGCTAATTAATCGATCGGTGGGTAAGAGGACTTTTTTTCTGAATTTCGAGTGGCCTCGGCGGTACGAAATTATCGGTGTTGATTATGTTGAACACACACGTGTGTGTTACGGTTGGTTTTTTGAGTGTTGCTTGCGAATGTAGGTTAACATTTCAGAAAAATAATAATTCATTTTCATATATTTGCTGCCTAACTTAACTGGGTCTGGGCAGGACGTGTCTGCCGCATGTCTTACGAGCTGTGAGCCCGTAAAACACAGGTTTGGTGCCCGAATACAGCGACGCGGGGCCGCGACAGACCACGAAGGAGATGGCGGGATGACCTGTCGTGTTATTGTCTAAGAAAGCAGCCTTGAGCGCAGCGCTTGCCGCAGCGACGAAATCCAAATACGTACATAGGATTAACAATCAAATGTATAGGTCAATTATGTACGTATTTGGATTTCGTCGCTCCGACCAGTGCTGCGCTCAAGGCTGTTTTCTTAGAGAATAGTACTGCTGGATGTCTTCCTTAAGAATGAAATGAAACCGAGGAAATGTGATCGTTGGAAAGAATAGAGGGAGGCCTTTACTCAACAGTGAGACAAGACGGGCTAGCTATAATATAATAATATCTTTACAGAGTTCATAAAGTTTTTTACGTAATACTTAGTAGAGAAGATTGTAGCTTCAGTAAGTACAAATACAAAGAATTAGGTAACACTGATATTTTTCATACATCAGCCTAGTTATTACGATTCGAGCATATATAGATGAGATGAGAACGTCTTTCTGTATTATATTCTCACAAAAGCCGAGGTCATAGTCACATCTTAAGTACAATCTGAATTCAAATTCAACGCAAGACAATATTAACGCCAGCGATAACCCATCATCATCATCATCGTTTCAGCCGAAAGACGTCCACTGTTGGACATAGGCCTCCCCCAAATGCCGCCACAATGACCGGTCCTGTGCGTCTCGCATCCATCGAACTCCCGCGACCCTCACCAGGTCATCGGTCCACCTTGTGGGAGGCCTTCCAACGCTGCGTTTTCCGGTACGTGGTCGCCATTCCAGAACCTTTCGTCCCCATCGACCATCTGTTCTGCGAGCAATGTGCCCTGCCCACTGCCACTTAAGTTTGGCGATTCTTCGGGCTATGTCCGTAACCTTGGTTCTCCTGCGGATATCCTCATTTCTGACGCGATCACGCAAGGAAAATCCGAGCATAGCCCTTTCCATTGCCCTTTGAGTAACTTTAAGCATTCTGATGAGGCCCATTGTAAGCGACCACGTTTCGGAGCCATATGTCATCACTGGCAACACACACTGGTCATAGACTTTTGTCTTGAGACACTGTGGTATATTGGACGAGAAGACACCGCACAGCTAATAAATAACCCATAGCGAGACTAGAAACGACATTAAAAATTCAAAATTATCACTACCGAAGTATGAAGTGGCGAAAGCATGACTACACAGCAAGTAGCGGCGAGGGGTACACGAATAGAGCCACTTAATATCACCCTTTCTACCCTTCATTATAATCACTAACTCACACACACAAAGTATCGATCCTTCCAGCCTATCCGTACACACTGCGTTTATACAAGTGATTAGTGTATTTAATTTGAAAATGCTAAGTAGTTGCGTTGTTTTATCGTAGTGTTGCGGGTACACACACATGTGTGTGTGTAATTATGTGCCGTAGGGGTAGGCTAACCCTTTCATATCGCGTCGAGAACTGATCGCGATCGTAATATCACGATTAATGTGTTAGTTTGTGTTTTGTTTTATTTTACGTAGTAATGTTGGTTTGTAATTGTAGACTGTCTACTGTTTTCTTATTGTATGTTTTATGTGTTTGTTTACCCATACAAATGATGTTTATGAAGTAGCCTATGGGTTAGAAACTTTGAATACCAATGTTCGTTTGTAATTTTATAGTTGGTTCGTGCTTTCCTTATTCAATAGAGGTGGCAGTTACATTATTAGAATGTTACTTAGATATTTTTACAACACTGTCTATATTTTCTTTAATTTATATGTTATTATTATGTCTAGCATATACTGTTATGGATTGTGTGAGGAGCGATATGGAAGAAAAGGGAGTCAATCATAGCGTGACGGCTGACATGATAGAAACAAGAACCGATCGCCGACCCAAAGTAACATGGTACAAGGGCAGGAAGATGATGATGGCCTTTACTGTCGCACTGCTGGGCCATTCCGAATATTATTCCCGGCTTTGAACAACTTCTTGCCAATTCCTAAGGATCTAAGTCGTCCCTCTATCTCCTGCGACCCCGTTGTGCGATTTCAGAGCACCAATTTTGTGATTTACCGGCCCATTCTTTGATGCGGTACACATGCGATGCGGAAAAATCTTCATCTTTTCAGCAAAAGAGGCGAGACACAATTATGTTACAAAGAGTGTCCATGGTGTTTCTTGCACATTTTTCTCCATAGAGATCTACGCTTTGGAATGTGCAATTAGCATCATTGACTTCTTGACATTTCATAAGTACCTGTAATTTTTTTATTTGAATTAAAATGCTTTGAATCCGACAGAGCAGTGGTGGCCGAGTGGTAACGGCCCCGACTTACGAGTTGTAGGTCGCGGGTTCAAACCCAGCCAGGCGCATTACTTTGTGTGATTTATTTCATTACCACTGCTCTCAAAACGGTGAAGGAAAACATCGTGAGGAAACCGGCATGTCTTAGAACCAAAAAATTCGAAGACATGTGACATCCACCAACCCGCACTGGGCCCGCGTGGTGGATTATGGCCCGTTCCCTCTCCTAGAGAGGAGGCCTGAATCCCAACAGTGGGAACATTAAAAGGCTGATTATGCTATGCTATGCTTTGAATCATGTCTAGCCCAGACTCACACAAGCTGGGTAGCCGTCTGAATCGCGTCAACAATCTGTGTTTTGGAGCGCAGTATAGTGTTTCGAACGTTCCGTTACTTTAACACCTAGTATGCTGAGCTTCATTGGACTTTGGCAAATCTTAAGTTCAGACTTTTGGATGTTAGTTAAAGACCAAGTCTGTACACAGCATTTACTTACCGAGTAAAAGTAAAGTAATATCAGACTAATAGTATTAAAGACGCTTCGTATGTACCTATAGTTGTATTTGTGTTTGTATGTTTGTTACTCTTCCACGGTCAAACTACTGTGATATTTATTAACGAACTAGTGTGTGATATTATGTCAGAACAGTGTAGACCAGTCAATATTTTACCCAAAAGCACAATAAAAATAATCATAATAAAAAAAAGTGGGTCGTCGTAATAGGAAGTAATTGAAGAATTCGTGGAGTCTACAGTGTTCTCACATTCACAATAAAAAAGAAGCGATATAAAAAAAGCAAGAACAATATGAATAATTACAACTATCAATAAATGAGTGATGTTAACAAAATAAATTACTCACGAATTTAAGGTAAGTAATTATTAAGTCGTTAGTGTTAGTCAGAGGGTTACGGGAGTGCTGCGGGCCCTGTATCGTCTTAAAAACTTTTTGCCATCGAACACGAAGGCAATGCTTGTGCAGACCCTAATTTTTCCTATCATCGATTATGGCGATGTGTGTTACTATGACCTGAATGCAGATCTCCTCAATAAACTCGACCGTCTTCTAAATTACTGCATTCGATTTGTTTTCAATCTGCGCAAATATGATCATGTCTCTGCACATCGATCGCTTATAAAGTGGTTGCCTATACGTCAGCGCAGAGAGCAACGGGCACTCACTACCTTGTTTTCATTTCTTAATTCTCCCAATTCTCCTAGTTATTTAGCCCCTCACTTTCAATACATTTGCGCCAACCACAATAAAAATCTACGCTCATCTCATAACCGTCTTCTACTATGTCCTACTCATCGCACTGACTTTCTTCACTGTTCTTTCTTTGTTCAGGCTATTTCTCTGTGGAATGCGCTCCCCCAAGAGGTCAGGATGGTTACAAACCGATTAAGATTCAAGATTGAGGTTCGCGAGCATATTCGTAAGAAGTTGGCAGTAGTATCATCACAACGTTAATGTTTCTCTGTTTGTCGATTTGGACCAATTTTTGTTTTTTTTTTATTATATATATTTAGTTTATTAAATTAAGTATATATTATGTAATATATATTATATTTATTGTATTGTATCTGTGATTCATTTGCATATCTTTTATATTAACCTTTTTTTTTTCTCTCTCTCTTTTATTGCACCTACCACTATTCTTCTCTGCATCACCCAAAGGTTGACTGGTAGAAAATGCCTAAGGCATTAAGTCCGCCTCTGTACCTTTATGTGCATGAAGTGTTAAATAAATAAATAAATAAATAAATAAATAAATTGAAGTCTAAATAATTAAAAAAAAAACTTCTTACTGCTCATCCACACTTCCATTGCTCATTGTTTTTCACTTAGTTCACAGGGGGTAATAATTACTAAGAGATTGTAGGTGTTTTATTAAAATCTCCGTAGTGTTTGTTAATTAGCTCGATGAGGGTTCCTCCCCGTCTGGGTGTTGCGGTTTCATTGAAGCAATTAATATATTACCTGGTAATAACAATTCGTGCATAGCATAATCAGCCTTTTAATGTTCCCACTGCTGGGACTCAGGCCTCCTCTCTAGGAGAGGGAATGCGCCGTAATCCACCACGCGGACCCAGTGCGGGTTGAGGAATGTCCCATGTATTAGATTTTTTTGGTTCTAGGACATGCCGGTTTCCTCACGATATTTTCCTCACCATTTTGAGAGCAGGGGTCATAAAATAAATTACACAAGGTAATGCGCCTGACTGGATTTAAACCCGTGACCTACAACTCGTATGTCGGGGCCGTTACCACTCGGCCACCACTGATCTAAAAATTCGTGCAGATTTTATTTATTAATTAGTAGATAATAATTAATTATAAATATTATAATTATTTTGTTACGATCTTTGAATTATTTTGGCATGGCTAAAAAATATGATCATTCTGTTTATTTAGAGAAATGGTGATTTTTAATTATCTACTAAAATATGTGAAGCAGAGACTTTTAGTGTTAACTCCTTTATCTACTACTATATCTACATTTAAACGCTGCCTATTAGCTAAGCTTATTCTATTGACGATTGTCCTGAAAAAAGACAAAACACCCCAAATTCTATCAGCAAAAGTGCCACAGAAAAGCCAATAAAACCAAATCGATACACTTCTAAACCAACTTACTCTCCAATAATGAAAATGAGCGTTCAAATGTGACAGTGAACTCAACTCTCCATCCCCTTGTGACTACAGACTCGGAATACGGGACACTGTGCGAAAGTGCTCAAAACACTGACACAGAATAAGTAAATGGTACAGAAGGTCGACTCCATACAAAGATTGAAAACAAATGAAGAACGGGGATCTCAAATTTCTTTGAAACAATCGACTATCGACACCCGGTTTTAAAAATAAGAGTTTGAAGGTTAGTGTTTATTATTATTATATGACTTTATTGCACACCTTAACATAAAACAAGACAAACATATATATAAATAAGTGTACAATAGGCGGTCTTATTGCACAGGGCAATTTTTGTGTTTATTAAACTTTCTAGCCAGTATTTCTGCATAAAAGTAGGATTTAACACGTTATTAACTCCAAATTCTCAGTTCAATATTCGGGTATCTACCTCTAAGTGCCTACCTCTATTAGGTATTAAAACTTCGAAAACATTTGCTTATTATAGGTAAACAAAGCAAATATTTTCAAAGGTTTTCTGTCAGCACATCTGACTTTATACTGACGGTATGACGCTATTTTAGATAAAGACGCCACTTAGATTAGTTGTATTTCTATTAGGGCCAGCTGCCTATCAACCGACAGGACCTGGGTCTTTCACAATACATTTAAATTAATAGAGAAATAACTATCATTAAAAGTTTAAAGGCCGTTAATGTAAAATGTTTCACTAATATGCTAACACCAGCTATACGTGATGCGTATTTATATGTGTGTGCGCTTTCCAGCGTCATTATGAAAATGACCCTTTTCTTTCTTTCTTTCTTTCTTTATTTCATGTTAAATACTAGTCTATAGCTACATTTGGTTAGACTGGAAGCTGACCCCAACATAGTGAGGCTACGTGTTATGAAGTTGATCTTCTGTACTATTATATTCTGTGTCACCGACTTCGTTCGGAATGTCGGCAATGCAAAAAGTTGGACCTCTTCTATTTGTGTCGGCTTCCACTGAGGGTCGCGGCTTCTCAACGTAAACACCTCTGTTATATACGCAAAAACGTTAAATGAGACGCTAAATAAATCTGCTTTGCTTTAGAAGGGATTTAGTATTACGGTATAGTCTGTTACGGGTCAAGCAGAGTGAATAGTGAAGGAAAAGGGCATGAACGAAAAAGGCATTATAGCATGATGGTTGACCGGGATTGATGGAAGAAGTGAACATGGACACATTGCATACATGGACCAATATCAGGAAGAATTTATTTTCCTTTATGATTAAGAACAAATTTCTTTATATTTAATTACAATCTAGCCTAAAAAACTAATAAGTTATTTAACTCTAACTTATTATTATACGTTGTAGGTTTTGTTAAAACTAAGAATAGCGTCCATTAGCACTTTTATACAAGTCAATAGCACTTTCTTAGAGTCCGATATTGATAAAAACACTTTTTTCATGGGCATAGCACAGTATTGATCATTCTTCTTCTTCTTCTTCTTCCTGCCCTTGTCCCATCTTATTTGGGGTCGGCGCAACACGTTTTTTTCTTCCATTCTATCCTGTCAAAAGTCATACTATCACTAAGTTCCTTTTCTTTCATATCACTTTTCACACAATCCATCCATCTTTTCTTTGGCCTCCCTCTCCCTCTCCACCCATCCACATGTAAACTCATAACTCTTTTAGCACAGCATTGATCATTATTACACTCTAACTATAAAACACTACACTAACTCAAAGGGATAAGTTCTCTTTACATATCCGCAGGAGAACCAAGGTTGCCGACATAGCCCGAAGAATCGCTAAACTTAAGTGGCAGTGGGCAGGGCACATTGCTCGTAGAACAGATGGTCGATGGGGCTGAAAGGTTCTGCAGTGCCGACCGCGTAACGGAAGACGCAGTGTTGGAAGGCCCCCTACAAGGTGGACCAATGACCTGTTGAAGGTTGCGGAAATCCGATATATGCGAGACGCACAGGACTGTTCATTGTGGTGACATTAAGGAGAGGCCTATGTCCAGCAGTGGACGTATTTCGCTGAAATGATGTTGAATGATGAGTCTACGCACTAGGTCCGTGTTGCCTAATAGATGGATTGCGTCAACATTCACATGTCGGTGTAGTCTGTGTTCATGGGCTTCTGCAAGTTTTTGAATGATGGAGGTGACGAGTTCCATTTTAGGGTGACGGTGGAGGTCTTCATTTCTGATGTGCCCAGCATTCCTGAGTACTTTATTTTGGAATTGTAGTTTTAGGAAGAAAATGATGATGACGGGTTTCAAGACGATGGAGGCAAAGAGAAAAGTGCTATAAGCAATTTTGCGATTTTATAATATTTACTTTAGGCAGGGACGTCCTACTTCTCTATCCTGTCAGCCGTTACGCTATCAGTTTCACCTTTTTTCTTTCATATCACTCCTTACACAATTTATCCATCCTGTTTTTTGACCTCTCTCTCCTTATCTAGTTGCCTAGAGCAGGAAAGTTATTTGATAATATCCCACCGCAAAAGAATAAGATAGTTGAAAAAATCTTACATTTTTCCCACAAGAAAGAGATTAGGTACCTTTGAAAAGACAACAGTGCTAAAAATAACAACGATATTTCTTCCAAGGAATTCACTAAAATAAAATAATTTTGCTAATTTATTACGGTTCAATGCAGCATCTTCATCTTTCAGCCATCTTCCGAGTTCAAAAATCTCGCCTAGTTACTACTAATCGTATTGTTATCAGACTCCTCAATAACCCTAACAGAATCACACAAAAACATTCAATATAACTAACTCCGTAAACTTCACAACACATACGTACATAATGTAGCCATTAGGTGAGCGCCCCAAAACAGTAATTGAAGTTAAAGTAACGATTAATTTGTGTGTGTAAAACTGTGAAGGCACAACATTAGCAATTCGCAACAACACTTACACAGGAGTAATGACTCGTCTGTCCATATAGTCATAGAGCAGCCATTACTCCCTCGGAGTAGTGTGACTATGATGAGCGGTCTTAAACGGATTAGAATTAGAAAAAAATTAGGGCTAATATGCGTTAGGCGGTGTCAGTCAATAAGTATAGAAGCACGAGTATCGCTGTGTGTATTGTGACAACCATGCAGGTCCCACTAATAATTAACTAACTTGCAAACTGGCATGTTATACTTTTAAGGTTTATGTGATAAAAAGTTTAGTTTTGATAGATGAAAAACAATAGATAGGATGACTTCATACAAAAGTCGAGATGTAGTTTTTATAAAAATGTATATGAAAGTGCTTAAATACAATATAATAATAGTTTAAAACTAACCAGAAGCCTATCATTGCGTCTCCACTCTCACAGTATGTTTGTTACTTCTTCATGTTCGAAATTGGCAAATAAAATTTTGTACACGGGTAAGCCATGTCCTGGAATAGCACGTAGGATACTTTTCATCCTAGGAGTATTGGAATAACTTTCTACTATCACACGGGCGCAGCTGGCATTATGATTGGATAGCATGAATCATTGGACCATAAGATGTACAGAGATGTTCCTTGCCATCGGCACATGTTATTTACCATGTCACCCATATGTACAAAACGTTTTGCGAACACTTTCATCGTGCGTACAGCTAAGAAGTGGAATTATCTGCCGGAGTATGTAGTTTTCTGCCCTGCGTTCAAAAATAACCAGAGTAGGGTAGGGTCGTTACTTTAACCTTTCAAAAATGCTTCGAGTTGCAACCCGGGGTCGTTCTTTTATAACTCGAGCAGCTATCCTAGAGTTAACCCAACTAACTCTTACTCCGAGCAGGGTTGGTTCGTGTAAGCGGCAGGAATGACAGTTGCTTGGCATTGACAGTTGAACTTTACGTTCGCGAACAAAAATGCTAGCTTAGAGTATGTACCCTGATGACGTCATTAATGTTAACTCTAACCTCATTTTTGAACGCAGGGCTTGTAGCTATAATCTGGGCGACTTTAAATCATGAGTGAATAAGATATTTCTAGGCAAGCGTACTCCATCGTTGACCACATTATCGCTTACTACTTAGCGAGAGAGATCAAACGTGAGACTATCAATAACAATAATCAAAAACGTTTTCTTGCATCTGTAACTATTTAAAGTACAAGCGTAACGCATGTCTTGGTCAAAAGATTAGCTTTACAGCAAATACTTCTTTGGAATTGGCTCCCTACGTTCTTGTTTATCAACCGCTTGGCTTAGTGGGTATAATAATGCATGCTATTATATATAAAGAGAGAATCAATCGAGAATTTCGTCAGTATATTTAGGTCGGTTTCAAAATAAAGAGAATAAATACTCTATGGGAAAACAGGTAAAACTCGTTTCAGTAAAAAAGTTGAAACTAGCTATTCAGTTTCACATCGGTAACAAATTCTTACTACAAGTTACTGTTATACGCGAATATTAATCGATCCAATGCACACCACGAAACACATTAAAATAAATTAAAAACCCTTACGAGAGCACCTTAATCAAACTTCGACGTACAAATCACCATGAAAAATATTAAATACAAAGTATCACGAACAGAAACACGAAGAAATTAAAATTGCGATCATAAACAGTCATTAAAAATGACACAATGATAAAACTTAATAAGTTTAACAGGACTTGTACTGAGAAGTGTGCGAAGGATGGTCACCGCGCACCGGGGGAGGGGTGTTCACGACATTAATTTCGTGAAATGAACCTAATTTACATTTAAATAAGGACTCGCCTTAGCCGGGATAAGTTGTGAAACTACCGGCCAGAGGCGCTCGCTAGCCCAAAGCAACGGACTATTTCATTACTAAAATTCAATTCGTAAGTTGCACATACATTCGCGTGTTTGATGCGCCAACGAATGAGGGCATTGAAATTCAGTTACTTTTTGTCATCTTGTTTTTAAAGAGTCTTTCAGAGATTTTAGGGATGACCACAAAAATTTCATTAAGTTGTGTAATTCTTAGGTACCTCTTAACTAAATGACAAAGCCCTTCTAGTTAATAGATATCTCTCTGATCTGATTAACTTCATGTTTATGGATACTTGTTTATTGAATATAAACAAGTTTTAATCTAATCATATTTTCAACGATAACTATTACAAATTTAAAACAATAATAAAATAAACAAGCAATTTTCTCTCTATAAGCATAGCTTTCAACTTCGCTCAAAAAAGTTTTCAACAACGCACAATTCAATCCATCTGCGAAAGAGGGTCATCAATAACAAAATTAAAAATTCTCCAATTTGAATTTTAATTGCGTACGATTATAATCAAGCGAACGCGAATTCGGGAGCCCTTCGGACCGCCCGATTTTTTAATTCGAAGAATCATCTTCTAAATAATTCATCCGCCGAACTCGCCCAAACTAGTTATGTCTGGATCCAACCGGTTCGAGGCGGAGGGGGGTGTAAGTTTAATCCTTATAAATTTCCTTTTTACACAAAGCAATATAAGTAATTAGCATAATTTCGTTGAGTAAATGAAATATGGTAATGAGGGGGGTGTTAAACCCCTTCTTGGGGGGGTTGAAGTCGTCGTGAAGGGGTTGAGGGAGGTCCCTTCTAGTCGCATCTCGTTGATACTCGTCACAGGCCGATGTAGTGATGATTACAATTAAATTATACGCCATTCAGGGCGCTACGGCCATTTTGTTCTGATTTAATGCTTTTATACCCCCTTTTGTGCGATCTATGTTGTTGTTTTGCTTCGTTCCAAGTAGTTTTTTGGCCTATATTTTAATGTCAAGGAAAATTAATAGAAAATGTTTGACATCGTACCAAGAAAATGACGAGCAAGAAACTCTATGCAATGTAGATACGCAAAAATACAACGATCTTCTTTTGTTGTGTTTTTCGAGTTAGTAAGCGATTTCAAAACGAAACTGTTTTGTTATACATACACATACCTACACCTGTTTATAAATTAAAGTCTATCAAGAATAAACCCTACTTTTTGTAACAACTTTTCACTAACACTTCTTCCATACACGGACCGCGTCTGCAATTATATCTCTCACTTCATAATTTTAATGAGAGCGTTTCAACTAACTCATTCACTCTTTTGTTAAGTGGCCTCTCAATCATCCCATCGAAATATTAATGAAAATCAACCGCCAATAAGTAGCAGACTTAAAAAAAAAAATTAAAATAGGATGCCAATTAAAATCTGAGGACTAATAAAATCGTATTGGAATCGAACTAACGACTACTTTACTTCGTGAAATGCCTCGTGATAAAAGGTCTTCGAAAACACAATACCGCGTCTACCCTCGCCTTTGCGACAGACAGAGATGGATGTATTCAAGATATAGTGTGTTAGAAAGAGATAACGTCCAATTGGAATTAATTAATTATAATTAAGTTTTAAGTTGACGCGCCGGTTACGGGTACGCGTAGACTTTCATTTACTTTGTGTTTGTGTGTGTTAATAGTTTGTATGTGTTTGTAGTTAGGTAGTATCGATTGAGACTATGGGCCAGAGATAATGAGCTGGGTAGGGCGGATTGTAATAAGTTTTTGAGGTCGATGTAGTTCAAAATGCTACCCGGCTAGATAATGACGGTGGCCGTTCGCCAAACCGTTGCTACGGAGCAAGAGATTTTAAATTTCAACGGATTATCGATTTTTTAGACAGACTTCGGTTTTATATCATTATAGGCAGTTTGTTACGACAGTATAATTAATTTTGATTGATTAATAATCGTTAATTATAAAGCTTATAATAATCGGCTTAGTATAATAAAGCTGTGGAGAACATGCCTTTGTAATAATTATGATGATACATTGACGCAATAAAAAAATTGTTTAACCCAAAATTGATGGCGGTAGGGTTGAATTTGGGTAACGTATTCATTTTTCAAATAGTAGATGTTATATCACGTTTAACAATTACTTGAAAAAGAAGTGAATTAACTGCTTTTAACAAAATCTTATAAAGAGCTTCATTTCAAAATCACTTCAAAAATAAGATTTTAGTTAATATTATTAACAAGGGATTTTATTTTTCAAACTCTTTCCTATACGTACCAATTACTAGCTTCTGCTATTGGCTTCACCCGTTGTGAAGGTAGAAAATAGTCCGAAGGGAATATAAGCTTCCCAGATAAAATCTTATCAGCATCAGCATTTTATGTGCTATTCCAGGATATAGAATACTCATGTGCCAAGTTCCATCGAAATCCGTTCAGCCGTTGAAGTGTGAAGAAATAACAAACACACACACTCACTAACTTTTCTCTTTTTAATATTAGTGTGATGTCGGATAACAAGTAAAAAATTGATAAGACTTGCCGGTTTAAAAAAAAATAACTGAACGACTATCATTGGGTTAAATCTAAAGGGAATATAAGCTTCCCAGATAAAATCTTATCAGCATCAGCATTTTATGTGCATTATTTGACTATTACATATTAACTGTATGGACTTTAAAAGAGACTGTGACCCCTGAGTTTGTTTCGGTGTTTCTTCTCAGGGCAGTCAGCTAGGAAACACCGGCCTCATCTAGATTAAATGACGGAAAAAAAATTGACTTGTAAAAGTGTTTCTTTAAACCTACTTACAAAATAAATATCATTTAAGGCTAGAGTGAATAGGCTCTTAATAAACTAGTGCGCCTGACCATCAATGATTGCATCTCCGCTTACCATCAGGTGGGATCGCAGTCAAGCACTGGTTTATATCAATTTAAAAAAAAAAAAAAATATCATCATAACCTATTCATGTGCCAAGTTCCGTCGAAATCCGTTCAGACATTGAAGTGTGAAGAAATAACAAACACACACATAAACCTAACTACCTGTTTTACCTTTTTAATATTATAGTGTGATGTTTGATAGCAAGTAAAACATTGATAAAACTTGTCAGTTTTAAAAGATTTAACCCAACGATACTCACCCTCGAAACGCGGTCTGCTACCGTTCTGTTTAACAGCTGATTTTGATTGACAGTATTATTTCCCTCCTAGTTTAGTGGCAGCTATAGGTTACTAGGCAAGCATGCGTTCAAGTAGAACGGCAAAAGATTTTCCTTTACAAATAAAGTAAAGATTGAGGTTCGCGAGCATATTAGTAAGAAGTTGGCAGTAGTATCATTACAACGTTAATGTTTCTCTGTTTGTCGATTTGGACCAATTTTTGTTTTTTTTTTTGAGTATATATATTTAGTTAATCAAATTGTATGTGTTATATTTACCTATATTGTATTGTATCTGTGATTAATTTGTATATCTTTTTTATATTAACCTTTTTTTTCTCTCTCTTTTTTTGCACCTACCACTATTCTTCTCTGCATCACCTAAAGATTGACTGGTAGAAAATGCCTAAGGCATTAAGTCCGCTCATGTACCTTTATGTGCATGAAGTGTGAAATAAATAAACTTTATCCTCATAACTCTTTGACGCCGCGTGTTTTAAGCAAATCAGTGATTAACAGAATATCTTTACGCTCTGGATGGAGCGAGAGGAGGTAAGTATCAGATTCTTACTGACTAAAACGCACCGGTTTTACTTCAGTGGTCCATTGCGTTCCATAACCACGGTAACTATCCCGTTAGATTACGAAAAGAATGACATTTTTAACAGTGACGTCACAAAAACGCTAAGAAAACATTATTGTTTTAAGATGGTAATAATATTGTTTTAAAGGCGTCATGGTACGAAAAGCATAAGTAAGATTAAAACAGTATAAGAGCTTGTGGTCGTCCCCCTGGTCCATACTTAAGATAAAAATTTAAATACAGGTTTTTCTGCCTATTTTAGCTAGATGAGTAACTAGTTAGATGCATTAGCAAACTACTAAACCACACGCTTAAAATTAACTAAGAATTTCAATTTTTATCTAAAAACTGCTGGTTACCAGGCAAACATCAGAGCAATTTAAAATAAACTACAATAGGTGTACATAATTATGAGAAAATATAGATTTATAAGTGCCTGATGTAGTTAGGGTTCATAACTGATCTGTCTAGTCGGATAAACGCAGAGACAGACATTGCTATTTATATAATTTGTGAAGAGGAAAACGATAACTTCAAAGTTATTCTTGATTCTTGGAAATAAAATTATTGTTTAGCACAAACAACTTATTGACCCAAACATGCTATATTAAATTCCTCACAAAACGTCAAGGTACTAGGCAAGCATACCACGTAAGGACAAAACTCCATCTAACATTACTATTTAATTTGTAAAGAATATCAAACTATATAAACGCAATAACAAACTCTTCACAAAATCGTAAGGCACAAAACTCCAAGGCTCCAACTCATAAGGTACTAAACATACTAGGTAGGAACAAAACTACTTCTGACATTACTATTTAATTTGTAAAGAAGAAAACGATATCGGAATAGAAAATCTTGATATAATAGAAAGAAAATGATTGTTTACACGAAAAAATTATCGACCCAAACATGCAATATCAAACATCTCACAAAACCGCAAGGTACTAGGCAAGCATACCACGTAGGAACAAAACTCCACCTGCCACAGTACACACGAGAAAGATCGACGTACGTACGGAGTACGAATTAGGAGCGGCCGTCTCTAGATATAACAACCGGGGGTGCACCCCTGGGGGGTAGCTATCGATTTTGGATGAGAAACTGGACTAGAGACATGCAAGGCTTAATAACAATGGCCGATAACCTACGTTGCAGCCTCTTGTGATTAAACTATTGTTTTATTTGTGATTTCTCTTGTGTTTTGTTGTTTATTTTTAGATTTTTTTAAAAATTTGTTTCTAGTTTATACTTGTGAAGGGATGAAGATGATTTCTACGTTATAAAATTTACTAGTATCACAATTTAAGTCAAATTAGTTAAGTTGATATTTTTTGGAGTAAATATTGTGGGGCAACATTATATACAGCTATAAGATTTATTAAAATTGTTTGTAGTAATGTAAATTGAACTAAGCATACATTTCTGCTTTGTCTATCAATATATTAATTGAACTATTCGTAAAATCAATCCACTGTCAGCAAGTCCTACTTCATAATAAGGATGCATTTACTCATTCATTCTCATCATTTTATTTTAGAATGTAATTACTACTAACACATCATTATCATGCTCAAATGTGTAACTACAGAATACGTACCTACTACCAGAAATAATAACGTTGAGATCAATGTAAATGCATTACCTAATAGGTACTTGGATGATTAATATCATAATACGTGAGTTTAATAATGCATTACACTAAGACATTGTATTACAATCGTTCTAATTGTAAATTGACTGTTAATTGGTTTTATTATGCCTTGCTGTCTTCCGCTGTTTCACCTGCGTCTTTAGATACTGCTTCACTCCTATTAGTTGAAGCGTAATGTTATATAGCCTATCGACTAAAGTCTTCATCGATTAAAGGGCTATTCAACAGTAAAAGTTTTCTTTCAATTCGAACTAGTAGTTCCTGGTATAAGCGCGTTCAAATAAACAAATAAACTCTTCAGCTTTATAATATTAGTGTTAAAATGTAATACGTATATTAAATGATTAGGAACAATCTTTAAATAAGTATCAAAAAAAATGTTTAAGTTAATTAAAAAGAAAACATGAATGTTCATATTGTAGTGTTTGAAGTGTTTAAATAAGCTAAGAAATCAATGATTTTAACAAGTTAAAAAAAACTCTGATATAATACAGTGATAATAAAAAAGAATCATATGATTGGTTACATGTTAGTTTCAGAAAATGTATTTGATTTGTTAATAAAACTTAATAGGTTTTTATCGATTGCAGTTACAACATTCATAATCCAAGCATTCATTCAAAGAATGCTCAATATCAATAATATCGATTCAATTGTTATTGCGATTGCAAATATTTGCAAATTAAGACTTCGAATAATTTGATTCGCATGATCTGTTCAAATCTCGTCGGTATTTGGGACACAGCTTAACAGTTGGGTTGAGACAAAAAATAGAGAATGCTTAGCAATTGAGAATAATGTGGAAAAATGAATAAAGAGACCGTTAATACTAAATAATTATCGATGAAAATTCAGATATTCTAATATAAAAGAACACTAAAGCATCGTCTAGATGTACAAAAACCTAAAAGAGAAGAAAATAATAAAGATTGATTATATTTTCTAATAATTTATGAAATTATCAGCCTACAAAGTACATAACCGACGTAAAGTAACGGACAATTACTTTATATCAATTGAAACATATCTGTAAAATAAAATAAAACCTACATATACCAATAACAGTAATATGGCGATAACCTCTTGTCACATCTACGACATCTGCAACTTTTAGAACTCAAAATTAAAGGAAAATTCCACAAAATCCAAACATCCTAGCACAATCGGACTTCGGTTGACAAATTCACGAAGATCCTATGTACATTTCAATGTTCTCAAACAAACCAGCCAAACATAACACGATACCTCAAATGAATGGGACAAAAACCTCGCACACATGAGTAAAGAATCTACAAAGTTAAAGTCCCGCAGTCCTGCTACAAATCACATAATTTGTCCGAAACTTCAGACCATCCGAAACATCGGGCCACAACCGACGCCGACGTCCGGATAAAGGCAAGTGTAGTAAGTGGTGCCCGAGGCGTCTAACGTTCGCGCCAAAGTAAATAAAACGGAAAAAAATCCGGTAAAGTGCGGAGGGAAATGCAAAGGATGCCGTTGAGGGGTCTCACTGAGCGGCCCGGTGCCACGATCGGATAACGATGGTTACTTGGGTGTAGTATTTGTGTATCGCATATTGAATCTTTTGTTCGAGTAATAAAATCATGTTTTGAACGATGTTTATAGCTGAATAGGCTTAGACTGAGCTAACGGCATAAGATCAGAGAAGCTGTAGCTCATAATGTAAGAAAATTTCAAGATTGAATTGCACGGTAGTAAATAGTTTTATAAGCAGCTGAAACTGCCGTCATGAAACAACAAACTTTAAAAAAAAACGAAATAACTGAACTTAACCAATAACTAACAAAACAAGACAGAAAACGAAGACCAACTCCAACCGTTCATCTAAAACTTAAAACACAACAAAAAAAAATGACAAACAAAAAGTAAAACTAACACAAATTCTGTGAGGCTTTGTAAACGTCGGTTAAGCTCCGTTTAAGCCGCGGTGCAGGCGGCCGGCCCGTCGGCAAAGCACATATTTGTTCGCGCCCCGACGTTTTTGACATTCCTACCTCGCCTCAACTTTTCTTAGGGTTGTTACGCGCTCTTTGCACTTGATTAGGGTTCGGGAAAAGGATTTGAGACCTTGAGAGGGTGTCGATTTGATTTTATTGTATTCTGACTGAAAATTAAGAGGGGCGAATATTCTCATCTTTCCTTACAGGTTTTCGTCAAATATGTCTCTGTAAAACTTAAAATGATTAATGTGTCTCAGAAAAACTGTTGTAAGATATTTTCTATATCGTCCATTGTGGAAGAGCTAAGTATATAAAACTTATTGAACTTTGAAAGTATACACAATAAACGATTTTCTGCTTATTTTCAACTAGCATCAAGTTATCTAAAAAACTAAGTCCTTTTTAGTGGCCAGTGCAGACTAACACAACAAAAAGCTCAAGAAACTACAGAAATAGCTGAATAACAGCAATTATTAGTACCTAAATATTACAAAAAATAACACAACATTATCAAGCCATATCATGTTCCAAGCCACTTTAATTTATTTACAACAGCTCATTTAAAATGTAAGCTGTAAGCCAAACACGCAACAAGAAAAAGTTCAGTAGAAACATTCAGTGCCAACCATAAAAAGACATCAACACAACGCGAGGCAGCCCTAGGCGAGGCAATGAAAAGTCGGTTAAGCTAATGTTATCGAGAAATAAAAATGTATAATAAAATACAAACACGCGGAGCGAGGAAACAATTTGCCGCGGGAGACGCAAGATTTCATGCCTTCGACGCCGACTACACCATTGAAAAACCAACCTTGTCCAACTTCAACAAGTCTCAAAATCTAACGCCTGTTATAAGTAGAAAATTCCTTAAATTTTCCCGGGAGCTGTGAAAGGATTTGCGTTCTATTCTTGGGGTTGTAAGGTGTGCTTTAGCGTGTATCGTTTCTGCGGTAATTCAGGAAGAAAAGAGAGTTTTCCGGCTCGTCGGGGCGCCGTGACATTTGTGTTAAGCGGGGCCGAGGGAGCCCGCCATTCATAAAGGAGCCGAGCCACCTACTACTTGTTTCGAAGTAAACTTTTTGGATACACGCTTTTTGGCTGCACAGAACTTTGCTTTGTTACTGGCCTGTTTTGAAAGTGTTTCACTATAGCCTATACTCATTGTTCAGTTATTTTGTGCATTGTTTTTGGAGGTAAATAGCTCAATGGATAGGAATTTTGTTTGTTCAGGCACTTTGCATTGGCTATGAGGATATTTTTCGTGTATTTTTAGCGTTAGCTTTGTAAAGCGTTTAGTAGCCTGTGAACTATTTAGTGAGTCTCTAGGCTTCTCTTTTTAATTATTTTCTACAGTTCAACATTTTTCAGGATGATTTTGCGATCTGAATTTAGAGAGTGGTCTGATTGATGACAATTTTAGGCATTTTGTAAAGAACTATAAGTTTTTGTTATTTTAACTATGTCTTTGTTAGCCTAACTCTATACTCAGATCTTTTCTCTACGCTTTATGTGGTTGACATTGCATTTACAAGTCACATTTAGACAGACTCCGAGCTAATATCTGCAGGGCAAACAAATATTGGTATTTGATGAGGCAACCGGGGAATATCAGACCCCAAATATAAGTCCCTCTATATTCAAGTTGGGTTCGTTTAGTATCTTAACCACAGATTTTGTTGAGTTTAACATATATTTATTTTTTATGTTTTTTGACTATACTTTCCAACTGCTGGTTAAAAGTCTCTCCCAAATCCCTCCAGGTATCCTTTTCTCAAGCTATCTTAAACCCTAGTACACGTCGTTCTCGGCAGTGTCGTCCACTCTCACGACTCTTGTTTAGAAATCAATGTGCATGCAGCTTATATATTATTACGACTATTATAATACTTAATCGAAATAATCGTTGTTCAGCCACGTGCGCATATTTACCAAGATAAGCAAGCAGGTCTTATAACCATACAGCCTCATTCACAACTCAAGCTGTCACACCAAAAACACGATGCACCTTAAAAAAAAGAAACGTCAAAGAATTCGAACTTCGAACGTAACTTTTTTTTTCTAATCCGCGCGCAAGGACACACTCACGGCGCCACCTGTTGAACGGGGTCACGTGACTTTTTTGCTCCAAGGACGCAATCCTCCTTCGTTCATTCACGGGCGGCTCGCCCCCTCGCTCCTTACGCGGGGGTTAGGGGTTTTTTTGTACCCCTACGTGAAACTCCCGAGGGCTTTCACCTACGTGCATTTTCGAGGTCACGGCGGGAATGTTTTAGGTTATGTTTTCGAGTGTTCGCGGGGAATTGAGTGAACCCGTCTTTGAGTATTTGGGCTAAGGGAGATGCGGCAATGTGTAGCGAAACGGTTTTTGAGAACATTTTATAGATTCTAGTGGTTCTTATTTTAAAAAAGATCGTAAAATTAGACTGTGATTGAAATTACAGATGGATGACAGTTTTATGTTCGATCAAAATTCAAATGAAATTTTGCTTGTATAAAATCTTAGTTATACCACTTGTGTGAAGTATGAATTCAAAGGAGTTCTGAATAGTCATAAGCCACCGTTGACATAAAGTTTCTCGTATTTAAAATCCGTCGTACCATAACAAGTAAACAGAAATAAATTAGCATTATTTCCACATTGAAATTGACTAGTTTCCCTGTAATGTAGGGTGACAGACCCAAATGTCGTCTACTTGCGAAAATAATTATTCTAATTGCCGTCATGGCCGAAGTTTTCTAAATTCGACCATTCTTTAGTGAACATAAGAGCGAGTTTGCGAAACACTATAGAATTATTAGACTTAACCGGATTCTAATTAAACCCTGTCCCTGATAGTGCACCGTAGCTGTAGACTGCGTAATTTACATTAATCCAATAATTGCATGGAGGTTTCCTAGTTAGAAATTCAAATGAGATGATGTACAGCCAGGGTGGGGGTGGGCCGGTCTTCGGGGAGTCGTGCGAGACGCGAGGAAACGCTCGACGACGCGGCGCGGCGGGTGGGACGCGCGTTTATTGGCCGCCCGAGCTTTGTACGAAATGTATGCGAAGCGGACGAATTAATTTTGTAAACAGTATCGATGAGAATGAATTAACATTTCCTACATTATTTCGAACTGGAGATGTCTTAGATATAAGAAGGAAAAGCATGAAAATTGTGCAATACTTATCACACTAATAATATAAAAATGGCAGTTTTTATGTGTCGGTGTCTATGTTACTCTTTTACGCTTAAACAGCTGAACGGAGTTTGGATCAAATTTAGCAAAAGCGTAGAATGCAGATGAATTTTATTATAGAAATAGATTGTATAGTGAACAAAGACATAGGATACTTTTCATCCCGAAAGCATATTTCTATGGGATTATATCCGACTATCACGCACGCGAAGTCGCTTTCATAAGCTAATCTATACTAATAATGATTTAACGAGAAAATATTTGTGTTTTTAGGGTTCTGTACCTCAAAAGGAAAAATGGAACCCTTATAGCATCACTTCATGTCCGTCCGTCTGTCTGTCTGTCTGTCAAGACCCTTTATCTCGAGAACACGTGGAGGTATCGAGTTGAAATTAAAACCATATACTCAGGTCTGCAATCCTTTGAAATCATGAAAAGAATCACTGAGTAATATAGGCTTAAACATTTACAACTGTCATGTGGGTAAAGTAACAGACAGGAGCAAGTTAAATTATAGTAAAAGAAAAGTTTAGACAACAAATTTGAATTGACGTAAAGGAAATTAGAGGTTCACACAGTTAAAACAAAACAAAATGTATTTAACCTAGAATCCTAACTAACAGTTTTAGAGGAAAATAAAAACAATTGAGCCAGACCGGGGCAGTATTTATCACACAATATCATTTGCCCATGAAATAAATCTAGCACACATAAGCATACATCCTTGGTCTGCAAACATTAATGTAATCCATTCATGCATAATCTTAGATTACTAACATGCTTTATTGAATCTACTATAAGAATCTCACGATAATAACAAGATAAGAAAATAGTATTCTCAATTTGTAAGCGTTATAGTGATCAGAACAAATCCAGTCTTAAAAAGACCGATGTTATTTTTTTTCAAAAAATATCATAATATTTTTCTTAGTTCATGAATTTGTCACTCAATTACTCAGTAACGGCTGAAAAAAACTTGACACAATTTTATTTAAACTTAGAAAGTACCCTGTATTTTCAAGTAAGTTACTTTTTATTGCGAAAAACTCAGAACTTTTTATGCAGTCGGTATCTCAACTTTAACATATTAGAAACTTCTGTTAGCGGCTTTGCCTACGTGAAAGTAGGAAATTATAATAATTCAAAGGAACTTAACCCAGGTATAAATAGTAATCTATGGGCTAATTCAAAATACAGTCTTTCTATGTGACAAATCTCGTCGAAATCCTTTCAGCCGTTTGAGCGTGAAAGAGTAACAAACACGCATATATAAAAACTTTTGCCTTTATAATATTAGAGTGGTAAATGAATACTTATACCGACTCATCTCATCTCACACGATAGTAGGTAGGTACGTATAAGTACAATAATACTCCCAGTCAAGTAAAATACTAGCTAGCTCCGTATCTTAATGTGGAGTGGGTTGATTAATTTAATTGTTATGCTAATGTCAAGCGGGGATTTTTGGTCGATATGACTATGTTCTAGAAATGTCAGCGTCTTTCCGAGTATTGGGTTAGTTACCCTATTTGGTGAATTTGTGGCGTCTGTTCTATGGGAATTAGATTTATGTGTTTTTATATAATTTAGGTAGCGGTAGAAAGTTTTTGATACGTGGAATTCCAGAGGAGAATTCGTTTTTTATCAAATGTTCTTGTGAACCTATTTGTGTTAGTTTTTTTTATGTTCTATTTTTAAGTAGGTACCAATAAAACTGCATCTTTATATTTTTTTTGTAGATAAATTACAAAAAATATATATATTGAAAACACTAATCAAAGTCTGACCGAAAAATCTGAAAAAAAAAACAAATTGCTGATTGGAAAAAGTAAAAACATTTTCTTGTTTGATTTTCAATACACTCTATATCAATACGAGTCCATATCAGCAATAGATCATACCATATCATAGTAACAATGATACATATACCTACCATAAAACATTATTGCGAACTCCATGAAAATTTATAGGGTGACTGTACCATTGACTGACCGTCTAACCAAAACGCAAGGAACAGGGTGGTCGGAATGAGCGGGGCGGCGTCGACGCCTTAGTAATTTCCGAAATCGCTTGTCGACAATCAGAATAGTGCTGCGCCAGCTCAAGCCGAATCCGAATAATTAGATCTCGATCTGCATCTAATTGGTGTGACTGTAAGTCCTTATATCGTATAGTTTGATTGATTATATATCTAGTAATTGCATCACTTCGGAAAATGAGTTGGTAGATATTGTAGCGTATAATATAATGGTGAATTTGGCGTCAAAGTCTAACGGAAAATTTAGAAAAAAAAAGTTTAGTCAAAATAAAACGTATTTCTATTCAATGTCTAGACGCGATCTCGAATAACAGAACGATTTCGTCAAAATAAATCTTGTAACACAATTCTAATTTTTCTGCCATTACTAAATCATTCAATTAGAGCCACGATAAATACTAATTCGGATGACATAAATCAAAATCTCTAATTACAGCAATAATCTCCAAGGCAACGGTGTCCTGTTACGTCTCAGCCAGTGGTAGTTACAGAGGCACATGGTGTAAATCACCACATGAGGCAATGCGTCGCCACCAGCCCAATCAGAAATATAATTAGATTGAGACCGGGTACTAATTGTGATGGTCTCAAGTTGCGGGCCCTTGCGGACGTGCGCCAAAATCAATAGTTGACCTAACGTGCTCCACTTAAGGATGAACCATACAAATATGATTAATAATTAATTTTGTTAGAGAAAATATCAAGTTTAAGATGCTTGTTACTTTGGCTTATTGCTTTAGAACGATTGTGATTTTGAATTTATTAGATTCATTAAAAAGTTGTTGAATAATCAACGATAATTGCAATTCATTAATTATAATTGATTGCACCAAAATCTATTGTATTGATTCAGTAGTCAGTACACAAGACTTGGTATTTCTCCGCTCTACTTAGCGTAGTTAGAAGTTAATAATACAATGCAATAAGTTCCCATAAATGTCGGCCCGTTAAATAAAATACGCGGGTCGAGGAACCGATAACTGTTCTTTCAACCGCTAATCACCCCATGAATTCCGCAGAAACCTACGGACGGTCCGTCATAATTTCCAACTTCAAAAGTAATACCATCAACTCGGTGTTAACTTAATTTGACTCACTTTAACAAGTCCAATTAAAGGAATTTGTGTTTCTCTTATCTTCAATATAACATTGAGCATAATTTCAAATTATATTTCAAACTTTCCGATAATGAAGGGTGGATGGGAGCGGGTTGGGGCGGGTCGCGGGGAGCGGGGTGCGCCACTTCGCTTATTTCATTAGTTACATAAATTCTCCTATTGAGGATGGCTGGCAGAAAGGGGACGGTTTACCCTTATTACGAGAGTCTCCTTATCAATACAATTATTAATATAATAATATTATTATTGTAATAATTTCGGAGCGGAGTGGAAAGAGGAGTCGTAGCTTAACTTTGCCAGCAATAAAGGGTGGTGAGAGATAATGGAATGGAAAACAGTTTGAAGTTTTATTGGAAAATTGGTAGCGGCTAATTGGCAGCATTATCGATCTGTTGGCGACTCAAGGAGCTTCAGTAAATAACGTTTTTAACGAAACCGTTTCGGTTATTGGCGAATGATTAAAGCACAATTTTGAACAGTAACTCTTTTAATGGTATCTAATCAAAGAAGTTTTTAATAGAGGGCACTCTTAAAAGTGCTTCAAGATTTGTTTCTTAATATAATTTGAACTGTTAGAGAAGTAATCTTAGTACTTTCACTACCCACAGTAACAAGGCTATGAATAAGACTCAAATTTTTTGGAACTAAGAAAATATGCAACCCTTATTCATAGCCTAGTCTAAGATGTCTTAAGAACACAAGAAAGGCTAAATAATAAACAATAAACATCTGCACTAAAATCAAAACAATAGCGGCT
This sequence comes from Mythimna vitellina, assembly GCA_949316375.1. Classification (NCBI taxonomy): domain Eukaryota; kingdom Metazoa; phylum Arthropoda; class Insecta; order Lepidoptera; family Noctuidae; genus Mythimna; species Mythimna vitellina. Next base: position 18,365,215 of record OX438695.1, on the reverse strand, counting down.
ATCAGATTTAAAACATTGAGACATGATATTATCGACCCCTTCCCACGAAACCTCTCATATATAGAAATTGAAACTAGGTTGGGTTAATCCCGACCCCAGAGATCCACAAGTATAGCCATAATTCCTTAGGGCCACGTCTCATTATAACACTAATACAAGACTCATCCCGAAGTTACGGTGAATACATTAAAGGGTTCAATCCTTACTGATGAGACATCGGTCGGGGTGGGGGCGCCCCCCCGGGGGTCGCTGCGGGCACTGGCCTGGCTGAGGGGGAAATAAGGCAGGCATTATAGGAGATAGCGTTCATTTACATTGTCCAATAACTCCAAGTAGTGTCCGAGCGAATATTAGTTTATGGCATGCGGTGTTTCCAACAATATGTACATATGTACCGATTTTGTGTACATTCACCCCAGTCTTGTCTTACGTTTTTAAGGTCGCTGGAAAGGGGTGGAATAATTTTACTCTGTAATTAATTCGATTTGGTTTTAATTAACGAAACGTCAATTTCAATAAAAAATTGAAGTCTCTAAAGGATTTCTGATTACAAAATGTTCGACCGGCAAAAATTTAAACGAATTTAGAATTCGGTATTTGATATTATTGGCGTTTGATGGTACTGTTTTGATTAGCCAATAAGCATCGCCCAAAACTTTTGTCGTACCAAGAAAGACGCAACAACATCGTTGAAAATGTTCTAAGTTAACAAACCACATTAGTTTGTAACTCGCACGCTAATGTCTGGTTAAGTCACTCCGTCCAGCTGAAACATAATAAGACAGCTAGTATACGCACGGCCGAAATATACGACATTACTATCGCAGAGTGGCATGCGGAGGACGACGCCGACGTGCCCCCACAAGCACACATAAATACGGAGAATCAAGATGCATGCACACACAGAGAACCAGGGGGTCTTCTCACACAGGCACAAAGGGTAGGCTTTATTCTCATTCGGTAAACGGAGATGCACTATCCTAATTATTGAGAGGCCAGGCAAGGCTCAGTTGAGCACTATTGTTGACGTGCGTCCGCTACCAATAATAATTGCTTTGTGTTTTACTTGTGCGATGTTTCTTGGAAGATTGTCAGGATTTTGTATTCAGTTTGAACGGGACTTTAATTGGGATTGATTTTGTTGGAATCGGAGCAGATTTGGCATATGTTTTAGGTCACACAGTTAAAAATATTACGTTTTTATTGGTTGATTAAAAGCAAGTAACTAAAAGATTTGCTTCACAAAATATTCACAGAAAAACTTGAAAATATGACGCTTAAACTACCAACGCCATTAAAATCAAAGAAATTGTATCGCAAGCCTAATTGCGTTAAATCTTTTCAGTATCTGCGATCAATAACATGCAGCCCTTTGAACTTAGCACCCAAGTTAGCCACCTAAATGCTTAAGCCACTACATTTAGGCGGTCATTGCCAGGATTATTGATATAATTTGTTGTTTGTAAGTCTATGAACCTGGGTGGAATTGGCTACAATTACAGCTTTAGTTTGTAGTTATAGAAGATAATGTAGACATGGCCTCAGCCTACAATATCATTGATTATGATAACGAAATGAGACGAGATTATAATTAACCGGATAAACAAGGACAGGAACTTTTGTAGCATACACCGATGTGAGAAATTTTTAACTAAGTGTGAGGCAAATAATTTTTTTAATTTTAGTTTCAATTATAATGGTGACAATCGTTGGTTTTAAGTCAGTGATCAAGATTTCCTTTCTAAGACGTTTTTTCTTTCTTTATTAAAAACTAACTTTTGCCCGCGGCTTCACCCGTGTACATAAAATATAGCCTATGTCACTCAGGAATAAAGCAGCTTTTTAACGGTGAAAAAATTTTAGTAATCGGACTGATAATTTCCGAGATTACCTCTTACAAACAAAAAATAAATAAAATCAAACTATCTCTTTATTATTTTAGTGTAGAAGTATAGATGAAGCCCCCACCCTAGGAATAACTTCTGTATTGTGGGTTTACAAAGATGTAAACTCACATACACCTAATATACAGGATATCTAGACCCGGTACATCTGTCTGTAGACCATACAAATGCGGGAATCGATCCCGCGACACGCAACACAGTAGCTAATCGCTCAACCACTTCGCTAACCATGCCGTCAAATATCAGATTTATCATAGCTAAAATAAAATCGAATTCATCATAAATATCAGATTATCAAAGCTAAAATAAAATTGAATTAACCATAAATATTAGATTTATTTATAGCTAAAATAAAATCGAATTAATCATAACTATCAGATTTATTTATTCCTTGCTGACTTTTTAACACTGCAGAAAGGTTTTGCAGAAAGGATTGTTAATGGTGGGATTCATCCAATGACTTTTCGCGCTCTGGGTGGAGCGCGAGGGCGTGTCAGACTTTTACTGACTAAAATCACACCTGTGTCCTTCAATTACCCTTTGCGTTCTAGGACTAGATACGGGTTTCCTTTTTAGAAAATCCTTGCGGTCCTAGCTAGCGGGCATCGGCCCTTCTGGACCCCTACGGTTTGCTGACATCTATTTGAGGAACGCGTGGATCACTACGCGTTGTTGACGACTGGGCTCGGTCCGGTTAATTACCGGACGGCGAGCAACACATTGTTCGACGTCCGCAAGTCCAAGGGTAGTTTGAATTTCAGATATAATAAATGAAAATGTTTGTTTAGAGCAGTGATTATCAACTGTTTTTTTTTATACTGGGACCTCTTTGAATTTTTTTTTAACAGGGATTAGCTGTCAAGAAGATAAGCCAGTTATTTTTTTCATCACACAACTAATTATTCTTTAAAATCAAAATTAGAATACTTTACGCATCAATTTCAAATTAGTTCGAATCAATGTCAACTTAACAGTTGGTAAGTTTGCAATTTTAAACCGTTCACGGAATATATTTTAGCTCTTGCAGACCACATATATTGAGAATCACTGGTTAAGAGGTACCTGCTGAGCCTGAAAGAAGTGACGTTGACCACCAAGTTTGAATATAATTGTTAATTATCGGTAAATGATAAATGATATTTATTTCGCAAATAGGTTTTTTTGAAAACACCTTTACACGTAAATTTTTTTGTCAATTAAACTAGATGAAGCCGGTGTTTCCTAGCTGACTACCCTGAGAAGAAACACCGAAACAAACTCAGGCGTATATATAGCATAGCATAGTCGGCCTTATAATGTTCCCACTGTAGGGACTCAGGCCTCCTCTCTAGGAGAAGGAATTGGCCGTAATCCACCACGCAGCCCAGTGCGGGTTTGGTGGATGTCACATGTCTTCGAATTTTTGGTTCTAGGACATGCCGGTTTCCTCACGATGTTTTCCATAACCGTTTTGAGAGCAGTAGTGATGAAATAAATTACACAAAGTAATGGGCTTGGCTGGGTTTGAACCCGCAACCTACAACTCGTAAGTCGGGGTTACCATTCGGCCACCACTGCACATTTACCAGAGGTATCTATACTATATTATATTACATGTTAAATTAAAAGCTCACTATAGTTCAAATTTGTCGTAAGAAAGTGCTAAAGGGCTACAATCAACACAGTTACTTAAATAAAATCTCTTTTAAATTCCCTACTCTTTTTACTTCGCGTTATCAACACCAGGAAAAACACTTTGATCGAAATGATTTCTTCAAGAGATTCTTGATTAATTTACTTGGTGTTTAGTAGTAATAGAGGTGCCCCAATTCTACTAAACACCTCATTCTGAAAGTATATACCACTACGGTTCGGACTAAGCGTTTCGCATCTTCGTTTATACCGCGTACATTGAAGGACTGGAACCATTTGCCTGCGGCGGTCTTCCCATCCGATTATAATTTGGGTGTCCTCAAGGCTAGAGTGAATACTCTCTTAATAGACTATTGCGCCTCACCATCAACAATTGCGTCACTGCTTACCATCAGGTGGGATCGCTGTCAAGCACTAGTTTATATCAAATAAAAAATAAATATCATTTCAAATGTAGTAAAATTGAATAGTCATTTAAAATAAACGAAATATTTGTTTCACAAAAAAATAAAAAATAAAACAAAAAATAAACAGGGTACTTACTATTTTAACCGACTTAAAAAAGAAGGAAGTTCTCAATTTGTCTGTACTTTTTCAATGTTTATTTTTCAGTACCTACTCACTCATTTATGAACCAATGTTTGCAAAGGCTATTGCTATATCTACTGTTTTTAAAAATCAAAGCTAAGAAAATATCCCAAGAACTAAGTCCATCGTCCACGAATGCCCACGATACCTCTCCCGATCCTAAATCTTCGATCATAATTCCATATTCGGTCGTCGTCTAAACATAAATTCATACGTGGTCGCACGCACGCATCGTACCGTCAAATAAACTGGCAGTTTAATCAAAGCCATTAGACAAGTGAGCCAAGCACCTAGGACCAGTGTAACTTGACCGGTCTACGCCGTCTCACCGCCCCGCAGAGTGTGGAAACAGTTGGGTATAAGAGAGGGTGGGGAGGTCTATTGCTAGTGGTGGGTGATGTAGCTGATGCCTTTAACGCCTTGCTGGCTGTTGACCAACGCCAGGAGGCGGGTGGCCATGCGTTCTTAATAAAGATGGCGGAAACATGGCCGTTTTGGCGGTGCGAGGTCGGTGGTAAACTGATTATACAATGTACTGTAGATTGTATTCGATTATTGGTATTGGAGTATGTATTGGTTTGGTGTACATACCAATCTAGGTATATACATATTAACATATATTTATCTAAGAAAGCATCACTCGTTTACATAGTAATGACACATGTATGTGTCGTTATTTGTGATTTTTTTTGCTTTTAAAAATATACTCTCTCTATTTTTTTTTTAAGTCAATTTTCATTAGAAATATTTAGTGTACACGATAAAACAAATATGATAACGATATGGTAGTAAAGCATCATCTCTAACTAAATTTTTAGATACTACACTATACCAAAACCAACCCTTCCATTTTTCTCCATTGACCACCCGACTGACCTCAAAACAATGCACCCAGAAGTCAAAGCTAAGTTGCGGACACACGAGCGAAACCCGCACCACGCATCTAGACAGCATTTATCAAACGGGACGCAACATACATTATAGTGGCCGATACAACTATAGTATAATGAGAGTCCGCCGTATATAACTCATCTCCCGGGCTTCCATTTAAATTATTCAGGGGAGGGTAATCTTATTACATTTACATATTAATCAACGGATTTTAATTATACCTCCCCCCTTTACCCCCCTTCTAGGTTGATAATTTGCTTTCGAAATGCGACTTGTCTTGATTGAAGACGCGCCTGTGTGCGTGCTAACGTTCGTTAAATAGTTTGTTTGTGTTATCATAATGTGCGAAAATGTTTGATTATGTTTTAACTTACTAGTGTTGTGGAATGCGACTTTACCTGAAACAAAAGAGGGTTTATTAGATTTTGTTAGTTTAATTCAGTTGAGAATGTTTGGATTGTAAATTGTGGATTTTAGGCTGTTGTAGGTATGTAACATTTTAGAATTCAATAATATAATTTGCCTGTTATTATTGCGCATATGCACAGCAATGTCTATCTTAACATACTTGATCCATAAAAACATAAACATACACGTCAAATATAACTCGAACTTCAACTGCAACTGTAAACTTAATCAAATTTAAAGAAAGAAAAAAAACAATTGCAGTCCGATATATCAGCACAACTCATAAACATTACACCAACCATCTTGGAACTAAAATAAGTAGCCGATACGAGAAAAGAAAAATAAAGAATAGAACACACGAGTTTAATCAGCATACTCATTTGTCTGACGACGATGGCAACGCATTAATGTCTACAAGTCCAACGCATAGGGCGGAGTCGTGGACTCGTAAAGCATTGGAGAAATATTATAAAGCTACCAGTGTACCCCGGAGGCAGCAATTAATAAGTATGTTAATACCGTCGGGAATGAAGAAAGCAGTATTTATATACTCGATATTATACTCGAACGGTGTACGGTTCGCAAGTGTGAACTTGGCTTAATCGAGGATAAAAAGTTAAGATAATTTTTGCAGCTTGAGGTGGATTTGGATTAGTTAGAAAGATTACTCGAAATATATTGGTATTTTATTTAAACATCGGAATTAACAACAGGGTTTAATTATTGTTTTCTTAAACATGAAATAGTAAAGCGACCACTTTTTCGCTTCACAACAAGCTTTAAGTCAAGAGTGCAGGGGCACCGACTGCATGGGTGCTCGGGGGCTTGAGCACCCGTGAAAAATAAACAGTGGGTGCCGAGCACCCCTGAGAATAGACTTCAAGAAACAGATCAGTAATCGCCTTTTAGATTACGTATAAATTATAATATTTCTTGACAAAATCTAAAATCCAATTTCATTTTTATATAATGGTTTCATTTTTTATCTTTATCAAACATAATTAGTAATTAAGCACGCAGTATGTTAGTAGGACATTTATTTATTTGTCAGTCGATCACTGTGTATTTCACTTCTCACACTTTGTCACTTTTTCGAGTCATCAAATGAGCATGAGCACCCATGAGGTTTTCTAAAAGTCGGTGTCCCTGCAAGAGTAAATTGGTTACTTCTAGGCGAACGTGCTCCATCGTCGGCCACATCATCGCTTACCATTAGGCGAGATAGTGGTCAAACTATCTATAATAAAAAAATATTACTCTTTCACTTGTAGTAATTGGCGCCACTGAGGCCGATATCTGCCAGAGCTTCGGGATAGTTCGAAATAGCAGCTGGGTTTTAGTCAATAAAACTCTGACATTCCTTTTTGCTCCAGCCAGAGCGGAGTGTGTGTGTTGTCAATTTTATAATTTTCCACTTCCACACACATGATTGATTTTTTAAGAGCACGTACTTCCATCAGGTGGAATCGCAGTCAAGCACTGGTTTATATCAATAAAAAAAAACAAGTTATGTAAAATATTCTAGTCAATCACGGAATTACGGAATGCTGACAGAGTTTTCAGGCGTTATCTTTCTTTTTCACGTTGCCTTTCCGTCAAAAATCGCGTTGGATTGCGTTAGATGAAGTAACAAGCTTTTAAAATATGTTCGATGTTGACGATAGGTAAGTCAAAAAGGATCCTCTTAAACAGTTTTTATAACTTCCTTGGCATTGTTTAAAAAACAATTGAAAAAAACCGCATTATAGAACCGCAAATAGTTTCGGGGGTAAACTAGAATTAGGCTCCCTTTCTTTTGAATTACACATTGTAACTAAAATTAAATTGTTTCTTGTTTTTAGTCAAGTTCGAAGCGAATAAAAGTTGGATGAAAAAATATTGTATGTAGTGGAGATGAGAATGTTGAGATTTGGTGTGACGAGAATGGATAAATTGAGAAATGAGTACATTAGAGGAAGTTTGAAAGTGGCGCCAGTGACTGCAAATTAAAAAGGGAATCGTTTATCTTGGTATGATCATGTGAAGAGGAGGGATGAAACTCATGTTACTATAGAGTTAAGATTCTGTCTTTGGAGAGTGAATAGGTTATTTCTAGGTAAGCGCGCTCCATCATCGACCGCATCGTCGCTTTCCATCAGGTGAGATAGCAGTCAAGCGCGAACCTACCAAGAATAAAAAAAATACTAATGTGACTATCAGGAAATACAGACTCCTGCAGTCTTTTAAGTTTAATTTACTTGTTTTATTTAATTTACTTAGTTAAGATTGAATATTTAATAGGGAATCCTTTATCTTGGTATGGTCATGTTAAGATGAGGGATGAAACGCATGTTACTAAAAGAGCTAAGATTCTGCCTCTGGAAATCAAACGTGACTATTAGGAAACACAGACTCCTGCAGTCTTTTAGGTTTAGTTTACCTGTTTTATTTAATTTACTTAGTTAAGACTGAATATTTAATAGAGAATCCTTTATCTTGGTATGGTCATGATAAGATGAGGGATGAAACGCATGTTACTAAAAGAGTTAAGATTCTGCCTCTGAGAATCAAATGTGACTATTAGGAAACCGTCCTCCTGCAGTCTTTAAGTTTAATTTAATTGAATTAGTATAATCTTTTAATTATTTGAATCGAATGAAAGAGTTTTAAAGATCCTTTGCAAAGTAAAAAGTAGTTTTAAATGTCAAATTATAATAATTGCACAGTGTTCATAAATTCTAATCTGCAATACAAAATTACGAAGTTTTCTTCAGTGAAACGTTTTTAATTTTTTGTGATTGCCTCTATTGTCCAGTTCGCCGCTGACTTTATCTTTCAACCCTTTTTAACGTTTTTATATACTTTCGACAACTTTCGGGTTAGTTAGTACCTAGGCGTTTATTTTAACAAATTGAATTTGTAATAAAAATGTTTAAATTACTTTGTATTTAAATAAAATTGGCATTTGGGTTTCTGTTAAAAATTGAACGATGTAATTATGGTTTGATAATCGTGAGGTGATTTGATAAGTAACTAAAAAGTAGTTAACTTTTTTTTGTTGGAAATCATCCAATGACTTCTCCCACTCTTGTGCGGTGCAAGAGGTCCTATGTTCCTTCGTTGCCTTGCGTTCCAGTATCCTGCGTTTTGCTTTCAGAAGCAAACCCATGGCCCCAGTAAGCTTCGACCCTTCTGGGCCTCTAAGGTTTAGATGACATCTCCTTGAGGCGCACGTGGAATACTATGCACCGTCGACGACTTGGGCTCGATCCGGACGATCACCAGACGGTCAGACGGCGAGCTATCCATTGCTCGCCGTCCGCAAGCCCATTAAATTAATACATTAAGTATTTATTAATATTAACCTGTAATTACTAATTCGTTCTCAATTCTGCGGCTTTTTAAGAGAAGCAAAAACCATGAGCTACTCTACTCTATATTTACCTATTCCATCCTATTTCACATACGGAAATGATTCATATGGTATTCTACGTAAAATTAAAAAGTATGGGACAAGACCTCTTATAGGGCTGCAGGAATCCTGTTAGAGCTGCGGAAATGTTACTGGATGTAGTATTAGTAAAATACACATAATATTATAAAGGCGAAATTTGTAAGTGTGTATGTTAATTACTCCTTCACTTCCAAACGTCTGAATGGATTTGAATGAAATTTGGGACAACAAATAAACCATATTCATATTCATCATCTTTTTATCCAGGAAGTATGTTCTCTTAGGACAATTTTATTATTATCACGCGGGCAAAGTCGTTGGCCGAAGCTAGTTCACTCAAATAAAAATCGCAGCTCCCATTCAGTAGCCACAAGATCACCATCAAAACATTCGTGTAACATCAGTTATCGGCAGTGTATCTTCTGCCACTCGTAAACCACTTTAGGGTTACTGTACTGTATGTGAGGGTGACAGGCTGTATAATTAGATCACTTTTACAAGTCTTTTTTGCAATGTAGCAGGTTTAAATGTAGCGAGTAATCTGATTTGATGTATCTTTTGGAAACTTAATGAGCATGTTAAAAGGATGCAAGTACTGTGAAACCTACAATCATCATCATCATTTCAGCCGATAAACGTCCATTGTTGGACATATGCCTTCCCAAATTAACCTCATAACTAGCGATCATATGCGTCTCGCATCCATCGGATTCCCGCGATCGTCATCAGGTCATCGGTCTACCTTGTGGGAGGCTTTCCAACGCTGCGTGATACATTGTTGCCACTCTAGAACCTTTCGATCCCGCCGACCATCTGTTCTGCAAGTAATGTGCCCTTTTCGTCGCCACTACCATGGCCACTGAACGGTTTTGTAATTAGCAATTTTTTTTTGTAGGTGTGTTCTTGGGCGGAGCGCGAGGGCGTGTCAGACTTTGACTGACTAAAAACCTACGCCTGTTTCTTCTTTGCCTTTGTTCCAAGGCCCTGGGGATCTCTTTTACATCACCCATGGCTCCAGTAGGCTTTGACCCAGCTGGGCCCCTACGGTTGCTGACATATCTTTAAGGCGAGCGTGGAACACTACGCGCCGTCGACAGTAATTAGCATTCTGAGTATCAAAAGAGTCGACAGAATAAGAAACATCATGATGTGCTTAAAACCAGAGATTACAGACGTAAAAAAAAGGCTGCCAGGTTAAAACGGGTTTGGGAGGGTCAAGTCTGCCGCATACACACTGACCATTGGGGAAAAGTCTCCACAAAGTGGGTGCCTGAGTATGGACGACGCTGGCCGAGGCTGAATTGGGAGGTGGCGAGATGACGCAAAGGCTGCTTCGAGGTGGCTCGAGAAAGGAATACCTTTTTTTATTCTTGATAGGTTCGCGCTTGACCGCTATCTCACCTACCACCTGATGGAAAGCGACGATGCGGTCGACGATGGAGCGCGCTTACCTAGAAGTAACCTATTCACTCGTGCCTTAAAGATTCCCGGGTTGTAGCCATCGGGAAACACAGATTCCGGCAAGGAATTACACTCCTTCACTCCTTAGCTGTACGCACAATGAAGAAGTTAAGGGATGGTCTTTGCCCAGCAGTAAGAAAGTAATAATATAATAATAATATTCCACAACTATCACACAACGCTGCGCTGTCTAGTCCCAAGCTAAGCAGAGCTTGTTTTATGGGTACTAGACAACTGATAAATATACTTATATGTTTCTAAATACATACATAGATAAATTACTCCCAGACACAGAACAAATGATCATCACACAAACATTCGTCCTGGGTGGGAATCGAACCCACGACCTCCGGCATAGCAGTCAGGGCCACTAACCACTAGACCAACAGGCCTGTCGAAGTAGATATAAACTAAAAAAAAATACTAAAGATTTTGACATCTTTTGTATTTGCATGCCTATAAGAGTACAGCAACAGAATCAAGATTGCTATGTCTTTTAGTAACACAGTAATTCAAGCACTCCTATATAGGTACCTACTGTTTGCACCTGGCTGCTATAAAATATTCTATAATGATTACAAAACGGTATTAAAACATTACTACCAATCTTAACAAGAAATCTGGCCGTGAAAATAATATATATATTGATACGGGCTTTGATGTTTTTATGAGCAAAACACTGGCAGTAGATACATTTTCTATCATTATTTATTTAATTTTTTGTAAGTTCCAAAAATCGGTTCAGTAGTTTTTTAGTTCATTCATTGCAAATAAATATATACAAATATTTTCTCTTTATAATATTGGTATAGAAGTATAGATAAAGAGGAATGATTTGTATTTTTGTTTGTAATAAATAAAATCAAAAACTATTGGACCGATTTTAAAAATTTTTACACAATTTGTATGCTTTTTTATCACTAAGTAACATAGGCTATATATTGTCTACTTTTACGCGGGCGAAGTCGCTGGCAGAAGCTAGTAATGTTATAAGTATAGATAAGTGTGGCTTGGTAGGTAGTGAAAATTATACCTATTGTCTTTTTTCTTCGAGATTAGTAACCATTAGGTACCAGAAATAAATACGACACACAATTAACTTAATGCTGAACGCATAATCTAAATGAGGTCTTGTTTTAATAATCAAGGAGCAAGGCAAACCAAACAGATTGATGGCGAGATTATTATTCAAATTAGGGGAGGCTCGGGCGGCCTGGACGGGCTTTAAAATACTAATATTGTGTAAATCGATGAGCCTGTTTATTGTTATGCCAATATCATATTTAGAACTCAATCTGTTTGTGTTGATAAGTTTCTTCAGGGATATTAGAGTGTTTAATAAATTTTCTGATGTTATCTATACATCTATGCTTAAATAAAATTGAAGTGTCTGTTTGTATTTTTTTACTAAATGTTTATGAAAGTTTATTTGTCACCTATAACAAAAATGCATTAAAAAATTGTCTGTTTATTTGTTCCGACTAATCTTCGAAACAGCTTGAACGATTGTGATCTGACTTTCACTTGTACATAACTGGTATTATAAAAAGTAACTTAGGCTACTTTATATTTTAGAAAATTAATTATCTTGAATATGAGACCAAATGGCATTGTGCTATTTTACAAGTCTAATGCGGTCGAAGTTGCGAACACCAGCTAGTTCAGCATACTTTTTTTTTTATTGTTTATTTATTTATTTTTTTGTTATGTATCTTCTTTATTTAAAGGTTATAAGTATTTAAATGTATAAAAATAAAGTAATAAACTACACTAATCAGTAATCAACATAGCAATAACTAAGTCCTAAACTCAACGATATCACTAGTTTTAATGAAGTGATAATGATAACAGAGAACAGAGAACCATTCGATGGCATGGTTGGTGCAGTGGTTAAACGATTCGTTTCTGCTCTGTGCGTCGCAGATTCGATTCCCGCACGGATAAATATTTGTATGGTTTACATCTGTAAACCATACAAATACATAGAAACAGAAGAAACGTAAAAAACAAATCCAATACTTACTAAGTAAACAAATGTACGTAAATTATAGAAATAGTTCCATCATTAAAACGCAAACAAAACACATTTTTTTTACAAAACTATAAATCTATTCGGTTCCACAAAAACAAATCATTTCATTCATATAAAATCCAAAATTAAAAGGTCACAGACGAACACAGCGCCAGCGAAAAGGTGTTACAAAAAACAGAGCGCTTCTAATTTCCCGAGCCATGAATTATCGTCCACTCAGCCCGTTGTCCAAATCACCCCAACTTCCCTCAAACGCAATCCCCATAATGGTGGCTCGGCCTTATTAAACGCTTGCATCATGCGAGGAAGATAAATGCATCTCAAAATTAATTAATAAAATTGCATCTTTGCATCCATAAGTGTTTCTCTCTGATATGGGCCAGTCAAAAAGAATAAACTAAAATTTTGGATCCTTGATTGGAGCACCGTGTTGTTTTCTTTAAGCATTAATCTTGAGTGGCTAATGAAGTAAAATATTCATCTGTTTTTACTTTTAATTGTGATTTATATTTGATGTTTGTGTTTAAGAATGGGTTTTGCGCCTTCTTGTGTGTGATTGTGATTGTTTGTGTTTTATACGAGCATACATTCAAATTAAATAAACTCGATTTTGATTTAAAAAAAAAAAAAACCATCGTCACAAACATGTAGCAACCAAACCCGGAACAACTATCGGTAGGTCATACAAAATTATTTGTATCGTGCGGGAAATAAACCCGCTCCACGTAGCACAGGAGCTAATCGCTCAACCACGGCACTAGCCTTCTCATCTAATCTATCTAAAGTTCCTAACCTTACATTTTGCTGTGACATCTAGAAAAACTATAGTAAAAAGAGTGATGCAAATAGTGCTCAATATTTATCTATTTTAATTTGCATATGCAGTCACGGATCCGACACTATCTTAACTCATCACCACAAAATCGACATTCATATCAAGTAAATTAATTTCAAAAGTCAACAAACAAGTTCACACTGCTCGACAGATCTTATAAATAATCTCGATCTACATTTTTACGATATCCTTACAGAAAAAGGGACTAGTTTATAACTGTGGCAATGAGATATCCGCGTAATGTAACATTAATCGAATGGTTAATTAAACAAAGAGCTAGTATTTCGCGGTCGCACGCGATCTCGTATCGCCACTTAGCATATTGATTAGAATCGGCGATCGACGCGAGCGCGGTGCGGCGCGGGAGCAGTGCCGCGGCTGCGTAGGCGCAGCGCGGGCTACCGGTTGTCGCACAGAGCGAGGAATCGCTGCGTAGACAGAGCCGACATCATCTTAACTAATACTAGAAAAGAAAACTTGGGATAACAGTTACTAATAATTTTGTTAAATAAAAATATACCAGGGCTGGTCATGGATTTCAGGAGTTTGACAGTAGCGTGATTCAGTAGTGGTTTCAGCAGGCATAGTTATAAATGGATAGTTAACTAATTTTTTGTAAGTATTATTTGTATTATTATTTATATGCGAGACGCACAGGACCGTCATTATGACGAGATTTGGGGGAGGCCTATGTCCAACAGTGAACGTCTTTCAACAAAAAGTAGTCTTATACAAAATCACAAATAGAAAGACTTTTTCAAATCCGTCAAAAATTAAGTTAGCTTTCTAATCTGTTGACACGGGAAAAGTGTCAAATAACAGAAAAAGAATGTACAAACTGAAATGTGACGTCATCGTCATTTGATTACGCTTGTAAAAGAGATAGTGAGGTGTTCTCACCACGCTCCCACTCTTTTTCATAAGTCACCGATATTTGAAATACTGTTTTGAGAAAAGATCAAATTTTGGTGGTACCTATTTGTAGTTTTATATAAAATATTGTATAAAAAAAGACATAAACATGGGAATTGTAACAAAACGTCGAATCAAAGATAACACACGGATCTTGAGCGCTGAATTCTACAGTTCTACTTGCGCAGAAGCACGCAGAAGTGAAATATCGGGTCTTTTTAGTGGTAGGAAGAGAGATGCGGGGGCGGGGACTGAAATCCTTGTACAGTTATTGGCTTGCCGATATTGTACGATGCGCAAAACGATTCCCGCTCTATTGCCGAGCGCTCAAGATTCGTGCCGCTATCTGTACCTATTATAGGAGGCATACGTAGTAGAGGCCGCACAGACATCTTGTAGCTCTATGGGTTGTTGATAAACGCGCGACAAGACGCTAATCTTGTAACGATTGCTTATAACTATGAAAGTGTGGAGGATCGCTGTTGAAAGTTGTATCGGGTGACTTTCGTGAGCCATTTGACATTGGCGCGTGCGTGACGCTGGTTAGTTGTGTGAAATTATTGCACTTATAGGCTCTATAAAAATTTCTACTGCAATATGTTTCACTTACATCGTTGTAGGATCATGTTTGTCTTGACTTTAAGATTTCTTTTGCATTTTTTTAAAAGTGAAACGGAGAAAACAGCCATATTTATTTATTCTTTTAACTGAACTTAGCGCCACGCTAGAAATAAGCTACTCTTTTTTTTTTTTTTTTTAATTGATATAAACCAGTGCTTGACTACGATCCCACCTGATGGTAAGCGGAGATGCAATCATTGATGGTCAGGCGCACTAGTTTATTAAGAGCCTATTCACTCTAGCCTTGAAGACACCTTTATTATAGTTGGACACTTATATTATAGTTAGACACCTATATTATAGTTAACTCCTGTATTGTGGGTGAGTTTACAAAAATGTAATCACACACTATACACCAGGGTCTGTGTGTATTGTATATCTGTATCCATACAAATATTTATTCACGACAGACACGTAGCGCAGCAGCCAATTGTTCTGGACAAGTGGTGTTAATAATGTTTCTAAAGTTGATTTTCGGAGCCTGTTACTAACAAGCAAATTTGTAAGGAACTCCTCAATTTACTGCGGCTTTGACAAATTATTAACGAAAAAAATAATTAAATAATTTGTAGAAACGCTATAAGTTTATGTAAAAAAAGACGCGTGAAAATCGCGCGTCATATCGTATGTCGCGCGCAACAGTAGCTGTGTTTTACGCCTTAAACAATTTATGTTAAGCTACGCAGTTTTCTGCGCAGGCACACATCCAACAACTCATCTCCCTTCTCTTTCGCACTCATTAACAGTCGGTTAGAGTGGGAGGGAAGGAACAAAACCTGATTGTGGTTTCATGAGATTACATTCTAGGTTTGGCATAATTAGATTAAATTGCTAATAGTGTTTTGTGATAATTTTATTTGGTTATATTTGCATGTAATTACGGGTACTGAGTTGGAGTTGTAAGTGTGCTTAATTTATTTAGGTGGTTCATTTAATATTTCCTATTTCATTTAATTGGTAAATGTAATATCAGAACGGATGGCCGTTGGGGTTGAAAGGTTCTGGAATGGCGACCACGTACCGGAAGACGTAGCGTTGGAAGGCCTCCTATAAGGTGGACTGATGATCTAGTAACGGTTGCGGGAGTCCGATGGATGCGAGACGCACAGGACCGTGAATTGTGGCGGCCATATATGGGGGAGGCCTATGTCCAGCAGTGGACGTCTTTCGGCTGAAATGATGATGATGATGATGATGATGAAGATCCTAAGTAGGTATGATTGGTAAATACTAGTTTCATTTTAAGACCGTATTTTATACTCTTAAGGTAGGTGTGTATATGAGTATGCATGTGGATGGATTTATTATCATTTTTTTACTGTTGATAGGATCGCATTTGACCACAATACCGCCTCATGGTAAGCAAGGATGGAGCGGAAGGCCAAAGAAAAGATGGGTGAATAGTGTGAAGAGTGATATGGAAGAAAAGGGAGTTGGTAATAGCATGGCGAGTGACAGGATAGAATGAAAGAAAAAACGTGTTGCGATGACCTAAAATAATACGGAACAAGGGTAGAAAGACGGTGGATTCTCGACGGTAGATAGAAAGAAAGGTGAATTCTCCATAGTAGTGCGGCTGTATTTTTTATGTCATAAACTCAGAATTTTGATTTTTACACAGTTTTAAGGGACCAAAGACATGAGTATATTGTTTTAATTTCAACTCGATATCTTCACGCGTTCCTGATATAAAAAGTCTTGACAGACAGACATAGAGAGTGATGGGTTCCGTTTTTTCCTTTTGAAGTACGGGACTCTAAAAAGGCTTAATATACTTACTTATGATTTTCATAACCTAAGTTAATAAATTTTTGCACAAGAAATTTATTAATTAACATACTTAACAATCCTGTATACATTACTTAACAAACCGATGAAGATAAGTTAACACAGCATACCAGTCATTAAACCATATTTGTAGTACCTTTATTATTTTATGTAACTTGCCTACCGACATTTATGAACATTTGCATAACAAGGAAGCAATGGGTACGATAAATACAATCATTATATATAATAATCATATTGATATGGGTTAAGGAGTGAATCGACTTATAAGAAACGGCTGCTAGACGATTCCGACTTAGGTACAGTGCCGGATTAGGCCAGCGTGGGGCTTTAAGCAAATTTTATCAAAGGGCCCATTTTGGGTACCTCTGGCCACTCGGCAATCTTCGGCTGCTTTCGTAAGACAACAGAAGGCGGTACGAGTTGCAGCGTGCGGGACTGAGGCCTTCGGACCACATTGCCGACCTCTGAAGACGACGCGCGCGCGCACTCCAAATGCTTGTCTTATTGTACCTATTCGAGAATTATATTACTTTCAAATTAGTCTTTTAGGTTTAGTCCTTAAATAGGTCCCTAACAGGTCCTCTAAATCTTATTAATTGAGAATAAGAAGAAATTAAAACTTCTTCCTTTATGTAGCGATGAATTCATAGACAGTTCCCTTCATTGTCTTAACGTAAAATGCGGTATTGGTAACATTTCATATGGCACACGTATCTTGACTTGTTTTCGTAAGTCTTACCGGGGCCCTCCCTAATACGCGGGGCCCACAGCATTTGCTACTCTTGCTAATACGTGCCTGTGAAAATGGGAGCGAAAGGATGTGTCATACTTTTATCGACTAATACCCACTTACGTCCCTTTATTTCCTACTTGTGTTCTACCGCCATATTAACTCTTTCAAACGTTCCCGTAGCGCAGTAGCATAACAATTATGTGACTTCTAAAATCGGACTCGAAACCTAAAGGAGTGTTTTTGATGTAGGTCAGTAGTCAAGTATATATTGAGCTGTGGTCTCTGACAAACTTGGTAGTGTTTCCGGCTGCATTTGCTGTAGGCTTCCGTTGCCTTGCAATCCATTACAGTGCCGATAAGCATGTCCGGTCAATGCAGTCCTCAGCTGAACACAGCCTGCGTTACATAAATGATATTTATTTTTCAAATAGGTTTTAAAAAATACTTTTACACAAGAGTTTTTTCTTCTGATGTGGCTGGTGTTTCCTAGCTGACTACCCTGAGAAGAAACACCGAAACTAACTCAGGCATCAAAATCTTTTTTAAAGTCCATACAGCAAATGTGTCAAATCCTAAGAGAACCATGCAGATTAGTGTTTGACAAGGTCTTTTGAAGAAAGAACCACAAAGATTGGATTGGACCTGGCCAGTCAGTGCAAGCATTTGTTCTTCTCAATTTAGGACTGCTAAGGAGCTGAACGACTTGACGAACAATACTAAGGAAAGGACATTTGGATAGGCTGCAGAAAATACTCAAATTGAATCAGACACACGTTAAAATTACTGAAGAGGAAAAGAAAGCAATCCATATAGAAAATAGTACCACTGTCTTTTAGCTCAAAGAGAGAGACAGATATAGTAATGAAGAAAGTTACTTTAAGTACCTGCCTGCCTGCTTGCCTAGCCTTTTGCCACTGTGTTGGGGTTGGTTTTCAGTCAAACTGGATGCATCCAGTTTGAATGAAAACCAACCCACAAACTGCTCCACAAACCAGGAGCTAGGTTGCACGATACCTCTACGCAAGACTGAAGTCAGATTTCCTGGCTTCTTAATGACAGCTGGGACTATCGGATTACTGTACTTGCTGAGGCACGGAGGTATCACAGTATGATGGATGGTTACCCATCCATAGAATAATTTCGACTTGGTTATGAATAATGTGACTATTGAAATTACTGCAAAGATTATGGAAGAAGAAGTCATACAACGTCGATCTCAAATAAATTTGGATCAGGACAGGAGATGATGATGACACAAGTAAATAATCTAAATTGAGTTGTTTTTTTTTAATTTATAGAAACCAGTGTATGACTGCGATCTCACCTGATGGTAAGCAGTGATGCAATCGTTGATGATGAGGCGCACTGGTTTATTAAGAGCCTATTCACTCTTTAGCCTTGGAGACACCAAAATTATCGTTGGACGGCACTAAATTTGTAAGGTTCCGTACTTGAGTGGTGCTATCGGGACCATATTACTAAGCCTCTGCTGTCTGCCCGTTTATCTGTCAGTCCGTTCGTTTGTCAGCGGACTGTATCTCATAAACCGTGAGAAATAGAGACATGAAATTTTCACAGAATGTGTATTTCTATTGCCGCTACAACAATAAATAATTTAAAGAGGTATACAGACGTTCCTTACAGGAGACGTTATGTTGTCAGTGTTGTTGCTCGATTATAATATTGTAGTACGAAACCCTTCGTATTCGAGTCTGACCTGGCCAGTTCTTTTCACTGTGTATCAGTTAATGTTTTATTTTACATCTTAGTTTGTTTCTTTCTTTCTTTTCTTTTCAAGATAAACGTCGCCCCACACTAAGTATTACACCTCTATTGTGGGTGTGTTCACAAACATGCAAACTCACATACTTACACAAGACATCCAAACCACAAACACTTATACATATGTAGGCACACGCGACACGCAACGTAGCAGTCAATCACACAACCATTGCGCCAACAGTGCCATCGTTGTTTATGATACCACGATGATTTTTTTTCCTGCCTTCCTCTATCTATGGTAACCAGAGACTAACAGGTGCGTACAGATTTGTCCAGCAATAAACCGCAAGTCATCAATTCCTGTACATTGCGGTCTATCTACTACAAATGTATTTAGTCCTTAATGCGGTCGTAAAACGGGCTGGCTTCATTAAATGTTCTTATGCTATTGAGAAACATTCTCTGGTGCATTTAATCTCATTTAGTGACAGGAAACCTAGTAACAGAACCGCAATTATAGACTGGGAGCGTGGACCGTGGATTTGTAGCGCGTTTACAAAGACTGAATTAATGTTTGTGTTAATTTTTTTATGAAGTAAGCTTTGTTATAGGTCTGTTTTTGGCTGCGGTTTGATGTTATTGATAATAATAATTTATTTTGCCAGAATATGAGAACAGTAATTAGCTGGTAGTTTTAAACATTCTCCTTCATATTCACCACTATGTTGAGGAGTAGTTTAGTGTGCAACACAAAATAAAGTCACGTACACACATATTATACCAAATAAAAGAAAAGGAGAAGGGAACAGACAAATAGGTACAAAGGTGATGCTTAGTTGTTCTACCATGTTCATCAGTTGCTAGCTTGTTGCGCCGAATTTGAGTAACATGGAATAAGGGCAGAAAGATGGCGAATATATCTAATAATATATAACAGTAACTGTTATATTTTTTTTAATGTAATTTTGTTGTTATAACTTACTTTAAGACCGACAGATATTGCAATGGCAGAGCTTTATAAAAAGTTTTATACATATAGTTACAACCACAAGCAGTAGGTGACAATTTAACCCCTTTTTTGTAGTGGGAAATTATTATATTGTTTTAAATGACTGTTTGTAGAAAACGTCTGTTTCATTTCTCTCCTTTGTAACTGACCAACGAATTAATAAACAGTTTTGTTTTTCTTGAAGAAGGTGATTCATCCAGAATATATTATGAAATAAGTATAAATATATCTAGCTCCCTTTTTTCCTGCTCTTACTGGAACAAGAAGGCGTGTCAGACTTTTACTGACTGTTTTCCTGTTTTCCTTTAGTTATCTTTTGTTTTTCAGGGCCACGGTAACCAACTCAAACATACCCGCAGCCCTAGATTTTCTTACAAAAAACATTAAGGTCATATAAAAAATCAAAGCTTTACAAACATAAAACTTTTGTAGGTATTTTACCTTTACAACCCACCTCAATACATTATTAAACCATCGATACTACATTAAACTCAATAATAGCAATCAAAAAACGAAACCCCGACTCCTGCGCTACCGCCGCCGGACCGAGCAACAATCTTACTTTAATTGCTTGTAACATAAATTATGGCGACTTATTACAATCCGCTCCTGATACACGCGGGCCCGAGGTGGTATTATGTACTGACGTGTTGCCAGCTGATATTTTAGTATTAAATGTTGATTATCAGCTTTTAACTATAAAAAAATAGACAAAACGACGGAAAACCTCAAATGCCAGATTTTAAGTCCAATTTCTCTTGAATAAGATAGTAAAGAGACATTTCAAATCTCATTTACAACGATCCAACTTCTACAGAAGTGCAAGAGTTGTTTTCTATAATAGGTTAAAAAAGCAATATCACAAAAAACATGTTAACATTGTCCTTTAAAAACTCTTGTTCCATTATCGACCTGAGCTCTCATAAATCTTGCCAGTAAATAAACAAAGCAGTTACAGTCTTCTTAAAAAAAACAAGTGACTGTTGAATCTGAGTGCGAGTTTGTTTTACGTTAACGCGAACGACACGTGTATGATGTTCGGCGCTCCGATTGGCCCGCTCCAAGCTCTTAACCAATCAGAAAGCCGAGAGCGGTAAACGTTTCAATTTCGTTAAAGTAAAAACAATACACACTAAGGCTTTTGGTGGTTCTTTGCTCACACTAGTCTTGTAACTGAAGAAATGGACTAGACTAGAAAATCTAGGGGTAAAAGTTTTAGGGCTGAGGGAATGTTTCAATGGGTAATGAGTTTATAGTAAAATCAAGGGGTTAAACAAAATAAACTTTTTGCTCTTCTGTAACAGTGAAACCATATCTG
Source organism: Mythimna vitellina (assembly GCA_949316375.1). Lineage (NCBI taxonomy): Eukaryota > Metazoa > Arthropoda > Insecta > Lepidoptera > Noctuidae > Mythimna > Mythimna vitellina. The sequence continues at coordinate 18,343,925 of OX438695.1, read as the reverse complement.
TACTCCAAAGTCTGTTTTAAATCTCTAATACTAAAATATCAGGTAGTGATACGTTTGTAGAACATAATACTACCTCGGGTCAGCATGTATCAGGACTAGATTGTAATTTTTAATTTTATTAGATCATAAACCCTGTTTCAGAAGTTTTAAGAAAATTAGCAAAAATATAGCCAAAACCATGTCAAAAAGATTTTCAGTATTAAAATCTGTTCAAATCCATTTGTATACAATTACATACGAAACGTGTAGAATTTAAAAAAGTTGTCCGTAAAGATTTCATCAGGTTGCATCAAAATCTGGACAATAAAAGCACGTCTTGAAAACGTAACCTTTTTTACACACGAAACCAAAATCTACACGTGTATTTTACTGTTGAAAACGTGGAACGTGCAACATCCTTTTATTTAAGACGCTGGTCTATACTTAAAAAAATTAAGTAACAATATAAATAATCTGTAATATCTGAGCTCTCTAATTATAATGTCACAGCAAGCAATACATAAAAGTATGATCAGTATATAATTATGACAAACACCGTGTGAGCTGCTTTGTGAGTTCAATAAGTTATAACTTCCGTTCCGCTGCTCTCAGATCGTATCCTAAACAATATCACAGTAGATAGTATTTTGATAACAGTTATGTTTTATTGCTTGAATTAATTTATTTGGTCTTGTAATTATATTGGATGAAATTAACTATGTTTTGAGAAGCTGAGAACAGTTGCGTCATTCTCAAATGCTGCCGAAGGTATTTGAAACTTAGGTCTTATGGCAATCCTGATCCGAGTAATTTTGTATAGGATAGCATAGTCGGCCTTATAATGATGTTCCCAGTATTGGGACTCAGGCCTCCTCTCTAGAAGAGGGAAAGGGCCGTAATCCACCACGCGGGCCCAGTGCGGGTTGGTGGATGTCACATGTCTTCGAATTTTTGGTTCTAGGACACGCCGGTTTCCTCACGATGTTTTCCTTCACCGTTTTGAGAGCAGTGTTAATGAAATAAATTACACAGAGTAATGCGCCTGGCTGGGTTTGAACCCGCGACCTACAACTTGTAAGTCGGGGCCGTTACCACTCGGCCACCACTGCTCCCCGCTAAAATTTTGTATGCTGTTCTTTTTTAAGCAGGATGCCCGTTGCTTTGTTTTTAAAGCAACGAGCATCCCAACTGTACTTGAACTTTTTAGTTTTTACCGTACCGTACCCAAATTGTAAAATGAGGCCCTATTGCTATTACTTCGCTATATACAGTGTTTGTGCGGCGTCTCTCCGCAGACCATATCCCACCTTCGATCCTGCGTCACGTGCCCTGTTACCTGTTCACCTAACCTGACCTAATGACGGCAACAGCGGATGGCACTGCCGTGGCCGAATACTGGGCCAAGCAAGGAATTTAACTTTTTTTGCCATCGATAAGCTAAGCAGAAGATTACTTCGCTGTCCTGTCTTATGAACCGATCACGGTTCATGATCGCTTGTGTCATGAACCGTGATCGGTTCATGAGACAAGCGTTCTATCTAGCTATCAAGCTATACAGTTGAAATTTTTACAGATGATGTATTCTTGTTGCCGCTATAACAACAAATACTAAAAACAGAATAAAATAAATATTTAAGTGGGGGTCCCATACAAAAACGCGATATTTTTGAATGGTACGGAACCCGTCGTTCAAACTTGGGTAGTGGTTTTTTTTGTGGCGGAAAGTCATCAAAAAACTTTTCCTGTTCCGAGCCGATCGAGAGAAAATATTAGACTGAAAGAGTGACCGTGACTCTAGAATGCAAAGGACAACTGAAGAACACAGGTGAATTTTAGTTTGTAAAGGTCTCACACGCCCTTTCACTCCTACCTAGAATAGAAGAAGTCATTTGATGATTTTTCACCTCAAAAAAAAGCCCAAATTAGCAATGCAGGCCTCGCCAATTACGACCCTTAATTTCGATTCTCTTTCGTCGATAGCCTCGAGTCATGACGTCATCTCAAAGCTCAGTCACTTGGTCAGAATAAAGAAATCGGAGGCTTGGCCGACTCGAGGCGATTGACAAAAGAGAATTGAAACGAAACGGTTGTAACTTGGCTAGGGGGGCTGGTCTCGGCTAATTGTCTGCCTCCATAACTCTATACAATACAGACTAAAATATTTCAAAATTTGAAACATGACCAGTCTCACCTTCTTCAGTCCTGAATAGTCCCAATTATTTCGCAACTAGCTAATGCTATTCAAGAGAAGAGTAAGTTAGTAAGTATGTGTTATTATACCGTGCTCATTTGGATGATCAGCCAATCAGTTCAATTTGCTCCTGATATTAATGAGATTATCCGAATCTTAATAGGGGTAATGGAACAGATACGGTAGATTAAAATCAGGTAAAGTTATTTTCAAGCAGTCAGAAACACATTACTGTGTTGTGTCGTGTTTTGGCGCCTTCTGACGACGTTTATTGGCTACAAAACTTGTTATGATATCACGTATGCTTGTGCCCCGCTTGGACAGAGCACCGCCGTGTCCTCGTGGGGGCGATCGATGGCAGCGATCTCTCGCGCAGGGCCTTGGTACAGGCTATGGTCCGAAGCGCACGTGCGAGGGAGCGGCCCTCACGCCTCAGCCGCCGGGATCCCGATCCCGATTTCCGGCCACCGTCCGACTGTCCGGTAACCATCCGGACCGAGCCCAAATCGTCGACGGCGCGTATTGTTCCACGCGCGCTTCAAGGAGATGTCAGCATACCATAGGGGCTCAGCAGGGTCGAAGCCTACTTGGGCCACGGATAGTGTGAAAGTGAAACTTGGCGCCCTGGGTCGAAGGCAGAGAAGGAACAGGAGTGAGTTTTTATTCAGTAAAAGTCTGACAGACCCTCTCGCACAGCCCAAGAGCGAGAGATGTCGTTAAAAAAAAACATAGGCTTGAACAGATTCGTTTGATTGGTATATCCTACGCCACGACACACCTGGACATAGTAATGTAACCCTAGCTTTAATCCAGTTCGCATTTTAAATCCCGGATGACGTGGAACATTATTAGTCTAAAACTGTGTGGTTTTTATTCATACTTCTTACTAGCTGCTACCAGCGACTTCACCCGTGTGGTAGAAGAAAGTTGTCCCAAGGAAACATACATCCGAGATAAAACGTATCCTATGTGCTATTTGACTAAGTTTCATCGAATTCCATTTAGCCGTTTGAGCGTGAAGAAGTAACAAACATACACACACAGTCACACACACACACACTCATAAGCTTTCGCCTTTATAATGTTAGTGTGATGTGTAATGAACATTAGTGATGTTAGGCGTAGAATTTAATTTACTGAATCTCCGACTGGAACTACATAAAAGCATAAAAGCTTACAGAAAGACGATCAAACAGAACTCTTTGGTTGGAAGGCATCTAATAACTTCTCCCGCTCTGGGTGGAGTGAGAAGAAATGTCAGACTTTTACTGACATACTGTCTGAGTTCGCGTTCTAGACCCGCGGTAGCTCTTTCGAACAATCCCGCAAATAAATACAAGTCTGCACTTCCAATTAAAGGAGATCAATAATTTATATCACCATTTAAAACATTTAAATTTGATAACTTCGAAAATAAATTTATAAACTCAATCACAATAACAAAAAAAATACAAAGACATAAAGAGATGGGACACTTAAATGTCGATCTTTTCATAATGTGATAGTAATAAATAAAATATTAATGAAGGCTTTTGTGATCATCTGCTTATTCTTTGCTTTTGTACATGATCGGACATAATGATAGTCCCCATTTTACACGGACGTGACACTTGAGTTCTATGGATGAAAAGATAAAGTTAACTTATTATGAAGCTTGAATTTCGCTAAGCCTTAAAGCTGTTTTGTGCGTCCATCAACTATTGTGGATAGCAACACTATTATTGCAAGTTGTGTTTAGTTTTTGAATGACAAAGAAAAAATAATTTATTCTAAAGAAAAAATAAATATAGCTCAAAAACTGACTTTCGTTAAAAAAAAAAAAATTCAAACTGTCTAGAGACAAAGTCTCATTGGAATGGAACTTCGATAGCAACACTATTATTGCAAGTTTCGATTAGTTTTTGAATGACAAAGAAAAAATAATTTATTCTAAAGAAAAAACATATTTAGCCCAAAAACTGACTTTCGTTAAAAAAAAAAAAATTTCAAACTGTCTAGAGACAGTCTCATTGAGATGGAACTTCGATAGCAACACTATTATTGCATGTTTCGATTAGTTTTTGAATGACAAAGAAAAAATAATTTATTCTAAAGAAAAAATATATTTAGCTCAAAAACTGACTTTCGCTAAAAAAAAATATTTTCAAACCGTCTAGAGACAAAGTTTCATCCAAATCGGTCAAATCGTTTAGTTTGGTGACTAATACACGTACGAAAGAATAATGCCTACAAAGATATCAACACCATGCTTAAAGTCTTGGACCTAAAATACTAAATTCAATCCTTAAGGTGTGAAAAAGCTGGTATGAAAGTCTGCAATTTTTGTATATTTAAAGGTAGATTTATGTTACCTCAAATTTAAGTTAAGTAACTAGATATATGCAGCAGTGGTGGCCGAGTGGTAAAGGCCCCGACTTACGAGTTGTAGATTGTGGGTTCAAACCCAGCCAGGCGCATTACTTTGTGTAATTTATTTCATCACCACTGCTCTTAAAACGGTGAAGGAAAACATCCTCCTAGAACAAAAAATTCGAAGACATGTGATATCCACCAACCCGCACTGGGCCCGCATGGTGGATTACGGCCCGTTCCCTCTCCTAGAGAGGAGGCCTGCGTCCCAGCAGTGGGAACATTATAAGGCCGACTATGCTATGCTATGCTATAAGTACATATAACTAATAAATATTTCCTGCATAATATAAGAGAACAGACTTTTACTACACAATGTAGCAAAAGAGTCTATCTTTAAACAACATCAAATTGATAATATTGTCATCGAAAGAAAATTAGTGCTGCGCGACGTAAATAAATTGGATCTTATCGACAAACAATTGAGTGATCTTTATTAAAAAACAGGAATGACAAGCAACGTATAATCATCGATAAACGTAACTCGATTAACGACCGACTAAAACGGTAACGGAATACGGCTCCCGCGCAGATTATTCATAGTCTGATTATCATAAAATTAACTGATAATAAATCATACGTGTTCCAATTATGAGGTAGTTTTAGATCGGATAAAATTACTTAAGAACGCGGAAAAAGCATTTTGTATTAGTTATTCAATTGGAAATACTTAAGTATAAAGATTGTTCAGTGCTTTAGTGCTGTAATAAAGTCGATAAAAACTTCCGGTTTTATCGATGACAACAAAAATAATACTTTACTTTTTGGAATTTTATAAACATTAGATATAGATGTTTTAAAAGACAGATCTTTTAAAACATAATGACAGTAAGGCAATTTAAATTATGGTCACAAATAGTTGTATTAGTAAGAGATAAAATTACGCAAGACACGGAAATTAAACTAGTTCTAATGCTGTTCTCAATGTAATTATGTATCTATCCAACTTTTACTCTTATTCACTCGAAGGGAACAATAATTCATTCATCGATAATATTGTTGGGAAAGCTTGAACAGATATGCCACGAAATAGAACAAATATATCGAATACGGTCTTATTCTGATTATTAATCGCGGTTTCGCTTCTGTACCTTCTTGTACCAGCTTCTGCCAATAATTCTACGATTACGATAAAAAAAATTGTTGAAATATATGAAGTAGACAGAAATAGTGTTTCTTTTTCAGTAGCTTCGCCCGCGCATTTTTAATGACGGGAATATGTTGCCTTAGGCTAATTTTTTACTTTTAGAACATATTCGCGTGATTAAAAATGGAAAAAAGAAACGTTTTGCGCTGACCCCAAGGGACATAGGACAAGGGCAGGAAGATGCAAAACCGTGCAATTTGGCGAAATAACAAAAAGTAACTTTTTACCCTAAGCGATAGTGCGATAAATCTGTGAAACAATTTTCGATATCTCAATCTCAATTCAATAGATCCTCAGATCTACTTATCCTTCTTATCATGACCTGTTAAAATATCAGTCGTGAGAGCGAGAAAGAGGGATGGAGGTATACAACTACAACCCATATAACTCCATCATTTTAACAGTTCAGCTTTGGTCGTAAAATGGATCACGTTAAGAATTCATGGTAGCACTGCTGGATTTCCAGAGGTTATGTCCCGATAATTAACAAACAAGCAATTTACAGCTTCTTTATTTCCGACACAGCGGGCGCGTGTGTCGGACCACAAAAGAACCCCACAAGGAAATCTATGTTTTGTCAAACTATGTAGCACACCGTGTGATTGGGACCAAAAAATATAGTCTTGGATACTTATAAGATCAAATTTTGCTAGTTGGGTATATTCAAAACAGCTGTAAGTATATTTTGACGAGGCTGCCAGGGCCGATGGGCAGGTTCATTTTAGACAACAATGCTGACTTCCCAGCTAACAAAAAAGGGTAGGTCTGACCCGGTACCATATTTGTCACTACTGGTTTCGCTATTTTTAAAGCATGGGCCCCATCAGAAAGCTTAATCTCTTAGATACCAGTGGACCGAAAATGGTACACCTCATACGAGCTAACTTTTTTACGTAATAAGGTATTTATTACGTAAAAATAAGGTTTAAGTTAGCTAGCAGCAAGGTGTACCAAATTCGGTAGATTGGTACCTGAGAGGTTAAAGTCACCCAAAAGGCAATGGAAAGGGCCATGCTTGAAGTTTTCTTGCGTGATCGCATCAGAAATGAAGATATCCGCAGGAGAATTATGGTTCCCCGGTTATCGACATAGGCTGAAAAATCACAAAATTTAAGTGGCAGTGGTTAGGGCAAATCGCTCGCATAAGAGATGGTCGATTAAAGAGAAGTTTTTCGAAAAGTTTTGGAGTGGCAAGCGTGTACCGGAAGACGCAGCATTAGAAGGCCTCCCACAAGGAGGACCGATGACCTGGTGATAGTCGCGGGAATCCGATGGATGCGAGACGCACGGGACCGGTCGTTTAGTTTAGACTTAGGGGATGCCTATGATATGATAGCATACAATTTTTAAATAAGCAAATTTATAAACAATTTTCTTTAGATCTATCGGAAGAGCTCAAACTGATTATAAACAATACAGTATCATTTTCACATAGAATGTCTTGTTCTTTGTCGTAAAAACTTGTACAAGGTTTTTCTATAGTCTTTTAATTGCTTCATTATATACTACCAAGAAAATGATTAAGTGATTTGAGACTGGAGACAGTAGTTTTTTCTATGTCTTCGTGTTAAATTAGCTTGCAGCTGTTCTGTATATGGTGCAGTATTTCCTTCTAAATGAAGACGCTAGAGGTTATAAAGCCATGCGGATATTGCGGGGATACCGCACGGTCTCCAGCGAGTCGCAGGCCGACTCCTGGCTACCGTAAGCGCGGGCTTGCTTTTGCTTGGGTGTAAGTATGACTCCTGTATACTGAATGATCGCTTAAAGATATTGGGAAAAGCTTCGATTCAAAACTATGTAGGAAAGTGCGATCATATTCGACGGTATATGACGATTATTCTAGTTTTGTGTATATGTCGTGGCCAGATCTTTGAAATTGATCACTTCATGATATGGCCAAGTAAACCTGGCCAGATCTTCGTTTGGCCTATTCTTTTTACTTTATTATCATTGAAATCCTCAATGATACGGTCAAACGAGGATTGAAATATCATCTAATGTTAACATTTAAACGATCTGGCCAGTTTTAGTTGGTCATATCATGAAGTGATCAATTTTAAGAACTGGCCACGATAGAAAATATATATTTATGTGTATTTTGCTTCTACCTGAGTAACCTAAAAAAAATTACTCAACTATTAAAGAGATCACTATCAACACAGCTGATGGTAAGCGATAGTGGTCAACGATGGCCACACTTATCTAGAAGTAACCCATTCACTCTTGACTTAAAGACAGGTTATAGCTATCAGAAAACACAGCTTACGGCAGTGAATTTCACACCTTAACTGTACGCATAATGAAAGCTACGCACACATAATATATTTTACCAACTTTGAATTAAGAAGACGTCTTTAGTAACGTGCTATTTTCTCGTTCGCCATTCAAAATTCAACTTCATTATCCTCATAATCAAAAGATAAGCACCCGAACTCAATTTATTTAAAAAAAGAACTCTTGATAGTTTCTCGGGCGGCTTCGGGCCTGGTCGGGGACGGTCGGGAGGCAACACGATCCCGGCAATGATCTAATTACGTTGATTAATGATACACATTTATATCCCTCGTAAACGTACACTTACCCATCCGGCCCTTTAAGAATGTTTCATACAAGCCGATGGGGAATTCGCGCATAGATTTTTTTTATATCGTTGCATTAGTAGCCAAGCTTGTAAAGTTCCCCTTATTAAAATTGTGGTACCAATAGATGGCGTCAAAACTAGCAGATGTTAGGACAAAATTCTGTCTTATTAGTTTTTAGGGTTCCGTACCTCAAAAGAAAAAAACGGAACCCTTATATCGACGGTTGAAATGCTAGTTGATCTAAGCGACATTTTGTAAAACAGCAAGTTTTACAAAATGTCGCTTAGATCGGTCGTCGTAGGTCGGATTAAAGTTTATTTTTCTTTATAAATATTCATAAATAAACAACTATTTCATAGACTTTTATTTATTTAATACAAAAATATATGTATGTCGTATGATATGTGTGAATATTGATGATTACCGTCTTCGTCAGCTCTCTTAAGTATGAAGATCGCTTCAGCGGTAATGACTAACATTACACAATTATATCATAATGTACTATTTACTCGTAGAAAAGACAAGCCTAGCCTAATCACATTAGTCCTAAAGGTCGTCACTATGTGTCCCAAGCTACATACAGACATTTCCAGGTTGTTTCGTTATTCTCCCAGCATCATCACCTAAGCAGGCCTCGGTCGCATTGCTGTGACGATTTAGACTTAGCCTTTCAAAATGATTGCCGGTAGCTAGGTCACAAAGAGAAGTGCGCAACGCTTTGGAAGTACGACTATCAGTAGGTATTAGGTGATAAGGGTTTCTTACTTGAGTGGCTTATCGTTTACAAAATGACGATAGAATACTACGTAGTATTCTTAAAATTTTAGTTTATTTTGATAGCCAGAGAAACTGAAATAAGTAAGAGATTGACCAATTGTCTTGAAATTTTGATAGCCAGAGAAACTGAAATAAGCAAGAGGTTGACTAATAGTCTTGAAATTACTTTTGTAGTGGCTGAAACTATTTCTCTTAACTACTCGGTAAACTTTTTTTTTTTTTTGCAGATACTATATTACGAAGACTTTAAGATCTACACTAATCTATATATAACAGCGAAATACCACTCACTGATTAATCACGAAATCTCAGAAACTATAACACCTACAAACTTAAAATTTGGCAGGTAGATACGCGGGCAAAGCCACGGGCAAAAGCTAGTTTTTATGTAGGTATATTCCTGTCACTCTGAGTGAAGCGACAGGGAGTGTTAAACTTTTACCGACTAAAACCCAATTGTGTGACTTCAGTTACCTTTAGCGTTCTAAGACCGCAGTAACTGCTTCTAACAATACCACAGCCCACCTAAAGGATACTCTAAGTTTACTAGTACCTTAAAGTCAACTTTATTAAATTTAGGTGGTCATCCCACCCATGCTCACAAAACGTTTTAGGAACACATTCATTGTGCGTACAGGTAAGGAATGGAATTATCTGGCGGAGTCAGTATTTCCTGCCCCCCTAGCCAAGTTACAACCGTTTCGTTTCGTTTGTCTTTCGTCGATCGCCTCGAGTTGGGCACGCCTCCGATTCCTTTGTTCTGACGTCATTTCATAGCTCAGTCACGTGGTCAGAACAAATGAATAGGAGGCGTGGCCGACTCGAAACGATCGATGAAAGTGAATCGAAACGAAACGGTTGTAACTTGGCTAAGGGGGTTGATAGATACCACCGGGGTATCTTTAAGTCAAGAGTGAATAGGTTACTTCTAGGCAAGTGTGCTCCATCGTCAACAAGATCGTCGCTTTCCATCAGTTGAGATATTGGCCAAGCGCGAGCCTAACAACAATAAAATATATATATAATTTTTACTGTATGTTGCATGTTCTTTACATTCACAGTCTTAAGTAATTAAGTTCAAATATCTCAATTCCAAACTGTCGTATCTCCAATCTTACACGTCCTAATAATTTCAATAGCCCACACTTATAGGGCACTTTCATATCATTAATAACTTCATGCTACTTTGTTCTTTGTGATATTATCTATACAGAAACGATTTCTTTGTGCTCTCTAATTACACAAAGTAGTGTATTTTAATTATATGGAAGGGTGCAGAAAACTGGCGTTGCTTGAGGCGTGGTCAGTGCCACCGGGATAGCTTTGGACTTGGGACTTTCTAGGGTATCGGTTAAGCTAGTTCTCGTCTCAAATTATTTCTTGCAATAGATTGCGAATTTTCGAGCAACTACAAGTAAAGGTATTATGTTTAGATGAGTTTAGCGACGTGTAGATGAACTGTGTTTAGACGGTTTTAGCAAGGTTTTGTCTAATGTCATGTTTTTTTTTTTTAATTTATATTCTAGTGTTATGTAAAATTGGTTTTATATCATGAAAATTAGTACAATACTGGAAAATTTAGCATTTTATTCCAATTACTCTAATAGCTTTTTACAAATCAACACAAATGCATTATTAAGAAAATATCATCAACACTTATTTTAATAAGTTCTTCATTAGAATTTTTGGAACAATTCTGCTGTTCTGTTCTCAGAGATTCTACATAACACTAAAAAATTGCCATATCATTAGTTTTTTCTTCAGCTTCTTCTTTGAATCCTAACAAAGATCACATTTGCATCCAATCACCGTCCCATTGGTATCTCAAACATATACCACATTTTTCCTCCACAATTAAAACTCCCTCTATAATTTGAGCTACGTCTCTAGTCTACAGGGTGTCACTATAAACTTCTTGTGATTAGTACCCGCCGCTTAATAATCGTCTTGGCAATATTTATTGCTTTAGCGCGCTAATTATCAAGGAATTTTGATACTGAATTATTGGTCTACAGCCTGGTAAGTCGTTAATTATATTTAATTTTAATACTGTAATAATTGATCCGTGAATGATAGTTTTGAAATCTTATGGAGTTAAACTGGAACTTGGTAAATGGTAAAAGTTGGTCAATTAAAGGTTTTTTGCTATTAAGTGGCGCTTGCTCTGTTTTACTAGTTTTTTAGGTGGTAAATCATCCAATGACTTCTCTCACTCTTGAGCGGAGCGAGAGGGTGTGTCAAACTTTTACTACTGACTAAAACCCACTCTTATGTTCTTTCTTTGCCTTGCGTTTCAGGACCTCGGGTTTTCCTTTTGAATGCGAACCCATGGCCCCAGTAGGTTTCGGTCCTGCTGGGCCATTATGGTTTTGCTGACATTTTCGCTAGCATTACTGCTTCGCAGAAGGAGGCAATCGCCTGCCACCCATCCTAGCTCCAGACCATGGCCTGTACCAGGTCCAGGGCGAGTTAATTAGTGTGTGAAGTTTTTATTTTTAGATGTAATAAATTACTAATACCTCTCAAATGACGTATGAACCACTAAGGTTTATAAGAGACAAGGCTTAAAATGCCAGCCAAACACCGTAAGTACTTAGGAAGTAGGTTCAAAATACCTTATTTTTTGCGTTTGATAAAAGACAAGGGTTTAGAACTGATTTGAATTTCTTCGTAGATTGTCTTGTTGCAAAACATGGTTGATCTATAATTTGAGACTTAGTTCTATGGATGATTGGACTAGAAAAGTCGTTGAGATTCCTAGTGTAAGAAGAAATAAAAGTTGCAACGCCTAGAAATATGAAGAAATGCTATTTTTAGTACATTCAAACGGGGTGAATAGAAATGCAGGGGTGAATGGAAACAAAACTTTGATTAAGATTTTTACTTTGTTATATATCATATTTTTAGTTTCAATAAAATAATAAAATTATAGAAATGTTATATTAAAATATATAACATTTCTATAATTTTGAGTACTCAAATACTGCAAAAAAATTTTCAATAACGTGACAATCCCCATTAAAGTTTTGTTTCTATTCACCCCATGCGTTTCTATTCACCCCGTTTTACAGTACCTACTTATCGATTTATAGACTTAGGGGAAAGATGGGTATAAGAAAGCAAGATTTATTTCTTTATCATTTTTTTAAGTTTTTGTAAAGTTCATCTAGATGATTGTACAATCATCATATTGTGTAGAACAGAAATTAGTTTGATAAATATTCTTAGACTATGAATGAAAATGTGATGTACATTATTTATTCTGAACTCCAATGACGCCCAAGGACTAAGCGCAGGAAGTAAGATTCATTCAATACTTGGTATTCTTATAGTCATTAGAACAGGGCCATGATTAGAGACTCCTTTGACCGAGTTATTTTTTGTGTAAGCAAGTTAAGTATGGGATGAAAACTGTTGAAAATTGGTGACAAAATCACGTGAGAAGACATAGGAATACAACAGTCAGCGAAAATAGGTCGACGAAGGAAAAGTAAAGAACGAAAACGGATTGAAGAAAAGGCAAAAGTTTTTCTTACCATCCGTCGCTTGCGAGTTAAAGCTCACGTACCCTCAAACCCCGGCTTCTCTTTTGTTTTTATTTTACACAGAAATTTAATTTCCTGCACTCACGTGTCACGAGCCTCAAAAACTATTGCGCATCGCTCAACCGGTAATACAAAGCAATCTAAATTGGAAAATAGGCAATGCGCAGTGTGTGCTTACCAAAAACGACCATGCTGAATGCGACGCGATTAAAAAAAGAAGTCTGATGCCGATCGCGCCGCGGGAGGGGTGTGGGAACCCCGTTTCCCCCCCTTTTTTCCTATTTTTTCCTTTTTTTTCGGGGAGTGGGTGACGCGGGTGCATGCGCCCGGCACCCACCTTTGTTTCGCATAAACAAATTAATTTCGGACGCTGTTTTTGATGGTTAATATGTTCGAAAATTGGGATTTTTTTCGTGTGAGACCAATTGGGTGAAAAGAAAACTTTGAGTGGGGCATTATTAAGTTACATGCTATCGAGTGTAATTACGTCGTGCTTGTTCTTTGTTTCATGGGCGTGATAAGTCTTTTCAGCAGCAAAAGCAGAAAAATCACATTATATTCACGTCAATATTGTGAACTTTATAAAGTATTTTATATCGTGGTTGCTTTTGTATATCTTAAGTGAAAGGAGGAAGAATACGAATGCTAATAAAAACTCAAATTACAATAGTTGTGTCCAAATAGCCTCAAAAGAAAGACTGCACGTATAAAACAACTGAAAAAGTTGATGAAAAGTTGCGATCAAGCCAAGAATTTGATAAAAACTTCGCTGGTTAAACAAACCCGACCCGTGCGATTGAGATGTACCTATTATACAAGCCTTTGTCTGTAATCTGTACCACAATGCCGCGACCTACATATTTAGCGGCCCAACAATTGACGCAGATGGAATCAGGTGATAATCAGCCACTTCAGACACACGTTGCGCGTACGGGGGCGGTCGTTTCCCCGCACCCACTCATTAAAGGGGGGTGGTGGCGAGGACAATGCATGTTTGTACTGCTTTTTGCCCATTTTTTTCATTATTTCATTTCATTTCGCCCACCGCCCACACGTCCGCGCTCGCGATTGTGCGCCTCCGCTTTTTTTATAATTCGTTACCTTTTTTATCGGTCGCTCCATTTTCAGAGGATGGGTGGAGAGCGGTGGTAGCAGACGAGCAGGAAAACGTTGCGTTTTAAAAGCTGACATTTAAAAAAATATTAAAATCAATCAATACTCAAGTTATCATAATCAAACTTGGTACTATATCCGAATTTTTAATTGAGCGAGGAAGTGATTAAGTTTTATGTTTTTTCTAACGATCTTATTACACATATTTAAAAATTTTCACCATAACGTGGAATTCGAGGTTAACTTTTTATTAATCGAAAAATATATATAAAATTAAAATATTTCACACAATTTCTGGTTCTAAAACAATTTCACAGTCGTTTTATTGAAATAATAAATCGAATTAAATACTCAAACACAATTATTAATTAGTAATCGGCTGTCAGAAATTTTTGTTAACGAACGTTTATGATTCACGGTGTCAATTAAGTAAATCGGAGATTAGATTTATTTTGCTTTAATTTTTTTATGAGTGTGCAATCCTACATTCTTTACTAATCTGACTTTCAACCCCATGCCCTAATAACAAAGTATAATTTCCAGTAGCAAGGATTTCAAAAGGATTTATTTCACAAGTGTGTGTCGTCGTTGCTAACCGTCCGTCTACTCCTTCGGTTTCATATATCAGATAGCCACTCGATCTAAGTTGTGCATTACTCATATTGTTAATAGGTTCTTTGTTGGGTGTGATAGGTGAAGTGTATTGTTTCTGGCCAGCCTCCGAGTTGCGATGGGAGATGTCCTATTGCTGAATAAATTGATGATTGCAACACTTTTATTTTTGTTTAATAGACTTTGTAATTTATCTCTTTTGTGTATGTAGAATGGTTGTGGTGTTCGGATTGGTTTTGACAGAAATCATTTGATTTTTAACGAGCTACATATTTAGCAAGCTGTTGTTGATTTCGATATTTCTCATTGCAAGTTTAGTATCAGGGTTAAACTTAAATACGTTTTAGTGTTCGGTAATAAACTGAACAATACATAAGCATAGCAACAAATTAAAGCCACGGCCATGTCTTTTATCAGTAACATTCAATAAAAATGAAAATTGTAAATAAATACTGGATTAGAACCGACCATTAAGCAGTGTTTCCATTAATTTTAATGTGACCCGCCGACATTACGGAACAAAAGGCAATAGAGCCTCCTAAACATTACACACGTTCAATAATAAAAATAATCGCACGCGATTTCAGATAAACGATTCCCAATTGATACTTCATAATTTTATTAAACTTACCAACACACCGTTAAAGCAAATTTAATTAAAAACCTGACGTTACAAAACTCGATATCCTGAACAGTTACTCTGGCAAACATGATCAAAAAACAATTACAAATAAAATATAAAAAAAAATAATACAATCGAGACACTCCACTCAGTCCGCTGTTCGAATTTATAAGTGTATTGAAAAAAAAAAGTATCGAAACTGGTTGTAATGTACGTGATTTCGCATTTTAATTCGCCTGTAATGTTGGGACATCTCCCTTTTTAAATGTTTATTGCGTATTTTTTTTCTTCGCGTATTATTGAGCTGGAGGACGCACGTACGCTTGCATATCTACGCGCACTTTGCATCGGAACCCATAGGCGTCAGATATAACATAAACTTAATACTATTGTGCTATTATTTGATCGATGCGTGGCTGTCATAAACTCTTTTGAATATTCATAAATTAATAATTGGATTTCTGTTATTAAGATCGTAAAAGTTACGTGAATTATCTTCTGGAATTTTTGTAATGTTTATGTAATGTGTTTATCGTGTTTTAGCACCTAGGTCTAACTGCTGTCTTCACAGAAGCTGGGTGAAGTATAAATACATCTAGTTGAACTATGGTTATTGGTAGCTGGCAAATTATTCACAATCTGTCACATTGTATCATTGTTTTTGGTGAGATGATTACAACTTTACGGTCTAACTTGCTAGTTCCCTCGTACGTTTGGATTCACATGTGACAAGTCATCCAAATTTTTCTTGCAAGGAAAATAGAAAACTGAGAATCAACTCTCAAACAAAAAGAACCTTGTAAAATGCAAGGTTCAATCGACTAGATATAGACATAATACTATCCATCTTATCTGTACGATCGTCGGAGGTGGCTCAAAAGTTGTGCCACTTAATTGCGGTTCTTTATGAATAGCTCTAGTTTTTACATATATTCATTTTTGTAAGCATTAAAACTGTATTTAGTTAGTAAAATTTTTTTTTTTAAATTGATGTAAACTAGTGTCTCACTACTATCCCAACTGATGATAAACAGTGATGCAATCGTTGATGGTAAGGCGCACTAGTTTATTAAGATTTATTGTAATTGGATGGGGCTGATATATCCAGATAAAAACCCCCGAAATAAACAGAAATTAATTTAACCTTGTATTTTAAAATGATATTTTTTTTTGTGGTGAGACATCTTTAAGGAACTCTTCGCACTTTTTGTGGAGTCAAGAGAGTGTCAGATTTTTACTGAATTAAACCTACCTGAGTCGTGAGTAAATGTTATTTATTATACATGATATGAACTTAGCATATTTGTTACAAGTAACACTTTTGACACGTCAATTTTAAACAAGATGAGGCAGGAGTTACCTAGATGACTGCCCTAAAAAAACTGAACCAAACTCAGAGGTTAAAGTCTCTTTCAAAGTCCATACCTACAGCAATCATGTAATGGTCAAATCATATGAGAATCATGTCGGTTTATGTCTGAGGTTACTTTTTGAGAAAGAACCACACAGATTTGAGTAGATCTGTCCAGAAAAGGCAAGCATTTGTCAGATATTTACAGTAAACATTTAATGGTCAAATCATATGAGAATCATGTAGGTTAATGTTTGAAGTTGCTTTTTGAGAAAGAACCACACAGATGTATGTAGGCAGGGCACATTGCTCGCAGAACTTATGGTCGACGGGGACGAAAGATTGGCGACCACGTACCGGAAGATGAAGCGTTGGAAGGCCTCCCACAACGTGGACCGATGACCCAGTGAGGGTTGTGAGAATCCGATGGATTCGAGACGCACAGGACCGTTCATTGTGGCGACATTTGGGGGAAGCCTATGTCCAACAGTGGACGTCTTTCGGCTGAAATGATGATGATGATGACCACACAGATGTGAGTAGATCTGTCCAGACAGTGCAAGCATTTGTAGCTTAGCTTAAAGCTTGAAATAGGTTATTCGAGGTTTCATATTTTGGTCTATCTATGTGTAGAAGTGTATAATTTTACGGTCTGTCACCCATACCCAGAATTTTTAGCTTGGTTTTTATTTAATATCATGAGAATTTTCTAACAAGTTTTAAACAAAAGGTCTAGGTGCGAGAATGTACATTCATCGGCGTCACGCGTCAGTGCAGGGTCTTATGCTTCCATTTTTACCAAAAAAGCATATGTAACATTGATACGTAAGAAATATTTTAATGTCTTCTATAGAAAAAAACGGGCAAGTGCGCGCACTGAGGGTTCCGTACAAACTTACCTATGAAAATAGTTCAATTCCCGAATTGAGTTACGAAGATTTTTACAAATCGCGAATATAAAATTGATGTTACTACAAATTTACAGTTTTCGTATTTTTTCCTATACTTGTGCTATGAGACCTTGCTTCATGCAAAATTTCAGGATTCTAGGTCAATGGGAAGTATACGTTTTTTGCGATATAAATTAATGTATCTTTTTTTTAGTTAACTCGGAAGTTTGGTTTTTTCAAAGCTTCAAGGGACCGCAGACCTGAGTATATGGTTTTAATTTCTCTCGATACCTCCACGCGTTCCCGAGATAAAGGATCTTTTCTGACAGACAGACAGACAGACGCTATATGAATTCTGTTTTTCCCTTTATAGGTACGGAACCCTAAAAAGGGTTTGTATATTTAATAAGTAAATTGAAAAAGTAATAGAATTTATGTGATGTAATAATAAAACATATTAATATGTGTAAGCACAAAGTAACTTGCCATAAAAAAAAAACCGATTGCATTTAAAAAAGACGCCATTTAAATTTTATTTCTCGTTTTCTATTCTCATTGTTAACGATTTTATTGTTTGGTACTATAATATTAAAATTAACTGACATTTAAATGCACATTATTATTTTAAAGGTACAGTTTGTTTATAGGAGGTAATCTTTGAAAACACTGGTCCGATTACTAAAATTTTTCACCAATAGAAAGCTGCTATTCTTGAGTAGCATAGGCTATATTTTATATACGCGGATGAAACCGCGGGCAAAAGCTAGTTATAAACAAATTAATAACACAAAAAAAAATAGAAAACTTTTATAATATTAAGTATGGTTTGTTGTGGTCTATAAAGAGTCAAGCAAAATGACCAAAACTCTCCAACAATTATGGCAAATAAAATAAAAAATAAAATAAAAACATCAAATTAGCTATACTTTATCAATTTCATATCTAAACACTGGCACCACAATCAAAAACCATTTAAAGTTCAAATAACAGAACGCCAGATTCCATGGCAACAGCATTCCATAATTAAAACCAAATTCGTGCATTAGACGCCCAGAATCATGTGCTAATTGCACAGGGCTACCAACAGTCGCGACGCGAGCCTGACAAACGACTTTGATCAATCACGTCCGTCCTCCGTGGTAGCCCTGGCCGCGGCTGCGAAGTCGAGATTTATATTTGTAGCAACCCTAGCTTCCGAGGCGCTACACCGTATTTACCGCTGTCAATATTAATTTTGATGCAAGTTTGAACTTTATCTATCTTGTTTTAACGTTTTGTTTCGTTTGTGGAGTATGGTGGGATCTTTTGCAAAGTTTCTGGATAACCATTTGGTGAGAATCCAATGGGTTTATGCGTAGGATATTGTTTTATGACGTGAGAAGTGCTGCATTATCTAATGTTGTTTGTTGAGCTTATGGGCCGGAAAAAAATAATGTTTAGGTAATTATGTGTACATCAGTTTATAGAGTTATTGAAAACTAACCATTTTAAAAATTACAGCTTACTTTTTACTATGTTGTCTAAACCATTTTAAAAACTTAGCAATTTAAATCATAACTTTAAAATTTTCATTCATTATTGAGATCGTCTAATGATCGATTATGTTTTCATTGCAAATCTTCTTTTTCTTCAATTCGAATCAATTTCAAATGAATCCATACTTTTTACTTTTCCTACTCTGATCATGAGCGCATTTATACTCTGCATCATGGTATTCAGCCAGTATCTTACGTTATTCTTTTTCCTGTATGATGCGATTGCTTTATTCGAAATCGTTTTGAATAAAATTTGCGTTCTGTTCCTTTTTTGAATTTTTACTTTGTTTTTAAATTCCTGTCTATTGAATTTGGAACAAAACGCACCACAGATGCAAAATGATACAAAGAGACGCATATAAAAATGAAGGAGTGAATCTTTTAAACAGTACACTACTTTTTTTTTATTGGGTGGGAAAATCATCTTATGACAAATCCCGCTAGATACTTGGAAATTGCAGTCAAATTTTAATTGTGATCTTGAAAGGGCGAATTGGTTTCAGTTTTAATTTAAAATCAGCATTTCTTCTGTATTTTTTTTTATCTTAAGCACCTTTATCCTGAGAGATGAAAAAATTTGGTTTTTGAAACCCTTTATACCATTTGTTGTCTTACGTACCATTTCACATTTGTGAGTGCAAGTCATGCAAAAACGTTTTAACAAACTAAACCGAATCACAGAAGCGCCAAAAAAACCGTTACCTAAATTAGCCTCAAAAAAGGAAGCCCACAAACGAGACGACTTCTCGAACTCAAAACAGTCTCATAACTTATTTAATCAGAGGCAACTTATTTCCATAGTAATACATTTTACCTTGGGTAAGCGACAAAATTTAAAACCGCATAATGATACCGAAAAAACGGTCTCAACGTTTTCACTATAACTTTTGTAATTTACAAGCCAATTAAAATAAAAAATGGGATGCACCCCACAGCCACCCCTTTAATTATGATTTTTTGCATTTTTTAATGATAATAAATTCGCTTGACTGCAGTGCCGTCCGTTGTTCTACGTGCGACGTACATTATTCTGTGTCTTATTGTAATTTTTGTTAAGTATTGACTGACTTTTCTTGAATTATTTGAGTACGATACCAACTTAAGATGTCTTAGGTTTTATTTAGGCTTAGATAGTTAGATATACTCTTTATTGTACACCATAAAGAAACAATACAGTAGCGGCTTTAAATGAATAAGGTTTTTTTTTAAGGTGGGACATCATCCAATTACTTCTCCCGGTCTCTCGTGTCAGATTTTTATTGACTAAAACCTGTGTCCTTCAGTCCTTCAGTTGCCCATTGTGTTCTAGGACGGGTTTCCTTTTCAGAAAATCTCCGCGGTCCTAGCGGGCATCAGCCCTTACTACGATTTGCGGACATCTCTTTGGGAAGCTCATGGTAGTGCACTACGCGCTGTCGACGACTGGGGTTCGGTCCGGTCGATTACCGGACGGCGAGCTAAAAATGAATAGGGTGAAACGATTGGCGGTCTTATCGCTAAAAGCGATTGCTTACAGACCACCTTTGCTTAGTTCGTCGCTTACTCATTTTTTACTTTTTTAAATCTCTGAAAATTCACAAATAAAAAAGAGAACACCTTGAAAAATTATTTTATTAAAATTTACTATATGACCAAGCGCTGGGCAAAAATCAAAACATGATATAAATTAGTTAGCTAGATAGAAAAAATCTCGAATCTACGAGAATACGTCACGGATATATTAAAAAATAAAGCTTGTTTTTTAAAAGGGCAAAAATTTTGAATAGTTATTGTTTTTTTTTATAAAATTAAAACTGCCGTTACGGGGCCACGAAATCAACATAGACGCGGGCGGAGTTCATACAAAATACTCAGTGACTACAACCGGCTCTTAATGCGATGGACTCGAGATGACGATCGATACAAAAATTAGGTCCAAAAGCATGTAATCTCAATAAAGATAAAAGCAGTAAGTATACCAAGATAAATGATCCACAATCATGTTCATGTAATGTAGATTATAGGCAAGGTTTTCAACTCAAATAGTGTAGTCAGACGGCAACGGCGAGGGGTCAACGTAAAATGGTTTATAAAGAAAGAATAAACATCCTAGGGAATGGAGAACCATTTTTTTGTAGCAACCTTGGCATTGAACTGGGAAAACTAAATGAAGAAGATATATTGATGTAGAGGTTGGTCACTTTTAAGATTTTGATAAGAAAATCGTTATAGTACCGAATAATATGAAGTCATTAAGTTCAGCAAGCAGAGAATAGAAAATTATCAAAAAAAAACCCAAGATAAAAAAGTATCATATGTTCCATTCCAGGATATGGTGAAATCCTTTCAGGCGTTTGAGTGTGATTTATGTAATTACCATTGCTCTCAAAACTGTGAAGGAAAACATCGTGAGGAAACCGGCATGTCCTAGAGCCAAAAAATTCGAAGACATGTGACATTGACCAACCCGCACTGGGCCCGCGTGGTGGATACCCGTTCCCTCTCCTAGAGAGGAGGCTTGAGTCCCAGCAGTAGGAACATTAAAGGGCTGATTCTGCTTATATGTTATGTTTGAGGTTAGCATACATACCTATATAAAACCTTTATAATATTTGCGTGATGTAATGATACTTTCTTGACTTTCTAGATACCAGCGATGCGTTTTTTTTTTATATATCGTAGCACATGCTGAGACCTTTAACCTTTTTGGTCTCGCATAGGTTTTTTGTTTTTATTTTTATATGTCGTACTTATTGTATTTTTTATTTGTATTAGTTACTCGTTAGAGATTAATTTTATTTTATTTTTTTGTTTGACCTGTACGAGTCATAAATCTTTTTTCTTTTCTTTCTTTCTTTTCCTTCTTTTCTTTCCTTCTTTTCATTTTTCTTACCTCTACTACTAGACGAGTTCTAAGTAAAAGTAAGTGAAACTAATCAAGTTGTTACTATAATTAGCTGAACAGTTTAAATGAAAAAGACGAAAAGATCATTTTTAGAAACCCTTGATGTTTTCTTAACCAGCAAACGCAACCTGTTGCGATTTTATTAAAACATTTTGATAAAAGCGACATGGAAACATGGGACATCCGTGTGTGCCATCAAATCCTACGAATGATTAATTACGGTGACTCCGTGTTAGCAGTGTTAAATACACAGACGGATTTTTTTTCTATCAGGAATTCAAGAGAGGGATACTTAACGATTTTTTTGTAAACTCTATGTGACGGTAATGTTTTGTTTAGTTTGATTATTTTATTTATAAAAGTTAGTCCTATAAGGCAGCCAGCCTTATAATCGAAGAGGGAATCGCACGTAATCCACCACGCGGGCCCAGTACGGGTTGGTGAATGACTCAAATGTCTTCGAATTTTTGGATCTATGACATGTCGGTCTCCGTTTTGGGAGCAGTGCTGATGAAATAAATTACACAAAGTACTTAATGGGCCTGGCTGGGTTTGAACCGCGACGTACAACCCATAAGTCTGGGCCGTAAACACGTTTAAAACCATGGAGTTTCTTGCCGGTTCTTCTCCATAGGAAACGACCAATTTGGAACCGTGCACTAGCTTCTGACGTTTTATAAGTGCCCATGTAGGCCTATGTGAAATAAAAAAATTTGACTTTGACTTTGACTTTGACTTTGAAAAAAAGTTTACTAATATTATGTAACTTTACAAAACTACCATATGGGTGGTACAATAACTGAAAAATCAAAGTATACTTAAATTTGGACTCTTTATTCATATCCTGGGTATGAACATAAGTCAACAATAGCTACGTATAACAGCGACTTGGAAAACGAGTTGTGGGCACACGAACGAATTATTGTATATTTTTGGTACTGAAAGTTTTAATGACCTCTTTACAACAAGTAAAATGAATAGATGACAGGCTCACGCTTGACCAATATCTCACCTGATGGTAAGCGATGATGTGGTCGACGGTTTAACATGCTTATCTAGAAGTGACGTTTTAAAGATTTCTAGCTTGTATCTATCAGGAAAAACAGATTGAAAGCAGGGAATTCCACTCCTTATCTGTACGCACAATGAATGGAAGCAAATCATGCAAGTTACATTTAATAAAAATCGATTGTGGCGGAGTGATGCACTAGAAAAATATGAATTGAAACTAAAAATCAACTTATCGTGCACTCTCGTACCTGCTCAAAGGAAGTAGATACAAATTGAACGGCATC
Organism: Mythimna vitellina; assembly: GCA_949316375.1. Lineage (NCBI taxonomy): Eukaryota > Metazoa > Arthropoda > Insecta > Lepidoptera > Noctuidae > Mythimna > Mythimna vitellina. The sequence continues at coordinate 18,320,990 of OX438695.1, read as the reverse complement.
CGACGTGGCCGCGTGTATACCTCACAAAAAGCCTATGGTTAATGAAAAAAACTACACGCAGTCAATATTTGATGAGAGCCAATTTAAATGTTCGTCCACTTGTAGACATCGCATAGTTCGATTCTGGTGAGCACCGCTGCGAGCCCGCTCCACGTGTGGGGGCGCCGCGCCCCCGCCGATTTCCCGAAAAAAAGAAAAAGGAAGAAAAAAATAAAAATGGCGTGCGCGCCCGCCTCTGTGTGCGTGAAAAAAATGCAGATATAATGCAAGTAATAATAATAATAATAGGCGATCGGCGGCCGCGCGCGCCACCCCTTCACCACCCAATTTTCATTCAAATGTGCTCGACGATTTTTTTAAACTATTTTTTTCACCGCCAATATTTTTTCGGGATTTTCCATTAGCAATGCGACTGTCCGAATAGTTCGTGTTGTCCGGTGAATAAGTGCTATGTCCGGTCTTTTTGTGCAATGCCCGCTTAGATAGTAGATTTCATTAAAAGTTAAACAGAGCAAGCGGTCTCAGTATTATTGTTTCATAACACACATTAGTTTTAATGCAATTCTCGGTCATCACGACGAGACTAGACAGTAATTAAACTGAAACTCACAATATTGTACTAAGTAATGTCGCGATCTGACGTCATTCATCTATGTTTAGCTAAGCGGTAATAAAATTGAGGGTAATAAAAACCAAGACAACAGCTAATACTCTTTAATCTAAGTATTACTATACTCGTCTTCTCAAAGTTCGAAGAAGTCGTGCGAAGAAAACAAGAACCAAAGAATCGACAAAGTTTGTAGAAAAGATTACTAGTGTATACACTGTCTTCCCGTACTTTGTGAATGAAAATAAAAGTCATTCTAGCTACCGGCGTTTAGCTCGACCACCGAACCAGCATTAACAACTTTAAACTCTGGTTGATAGAGCTCAATTTTGATTTAAAATCAATAATGTGGTTCCGCTAAGTCCACGTGTATAGGCCAAAAGTTACCAATCGAGTTTTGTTCAAAATTCGCTACATATAAAATATACGGCTCGTCTGAATTTCGACATGTGCGATTATTAATTTAGCACGAACAGAGAGAAAAATTAAAAATTATTCTGTACACACGAAACGGAATAGAAGAGTAAAAGCGTGCGTTTCCACGACACGACGACACGACGACGCGGCGGACGCGTACGACATGACATTCAATTTAAACTCGGACGGAGCACGCGTTCAATAATTAACATAATGTACTTTTTCTCCGTTTTTTCACTTCCCGTTTGACACTCCATCACTCATGGAAATTCCATTTTCAATGCTGCCATATGAGGGGTGGGGCGAGAGGGGTGGTCTTTGCATCCGCGCAATGGACATGGCGGTTTTGGGGGAGAGAGGGGTGGACGAAAAAAAGATTGTTAAAAAGGCTGGCCCCGCCGCGGCGGTGTGTGAGTGCGTGTGGGTAAAAAAGCGCTCACTAATCGATACTATAGATTCTGAGGCAAGTAGGTTGCGGCAGTGCAGAGCAGATTGCTCGGCGTCGGATCGTATGGCGATTTTTTCGCGGGGCACTAACGAAGCGATGAATGTTTGGTCTTTGCGAGGACCTTTTGAGCCTGGGGACGTCGTCGTCTTTTTGGTGAACCGAGCGGCCACTTGAGGACCGGGCGCGTTTATTCGCACTCAACTTTGCCCGCGTTTTCAATTTAAAGGCCACGTGTTAGTAAAGTAGCAGTGGTGAGCTTGACAGCCTTGTTTTTTAGAGTCCAGAGTGGGACTTGAAGCTGTCGGAATGAAGATAAATTAGTTGAGCTTTCTGAATTCGGACACGGATTTTCCTACAGCACCAGTTGCTTCAACAGTTTGCGTGTTCACATTTTCATGATAAGAAAAAGTCTCAAAAAATTTTTAAACAAATCTCTATCACATCACTTGAAAAGAGGCATAAATATTTGTATCGTGTTGCCAATACGCCCCACCGCCTAGCCACTACTAACCTAGTGATAGGGCTGCTACCTAACACATCATTTTTGTTTTTATAATGTTTTTATTTTATTTCAATGTGACTTCATTTTCAATGTATTGCTCTAAATTATTGTTCCTGTGTACTTAAATAATATAGTAATTTATATATATCTACAGTATAACAAAATAAACACTGTTGTAGATCTATACTAAGTAATGTCTTAAATAAATCACATGATATGTAAAACAGTATCAATCATTGATACTTCAGTAACATATAACGCTTTGCACAAGTCTACGTACCTACTAAATATTTGGAAGTCTTTACTATGGTAACTCATTTCATTTTTATCCTAAATTAAGGCCCATGAAGTGCCTAAAGCAAGGCTCCCACTTTATTTTAATATTATGTCCTTAATAAAGGATGAGTATGAGTGTTCGCCTTATTCTCTAAGTTAAAAAAACTGAAGAACTGTTTCATAAGTTATGAAACTAAAGTAGGTTGACTGCTAAACCACCGTTCATAAAACTGATTGCAAATAGACTAAGCTTTTATTAAAAAAAAAAACAAATGTCTTAAATCTTGTCCTAAATAAAGAACATCGCGTCGTCGTAATCTTATGTCCTACACAAAACACATGTTATGAAGAGGACTCACCTCATTCTTGAGGTTGATGGGCTCTTGCTGCGGCCGGGGCGGCGAGTGCCGTCCCACCTCCGCGCCCTCCAGCATATCAGCCTCGCATCCCGACTCGTCTGTAGGCAAAACAAGTAAAAATAAATTATTAAAAAAGTACATTAAAAACAAAAAAAAACAGAAAAAAGGCTCAGCGGTCATTTTTCAATTGACAAATATAGCTGTCTGACATATATGTAGAAGATAATGTTTCAAAACGACATATTTATTTAGTTAAAAATTATGTGACGGATAAAAAATCAGTTATTAGGTCAAAATGTAACATAAGCTAATAATAGATATAATAGTAATTTTTGTTTTAGCCCTAAATATAGAACTAGAAGCGAAAGAATAAAAGCAGTCATTTTTATTAACACTAACTTAGCATCGCTTCGCAACAGTATCTCATCGCGTGTAAATCTACATTTATTGAGTTTAAAGAAAGCCTGTAGATCAGCAATGTAAAAACACCAAAAATATCGCCAATAATTGCTTTTTTAAACCCCCAAATGAAGCACCATTTCACAACACCACTTCTTAACGTGCAAACAAAGAAAAAATGTCCTATCTTTTTTCCTAACCCTAAAAAGCTCCTAACCTTCTAAAAACTCTCTCCAGACATAGTAAACACGACCTACACCAATCGCACGACACAAATAGGTCAAGACACGTGCTCCCGTCTCCTTTGTTCCCTCTTTCGCTCAAATTCTATCTATTCATGCGATTATCAACCTTAGCTACTCAGAAACAAGGTGGTGTTTTAAATGTGTTGTGAGTAGGAAGAAGAAAAAGTGTATCAGCTGTTTGGTATCGCGAGTCAATTGAAGGACGGATTATTATGGCGTTGGGAAGAACGGTTTGTTTGTTGCATTAGGGCTGTCGCGTTCTTTTTTTATGCTGTTTGTTGATTTTAGGAGTTGAATTGTGGATTTTTGGTCCCGTAAGTACTTTTGATTCCGTAGATCTTTGACAGTTCTCACAAGTAGTTAAACGCCAGAAAGTCTGACCATCAGTTTGTCCATGGAGTATTGTACTCGATAATTGGATTCTGGAGGTCTGATAGGCTTTCGCTCCGGTGAGATAGCCTATCAGACCTTTCAGCCGCATCCGGTTAGACTGGAAACCGACCCCAAGCTAGTTGGATAAAGGCTAGAGAGATAATGATAATCTATCCTAAATTTCTAGAACAATTCCAATATAAGAATCTGAATTCAAATTTTATTTTGTCAGACGTTTAAATGCAGTCCCATTTTAAAATCTTGATCCTGTTCTATTTTTGAATAAGTGACGTTTCCAACTGTCAACTTTGACAGTTCGGTATGATTATTTTTTAATAAATAAGTCCTGTTTTAAACGTGTTAAATAAATAAACAAACTTCAATCATCCTGAACTGTGTATAAGGATACATTTATTTCTTATTTACTACAAGACCTTAGCAGGACTAAATTCTACACAAGATATGTTGATCCTGTATCTTATGGGTATAATACCGTGTACAGAGGTAACATAGTACCGATTATGTACAAGCGGCTTTAGAGTTAGGTGGGTAACTAATAATGCACCAATACCGGTCTATAAATCCTTTTTATTAGTTCTTGTAGGTAAATTAAGATTGCAAATGCTTTAATTATTACTGCTGCTATATGCATTAAGATTTAAGTTTCATTTTTAAGGCCAAAATAGTTTGATAATTGAAGGTAGAATTTGCAGGTCTATAAGCAGGTGCTTAATACAAATTCTAGCTTCTGTCAAGGGTTTCTCCCGTCTGAAAACAGGAAATGATCCGAAGAAAAAAAAACTTATGAGCTGTTCCAGAACAAAGTCCAAATTTTATCCGAATCCGATCAATCAGTTTGAGTGTGAAGAAGTAACAAACATACACGTACAGTCAGGAGTCAAAAGTGCAGTTGCATTTTACTAATGTTAGTGTCCAAAATTTAATTGTAGAAAAGGGTCAATGGTTCATGACTGAATTTTCAGTTTGAATCAACTAGTAGCGGACCAATGAACTTCTACTACAAAGAAATTTTAGACACTTTAACATTGGCAGGGTGCAACTGCAATTTTGACCCCTGACTGAATATACAAACAAACTTTGCCTTTATAACATTAGTGTGATACAAATATTTATATTCAGCCTCGTTACGCTAAAAAATGGAATGGTAGGAGAATATATGTTGCCCTAGTAACATTGGACAAGAGCATGGAGATGATGATGTTTGATGGGTTTAACGAGGAAGAACTGAAAAATTTGGAAAGTCTGAAGAATCGTCTAACTTAAGTGGCACTGGCCAGGACACATTGGTCGCAGAACATATAGTCGATGGGGCCGTTAAAAGTGGTGACCGCGTACTGAAAGACGTAGCGTTGGTAGACCTCCTACAAAGTGGACCGATTGCATAGTGAGGTTTGTGAGAATCCGATAGATGCGAGACGCACAGGACTGGTCGTTGTGGCGACACTTAGAGAAGGCTTACGTCCAGTAGTGAACATCTTTCGGCTGAAATTATGATACCAGAAAATTAATTTTATCAAGCAGAAGATCAATTCAAGTCGTTACTATATTTTTTTTTCTAACAACAGATCAAATAACATGGTCTGACTGTGTCCTAATACTTATGATGAATCGTCTACAAAATTTTGCACAAAACGAAATTAAGAATAGTGCTAATATTAATAAACTACCAGAAGCGGTAATAATACCTGGAATGATCCAAGTAAATGTTTATGGAAGTTCATACATACGGCTATTAGCCCGCAGAAGCTCCAATACTTGGAAATGCATTAGAGAGCGATGCACAAATATCATTGCGGTGGTGAACTTAGATTCTGAGTAACGAACAATAAAATTGGAATGTGTTGTACTGATTAAGCTGGGGTTAGGTTATGGTAATTCGTCGATTTTCATTCAATCTGAAAGGGGTTCACAGAAGACTATTGTGATCGATATTAATAGGTTATGCATCAAAAAAGCATAAACTATTAATATCAAGTACTAGCTTACCCGGCAAACTTTGTACCGCCTAATAGTAAGGATAACGCCATCTACAGGCATTACCAGAAAAGCATAATTCATTTTATAATAACATCTTAATTAGAGATGGCGTTGTATTCAAATTTTATTTTTCGTGATTTTGACAATTTTTCTCTCCGTTTAAACCTTCCCTGGACTATCTCGAATATTTCAATACCAAAATTAGCCAAAACGCCGTTTTTGAGTTTTAGCGAGGCTAACGAACAGCTATTAATTTTTATATATATGAGTAGTTCTAAACAATGTCTAGACACTACACACACATATACACTTTCGCCTTTATAATGTTAGTGTAATTTGCATATTGAAATAACATTCACATTGACAGAATCTGTATAAATTTTTCTGTTACATCAATCCCTTAAACAAGTCACGGGGAATATATAGAATACAAAAATGTTAACGGCCCTCGCCTGTCGAACGCACGGTTAGTATTTAGTCAGCTTGTCGGTCACTAGTGCAGGTGAGGCTGTATACCATATGCGTTACATACCGTGGCAGGCTGTGGGAGTGGACGCGTGTCACGAGGGTTCGTTCTGTGATTTATTTTGACTTGGCAAGTCTGTAAAAGTGAAAACATTTTGAGGTGGTGTCATTTGATCGTCATAGAGGTTTATGTCATGTGTGACATCAGGAAAGTGTTTTATTTTTTTTGGTTACTGGAAAATCATCAATTAACCCTGCTCTGAGTGGAGCTAAAGAGAGTATTAATCTTTTACCATCTATTTTTTGGACCGCCCGAAGGACACGGTGAAGGTGTTGCACAGAGCAACGTCATGGTCCGGAGCGAGGAGGAGTGGCAGGCAGTCGCCTCCTTCTGCGAAGCAGTAATACTAGCAAAGGAGGCGGCCGATCGCGTGAGGCAACGGTCCTCACGCCCCAACTGCCGCCGGAATTCCGATCCCGATTTCCGGACACCGTAGGCGCGGGCTTGCGGACGGCGAGCAATGGGTATCTCACCGTCCGACCGTCTGGTAACCATCCGGACCGAGCGCAAGTCGTCGACAGCGCGTACTGTTCCACACGCGCCTCAATTAGATGTCAGCAACTGCAGGGTCGAAGCCTACTAGGGCCAAGGGTCTGATTCTGAAAGAAAGACTCGGCCCTAGTACGAAAGGCAACGAAGAAATAGGAGTGGGTTTTAAGTCAGTAAAAGTCTGACACTATCTCCCGCTCCGCCTAAGAGCGGGGGATGTCAGAAAATGATTTTCCCAGCGAAAAAAAAAGCCGTCTGTGTTCCTTTAGTTACCCTTCGCGTTCTAGGGCCGCGGTAACTCTTCGAACCATGCTATCTCATTGCCCTGATAGGTATCGTCCCTAACTCCTAGCTAATCCCTATATTCTTAGCCCACTCGAATCAATGAAGTTGACATATATTTATATATCTTTATGGTTTTTTTTCATCGTCATGTCGACAAGGCTACTTGTAGTAGACACTTTCAAAAGGACTTCGAATGTAGCATAAGCCTTCATATTCTGCAGGATTGTTAAACAGAGTAGAGATGAAGACTCAATTGTGGAATACGGAACTACAGTATTTGGACAGGAAAATATATTCAAGCATAGAGGCTGTATTACTGTCTACGGCTAGGCGACGTCCACATAATCAGGATGCATCGTCCCATCCTTTTGTCGTAGCTATTCCCTTAGTCGCCTCTTACGCAGCGAGTGAAAGGGTGGTCTTTACGTACGACCGCATGGCACACAAGAAACCTTTGAACGTAAGTAATAAACTTACGCACAAAGCTAGGCTTTCGGCACTAGTCTAAGGTTGACAAGTCACACCTAAGCTTACAAACACAGACTCTAGTCCTTGATTGAGAGGCGACTTAAACGGGAACTAAGAATTTCAAGAAAATTTGTACATAGCAGACAGATTCACAGAAGTTTCAACTATATTCTAATTATGTATTACTACAATTAAATTTTAAGACGAAATTAATAGTTGCAAAAAAATGGGATTCTCAAACGAAAATAGGCCTAAACGACGTTACAAACTAAGACAAGACCAATCATTGTTCCACAAATAGCTGGCCGAGGCTAAGCAACACAAACCGATGCCAAAACCTAGCAGCCGTCGAATATGATTGCTCCTAATGCGGCGGGCGAGGGAGGGGGTGAGGTTAGGCAGTAGGGTGTGTGGCAGGGGTGTGCGGGGGGTGGGTTACTGCGTCGCGCCGTGTTCCTGACCGAGCAGTAAGTCTGGCTTAATCCTATCGGAAACGCGGACCCCCATTGAAGATCGGCAAAGGCTCAGCACGAGGTACTAAAACGACGACATGTCTGAAGATTTCGAATATGTTGCGTGTCATCGATAGGCGTTTGGGAAACGATATGTCGATCTTTGATATGAGTTTGGTCTATGTAGTTTAACAATTTTGAAATTGGATTTTGTTAATATAAGTTTGGTTTTTTTTTTTAAGTTACATTTACTACGTTTTGACTAATGGATCTGTCTTTAAAACAAACCACAGCGAGGAACATTTTTTTTTATGAATTCACCCTATGGATTCTTAACTTTAGAAAAATCGTTATTAAACTGTTCAATAAAAATCTATAACTAATTTCGAAACACGAAACGTCATCTTGAAAATTACAATATCAAACAAATTTTCGAACCATAAAAAAACTTCTATCCTCAGCACATTCAACCATTCACTCACACCAAAACTTAACTTCGCAACAAGCATGAGTGTACGCACTCAAAACCTTAGCCCAAAGCTGTCGACTTATCCCCCCATACGCTCTCACGTATACCCGAGCTATGCATCTAGCAGGCAAGGGGGACATTACAAATTAATAGCACAAAGACCGGCCACAGATCGCCACTGCGAAAATTTACAGGCAGCAGACACTTATGGTAGTACAATATACAGGCTAGCTTTACGAACTCTGGTGATATTAAGGCGATTTGGATCTTCGTGTTGGTTCTTCATTTATTAAAGGTTTCTCACCTTTGAACAAAAGCAAGCTTGTAAAGGTTAAGTTTGTGGCTGATCAACTGCTCTACTCTTTTTCCATCTTCTTCTTGACTAGTAACCAGCTCTTGCTTCCCTTCACAATGGTGAAATCTACTACGTTTGTCAAAGCAAAACAAATATGTAGATTACACAGGTAGATACGTTAAGTAAGTCTTGTTACACGTAATTTATAGATATAGAATAAAAAGTACCTTATCTATTGTTTCACAAGTAATAATTATATTCTTCTTATGCCATTTGTGACCATATCATCATTGCTGGTAAAGTGACTAATTTAAGATTACAACATAGAAAAAATTACAAGTAACATCGAAATTATGAAAGCAGTTGATTTGATACTCTTGCCATTTCAACAAAATCGTGTTTGCATATTTTTTCTAAATAAAGAACAAACACACAGATCACAAATCGCTTTAATATCTGCTGAGTTAGTAAAACTAACCAGTGTCTTGTTGCTTGCTAATTTTCGTAGTGGCGATGTGAGGTCGGTCTTAGGAGGTAACTGATGAAAATAACAACAAATGTGGGAATTTCAATGCAGCTATGAGCATGAGAGGGTAAATGTGAGAAAGAGGGGAAGGATGACGGAGAGCATTATGACACACTACGACGATGGCGTTGGTAAGATGAATATGTGTTAAAACATGTAATATAAGACGTTGATAAGAGGGCAGCGTTTTACTTTCCCTATTCTTGACGTCATCATATAATTTCTCCCACTCTGAGAAGAGCGAGCGAGAAAGAGTGTATTTTACTAACAAAAATCCTACCTGTGTTCCTTGAGTTGCCCTTTGCATTCCAGTGCTCCTTTCCCTACCTCTTTCAAACAATCCCGCAGATGCATACCTTTACACTTATATCTATGAACATACTCGTATGCTTGCATAAGTAAAAATCCAATCCCGACAAATAAGTGACTCTTTGCAACACATTTAAGTGGATATGACACAATAGGTTGTGTAAAGTCATATCCACTAGTTACGGTTGGACACGGATGGTAGATTTTTAAATCGACGTGTCATTTATACGTGTTATAAGCCGGGTGTGAGTTCTTGCATTATTGAGTATGGCTTGTTCCGTAGGGGACACAGTGACTCGTGGAAATGAAACTATTTTTGCGATATATGAACGATATTGTTCAATATTGTGACGGTTTATTTTGATGGGTTGGTATCGCGTGCGGTTAGGGCCACATCGAATGGAAGTCTCATCGAATATTTAACTTGGGACAATATTTAAAAATTTTTTCAAGTTTAGGTTTTGGGGTCGTGTTATTTGGTGATGTTTTATTTTACGTGAAGAATAACTCAGGAATAAAGGATATTATACAAATTCTGAACCAATCCCATTCAGATTTCCATCGGCATATTCATAAAAACATAGAATATAACGATATGTTTTCATTAAAAATAATGAAATACTGACACATACACCAAAGGAGACAATGGTAGCATGATTGTTATCATTTACTGCTTTGGAACAGAATTAAAGAAAAAAATGTGTTACACCGACCCCATGAAACATATACAGTGGCAAAAAGTTGGTGAAGATGATGTTGTCAATTAAAAGATATCCAGATATTCAACAAATTCAATAAAAAAAAAAATCATTAGATACTTTTGTAGAGAGTAACTGAAGAACTAAAAATTATAATATATGAATAACAATTTACTACAACATAATAATGTTCTCTCAAACAAATAAAAACACACTTTCTAATTTTTTTTCTCCTACTAACAACTCATTTATTTATTTGGATTCCCAAGTATACATACATCACACACATACAACACAGTTATACAGAGGAAAGTGATTCGTTATTTTCCTGGTTACATTCCGTACATCGCCATTGACACGTTTTATATATATGTCAGCTATATTAAGTTATCGTCATTTTGCACAAAAAATTGCGCATATATACTTACTATTAGATATTTTTATTATTATTCAGCGTAGAAATAACTTCGTTTTTATTAAAATTTGTTATTGATTATAATAATGTGCATATTGATTGAATAATTATATTCTTTTCTATGTATGTGCAGCGTATGTTAAAATAGTTCCAATTTGTAAAGAAAGTAATGATTTTGGTACGAAAAATCGACCTCTATTCAGCTCTGCAGGTGAATTTAGACTCATACATATATATTATATAGTTATAATGCTAGATATTTTTCAATGATACATGATTTGATTACTTTTAGAAACCTGGATGTACAAATTTGTTTTCATCTACTAGAATTTGTTTGACATGCAACTGAAATCGAATACATGAAACCCTTTTTGTCGCGACTTTTTTATTCCGTTCCAATATCATTTGTGGAGGCTTTAACGACTGCCTCTCTACAAAAGTAAGCGGACAAATTGCTTCTAAAACAACAAAAGCCGACCGGAAAAATTCACAATCGTACCGAATCATTAATCTCAGAAACAAATGGAAATCGGCCGACATCTGCTATACTCGGCTCGAAAAAATGGCGGCCATAGTCGACAGTTGTCACGTTATTCTCGACGGGATTAATTAGAAATGCGATTAAAAGCAAACAAAACAGGGAATGGTGAACTTAAATTAATGAAAAATTACCACCCTCCGAGCACTCGTCAACTCTTTTTTTTAACGGGGTCGCTCCCGCGCATTAAGCGGCTTTAATTTGAATTCGGAATTAGAATTACGCGCGCTTTATAATTATTGTTTTTTTTTTTTCGGCCAGTGACGGTTGATTTCTAATTCTAACGAGGGTTTATTCCGAAAGTCACTTATGATTTTTTTTTTGTTTTGGTATGAATATGCGAAATTGGATTTTGTTTTATACAGTCTGAAATATTTAAACATAGGAACAGGTAACTTTTTGTACCTGTACTTAGGTAAAGTGGAAATTATGAATTCTATTTTATACTTACGTATTTCATTGTATGTATAATTGGAAGTGACTGTAATCGACACCTTTTCTCAACAAGCAATAGTCCAGTCAAGAACATGCAAGAACAAAGTGACCTCAATTGTAATTGTATAATATATTCATGTCCGGATGCAATATTATAAACTTCTCCTCAATAAATAACTCATATCTTCTTCAAAGATGGACTAACACGAGGCAATCGGAATAACCAAGTAGGATCGGTAAATTTTCTATAGTAGCTATGGGTAGCTGTTGGTTCCAGTATATTGAACTTTCTCAATGGCAAAATAGGATATATTAATCACATAATCTAAGCATAAGTCTAAATCGTAAACTACTTTAAAAAAAAGTCCAAACCATTACAATTTACAAGAATTTTCTAATCTGAACATATTCCTGCAATCAATTTTCCAAGTAATAAATTCGGTTCTGATACGTAAAATCGAAATAAAAATATATGAAATAAAACGGCAAAAAAAAAATTGAAAAATTCCACACCTTTGTTGTATATGTAGAACAATCGAATTTAGAATTGTCTGTGATAACAGGTCGAGAATCGGAACAATTGAACAGCACACAAAACTTATAATAAAGTGTCCTGTATTTCTCCACTTATCCAAGCTAATAGTGAAACTAAATTTCTAAACAAAGCATTATGTGAAATTTAAGTTCTAAACACTGATATTTAGAACTTAAATTTTACTTAATTCATCATTATGGTGTGATGTATATTTCAGTCGGATTACTAGACATAAGGTCTTCCCCAGGTACCGCCACATCAACCAATCCATTCTCGTCCGAAAAGTAATCTTAAGCTTAAGTGATCAGGGTGCATAGCTTACAGAACGGACAGTCAATGTAGCTCAAAGATTCTAGAGTGACGACCGCGTGTACCGGAAGATTCAGTGTTGATAGAGCTTTCCACAAGGGGTATGCATGGTTAGAAATTACCATCATATCATCCAAGTCTTTTTTTAATTGACACAAACAGATATTTGACTGCAATACCACCTGATGGTAAGCAGTGATGCAATCATTGATGTTGAGGCGCACTAGTTTATTAAGATTCTATTCACAGCCTTGAAGACACCTAAATTATATTCGGACAGGAAGACCGCAGCAGGCCAATTATTGTTTCTGATAGTCTAAAAGAAAATGCAACTCATCGTTAAAACGGGAACATCAATTTTTCAACATAAACATAAAATCGTAAAGGCTTCTTATTAAAGCTGTCGAGTTACAGCGGCAACTAAATGAACTTTACGAAGCTTTGTGACTATATGTCCTGACATACACTCCTGCTTCCTATACTCGAATCTAAGTCAAAACTTGTTAACAAAATCCTATCACTAGTATAAAACCATTAGCATTTAGATCCGCTCGGAGACTAAACAGTTGATCACACCTGCCAGTATCAATGCACGAAATACTAATACAAAATGTCAATTATTCTCTAGCTGTTGTTATGTCAATTGATACTGACATTGTGATTAGTATCTAATGGTGTTCGTTCGTGGGCTTCGTTTGTAACTAACATTTTCGCATTTCCATAGACTGCAGCATCATTGTGGATTTGTTAGTAATGTAGGTTTATGAGTGAGCATTACAATCTATTGCATAAAGGTATTAGTAGAATTGAAGAAATGAGTTTTGTGAGGTATTCAACAACGTCTCTTCATGGAAATAAGTGGTTAAAAGTTACATGAACAGCAGTTCCTATATCATCATCTTCCTACCCTTGTTGTCACGTGTTAGTTGAAATCGATGCATCTCGTTTTTTTCTTTAGTTCTTCCTTGTCATAACATAGTTTTTTTTTTTAAATCGTTTACAAGTCGCTCTGCTTAAAAATCATGGAAGTCTCTCACTTTCATGATGCTTTGCAGGTTTCCAAAATGTTAACATATAGTTTTGCAAGATTAAAATGTTAGAGTCAAGATGAGATTAAAGAATGAGCATGCTTAAAATTTAGGGAAACCACATACCTAAAAAAGATCCCCGAAACTTCTGCAACCACAAATGAAAACAAAATTCTAACAAAGTCAAAATGGAAAATGTCAAACAATAGCGTGAACCGTGAAGCCAACAATAATAATAAGGAAATAATAAGTGATCGGTGCTCACGCGAGAGGAATGATGCTGAAGTGCCATTGTCGCCGTGAGAGGGACGAGGACCCTTCGTGAGTACACACCTCCGGGTACGGGAGGGTTTGTGTAATTTTGTATTGCATCTTATTATACACGAGTGGGAAGTTTTGAAGGAATTGACAAGAGAATTGGGGTTGATTTAAAATTGACTAGATAGGTAGAAAATTTCGAAAATGGTACGAATGTTTTTGAGCCTTCATAAGATTTTCCGGTCTTTATTTTAATTATTTCAGGAACATTTTGTATTTTACTAAACAGTAACTTTAACGGGTTACCTCATTCAAAGCAACTAAGTAAGTGTGAAGCAGAAGTTACACTAACTGGAATTTGGTGATTCGAAAATTTAAATTTCTTAAAGCTCCGATTGCGTTGTTGTATCTGATGGTTTCATTTATTTTATTTAGTTCTTACCTTAATGATGTTAGTTAAAATAGCAAAACAATTAGATAGTGGCGTCAATTCTCTTTTGCACTAACTAAACTTACTTTAAACAATCGCTTTGTCTTACAAAAGTAACATATGAAAAAGATAGAATGAATTTGACTCTTGCTATATTAGTTAGAATTTCGTTTGCCATACAATTTTAGATGTGATTTCAAAACGTGTAGTTTAAAAGTTGGGAAACGTGTAGTTTAAATTAATTTGACGGAAATAAAATTATTACTATCTCTTTCTAGTTTTAACGATTAGTAAAAGAAAACGATAGTTTAAAATAAGTTTAGTTGGGGTAGAAGAAAATCCGCCCCATTAACGGACAAATAACCCTAAAACTTTGATACATCTAGTGACATCTGTCAAAAAACTTCACGAAATGTCATCACGAAATCCTCTTCATGATGAACCTCTTTCATTGAAATGTAATCAGTTTAATCGTTTATTTGTCGGTTTATTTAACTTTTCACACCAACATACCGATCATTTTGACGTTCATCGCTCGTAGGGGAGCGATTCCCACAGTTGCATTTTACAATTTCCGCGGGAAGATAAGTCGCTGCTTTTTTTTTTTGTTTGTTGTTTTCTTTCAGTTGATTATTGTGGAATGTGTTTGAAGTTATTGGCTTTGTAAGATTTAATATTATTTATAAAGTTATCATTTTATTAATACACTACATTAACCAAACTGACGCCTGACGAATGAAATAAATAAAATAAATTATCACTAATAACCGCACTGGCTTAAATAAGTTTCATCTCTCTGACTAACCGTGACTTTGTGAATAAACGTTGAAAGGAGTTTCAAAGACGTAATTTTAAGGTTTTCCTGAGACTACTTACCTACCTACAAAAACGATAAAACTAACTACCTAATTTCAACTCAGATTTCAGATCAACATGGACATATGCATGGAAGAAGTATACTCACGGTTTTGATTGAAGTGGGTAAACAGAGCAGTAAGCATCCAGGTATCTTTTGAAGGATATGCACAATTGTACATGTTATATTTCGACTCTAAGACCCCGTTATATCCATGTCGATCTGGGAATGAAAGAAAAACATGGAATGTAGTAGCTTTTCTTAGCCCAGTTTACTAAAAAAATAATAAAAAATAAGAATAAAAAAAACAATTACATATTATTTTCCCGGGAAATGGGAAGAAATTGAAACAAAATCAAAATCCTTACAATTTTCTTTTGCGATATCTATATTTTTACGATATCAACTTTTTTTTTACTTTTGTGCCAGTTGTAAATTTTGAGAATGATGTTTAGGGAGATATCACTTATAGAAACGTCAGACAAAGTTAAACTGTTGCTGATGGTGATATATTTTCATCTACTAACACGAAAATGATGGAACGGAAGGTTAAATTAAGAGCACACCCATGATTTACAGCCAAATTGAAAAACCGATGATATTTGAACTAAAGCCATGACCGCCATTGTACCCATAAATTTAAGTTTCTGTAAAATTGTTTTGTTCAATAAAGTTTATTCTATTCTAAGGTTTTGACTAGTATTAACAATGATAAAGGTTTAAGTACAGTTTCCAATGAATATGTTACCACACAAATTATTGCAAACATAGAATCACCAAAACGAGACAATAGCTCAATGACCTAAAGAAAAATAGACAAAAATCGTAACTTAATCGTCTACGAGTAGCAAATAATAGTATAAGATGAAGCGTCGACAACTCCTTTGAACTAAATATTAATGGCGGCATAGAAACTGAGGTTTTATTGCGAACACATCACAAGAACAATCGTAATGGTCAAGGAAATGCTGCGAACGCGTAAAATTCCTTCTAATGTGTTATTTAGAGACGGCTAAGCGCGTAAATTCATGTTGGTATTGTTATTAAGCACGGTGGCAGTTGCTAAGGAGTGTTAAAGCTTAACTTCATTTGGTCTTCTTGTTTGAAGTTACTTAGTGCGTTTGGGATGATTTTTTATGCTGCATGATTTTTTATCAGCCATAAGGCAAAATAAAACAGAAATTGATGTCTTAAAAGAAAAATTTACAAAAAATTTAAGAATATTTCTATGTTGTTTTTCTTAATCTAAACATTGTAATGCTTAATTTTATATAGACGACTCACAACTGCCGAATAATAGGCATTTTTTGGCCGAAACCGTCACCTCAGCACAAACCGAATCTTCAGTCGGTCTCTATAGATAGATTCTTCAAAGGATTTTATCAGTTGAATGTCCTTCTACATAACAAATTGGCTAAAATCTTTTAGAAAATCTTAGCAATCGCTATTTCTAAATCAATTATCCATAGTGTAGTACAACACACTCACATCGTAGATATTGTTTATCCTAATATTATTATCATTAAGAAAGCTTTAAGTATTGAAAAAAAAACATCATTGAAAACAGCTCAGATAATAATATGTCCATTGAAGGCCTTAAACCTTCTTTGTCTGCTATAGACTTCAATTCTTTATGACAATAATTTTCTCAAAGGTGGCAGGTGGTAATCTTAATTCTTAATTGTTTTATATCTTAGCTAAACCTCCATAAGATCAGTGGTAGCCCAGTGGTGGCCCCGATTTACAAGTTGTATGCCGTGGGTTCAAACACAGGAGAATGCATTATTTTAAGCTCTTTATTTCATCACAACTGTCCTTTGACCATTGAAAGAAAACATCGTGAAGAAACCGGAATATCCAACCAAAAATTTAAACACATCTACACTAATATTATAAAGAGGTAAAGTTTTTTTTTGTTTCTTGACGGTAATCTCTGAAATTACAGGTCCGATTGCAATTTTTTTTTTACCGATAGAAAGCTGCTTTATTCCTGAGTGACATAGGCTATATTTTATGTATGCGGGCCAAGCTACGGGTAAAAGCTGATATGATATATACCAATCTGCTCTGAGCCCGCGTGTTGAATTAAGTCTTATTCCCTCTTCTAGAGAGGAGGCTTGATGCCCAGCAGTGGGGACATTATAAGGCTGGTTGTGCCTATATTTTAAATCTCCATCGTCCAACCACGGGTGGTCTATCAGCAGACCACACTCCAACACAACTAACACCTCGATAGACCAAACTTCCAAGAAAAAGAGTTTTATATGCACTCTCGTCATGGACAATCAAAGTATTTGAGCACAAAGCACAATGGAATAATCTTCAATACTCCGTTGAAATGGTCTGTTTATTACACTTCGTGAGATTATGTGTTTTGCTATAATAAAAGCATCCTGTTTAGAATGCAAACGAGATTAGGGATGAGCTGTAAAAAGTTTGAGTTGCGGTGACAATGATGTTCGCTGTTTTGTAGACGGGATTCATTTGTTTCATGGTTCGGATGTATGTAGGTTGCATTAATAGATTAGTTAGTTTTGTTTGTGGAATGGGTTGTTTTAATATTGTTCTAACTGATGTTAGTGAAGTTTTTATTTTATTTCCTTTTTGCATTTGTACGTGGCTGGATTTTCTGTTTATTTATATTTGAAAGGCTGAGTTTTAGTTGTTTTGTGGTCGATTTATTTTGTTGCTAGCATGCCGAGTAGAATTTAAAATATTTTTTTTTTATAATTAAAAATACTTAAAATAGTAAGTAGTTATATATTTGCACCTGTCATTTTGCTATATGTTTTATAGGCTTGACTGGTGGTCTTAATTAAAAAGGGAAAAATTGAAAACTAACTTATCAATCCATACAAGTAACTTGTAGTAAAATCTATTTTTCATAGACAATTTATAATGTTATACCTAACATAATAAATTGTCTATGCAAATTAGAGTATTTAGTAACTCTTTCCGATGACCAATTACAAACTACTTTGCCGTCCCTTTTTACTCTAATAGATCCATGATCAAACGGATGCTGTATACGGAAATTGAGTTAACGGTATATTGAGGGTGACGTGATTATTAATAAGTACATTATTTTGTGTCCATCGTAGTTAGGTATATTTATTATTCTGAGATACATAGTGAATCTTCTATTATTATAACCCATAGTAAAGCTTTTATTGGTTCCTACTGGTGGTCACTATATTCTGAGTTTGTTGTAACCTTAAGATGCAAAAATGTCCTCGTGAAGGCGATAGGTGGCAGCGACCTTTTGCTCCCGCCCTGGTTTAGGCTCACTAGTTACCTTTTTCTGCTAAGCAGTAAAGCAAGCAAAGGAAGTGGCTGAAACCATGAGAGGAATTCCCCCAATCTCGCAGCCGTCTCAAGACATACTCGTGCGTCGATAGTCGCGGCCTTGCAGGCGGCAAACAATGGGTAGCTTGCCGTTTAGTAAAGACCAAACCTAAGTCGACGATACTGTGTGTTCCACGCGTGTCTCAAAGAGATGTCAGCATAAGTAACGTGGCTTGTTAGGGCTGATATCTGCACACACTGTGTTTATAAAACTGAGGAGACGTGGCTTCACCAACGACTAAAACCAGGATCCCCCAAATCACCTACCGCTAAAATACGGTGACAGTTAGTTACTATAAACTTCTATGTTTTCCAACTAGACTGAACAATTTGGTCGCTACCATACTAGTTAATCTAGCCCACGACTGACCCCCAAAACTATCCCACCGCGCAAAAACATTTAAGCGCGCAAGCTCATCGCGTATCGTTGAAAACACAAATTAACCGCTGGCTTTTACAAATATCGGTCAATTAAGCGGCGAGAGGGATAACAATTGAAAACGGTTTCACTTTCACTGAGGCCGGGCATAAACGCATTCGTAAATATAATAATAGATGAAGAGATACATCAATGAATGTCCACTGCGTTTTCGGGCGGGCACTTTCAATTTCACCCTGTGCGACAACCATGATTTTGGCTTATTGGAAATTGCAATGCGATGTTTATTTTTCAGATTTCAGATTTCGACTTGATTGTTTTTTGTTTTGATGGGGTTTTGGGGGTTTTAATTGGTTTATGGGGCGTGAAAAGCTTTTCTTAGTGTGTTTAACTAATCAATT
The DNA here is from genome assembly GCA_949316375.1 of Mythimna vitellina. Classification (NCBI taxonomy): domain Eukaryota; kingdom Metazoa; phylum Arthropoda; class Insecta; order Lepidoptera; family Noctuidae; genus Mythimna; species Mythimna vitellina. The sequence goes on along the minus strand of OX438695.1, from coordinate 18,301,921 downwards.
CGAAAAGAAGATGTTTTTTTTTTTTAATTAGTAGTGGTTTCGGAGTCTTTTACGTCAACCATTAAACTTATTTGGTCAGACAAAACTATCAGATTTTCTATTATATTAAAATACTGGAGCAGTGTTGGCCCAGTAGTAACTTACAAATAGCACATCGTGGGTTAAGCCCAAGCAGGCTCTTTACTTTAAATAATTTATTTCATTACCACTGCTCACAAAACGGTGACAGAAAACAGTGTGAGGAAAAGGTGTGTCCTAAAACCAACAATTCGAAGACATGTGACATCCACCAACCAGCACTGAGCCCACGTGGTGTGCTACGGCCCGTTTTCTCTCTTATAATAGAGGCCCGGGTCCCAGCAGAGGGTATAATATAAGGCTGATTATGCATATATGCTGTATTAAAAACACTACACTCTCTTATAAATTGACAAACAGTTTTAAACTCCACTCGGAACAAGCCATCACTGATATCCATAGCCCTATAGACTTACGCTCGCGATATTCAATTGTTTTCGTAAAATAATTGAACAGCGTCGTCCTGTTTTTATACACCGCGATGCATGGTCACACTACCGCCGGCGTTCCCTGCCAATCCCGCGTGATCGCCGCTGACCACACGTTCGTAAAATGTGGATAATTATTTCAGTTTTATATTAAATGTCAATTTTAAATTGTTTGTTTTTGTCCTGTTGTCGGATTGACGGATAATGATGGGGAACGCATTTAATTAAAGGTTAAGTAGAGATAAGTTTAAAAGGAGTAATTAGTCAGTCAAAGTTACAATGCTTCTAAAACAGAGACATAGTGAGCTTAAAGTAGATGAGTGACTCATGTGATTTAAGATACCTATGATCAATCAGCTTATAAAGTTGTCAACTTTATTGCCTATGAGAAAAAGTGGACTGTAGTCCGCATGTGGGACAAAGGCGGGTCGGTCGGTTGTAGTACTCAGGACACGTTTATACTTTACAGTTTTTTTTTGTCGGTGGTTAAATCATCCAATGACATCCTTGAAGACTCTTGGGCGGTGCGGGAGATAGTGTCAGACTTTTACTGACTAAAAACCCACTCCTGTTCCTTCGTTGCCTTTCGTAACGGGGCCGAGTCTTCCTTTCAGAATCAGACCCTTGGCCCCAGTAGGCTTTGACCCTCCTGGGCCCCTACGGTTGTTGACATCTCCTTGAGGCGCGCGTTGAACACTATGCGCCGTCGATGACTTGGGCTCAAGTCGTCCGCAAGCTCGCGCCTACGGTGGCCAGAAATTGGGATCGGAATCTCGGTGGTTGGGGTGCGAGGGCCATTGCCTCACGCGTGCATATGCGACCTCCTCCTTTGTTAGCATTACTGCTTCGCAGAATGAGGCGACCGCCTGCCACTCCTATTTACACAAAGTAAAATAATTGCTAATAGTAGTGACCGAGAGGTAACGGCTCCGACTTACGAGTTGTAGGTCGCGGGTTCAAACCCAGCCAGGTGCATTACTTTGTGTAATTTATTTCATCACCACTGCGCTCAAAACGACGAAGGAAAACATCGTGAGGAAACCGATATGTCCTAGAACCAAAAATTCGAAGACATGTAACATTCACCAACCCGCACTGGGCCCGATGGTGGATTACGGCCCATTTCGCTGTCCTAGAGAGGAGGCCTGAGTTCCAGCAGTGGGAACATTGAAAGGCTGATTATGCTATTATGTATGCTATAAAATAATTGCCTGGATTCGAACCCGCGGCCATCACTACTTGAAAATATCTGTAACCATGAAGTGTTAAAGTGTCAGTCATGGGAGCGAGAAAAAGGGATGGAGCTGTATACCCTTAGTTTATTTTTTTTTTCTATAACATCATAGCATGTCATTTACTTTTATTTTATTTAATATTTTCATAATTATTTAGAGCCATGTTCACTCGTTTATGCATAAGCTGTGCCTATAATTGAGTGTTCATTATAGGACCAGGTTACGTGTACCAATTTTTATTTCTAAGTTTTTATTTTGTAATACTCGTTGGTGATCCTTAAATAAATAAAAAATATAGAAAATATGTCTCTTTAGTCCACGCATTGTCCCTCGTATGCATGCACAATCTACACATCATGCAAGGCAAATCTATTGGTTGTCGAAGTGGGTAATTTTCCTGAAACAAAGAACCTACTGCCTAGTTAAAGAATTCAAAATTCACCACTAAAAAGAAATATCACTGAGGGGAAATAAGGGATAAATGCGCGCGGTAATACAGATCTCCGATTTAAAATTAAGAATTTGAAGTTAAGTATTTTTCAAACTCTACTGTAGCCTGCTCTAGTTGCTCACAATAGCCTCATCAGAAGGTTTAATCAAAGTGCGAGGGAGAGGGTTTTGCTCGAAATTTTCTTGCTTGATCAAATCAGAAAGTAAGACATCCGCAAGAGAACCATGGTCACTGACAGTCCGTAGAATCACCAAACCTAAGTATCAGTGGACAGAGGCACATTCCTCGCAGAACAGATGGTGTAAAATGCAACGTTGGAAGAGCTCTCGCAAGGTGAACGTATGACCGGTTGAGGTTCGCGGGAATCTGATGTATGCGAGATGCACAGGACTAGTCGTTGTGGCGACATGTGTGGAATGCCAACAGTGGACGTCGTGGTCGTCTGAAACGATGATGATGATGACAACTATAGCCTTAAAAGCTGACCAACTTTGTAATGAAAGTGCTCGATTAGATTCCTTCATCATCACATCATCATTTCAGCCGAAAAACGTCCACTGTTAGACGTAGGTCTCCGTCAGAGGTCTTCACAATGACCGGTCCTGTGCGTCACGCATCCGTCAGTACCACACCCGTTCTGAACTCTAAATTCTCAATTCAACAACCAGACTTTATGTGTCTTAGAGACCGTCTGTCATTTAAATCAAATAATACTACGACTATGAACTAAGAGCCGTGCTTTTAGTAATGGCTAAAGATTTTAACGATTAACTAAACAATAAGTTAACATCTGTGCAATACGCACCTACTGCACAATAGAAGTACAATCATAAAAATTGCTCATCCGTAAAATGTTCTTTAATAATATGCATTAACGTCCACGTACAATTTATTATGAACTCTATAATTCATAAGTTAAAGTTCTTAATTCCTTGTTCGTATCCTCTATTCATTAGTGACTCGAATCAAAGGGTTGGCAAATCCAAGTTCTATTGTTAATAGTCACGCGTCTAACTTGTATTAAGTATACGTGTTTTTTATATTTCCGTTACCATAGAAATTAATGCTTTAAATTTGTATAGATGTTCGAAGTTTTTAATAAGGGTTTTTTATGCTTATAGAAAAAAAAAAACGTTTAAAGTTGTGCTTATTATAAAGTTTCGTCACAGTTATACATTAAGAATATTGTATTGTACATATCGGTGGACCGATGACCCGCAGTGCTAGCGCGAGCTCTTAATGCGATCCATTTTACGAACTAAACTGAACTGTTAAAGAGATGGAGCTATATATAGTGTATAGCTCTATCCCTCTTTTTATTTGAACATGTCATGGTAAGTGCCCTGGTGAGAGTCGCGTGAATCCAATGGATGCGTGACGTACAGGACTGGTCGTTGTAGCGATGATTGAGGACGCCTATGTCCAGCAGCGGACGTCTTTCGGTTGATATGATGATAACGGTGATGATGATTAAAGATATTTATTGTTTTTTTTTTTTATATTTAGCGCAGAGTTTCGAATTTTGAATCAAGACAGTTATATTTTCTATCTAAATAAAGTGAGAAATGAGTATATAGAAGGAAGTTTGAAAATGGCGCCAGTGACTGAAAAGTTGAAGGGGAATCGTTTGTCTTGGTATGGACATGTAAAGAGGAAAGATGAAACGCATGTTACTAAAAGAGTTATGAGCATACATGTGGATGGATGGAGAGGGAGAGGGAGGCCAAAGAAAAGATGGATGGATTGTGTGCAGAGTGATATGAAAGAAATGGAAGTTAGTGTTTGCATGACTTGTTACGGGGCGGAATGGAAGAAAAAAACGTGTAACGCGGACTCCAAATAACACGATACAAGGGTAGAAAGATGATGATGACAGTTTCTATCTAAACCAAAACTTGTAGCGTTTATTTCTTAATATATTTCTAACAATTACTTTTCTGTTAGTTCCTTTATAAGGTTCCCATTTTTAGGAACAAAAAAATATGAGAAAAAACTTACATTACCTTACAGAATTAAAGCCTGTAACATCAGTCTTCACCACTATAATAATTGAGAAGTAATGTCAGTTTAAAAGCACATACGTTATTGCATCTTTTATAGGTTAATAAAATCTCTCTCGTCTCCTAAAAAAAAACGTCGAAGGTGTAAAATTAAAATCACTAAATGCTCACTACTGGAGGCGACACAAAAGCAAATTCGCACGATCCCACTTTCCACAATAACAAAACATAAGACGAGAGCTAAAACACGCCGTAAAACGACAAACGCTACTTAAAACGCTCAGAACCCTAATAATATTAAAAACACAAACACCGCTGGGTGACATCTCGTAATTTCGATTCTAATTACATTTAATGTCCACTGTTATTTTTTCGAGTTTTAATGCGCGCCCGCCATAAAAAGATAATCACAAAAATAATTGAAACGAAATAATAAAGGCTGTAAGGAAAGGGGGAGGGGGGGCGATTAATGACGGCTCGGGGAGGTGCGGGATAGTCAGCGCATTAAGGCCTAAATAATCAACATAATTACACTTTTTACCTTGGCATCCCCTTTTCACCCTCTAATAAGTGGTGCCGTCGAAAAGATTCTCTATTTATATCAAGGTTTTTTTTTAATGAAAATGATAGTTGAAGCGCAGTTTCGTGTTTTTGATGATAGTTTTTGGTGTATCAAGGGTGAAACCAAATGTGACCAAAAAAGTCACTGCAAAATTAAGAATTAACTTTACACATTTTGACAATAATCCTTTGAAGAGGACAGTTAAAAAGGGTTGATACAAAGTGCTTTATCATTAAGCTACTGATTTTTGACGACAGGTTGAGCTATGAGGGTAAGTGTCAATCTGCTAGGGCTGCGGTAATGTTCGAAAGAGTTACGATGAAGAACGCAATGGGCAACTGAAAGAGAAGGGATACATGTGGGCTTTAGTCAATAAAAGTCAGATACTCAAGTTATTTGATGATTTCCCAATTCCAAAAAAACAACGAGTTTACCTACACCACTAATTTTTAATTATTACAAATACTTAAAGGGCTTAATAGAACAGTTTTTGTTATTATTTAAGTAAAGTCCCTAACTGATGATTAAAATAAAATAAAACACTGTGCAGAGTATTTTCAAGTAGTAATTGTTATGAATGACTGATTTAATTATGAATTTACCAATTATGACAAACTTTCGTGGTTTTTTTTTTACTTTTGCTTACAAAAATATGATCAGTAATGGGTACAGATAGAGCATCATTTTTTTGTACTAACCAAAAATAGGTGTGTATGTTAGCTTAAGGGTTTATTCAATATCGAACTGACTTTTATCATCATCATTATTTCAGCCGAAAGACTTCCACTGCTGGACATAGGCCTCCCCCAAGTGTCGTCATAACTACCGGTTCTGTGCGTCTCGCTTCTATTGGTTTTCCGCGTTTCTCACCAGGTCATCGTTCCACCTTGTGGGAGGCCTTACAACACTGCATCAAACTGACATTATATAATCACTTTAAAACGATTGTAAAGTATTGTAACATGCATGCAGAATCTGTCCTTTTTGCACAGAATTTCACAATTAGTAAGTCCTTAAAAAATTGTGTTATCGTCTTTTCACACAACAGATTCGACACTAACGCCAATATTGCGAACCTCTTTTAATTATTTTAAGATTAAAAAGAAAGACTCATTCAAAAACAGAAATTGAAGGTCTTGATTACGAATCCTTAATAAATTTAAGTATAAAACTAAATATATAGCAGTTTATAATTGGGAACGCAGCAATAAGTAAAGCGGGCACCCTTCTGCCGAAGAATCAGTATATAATTAAAGATAATGAGACGCTATTCAGATGTCCGTCTGGATCTTTTCGACGTGTTCAGCTGTGAAGCGATGGATGTGGCATATTTTGGAGAGATTTTTACGGCAATAAATATTTTTATAAATTCTAGACTTTTTAGTAATAAAACGTTCATTAACAAATTGTTTGGTAATAATAAAAAATGTGTGGATTAAAAAAAATATATTTTGTACTGTATAATGAAACTGTGCGACGGGTCGTGTCAGATTACGAAGGAGATGGCGGGATCAACTAGACAGACTTCGCGAGGAAGGCTGGAAGGAAGAAGCGCGGGCCCATGAAAGATGGATGTAGTGGAGGGACGCTTTTGCTCAGGAGTAGGACAAAACAGGCTAACAAACAAATATACAACTTATTAGTAAACGACGGGATAGCTCAGACAGTCATCGACTACACGTATGAACAAAGTAATTTTACTTGTTACGACAGTTCTGCTGTGATCCTATGAGGAGTTATTCATCTCTTCGAAGTTCAAGATCAGATAAAAACAATATTTCTATGGGACCAACTTGGAAGCATAATCTTTAAATCAAAAAGCTAATTTTCAAAATCGGTCCTCAACTGACTGAGAAATCTGTGAACATACATTTAAAAAAATACATTCAGCCGAACATAGAACTTCCTTCTTTTTGAAGTCGGTTAAAAAACGAAAGGAAACTAAATATTATTTTATAACGAAAAAGAAATACCTTACGTTTTTTCAGCACAAAACAGTAAACCAGCAGGTTTTTTTAACATTAAATATTTCTATCAAATCTATTAGCTGCAGTAACAGAAAATCATATTGAGTTTATAAATAAAACGTTGGAAGATCTAGCCTCAAAATGTTCTTTCGTAGCTCCCAAAGACATCCTTCACGAAATCACGACTGACGAAGACAGGGACTAAATGAAGGGGTTTTTAATTCAGTGAAATGGTAATACTTACAAATCTAGAAGCCTTTCGTTAATCAGTGTATTGAGTTGCGAATTTCTTATTTATTTTAAGGTAAGCAGAATTTTGTCTTATTTTAAACAACACTACGCCACTTTTTTCTCTCTCAAAGGTTTTTTTGTTAATGAACTTCACTCTCTTTACAAGGTATAATAAAGTTTATTAATTCAATTAAGTAGCCCGTTCAATTGGTTACAGAAAAAAAGTACATCTAATTTTATCACCCCAATAAATGACAAACCCGGTTCGGACTCGTTTGTGTCTTTATTTATGACGTTTGATAGATTTAAGTGTAGCTACCGTAAATTGAACTAATTAAATAAAGCTCCAATTCATTTGTAATAAATACATTGCTGCTTTAAACAGAAGCTTAAATAGGAAATAATGAAGTGCAGTGGTATTGGGTAGGCATTTAGCGAAACGTTCGCGAAACCCGCTACAATGAGTTGCTGACGATTCAGACACAATATATTCGGACACAGTGTCCGAATTGACACATTTTTATTTAATATTTTTTTTACTGAAGATTCAGACACACACTGTTTAGTGCAGTCAGATAATACGTTTTAAAATTTAATACATGGGGGAAAAAAATCTTTACCAAAACTATTTTAGGCTGGATTTAAGCTAATAAAAACTTTATATTTATAGACTTTTTTTTATCAGACTGTACTAAACAGCTTCAATAAATTTGGTGGTGTCCGAATTGTCAATGAAAAAATTAAAAAAAGAAAATATGTCAATTCGGACACTGTGTCTGAATATATTGTGTCCGAATCGTCAGCAACTCGTTACAATATCACCCCGCTCTCCCCTTTACACGAAAAAATATAGAAACGCAAGCGTACACCAACGTCTAATTAAAATGATTAACTTAATGGTCTTAGTCATTAGCGATTTTAATTCTGAATCGTCTATTTTTTTTCTTTCCGTTGAAATTATAAGTTGGACTACCATTTTACGATTGGCATCGCGATTCTAACATTTACGAGCAATCGTAATATCGCCATTGTAGTTTGTATTTGTTTGTTTAGTCGAAGAACGTTAAACTTAGCTGTGTTAGATGTTAAATTTTAGTTTATATTAATTATATATAGTACAACTTAGAATAACGTAGGGAAATCTTCGACAACACAGTTCATTTTTATTTTGGAATATATAAAGAGGCAACAAGCTTTGTTTTATTGGTTAAAAAAATGACGTTAGTTTAGACGCCCATTTTAGATTAGAAAAAGGTTTATTTTCATACTTATCATAAAGTAATAAAAAAGAAAAGAAATGGTCTAGTTCATTTTGTTTGGAGTTGGAAATCATCAAATAACGCCCGCTCTGGGAGCGAGAGGAAGTGTCGAAATTATACTGAGTAAAACTCGCTCACACGGGTAACTTTTTGTCCTTCTTTAACTCTTTCATTCATACAATCCTGCAGACTAACTCTTCAATTTCGAACAAAAATACAATACTTTTTTAGCCTGTCAATCGACTTTGTAACGTTTAGATGTATTTTTTGGTTCCCTACCTCAAAACGGAACCCTTATAGGATCACTTTGTTGTCCGTCCATCTGTCTATCTGTCTGTCAAGACCCTTTATCTCGGGAACGGGTAGAGGTATCGAGTTGAAATTAAAACCATATACTCAAATCTTTGGATTCTTAAAATTGTAAAAAAATCAAACTTGTAAGTTAACGAGAAAAAGAGATACTCTGGTTTATGTCTCAAAAAACGTGCATTTCGACACTCTCGAGAAAATCAAAATTCATAGGGTACTTCCCGTTGACTCAGAATCCTAAAATTTGGCATAAAGCAAGGTCTTATAGCACCAGTATAGGAATAAATCTGAAAACTGTTAATTTATAATTACGTCACAATTTTTCTTTTTGGGATTAGAAAAAATCTTCCGAGACTCCATTCCGGAATTGTACGGAATCCTCAGGGCGCGAGTCCAACTCGCACTTGCCCAGTTTTTTAATTATTATTATTGGCCTACGCTTGACTACTATCTCACCTGGTGGTAAGCTTGAAACCAACCTAACCTATTCTTTTGACATAAAGCCTAGGTACAGATACCGGCACGAATCTTGAGCGCTCGGCGAAAGAGTGGGGATCGCTTTGCGCATCATACACATCGGCGAGCCTAATACTGTACAATTATTGCTACCACTAAAGTACTTCTGCGCAAGTGGAAGTCAGCGCTCAAGATCCAAGCCGGTATCTGTACCTAGGCTATATTTATTTTTTCTATCAGGAAAAACAGACTCCAACAGCGAATTCCACTCCATAGCTGTACGCACAAAGAAATATTTCTTCAAATGCCAAGCTCCTTCATCTTTTACCGCAAACAAGACTAAACACTGACATGCTGTATGGTTATCGGTTATCAATCTCATTTGAGTCAACATATTCACGGCACCCTTACTCCCCCATGAAAGCTTGTCGGTTCTAACCGACACAGGAGAAACAAAGCACAACTTTCGGTCAAGGGTACGTTCCCGAAATGAACCCTTTCCCTTGTATTTTTGGTTAGAGAATGATACAGATTTTGCAGTTGGTTTCTGAGATTTTTTTTATCAATATGATTTGCACCATGGGTTGGAGTATTTTTTTAATAGTTTGAAAGAGTTACATGGAGTATTTTTTTAGTAGTTTGACATCTCCGGCCATTGGGAGGGGCGGGAGGGCATATCAGACTTTTACTAACTAAAACCTATTTCTATTCCTTCTTTTTTCTCTTTCCTGGGCCCCGGGGTTCTATTTCGTACAACCAATGGCCTTAGTAGGCTTCGATTCAGCTGGGCCCCTACGGTTTTGCTGATATATCCTTAAGGCGCGCGAATAATACCGCGCGGTCCGAAGGGTTACCGGACGGTCCGTGCCTACGGTGAGGTGCTGGGACTTAAAGGGCAGCTGAAGGAACAGACGTGGGTTTTAGTTAGAAAAATTCTGACTCTCCGTCACGCTCCACATAGAACGGGAGAAGTAAATTTATGATATCCCATCTAAAAAAAGGTTTTTATTTGTAAAACTAGCATTAAACCGACTTCTTATGAATGTTTATTAAAAGACAGGTTTTTAATTGCTTTTTTTTTTGTTTGTGACAAAAACGTTCTTCGCACCGTATTTACCAACTAGTAAGATTTATCAGGTCAGTTGACGAATTCTTGAATTGAATTTTTAATTGTATTTTTTTACACAGAGCAAGTAAAATAAATGCCTTCCTATTTCTTCTCTCTTTATTGTAATTTATATGTAATTATGATCATAATCTAGCTACAATAAAATTTCAAGATATACATCTAGACTAAATTGAGATGTAACTTTAAAAAAATATTAATTCAAAATGAGCGCGAATAAGCTCTAATTATTATTTTAATGCGCAAACGCCTTCGCATATCCCTGCTTCTAATCATAGATTAATTCATAAAGTCAGACGAAACACGCCCATAAATTAAAACAGATTTTAACGCTACCATTGAACCCATTAAAAAATTATTTCGTATTTCGGCAAAGACATAAAACTTATATTGTAACTGAAAGAAAAACAAAAACCGGCCAAGTGCTAGTCGGACTCACGCACGAAAGGTTCCGTACCACCGTACGCAAAAAACGGCAAAAAAAATCCCGTTTGTTGTATGAAAGCCCCACTTGAATATTTATTTTATTCTGTTTTTAGTATTTTTTGTTATAGCGGCAACAGAAATACATCATCTGTCAAAATCTCAACTGACTAACTATCACGGTTCATAAGATACAGCCTGGTGACAGACAAAGAGACAGACGAACGGACAGCGGAGTCTTAGTAATAGTGTTCCGTTTTACCCTTTGGGTACAGAACCCTAAAAAATGAACGTTAATAATTATGTTAATGATTTTAAAATTATCACTTCAAACAAACCGCACAAAATGGCGGACTATTATTACTTTATAATGTAATGTGACGTCACTAAATGAGGTAGTAATTATTATTCGGACAGTGTTGCTAGCCCTGTGTTATCGTTGTATAAGCAACGGCTAATTAAAAGATACATCAAAGATCGACAACTAATTACAACGCGCCATACTAATTAGTTTGTTTTGTAGATTTTTTTACATTGTAACCTTTTCAATGATGGAATTAATAACGAAGCTGTTATTGTCAGCGCTACATTATCGACTATTTGTCAAATATTTCTGAGAATTTTGTAGTTATGTACGAATTGTGAGTTCTTGAGGCATTCTCTACGTAGGAGTCTGTGGAAACGGATGTTTTTTTTTCCGCTAGTAAGGAACAAGGTTCCATTGAGACGTCCTCGACAATATAGGTTGTATATTTTTTTTTTATAATTAGGGCTGGACTGCGATCTCACCTATAAACGGTATCCGGACCGAGCCCAAGTTCCGGACCGAGCCCAAGTCGTCGACGGCGCGTACTGTTCCACGCGCGCCTCAAGAAGATGTCAGCAAATCGTAGGGGCTCAGCAGGGTCGAAGCCTACTGGGGCCACGGGTAGTGTAAAAGCGAGACCCGGGGCCCTAGGACGAAGGCAACGAAGGAACAGGAGTGGGTTTTTAGTCAGTAAAAGTCTGACACTATCTCCCGTTCCGATCAAGAGCGGGGATGTCATAAGATGATTTTCCCACCCAATAAAAAAAAAAACTATAAATGGTAAGCAGTGATGCAATCGTTGATGGTGAGGTGCACTAGTTTATGAAAAGCCTTGAAGACACCCAAATTAATGTATGTATTAATTAATTTAATATGAAAATAAATATGAATATTCCTGAATTTATAAAAATAAGATGTGATGGATAGGTACTAACTATTGTTTAAAAAATAACGTTATCAAAGTAAAAGCATAATAGCAGATGCCTATCAAACGGCTTAAAAATGCTAAACAAAATTCTTTATGAGGTGTTGAGAACAATGTAAAGATTGTGTTATAACTGTTGAATAATGGCTTCTTTAATAACAAGTAGTAGTAGTGTAGTGTAGTAGTAGTGTAGTTTAAGGCCGCCCATTGTATGTACGTACGTGTTTTAGTTTCTTTTAATGTTTGTATTGGTGTTTTTTTTTTAGGTGTGAAAATCATCTAATGACAAATCCCGCCCTTGGGCGAAGCGGGAGATAGTGTCAGACTTTTACTGACTAAAAACCCACTCCTGTTCCTTCTTTCCCTTCATCCCGGGGCTCCGGGCTTCGCACTACCCGTGGCCCCAGTAGGCTTCGATCCTACTGGGCCCCCACGATTTGCTGACATCTCCTTGAGGCGTACGTGGAACAGTACGCGCCGTCGACGATTTATTGGTGTGCAATAAAGTATATAATAAATAAACACAACAGATCATTGCAGCATTGCAATTATCTGCTAGTATCATAAAGCTGGAATTTTTTTTAACATTACTTCAACGGTGTCGACTCCACGCCTTCCTCTGCCCTCAAAAGGCACCGTTCATTAATGAGGCGTAATATTTTCGTAATTAAGTTACGCACTGGGTAAACAGCGTTATAAAACATTGTGTAACTCTGCGGTCTTACATTAGGATAGATAAGCGATTGATTAGCAGTTTCCTTGTACCGCTAATGAGTCCTCATTAATACTTAATTAGACTTGAACGATATTATTGTTCTTATAGCACGAATGGAGATACTGAAAACTGTTTCGGTTATTTGTTATGGAAGTTTTTGAATATTTTAACTGCATTTGGTGTGTGCAAAATATCGCTTTAGTTTAACAAGTTGTCATATTTAAGGCTCGTAATGACTTTGTAGAATTTATGTTTTTTTTTATTTTCGTGGTAGTGCTCCATAACGTAACTCTAAAATGTAACTAACTGGAAAACTAATTAACATAATTACAATGAACAAATTTTTATCAAAAAACACTGCTACGTTTGACACGTTTTTTTGTGTAGCCAGCCATTAATGTCTCACAGCTGGGAAAAGGAATGTCACATTGTAGAATGCTAAATTAATTAAGACCATTCGATATTCTTAAATAGACAAGCTTCTTTAAAATGGCACTACATAATCGGAAACCACGCTTGATGTGGGACTGCCTATTTAGTGATAATGAAAATAATCTTTATTTCGGATAATACGGATTGTATTATCCGAAATCCGATCCCACATTTCCTGGTTTTTCCCCAAAGTCCTGACATCTTTTGAAGGTTGCTCTCTGGAAACAAAAAAGTGTAGCAAAGCTTTTTGATTTCGGATAAATTCATGATGATTTAAGGGACTCTCAAGTAGAAAAAAGAGGTGTATTTAAAACCTCAAAAGTTACAAAACATCAAGCAACAATTAAATGGATATTAGAAAACGATGTGGGCATCCAACTTAATCTCATTGAAGAACATAGACCATGACACTGAACGTAAGGATCCTCAAGTAGGTTTAGCTTCAACGGTTCAAGATAAAGAACACAGTGATAACATGACTGGTGACAGGACCGAAAGGAAAAAAAAGTTTTGTGCTGACTCCAAATAACACAGGACGAGGGTAGGAAGATGATGAAAAGATTTAGACAAAGAACATAGTGATAGCGTGAGAAGTGACAGGATAGAATGGAAGAAAAACCATGTTGCGCCGACGCCAAATAACACGGGACAAGAGCAGGAAGATGATGAAAAGATTCAGATAAAGAACATAGTGATAGTGTGATGGGCGATAAGACAGAATGGCAGAAAAAACATGTTGCGCCGACCCCAAATAAAACGGGACAAGAGGAGGAAGATGATGAAAAGATTCAGATAAAAAACATAGTAATAGCGTGACGGGCGATGTGACAGAATAGAAGAAAAAAGATGCTGCACCGACCCCTAATAACACGGGAAAAGAGCAGTAAGATGATGAGAAGATTAAGATAAACGGAAAGATGAAACAGAGAATTTCAAAACTCTTAGTGCATCCTTACCGCAAAGACTTCTCTAAATAGGTCACAAAACAATTGTAAAGCAAATATCCCTCTTAGTTTCCATGCAAAATATTTCCGCTTCTATCCCCCTCCTCGGAAGAAGACACTTGATTTAAACAAGGTTATTATACTAACGATTCGACGGGAGACGGTTTAAACAATCATAATAAGTAGCCACATCCCTCTGTGCTTGCCGCGAATCTAACATACACTCGAAAATGTTTCAATTGGCTGTATGGGCTTATCAAGGACGATGCGGTTAGGAAGTAACGAACTAATTTAATTACTGATTTATGTTTCTTAATTAAAACTGCAGCTAGTTGTGTAGTTTTTTTTATATATATTGTCAAATACTCACCGTCAGTTCGTTGAGGAATATTTTAAAATCGACAAAAAAATTAATGAAAAAGGGTGACTTTGTGGTAATTATTTTCTAATGTAGAACAGCAGTTAATTGAAAACTAAATTGAATAAGGAAAATAAATGTCTCTAAAATCATTATTGCTATATACTACCTAATTCAATTCGTCAAAAAGTAATAAAATTAACCACTTTCAAAAAACAGATAGACACCGCTAAAACGAAGTTCCATCGAGAACGAACGAAAAATTTAAAAGCCATGAAAATATTTGTGAAAATAAGAAAGAGCAAATCTCAATGGCTGGGACGTGTTGAAAGAATACCGGAGGGAAGAGTGAATGAGGACAAAGCGAACAAGGATAGAGGAGGAACGGTCTCGGAGGTTCGAAGCAAACAAATGATGCGTTTATTCGGGGAAATGAAGCCAATCTTTGGATGTGGTGCTGACTAGTTGAAACGGGAAGCTTCTTTATTGAGTATTTCGAAGTGAGATGTAATAAATACTGTGATGGAAAAAATTTAAGGGATATAAAGCTTGCGTGAGAACTGACAAGCGGAAAAGTAAGATATTGTTTTTAGATAGGAAATCATCAAAACTTCTGAGTGGAGCGAGGAGGATTCCTAGACTTTTACTGACTAAAACTCTTGTGTATTCTTTCAGTTACCCTTTGCGTTCCACGGCTATGGCAACTCATTCGAACAAAGCCGCAAATATGGTGTTAAAGTGATATCCAAATATGATGAAAGAAATATATCTTACATACTTTAGCACTGTATTTTATTTTTGCTGTTGAAGCATTTAGCTTCGAGAAAATAGAAATAAAAATAATAGAATAGGATTGAAATTTGATATTGAACTTGTGGAGTTTTGAGACTTTAGAATATCTGCTTTTACAATTATAGCATAGCTTTATCCACAAATGAGAATAACAACACAGATGGGTTTATTCAAGAGAGCATTATGAAAAACACGATTCTTTTGACAATACAGAAACTAGTTGATCAGACGTTGTAGAATTTGAAAGATATCGAGTTGAACACAAGACTGATTCTATTTCTGGACTGTCTTCTGAAGACAGTCGTGTCAATTACAGTGCAAACTGTTTCGTGTCGGTTCACTGCAGAGCCAGCATTTAGAATGTAATGTACCTACTTAGTGTAGCTAGTACATTTGTAGTCTGTCTTGGTGCTATTAAAAATACAGCAGGTAGTTGTTTAGGCACTTTAAAGGAGTAAAAAATATAAAGCATATTTTATATGTACAAATCTTTACCCCAGTACTTTAAACCCAACAAGGTATATAACCCAATAAGGTTGTCTGGTAGATATCGCTGTCAGCGATAAGACCGCCTTTGTACCCATAGATTTAAGTTTGTGTAAAAGTTTTGTTACTATTATGGTGTATAATAAAGTTTATTCTATTCTATATTTATTTTTAAGATTTTCGATAAAAACTAACCATGCTAAAGTTTACCTTAACAAAACATCGTGTGTGATTTAATAAAAAAAATGGTGATAGCTTTGCATTTCACTACTTCTTATTTTTGAATCGATGTTAAAATTCTTAAACTGTTTGGGCCCAATAACCAATAATGGGCTATGTTAACTGCAGCATCGGTGGTACTTATTAAGCCAGTCAAAGTGCAGGTGTATGGGCACTTGGGCACTCCGATATGAGTGCGGTGTCCCTGTTCAGAACATGAACCACACGTTGGAGTATCCCAAGTGTCCATACATTTGCACGTTGGAGGCTTATTAAGTGACACTGATGTTGCGGTTTGACCACTATCTCACCTTATGGTAAGCGATGATGACGTTTGCCTAGAAGTTACCTTTTCACTCTTGACTTCATGACCCTATCCTGAAATCTGGTTAGTACATACTAAACAAGTCTTTGCCAAGCCTTATATTAATCTGCCTAGCCTATTCCCAACTATATTGGTGTCGGTTACCAGCTAAATCCAACCAGTCAGATGTTACATGTAGCGACTGTCTATCTGGCCTCCACATCCCTGTAATTGGGTAAAATAATACCTCTTAGTATTATTAGTGTTAGATTTCCTGGCTATACGAAAAGACTAAAAAACCTTTATAAGTTATTAATTTATGAATATTTAAACAAAAATTTCTAAAAAATATCATCATCATTTCAGCTGAAAGACGTTCACTATTGGACATTGATACCCGCGACCCTCACCAGGTTATCGGTCCACCTTGTGGGGAGGCCTTCCAACGCTGTCTTGCGGAACGTCGTGAACCTTTCGGCTCTTTCGACTACCTATTCTGCGAGTAAATTAATCTGCCCACTACCACCTAAGGTTGGCGATTTTCAGGCTTCAGTTTATTACGAGTGTAACTTAGGTATCCATCTCTAAAGCTATGAGTAAGAGTATGTACATATATACACTTTACAGTTGCAATTATTTTATAGATAGAAATCAATCAATTAACCAGAAAGAAATGAACTGATGCTAAATAAATTAAAAGTATAGTTTTAACAATAAAAAAGGAAGATAAGAATTTCGGTCACCACTAGTCAGTCCAACCCTTTAGTTCTACGCTTATTATAAATAATGACGCACACGCATTTCATACAATTCTTTATCCAGATGTATTGCAGGTGATAAATGCCCGTGTTTTAATTTTCACTTGCCTTTATTTATTGCTATAGTTTTAATATCTGATGATGATACAGCAGTCTTATGCTTCAGTGTTAACACCTTGACTGAGAATATTTAGTGTTTTTTTTTAATAGTTTTTGAATGGTTGTGGTTTTTAGGGTTATATAAATCCTAATAGGTCTTATTCAGTAACTAACTTTGAAAGAGGAAGATCCTCCGACAAGACGGGTGTTATGTCTGGTGAGCAACTGCCCGGTAGATGATTCCGGGCTGCTCTATATGTTTAAATCGTGCGTAGAACTTTGATTGCGCGATGCAGGATTATTTCTTATGTGACGACAGATGTCGCTATAGTGGCTATATTTTTATTAATAAAGACTAAGCTATACTATTGAATACAGAGATCAGCAATCTGTTTGCCAAGTATGCAAACCCACTCACTAGATATGTATCCTATCTACGTTACCTTTTTTATTAGAGTTGAAGAACGCTGCTGCTTAGAGCTGGAGAAACTATTCGAAGATGCCCCATTTTCAAATAGCTTCTCCAGCTTCGGGTAGAGCGAGAGAGTCAGATTTTTACGGACTAAAACCCACCTATGTTCCTTCAGACGCCTTTTACGTTCTAGAGCCACGGTAAATCTCGAACAATCCTGTGGCCCAAGCATGATCACCCTATAATGTTACCATTACTGGAGCACAGTCCTCGTCTCTGTCACAGCGTCTTACACGCGCGATTTGGACGCGATTGCGAAGCGGCGCGGGCGTGGTGTGGCATGAATATAGTGGATATCCAACCCACGTCTTTTGATATACCACCTACGATTCACGATACAGGAGTATTTATAAAAAAAACAACTATTTGTTATTTTCGCGCCACACCGCACCACTTTGCTTTCGCGTCCAGATCGCCCACGTAAGATGCTGCTTAGAAAGGCCGTGGATTCTGATTTGCCACGTGGGTTACTATCGTATCATTCATTAATATCTTCGAGTTTTTGGTTTCATACCGGTTTCCTGACGATGTTTTCCAAGACTGTTTAAAGAGTAATGATAATGAAAGAAACTACTCAAAATAACTATAATTTCGTCGTTATTTAATACTGACTTCCGAAATTAAAATTATTTAGCACTTTTTAGTGTTTTTTTTTTACATTGAAGTCAGTTGTATTTTTTTTTTTGTAAAAAGTTTTTTATTTTACACTTTTTAGTTATGGTACCAACACTAAAAGTACTCCTCAGCCAAACTTAAATAGTTTGTAGCCAGAGTGCATCTAATGCCAATTCTAATAATCCCAAGCTCGGTTAGATTACATTAATTTATTACAGAGTTCCGGTACCTAACTTTAAGCTTCATCATCAGATCAGTTCGATATATTCCCCCTCTTCTTTCAATCAGTCATCGACCACACATATAAACAAAGCAATTTTACTTGTTACGACGGTTCTGCTGTGATCCTATGAGGAATTCTGTTCCATATCTTTGAAGTTCATGATGAAATATTGTTATGATCTCATAATTATATTTCTGTGGGACCAACTCGGAAGCATAAGGTTTCAATAAAAAAAAAACAAAATCGATCCACAATTAAAAATAAAAACTAAATCAAAAGAAGCTGTGGTAATTGACTCAACTTACTCGTTGCACGTTATGAGTTTAAATCAAGCCATGCGCTTTACCAAAGAGAGCACTCAAACCGATGAAGGAAAATATCGTGAGGAAACTGGCATGTCTTAGAACCAAAACTTTGTACACATGTGACAAGTACCTACCCGGACGTGGCCCACGCGTTGGTTTACGGCCCATTCTATCTCCAAGAGAGGAGGCCTGATTCCCAGCAGTAGGAACTTTATAAGGCTGATTATGCTTGTGCCAACTTACAACTCATTCACAAAGCCACGGTAAACCTATTTCACGCAGCCATCTGGCCACATTCAACTAATCAACGGATTTTGGAACTCAAAAACAAGTGACAATTAGTTCTGTCCTAATTTTAGAACAATGAAATGAATCATCCTGTATTGTACATCTATTGTTTAGTTACCAACTACTAAGTGATATAAATTTCTATAAATAGAACTAATTTGTCCAGTTTAATTTTAGCACCAAAGATAGTGTCAATATATGGATGGTGATTATATTTAGAGTGTTATTTTTAACCGACTGCAAAGTATAGAGGATAGTATTTTTTTTATTATTAATATTCCTCAGAACTCCGTCACTTATGAACGGATTTGGAAAATTCTTTTTTACCTGAAAAGATTTGAAAAAAAAGTCATCGGCATTGAAATCGTCTCTATATTTTTTTTCTTGGTTTGAGGGGTATTAATTTGGAGGTTAATTTATTTTTAAATACTTCCTTGAGTAATATTATATTGTGAGTAAGTATTTCAAGGTGTTGTGAAACAATTTGTAAAGAAAATATGATGATCTCATAAACACGTAATAGCCACCGCTTGACGACGTTTTAAAAAAAAATTAACATAGGTATCCTAAGTTGTGTTTTTAAATCTGACGACTAAGTCCCGGTTTCGGAATTGAATATTATTAAAACAACCAAACAACTACGAGGTAGTTGTCTGGCGCTGGTTTTCAACTGAACCTTATTTATTGAGAGTGTACGGATGAAAATAAGTCCACCTAACGATATTTAGTAATCAGTGTCAGGTGTAAGGTGATATAAAACATATATATGTTAATGTGTGGTAAATGATAAAATAATAAATATATAATGTAAATGTTTCTTTACTAACTATAAAAATATTTTTTTATAGTTAGTCGTTATAGTTACTTTATAACCTAAAATAAGTATAACCACGTGTGTGATATTGAAAATAGTTACACCGTACTACAAGGTTATGGTCCCTGCCAATCCTTCCTGTGGAATCCCTTGATTGCCCCTATATTTACGTACGTTTTCCTGTTGGTACACGACGTATTGGATTTTTGTCGAACAAGGTAAACAATTATAATTATTAAGTATTTTCCTTATAATTATTATGATTATAAGCAGCTGATACTATTCATGTTTTGTTCCAACAGGAACTTGTAACTACTATTTAACCGATTATATGGAACTACAATGAGTCGTCTACCAACAATAGTTCTATAAATTTTTTATCCTCCTATCAAGATTGGAGACTCTACACTCGAAGTTGTGGACGATTACGTTTACCTCTGACAGATTGTCCAGTTAGGTAGATCTAATTTCGACAAAGAGGTCGACCGTCGAATTCGACTCGGCTGGGCGGCGGCGTTCGGGAATCTACGCAGTATCTTCTCGTCCAACATACCACAGTGTCTCAAGACGAGAGTCTATGACCAGTGCGTGTTGCCAGTGATGACATATGGGTCTGAAACGTAGTCGCTCACAATGGGCCTCATCAGAAGACTTAAAGTCACCCAAAGGCCAATGGAAAAGGCTATACATATCCGATACAATATATAAGATATCCGCAGGAGAACCAAGGTTGCCGAAATAGCCAGTACTTGCAGAAACAGATGGCTGTTGGGGCCGAAAGCTTCTGGAGTGGCGACCTTGTACCGGACGACACAGTATTGGAAGACCTCCTACAAGGTGGACCGATGACCTGGTAAGGTTTGTGGGAATCCGATGGATGCAAGGCGCACGGGATCGTTCATTGTGGCAACACTTGGGGGAGGCCTATGTCCAACAGTGGACGTCTTTCGGCTGAGATGATGAAATTTTGTAGGTCAAAGAACATAGGGTTTTTTTTTGAGGTGGGACATCACCTAATGACTTCACCCGCTTTAAGGTAGAGCGGGTATGTGTGACTTTTACTGACTAAAATCACACCTATGTTCCTTTAGTTGCCCTTTGTGTTCAGGACTACGGGTTACCTTTTCAGAAGTCCTCCCATTGCCATAGTGGGCCATAGGAGTACTTGGGAGGACCTGCTGGGTCCTTGCGGTTTAAGAAAAACCGAGATACGTTTTTCTACAGAATAGAAAAAAAAAGTTTTGAATAAAGCTAGATTATTGCATAGACGCTCACTCCAACTATCTAGCATAAGCTGAAAGACGACTTGGAGTTTAAGTCAAGCATTTTTAGGCAAAAGCATTCTAAGTGTCTATTTGCGTTTTTGCAGGAATGGGAGAATACCCATTCCTTTCCATTCCAAGAGCAATCAAAGCCTACGGGGGCCAAGGGTCTGATTCTGAAAGGAAGACTCGGCCCTGATATGAAAGTCAACGAAGGAACAGGAGTGGGTTTTTAGTAAAAGTCTGACACTATCTCTCACTCCGCCCAAGAACGGGCGAAGTCATTGGATGACTTTCTCACTGAAAAAAAAGTAGTGACCCAGTGGAAATGGTCCCGACTTACGAGTTTCTAGGTCAAGGGTTCAAACCCAGGCAGGCGCATTACTTTGTGTAATTTATTTCATCACCACAGCTCTAAAAACGGTGAAGGAAAACATCGTTAGGCATATCCTAGAATGAAAGATTCAAAGACATGTGACATCCACCAATCCGCACTGGGCCCGCGTGGTGAATTACGGCCCATTCCCTCACTTAGAGAGGGGGCCTAAGCCCCAGTAATGGAAACATTACAAGGCTGGTTATGCTATGCTATCAATTAAAAGTATTTATAAAAATATATTATTATTATAGAATAATAAGTTATATGTTTTTCGAATGATTTTTTTTCTTTTGATAGGCTTTCGATTGACTACCATCTCGCCTAATTGAAAGCGAAGATGTGGTCGACGATAGAGCATGCTCGCCTAGAAGTAACTTATTCACTCTTGACTTAAAGATCCCCAGGTTCAGGATATTATCATAAGTACTTTTTAATTATGGTAGAGAAAACCTATTCCTGCAAAAAAAAAGTCAACTGTCACTTACGATGTTCTTCCTCAAAACGATCGAAGTCTGTACGACGCTGAACGTACAAAAAAACAAAAGCGCGAAAGTCGATACTGACGACTTCAACACTAACATTAAGTCGATACTTCAACATAATATACATTAACGGACGGATTAAATGGATCCATTCATCAACGTCACCACAAAAATGCTATTTCCACACAAAATTAGGCACTCACCTACACTTAGAGGATTTCGCGAACAATCGTATCCCAGACTAATAACTACCAAATGAAGGGTTGCAAGCTCTCCGAATTTTAATGAAATATTTGATTTATGCCCACCAAGCTTCAGGTAGCTTATTATAAGAATATATCATTAAACATTACATATATAATTAAACCGAATCTTAGCCTCAAGCTACCCCAATTTGGAGCCGGCCGCTGCATTATAATTTTAATAAAATTGCCCCTTGTCCAATAAAAAAGTAAAAAAAAAATAAAGTAATAATAAGAAAATTATAACACATCTGATTGATGTATTATTTGGTAATTTATTGGTTGTAATTACATCGTGTAATAATGGTCGATAATGCTGCGAGCCGGCGGAGTGAGGGCACGATTTATTAGTATTTATTAAAGTATGAATTATTGTATAATTACTGGGATGGGTGCTTCCAAACTAAACAGAGCAGTTGTTTTAGGGTTGAATTTATGGGCAGTTCTGAGAGTCGATCTAATCGTGCTTGTTTGCGATGTAATTCGGGCGAGTCAGTTGCTATAAAACTATGCGATGAGTGTGTTCGTGAGCTCAGCCGTAGTCTGGAGCAAAACCGGAGTAATGATAACTCAATTTTGATGTGAATGTGTTATTGTATTGCTCTAGTTTCGGTTAAGAATATTTATGGTGGTTTTTGAGTAACTTATGACGTATTCGAGAGTAAAGCTTGAACTAGCAATGGAGACTTGTATTATGAAAATAATAGTTTTACTGTGTTTATGTTATCTTATTCTTGTTAGATTTCAACAAAATTGGGAATAAATACAACAATGACTTTTGTGGTATTTCCCTTATGTAGTAAAAGCTTTTTCCCGCTTAGTCCTCCAAATATATTTTTAAAACAAGTGATTTATCTTTACTTAAATAATTAAGTTTTGAAAATAGCTCAGAAAACATTTTGCTTTTTTTAAGAGCCCATTACAAAGCTGTGTGGTCTCCACTAATCCCATAATTGATTTTGACAAACAGCTCGCATCGTAAAATCGATAAAATTTAATCGATACCATATGTCAAATGGGGCCATCACTACGTACAAACTAATACAGTTGATCCCCGCGATGGACTTACGTATCGATAAATAAGATGAATTCTTCAAAAGAATTAATATTACATAAACAAACATTTGTAGTGGATTGTTAATAGTTTTTACTGGCCCTTAATGCTGCACACGTCGTTTCGTAGATCGTACTTAAGATAAAATAGTTTACAGATGCGTACAAAAGCTGTTATTACGCGCTTCACATAATTTATGCATTGACAATTTTAATTACTTCAACCGTATGCAAGTTGGTTTTTATAATGAAGCCGAATGAATTTAACTTTCTCCTTAATTATTATGTTTAAAATAAGTTTTCGTGTTGTTCGGAGTCTGTGAAATGTTGCTTTAGTGGCCAGTGCAAGTGTTTCTTTTTTTTGAAAGTTCGAATTTTAAAAATTTGAATGAAGAAAATGAGTTGCTAAAAATTATTCTACCAAAGCTTTCAATAAACCCAATAATGTCTAGCGAGAATTTTACAATTCTTAATTTAAATTGTGAAATCAAATAATCACGTTTAAAAGAAAATTCTTCTTATAAGTACTAACTTCTAAATGTTACTTCAAAGACTACTAGTTCAATCTTAATGACTTCGACAAAGTCCACTTAGTGTTCATCAAGTCTATCGTGATCTACAAATAAACTGTGCCTAACTACAAGCTACGTACCGGAGCCACTGGCAAATAGGAAGTCCCTTTGTAGGGAAGACGTCTTCAAGTAGGGGTAAAACAGCTTGCCGCCGTCCTGGGGACTGCCGCCGCAACT
The DNA here is from genome assembly GCA_949316375.1 of Mythimna vitellina. NCBI lineage: Eukaryota > Metazoa > Arthropoda > Insecta > Lepidoptera > Noctuidae > Mythimna > Mythimna vitellina. The sequence continues at coordinate 18,278,173 of OX438695.1, read as the reverse complement.
GAACAATAAGAAACTCTATAGAAATACCATGTTAGACAAAGTAAAGCAAAGAACGGAAAAGTCAAGGCATAAACTTCGCTACTTCGGTGTAATCTTCCCGCCTAGTTTAGAAGAGACTCCTCAGGCGTCCTCCCGTGCCGTCGAGGCGGTGGGAGGGGGATGTAAAGAACGCGCGGCGCTGCGCGATTTTTCAACCAAGACCACGTGTTAGCCACGTGCATGAAAACTTTTTGGAGAAGTTTTCCCTCGCGTGCGTTTGGCGCTCCTTTTTTATTGAGAGCTCAACTTCCTTCGCGGTTTTTTTTTTCATATCACATTCTCTTCACGTACAGTGGTATTGACTGTTTTATAGACCATTTTGTGCAGTTACGATTCATTTTATAGACGGATAATTTGAAAATTAAATGCGCGTAATTTTTGAATTTGTTCGAAAACGTTTTGTCGGTTTAAACAAAACTGTTTTCGATATTCAAATTGTAGCCGTTAAAGTACGTATTCGGAAAGATTAGAACTTATGGATATTAAAAATTAAAATACGTCGATTAGTTCCAAATTTCGGAATGATCATTAATATTGATTGATACGAGCCGTGTCTAACACTCATAAAATTTATTGATTATCGACGTCAGATTTCACCCACAGACAAGGGAATTAATAATAACGTAATAGTAATAAAACAGCCGCTTTCTCAACACAATGCATCACTAGACTAAACCATTTTGCAATCAACATATCAACTAAACCGTGTCTAGAAAATTCTTAATTGAACTAATGAGAAGTAATTACAATTTTTATTGCGGCCATAATGATTACGATGCCTTAAAATAATAAAAGCAATTAGACATTGATGGGCGTAGCTGAGTAGTTTATGGTTGTCTCTGTCGCTCTCAGGTCTCTGGTCGGCTCGCGGGAGACACCACGATCAGATGTAATTGTTTGAACGGTTATAAAAGTTGATGTCAGAGACGGTGTTCTGTTTGTCGTAAAATGGCGAGATGTTTCCATTTCCAACGTTTTAATGTTAAAAAAATATATATTTACGTAGACCTAGATGTATATACAAATCGTGGACGATTATTGTTACTGACACAATTGAACAATCTAAATATTAATCAAAGCCACAGAATTTTAATGACCGCGTGTACAATTAAAATGACTGATTCACAGCAAAGAAGTTGGGATACAAATGAGTCACGTGATATACTCTAATTAGGTACAATGGACGAAGAATTCAAAGGAATAAAATGATGCGATCACGTCTAAATACAACTAACGAATAGATTAGTCTGTGACATCGCGAGGGGCTTATGATTGACTTTTGCGCGGGTACACACCGAAATGATTCTAGAAGAAAATTGATTTATTTTTACTTCTTATAGATTAGCTTTCTTACATTTTTTTTTCTTACATTATTTTTGATATCTTTATGTTGGTACGTATTTTTGTGTGAGAGATAAACCATATTTCTTTCTCTTTTTTTTTATTTTTCTGATTTTTTTTCTAATAAAGAAAGAAATATGTATATTTTTTATTATTATAGATTTTGTCTTCTGACATATTTTTTTTCTTTTAAATATTGATATTTTGTGTGGTATTATTTTTTTGTACTTTCTTTATTTTTTATTTGAGATTTTGCTCAGTTTACACTCTTAAAATTTTAGCTGTCATATTATTTTGCCAAGGATAGATTTAGTTAATTAAATATAGAAATTGTCAGGGAAACAAGGATTAAAAAAATATACAAAATCAGGAAAAAAACCAAGCATGGTAAAAAAAATCCGGGAAAAAAGTGGTTTTATAATTTTTATTCAGAATACATATTGAATACTTATCATTTAATAGTACATATTTAAATATCAAAACATAATATAAATGATAATTTCAAAGAGTTAACATACTTCATTTTTATTATGGAAAAAGAGGAGGGGAAAAAATTGGAACAAAAAGAAATATCTTTGTATGCGCAGGAGCATGTTTGAACATTGTCTAGAAAAAGTTATCGTGCAATCAATCTTTATACTTAATCATATTTTTATTGTATCATGTGTTGCGATAGTCTATTATTTGTATATTTTCTTTTGTTTTTTTTATTACCGTTATTTACGGTGATGGTAATTGATCTTTGTTAATGATCGATTTTATTAATTTATATAACGTTTCATTTTTTTTCCATAGTTTCTTTAAATGATATTTGTACAACATTACTTTTTTTTCTTCGTAAGTATCTCATTTTTTTTTTCAAATTTGACCAGATTTGTTTTTAACCGACTTTAAAAAGTAAGTAGATTTTATTTATTGTACTATAATAGTAAGTATAAAATTTAAATAAATATATATAATTTGAGGTTTCCTGCATATAATGGAAAAATATGGATCAATACATAAAAATGGAATAAAAACTTAAATTGTGTGTTAGTTCTCATTCATGAGAAAAAATAATGAGTCTATTTATATTCAATTTACAGTTTCCATAAATTTATTAATTTTCTTATTAGAATATTTTATGGTTGTAACATAAATTAATTTAAATATTCTAAAACACAAATTAAGTGTTACATTTTGAACATAATAGTGATTTTATCAAAAAATAAGTGGGTGATAATAATATGATGTAATGAATAACGATCCACTTAATATCATAATAATGAGAAAATTAATGATGTAGTAATAAATTCATGCTCCAATGATAATGCACCTGTTTTTATCGTTACAATTAAATTACTTTTCAAATTAGGTGTTGAGCTGTCGAAATGAATATTCAAATAATTTTACGATCAAAATATATTTTTTTAAACAAACTAACTTCAACTAGTTACAAAAAGATATTCAGTACTCGTTCGGATACACGCATGATGATGTGCTTTAAACGAAAAATCGATACAGCCTACAAAAAAAGTTGGCCAAAGAAAAGAAAAAAAGTAAAAAAAATACCTACAGAAAAACGCGACACATGTATTCGAACCAATCAGCTGTTTGTTGGCTTCGTTCGCCCCGCCCCGCGTAACTTTTCCTCTTTGGCACGTCAAAAATATAACCATTCCATCATTTTCCCGATACGTGTGATAAACTTTTTTTCAAGGTATTCAATTTCTTTTTTTATCTCGCTCTCTGTCCCACGTTAGTTCTTTTTCTTACTTAAACTTCCTCATGGATATTAAATCTACTAGACGCGGACACGCCGCTGACAAAATATGTTTTCTTTCGAGTTTGATTAAATAAAAAAGAAACATTTTGTTCTTTAAAAACGGTTTCCTTAAAATTAAAAAACAAAACAGTTTCACGAATAATTACTTTTCAAATAAAAAATGTAAAGTTAAACTATGAAAACAAAACTTATTTCTACAAGAAAACACAAAAACAAGAAAATATATTGAATAACAATACAAAACTCAACACTTACAATATCCCAGAAGCTAAATTATAGTAGCTAGTTCGAGCTTTAGATTTGTTTTCGTAGCAGTGACGTTGTTAATTAGCCGGCGCTCGCTGATTCATCACTTTATAGCGTCTCAGCGGCTACTTCAAGCTAATAGTTAATTATTACACTCCAAACACGTTACCAGTTTCCTTTAAATAAAATCCATTAACCTATAACAACACTCAGTCCAATATCCGAACGCACTTCAAAGTTTCAAATCAAAATGACAGAAGACGCGCGAAACGTTTTTTTTTTCAACTGTCAAACGTGACACGAACAAACGCAGATACGGCCGTCCACGTCAGTACGCTGACGTTCACTAGTCGCGACTCGGCGTAAGTCGAGGAGAAGAAGGCAGCGGTCTCGGCCAACACGCCTTTCGTTCGTCTCTCTCTCGCGCGGCTATACCCGCCCGACCATTTTTACAGTTTAACCGACTCAATTCAATTCAACTCAACTCAATTGTCGTGGCGCGAATGCCTTCGCACTGGACGCTAGAGTGAGACGTATAGCTTTCGCCTTATTTCAGTGGCTGCGTTTCATTAAATACAATTTAATTGTTTCGGTTAGTGCAGTGCGGAGTAGTGCACCGAGAATCAGGTCTTGGTGTTGAAACGTTGACGTTACATGCGTTTGAACTAAGAATCTGCGTTCGGAAAAGCGGAATAGAGCCTTAATCTTAGTTTAAGACGCAGCAGTGGGCACGGATGCGTTCGTTTCGCTCGCGCCACTATCGTCCGGTCGACCTAGAGCGCGCGCGCGAGCGAGACGTCCGAGCGACGAGAGGCGTTACCGTTTCCATCGGCTCTCACTTCTGGGTGTGTAAAGTTTTAGGCCGAAACATGTAAAAATGCATCTTGAAAAAAAGTTATGTATTAAAAAAAGAAGCTTAGTGCGAGGTGGGGGGACATTAATGCTGGCGGGAGGTGGCGAGGATGGCTTTTTTCGCATGCTGTATTTTCGGGGGTGTTCGCGTAACTGGACAATGCATTATCGAGCAGTGCTGGCGAATCGGACGCATCACCTTAGTGGCCCATTTGAACTCGAAAACAACTGGATTTGAATGGGATATAGCCAGCCCGGTGATATAATGGCTTTATCGCATTTCGAATAGATTCCTAAAATGATTCTGGATAAACATTACGTACATTGTAGTATAAAAGTAACAAAAAGCATTAAACGCAATTAAAAATTTCACGGATTTCAATTTTAAGTACCCCAAATGAGTTACAATCAATAAATACGCCATAAAATGATTTGGGTGTATCATCGAATTGATTTCTTGATCTTTAAAAAAATGATGATTAATTGGATTAGAAAAATCACAGGTGCAATGCACTTATAAAGTTGAATTTCATGTATTTATTGAGTTTCTGGATGGTCTGATATCTATTATTTAAACTTTTTCTAACCTATTGTGTCCATTATTGGGTCGTACAATTAATATTTCCATTAAATTCTTCAATCTTTTACGTCGTCTAGTTTGCATGATCACACTTCATCAACGAAAAAGTTTAGAATTTTGCGGTCATAAATTTCTATTAACATATCATTGGTTTCTAAATGGAAGATTTAGAAAATTACATTTTGCTTGAAAAGCTTTTCAACATGAGTTTGATCATAGCATACCTAACAAGCATCATCGGCCTTTAAATATTCAACTATTGAGACTCAGGCCTTTTCATCAGAAAACGATGGATTTAGTGCGGAATGATGGATGTCACATGTCTTCGAATTTTTGGTTTTCAGATTCCTCACTATGTTTCCCTCCACCGTTATGAGACGAGCAGTGATTAAATAAATTACACAAACCAAAGAACCAGCCCGTTAGTTGGACCACTATAGAATAATAGTTCTTCTTCATTATATTTAGTTTGAAACTTGATTAGAACTGTCTCTCACTGAGAATAAAGTTAAGATTCTGAGTGAATATGCACTTGACGCATGCAAAACCTCTTTCATCAGCTTACGTTACCTCAGCCAACTGTATTCCTCAATTAATGGACCTCCATTTGGCTTGTGGTTCCACCTGGAACCACAAGAAAACTACAAAATAAACAAACAAGGAAGTACTGGAACAATTTGCGTGCAGCGGTCTTCCCGTCCGATTATAATTTAGGTGTCTTCAAGGCTAGACTGAAATGCACTAGTTTATTAAGAGCCTAATAAACTAGTGCGTTTCACCCTCAACGATTACATCACTGATTACTATCGGGTCGGATAGCGGTCAAGCGTTAGTTTAAATATCATTTTAAAAAAACATACTTTTTCATATCTCACAGATTTCGTATCCTACATACAATCGAAGTTTTTCAACGAATTTTGTTTTAATAGTTAGATAATGAAAAAATGAGCGAATAATAAGAAAAAAATCGGTGATAATTATGATAATGTAGGTATGAAAAACTTTTTACAAAAATAAATTTGCGATTCGGTCCATGAACGACGGAGTTCTGAGATAACAAAAAAAAATACAACCGAATCGATAACCTCCTCCTTTCTTTGAAGTCGGTTAAAAATATAATAATTTTTAAGATGATCAAATCCGAATCAAGAAAAAAACACTACAATCAGAAAATTAAGTTACAAATGTTACAATCGTATTTCAAGCACAGAATTTTTACTTAAATTCACTTCGATAGTGTTTTTCTAAGAAATTAGTAATCATAATTGTAAGCAAATAATATGGGAATGAACGCCCTACATTGTAGTGCATCGGTATAGGCTACGCTTTCACTAGTGTGTTTGTGTGTGCTTACACAAAGACACTAGTGAAGTAGGGACCTAATCAAGATTTAACAAGAATTTATCGAAATATGTAAAAACAGTTTTTACCAGCGCAGCGACTTCGCCCACGTGTTTTTTAGGGGATAAATTTTGGAAATCCTCTTTTAGTGCTCGCTTGCGTCATAAAAGGAAACCTTGTTCGAAATTTTACGCTCTTAGTCCCAATAATTTCGGGAGTGCGTTGATATATCAGTCAGTTTCTACTTTTATTATATATATAATTCTTGGTCATAACTATTATGCCAAAAAAACCAATAAAAAAAAACTGGGTAAGTGCAAGTTGGAATCGCGCACTGAGGGTTCCGTACAACTTACCTATGAAAAAGTTCGATTCCCGAATTGAGTTACGAAGATTTTTCCGAGTAAAAAAAGTTTTGTTTTTGTGATGTAACTACAAATTTATAGTTTTCAGATTTTTTTCTACACTTGTGCTATGACCTTGCTTCATGCCAAATTTCAGGATTCTAGGTCTACGGGAAGTAGATTATGAATTTTGATTTCCTTGAGAGCGTCGAAATGTACTTTTTTGGGACATAAACGGCCGTATCTGTTTTTCATTAACACAAAAGTTTGATTTTTTCACAGCTTCAAGGGACCGCAGACCTGAGTGTATAGTTTTAATTTCAACTGGTTACCTCCACGCGTTCCCAAGATAAAGGGTTTTGACAGACAGACAAACGGACGGACGGACAACAAAGTGATCCTATAAGGATTCCGTTTTTTTTCCTTTTGGCGTACGGAATCCTAAAAATAGCTGAAATCAATTCAGCAGCCTATTTTTATTACACTTCTTTCAGGATATGCGTTTATTATTTTATATTGCAAGTATATTTGCATCTCAACCGCCTGTGATTGTCCAAACTATAGTATGTATTAATAAAAATCATTTGTCTTAAAGGGTCCAAGTTTGATGACTTGTTATAGATAGTTATATCTCAGTAGCCTGCCCTCTCCGACATGTGTATAAGTTTACCTGTACGACACGTATCGGCACGTGTGTCGATTCTGAGTTAATCTCAACCACCTCCCTTTGATTTTGCAATGATATTGGACATGTATTTGAAAGGTAAAATACGTGATTGGTTCGTATCGTGGGAATTAGTCCTTTTTTTGAAAGTTTGCAAATGTAGAATTTTTTTCAACACACTCTCGAAATCCTGCTATCACCCCTACCGCTTTTTGGCTAGCTATGCAGTATATTTCACACTAGTGCGGAAAAAAGAAGTCGGGTCTCACCACAATTTTTAATACATAATGTATTAAGCTGGACGCCACACCAAGACGAATTAAATAATTTATTATGTTATGGCTAAGAACTTTCACTTATTATTTTCGAGTAAGTATGTAGAAAACACATTGCTTGATACATGTCAACAATTTTTATTGCAGTCGAGGTGGACACGCCTGAACGGAAAGCAAGGTCGTTTTGAAGCCGAAGAACCGTCAAGAAACAAAATAAATAGAAGGTCTTTATAGATATTATAAAGTAGAATATTTTAAAGTATTGGGCAGCTCTCATAATCTCAACCTTTGAGCATCCAAAAACATACTTCTTCATGTTCCTTCTCACCGTACTGGGTTTATAGCTAATTCTTACACTGTTTCTACCATAAAACTCTGGAATGTGCTTCCCTTTGACATCAAAAAAGCTGAAAGTAAATTTTCCTTCAAGCGTAAAATTCGGAACTACTACTTGAAGTCCTCTCAACCTTAGTTCGGTCTTCGTCATAATTGTTATATTTTAAGTACTCTTAATTACAATGATTTCAATAAATATGAAATCATTGTATTTATTAGTTTATAATATCAGCATATATACGTATTTTTTTATTATAAACCACTTAATTAAACGATACTGAATGTAGTAGTATTTCAAATATCTGTTATTTATTTATTGTGCACACCTGTGTTGTCTTTTTTAACCCAATGGTTTACTGGTAGAGAATGCCTTGTGGCATTAAGTCCGCCTATGTACCACCACTGTACATGAAGTTTAAATAAATACATAAGGTCTTAGGGACTTCTTTACCAATATTATAAAGCTAATCAAACAGCAGAATTTATTTTTGTCTTGTCAAGCAAGATAAGTGAGACAACGAAACACTGAACGAAATTTAAAATTTTAGAACTTTTTTTTTTTCTAAGTATCTTAAGTCATATTCTAGGAAACTTCACAGCTTCAAGGGACCGCAGATCTGAGTATAATATAGTTTTAATTTCAACTCGATACCTCCACGCGTTCCCGAGATCTTCGTAGTCTTGGCAGACAGACAGACGGACGGGTAACAAAGTATTCCTATAAGAGTTCCGTTTTTTTCCTTTTGAGGTACGCAACCCTAAAAACAGATTTTATTAACAAGTCATAAACTGAAAGACTTGCTTCCAAACCACTAAAACTTAAATTGTTTTAGTTCGCTCCATTATTAACCCTAAAATTCCACATCAATATATTCGAACTAAATGTCAAGACATTATACTCCGTACGTTAGTTCACCGTAAACGGGCCTAGCCGCGGGCGATCGCTAGTTAATCAATAATCTGCTTGACCTCTCATATCAAAGGCTCGAACTGCAAAAGCTCTTAGTAATTGTATTAGGCGATGTTTGCCAATATATCAACCAGATACTAAGGTCGCGTTTAGATGGTGTCCTATTTCTCTGGTTATTAGCTTATCTACGTAGTGAATATCCCACACATACTCACAAAATCTTTTGGGAACACATTAACTGTATGTACAGCTAAGGGGTGGAATTTTCTGCCAGAGTCTAATAGGTACAACAGGTCTTTAAATGATGAATGAATAGGTTATTTCTAGGCAAGCGTGCTCCATCCGACGATGGGACACGCCTGCCTGTGTCGGTTAGGACCGACAAGTTTTCGTAGAGAAGTAAAGGTGGCGTGAATAGGTCGACTCAAATGGGAATGATAACCGATCACCATAGAGCATTATAGATGTTCGGATCTATGTGTTTAGTTTAGTCTGTGGTAAAAGATGAAGGAACTTGTGGAAACATTTCAATGTGCCTACAGCTAAGGAATGGAATTAATTCTCTGCCAGAGTATGTATTTCTTATTAACTACAAACGTGGAAGTCTTTAAATTAAGAATGAAAAAATTACTTCTAGGCAAGCGTGCTCCATCGTCAACCAATTCATCGCTTACCATCAAGTAAGATAGAGGTCACGCGGGCAAGTTAATAATAATAAAAAAAGATTTTTATACCTACTTTGTACAGAAAAACGCGTTAAGCAAGCATGGTAACAAAAAAGCTGTGTGAGTAGCAGCCTGATATATGAAATTACTGTGACTGTACCTATATAAAGTCACAGCGAATATCGGTTTGTACGGAGCCCTTGATGTGAGTCCGACTCGCACTTGACCGGTTTTTTTAAGATACTTTTACTGTTTCATCAAAATGTTGATGAGATCATCATCCTTATTTATTTAAAGTCTAAACAATATGACTTCTTTTTCCATATACAGCGTATGCATACACAGACAATCGATTAATCTATATATTATATTTATAAGGAGAAACTGACTCATTGACATATCAACGCACAGCCGAATCTACTGGGCGTAGGAGCATGAAATGTTGCACCAGGTTTTCATTTATGACGTAGACGAGCACTAAGAGAGGATTTTCCAAAATTTCCACCCTAAAGGAATGAAAAGCGTGGTCAAAGTTCCTATGATAAAACCTTCCTGCACGCGGGCGAAGCCACTGGCAGAAGCTAGTATGTAAGTAACACAATATATTAGACTACACAACAACATTTTCTAACAAGGAATGTGCTTACTTATTTCGTATTAGGTAGTAGACTAACCTGTTCTCATTACATCAAAAAATCTATTAGTTTTGTTACAATTTTTTTTTTCTGACGACATAGCCCACTCCACAAAAAAATAAAATAAAATGTTATGATATGTATTTAACTGTAACTTAGTTTTGCTTTTTTTAATTCTGGATGTTTTGTTTTGCTGCGTTTTAAGTTTACTAAGTTAATTGATTCTCAAATAATGAAAAAAATAAGTAAATTAACCAGTGAAAAAATCTCTATCACACCAACTAAAAAACCAATATGTATTTTTTTGAACTATTAAGTTTGACTTGTAGGTTAGGTACAGTTTGCCAAAATCCGATCCTTCAGAGAGATGTTGTCTCTCTGCGTACCGTAGCATCAAGCGAAAGCTCAAGGTTTCACCTCAACGCTCCACTGATAGTCTTGTCTCAATGAACCTGTTTGCCCATAAATAATATTTCAATTCCGTGATACTTGGTCTTATTCTTAGCATAATTATTTATTTTTTACACAGTTTTTTTCTGTTGACCAGTGTTATTTATTTTAAACATTTATCGTTAAACAATATGTTAGTAGATGTTGGGTGTGTATATACATGTATTTGTTGTCGTTTCCGGCTGTGTAATGTATGGGCGTCATAAATAAAAACAACCGACTTCAATGTAAAAAAATCAATGCACCCACTTTTTTGAGACTTTTGTTCAACGGTCAATGAGGCTGACGTAAAACCAAATCCCATTTTGGTCTTATTCTAAATAACATAAAATAATAATACGCTTTGCAGAGAACAGAGACATACAGAGGTGTCTCTCATCATCATCGTCATCATATCAGCCGAAAGACGTCCACTGTTGACAATCAACAAGTGTCGCCACAATGAACAGAGTGCGTCTCGCTTCCATCGGATTCCCGCAACCCTTAAAAGGTCATCGGTCCACCTAGTAGGAGGCCGTCCAAAACTGCGTCTTCCCGTACGCGGTCGCCACTCCAGAAGCTTTGGGCCCCAACGGCCATCTGTTCTGCGAGCTGTGAAGAATGTGCCCTGCCCATTGCCACCAATTTGGGAACACTTTACGTACGTACAGCTAAGTAGTAGAATTTCCTACCGGAGTGAGTTCCTGATAGCGACAACCTAGAAGTCTTTAAGTCAAAGATGAATAGATTCCTTCCGGGCAAGCGTGCTCCATCGTCGAGAAATCGTCGCTTACCATCAGTTGAGATAGTTGTCATACGTGTGCCTATCTACACTTTATTTATTCCTATTTTTTTTCGGTGGCAAAAAATATCCAATGACATCCCCCGCTCTTGGGCGGCGCGGGAGATAGTGTCAACCTTTAACCGACTAAAAACCCACTCTTGTTCCTTCGTTGCCTTTCATGCATATCTAAACTAATATAAAGAGGTAAAGTTTGTTTTTTTATTTTTTGTAGAATCTCTAAAAATACTGGTCCGATTGCGAAATTTTTTTTACTGATAGAAAGCTGCTTTATTCCTGAGTGACATAGGATATATTTTATGTACGCGGGCGAAGCTGCAGGCAAAAGCTAGTAAACAATAAAAAAGATCGAAATCTGATGTGATTATTTGTCAAGTTTAAAATAAGACCTCCCCCAAACATAGGCCTCCCCCAATCTTTTGGGGGAGGCCTATGTTTGGGGGAGGCCTATGTCCAACAGTGGACGTCTTTCGGCTGAAATGATGATGATGAAAATAAGATAAAATAATAGTTAATTCAATTGATACGAAAGACTCAGAAGATCTTCCTGTTTGTTTCATTCATGTACAAACGACTTCGACACAGCTATGCTTTAATACGTAGAAAAAATCAAGTTTGACTGCTTTTGACTCCACCAAATCATGATATCTCTTCAATGGTTTAATATGTAGGTTTTACACACTCACACTTTTAATATCTTCGCTAACAAGAACACACTCTTAATTCATTTTCAATACACTTAGTCGAAAACCAACTCTTATCCCTATCGAATTTTAGGTAGGTACGCAATTTACTATTTTCTGCACTAGTGCCGAAAAGTGCACGACCTGGCTCCGTCACAATTTATTGTGTTTATCGTATTAGGCTGGGCGCTAAATTACCCCCATGAATCGCCGGTCAACCCGAATTCCGCCTCGTCTCGAGACTTTGTATTATGTAGTATATGTGACTTTGCCTGCGTGTCTAAATTATCTATATCCATTGTCCTATTCCAGAACATGGTCTACCTGTTTGTAAAATTTCATCCAAATGCGTTCAGTCGTTTAAGCGTGTACGAGTCACAAACATACACTTATAGAAACTTTTTCCTTTATTTATATTATTAGTGTTATTAAAGAAATCAGTACCTACTTATGTGTAGGCGCGGGCTTGCGGACGGGGTGCATTGGGAAGCTCGCCGTCCGACCGTCTAGTAACCGTCCGGACCAAGCCCTAGTCGTCGACGGCGCGTATTGTACCACGCGCGCCTCAAGGAGATGTCAGCAAACAGTAGGTGCCCAGCAGGATCGAAGCCTACTGGGGGAAACGGTCTGATTCTGAAAGGACGGCTCGACCCTGGTACGAAAGGCAACGAAGGAACAGGAGTGGGTTTTTAGTCAGTAAAAGTCTGATACGCCCTCTCGGCCCGCCCAAGAGTGGGGGATGTTATTGGATGATTTTCCCACCTACAAAAAAAAAGTACCTACTTATGTATCTACAAAATCCCATATCTATAAAAATGGCTTATCCTCATACATAATCCGCCTTATTCCAAAACGCGATCTAAATGTAATTCCAGGATTATTCCTAGGTTTAAAACCACGAGTCCAGCCAAACCCCATAACAATAACAAGTTATTGTACTATACAAATTGTAAGCGTATGTTCGCAGCCACAGGTATCAAGTTCGATGACGCGTTAGGTGTTACCATCACAATTATGTTTGAGCGGTGACAGTTGCCAGTTGATTGACCCTGAAATGGTGTCCCCGATGTGAGTGACGAAGATGGACATAAAATATTTTGGTAAATTGCGGGTTTGTTGAAAAAGGTTCAATTCAATTCAAAACATTTTATTTTGCACTAGCTGCTGTCAGCGACTGCCTGCGTGATATTAGAATAAATCCTGGGCAAGTGCGAGTCGGACCCGCGCACTGAGGGTTCCGTACCAACTTGAAAGATAAATTACTGTTTATGACGTATTAATAAAAAACTGCTTGCTAGATCTCGTTCAAACCAATTTTCGGTGGAAGTTTGCATGGTAATGTACATCATATATTTTTTTAGTTTTATCATTCTCTTATTTTAGAAGTAACAGGGGGGGACAAATTTTACCACTTTGGAAGTGTCTCTCGCGCAAACTATTCAGTTTAGAAAAAAATGATATTATAAACCTCAATATCATTTTTGAAGACCTATCCATAGATACCCCATAGGTATAGGTTCGCAGAAAAAAAAATTGGGTTTTAGTTCTAAGTAGGGGAACCCCCATAATTTATTGTTTTTTTTTTTCTATTTTTGTGTGAAAATCTTAATGCGGTTCACAGAATACATCTACTTACCAAGTTTCAACAGTATAGTTCTTATAGTTTCGGAAAAAAGTGGCTCTGACATACGGACGAACAGACAGACAGACATGACGAATCCATAAGGGTTCCGTTTTTTGCCATTTGGCTACGGAATCCTAAAAATGTGCTATTACAGGACATGGTCGGTCCGTGTTTTAAATTTCACCCGAATTTCTTCAGTAGTTTCTGCATGAAGGAGTAACAATACACACACTCACACACTTTCACTTTTAAAATTTTTTGTGTAGGCTTACATAGTACTTATTGGACGTTAGGAGCTAGTATCTACACGGTTCCAATATTGTTTTTATTATTTTTTTTATTGATGTAAACTAGTGCTTGACTGCGATCCCACCAGATGGTAAGCAGGGATGCAAATGTTGATGGTGAGGCGCACTAATTTATTAAGACGCTATTCACTCTAACCTTGAAGACACCCAAATTATAAACGGATGGAAAGACATTAGCAGGCAACTTGTTCCAGTCCTTCGGTGTACGCGGTATAAACGCTTAGTCCGGACCGTAGAGGTTTCAACAACTAGTCGAATGGTCAGAGTTGGTTGTTTCCTAGAGAATAACCGGTTAGAAAATTCACGGTCCCTCTTTAAAGAAAGTTAAAAGGTTTTATCTTAGGAGTATAGTTCTCTTGGGATCTCCACCGTATTTGAGACATAATAATTCAAAAAGTTGAAAGAGTTAATTTTTAATCTACCTTTGAAGTAGTGTACTTAACACGTTTTTAGGATTTTAATTTTGTGATAAAACTTACCGTTTTGCTGAAAATCGCGAAAAAGTTGTTTTTGTGACCTTTGACCCCGAGTATTTTTTTCCAGGTGTCGGATCTAAGAGGACTTTTTAAATTTCATTTATGATGGTGTTTTGAACAATCCTACCAATTTTCAGCTGGGTGCGAATTTTAGTAACCTCGGATGTCTAAATTGATCAAACTAAATCCCAGACCCCCAGTCCGCCTTTGTACAGTGTTAATTACTAGTGCAGAAAGTTTTTATAAATCTATACTTATAATAAATCTGTAGTAGTGAAAATTCTGTACATTGAAAATATCAAAAAAAAAAATGGCACCGTGTTACTAGACCAACACCGAATTCAAAAATGTGATTAAAAAATTTTTTGTCTGTCTGTCTTTGTTCAGGCATTGCGCAATAACTACCGGTGCGATTACGATGAAACTTGGAACTTGGTACTTACCACACTGGGTACTTTTGATCCCGGAAAAGTATATACAATAAAAAACAAAGTTAACTTTGCGGTTCGATCCCTAGACCCGATTACTGTACGAACCGCAAATAATAAGTTTGTCGTAGGTTATGTCACCCGCAGTGGAGTTCACTACACGCTGCACATGGCTAAGATACTATAATATTTTATCTTAAGATACAATATCGCTCGCCACACAATTAAATGGACTATCACACACGACGAAGATAATAAATAATATTTCATATCTCAAAAAACCTAATAAAACCATTTTAGAATTCTACGCGGACGAAGTCGCGAGCAAAAGCTAGTAAATAAATAAATTATGAAAAAGTTAGGAAGATGATGAATCTATTCACTTGTCTTATACTGTCTCTTCTGTCCACCCCCTAACCCTCGTTAGTACATTTTCTACACATTATCGCGGTAACAGAATCACTATCGAGCAGCGAACACCGCCTCGCCTCCTAATCATATCACCTTGATAGTTAGCTCCTCAACCTGTACTTTATTATATAGGACAAGATATAGTTAAACTGAAAAGGTTTTATTATCCATTGGGACTGGCCTGTAGGTCTAGTGGTCAGTGGCCCTGACTGCTATGCTGGAGATTGTGGATTCTATTCCTACCTAAGACAAACGTTTGTGTGACACGATCATTTGTTTTGGGTCTGGGTGTAATTTATCTATCCTCTACTATATTGTGCATGTATTAAATATATAAACCTTCCTCTTGAATCATTCTATCTATTAAAAAACTGCATCAAAATCCGTTGCGCAGTTTTCAAAATCTAAGCATACATAGGGACAGACAGACACGAAAAGCAACTTTGTTTTATACTATGTAGTGATGATATATAGATATGTATTTAGAAATATATAAGTGTGTTTATCAGTTGCCTAGTACTCACACCACAAGCTCTGCTTAGTTTGGGACAAGATAAACAAATTTACTATTTTCAGGTTTATTCCTATACCTGTGCTATAAGATCTTGCTTTATGCCAAAAAGTATTCTGGGTCAACGGGAAAAACCCTATGAATTTTAATTCCCTTGAGAGTATCGAAATATACGTTTGTTGCGACATAAACGGCCGTATCTTTTTTTTTCGTAGAAGTTGATTTTTTCACAGGTTCAAGGGACCGCAGACTTGAGTAAATATATGGTATTAATATCAACTCGATAACTGACAATAGACAGACAGACGGACAACAAAGTGATCCTATAATGGTTCCATTTTGAGTTTTTGAGGTACGGAATCACAAAAACAACAAAACACCTTTTAAATCCATCTCCTTAATACAAAAATCAAACTAAACCAGAACAAAACCCAATCGAATCGAAACTAAATCAGTAACAAATCGTCTAAATAACTTGAGACATCGTCTTTCTCAGGTAACACGTCACTTTGAGTATAAATAGTCGAATGACGTCACGCCTTCAAATCAGACCAACTTGAAGCAGACAAAAGTTGTCGGTTCAATTAATTATTGATACCCACTGAACGTTACGTGTGCTGTTGAGGAATTGCTATCTGTGAGCTGAGTGCGAGTTATTTTTATGTTAACGCGATCGAAACGTTTACCGTGTTTGGCTCTCTGATTGGTTAAGAGCTTGAAGCGGACCAATCGGAGCGCTACACTTCATAAACGTGTCGATCGCGTGAAGGCCCTAGCGCCCGAGCTGTGCCATAAAACAATGACTTTCTGAAGCCTACTCCTCGGTAACGGCTGGGTTAATAGATTGATATATATATATATATATATTACAGATTTATGTACAACGTTATCAACGAATGATTTTTTCGTGCGATTTATACTTTTGTCTAAAAAAAATATTTAACAGTATGATATTTTTCGCTTGTTTTCCCTATTCCTTATAAACGGCTTTGATCTTTAGAAATATGTTTACACAAAAAATAACTGGTTATGTGTTCTTTCAGAATGTACATAGTATATGTAAACCAATCGTTCGCAAAGAAAATGATTTTAAAGGTCAGCGAGGCTCTATGCGGGCGCACGCGGCACGGCAGTACATTTTTTTTTAAGGTGCTAAATCAAAAATGACTTCACCCGCTTTAGGGTAAAGCGTGAGGGCTTGAGGATGTAATTTAGCTCACGTGTGCGGATTTTTCTTTCGCCAGCATTACTGCTTTGCAGAAGGAGGCGACCGCCGCCCACTCCCACTCGCTTCGGACCCTGGCCTGTAACAGGAGCCGGCGAGAGAGGTCGCGGCGAGAATACAAGAACGATTTGATCTTATTCCAGGAATATGCTCCATTGGAACAGTTTTCTACTTTTCCCCGTTTTAAAAGGAATCGTTTCGTAAAGGTAGCAATCGGTTCTTAGCGACCGCTACTCGCGACTGCACCATTCAACTACGCGATCAAGGTCGCCTGTCGCGGGGCGACCGCTAGTTCATATACTTCTCGCCTGCGTCGCGCGACAGCACTGTCTCCGATGCGACCGGGTCGCGGTCGCCACGCCGCCGCACCGCTCTCCAGCCACGCACACCGGTCGCGTGACGCGGTTGCCGGATTTGTTTAGTACTTCATAGAAATCTATACTAAGCAGTGGGTCGCGCGGCCTAATCGTGGTCGCTAAAAACCGAATGCTACATTAAGATTTGTCGGCCCTGGACTGCGAGATTGTTCGACAAAACCACCGTGGCCTTGGCACGTTAAGGATAACTGAAGGAACACGGGTGGATTTTAGTCTGTAAAAGTCTAACACGCTCTCTCGCTCTACCCTCATCTCAAAGAGATGTTAGCATACCGTAGAGGCCTCGTAGGACCCACTAAGTTCACGAGTAATTTCTGAAATGGGAACCCTTGATCGCAAGGGGCCACATGTAGTCTTTTTATACTTAAAAATCCTACATTTGCTGCCGATATCTTACATAAGTTCTTGACCTAAACTTCAAAAAATGAGTATTAGATATTTTCTTGGACTACCAGCAAAACCATAAGGTTCAAGTAAAACGTAGTCTCAATTAAGGCCAGTATCACCGAAGGCGTGGGCTTGCGGACGACGAGCAATATGTAGCTCGCCATCCGTCCAGACCGAGCCCGGGTCGTCGATGGCGCATAGTGTTCCACTCACCTCTCAGAGAGATGACAGTAAAACCGTAGAGGGCATAGCAGGGCTAATGCCTACTGGGGTCATGTTTTGATTTCCGAAAGGGAAACTCGAGGTCCTGGAACGTAAGGCAAATAAAGAATATAGGTGTGGTTTTAGTCAGTAAAAGTCTGACACGCGCTTAAAAAAAGTCTCATTTAAGACTACTATTTTTCTACAGCACCCTTGTGCACCACAAAACACAAACCCAAACTTTCACAAACATCAAACTTTGCTACACAATCCAGGTGATCACTACATACTAGGGCTTTCAAATACCGGATTCTTTCAATACCGGTATCAATTCCGTTTTTAGTTTGGTCAATACCGTGTTTATGCGATCATGGTAATTGTTTTTAAATTTAAATGTCCTGGTTTTTCCAAATTCAAATCCTAGTTTAGGTTAGAATCTTTCGTGATTTTTTTTTTTTGTAACCACCCAGAAAGGGGCTTACATATAAGATAGCTAGTGGCTAAGACTGTATCATTCAGTCGTACGTTAATTGAGGTTGACTTAGTAATTTAGAAGATAATATAGTTTTTAGAGGTAAATAATGCTATTACAAAAAGTCTTTTTAATTAGCGTCCATTTCCAACTACTTATTATAACAATTCGCAATAATATTGATTAATATTTTTTTTTTTTTTTTTATTCCTATTATTGTACAGTGTATGTTATGACGAAAGAGACTAACCTCCACGACACAGGGAATCCTAGTGTGGAGGTTAGTGTATGTTATTGTATTATGTCATGTTTTTTCTGAACAATAAAAGGATTATTATTATTATTATTATTATTATATTTGTAATACCGTAATCACGGTATTGGCTCGTCTATTTCGTAACGTCGTATATTTGTAATACCGTGATTATAAGAAGACAATATATATCCGTGATCACGATATTACGGGATCCCGGAATACCGGTATAGAAAGCCCTAGTCACTACACGCGTAATCATTAATTCAACAGGTTATGTGCACGTGCAAGTTTAAAATCAACCCTTCACTGCAGACCTGTGTACCTAGGAGTATATGTTGTAGTGTACTGGGGGTTGTGATAATAAAGGTTTTGATAGCGTAAAGATTTTTGACGTAGGTAATTGTTTTTTTTTGTGATAACAATCTTCATAGTGACAAGGTGTCCACCTAAACTTCACTCGGGTGCAATTATTATTTAATTGCATTTTTTTTTAACCAAAAACCTTGTTCTGACAATTACAAACACAACAAAAAAATAATTATTCAAATAAGTGCAGCTGTTCTAAATTGCTGCGTTTACATCCACATTCGGCAATTACTTTTCATTTATATAAAACACTTCTTACGCTCAAAGAAAGGCCAGCTCAAACCTAAGTTGATTTCGCTACCGCTCTTTGTAGCAAAATTAACTTGCGAAACTATAATAGTTCGGTCGGTCGTACAGTCAATACTATCTTCAATGAACATCCACTTGCCAATCACATATAATCGGTCATGACCAGTGAAAAGCACTTTTCTTTAGTTCTAAAGTGGAAGCATTACTTTTATCTGCTATATCTTATATCTATTTATTTTATATATCTTATATCTGCTGTTATCGCAATAGCAATAGCCTTTACAGACACGTAACAGGTGTAACTGTGCGATCTTCGAGTATTTTATTCTGGCGGCGAGGTCGCGCTAAAAATTTACTAACCTAAAACCAATACGTCGACTCAGGTTTCTTTCACTACAAGACAGTTTCATTTATGTTCTATAATAGTTTTGATGAGGCAGTGAAGGTGAGGCCATAATTGTTATAGTCGCAAATCATATTCTACATACGTCTAACATAAAACCTGACACTTACCTGCTAAATGCAAATATAAAGTTTAAAAAATTGAATTTTGTGGTCTAGCCTTATTTAGTATTATAGGACTAATTGACTGCATGTAAAATACTGACTCGGCTGGGCAGCGTTCGGGAAGCTGCGCGGTGTCATCTCATCCAAAATATCACAGTGTCTCAAAACGAAAGTCTATGACCAGTGCGTGTTGCTAGTGATGACATATGGCTCCGAAACGTGGTCGCTTACAATAGGATTCATCAGAAGACTTAAATTCACCCAAAGGGCAATGGAAAGGATTACGCTCGGAGTTTCTTTGCGTGATCGAATCAGGAATGAGGATATCCGTAGGAGAACCAAGGTTGCCGACATAGCACGAAGAATTGCCAAACTTAAGTGGCAATGAGCAGGGCACATTGCTCGCAGAACGGATGGCCGTTGGAGCTGAAAGGTTCTGGAATGGCGACCACTTACCGGAAGACGTAGCGTTGGGAGGCCTCCTACAAGGTAGACCGATGACCTGGTAGGGTTTGTAAGAATCCGATGGATGCGAGACGCACAGGACCGTTCATTGTGGCGACACTTGGGGGAGGGTTATGTCCAACAGTGGATGATGACGAAAAACACTGTAGACTCCCCAGACCCAAAATTTATTTTTTATTCCAAGTTACAGTCTACACTGTCCTTATATCTAATAATATTGTAATATGGAAATATTGTAAAACCAGTAAAAAATGTAATCTGGACTTACTTGCCATTTTTACTTCACAGGAATGACTAATTGGAACCGCACAACAGCTTCTGACGTTTTACAAGTGCCCATGTAGGTCTAAGTGAAAAAAAAATAGTTCTTTTTTTTGCAGGAAATTTAACGATATCCTCTAATACCTGCTAAAAATGCGGAAATGGTCGAAAGAGTAACTCACTGTATCCACATTTCTTACCCAACTCTCTCTATCGACTTTCCTGTCGCAGGTCTGCTGGAAGAAATTTCTTTTGAATTAAGTGGCACCTTTGTACTCTTTCATCTTTATTTGTTCTTTTTGATTTTAGGTGGTAGTGTACAGATCTTAAAAACTGATCATTTCATGAAATGGCCAGGTAAAACTGGCCAGATCATTCTAAACGTTAAAATTTGGTGATATTTCAATCTTCGTTTTGCCTACTTTTTTATACCTTTTATTATCATTCAAATCCTACATCAATGATTTGGCCAAACGAGGATTGACATATCATCAAATGTTAACGTTTATACGATTTGGCCAGTTTTAATTGGCCATATCATGAACTGATCAATTCTAAGATCTGGCCACGACATACATACATTAATTAAGTAAAATAATGTAGTAATAATGAGCTTGTACCATTGTTTGTGCTAATACCACTTCATTAATAATAGTACACTACTAGACAAAGCAATATGACTCTCACACCTTCGATATACACACTGCACAGCAATGATTGTAGTAGAGATTGTGCATACTTAAGTGTTGATAGTCAGTCAATTGTCTGCAGTGCCACAATGACCTATTTCCAGACTTGACCTCTACGATTTGCAGACAATGACAATCAGCTGAGTGACCCTATAAGTACGCGTAAAGGATTTACTATAGCTAGTCGTACGTACGGAAGATTAGGACTGGGTTGCACCAAGAGTTACGTTTCAATTTTCGTTTATGTTAATTTTAGCAGGGTTATTATTACATTGTTGATGAGTTTCTAGAGGACAAATATTATTAAAATAGTTATTTGATTATTATGATTAGGATTATGACGATCATTACTAATTTATCTTTGACATTGAATTTTCTTTTGGCTTGAATGATCTGGATTATTGACATTATTATTTTGTTTCAAAGTTGACATTAGTTTAATCATAGCTTATTCGGCCTTTTAATGTTCTCACTGCTGGGACTCAGGCCTCCTCTCTAGAAGAGGGAATGGGCCGTAATTCACAACGCGGACCCAGTGCGAGTTGGTGAATGTCACATTTCTTCGAATTTTTAGATCTAGGGCATGCCGGTTTCCTCACGATGTTTTCCCGGAGGGCATCAGTCCACGTGGTAGATGGAGATCACCAATGAGATGGACAGAATGTACTCGGAAAGCTGCAGTCCGTGATGAATGACGCTGTGTTACCAAGATAATCACTCATCGTGATTCACAGTGATGACCACGACCACTCTGGCAACAGTGTACCGACTGAGAAGACTCCAGAACTAGGTATGACCTGTATTTCAGGAGTCAGTGTCTTCTTCTTAAAAACTTGGCGCTAAGCAGTAATTAATTAATAATTAATTGTAAAAGAACTACTGAAGGAACACTGTAGGTTTTAGCCAGTAAAAGTCTGACACTCCTTCCAGCTTCACCCAGAGCGAGAGACATTTAACTGTGAACTGCATTCTGTAATTTCGATATTATTACAAGGGTTTTTCAGCTTAGCCTTGTTAAATAGAATCAACATTTAATTTTAAATTTAAAGAAATTAAGTCAACATTAAATATAACCATAAAGAAAAAGGCGGGAACACGAATAAAAAAATGGCAACCGCGAACCCAAAAACTTGTAGAATGGGTTAACGAGACATGAATAAATTATGAGAGACGGTCCAAAGAGAAAAATCTTTTAAACAACTTGCGAACAAAAACTTTTTATTCGATCCTAGTGTTTACAATGCGTAATTATTATTTTAAAATTTGTAACTTAATAAAAATCGTCCATGGATTTGCATAAATGGAGAGAGTTTTCTTAGAAATTATATAAAAAAAAAGTTCAGAGTTTTTCATAGCTTGTGGTTTTTAGTATTCCGTATCCAAAGGGTAAAAACGGAACCCTATTATTCAGACCCCACTGTCCATCTATCTGTCTGCCACCAGGCTGTATCTCATGAACTGTGATGACAGTTGAAATTTTGACAGTTGATGTATTTCTGTTGCTGCTATACCAACAAATACTAAAAACATATTTAATTAGGGTTCCCATACTTACAACAAACGTGATTTTTCAATAAACAGACTACGGGATAAGTGAAACTAAAAACGAAAAGATAGTGTCTAATATTGTATAGATAATGGTAAATAACCCTTCGTGCGCGAGTCCGACTCGCACTTGACCGGTTTATTTGGTTACAACGTTTTTGATAACATCTTGTGCCGTGAAGATATAGGTAATTCAAAAATTTGAAGTAGGCCTGCTTCAAATTTTTTAATCACATCACGGTACCACTCCACACGGGCCTGTTTCCGAGCTTCGGTGAGGTTATGCGGCACCCAGCGGCAAACTATCCTCCTCACGCGAAGATCTTGTGAACGCTTCCCGAACCAATCTGCAGTGTATGCTGAATCTCTTCGTATGTAATCTGCCTGTTTTCTTAAATACTTTTTTGACTGCCAGCACATTTTCTTCCGTAACAGCCGTCATAGGACGACCACTCCCTTTGTTCATCCCCCAAAGTAAGGCGACTTCGCTTGAACTCGCTATACCAGCGTTAGATGGTTGCTTTTAAAGGTCCTTCATCCATAAAAGCAATTTTAAGTCGATCAAATGACTCATCAGGTTTTAGGCCACATTTAAAATCATCGCACGAAAATGTTCTCGATGCGGATCCATTTTTAAATGAGACACGATAATTTGATTTGGCCCTCGAAAAAATGTGGATGGAAATTCAAAATTCGAACAGTGGTACTTTTACTTTTAATTATACAAAATTTTCAAAATAATTACAAGTGGCCAGTGCCTTTTACATAAAAACTTTTTTTCGTAAAACTTTCTGAGTGGCTTGGCACAATAATATAAGCAAGCTCTGTGTAAAATTTCAGCGTTCTAGATCCAAGGTTTTTGGCTGGGCTTTGATGAGTCAGCGAGTGAGTCAAGACCTGGCCTTTTTTATATTCCACAACAATCACACAACACCGTATAGCCCTAAGCTAAGCAGACCTTGTGTTATGAGTACTAGACGACTGATAAACATACATATATATTTCTAAATACATACATATTATAGATAAATTACACCCAAACATAGAACAAATGATCGTGCTCATAACACAAACATTTGTCCTAGGTGGGACTCGAACCCATGACTTCCGGCATAGCAGTCAGGACCACTAACCACTAGACCAACAGGCCAGTCAGTTTTATATGTACAGCCTAGCTTCTGCCAGTGGTTTTACCTGCATGAAAGTAGGTCTCTCCATACAAAGTTTGGAACCCCGTTTCACCCCCTTAAGAGGATTCACCTCTTATTTTTAGAAAACCCTCTCTTAGTGCTTGCCTTCGTTATAAAAAGAAACCTTGTGCAAAATTTAATGTTCCTTATCCCGGAAGTTTCGGCTGTGCGTTGATATGTCAGTCTCCTTTTATACAACATTAGTTTTAGTATATGCGAAACCCGAAACACGTGTCTAGTATTTTGATGTAAATAATCTATGTACCAAATTTCAAAACTGCATCATGAAAAATCACAAAGTCATAAGCTTGCGGGCTTGCGACCGTGAGGTAACTGTCAGTACCGAACCCATGGCGTCGACGGCGCGTAGTGTTCCACGCGCGCCTCAAGAAGATATCAGCAACCGTAGGGTCGAAACCTACTGGGGCCATGGGTGATGCGAAAGAGATCCCAGGGGCCCTGGGACAATGGTAAAGAAGGTACAGGAGTGGGTTTTTAGTCAGTATAACTTTCTCGCTCCACCCAAGAGCGGGGGAAGTCATTAGAAGATGGTTGTTCGCACAAATACATGTTCACTGAGACTTCCGGGCGAATGAGGGGTTGTTTTGCTCCCGCACCCAGCTGTACGCTGGCACCTAATGCCAGCTACGCCCTGCCGTAGCTTGTGTTGTATTTGTCCAACTTTTCACGCTCCTAGTCTCTAATAGTTTTGGCTGAGCATTGATATACTGACATATCAATGCTCAGCCAAAACTATTAGAGACAGTTTCTCCTTATAAATATATTATATAGATATCTATAGATGACTAAGATCAATCTATGTTTGATTTACCCTCAAATATATAGATAGGAACAAAATGATTCTTTTTACAGTGAAAGTTAATCAAAAAACCAATGTTTCTTTTTTACACACATCCACGTATAGACTAAGCATTTAAACGGATTTGGAAAAATCGGGAAAGACAAATCGAACTAGGCTTTTCCATTCCAAACTCGCTGGCCAGTTAAAAGTTTTGAAATACAAGCGCAGATAGTAAATGAAGTATTATTAAATGAAAAAGTTTTATTATCTATTTATGTGGTCCAGTTAGTGAATTTGTTTGCGAGTGAGAGTGTGGTAAGATAAACTAAGATAATTAAATTTTGGGAATGGGCTGCTGTCGCTTCCTTCATCGAAGCGTAGCTTAGGAGACGGCCGCACGCATGAGCCACTGTAGGTGTAGCCTTGTGGACGACGAGCAATGGGTAGCTCGCAGTCCGGTCGTCCGGTAACTGTCCGGACCGAGCTCGAGTCGCGGGCCTCAAAGAGATTTCAGTAAAACCGTAGGAACCCAGAAGGGCCCGAAGCCTATAGCGCTATTGTTCGACTCCTGAAAGGTAGAGCCCTGGTCTTGGAACGCAAAAGACAACTGAAGGAACATAGTTGTGGTTTTAGTCAATAAAAGTCTGATACACCCTCTCGCCCCACCCTAGAGTGAGAGAAGTCCTTAAAATAAATAACCTGAGTAATTTAAGCTGCAGGATTGTTCGAAAGAGTCACCGCTGCCTTGAACCGTGAAGTGAAATTGAAGGAAAATGAGTGGGTTTTAGTCAGTAAAAGTCTGACACTCACTCTCGCCCCACCCGGGAGCTATAGAAGTTATTTCCAACCTCAAAAATACATACTAAACGGTCATCCTGAAAGTCTGTCGGTGTCTTTAAGGCTAGATTGAATAGGCTCTTAACAAACTAGTGCGCTACACCATCAACGATTGCATAACTGCTTACCATCAGGTGGGATCGCAGTCAAGCACTAATTTAAATCATTAACAAAAAAGTATAGTACGTTTAAAATCAGATACTGAATCGATTCCAGCTAATTTTAAAATAGTTATTGTTCCCTAAAATAGTCAAGATTTTTTTTTTAAATTACCTATTTATATAAATTCTCTTGATTGCGTCCCTAGCGTTTTTGTGTGTGCATGTGTAGACACCAATGAGCTACCAATGTAGTACGTCGATGCCCATATATTTTTGGCTACAATTAGGATAACTAATTTCTTAAAAACCTTAAGTGCATTTGAGTTATAAAATAAATATATTTGGTTATAAGAAATACATTTTACATAATATATTTACTGGAGGTAATTTCCATTTTGACATTTAAACGTTTTGTGTGAAAGTAAAACAAATGAATTAGATGCTTTCGGCATGAATCACAGGCACATAATTATTAATTACGTTTGTGCATTTTTATGAACTTCGCGTCAACGGCAACGTCGTCGCGGGCAACAGCTAGTCCAATATATATCTCATGTTTCGTATAGTGTTTGTAATCGAATTCCTCCGAAACGGCTTGACCCATTTTCATGAAATTTTTAGTAGGCCTGAGAATAGGTCCTTTGGTGGATCTGGTAGTGGTTCGGTTATTTTTATCCTGTTACCCATATTTTATTCTTTGAAAATTTAAATGGCAGACCAACGTTTGTTGAGTCAGCTAGTACCTATATATTTAAGGGTGCCGTCAGTTGAGACTGGTCATCTCTTAGCTGCCAATAAATAAAGAAAAAAATAAACGGAATGCTAGTATTGCAGTTTTATACATGTAGTGACAATATTTCAGACTATATCTCTACTACACACTTACTGGGTATTGTGAATACCGCTTGGCAAGACTACTACGACAACAGAACTCCTACAATTGAACAACTGGAAAATCAGTACCTATTCCTAAATCTTTCCAGACAGTAATATAAACACTGTCATAGAGAGGTCGCTAATGCCAGTCCCCTTAAACTCGAAGTCATGTTGATGTGTAAACATGCAAGCGATCACGGATAGACATTCGATTAAACATCTCCGATTAACTCCCAAAGGGTTATCTTAGTGGCTGTGGTTCATACATAGACTACACAAATAGTACAATACGCACAGTTACTTAGGTACCAACTAGAATTAACTTTTCTCTTAGTAGTACTTTCGCTTAGTAGTGCATTTAAGATAGCAGTCGCGTCGTAGACGCTGCGTAATAGATGCGTTGTAGACATTTTGTAGCAGATGTGTCGTAGACGTTGCGTAGCAGTTCCGTTGTAGACGACAAAAATATCGTCTTGTAGTTGACGTTACGTAGCAGTCGCGTTTAGACATCGCGTAGTAGTTTCGTTGTAGACGTTGTGTAGTAGCTGCGCCGTAGACGCTGCGTAGCAGATGCTCTGTAGACGCTGCGTAGGAACAACAAAAAGGATGCTCACCCAAGTACTACGAAAATATCAGCTCTACGACTACGCTTAACTACTGCCATAGGTAATTGCTGAAATGGATTACACTCCTGCCTGCCTTTCGGAAATACGGGCGTAGTGAAATATATTATTTCAAACAAATGTTTCGTGTACTAAACAAAACAAAAATCATACAACAATGCCCTAAACAGAAAACAGCGAACAATCAACAAAAACTTGAACCATCCATCAAAATAAATAAATTGGCGAATCTTCAGTTAAGCAAAATAATACCTACTTTTAAACGCAACGGGCATCAGATAAACTTGATTAATCTACCAAGAAAGTTTACGTTCTTATTATAATAAACTAATTAATGATGGAGGCGAACAATTCATTATCGAAGCAAAACTGCCTTCCAAACAATAATGATAATGAGTATAATTAATTATGGAAAGTTGGTTCAAGACGTACGTACCTACTGAGGGGTTGGTGGGTCGTGGAGGAAGTGCGAAGACAGCAAGGGTTGGAGAAGGTATTTATACAAAATCTGGTTTAGGTTCTGGTTTCTGGCGATGTTGTAAAAATATGACCGTAATAAATTAACAAAAAACTTCTAGTTTACTCCACCTTCATATCCAAGGACGGTACGGTTCGAAGTGTACTGCTCCACACGCGCCTCTGAAAGGGCCCAGCAGGGCCGATGCCTGCTAGGGCTGCGGGAATATTTGAAAGAGTGACTGACCGTGGCCTTGAAATGCATCATGCTGCAGCTGAAGGACTCAGGTGGGTTTTAATCAGTAAAATGGTCGTTCTACCCTGGAGCCAGGGAGGTCATTAGTTTATGGCTGGCGCAGTGGTTAAGCGATTGGTGGTTATATTTATACAGCCTACAGGCAATTTTAAAGATAAAGAGATCTAAATCATATAGTCTCAGATACATTAGGGAACAAAATATCCCTCAATATGACGCATTACGCTGTCAATTGTACTAATTAGGTTCACTTATTTATTTATTTTACCGTGGCTCTGGAACACAAAGGACAACTCTTCAGTCGCCCTGGAGCATTTGTTATACTTCGAAAACCGGTTGGTTTTAATGACTAAAAGTATAACTGTCCCTCTCATCCCTCCCAGAACAAGAGAGAAGTTATTTGAACAGAAAAAAAAATGTTTAATACTTTTCAACCGACTTCAAAAAAGACAGAGATATGAAGCAAGCCACTTGCATTGTAATCACACAGAAACTGCACTCTGAAACATAGCTTTGATGCAAATCTTAACGTAGTAATTACAAACCCATTGATAGACAAGACAATGTCCATAAATTAAACAATCGACTTGATATTTATCGACCGCCAGCTTAACATCTACATTCACCAATTCAAAATGCCGCATCAACCTTCACGCATACCTCCGTGTCACAGGGGTGTGAGACGGTAGGTCAACCCGTTGTCGCGCTGATGGCTCTAATCATTATTACTTATAATTAAAATTTAGATGGAAGTATGTATTGTTCTTCATAGACGCTCTTTGTTGTAGTTCAAGTGTGGTTCGACGATGCTCGATTGTTTTCAATTGTGGAAGGTTTTTAGCGTGATTGTAGATGAATTGATGGTTTCCGTTGAGTCGATTGCCTATGTTTTCTAGCAGAAATAGTGACAAATTACTTTTATTTATCTTTTTTATACGAGTATATAGTTCTTTTATTGTCACCTGACTTAGATAACATTTTGTTTGTATATTTGAGTGGGTCTTTGGATGGTTTAAAATACAACTGGATCCAGTAGGTGGCGCTGCAACCGGGTTCTTAATTTTTTTTTCTTGCAAAGTGCCAGCTTTCGGTCAGAACAACGTCTGCTAGGACCGCTAGTATGTATATAAAAAGAAATTACTATTTCCCTTGATGACGTCATCACGCGTAAACAGCTGGACCAATTTTATTTATTCTTTTTTTGTTGGGTTTTTTATTGTCACAAGATTTTTATGAAATAAAAAATTAAGAAATTCATAGCTAAGCTACTCTAGCTAGCTAGTCTGTCGGGAGTAGTTTAAGCTTTGGGGCTTGTTCGGGCCAACATTAAAAATAATCTGTCAGGTTATGATTAAAACAATAGGTTCCATATAACAATTATGTCTAATGTATCATGTGGGGTCCGAGTGCTCATAAATTATATAACAAACTATCTAAACCTCTTGTTATCACTTCGCGTTACCCAAGGACTGGCTTTTACCTTAGACAGAAGGTAAGCCAATACCGGAATTGAGACACTGTATGGAAATTCATGCAGTGTGGCAACGCCGTCAGTCTTTTGGGCACATTACCAGACGACAGCGATGCGGAGGAGTTTTTTGATGCCATAATTTAGTTTTTTTTTTTTGTTATTTTTAAATAGTTGAGAGTTTTTATAATTATTTTGTTTTCGTATATCATTATATAGTATTGTTAGTTCAGTGTTTTTAAATATGTAGTACAAAAATTTAATTTAATTTTTCTCTGCAAAATTTTTGATGTTTATTGTTTTTTAAGTTTCAAATTCATCTTTTCTTTCAATGTCCCTATGTTGGTGTCAGATGCTGTTGAATTTAGCATAGAGACACAGACTTCATAATTCAGATACTGGGTAACGCGATTATTACATTTTACTGGGAAGTTATTCTCAACCTAATAATTACAACTAAACCTCTTTTAGCAACTCCAGTTTTGACAACTCCTAAACTAAACCAATATTAGGAAATAGTAGAGAAATCTCGTTAGTCTACTCTGCAATAAACCTACCAAGGGTAAAGCATTTCAATTAGAAATCGTAGTCACTGCAAAACCCAGATACAGTTCGCAGGTCCAGTGCTTACGATAGCAACTTCTGATTAGGTACTAGTGTTTTCTCTATCACCTCAAAAATGTTTGTAAATATTAAAAGTATAATACTAAGCTGTATTATAGTTCATGTGTATACTCTAAGCTGTAAAATAAGCTTACTATACAGCTTAAAGTGTAAGCGCTTATACAGTTCTTGTAAGTGCAAAAAAGGCCACAAATTATACAGCTTTAAGCGTTAGTGGAGAATAGAAGCTGTGTAGAAGCTGTATAGAAGCTGTATTGAAGCTGTATAGAAGATGTGTAATGAATGGAATATTAACTCTACAGAGCTGGTTTATTCTTGTTTAAAACGCTTGCGTGTAGCTTGGGATGTATAATAGGGTATTACACTCAATTTTAAAAAGTGTCGTAATTAGATTCTATATGATATAGTGCTAATAAACCACAAAAAAAGAACCAAAAAAATTTTATTCAGTCGCTAAGTACCCTAAGTATGTAGAAAGTAGTGGACGCCATATTTACTCTGCGGTCGTGACGTCTGTTGGCTGCGTAAGCAAATGAGCTCAGTATGGCCGATCAGTTGACAGTTGACAGCTGTCACTTTATTTTACACAGCCGAATGACGTAATAACATGGTGGCTACTATTTTAAGGTGAAAAAGAACAGATAATAAAAACAGAAAACTGAACTGATTTTAAAAATTTATTTTGTTATTTTATGAACTAAAACCAACACTTATCTGCATTTTACCTAAGTTAACTTTTAATATATTTTTAGATGTTTCTTACATAGAGTAAAATACCCTATTATATATGTCATGTATGTGTTATCTGTATATATAAAAGCAGTCTTAACTCACTCACTGAGTTATCAATGCCCAGCCCAAACTCTTGGACCTAGAACAAAGAAATTTTGTACAGATATTCTTTTTATAATGTATAGGTACAAAGAATAAGTTCAGTTGGGTAGATCTAATTTCGAGAAAGAGGTCAACCGTCGAATCCGACTCGGATGGGCAGTGTCCGGGAAGCTGCGCGGTATCTTCTCGTTCGATATACCACATTATCTCAAGACCAAGACCAGTGCGTGTTGCCAGTGATGACATATGGTTCCGAAACGTGGTCGCTTACAATGGGCCTCATCAGAAGGCTCAAAGTCACCCAAAGGGCAATGGAAAGGGCTATGCTCGGAGTTTCCTTGCGTGATCGAATCAGAAATGAAGATATCCGTAGGAGAACCAAGGTTGCCGACATAGCACGAAGAATCGCCAAACTTAAGTGGCAATGGGCAGAGCACATTGATCGCCGAACAGATGACCGTCGGTGCCGAAAGGTTCCAAGTTGAAAGGTAAAAGGAAGACGCAGTGTTGGAAGGGCCCCTAGAAGGTGGACCGATGACTTGGTGAAGGTGGCAGGAATGTATACCACGGAAATTTATACCACATACATCGAAAGACTGGAACAATTTGTCTGCTGCAGTCTTCCCGTCCAACTATAATTTAGGTGTCTTCAAGGCTAGAGTGAATAGGCTCTTAATAAACTAGGGCGCTTCACCATCAATGATTGTATCACTGCTTGTCATCAGGTGGGATCGCAGTCAAGCACTAGTTTATGTCATTTAAAAAAAAAACAGGCGAAATCATTAGAGGACGCCTTTACCATTAAGCCCAACGAAAAAAAAGTCTATTTACGGTTTTATAATTTTAAAGTTTTTGTTTTTTTTTAAAGAGCTGTGGTAGCCTAGTGTTAAAGGGCTCCGGCTTAAGAGTTGTAGGACGTAAGTTCAAACCCAGCCAGACGCATTATTTTGTTTATTTCATCACCACTGCTCTCAAAACAGTGAAGAAAACATCATGAGGAAACCGGCATGTCCTAGAACCAAAAACCACCAACCCACACTGGGCCCGTGGTGGACTACGACCCATTCTCTCTTCTAAAGAGGAGGCCTAAGTCCCAACAGTGGAAACAGTATAAGACCGTTTATGTTATGTGTTTTTTTTACTATTGATAAGCTGGACCACTATCTCACCTGATGGAAAGCAAACATGTAATTGACAATGGAGCCGGCTTGCCTAGAAGTAATCAATTCACTCTTGACTTAAAGTTCCCCAGGTTGTATCTACCAGGAAACACAGACTCCGGCAGGGTATTCTACTCCTTCGATGTAGGCACAATGAATGTGTTCTTAAAACGTTTTGTAAGTATGTGTGGGTAGTATAGGTCAGAATAATAGATTTCACTTTTATTAAAATTTGTTTTAATTGTAATACCGCAGATTCGGAATTGCATTATATTTTGAACAAGAGTCGAGAAAGGTCAGTTGTAACTGGACGTTTAGACGCCAAAACACTAATTCAAAAGCCTTTTCGGAAACAAACCTTTTCTCAGGGCTATATTTTATCGGGACACCATGGCGGCGCAACCAGTCGCCGCTACCAACAAAATGTATACAGCTCTATAGAGAGTTACTGACCTGGTGTCCGTTTGGTTGCGCAACCAATTTGCTGGTACGAGCAGCTCGGACTCGCGCACTTAAGGTCCAGATTTGATGTCCTAGTTTGGTAGCTTACGGACACCGTGGCGGCGCAATTGGTCGCGCCGCCATGGTGTCCCGGTGAAATATAGCCCTCAATTTTTTCCTGAAAAATAATATCGATAATTGTTTTTCTGATGGTTGTAACCTTAACTTATCAAGTCAAAAAGCCTTTAAAACTTAACCTTTCCCAACTAGCTTAGGGTCGGCTACCAGTCTATCAAGATACGGCTGAATACCCATGTTTTAAATGGAGCGACTGCCTATCAGACCTCCACAACCCGGTTACCAGGCAACACGATACTCCTTTGTTAGACTGAAGGTCAGACTTTCTGGCATCTGACTACCTATAACGACTATCAAAGTTCCACAAATGACAATCAGCACCAACGGTTTTACATGCTTTCAGAGGCACGGGGTGTCGGTAATGTCCTAGAACTGGCTTTGCGAAACGTCAATACTATGTTATAAGCACTATAATGTACTCGTCGGAGACAGTGGTGGCCGAGTGGTAACGCCCCCGACTTACGAATTGTAGGTCGCGGGTTCAAACCCAGCCAGGCCCATTACTTTGTGTAATTTATTTCATCACCACTGCTCTCAAAACGGTGAAAGAAAACATCGTGAGGAAACCGGCGTGTCCTAGAACCAAAAATTCGAAGACATGTGACATCCACCAACCCGCACTGGGCCCGCGTGGTGGATTACGGCCCATTCCCTCTCCTAGAGAGGAGGCCTGAGTCCCAGCAGTGGGAAAATTATAAGGCCGGCTATGCTATGCTATGTAATGTACTCGTATAACCTCTTAAACAAAATAATAAAAATGTATTCATACCTTAAACGACAGTGCAAAATCTTAAGTAGAGACTGTCTTCTAACATCAAATTATGAAAAGACTGAGGATCTTCTGCTGGGTATCTCACGGTGTTGGTGCTCTTATTCATTTTTGTCCATAGACTGGTATGCTCTAGTTATACCTACATTTACTCACTACAAACTCACACACATTCTACACTTACACCTACACACACTCTACACCTATACACACTCACCATATAGTTTTGTTTTCTTATTATACTTTTTTTTTTTTCTTAAGTAAATGAGTTTCTGTTTTCTTAGCCACCACTTGCTTACTGTTTGAATTGTCCTCTTTTTAATATAGTTATGGCTTTGTTTGTTACGGAGAATCACTGACTCCTAAGTTACAGGCCCACACCTAGTTTAGGAGTCAGAGTACCTATCTATATAATTGTGACCTTGTAATAGGCCTATATGGTCATGGTTTTTATGATGTAAATGCTGTTTTTTGTGTGAAATAAAATTTATTTATTTATTATTTAGATGAACTTGAAAAGTACAAAATGTTTATGGACTTAAAAACCATAAGTGTCGGTTCAAATTTCCATTGAAGTTGTTTCTATCTGCGGAATTGAACACTGATAACACTGATGTTACGGTTTAAGTAGTCTGACACTCCCTCTCGCTCCATTACAGCCCTAGATATCATGAATCAAGTGATAAAAAACTTGTTTAAACTAAAAACTGTTCCCATAAAACATGTAGAAAGGTTTTGCTAGAAAAAACTAAGCTTCAGTCCTACCCACCCAACACTATCAACCGACACAACAGACCGCCCCCTAACCCTAAAACGCAAACGTTACATTATCTAACATATCCTAACCAAATCTAAGTACAGGGGTCGCGTAAAGAGGCATAGGTTCGCTCATTAGGCCCGTGGTATCGTCCATAAATACATTATCGCGGGCAGACGAAGCAGGAGGGCAAAGGGGGCCGCGGCCAGCCGGTGGGTTATCGAATTAAAACTTCACTAGCAATAGTTGAGTTGAACAGCGTATTAATACACCATGTATAATTCGTGCGCCCTGGACAAACTTAACAGTTTTCCACTTGAGTCGACACGGAGTTTTCTTATTTTATGCTTTTTTTTTTAATGAACGTTTTCATTGATTTTTTTTTTTTATTTTGTTACAGTTCGTGAGCTTTTTAAAATCAATGAACACTGAGTAGATTTCTACCTGCTGTCGTATAGGAAACTCAGTCTGAAATTGTTCTTATAAGCGAAATTATAAAAACATTTTGAAATTAGCGGACTATTAGTTTAGTAAACTAAAAATCTTACTCGTAGTACTTGCCTAAGTCGTATCAATTGTCGTGCAAACTGTCGAAATGCGAATCTTTGTACTAATGCCGAGGCTTCAAAACCTTGACTAAACTAAATATTTTTTTGCCGTTGCAGTTACACAAGTCGATCACATTATATTTTCTTCAGCATGCAAGCTCCAATATTTTTTTTTATAACTATTCCATATCCAATGCCATGCAAAACTTCACTACCATCTACCGTAGTCAACGTGTCGAAACTCGAAACCCAACGCTACGTCGCGTCGTGTGTCGACACCAATGGAGAACGCACCGTGGGCGGCGGCTGGGCGGCGCGAAGGAACGATCGAGGTAAGGGTACCGGCTACGTAATTAGATTTTCAAAGTCCGAATACACTGCTCGTACTTGTCTTCATAATAATGTGAGCGGATTTAGTAGTGTTGATATTTTGGTATTATTTTTATTTTTTCGAATTGATAATTTAACATTAAACTTAATGGTCTCACTAAAATGAATGCTTTGTCTTAAATCATTTCTCCAGATTTACGATCCTTCATCGTATTTTCAAGCTCAAAAAACTCGATAGCAA
The DNA here is from genome assembly GCA_949316375.1 of Mythimna vitellina. NCBI lineage: Eukaryota > Metazoa > Arthropoda > Insecta > Lepidoptera > Noctuidae > Mythimna > Mythimna vitellina. Next base: position 18,243,057 of record OX438695.1, on the reverse strand, counting down.
ACGTATAAATACAACGCTTGTTCAGAAGAGTTACCGTGGCCCTATAACGCAAAGGGCAACTGAAGGAAAACAGGTGGGTTTTAGTTTTAGACACTCCCTCTCGCTCCTCCCAATACGAGAGGCGTTATTTGATGATTTCCCATAAAAATTGCAGGTACCTATTTGCCAAGATGCACACTTTTTTCTTTATTTTTTTCACTGTCAAAAAATATTTTACCTTCATCGTAAAAAAAAATTACAGCGTCGGTAAGATAAAAGACAAACACAGATACATATTATATTTAAATAACTCAGAATACCTATAACTTATTTTAGTGTTTGGTAATTAGTGATAGCGTGACGGGTGACTAGATAGAGTCTAGAGTAAAAAAACGTGTTGCGCCGACCTCCAAATAATACGGGACAAGGGCAGGGAGATGATGATGGAGTTAGTTGAAAAAAACATATTTTCTATAACTAAAACTGTAATTGGTTCTCAGAACTTTCCATGCATCTGTACTCTATTTTTTTTCCACACACACTTTTAAATAAACAATTTAATAATACCCTAGCTATTTAGCACTATACTATACTACTGGCTTAAAAATTAAGCCATTGTAACTTACCTAAAAATAACTCAAGTATCAAAACTTATAACTCAGTAGTCAACATCGAGGTATTGGATATTTAGTTTGCTTTGGGCCGGCGGGGCGCGGGGGACGGGGTGCTTAAGTCCAACTATAAATTAGGTAGGGTTCAGTTTCATTAATCACCCATACGCCGTTATTATTAATTAACCCCCTTTCGAAGTACCGACAGAATTAACTATCGACCCTACCCCCGACGCCTCTGTCAACTTTTAAGTTTGAGTTTGTAAAAATTTTTAGTTCACAGTCTTGTGTCTTGAGGCTCCTTGGCTTAGGAAAGTTCAGTATAAGATTGCTTTCTTTTTAATAACTTTCTAGTAGACTTTAAAAATGAAGCTGTAGCATACACTTCTTGATAACTCTCTAAGATTTAACTTTAAAAATAAAAAAACTGTAGTAGTATATTTGTTACTCGTAACTTTAAAATAAACTGTTTTTTACTCAGTGGTCAATACTATCTCACTTGAGGGAAAATGCGATGTGGTCGATGAAGCATGCTTGTCTAGAAGTAACCTATTAAATGATAAAATTATATTTATTTTGCATATAGGTTTTAAAAAACATTTTTACACGTAAATTTCGTCAGTTTAAGCCAAATGCAAAAGCCGGTGTTTCCTAGCTGACTACCCTGAGAAGAAGCATCGAAACAAACTCAGGGTCAAAGTCTCTTTTAAATTCCATATAGCAAACATATGAGAACCATGCAGATTAGAGTCTGAAATGGTCTTTTGAGGAAAGAACTACCCAGATTTGAGTGGACCTTGTTCAGTCAGTGTAAGCATTAATAAGTAATCTTATAGCTCAACTCAGGACAATTAAGGAGCTCCACGACTTGACGAACAATACCGAGGAAACCCTTTATTCACTCTTACCTTAAAGATCCTTTGGTTGTAGCTATTAAGAAACACAGACTTCGGCAAGGTATTCCACTCCTTAGCTGTACGCATAATGAATGTCTTTCCTAAACGTTTTATGCATATGGGGTCCACCATATACCGGTGACGCATCGCCGTACGTCTTCTGATCCGATCACACTCATCTTTTCTGTGGGCCGATGATGGAACGGGCTTGGCAGAATTAGGTTATGTAATTCCGAAACCTGTGAAGGTGGACCGATGACATGATGACGGTCGCGGGAATCCGATGGATGTAAGACGCACAGGACAGGTAGTTATGGCGACACTTGGGGGAGGCCTATGTCCAACAATGGACGTCTTTCGGTTGAAATGATGATGATTATTCCGAAGCACACACACCAATCCAGGCTAGCAACTCGGCATCGAACTTACATAGCAATAAGAAAACTTCATTAAAATTCGCCACACTTTAAATGCATCGGCCTTACATTCAATTACATTTAAAATTAACCTTGAAAAACCGAATAGAAACCACCGATTCTTAGTTCATCAACACTTGTTAATTGTTACGGTATGTTCTATGTGCACGTCACGTTATACTCAATTATCTTATAAACATAAGACCATGTTAATTCGTCATAATTTCATAATGTGAGCTATAAAAATTCTATTAACAATATCCATATAATATTTCGTCGAGGTCTCTTTGACGAAGCCGACTGAGACTCAATACATGAAAAATTTATGTTGTTAGAGAATAATTATGAAGAGTTTTTATGAGTTCACATGTTGTAGGGGAATTATTTCACGGCTATCTAATTACGAAAGTTAATGTCTCATTATGAATGTTTCCATTAACTCACGAGACTATAATAATAATAATATTCCACAAGTATCACACAACGCCGTCTAGTCCCAAGCTAAGCAGAGCTTGTGTTATGGGTACTAGACAACTGATAAACATACTTATATATTTCTGAATACATACATATATAGATAAATTCACACAAACATTTGCCCTGGGTGGGAATCGAACCCACGACCTCTGGCTCAGCAGTCAGGGCCACTGACCACTAGACCAACAGGCTAGTCAAAACTAGTCTTATAGTCTTCATTTTTTTTAGAGAAAGGATCTAACCAGTTTATCTATTAATACTCGCTGACCCAGCAAACATTGTTCTGCCATATAAATTAATTTAGAAAAAATGTGGGGATGGGGTAGGAAGGTTTACCTACTTACAACCTATTCTCAGATCTACCAAAAAAATCATAAAAATAGGTCATCCCGTTTCCGAGGATTTCAATAACAGCAACGCTATGACACGAGATTTTATTATATTGATATAAAAAAAAAATGGTACAAAAACAAATGAAGTATAAAAAAAATAAGCAAATATATTTGTCTCTCTCGCAAAAACACCGTTTTTAAGACATGGTGGTCGTACAAGCATGATAGATATTGACGTCAAATTCCATGTTGGACTTTTCTTTTTTATTAGCAGCTTTGAAGCTTTATTTATAACTTCGTTGTTGATAACGATATTTTAAATCTTCTTTCATATTTGTTTACTAGAGCTAAAAATTATTATATAAATAAACAATTAAAAAATTGAATGTGTATTCTCTATTGAAAAATCCTAAGGTGACTTAGTTTTATTATATGTATGTATAGTGCATATGCGACTTTCGCGCACAGAAACTGCGCACTTTTGTCTTTTGCGTCTGTAGCGACATCTATGGCGTCACAAAGAATAAAATAGAATAGAATGGAATAGAATAGAATAGAATGGAATAGAATAGAATAGAATAGAACGGAATAGAATAGAATACAATACAATACAATACAATACAACTTTATTGTACACCAAAATGGTATAATAGTAACCACATTTGGTTGGTCTAGTGGTTAGCCTTGATATCGGAGATCGTAGGTTCGATTCCCACCCAAAACAAATGATTGTGTGATGAACACGATCATTTGTTCTGAGTCTGGGTGTTATTTATCTGTACCTAATATGATATGTATTTAGAAATACATAGGTATGTTAATCAGTTGTCTAATGCTCATAGCACAAGCTTTGCTTAGTTTGACACTAGATGACGCTGTGTTATAGTTTTGGAATATTATACTATTATCAAAATGTATGTACCTACAATTTTTATAACACAAAACCATCATCAAAACTCCTAAACCTCAGCTAACACAAAGTTGTAGCATCGTCATCGTATCACCCGGTACAGCCGGCGATTTGTCCCCGGCCCGGCAGTGTAAATCATTTGGAGCACCAATCAATCAGCAGGCAAGGCGCTATCGTGTTGACGACGATTTATCCTACACATACGATATTATTTTTGTAAAGCCATTCCCGTGTAAAAATGGAGAACATCTATGGAAGTGATTTGGGACGTGCCTTTTGGTATTAATCATGTTTTTGTTGTAAATTCTGTCGTGTTAATCTACATATAGGACAGAGAGAAATGTTTATTTGTACTCTCTTTTTTAATATCTCTTCCCCTTCTAGGAGGAGAGGGAGTGTTAAACTTTTATTGACTAAAGCCTATTTTTAGGGTTCCGTACCTCAAAAGGAAAAAACGGAACACTTATAGGATCATTTTGTTGTTCTTCTGTCTGTCTGGCTGTCAAGACCATTTACCTCAGGAATGCCTGGAGTTATCGAGTTGAAATTAAAACCATGTACTCAGATCTGCGGTTTCTTGAAGCTGTGAAAAAATCAATTTGTAAGTTAACGAAAAAAAAAGATACGGCCGTTTATGTCGCAAAAAACCTATATTTCGACAATCTCGAGGTCACTCTCCGTTGACCAAGAATCCTGAAATTTGGCATGAAGCAAGGTCTTATAGCAGAAGTATAGGAATAAATATAAAAAATGGTAAATTTGTTGTTACATCACCACAAAATTAAAAATCGATTTAATGAGTGCCACCGATGCTGCAGTTAAACAACGTAACGTAACGTTAACCACTGGGTTTGTCACGAATGCCCAGCATCCGTTGATAAATTTCTGGATGTTTTTATAAGCTATTCAGGTTCGTAGGAAATATAAGGATTGCAGGTGAAGCATGTTCGTTATTTTTCGAGTCGTTTTGAAAGCGAACGTCACTCAAATTTATTCAAACAAATCACGTTTCTTTCGCAAACGTCAAAGACGGTCTAACCATATACAAAGTTTCATAAAAATCCGTTTCGTCGTTTAATTTAATGTTATAGTACAAAAAAGGACAATTTTAAAATACATAGTTTCTTCCCCTTTTCATAGAGTTTCGTTTCGAAGGGAACCGTGAAGCAGTGGATACGGTCCCCAAAAAAATTCGACGTTCGCAGTAAACGTACTTAACTGGGAATGTTAGAATAATTATCATAAATTACGCATAATCGTGTACTTGTTTTAATTTTATGGCTGCTAATATGCTTGTCTGGACTAAAATACAGATAATATTCATGAAATGAGTCGAACACAGACATACGTTGTTTGATAGGTAAAAAGATGGTTAATTAACTTCTGTTTGTTGTAATACTTAATAAATTAGCGGCTGCTTAAATGATAATTATGATGTCTTTAGTAGGGCTACCGTTAAAGTAGAAAAAATGTTGGTCCGCTGCTCATGTTATTATGTTTTTCTTTGTAGGAAACTGAATTATTTATTCGCAGATTATGGTGAACTCTTACAGTGTTAAGGCGTACAGCAAAGCGCCACCGGTATGTGGTGGACATCCCACACATACGCACAAAACGTTTCGGGAATACATCCATTGTGCGTACAGTTAAGGAGTGGAATTTCCTGCCGGAGTCTATATTTTCTAATAGCTACAACCGGCAACCTGGGGATCTCTGAGTCAAGTATGAATAGGTTACTTCTAGGCAAGCTTGTTCCATCGTTGACCCCATCGTCGCTTTCCATCAGGTGAGATAGTGTTGTTGATGAGAAGAATATTTTTAATTAAGGACTGGATTATATGCAATTGCATATGCATTTGCATATTAAAACCATCCTCAGCGGTAATAGCATATTTTACCTAAGATCTAGTTACGATGCATATTATCGGTATATTTACAATATTTTTCCGAGTGCAGTGCTCTCACCCACTTAAATTAACCCTGGAACTTCTAGACTTGAGGAGAATGACCTACAGATGACACTAACAAAATAGTAACATTCGGATCCGCATCTCAATAAGACATTTCCTTCTATTACGTCACCATTTGCAGAGGGTGACAAACGGGACAGTAATAGACATACTTATCGGTCAGTTTCGTTCATTCATTCTTAAACTGAATGAATGACACTCAATTCGTAATTTAACTTTTTTTTATTTATTATTATTATCGATAGACCAATAAAACAAATAAAAAGAATGATTATTCTCTGCACCAATTCAGTAGATTTTACTATGAAATTATGCGTTTACTCATCAGGTAAGTCTTTTAAGAAGGTACAAGTTATCATTTTTAAGACAAAAAGTTACGAAATGACTTCAGCTTGCGGGTACGTTAGTTACAACTTAGAAGTAAATATGTTAGTTTGTTGTAAAATACCTATATCGTGCGCCACCTGAAAATAAAGCCCCAAACTTGTAGTTTTTTATATCAAGCAAACTTTTTCATAGGATGAAAATAAAATAATAAATAATAATAATAAATAATAATAATAAATACATACATGTTATAGATTACAAAGGTTTGTGCACATTGCACAAACATTTGTCTTGGGTGGAAATCAAACCTACGATCTCCAGCACAGCAATCAGGGCAACTAACCACTAGACTAACAGGCCAGTTAATCCTAGGTCTCCTAAACTAGAGGAGAATGATCTAAAGATCACAGTAACATTCAGATCCGCATCCCATTATGACGTTTCTCTCTATTACTTCACTATTTGAAAAGGGTAACAGGCACTCCGCGGCGGTTGACATGGTTATCGGTCAGTTTCGTTCATTCGACTGAAGCAGGCGAAGAAAATATTAGTTTGCAATTACATTAATATATAATTTGTACAAGATGATGAAAAGACAACTAAAAAAAAAATATTTTTTAGGTTTTTTTTATTGGTTGGTAAAATTTTGTAATGACAAATCGCGCTCTTGGGCGGAGCGAGAGATAGTGTCAGACTTTTACTGACTAAAAACCTACTCCTGTTCCTTCGTTGGCTTCGACCCTGCTGGGCCCCTACGATTTGCTGATATCTCTCTCTCCTTATATAAAATAAAATAAAAAAACTAAACGTTAACTGTTAATAGCTATTTTTGACGTCTTTCACGGCAATTCAATCAACTTGTGCAAGAGGCACAAGTTGGTATTCAAAATAATAATAAAAAAATGTTTTGTTTTATTTCTGGTATGTTAAAACTGTGGTCTATGGCTAAATAAAGGAGTCCTTATTTGAGGAGGAATATCAGTCCCTGTTTTGTCACAAAGAAGAAAAACTCTTATGTCGGGGTAGGAATACTGTAACGAATTTTCTAATTCAATTCGGTTATGTGTCCGTACCATACAATAACTACATAATACCTACTATGTCGTTAACCATCTACTTAATGTCTTTGAGACCGGATCTCGGTCTAACAAGGAGCAATATACTTACAAACTACATTTCCTAGAATTCGTTATCCTCAATTCCTCAGAATACCTTGTAAGGTCCGTACAACACAAGGTATTATTAGTAATTAGTATGAGCTATTTAAAAGATCCTTTATCAAATTACTCCTGCATGCACATATACTACCTGGTACCTAACTGTCATATGTATCTGGATATTATTTATTCAGGGAGAGAATCGTCATAGCACGAAGAATCGCCAAACTTGAGCGCCAGTGGGCTGGACACATTGCTCGCAGAATAGATGGTCGATGGAGCCAAAAAAGTTCTGGAGTACCAGAAGACGCAGCGTTAGAAAGCCTCCTAAAAGGTGGTCCGATGAATGAGATACGCACAAGACCGGTTGTTATGGCTACACTTTTTGGCTGAGGCTAGAGTTAATAAGCTCTTAATTTAGATCACAACAAAAACAAAAAAAAATCTGGTATTCTGTTAGGTTTGGCCTGTCGATCAATTTTACTACGGTAAAATAGACACATGGCATTTGAGCAAAATTTTAAATCCACATCTTCAATACTTCATTTCGAATTCAGTAGTTGAGAACTCATCTAATTAGTTTGCATAAACCTTTCCATCAAACCACTTCGCAGATAGGTAGGTACGTCAGCTGAAAACAATCCTCTAAAATTATTTATAATTAATTAGAAGTTCCAAGCAGCCGTAAACATGGCGAGTGCATTCCTAACTCGTCGACATCAATATTCAACTGAAGCGTTTATTATCATATCTCATTATACAAGTTAGTGCTTGTGCACGGAGATGTTGCCTCCTTGGGTTATGACCTGGCGACTAAACACTCAATTCTATCGCCAACCCCATTCAAAAAGAGACTGTGAATCTAGAAAGATAGGGTAGGTTTCTGTTCAGTCATGTTCAGTTGTAAGGTCGAGATTCGGTTTCGAAATGCAATTTGGAAATGAGATCCGGAGTGTACCCTTTAAGGGGGTAGGGGGCACGGATGGGCGCCTTGCCACTATTATTTATAAGGGTGGGTCAGTCTAGGATAGTCGGCTATGTACGTTTCGCTTAACTGCAACCGCTTACGCTTTAAGCTTATTCGCAGATTGTTTTGTTATATTATTAATTAGCATATCCTGAAGTACGGACTAGTTTGTTTTTGATGTAACAACTGTTGGAATAATTAGAATGTTGGATGGTTTTGTAGAAGCGACTCTTTTGGTATAATTTTGATGGAGGTCTAGTGAGATGTTACAGTTGACCTGAGGTCTTAACGCAATCCATTTAACGAACTAAACTGTTAAAGAGATGGAGCTATATAGAATGTATAGCTCCATCGTTCTTTCTCGCTCGCGCGCCTGACATTTTATCACATTATGGTAAGGCCCTTATTTGTAAAAGTAGGTAATCTACTTTATTACAGACTGAAGGGACCCGCTAAACCCGATGCCTGCCAGGGCTACCAGATTTTTTGAAAGAGCTAACGCCGTTATGAAACGCTTGAAGTTACACATGTGAGTTTTAGTCTGAAAGTCTGGCATTCCAATCAGAGTGTCTACCAAGACCGGTGTTTTAATGACTTCCCTCCGAAAATAAAGGTAAAATAAGGTAAGGTAATAAGGTAAGGTAAAATATCAGCGGCAGGTATATTTGCCTCGGAGGAAGAACTTTTCCAACGAGTATCTAGAAAAAATGCTTTTATTATAACAATCTATCCAACTGCCGACAAACTTATCTTCATGTGATTATTGACACAACGGTTACAATGGTCTGACCATGTACTTAACGTTTTGATAATTTCCTTTCGCGTATCAGTTACACCCTGTTTCTAAATGGGACAAATTGCGGAACAAGTGATTTGTTTGACAGCATACTTGGAGTAACCTAAAACCCATTATATTTTATCAACTACTGTTAGGTGTTTAGAAACAAAAATCTTAGTAGGTACCTCCTACTAAGATTTTTGTTGAAATTTTACAAAGTATACTTTCAAGTGCCTTGTTGTTACGATTTACAATAAAAATATATTAGAAGTCCACTTCATCGTTAATTTTTGGTAAGGTAGCACTGTACATTCCGCAGACTCAGATTATTTTCAATCCATTATTTTTTGTCTTTATTAGTCTCAAATTATTCAAAAAAGATCAGTTGATGTGAGTGGTTCAATGCATATTTGTTATTTTTTTAAAACTAAAATAAAAATGTTGCCCCACACTAGGAGTCACTCTTGTATCGTGGGTACGTTCACAAACATGGAAACACAGACAATCAGAACCGGAATAACTATCTATAGGCTATACGAGACAAGAATCAAGCCCGCGACACGACAACATCCAATCACTCAACCACTGCGCCATCCGTGCCATCAATAATAACTTGCAATAAGTACCACAAATTACCATTTTAATAAAAACAATAATTTTTAGACCATTGCACTGTTACCCGTTGCATCTCTATACTGAACACTCACCTACTCGAACGCTTACCCGAAATCCATCAATCGTTTGCCTAATCGATTTGTTGGTACATAAAAAGAAATGACTGCGTGTTAAAGGTCGATGTCATAGCGGCATCGTGGCGAATCGTCTAATACCTCAATACGTCCAAAATCCGTGGGAATCGAGGAAACTTTGAACAATAAACACACGTGTATAAGTGGCATGTACAGGTGTTTACGAATATTTAAGTGGCCTCTATCATTAGTACCTTAGAATTGTAAAAAGCGTGTAGTAGTAGTTAATTTATGCGAGCAATCATTGATCATGTAACTGTCGGTATAAGAAACAAATTGTGTACACTTATACGCAGCCATTTAGAAAGTAAGACCGGCTTTAAATAAGTCTGATATTAACAATTAATGGAGGCAAGTATACCAATGGTAAGCTTTATCATTATCTACAGTCAGAGGCCTCTCTTTTGATGTACTAATCCAAACGTTCTAGTACCACCCCCTTATCCAGGTTCTACACGTGTTGCGATCATATCGTCTACTCATCCTACTGCTGGTTGACCAACAATTCTTCTGCCAGTTCTTAGACACCCATCGGTTACTGCCCACATACTAAGCTTAAGCCTCAGATATATCTAGATTAGGGGATAAAATGTATCCTGCATTATGCGTGACACTCAGTCTACGTAACGCGAAACATGGTGTTGGACTATGAAAGCCTTATGCGTCATGTTAAGGAACATTTTGCCCCTAGTGTCCCTTGGGGCGTTAGCTAGAACAAATCCTGGGCGAAATTTTACATATTAATTCAGTCTAGTTCTATTTTTTTTTTGTACTACATGTGTAACAAACGATGCTGTCTGTAGCTTTAGAAGGCATTAAAGCACGGGCACGTGTTAAATAATATTCATGTTTGAAGAACACACGATATCACTAACCCGAAATTAACAATTGTCCATAAGATTTTCCGCTTACAAGTACTAAGAGTAAGCCTAACATTCTGAAAAGCAGTTGTGTCCAATAGGTTTCCAGTGGTGCCAGTGGCATTTTTAAAGTCCTCCAAAGTACAGATGTAGGACACTTTTGGCACTTTAGTAAGTGGGCCTTCGTCTGGTCAGGAATACAGCACTCGTACTGGGAGTACGCAGCTCGTGAACGATTTACTTGCAGTGTTTCATACACTGCAAGTAAATCGTTCACGAGCTGCGGGATCATTCGAAAGAGTTACCTCAGCCCTGAAATGCAAAGGGCAACTGAAAGAACACAGCTGGGTTTAAATCACTAAAAGGTATCCATAACACTCGGTCTAGCTTCACCTGGAGGGAAAAGAGCAAAAAAAAAACAGGTAAGACATTCAAACAAATTAAAACACACAGACAGACCGACTATCTTCTCTCCATAAAGTTTATACTGTAACCTGAAACTCATTCAACAAAACATAATCTAGAATCTGACTAAATTTAATCGCACTTATAATAATTGCTATGACATCATTAATTAATATGATAGTGTTATACGTATGATATGAGTCACCCACTCCTTCACAGTACAATTATCGGGCCAAGCCTGGTACTTATGCCAATTAATTGTTACGACTTATTTGTGAACCGGCTAAGACAATAGATAGACGTAGAATATGGAAACGGAGATAGGATTTTTCTTGAGAATTTTTGTTGTTGTTGAAAACTGATATAATGTAGTCTTTTGATTTATTTATTGTAATCACTTTATAGTTACTGCATAATGAATAAAAATATATTGGTTTTTCTGTCAGAATTTTAGATACGAGAAGCTGGATTTCCTACCAGACTTCCGCAGGGAATCCAACTTCTCCAATGTTTCCTGATAGCCATAATTTGGTGGTATCTAAGCCAACAGTAAGTAAAGAGTACTTCTAGGAAGTGTGTTTTATCGTTGACATTCTCCTTTGTCATCTGGTGGTTAAACGCGAGCTAATAAATAATTTTAAAAAACCTACACAAATAATAATAAAAACAAATCTTAACGTCATCAAAAATAAATCGGTTTGAATGCGAAATTCTCTTGCGCGATACAGGCCTTCGACCCGTCGAAATAGTTCAACGTAGTTTACACACAAATCAATAGATGGCACTGTTACCAATTTTCTTACTTGCAATTATTTCAAAGACAAGTTGCTGTTTTTTTCTAACCTTCTTTGACACTTCTAGATCCGTCATTATACTGTATTAGATCAACAATGGAGCGGGCAATTAATACTTTTATGGTGGCGCCTAAATGCGGCTGTGACTGTACAGTACAGACTGTATTGTAGCTGTTTAAGGACTGATGATAGGAGTAAGTGGTCTGATTCAGAGGTGTTGGGTGAGTCATGAGTATCTTTGTTTCAGTACCTGCTAAGATGTTTGTAGTTATATGGAAAACTAATATGATTGGATGCAGAAAATATTCTGCTTTATTAGTATGACGGCGTCCGGACCGAGCCCCAGTGGACGACGGCGCGTAGTGTTCCACGAGCGCATCAAAGAGATGGCAGCAAAACCTATTAGGGTCATGAGTCGACTTTTGAAAGGGTTACCTTCAGGGAACAGGTTACTTCTAGGTAAGCATGCGATGTGTGTGTCTGTGTATGTGTGTATCATTGTGATTGTGATCAAGCTCCAGCCTATCAATAATAAAAATGTTTTTGTCTCCTGCTCTGAGTGGAGCATGAGGGAATGTCAGATTCTAAATCCAACATGAGTTCCTTCAACATCACTGTACGGTCCAGGGCCTCGGAAACTCTTTTATCTTCAATAAACCATAATCTCTAGATTAGTGTTTATTGAAGTCTTGTGAGATTTTCATTAGCCTTGACCGTTTTCGAGTCAAACCAAAAAACAAGAGTCAAACAATTTTTTTGTGAGAAATCATCGAATGACTTCTCCCAGTGTGGTGCGAGACGGCGTTTCGTACTTTTATTTATTATAAAGACATGTGACATTCACCAATCCACAATGGTGGTGGATTTCGGCCTATTCCTTCTCCTAGAGAGGAGGCCTGAGTCCCAACAGTGGGAACATTATAAGGCCGACTATGCTATGTTAAATCAACAAGCTGCAACTAAAAAAATTAAAAAAAACTAAGCCTTCGAAATACTCTAAAAAGATTACCATTGCCAAGTTCCGTAAGAAATATAGATAGCTAACCTAACTATACGAAGTGGAGCGCGATTCCTGAAATAGAAACTTAACCTTGATCGACTTATTCAAGGAGGTTAGGCTTTAGTGCCCTGTTCCCATAAGTTATCGATGGATGTTTGTTACTAAAACTTAAGGACTCTCGTATAATATATGAGCTTACTATTATTTTGAATTTAAGCTTTCGAATACCGTCATTAGAGACACAATAGAAAGACAATGAGAGAGCGAACGCCGGCGTTCGCTTAGGGTTTAATGAATTAATTTAATGTGTAGCGTTCTGCTGTAGGAAAGGGTTCTTTGATAGTTTTTTATTAAAAAAAATATTTTCATAAAAGCTCGTTAAGTATTAGCTTTTATTAGCTATCAAGTTCAGACTTGTAATTACTAATAATCATATTATATCATTTTTAAACTGAAATTTGTAACTGAAAGAAAACAAACCTCCGTAGCAAAAAAACAACTGTGTTTCTTATATAACACTAACTTCCGGAATTAAAGTTATTTTGAAATGATGATAAGCCTGGTGACTGACAGACGGATCGCGGCGTAACAGCAATTATAGGGTCTCGTTCATACCCTTTGGATACGAAACTCTAAAAATAACTACGTTTATTTGACACAGTTAATGGACATTATTATAATTAAATTAATAAATTAGAAACAATGTATTTGCCTCAAGCCCGCAAAAATGAATCATTCTCATCTCATCTCTCTAAAATGAATCATTCCACCAGTTATCTAAGAGAGATGGCCGGTCAGACGGTGGTCCCAAAAACTTTCAGGTAGAAGTGTTTTTTTTTTTTTTGTGGAAAAATTATCTAATGACATCCCCCACTCTTGGACGGAGCGAGAGGGCGTGTTAAACTGGATACCTCTTTCGCATGCCATATCCCCGGTAGGCTTCGACCCTGCTGGGCCCCTACGATTGTTGATCTCCTTGGGGCGCGCGTACGCGCCGTCGACGACTTGGGCTCGGTCCGGACGGTTTCCAGACGGTCGGACGGCGAGCTACCCATTGCTCATCGTACGCAAATCCGCACCTACGGAGGAAGAAGTGATAGAATAAACACTTTAAATAAATATTTTTTAATAGAATTATTTTGTTTATTTATCTAGTTTGATCTGTATTATATTAATAAAAATTAAATTACAAAAATTTTCAATGCGCTTCAGTGCTACTTCAAAAAACCTCAGCCGGCTGAACAGCACAAGTAATATTCGTCAATTAGGAGTGACGGCGCGTGAAAAGGATGTACATTTTTTTAGGTTTGTCCTATATAATGGCTTCAGTAACGTAGATGTACCTTAGTGTAGCTACTAGTACTTTTTAATAAAAAATTTGATTGGTAGAGAATGTCTTGTTTCCCTATAAGTAAGTCAGTTTCTCAAGACGACAGTCTATGACCAGTGCATGTTGCCAGTGATGACATATGGCTCTGAAACGTGGTCGCTTACAATGTACCTCAACAGAAGACTTAAAGTCACCCAAAGGTTAATGGAAAGAGCTATGCTCGGAATTTCCTTGCATTTTCAAATCAGGAATGAGGATATCCGCAGGAGAACCAAATTTACCGACATAGCACGCAGAATCGCCAAAGTTAAGTGGCAATGGGCAGGGCACATCGCTCGCAGAACGGATGGCCGTCTGGGCTGAAAGGTTCTGGAATGGCAACCACGTAGATAGATAGATATATTCTTTATTGTACAACAAAAATAAAACTTATATTAGGAACTTAAACACGTACACGTACCGGAAGACGTAGCGTTGGAAGGCCTCCTACAAGGTGGACCGATGATCTGGTAAGGGTTGCGGGAATCCAATGGATGCGAGACGCATAGGACCGTTCATTGTGGCGACACTTGGGGAAGGCCTATGACCAACATTGGACGTCTTTCGGCTGAAATTATGATGATGATGAAGTCGGGCTATGTGGTAGCGTGTATATATATATATATATATTGTACATAAAGTTAAAATAAATAACTAATATTGTACTCGGTACTAATTATATCTTAAATAGTAAATTCCTCACGTTATAGCAATAGTTTCTATTAATTTAAACATACCAGACAAACCACAAGGGTCCTCAAAGCGGCTAGACGAATAACTAACAAATGAAGCGAATTCAGCGTGTCATATCGCTTTGTTGCCAAAAACATCGAATGTTGTCAAGTTTTTGTTCGCAAGACGTCTGATTCAAACAATTAAGCGATTCAAGCGCTGCTTAAAGCTATAACCTCTCGTAAAATCTGCATAAGAAGCCAGCCTTAAGGCGGACGGCTTGTGGTCTGTTCTCTACAGTGGTCGCAGATTTGTAAGGACGAAGTAAAATAAAATTAAATGTCGATGATGTCGGTGTGTCGGCGGAGTTCTCTGGCGCAAACGTACAACGAATGATCCCAGCTAAACTGGGAAGAAGGTTGGACAAAGAAGAAGCAGAAATGTCGGTGTGTCATCAGTTTTCAAAGCTGGATACAAAAATCTCAGGTTGATGTGGTGGCAGCTTTATGGGACTTATGTCTAGTAGGTGGTCACATTTCTTTATTGGCCAAGTGATGAAACTTCCCATTTTATAACGCCAACTAAATATTTTTGGTCCAAAAGCGAGTGAAGCGAGCGCCGAATTGTAGGGCACTCCTTTTTTTAGGGTTCCGTAGTCAAATGTTAAAAAACGGAACCCTTATAGATTCCTCATGTCTGTCTGTCTGTCCGTCCGTATGTCACAGCCACTTTTTTCCAAAACTATAAAAACTATACTGTTGAAACTTAGTAAGTAGATGTATTCTGTGAACTGCATTAAGATTTTCACACAATAGAAAAAAAACAATAAATTTGGGGGGGGGGGTTCCCCATACTTAGAACTGAAACTCAAATTTATTTTTCATCAAACCCATACGTGTATCTATAGATAGGCCTTTAAAAATAATATTGAGGTTTCTAACATGCGACACACATTGTAACACTTCCAAAGTGTTAAAATGTGTCCCCCCTCCTGTAACTTCTAAAATAAGAGAATAATAAAACTGAAAAAAAAATATATGATGTATATTACCATGCAAACTTCCACCGAAAATTGGTTTGAACGATATCTAGTAAGTATTTTTTTTTTAATACGTCATAAATCGTAAACCGCAATTTACCTTTCTAGTTTGTACGGAACCCTCAGTGTGCAAGTCCGACTCGCACTTGCCCAGTTTTATTTATAACCACCCAGAAAGTGGCTTACATAGAAGATAACTATTGGTTAAGATAGTATGATTCAGACGCTGGTTAATTGTGGCTGACTTAATAATTTAGAAGACAGTGTACATTTTTAGATGCGAATAATACTATTAAAAAGATGTTTGTTTAATTAGCACCCATTTAAAAATACTTCTGTTAATAACATATTGTTCTAAAATGTTAAAACCTGTTATTCATGACTAATGAAGATGCAATATTGTAATAAAATCCATTAATAAAAGAGGGGAAGACCTGGTGACCTGAAATACAGGCCAGCCTACCTTAGGCACCAGTCTTCCACAGTATGAACCCAATTATTGTCATTGTCTTAGTTTTGTAATTGCTGTGATACTGTGGTGAGAAAATAAACGAATTATTATTATTATTATTATTATTCATACATCTGCTAATCTATTAGAATAGGCACTATTGGCATATTATCATAAATACTTTATAATTAAGAAAGAAAAATCCCACTTACGTCATTCTTCCTGAAAAGGATCGATATTTTAAATTGTGCAAAACTTATCACAAAAACATTCCAATTACAATGAAAGCCTGCGTCCATTATAAACCAACCCTTGGCTCGTCGACTCATTACTACGGTTCCAGATTATTGTTTCAAGTCCACACAATAGGATGGGACACAAGTTCGCGCCCCGTCTACGCCGTTTCCACTGGTATCGACACAGGCACACAGTCCGCCGTATGGACACTGAGACCGATTAAATTTTTCTAGCTAAGACGACGTTGTTAAAAAATATCAGTGGCGAGATTAGTGACAGGATGCGATTCTTGAGAACAGAGCCAATGTGTGGTTTGATGATTGAATGATTGATTTATTTAATGACAAAATTGTAGTGGCGTTTGATGTAAAAAATTCAACGTACAGGATGTGGGGTGTCTTAATTTTTCCGATAACCATAATTGTTGCGTTTAAAATCTCTTCTTCCACATATTTCTGCTTGCCTTTAAATATGAATAGCTAACTCTATGGTATTTTTTACACAATGCACTGTCTTTAATGTCAATTAGATTTATTTAAAATGACTTAAACAGGGTAAACCGGCAACACTCACACAGCAAAACAGAGACCATCGGATTTTGAAGCAGAAAAGAAGCATTCCTGCCACGATCTTGCCTAATGGTAAGCAATGGTCGATGATAGAGCATGCTTACTTAGAAGTAACCTATTCACTCTTGACTTAAAAAAAATATATTTTCAGAGTGGTTTCATATACGTAAGTTTAAGTTTCTTCAAAATATTATTCTTCATCGACATCATTATAATTCTATAATGATGCCATATACTTATATATTGTGCTTGTAATTTATAACCAGTTGTACGCAATGGAAATCCCGAACTATTCAGTGATGCGCTATTTGGCGACAGTAAGTAATTTACAGCTGGAGCTACATTGTGTCTGAGCGAGTAATGCTCGCTTTATTACGTACGCATTTAATGAGCCCCTTGTTTTATTGTAATAACTTGTCCTGACACGTGACGACGTAGAAATAGTAGGTATGAGTTATGCTTGTAGGATACTTTCCTTGTACTTCTCAAGTTTCCAATTGCGAAGTAGGTACAACGGCAATACTTTTAAACAAAACCGGCCAATTGTGAGCCGGACTCGCGCACGAAGGGTTCCATAATATCGTCCGTAGCAAAAAATGGTTCTAGCTATCACGGTTCATGAGATATAGCCTGGAGACAGACAAACAGACAGCGGAGTGATAGCAATAGGTTCCCGTTTTTACTCTTTGGGTGCAGAATCCTAAAAACAGTAATGAAGGAGGTACAATCTCCGTACTCCAGGTTGCTGCATCAATTTTTTATGCACATCATCATCATCATGTCCGCAAAAAGGACTGCTGGACATAGGCCACCCCCAAGCACGCGCGCGAGGTCGTGTCAGACTTTTACTGACTAAAAACCTACTCCTGTTCTTGGTTTGCGTTCGTCCCAGAGCCAAGGACTATGCCTATGTGTCTCAAATCCAACATATTCCCACAACCCTGACCAAATCCAACGCTAAGTCTTCCGGTACGCGGTCGTCACCCCAGAACCTTTCGACCGCAATGATCGTAAGTTCGGCAAGCAATGTGCCTTGTACACTAGCTCTTAGGGCCCTCGCCCATGGCAACTTTTTGTAGAGACGATGTCGCGCGTTTCGTAAGCGCGCGACAGCATCGCCAATAACGCGCGTTAGTCGCATTTCCAAGCGCTATAGAAAAGATGCCAACGCGCTACTAACTCTCTACAGCATCGCGACTGTATCGATGCGAACGCGCGACCGCATCGCTACAAAAAGTCACCGTAGACGAGG
Source organism: Mythimna vitellina (assembly GCA_949316375.1). Lineage (NCBI taxonomy): Eukaryota > Metazoa > Arthropoda > Insecta > Lepidoptera > Noctuidae > Mythimna > Mythimna vitellina. Next base: position 18,224,840 of record OX438695.1, on the reverse strand, counting down.
GCCCAAAAGTTTGTACATTCTTTGGGCTTGTCGGTAACCTTAGTTCTCCTGTAGATATCCTCTACCTATCCACCTGCCCAATGATAAATAGAGTTTATGTATAAATGCGAGCTTAGCTCAAAGTTGAGTTAGCTCTAACTTTTCCGATTCTCGTATTGTGTCTGCACCAGAAGTAGTTAAGTATTTAGGGGAGGTTTTTATTTAACTCTACCTGAAATACTCTTAAACATTTCTGGATGTATTAATAATTGAATAGATTAGAAAATAATCAACTGTATTAAAAATCAATATAGTAACATAAAGTAATCTGCGGTGTACTGCTAGCAAATCAATCAATCAATTTTGTTAATAAAAATATCAGCATTATTTTATAATCGTTTCTTAACAGCATTTAATGTAATATTTTTGCTCCACTCAGTTTTCCAAAAGTTATAGGTTAGGTTAGGCAACTTGGAAAAGGCAAAAAGATCCAAAAATCATTTTTTTTTCGGTTGGAAAACATCAAATAACCCCGCTCTGGACAAATGTAATGACGGGCTTTTACGGACTAAAACCTGGGTTCCTTCAATTGCCTTTTACGTTCCAAGGCCAAATCTTTTAAAAATTACCGCGGCCCAAAATCCTACCCATAAAGTGCACAATATTCTAATCATTTAAAATCTATTATACCATTAATATTATTACAAAATGATTACTCATTGAATGTCATTGTACATTATCATTCATAAAATTAGTCTACATAGTCAAAATCAAATTTCATAGTAATACCATATAATTCACATAATTATTTTATTTTTCAAGCAAGTTTAGCACGCGGCAAAATAACCAGGAGTAAAGCAACAAGAAGTATGATCAATATTAATAATTTTACTTAATTTTTTATGTTATGTTGAAAGAGAAAATGTTGATTATTTAATATAAAAAGTTTTTATTCAATAATCTTTTTAAGAATCGAGTCATCATCATCATCATCATTTCAGTCGAAAGACGTCCACTGTTAGACATAAGCCTGATCCCCAAGTGTCGCCATAATGACCGGTCCTGTGCGTCTCGCATTTATCGGATATTGGAATCTATTAAATGCAATTATTTTTATTATTAGGTATAATGAAAATAATTCACAAAATAAAATTATGTTGCATTTTTCCCCGAAAACACAAAAAAAATATTTTTTAAACTTAATTATCTACACATTTACAAAATGTCAAATGTGCCTTTTAAATTATGACGGCAGCATTGTCCATTATCATTCATAAAATTAGTCCACATATGTAGTCAAAATCAAATTTCATAGTAATACCATAAAATTCATATCATAATTATTTTATTTTTCAAGCTAGTTAGCAAGCGGCAAAATAACCAGGAGTAAAGCAACAAGGAGTATGATGTGACTACCAAGCTATCACGCGTCGTGTTAACTATAAAAGACTGGAGGTGGCGCCTGATATGTGGGACCACCGGACTTACGCCGCCCGCCCTTGTGGGAGGATCTGTATAGAGCTGTTTGAACTGTGTTGTAAGATCTTTTAAGTGTGTTTATTATTTTTCATTTATTTATTTACGTATTAAAGAAAACCATGTTTATTTGGTAAACAATGAAGATACTTTTTTCATTTTAGTTTATACAATTGCATAAACTAAAATTAAAAAATAACAATATTTTGTGTTTCATGGCTGTGCCAAAAAAAACTGAAACTACAAATTAAAATCCAACACCAATTTAATCCCTTTAACCCTTTATTAAAATTTTATGCACTAGTAAAAAAAAAACACTACAAGGGTGAAATTTAAGGCCTTAGGCATTTTCAACCAGTCAAACTTAGGGTGATGCAGAACTAAAACATGGCAGGCTGTTCAAAAGACAAACAAAAAATAAATCACTAAAATATAATTTTTACACTAGTCATCTAAGCAGTTCTACACAATGTGTGTAATGTACTGTCTGTCGTGACAACTGACTTTCAAGGTTAGTAAAGCATCTTGAATTCACAGACTAAAAACACATACCAAAATCAATATCTATACTAATAATATAAAAAAAAGTGAAAAGTTTATTTGTTTATTATAATGCGCTGATCTCAGAAATTACTGATCGGATTAAAAAAATCTTTTAATTTTGAATAGCCCATTTATCGAGGCTACTGGCTACATTCGCTACAACCAACGAGAGTGGAACAGTAACTAAAGAAGCGTTTGAAACCTCCGAAGACAGCTAGTCTTATAGGTACTAAATAAGATAGAAAAACGCAGCGGAGGTACAAGTGAATAGCGCATTATCATTTCAGTCAGATAATTTGTTAAAGTGAATAAATCATTCTAATCAAGAATAGCTGAGATATTTGTAAGTCTTATATTTAGTAAAGATTTTAAAGGGACTTCCATATTGCGAGAACTCAAAATCACCTCGTGGGTGTCGACCGAGTGTCTTCGCAAGATTTTGAATGCACGGAAATATGGCAGCAACCTCGAAAGGCTCATCTTAACTGTTAAAGTAAATGGGAAAAGGCCTCGCGGCCGCAGCCCAATATGTTGGTCCGACCAGATCCGCACCGCTCTTGACTCTACAGTACCTATACAATGCCCTTCACTTTGCCAAAGACAAAATCAGATGGATATCATTCGAATGAAAGTGATAGATGAAGCATCCCATAACCTGGTGTGGGTCCTTTAAGGCAGCTATCCCACTAGCGTTTTACGAGCGTTGACGTTAGGGCAACGTCAGCACAGCGTCAGCACTACATGGATGCGACGTTAACGTTGCGCATCCGCAGGCTATTAAAAGTATTTTAACTAGGTATAAAACTGGCAGACTCGGGTGGTGTGATTGTTCATGTTATAAAAGACTCGCAAAGTCAACGTCGCGTACACGTAACGTTGTTGCTGATTAAACGTTCGATAAACGCAAACTCTAGAAAAACGCCAGTGGGTTAGCGGCCTATGTACTCAAAAAAAGGACATAGTTGCTATTTGAAATCGTTTACGTCATGAATACTGATGCCTAAAATCCAGACAAGAAAAATGTAACAAAAAATTATCGAACCTAATTAGCAAAACGAACAACTCTATACAGTTCCCAATTTCTCCCAAACACGTTTTTATTTGGTCTGAGTAAGTGAGTAGCGTTGTACTGTCCATCTGAGTATGTATGTTGTGCATGTATGTTCGTGTATGGTTGTTCGTGTATGTTGCATACACGCTCCGTCTTTGTGGTGCGACCTTCACCTCGCGACGTTTGTTTTGCTCGTTCTTATATATCGTAGTCCTTGTTTTATGAACGATTTGTTGACCTTTGCGACTGTGAATGGGATTTTTGTTACTTGTGTAGTGAATGGGTGAGTAGGAATTTTTGTTGAGTGGGTGTGTTTGTTTAGTAGCGTACCTTTTGAGTAGCGTAATTAGAGACACAATAGAAAGACAATGACCGAGCGAACGCCGGCGTTCGCTCGGGGTTTAATGAATTAATATATTTTTAGAAGTTTGTGTTATTATTTCTTATGGGATAATTAGATAAGATATTTTGTTCTTATAAAGGGATGGCTGATGGAGCCGAAAGGTTCAGGAGTGGCGACCGCATACCTGAAGACGTAGCGTTGTAGATATCAATCAAAATTTTTGTGTTTTCCTTTTTTAGTCAAATGAATAGAAGTTTTTAGGGTTTCGTACCTCAGTTGGTAAAAACGGAACCCTTATATGATCACTTTGTGGTCCGATTGTCAAGACCCTTTTTATCAAAAACGTTTCAAGGAAATGTCTCAGAACAGCAAAAAGAAATTTTAACTTCTTCTTCTTCTTTAATGGTAATTGTATTTTTTTTTTGACATTGTTATTACTAATTTATTGACATTATTAATGGTAATTGTAATATTTTTGACATTGTTATTAGGTACTCATTTATTGACAATATTAATGTTAATTGTAATATTTTTGACATTATTTATTTTCGTTTTTCTTTTTTTATGTTATGTATTTTCATTAATGGTGTAACTCAAATCTTTTTAACATTATTATTTTTTTACTAATCCTTTTATTGTAATTGAACTCTATTATTAGTTATTACTGTTTAGTTCCTAGTCTTTAAGTACCTACCTAATCTTTGCATACAATTTAATTGTTCTTTGAAAAAACTAAAGATTAGGCCGCTTATGTTCATAAAACACCTATAGGGTACTTCCCGTCGCCCTACAGTCCTAAAATTTGGAAAAAAAAAAACAACCGTAAACTTGTAGTTCCATCACAAAATAATTAGAAAAGATTCTCAATTTTTTAAAAGCCCTTACAACTAAAATGTCACCCGAACCCATTCATTGAAACTCTACTATACAATAATCCGTCTCAAAGCAAATTACGTATCTGTACAACAATAAAATAATAAAAGCTTACTTCCTGACCAGGCTATTAAATCAAGGAGTACAGATAGCAACATCTAACCATAACTCAGGTTCGCTCTCACATTACAATTTGCACTAAATTTATCATACAATAACGTTTGTATCAGAAAATTATTATTCAAATCAACCAGCATTAATCAATGCGTTGATAAAAGAAAATGCGAGCGGCGATGCTCCTGCGCAAAGTAGGCTGGTGATGAGGTCGATTTTTTCGTGTCGATGGACTTGGCGTTTTATTTTTTTAGTTTGCCACTTGTTTCTCACTTTTACTCGATTTAGTAGGTAGCATTACAGGCTTGACTCCGGTAACCGTCCGAACCGAGCCCAAGTCGACGGCGTGTAGCGCGCGCCTTAAGGAGATGTCAGCAACCGTAGGGTCGAAGCCTACTAGGGCCATTGGTGATGCAAAAGGGATCCCCGGGGCCCTGGAACAATGGCAAAGAAGGAACAGGAGTGGGTTTTTAGGCAGTAAACGTCTGACACGCCCTCGCACCAAGAGCGGGGGATGTAGTCAGAGTCGTGATTTTCCCACCCAAAAAAAAGTAGGTACTTAGCATTAGCAAATTTTTTTTTTCAGACTAAATAATGTCCATAATCTTCTTAATGTAACCTTTATATAGATTTTACAAGTCCCATGCATTTTCAAGATAGAAAATTGATCAAGTTTTTGAACACCAAAAAAAAAAATCAAAATCTAATCAGTAGTAGTATAGAGATTATTTCTGACAGAGACAGGTCATATCCACCAAACCGTACTGTGCCAGTATGGGGATGACATTCCTTCTCCTAGAGATAAGGCCTGATTACCAGCAGTGGGAGCATTAAAAGACTGCATAGGCTATGTTAATAAGGGTGCACTGGCTTCTGACGTTCTATGAGTGCCCATGTAGGCTTAGATGAAATAAAAACATTTGAATTTTGAATTTCGAATTTTTCCGTGGCTTTTGGGTACCTGTTTATCCACTTCTTACTTTTTCATGATATTCATCAGAAAATTTTTGTAATGTGAAACCAAGCGAAGACGGCAGAATGAGCTTAATATCTAAGATTAGTTTACACTAATGCTAAATGCGGCTTCGAAGGATTTATACAACTACATTCATTTCAATTGCCACATCCTTTCTTATCAGTTCAACTACACCTATCAAAATAATATTCTAAACACATTGTGCAACGTCGATACAAATTCCAAACACCAAATGATTCAAAACCACGCAACCGCCCAGTGACTCACTCTCATAAATCGATTCAAAATCATCGATATCGATTGCGGCCAACACTACGTGCACCCGATGCGTCTCGCGTGGAAGCTGTCGCTGTGTGCGTGCAGAAGATAATGAACTATCTGCACTAATATATTATAAAGTTCATTATAAACAATTATTTATTGTTAGCGTATGTTTATTAATAAGGCGGTCGGTTCGACTACTGTGCATGTGTAGGTAGCCTTAGGGTTGTGAAGTTTGATTGAGATTGTGATAAGTTTCTTCCTTAAGAACTGGATGGGTTGGTTGGTTTATCTTGTGATTAGCTATCTCGAGAGTTTTCTTTTAAGTAATTATGCACAATATTTAAAGTAATACTATAAAGGCAAAAGTTTGTTTTTGTGAGTATCGCTGTCATACGACGATGATGACGATGACGATGCTCTGGAATAGCACATAGGATCCGATCGATTTATTTATTTCGGAAGATCTGCTGCAGCTAAAGCTGCTTTAAGAATCTATAATTATTAATGTTGCGTATTAGAATGAATTTAAATAGTAAAATGGTCTCTTAATTATATCTTACTAAAAAAAAATTGCTCCACACTAGGAAGAACTCATGTATTTTCGGTGCATTTATAAACGTGTAAACTCACATGCACAAGAAATCCAGACCCGGAACAACTACTTACTTATACGCCATACAAATACACATGCAGTGCAACAGCCAAACGCTAAACCACTGCACTAAGAGAGCCGTCGTAGCAATATTCATGTAGCAATATTTATATGGCAATATTCATCTGGCAATATTCACTTCTGCGTCTATGTATTTTGGTCTACCTTGGAGATAGGCATTTTTTCAGTAATTAAAAGACGGATGAAAAAAGATTGCATGTAGCGGAGATGTGAATGTTGAGATGGATGTGTGGTGTGACGAGAATGGATAAAGTGAGAAATGAGTATATTAGAGGTTTGAAAGTAGCGCCGGTGACTGAAAAGTTGAAGGGGAATCGTTTGTCTTGGTATGGTCATGTAAAGAGGAGAAATTAAACGCATGTTACTAAAAGAGTTATGAGTATACATGTGGATGGGCGGATGGATTATGTGAAAAGTGATATGAAAGAAAAGGAAGGATAGAACGGAAGAAAAAAACGTGTTGCGCCGACCGCAAATGAGATGGGACAAGGGCAGGAAGATAATGATATTTGCAGGGCAGAAGCATACATCTTAGGACTATTATAGGTTACCGGTTGATGATGAATTCACTCAAGGGCTCGTCTTATCTCTGCGAGAATGTTCAAAGGGTCACCGCAGTTAGAAGGAACACGGTGGATTTCAGTCAGTAAAAGTCTAACACTCCTTCTCGCTCAATTTGATGATTACTCACCCTAAAAAATGTATTAAAAAGCTGTCACAGATGAAGCCGTGGAAGTGGACGTTTTGCGACGGTAAAACTTGAATTAGGTAGATAAGGTCGTACCAGCGACACTGAAACCGGATAATTATAAACTTTAGTTTATGATAAACTCTTTATTTTTAACTAGCCACCAGCGGCTTTACACGCAGAACTATTGAAATTAAAATAATGTCTAGCCTATAGCACTCAAAGATATCATAGTCATAGTTCATAGTCGGCCTTATAATGTTCCCACTGTTGGGACTCAGGCCTCCTCTCTAGGAGACGGAACGGGCCGTAATCCACCACGCGGGCCCAGTGCGGGTTGGTGGATGTCACATGTCTTCGAATTTTTGGTTCTAGGACATGCCGGTTTCCTCACGATGTTTTCCTTCACCGTTTTGAGAGCAGTGGTGATGAAATAAATTATACAAAGTAATGCGCCTGGCTGGGTTTGAACCCGCGACCTACAACTCGTAAGTCGGGGCCGTTACCACTCGGCCACCACTGCTCATACTACCACGGCTGCGTCACGGCTGGCTCAAAGATATAAGTAATATTAATGAATAAATGCCAGACTTCCCGGTTCTTTCAGTTACTTTTTGCATTCCAAATCCGCGGTGATTGTTTCAAAAATCCCACAGCGCAGTTTCTTAATAACTTTAATATTAATTATCAAAAATAAGTTAATGCTTTCGCCAACCCTACCTCGTCTTTTAACTGTCAATATAGCGAGTATGAAAGTACAAAGCAGCTGGGTTAGATTGTGCTACTCAGATTGCCGCTAGCTGAATGTTATACAACGCGTATTGTAACTGCGACCCCAAGTAACTCTGCCCGGTTGTTGCAGCAACGGTTAGGTTACAAGGATTATGTGAAGAATGACGGTAAGAAATACGTCCAGTCTGGCCTCTGCTGACTGGTCTTAGCCCGCGTGAATGCAGGAAAAATACATATTTATATCACTCATACATAAAGCAGCATACTATTGGTGAAAAAAATTAAATCGGTACAGGAATTTTTTTGAGGTTTCATTTAGAACAAAAATACACCGCAGACTACTTCCTTTTTTAGTTTAAGTTCTTATAGTCCGTCCTAAGGTTGTGTGGTAGATATCGTTGTCAGCGTTAAGACCGCCATTGTACCCATAGATTAAAATGTCTGTGAAATTGTTTGTATTTTAGTCTAGGTACAATAAAGTTTATTCTATTCTAAATTAATAAAATTTTTTCTCAACAACTTTCCTCTTTATAATATTAGTAGGTATTACAGGACGACCAGACGGTTAATTACCTATTGCTCATCGTCCGCAAGCCCGCGCCTGTGATGGCTGGGGATCGCCGTGCGACTCTTGGGCATCTCCTGATGCAGTGATAAGGGAGTGAGGAATAATATCGGATAGCATCGGGGCAGTTTTCATTTCACGTTTAGCAACCGTAAGGGTGTTTTTAATATCGTGTGAATTTCATCACGCATGCGGAATTGCTCCGCACGCGTAGACCCGCAAATATCCTTTTCATAAAAGTATTTATTGTAATGCGTGGAATACGCACGCGGAATGCGGGGCGTGATATCGCGCAGCAGCCCCGTATGCGGAGCAATTCCGCATGGGTGATGAAATTCGCACGATGTCAAAAACACCCTAAATTATTTTAGAACAAAATCCCGCATCACCACGACAAAGGGCTGGTTGAACGATTTCTCCCGTTTTGGTTGGAGCAAGAGGGAATATCAGACTATTACTAACTAAAACACACCCGTATTTCTTCTTTCGGACATTTTCGCAACCTTTCAGTCTACTTCTAACAAAATCTTCCATTTAAATCATTACTTTTTACGATGATTATGATAAAAACTCATTATGAAATAAAATATGGTTCTTCATGTAGGCGAGTACGGTACAATGGTCCGCAGGGCGAGGTTTGCAAAACGTGTCACTCTGTATTCAAAGTAATTACAACATTTGACCATGTCTCAAAGCTTGACACGATTGAAGGATATGACATTTGGTGCAGCTTCACCTAATCGAATGAACAGTTTTCGTATAGAAAGAAAAAAAGAAACACTGTTTATTTGTACCTCACACTACTTAATAAAAATATTTTTTTAATTTTTATTGATAGGCTCACGCTTGTTCATTATGATACCTGATGGTGAGTGATAATGTGGTCAAAGGTGGTGCACGCTTGCCTAGGAGTAACCTATTCTGTTAACTCTTGATTTAAACCAGAACAACTTAAGGTGTTGTTGCTATCAGGAAACAGACTCCGGGAGGGAATTCCACTCCTTCACTGTACGCACAATGAATGTGTTCCCAAAACGTTTTGTGTATATAGGTGGGATGTCCACCATGTTCTGGTGGTGTATCGCTTACGTCTGGTGGTCCGATGATAGAACGGGCTTGGCGGTATTAGGTTGTGCAATTCCAACGCACACTCCTCGAAATGGTACCGGTAAAATTTGCGCGTGTGTTATATAATTATTATTAAAAAAAATAATTAAAGTCTATGCAAGGCCAAAAAGGCGCCTATCTCAGCATATGCTACGATATTTAAAAACAATAAATTATGCAGCTTTTTTCCGCTGGTTTTTCTGTCCACAATTAGTAATCTACTCAAAACTATTGCTCACTAAAAACAAAATTTTCATCAAACAACATCATCCAAAATTCATCCTGCCAATCATACATTCAGATTAGCAATTAACCGTTTTAATAACGAAATAACATCATGAAACATATGACTAGCTAGGAGTATAAAACAAAGCATAGTTTTCGTTGCACAGACAGTTTAACCCTACATTGAAGTGGTCCATTCGAAGCGTTCGATAAAAAATAAGACCAAAAAACTCGCTCCACCCCTAGGCTCGGGCAAAAAAACCAGATAAAAATGTGCCGGCCCCGTAATTTAAGCGTCCAACCAGTTGTCGATAACCCCGGGTAGGAAATTTTGAAAAATATTTCGACGTTCTCATAATCATTGCAGTGTTATAAGCTGCGTTTTTGATCAAGCTCGTGATTTTGAATGGGTTATGTGCGTTCAAAATTGAGTGTGGAAAGAAGTTCATTTTGATGTGACACACATCATGTGACTAGAATAATCCGATTCCGATCCCGATTTCCGGCCATCGTAGGTGCGGGCTTGCCGACGGCGAGCAATGGGTGGCTCGCCGTCCAACCATCCTGTAACCGTCCGAACCGAACCCAAGTCGTCGACGGCACATACTGTTCCACGCGCGTTTCAAGGAGAAGTCAGCAAATCGTAGGGGCCCAGGAGGGTTGAAGCCTACTGGGGTCACGGGTAGTGTGGAAGCGAAACCCGGGGCCCTGGGACGAAGGCAACAAAGGAAAAGGAGTGGGTTTTTAGTCAGTAAAAGTATGACACTATCTCCCGCTACGCCCTACTCGCTAAGAGCGAGATTTGGCATTAGGCAAAAAAAAACACCACTCTACCCAATTTTGTTTTTAAAAAATTAGTTATCATAATTGTAATATGGAAATTGACGCACTACATTGGTCTCGCATTGTAAAAACACTAGTGATACAATCAATATTTATCAAGAATCTATTAAAATAGGTATTTTTTTTATCATAGCTTTTTAAAAAAAAAAGCTGAAATCAATTCAGCATCCGCTTTCAACATACTAAATTCAGGTATGCGTTTATTATGTTACATATAACTATTCACCCGAAGCCAAAAAAAAAATAACCGAGCAAGTGCGAGTCGGACTCGCGCATTGAGGGTTCCGTACAAACTTATCTATGAAAACAATTCAATTCCCAAATTGAGTTACGAAGATTTTTCCGAATCGCAAATTTGACGTAACTATAAATTTACAGTTTTCAGATTTTTTCCTATACTTGAACTATGAGACCTTGCTTCATGCCAAATTTCAGGATTCTAGGTTGACGGGAAGCATAAGAATTTTAATTCCCCTGAGAGTGTCGAAATACACGTTTTTTGCGAACCCGTTAACCCGGAAGTTTGATTTTTTCACAGCTTTAAGGAACCGCAGACTTGAGTATGTGGTTTTAATTTCAACTCGATACCTTCACTCATTCCCGAGATAAAGGGTTTTGACAGACAAACTGACAGACAGATAGACAGACAACAAACTGATCCTATAGGGGTTCCGTTTTTTTCTTTTTGAGGTACGGAACTCTAAAAACACTTATGCATTTTCTTTTAGTGACTTATATTTTTTATTGTTGATAGGCTCGCACTAGACCACTATCTCACCTGATGGAAAGTGACGGTGGTCATCTTTTTTTTTCGAGTCGATGATAAACTCCTTAAGGGGATGCAACTCGACTTACATTTTCACTGTTTTTCATAAAACGGCTCTTACGCGATTATGATGTTATTACACATTTTTCATTACATATTTTGGGAACACAGTCTTGTGAATATTATCTAGGCTTTTATTGAAATCAATTTATAAATTTGTGTAAAACTAATCCAGTAAAGACCTCTGAAAATCTGCTATTTTGCATGAACTTTGACACTTTATAATTTTCTTAAAAAAATCTATAACCATAAAAGCCTTGCTTTAATCAAGATTCTAAATGACGACAATTTTTTTTTTACTTTTGATGGTAAAAGAACACGTATTTCCTGGAACAAGTTTCGTAAAATATTCGAGTAATTTATGGCCATGGTAATAACCGAATTCTAACCAACTTTTCAGACGTTATCTCTCTTTTTTCGCGTCGCCTTCTCGTCAAATATCGCGTTCGATTGCGTTAGATGAAGTAACAAGCTTTTAAACCATGCTCGATGTCGACGATAGGCGAGTGGAAAAGGAGCCTCTTAAATTGATTGGACCCAGTAGCAAGCTACGTTAACCGCAGCATCAGTAATACTCATTCAGTCATCCAAAGTACAGATGAATGAGCACTCAAGTTCACTTTCATTGAATGAACAATTATTATAAACCAGTATTTTCACTGTTTCTTTATTTAGCTCCGAATTCGCAGCCACCATTCTTATGTTCGCGTCTATTCCATCATCAATACCTTCATTAGCTTCCTTTGTTTTCCAATTTTTGGCAAAAATTGTAACTGCAGGTATAAGTACCATTCTCTCCCCTTTGTCTCACTTCATTCGCAATTGGTTGAGTACCTAAATACGTGTGGAACACTGTAGCTAGTACTACTGAGTTCTTTTCACAGAAAAGGTTTGAAATTTTTACCTGAAAATGCTGCACGGTAGCCGTAGTAGTAAAGCCAGTATTTTTCTAAAAATCCATTCCAATTTCTACTTTCAGGAAACCGTGTTATTACTAAGCCTTTGTTTGTTTATATCACGTTCGACCCTCCAGGTACAAAGCGAAAAAAAACAAAAAAATATTCCCTATAACTGAACAAATCCATTTCTGGATGAAAAATCATAATATGACGTGTCAGTAAATTTTTACTTTGATTGCATTATTCCAAAAAGGATTTGAAATCGCAAACAAAGAAACGGATTTTCATCGACTGACAAAAACAAAAGACAATCAAACTTTCCATATACGAGCTATATTTTTTTTTGTTAGTATTTTTGGCTTGGATACTAAGTCCTTTAAGTCATGTATTCGTATGGATAGTACATTTGTTTACCTTTACGATATGGATGTACACATTCTAATGTTTTTTTAGTATTTGGCAGCAAATGTATCAAGTCAACCTTCTCGGCAAACTTCGCTAACGTACGCGTTCGCTAACACTAAATAAAATTCTCAGGTCCACTTTACCGAAATCGCACCTGTATCACTGATTCCACAAATTGTTCAATTGCAGACACTTGAGATACAAAAATACACCAATTTTACATAACAATATCCACTATGAATCAATTTGCGAACAATTAGAACAGACACTGACTTTCATTCGAAGAAATCCTGCCAAAAACTCCGAGCAAATGTTATAAAATGAAAATAAAAGGGCATATACTTGACGCAAAAAGGTTGACAACAATGCGTCTGCACAACCGCTTCATATAATTTATAGAACAGTCACTTTACAACGCTAGACGCTGTTGATATTTGGTCAGTTGATATTAAATATTATGCGTTTGCATGCCCCTGAGAATTCGAGAAATGAGAATGATGTGTGGGTATTTTTGTAAGTAAGATTATTACAATAGTGTTGTTCTCTGAATACGGGAGACAAAATAACCACGACTGACAATATAGTACCACTTTATTTTAGGTGGGAAATCATCCAATGACTTTGGTCGGAGCTAAAGGGCGTATCAGACTTAAACTGACTAAAACCCAGTTCTATGTTCCATCTTTGCCTTGCGTCACAGGACCCGGGGGTTCCCTTTCGGACAATCCATGGCCCGACAATAATAGTATATCGAATACATTTGACGAACCCTAGACAAAAAACCAAACAGCCAATTGATTTTCAGTTTTCAGATTTTTTCCTATACTAGTGCTATGAGACCTTGTTTCATACCAAAATTGCAGGATATTTGGTCAACGTAAAGTACCTTATGAAGTTTGATTTCTTGAGAGTGTCGAAATGTACGTTTTTTGGGACATAATCGGTCGTATCTGTTTTTTTTCGTGATACCACAAGTTTGATTTTTTCACAGCATCAAGGGACCGTAGACTTGAGTATATGGTTTAATTTCGATTCGAAACCTCCACGCGTTCCCGAGATAAAGAGTCTTGACAGACGGACGGACAACAAAGTGACCCTTAAAGGATCACAAAGATTTCCGTTTTTATCTGTTGAGGTACAGAACTTTAATTTGAAACTTTCACGTTTTTTCAATCCCTGATGCGAAGGATTCGGGGAGCACTTACAGCATTTTGAGGGTGATAGCTGATAAGCCAGATTGCCCCTTCCTGGGGCACTGGACTGGTTTGCACAGCTGCAGGGGCCCTAGTCTGCTATTTTTATAAATTCGTCATTCCAACACGATTCCATTGTCATTTCGCTAAAATTTCGTAATCTGCTAATTCATTATGGCCGATCATTGATCGATCAGTGGTTTCGTAATAGAATTGTGGTACGAGCTGTCTTGTAACGAATTAAAAGTAATGACTGAACAGTGACGTTCAAAGGAACTGTCAAAATTTTAGCAGATTACTGCAGACGTCAGACATTCATTTGTCATTATGTACAAGATTACCATTCTGTGCCATTTCTTTCAATGGAATGTCAGTGGTTGATCATTGGAAAGTCATAATAACGCCATTATATTAGTAGATTACCAAACTTGGTCAAAATCAACAAATATAAAGTCAATGATAGACCATTCTGACATTATTGTAATAGCAGACTTGAGACCCTGGTCTGGTGCAGCGGCAAGCGGGCACATTTATATGTATAGGTTTATGAATTGATTTTATTCTACTCGTATTTATTTTAATGTGCTCATGTTACTAACATAGTTTTAAGTTGTACTAACATAATATAGATGTATCTGACATAAATAATAATAATATAATAGTATCCCAATTCCATCATATGGCAAATTTCATCCCAATCCCTTTAGCAGTTTCAGCGTGAAAGAGTATCAAACATACTCACAAACTTTTGCATTTATAATAGTAGTGTGATTCAAATTAGATGTTTAGCTACATTTTCACATCACTCCATTGACAGGTGTTTTTAAAACAAGCCAAATCAATTTTTATGTCAGCCGCCAGCCTACGTACTATAATGTTCCCTTCAGCAAGCGACCTTCACAGTCCTGCCTATACCGATCTCATCAACATGCACTTACACCTTATTTCTCCACAACCAACAACTAATTTCCGCGCCCTCCTTCCAATGACCACACAAAAGCAATACTTATCTAATATTCTTCATGAAAAACATCCTAGACGCAGCGTGCAAAAATCTTCCACGCCAAATCTCTGTTATCAATTACCATCTGATGCTCATACTGACCCAATAAGCCGAGTAATACGTCGCATAAGTGGATGAAATAGACTCTGGAGCACCTATCCAGGCATTATATGCAGGAACTCTAAACATAGTCACAATGGCTAGTCATCATTCAATTGTGCCGGTGGAAATGGCCCGTTTATCTACAATGGAGCGATCATTTTATCATTTCATTGCATTTCTTTAAGTTTCATACATTATGTATGGGGAACGGACGGTGTTGTTCTGTTTGGTGTTTGGTTCCAATTATAAACTAGTATAGGTCACACCGTTTTGATGGTGAAGAAAAACATCGTTAGGAAACCGGCATGTCCTAGAACCAAAAATTTTAAAACAATCCGCATTGGGCCCACCTGGAAGACTACGGTCCATTCCCTATCATAGAGAGGATGCCTGAGTCCCAGCAGTGGGAACATTATAAGGCTGATTATGCTTATTCTATGCCATAGATCACACTTAAGTTTTGCGAAACTCAAGTGGCAGCGGGCAAGGTACATTGCTCGTAGAACTCGCATAGTCGATGGGGCCGCAAGGTTCTGGGGTGGCTATCATGTACCAATGATGTACCAATGGTGGATCAATGACCTGGTGAGGGTCGCAGGAATCCGATGGATTCGAGACGCACTCGGCTGGTCACTATGGTAACACTTACAACCACATACAAAACTTACAAATTGTATGTCTTTATAATATTAGTATATAGATAGTCCACGTGATATTTCGCGCACATTGTCCATCTATTTGACATACTTGACTATTGTAATCAACAACAAAGTCTGGTCTCATCTGTGCAAAAACGAAACCCAACTTCCCAAACCAGTAACACACCAAGACCTAGACAGTACCTATTCCTTTAGAAAGAGACAGAGCATCCACTTAGCTGCACCAGTTGGCAACGCCTGAAGGTCAGCAGGCATACCGCGCGACCTTATCCATCCGTCGTGATTGAGGAACGTCGAGGGTCCTTACGATAGTTGCATTTAATGGTATGCATGTACTGGGTACTTCGTGAGACTCATTGAGAGTTAGTGTTAGAGATGTTATATTAGGGCCAAATCTAGATATTCCTAATCTATATAGATAGATTTTTATTCACACAACTATCGCACAACGCCGTCCAGTCTCAAGCTAAGCAGAGCTTGTGTTATGTGTACTAGACAACAGATAAACATACTTAAATATTTCTAAATACATACATATTATAGTTAAATTACACCAGATTACTGTGAGAAACTGACTGACTGACATATCAACGCACAGCTGAATCTACTGGGTTTAGGAACGTGGTAATTTGCACAAGGCTTCCTATTAAAATGTAGTGTAAGTGTAACGTATTTAAGTGAAGCTTTGAAAAAATCAAATTTCTGAGTTAACGAACAAAAAAGATTCAGCCATTTAAGTATGTCGC
Organism: Mythimna vitellina; assembly: GCA_949316375.1. Taxonomy (NCBI): domain Eukaryota; kingdom Metazoa; phylum Arthropoda; class Insecta; order Lepidoptera; family Noctuidae; genus Mythimna; species Mythimna vitellina. The sequence continues at coordinate 18,208,555 of OX438695.1, read as the reverse complement.
CAAAAACGTATCTTTCGGCACTCTCAAATCGAAATTCATAGGGCTTCCCGTTGACCTAGAATCTTGAAATTTGGCATGAAGCAAGGTCACATTGCACAAGTATACGAAAAAATCTGAAAACTGTAAATTTGTCGTTACGTCACAAAAAAATATTTTTTTACGATTCGGAAAACTCTTCGTAACTCAATTCTAGAATTGAGCTGTTTTCATAGGTAAGTTTGTACGATATACTCAGTGCGCGAGTACAACTCGCACTTGCCCTTTTGCCGGTTTTTTTTCTGTTTTCGTACGACTGGGCATTTAGGTAACCAGTATCAAGTTTAGTATTTATTAGTATAGTATTGAATGGTTGTACCGTGAACATTATCTAATGCAGTGACGAACCTATTATTAATATTAACATAAGGTTCTCTGTTCTCATGTAAGTGACTTTGTGTCTTTTTTGAGAATAAATATCTTTAAACCTAGTATTTAATTGTTGATAAGAATACAGTCACTTTATTTTCTATTAGAATGTGAATGTAACATTAGTATATAATATAGTGTTACATTCGTACTAACGGTTTTGCAGTATCCATTTCAGTGTGGGCAGGACATATTGCTCGCAGAACTGATGGTCGATGGCGCCGAAAGGTTCTGGAGTGACGACCACGTACTGGAAGGCGCAGTGTTGGCATGCCCCCCACTGGGACAAATGGACCACTGCCCTGATAAGGGTCACTGGAGTCCAATGGATGCGAGACGCAAAGGACCGATCGTTGTAGCGATACTTACGGGAGACCTATGTCCAACAGTGAACGTCTTTCGGCTGAAATTATGAGATCATAGTGGAGGTTATTAAGGCCCTCCTCAAATTTCGAGGAGAACTAAATAGGATATTAATTTTTTTTCCTACACCGTTTCGCGAGTTTATCTATACTTATAATAAATATGTAGAAGTGAAAAATCTGTACATTGAAAATATCAAAAAATAAATGGCGTGGCGGGAGTGTTACTAGATCGACACTGAATCCAAAAATGTGATTAAAAAATTTTTTGCCTGTCTGTTTGTTCAGGCATCACGCAAAGACTACCGGTTCGATTACGATGAAACTTGGTATAATTATTCTTTAATATCCTGGGCACCACACTGGGTACTTTTTATCCCGGAAAAGTATATACAATAAAAAACAAACTTAATTTTGCGGTTCGATCCCTAGACCCGATTACTGTATCAACCGCAAATAATAAGTTTGTCGTAGGTTACGTCACCCGCAGTGGAGTTCACTAAGGGGCACTGCACACGACGAAGATAATAAATAATATTTCATATTTTCGGATCTCAAAAAAAATGTTTTCGAATTCTACACGGGCGAAGTCGCGGGCAAAAGCTAGTTTCGAATATAACCTGTTCAGCAGTTCGAGCTTGGTACATACTTCCGAAAACCTTTTAATTCATAAAGAAAACGGTAGGCAGGCTTCATGAGATAGATACGTATAGATGTACCGCTATAAATACACGAGGAAAAACAACAACAAAAAGCCTTCACTGGCTTGATTAATTTTTTAAAACAGTTTAAATACGAAACAAAATACAGGCACAGGTAATACGCGAGAAAATAAAATTTAAATTTATAATAAATGGCCCGATTACCAACTCGTTCTGCACTCACACATTCTAACATAATCGAGAATTTTATCGCGCCCTATCATTCGTTTCCAAATAAGTCTCATTTATAACGCGCGGGGGATGAACAAAACAAAAATTTGAATAAGGAGGGCATTATTTATCGCCGCCCCAATGAAGGCCGTTAATGTGATTTTTTTTTAATAAAAAAAATGTACGCGAACCAGCCAAACGAGGATCATGTATCATCGCTTTTTTCGGACAGTCATTGTCCTCAAAAAAAATTATATTTATTTTTTATTTATTTACAATCCCACAGACAAGGGAAGCGGCGAAAGTATACATCAAATTAATTACTCAGTAAATTAAGTTTATTGGAATTGCTTTAGGTTAATGATTAGTTTGTGGCTTTTCTGCGAACTATGTTCTGATATTTCGTTAGTTTCTAATTTCAGAAATATGATCTGACTTTTCTTTTATCAATTTATTATTAATTGAAATGAATAGCCTGAAGCTAAAATATTCGGTCTTATTTTAGCACAAGGTGTCAAACACAGCAAGTTAAAATAATTATAATCAATACGAATGATTTACTAAAAGGGATTTTAATTTATTCATTATAATTTAAATTCGCTTGCTATAACTGGACTCATAACAACCAAATAATAAAAAATGTACAAAAACAACAAAAACAAAACACCGAACTCAACCCTTCGTGTGCCTAATTAAAAAAATTAAAAAAAAATCGCTCCCTCAGAACGCGCGTTGTCACGTTCCATATTCGCGCGTTAATTACACGTCATTCTTTTTTTGAAAAAGCGCGCCAATGACGCGCGCAATTAAAGCCGTGTACAGACAACGGGAAGACGCGACATAAAGCCGGCACACACAATGCGTCCTCGGCGAAATTCGCCGCAGGGCTAGTGAAATTAACAAGGCGATTTACACTTGACACTAGGCGCCTGTTTTTCATTACTTTTCACGGCGCTGCAGTCACTGAGCGTCTACACTTTAACAACCTATTTTTACAATATGTACAGAATAAAAAAACGTGCTCTCAAGTGTTTGTCCTACTGATTGAACAAACTTTACCGCTTCACAAGTTTGCTATGCTATGGCTCGTTGTGTGAAAAAGCGACTAATTGTGTATGCTCAACGGCTCGTCTCCTCCACATATCGCTGTAATTGTGTGAAATAAAGAGCTTTGTATCATTATTTTCCTGCTTTTCTTTTTGCTCTAAGAGTTGTTGAACGTATTGTTGTTGGAGTTATTATTTTTTGTACTTCAACTACGCGGTATTTGTTTAATGAATATTTGCTTTAGTTTGTGTATATCTTGGCATTTTCTGTTCAAAAGATACGTTTTATTAAATTGAAGCAACTGCATACAGACTTACTATAGACTAAATTGAATAATGTTGCGGTTATTTCTACTGTGTATCTACGACCATTGCTACTGTTTATCTACCTCTATTTCTGCTGTGTATCTACGCCCATTTCTACTGTGTATCTACGCCCATTTTTACTGTGTATCTACGCCCATTTCTGGTCAACATGATCAGTGGCCTTACCAAGACGTGTCAAAATGTCAAGCATGTGAGTGAGAAAGAGGGATGGAGCTCTACATCTATATCTCCATCCTTTTAACAGTTCAGTTTATGTTGTCAAATGGATCGCATTAAAAGCTTGTGGTAGGGTCTCAGTATCCAACAAGATGCATTTATAAACATACTAAGTACACTCATTGAGTCAACAAACATAAAAAAAAGTTATTAAAAACCTTTTTTAAAACTGATAAATTCTATATGTACATTTAATTTGACTATAAATAAAAAAGAGATTAATGCACTATAACACTTTTTATACTTACAATAAATATATATAATCGAGTCACAACCCAACATAATCGCAAATGAGATGGCTTCACACTTCCAACGAGTCCACAGATAAATAATTGATTACGTCAACACACGCAATGCCTTAAACCATAGACGTAGAGAATGGACTGATCGTTTCCTATCCAGGCATAAAGTACTTAATGTGTGAGAGAAATGAAGGCATCGTACGGAAAATAGCTGTTTTTTTCTAGTTTTTAGTGCGAGTTTTTATACTGGCTGGATAAGCGATTACACAAATTATTCCTTATGTCTTGACCGCAGACCTTCACATCCCCCGCCTGGGCAGGGCACCGCCGTGTCCTCGTGAAGGCGATTGATGGCAGCAATCTCTCGCGCTAGGCCTTGGTACAGGCCATGGTTCGGAGCGAGGAGGAGTGGCAGGCGGTCGCCTCCTTCTGCGAAGCAGTAATGCTAGCAAAGGAGGAGAACGCAAATGCACTCGCGAGGGAGCGGCGCTAACGCCCCGGCCACCGTAAACGCGGGCTTGTGGACGATGTAATGCTAGCAAAGGAGGTGGTAGCACGCGCGAGAGAACGGCCCTCATGCCCCAGCCGGGATCCCGATCCCGATTTCAAAGTTATCGACGGCGAGTAATGTTCCACGCGCGCCTCAAGGAGATGTTGAAGACAGCGAAGTCATTTTGAAGACAGTGAAGTCATTTTGAAGACAGTGGAATGTTTTTAAAAGGATTGCACAGTCAGTCCATTCTCCATATTTAAGCTTAAAGTTTAAATAACATCAAGATACTCTCACTTGATATATTTATGGTCTGTTAAATAGTTTTGTTGTAATTCAAATTAATAGAGGCAGGTGTATGCGACGTCCTTTCTTATGAGGGTCGAAAAAGTGGTTCAAAATTAAGCCAGTAGTTTATTAGAAGGATTCAAGTAGCAGTAGGTATTCAATATTTGTTATTTCTTTATTGCAAACCTTAACTTATCACAGGACAAACATTTATAAAAATAAGTGTACAATAGGCGTTCGTATTGTATAGGGCAATTTCTACTAGACAATCTTTAAAAAAAAATAAAAAAATTAAATAATTAAAAATCCACGAAAACCAATCATGACTCGCAAGTACCATTTTCACAATGTGTGCCTTAAATCTGCAAAACCTAATCTGTCATTTTTTTGTTTGTTTTCCCCCCCTTTTTTAAATAAGTATTACGATGATAAATTTTATTATTTGTTGTCTAGACTCAAATCTTTTGTTGTTTATTATAAACCAAATATGTTGTTTTTGTACGCCATAAATGGCAAAACATGCAGATCTTCCTGTTACTTTAATACCTTGCACATATTATGATGTATACTCATGTTTTACAATCAAAATATATTCTATTCTATTCCATTCTATTGTATTCTATTCTATTCTAATCTATTCTATTCTATTCTATTCTAATCTATTCTATTCTATTCTATTCTAAGTACCAATATTTCTTTTCTATTCATATGTACTTTTCTAAGTTTATTTAGGATATTACAGACACCCGGCCTCGAAAGCACGTAAAGCCGTTGGTCCCGGTTGTTAATCGTAGATCTTTGACAGTCGTTAGAAGAAGTCTGACGCCAGAAAGTCTGACCATCAGTCTATCCAAGGAGTATCGTGTCATGTAAACTGGAAGCCGACCCCAAACTAGTTGGGAAAAGGCTAGGAAGATGATGATGAAACCCAATCGCTTATGGAACGTTCATTGATCGATGCCATCACTCAGTGGTAGAAAGATCAATTCGACCTCGATAATCTGCAGAGCAGCGGTGGCCGAGTGCTAAAGGCCCCGACTTACGAGTTGTAGGTCGCGGATTCAAACCCAGCCAAGTGCATTACTTTGTGTAATTTATTTCATCACCACTGCTCTCAAAACGTTGAAGGATTTTTTTTTAGACATATGACATTCACCAACCCGCACTGGACCCGCGTGGTGGATTACGGGTCTATTCCTTCTCTTAGAGAGGAGGCCTGACTCATAGCAGTGGGATAGGTAATTAAAAAAGGCTGATTATGCTAATCAGCAACAAAAGATACCACACAAATTAACCGATGTCGATCAATTATATGAGCAGTGGTGGCCGAGTGGTAACAGCTCCGACTTACGAATTCTAGGTCGCGGGTTCAAACCCAGCCAGGCGCATTACTTTGTGTAATTTATTTCATCACCACTGCTCTCAAAACGGTGAAGGAAAACATCGTGAGGAAACCGGCATGTCCTAGAAACAAAAATTCGAAGACATGTGACATTCACCAACCCGCACTGAGCCCGCGTGGTGGATTACGGCCCATTCCCTTTCCTAGAGAGAGGAGGCCTGAGTCCCAGCAGTGAGAACATTAAAAGGCTGATTATGCTTATGCTTATGATCAATTATATCGATCCATCATTTGGTCTGAAAACTCTCTTTCGCCATGTAACGCAAAGGGCAACTGAAGGAACACAGGTGGGTTTTACTCCGTTCCCTCTCACTCTACCTGGAGCGAGAGAAGTTATTTGATGAATTCCAACCTCAAAAAAAGGTGTGTGGAAAAAGAACGGAAGAAATTAAGCTTTTCCTTAGTTTATTAACAGTGTAGTAAGCTTTATAATTAAAGATAATTAAAATACTAGACATTAAGATAGATTTTTGTGTGTCTTTAAAACTAATAACAAAGATTTCAAATTTGTATAACATTTTGTCTTAACTTCCAATATCGTACGGAAGAAAGAATTTTCGTAGTTCGCAAGTGATCAAAGAAATAGTCCACATACCTCTATTCAACCACAAGCCATTAATGATTACACGAAAAACTAATTTGAAACGAATATTTAAAAAAAAAAACTTAGGAACCGGCCAAGTGCGAGTCGGACTCGCGCACTGAGGATTCCGTACAAACTTACTTATGAAAACAGTTCAATTCCAGAATTGAGTTACGGCGAGTTTTCCAAATCGCAAAAAAAGGTTTTTTTGTGACGTAACTATAGATTTACAGTTTTCAGATTTTTTCCTATACTATCATATCTTGCTTCATGCCTATTTCGGGATTCTAGGTCAACGGGAAGTACCCTATGAATTTTGATTCCTGTGAGAGTGTTGAACTCGTACATTTTTTGCGACATATACGTCCGTATCTTTTTTTGCGTTAACTAGGAGTTTAATATTTTCACAGACTTGAGCATATGGTTTTAATTTCAATTCGATATTTTCACGCGTTCCCGGGATATATATAAGGGTCTTGACAGACAAACAGACGGACGGACAACAAAGTGATCCTATAAGGGTTCCGTTTTTTCCTTTTGAGGTACGGAGCCCTAAAAACGGTTAAAATAGAATGTTCTTTGACGGACTTCCATCAGTCCGCGTAAATATCACATTCGCATTCTGCTAAAATTAGTGTTGCACAACAAAGCTCACGGAAGGATAGCCCGCGGGTATAGCCGTTACTTTTTAGTTCCTTTTAGCAACAGAAGTAGCAGTACTCGTCACTGTTCATTATTTATTCCTGTTCCGGGACAATGGCCCGTCACTAGTGCGACAAAACATTTGTGTCAAGTTTTAAGTCTTTTAGTTTGTAGGATATTCTGATTACAGGGGGTTTTGTTTTTTAGTTTGGGGCTGGTCCTCATTTAGTCGGCCATACTGGTCAAAGAATCGCATTTTTTCAAATGATCATAGCACAGTTCCTTATCGTATGGTGGCGGGTAAACTACTAACAAAAGGATTCCCAAGGAGGGTTAATGTCAGGCTAGCGGCCGACTTTAAAAAACTAACCAAATCTTTTTGCAACATAGAGTTATGAGGACAGATACATGTCATCATCATCATCATTTCAGCCAAAAGACGTCCACTGTTGGACATAGGCCTCCCTCAAGCGACGCCACAACGACCGATCCTGCGTGTCTTGCATCCACCGCACTCCCGCGACTCTCACCAGGTCGTCGGTCCACCTTGTAGGAGGCCTTCCAACGCTGCGTTTTCCAGTGCGCGATCGCCACTCTAGAACCTTTCAGCCCCGTCGACCATCCGTTGTACAACCAATGTGCCCTGCCCACTGCCACTTTAGTTTGGCGATTCTTTGGGCTATGTCGGTGACCTTGGTTCTCCTGCGGATATCTTCATTCTTTATGTGATCACGCAAGGAAACTCCGAGCATAGCCCTTTCCATTGCCCTTTGGGTGACTATAAGCCTTCTGATGAGGCCCATTACAAGCGACCATGTTGATACATGTGGATGTATGGAAAGGGAGAAAGAGGCAAAAGAACAAATGGATGAATTGGGTGAGAAGTGATATGAAAGAAAAGTGAGTTAGTGATAGCGTGACGGATGAAAAAAAGGGAGATGATGATGACTAGCCGAAGAATCGCCAAATTCAAACGGCAATAGGCAGGACACATTGCTCGCAGAATAAATGGTTGATGGGGCCGAAAGGTTCTAGAGCCGCACAGTACTGGTGACGCACAACAGTGGACGTCTTTCGACCTAATTGATGATGATGAAGATCTGTTTTAATATTTTGTATTTTTCGTTGCAATGAATAAACTCAAAAACTTTTGGACCGATTTTAAAAACTCTTTCACTTGAGTGACATAAGCTATATGTGTAACTTGCTTTCATACGAGCGAAGCCGCTGGCAGAAACTAATACGTAATACATAATTCCAAGTTGTTGAATTCCATCTACCCTCATTATACATACCCACGGACACTGCAACAGACAAAATCGTTATTGTCGAAACATAAACAGCACGAACTTATACAATTATGTTAATTTTATGTTACCCCTAATTGCTAACTTATTTAAAGAACTTTCTGCTAAAACTCTCAAAGGAGGGTTGTTCTAAAAAACATTTTCAATTTAATCTCATGTAAATGTTGTTAAGAAATCCAGTGGGGATGGTCAAGTAATATAAATTTTAATTAACTTAGATTTTAGTAATATCTAAATTTATTTTGCATTTCGAAATTTTTACTGTCTTTCTAGGGCTGTTGAATCTTTCTTCGGGAGTCATCGCCATTGTTAATTTAGGCATTCAGGAGTTGCACTAGTTGATAATTGCGTGGCAGCTTTGTCCAAAACATGTCTTTGCATATTTGACATTCGGCAGGCTACCTAAGACTATAGTTTCTCCTGGAGTCGCCAACCTTCATTGCTTCGATGACTCTGTGGTGATCACCACTTTTGATTCGGGCGTTCAAAAGTTGCAATGGCTGGGAACAGGGTGGAGGTTTTATTCCAAAAAACTTTGCATATTTAGCAGGCTTCCTAAGATTAGCGTCTCTCCTGGGGTTGCCTAGCTTCATTGCTTCGATGCTTTTGTAGTCATCGCCACTGTTGATCCTGGCGTTCAGGAGTTGTAGTGTATCGAAGCGTGGCAGCTTCATCCCCAAACATGTCTTTGCATATCAAGACATTCGGCAGACTTTTTAAGACTATCGTTACACCTGCAGTCATCGAGTTTCATTGCTTCGATGCTTTTGTAGTCATCACCACTATTAATTCTGGTGTTCAGAAGTTGCAGTGTTTGGAAACAGCGTGGAGGCTTTGTCACAAAAAAAAAATTGCATTTCGGGATATTCGACAGGCTTTTCGGTACAGGCTTGATGGTTTCTGCTGGAGTCATCAAGATTCAATATTTCGTTGCTTTTGTAGTCATCGCTACATTTGATTCTGGCGTTGCACTGGTTGAGAATAGCGTGGTGGATTTGTCCCAAAATAATTCTTTACTTGTCGAGATATGTGGCAGTCTTTTCTATCGTGAATCTTTTATCCTATTAAACAATAACTACTTTAAGATACCTACATTTAATTACTATTAATGGCATACTTAACTACGTATTTAACTCTTCCAAAAAAATCAACTCTATTCAATAATTATGCCAACCGTAGGGATCCACAGAGCTGTGGGATTATTAGAAAGATTGATTGTTGATTTTGATTTTGATTTTACCGCAGCCCTAGACCGCACAATACAATTAAAGGAACACAGGTGTGTTTTAGTCAGTAAAAATCTCGCTTTACCTAGAGTGAGAAGGGTTATTTGATATTTGCTACTGTTAAAAAAGACATCAATCAGAATATCAGGTATTTTAGCCTGACATTTACTGAGCCGGACTCCTTTTTGGTAGTAACATGGAGATACACACCGCATTATGTTTTTTTTTAAATATATTATCTTAATTTTTCTTTTTTTAAAGAACCAGTGTCATAGTGTCACTTTCTTTATTTTGAACGTATAGTTTTTTGATACTGATGATATTGATATTTATGACCGTCGATACTGGACACGCAGTCGTTTCTGATTCTCGGTTTAGTCATGTAGTCGAGTGCAAAGCTTCAGATTTTTTTTTTTTTTGCATTAGGCTCATTCCAATGTGAGGCATTTGCTGGCAAGTAATTTTTTTTGTCAGTATCAATAAGTTGTCGTACGGTGTCAATATTCAAATCTATAACCGTAGTCGCCGGCCGATCTTCACGTACCTCGTCATACAGATAATCACGTCCACGTCTGAATTCTCCAAACCATGAATACACAGAGCTGCGACTTGGTGCTTCAACACCAAATGCTAATTGAAGTCGCTGGCAACTTTCTTGTAGACTTAAGCCACAACGAAAATCATAAAAATCATTGAACGAGAATGTTCAAGAGTTAAATTCATTTTGATAACGACACTTCGACGGAACGCCACAATGAAAAAACAAATGACCGTCTCGCAAATTAAAAAGTAACATGCTCGCAAAGAGTTTCAATTTCGAATTCTATAATTTCTTTTTCATTATTTTATTATAGGTGGCCAGATCCAGAGACTTTCAGTGTGCCCCACTAATATTATGAATGTGGAAATAACTCTACCTGTCTGCTACGTTTTTACGGTTAAACAACTGAACCTAAATTGATGAAATTATGAACGGAGTACGCTTGAACTCCAAGGAAGGTCATAAGCTTTTATCTGGCTTCGATATCGCGACCGCTATAACCAAAATTTACGCGAGCGAATACGAGGACAAAATCTATTTTTAAATAATCTTAATTTTTGTACATTTGTAACTGTGTTGTAAGGGCTCCTACACAATACTGCGATGCAAAGGGATACGACACCGAGTCGCAGAAACCTACGATTTGAGTTGCCGCTATGGGATTTCGTGCGACAAACCATCGGTTCAGCCAAGTTCCAATCGTTTCGTTCGCGCCTTTTCCGATTCCTTTTTTCTGACCACGTGACTGAGCGTTGAGATGACGTCAGAACAAAGGAATCGGAGACGTGGCCTACTCGAGGCGTTCGGCGCGAACGATACGATTGTAACTTGGCTAAGGGGGCAGGTGACCATACAAAGTGCGCTGCGAATCAATTCGTAATTTCTTGCGATGCGTCGTACGGGCTTGTAGATTTTGACGACGCGACGTTGCGGTCGCTTCGCAGTTCTGTGTTTAAGCCCTAAGTGCAATTATTTTTTCCAACAATTTCAATTAAACGTCTTTTATTTACAGCCGAACGCAGTATAATATTTTAATTTTAAAGACATTACAGATTTCCCGCGAAAAGCAAAATAAAAATCGAACGTCAAATTCAAACGTTCCAAATTTCAAACTATCGAATTAACTGTTGGGAGGGGCGCTAAGGTCAGGGGTACGCCACCCTCCCCCGGTTGATCATTTATAATGCCAAAATGTTTTAATTAAGATGCTGTAAAATGTAATTTACATGCAAATTCGGTTTATGTTAATGTGGCGCGTATATCTGTTTGGGTGCGTGCTTGCTATCTAATTTTGCGACAGTGTGTACCGTCATTATCTTGGCTCTAATGAGAAATCTGGCGACGGCTTGATGTTTGCATAATTAAACTTGCGGTCGGGAACGTACGTTTTGATTGTCGCAGTGATAAAACACACGCTTCTAATACTTATAATGCGCACAATAGGTGTCTTAAATTGGTTATTTTGGTTTGTTTATATTTTTTGTTGGCGATATATTGTAGTACCATTAGAGAGTTTTCTTTTGTAAAAACTGGATTAAGCTAGAATCATTTAAAAAAATTGTGAATGTATGTATTTTATTTAGGAATTTTTCGTGTTTTTTTTTCTTTTACTTTTAACATGCTTATTAAATGTAATCAGAAATTAGAAACGTTTATTTTGAAAACACCATTTATAGGCACTTATAAATTGTCAAATTATCGGTCAGTCAAAAAAAAAGTGTAGCTTAAGGTGAGTTAAAGGTTCCTACTTCCTTCTTCTATATTTAACCAGATTAAACTAGTTTTATTTTTTTTGTGAAAATAACCTTGTGGTTAACATTTACGTGGATCCATATGTTTAGATACCTAAATGACATTGAAATATGCAAGTTTACTCAAGCTAATTTACTCGATCAGGTAATTTATTTTAAATTACAAATGTAAGTAATCTACTTATTTAAATTCAAAGTACCTAAGTATACCAAAATCAACCAGACTGAATAAAATTAAGTTGACTTAATTAGTATAGGTAGGTATTATATGAAGCGATAAATTCGTCGAATACTCATTAAAATCAATTAATTAGAGACAAATTAATTCAGGACTGACGTCGAGTCCACAAGACATTCATTAGTATAAGAAAGAACACAATTCCGCTAATTTATTTAAAGAAAAAAAGGTTTAACAACCCTTCCAAATCACCCTTTTCTTTTAGGGCTGAAGAGATGACAGACTACATTCTTTATTATAAAAAGTTGTTAACGGATCGCCAGACTTGGGCAAGGCACATTTCTCGCAGAGCAGACGGTCGATGGGATCGAAAGAAGAAGAGCGGCGACGACGTATGTACCAGAAGACACAGCGTTGGTAGGCCTCCCACAAGGTGATCTGACGACCTGGTGAGCGTTGTGGGAATCTGATAATTACGAGACGGACAGAACTGCCCCCCTAGACAAGTTACAATCGTATCGTTCGCGCCGAACGCCTCGAGTAGGCCACGCCTCCGATTCCTTTGTTCTGATGTTATCTCAACGCTCAGTCACATGGTCAAAACAAAGAAATCGGAGGCGTGGCCTACTCGAGACGGTCAGCGCGAACGATACGATTATAACTTGGCTAGGGGGGGCTGGTCATTGTGGCTACACTTGAAGGAAGCCTACGTCCAGCAGTGGAAGTCTTTCGGCTGAAATGATGATGATGATAACGGATGATTTGGTATGATATTCTAACAGTCTATAATACTTTGAATACGATGTAAACTTCCTGCTGGCCATGGTAATAACTTTACATTCTCTTTTCGCAGTAAACCAACTGGAACAGATTTCTTTAAAAATAAGCATCACTATTGCATGCTTTTCTTATCTGTTTTTATTGTTTCATTGTTATTTCGTTTTTTTTTTTTTTTGATTTTTTATATTAATATTTTTGCATTTATTTAGGCGGAGATGAGAATGTTGAGATGAATATGTGGTATAACGAGAATGAATAAAGTGAGAAATGAGTGTATTAGAGGAAGTTTGAAAGTGGTGCTAGTGACTGAAAAGTTGAAAGGGAATCGTTCGTCTTGGTATGGACATGTGAAGAGGAGGGATGAAACGCGTGTTACTGAAAGAGTTATGAGTATACATGTGGATGGATGGAGAGAGAGGCCAAAGAAAAGATGGATGGATTGTGTGAGAAGTGATATGAAAGAAATGGGAGTTAGTGATAGCGTGACGGGTGATAGGACAGATTGGAAGAAAAAAGCGTGTGGCGCTGACCCCAAATAAAACGGGACAAGGGCAGGAAGATGACGATGAGGCCTTATTATTTAATAAAACTTTATGCACTTTCTTTAGGCATTTTTTACCAGTCGACCTTAGGGTGGTGCAAAGACATAACATGGCAGTTGCAACTTAACAGAAGGCAAACAGGAAAGAAATAAGTAGGTACAATAATAAATATATACTTAGATACATACATACAAATAAAGAATTATATTGAGAAAAAAAAACGAATCCAACCAATCAAAGGCGTGATGATTCTACCAACTTCTTGCGAATGTGTTGTCGTGCCTTCACTTTAAGAGAGAAAGAAAGAAAGAAAACAATCGTGTTTATTTGACATACCTATAATGAACAAACAAGTATTTAAAACATAAATTAAATATAAAAAAAACCGGGCAAGTGCGAGTCGGACTCGCGCCCTGAGGGTTCCGTACAAACTTACCCATGAATTTTCCGAATCACGAATTTTTTTTTTACCTATCTACAAATCTACAGTTTTCAAATTTTTTCCTATACTTGTGCTATGAGACCTTACTTCATACCAAATTTCAGGTTTCTAGGTCAACGGGAAGTACCCTATGAATTTTGATTCCCTTAAGTGTCGATACACGTTTTTTGCGACAAAAACTCTTTCATTTGATTTTTGCACAGCTTCAAGGGAGCGCAAATCTGAGTAAATGTTTTTAATTTCAACTCGATATCTCCACGCAGTCAGGAGATAAAGGGTCTTGACAGACAGACAAACAGACAGACGGGCAACAAAGTGATCCTATAAGGGTTCTGTTTGTTCCATTTGAGGTATAAAACCCTAAAAAAGATTAAAAACAATTATGTGTCTCATACGGCAGCGCCAAATAGGTCCAGTTCAGCATAATGCCAGACAACTACGTAGCAATAGAGAGATCACCTGGACAAAGAAGGAGAAGTGGACAAACCCGAAAAAGATTATTTGTGGAACTTGTTACAATATTATCCACATGTCTGTTAGTAAAGAGAGAGTGAGAGCAGTGGTGGCCGAGTGGTAGCGGCCCCGACTTACGAGTTGTAGGTCGCGGGTTCAAACCCAGCCAGGCGCATTACTTTGTGTAATTTATTTCATCACCACTGCTCTCAAAACGGTGAAGGAAAACATCGTGAGGAAACCGGCATGTCCTAGAACCAAAAATTCGAAGACATGTGACATCCACCAACCCGCACTGGGCCCGCGTGGTGGATTACGGCCCGTTCCCTCTCCTAGAGAGGAGGCCTGAGTCCCAACAGTGGGAACATTATAAGGCCGACTATGCTGTTAGTAAAACTAGACGAGCATTGGAGACAAAGAAGTAATGGCCTCGACTGACGAATTGTATGTACTTCGTCGATATAGACCCTGTCTGGCTTTTTACTTTGTATAATTTATTTCATCACCATTGCTCTCTAAACGGTAAAGGAAAGCACAAAAAATACGAAGACGTGTGACATCCTCCAACCCGCACTGGGCACGCGTGGTGAATTACGGATTACGGCCCATTTCCTTCATTTCTCCCCCCCTCCATATTTTCCTTCACCGTTTTGAATGCAGTGATGATGAAATAAGTTACACATAGTAAAGCACCTGCCTGAACTTGAACCCGTGACGTACATCCCGCAACTCTACTGTCACTACTCTATAGATGAACATAACTGGCCTGTTGGTTAATGGGACTGACTGCTATACCGGAGGTCGTAGGTTCGATTTCCGCTCAAGACAAATGTTTGTGTGATGGGCACGATCATTTTTCCTGTGTCTGGGTGTAATTTATCTATAATATGTATATATTTAGAAATATATAAGTATGTTTATCAGTTGTCTAGTACTCATAACACAAGCTCTGCTTAGCTTGGGACTAGACGGCGTTGTGTGATGATTGTGGAATATTAACTAAAAAAGAATAGTTAAAATGGGCACAAAATTCAAAAGACAATAGGCCTTTATTAAGCCAGAAATTAAAACCGGCTAACATTTAAGAAATAAAAACTGTGTACCTATATCTACTAAGTGGAAAAACGACTATTCATTCACAAAATCAACAGTTTTTCTTACCCAACCCTTTTCCACTTCTTGAAGATTGGATTCGGCTAAATAAACTGAATTATATGCTACTTAAATGAGTGTCAAGTCCGTTGGGGTGTAGGGCGACCCCAACCCGTGAGTCACTTCAGCCTCACCCCGCCGAGATTCTTCTTGGATTGGCGGCGAAACAAAGAAATGGGGTAAGTCTAGAAGATTCGTTTTTTTATTATTTAAATAAGTCTTTAAGTTTTTTTTAACAAAATAGGCATAAGCCCAATGGAGGTTTGTGTACTGTGGTTTTGGGGCTTAAGTGACTGTTAAAGTTTTTTTCGGTAATTTATCAAATTACCATCATTTGACTTATAGAAAAACTAGCTTCTGCCTGCGACTTTGCTCGCGTGAAAGTAAAATAAAATAAACTTTATTGTACTACAAAAAAGTATAAATAAACTTAATATATATAAACTTAAATCTATGGGTACAATGGCGGTCTTATCGCTGCCAGCGATATCTACCAGACAACCTTAAGATGGATCGTAAGAACTTAAAAGAAAACTGTTGGTAGGTTTCTTCATACAAAATTTGGACCCCCTTTCTAACCCCTTAGTAGATGAATTTTGGAAAACTCTGTCTTAGTGCTCGCCTACGTCAGAAAATAAAACCTCGTGAAAATTTTCAGACACTCATTCCCAGTATTTTCAGCTGTGCGTTGATATGTAATTCAGTCAGTTTCTCCTGTTATAATATATACTCTACAAATTTTTAATTATAACAAATATTTAAAGAGCTTCTTAGAAAAGGTCTTGTTATTATATAAGTGAAGTCTCAATATATAATATTCATTAACAGCAAAGTTATTAGCGTTTGTTTATATCCCAAAATGGCACTCAATTTATGGAAATATTGTACAGACTATTGATTACGAATGCAAAGCAATAGAAAAACACTGCGCGTAGTATTTTCTAGGAGCAATTGTTATGAATGATCGGACCAATTATGATAAATTTTCGTGGACAATTTTGGAATTTGTTTACTTTTGATTATACAAATACGATCAGTAACGGGTACGGATAGAACCCCATTTTTTGTACTAATTAAATAATAGGGGTGTATATATCATAACTGAAGGTTATTTCAACATTACGATTTCTTCACTTGATATTATCTACTTTCTCCACTTGTACACGTATATTACCTACCGTTAATAAGGCTGAAAACTTTAACAATCACTTTAGCCCCATATTCACAAAAACCTACATTCATATTACGACGAGTTGTGAGAAAGATAAGAAATAGCATTCATGACCTGCCTAGTCTTTTCCAAATTATGTTAAAGTCATTTCTAGTCTAACCAAATGGAGCTAAGTGGTATCAGTAATTTTACATGAAGGAACAATTCTCAATTACACAATACACCAAATATAAAAAATATATAAAGAAGTACATTATGTTGTACACTGGATCCTACCCTCGATTGTGATCTCTCTGTCACTCAAAGGTTTGCTGGGAGAAAACTCATTGTTGAGTTAAGCTCGCCTTTGTACATAAACTGTATTATCTCCGTGTACTATGTATGTTTTTTGTGTACAATAAAGAATTAAGAATTACATTTTATATGTTATAAAAAATAAGCACCTCTAAAACAATACAAATTGCTATACTGTTAGTCAAGAACTGTTTTATAAATCTATAAAAATATAATAAACAAAAAAGTAGTGGAAAATAATTTAATACATATTTTAGTAGATACCATCTAATAGTCATCATCATCATCATTTCAGCAGAAAGAAGTCCACTGCTGGACATAGGCCTCCCCCAAGCGACGCCACAACGACCGACCCTGTGCGTCTCGCATCCACCGCACTCCATCTAATAGTAGTGAAAATTATTATTATTTTCTCTGTCCTACTGCCTATTAAAAATTTGGTTGTTGCCGACAGGATCCATAATTTTATCAATTTTTTAACATTATCCCTAGTAATTTACTACTGGTTTTTATGGACTAAAATCAATATTTGAGCTTTGAAAAAACCTACACAATCGTTTACTAACTATCTGTAGGTTATACGACTATTTGTTCCGTGTGGAAATCGAACCCACAATACACAACGCAGCAGCCAATCGCTTTCCCACTGCGTCAGCCGTATCGTCAAAATTAATGAAATAGCTACCATTTTGCACAGATTTCAGATCATAAAAACATTTAGAAATCGTTTACCGAACCCCAACCCTTCTTACATCACTACACTAAAACAAACCGAAAAGAAAAACCCGTAAAAGTCAGTGAGAATGTTGTAAAATCCCGACTTACCCGGTTTGGGTCGGAGCCTGCCGCCAAGACAAAAGTGGGGCCGCCCTCGTGAAACGAATAGGCCGGGGCTGCGAGCTTTTCACACTCTCTTAAATGCTCTCCGTGAATGTAGAAGGATCAGTGTACTTGATACTTGAGAAAATCAAATATTTGACGTCAACATTTCTTTAAATTTCGTATAAACTAGTTCTTGACTACGATTCCACCTGATGGTAAGCAGTGATGCGATCGTTGATGGTGAGGCGCACTAGTTTATTAAGAGCCTGTTAACCTCTCTAACCTTGAAGACACCTAAATTATAAATGGACGGAAAGACCGCAACAGGCAAATAGTTCCACTCCTTTTACTTTTTATAGTATTTTTTTTTATACGTGAGGAATCATCAATTAATAGAGTGAAAAATTAAATAAAAATAGATTTTATTTAATGCAAGTAATACGGAAACGTTTGCCATCTCAGCATTTGTTGGTCTAGCGCTGGGTGTCAGACACCCACTGGTTTTTAACTGGCTCCCTGCAGTGCATAGATGATGATAAATAAAATATATAGTTACTGCTTCCGCTCTGAGTAGGGCGGGGGGTAGTGCCAAACTTTTACTGACTAAAACCCACAGTGTCTTTTCAGTTGCCCTTTTGTGAATACCACGGTAACTTCTTCGAACAATCTGCAGTCGCCAGGGCTGCGGATTGTGGGCACTTTATATATAGTAATATTTTAAAGTAAGATTTTTATTTGTAATAAATAAACTCAAAAACTATTGGACCGATTTTATAAATTCTTATGTAAGGCATTTTATCATATACGTTTATGTCATCGCAAGCTGTAATGCAATTCAGAACATAAGTTGTTATATTTTTAGCAGTATTTAGGTTGAACAAGTAACTAAACGAATCTTAAGCATAATCAGCCTTATAATGTCCCTACTGCTGGAGCTCAGACCTCCTCTTTAGGAGAGGTAAATATAAGAAAAAAATAATACAAACAATTCTTTAATTACACAATAAAATTATCCGACAGTTTCAAAAACAAGAAAATTAAATCATCTAATTAACTTTAATAAAAAAGTATCAAGCTCTCTCCGTCAGCGTAGAAGCGACAAGTGTCTTTTGAGTAGGCACCGTCCGTGCGACATTGTTGCAGCGTGTATACAGCTAATATAATAATGCTTATACGTGTATAATCTTCATTATATTCAAGGCATGTGGTAAAAGCGGCAAGTTGACCTTATTTTTAAAGCTACTTTGTGTTTTATGTTGAGAAATTTTTACTAGAGAAGTATTAGGTACTGCTAATCAATTTTATCTATGAGAAAGTACTTTTACTAGAATTGAGACAGAAGTCAATTATAGTAACTATATGCACCCCTTTAAGCGCTTTCTTTCCCTTGTTCTTAGGAGTTGTAAAATATATCAAAATGTCATGTTATAATAATGATATAATAATAAAAATATGTCACAATTTTTTTTTCCCAAAACTTGCAGACATAACATCTAATCCCGACAAACTAAGCTGAGCTTGTATTATGAGTACTACTGATAAATATACTTATATATTTCTCAATCTAAAAACATCTACATGCTACAAACAAATTACACCCAGACACAGAACAAATAATCGTTCTCATCACACAAACATTTTTCTTGAGTGGGAATCGAACCCACGACCTCTGGCGTAGCAGACAGGGCCACTAACCATTAGACCCAAAATCCAGTCAATAATAATGATAACATAAAAAAATGTCACAATAGGTTCCGACCAACCAGGGACTGTCCTTGGGTGCACCAGCTAAGCACTTACTAAGATAATCGTCGATTGGTACCACGTTCCATGAAAACTGTCTAAGGGACATCTGCAAGTCGGCTTCGACCGGTCGAAAGCCTTCCAAAGGTCTAAGACTCTCTTAAAAAAATACTCATCAAAGCCCTACAAAACATTTTATGTAGTAGAATACAATTTATGAATAATGAGTTTGCAGCAATATGATAAGTAGAGACACAGCAGCTTCGTCCTCAAAAAATCAATCAGCTCGGTCCATCGCTGTCCACGGTTGGACACAGGACTCTCCTAAGCTGTGCCACCACCCGCCCTTTCGCATCCAGTCAATCGAATAGCCTTGGAGTGTCGGCTCGTAGAATAAACGGAACAAGTTGCGAGACACTGGGCAACGGTGCAGTGTCACGTAGATTGAGCATTGCGCGTTATGTTGGGGAACATTATATCCACTATTCGGCGGCTGCAATCTTTCGCGCCGGGCCTTGGTTCAGGCCATGGTCCGGAGCGAGGAGGAGTGGCAGGCGGTCGCCTCCTTCTGCGAAGCAGTAATGCTAGCAAAGGAGGCGGCCGATCGCGTGAGGCAACGGTCCTAACGCACTGACCGCCGCCGGGATTCTGATCCCGATTTCTGGCCACCGTAGGCGCGGGCTTGCGGACGGCGAGCAATGGGTGGCTCGCCGTCCGACCGTCCGGTAACCATCCGGACCGAGCCCAAGTCGTCGACGGCGCGTACTGTTCCACGCGCGCCTCAAGGATATGTCAGCAAATCGTAGGGGACCAGCAGGGTCGAAGCCTACTGGGGCCACGGGTAGTGTGAAAGTGACACCCGGGGCCCTGGGACGAAGGCAAAGAAGGAACAGGAGTGGGTTTTTAGTCAGTAAAAGTCTGACACTATCTCCCGCACCGCCCAAGAGCGCGATTTGTAATAAGATGATTGTCCCACCCAATAAAAATAAAAATAAAAACCTACCACTATTAGTCTCTGCATCACCAAAAGGTTGACTGGTAGAAAATGCCTGAACTATTAAGACCGCCTCTGTACATTTGTGTGCGTAAACTGTAAACTAGTAATTAAAAAAAAAGCAAATTAAGCCTGTGGTGAAGTTACTAAACCGTTCCTTATCCATTTACATTTAGATACAATCTAAAGGGCCGCGGTACAAAATAAGAAGCTGAGGTTCTCGAGTAAGATAGCTGTGAAGAATATTGTTGTAGTATTTCAGTGGTTTGTTTCATAATAACTGTTAACTTTTCCACTTAAAAAGCGACACAGTGTTAATACTGTAACTTTGTTATTATTATTATTACTAGCTCCTATTGTTCCACTCTCTACTAAAACTCAAATTTAAAACTCAAAATTATTTTATTTTACATTACATATGGAGAAGAACCGGCAAGAAACTCCATGGTTACCCTATTCCTTTTAAAGATCGTCATTCCTCGCTTCCTCTTTCTAATTTTAAAGGAAGACATCCAAGTCTTCCTGACATATTCTTCTTTGTTCTGTCGCGGCCCCGTGTCGCTGTGTCTAGGCACCGATCCTGTGTTTCGCGGCCCGGCCCGGTTTTTCGTTAGACATGTCCTGCCTAGTCCCATTTGAGTTGGACTGGTTTTTGAGCCACATCAACGATTTGTATGTTGTACTGTAACTTCATTGACTTATACAGTAACTTGATTTTCAAAATTTAATGCTTTATTTTTCATACAAATTGCTTAGTCTAAATCTGTAGTGTTATTCACACTGGTTCGACTATTTTTTTTCAATCCAAACACATCAACACTGGTAAGTAAAGCAAGTAATTATGCACGGACATTAAAATCAAAGCACGCAAACAGATCCAAGAAAAAAAAATATTCCATGGAAAAGTCCTCGCATCGGTAAACAGAACCAACCCTTCAATAGGCAAATGATTCAAAATTACAGTGAAAAAAAAGAGAATAAAAAGCTCCGAACTCCATTAGAAACAAAAATAAATTGAATTACAACTCGATCGACATTTTCGATTTGGAGGCCTAACTCAATTAGACGCGAGCGGTGATGGAAAATAAAATAAATACGGGGAACAAAAAAAAAATTAAAACAAAAAAGAGTCCAGATATAATTTGAAATATCTCCGTAAATGCAAAGTGTGAGTGCTGTTATTTTATTCAAATGAGGGCGAACTTTTTTTTCAACCCTTTTCTCGTCGCGCCATCAAAGTGGCCTGATATTCAATTAAAAAAAGAAGAGCGGGCCCCGCGACTGAAAATTAATCAGAAAAAATGCTTTTAACTAGATCTACATTTTAATGAAATTATTATTGACGAGTATTATATAAATGGAGTGCTCCGTGCCCTTTGTACAGATTGTGTTAGTAACGTACCTACTTGTACAGCTATGCTTTTGAATTAATGTTTGAATTCATTATGGTGATTTCCCTTTAAATGTGTTCTTATTACAAGGCGGCGCTGTAACAGGCCCTTGAGACTTCTGTGTAGATTATGACAAGTGCTCCCTATGTCATTTCCAATTATAGACATTATAATCTGTGCCATGTCTTATTTTTTCTGATTTGGTGTGTTATTTTTTGAAGAGGTTACACATGGTTGACCTAAGACCTGGTGAGGGTCGCGGGAATCAGATGGATGCGAGACACATAGAACCAGTCGTTATGGCGACAATTGGAGGAGTCCTATGTCCAAGAATAGAAGACTTTTGGCTGAAATGATGAAGATGATGATACATGACCAAAATGGGCACACGGACCATGAACATGAGACCATGATCAAGTTGTCCGTGTAGTTTTTTTTGGTGGGAAAATCATCCTACTACATCTCACGCTCTTGGGCGGATCGAGAGGGTCTGTCAGACTTTTCTGACTGAAAACCCACTCCAGTTCCTTATTTGCCGTCATCCCAGGGCCCCGGGTTTCACTTTCACACTACCCGTGGCCCCAGTAGGCTTCGACCCTGCTGGGCCCCTACGGCTTGCTGACATCTCCTTGAGGATCGCATGGAAGACCATGTCTTGGAATAGCACGTTGGTTTTTTCTCAGCAGTATGTTCCTTGGGATAATTTACTGCTATTTTTAGCCACTGCAGCTGATCCATACTAATATTAAAAAAGTTAAAGTGGTGGCTTCGATTTCGACTCCGCGTCCGTAATAACCGATATCCACGACCGAAGTCGCTGGTAAAAACTAGTTAGGAATTAAAAGAGAACTGAAAAAACACTGATAAATGATATTTATTTTGCAATAAGGTTTAAAAAAAAAAACACTTTTACTCGTCAATTTTTATTTGTCATTTTAAACTAGATGAGGCCGGTGTTTCCTAGCTGACTACCCTGAGAAGAAACACCGAAACCAACTCAGGGGTCATAGCCTCTTTTAAAGTCCATACAGTAAATATGTAATGGTCAAATCACATGAGAACCATGCAGATTTGTCTGAAGTAGTCTTTTGAAGAAAGAACCATACAGATTTGAGTGGACCTGTCCAGTCAGTGCAAGCATTTGTCAGTATTCGCAAAGCTCAACTCAGGACTACTAAGGAGCTCAACGATTTTACGAACAATAACAAACATTTGGGTAGGCCGCAGAAAATACTCAAATTGCCAAACATACGTTAAAATTACTGAAAAGGAAAAAAGAGCAATCAAAATAGTCCTCACGTTCACAATAAATAAACTGAAGTTATTAAACCGACTTTTTTTTCAAACAAATCCCGTTTGGCTGGAGGATCATCCCTTTTAACATGTTTTGTGGCCATCCTTACTGGCAAACTTATAAAAATTGCTAGTTTTATTTTTCAGGCGTCGATTTAAAAAAAAATGTGTAATAATTATTTTTCAATACTTTACTCAGAATTATGATTCGGTGCAATATTTTTCATCAATTCAATTCAAAATTTCTTTTTTGTTTCATATTTCGCGTTTTATTATAACTCCTACTGTGGGGATTTTGAGACTTAATATAATTTTCTCATTTCAGATTAATTATTTTTTGTTTTAAAATTTTTAGTTGTGATACACATATAGCCAGAGTACCAGCATCCCATGACAATTCCAATACGCCCAAACACTGCTAAGATAATTATATTGTTTTAATACGAAGTTCCAGTGCCTACCTTTTACCTTCCGACTCCATCATCAGATCAGTTCGATGTTACCTTATACCCAAAGTGCATCTCAGGAAATTTCTATTAAGCTCAAACACGGCTAGGATACATTGATTAACGATTATATTGATATTGATAATGATTAAGGAGTTCCGATGCCTACCTTCCAGCCTCATCATCACCATCAGATCAGTTCAATGGTACTATTTTCAACATAACTATTCAGAACCTTTTATTATTTGTATTGATATAATTGCTTATTAACTATCTTCATTGTGATATCGATATGAATGTTTTTATTTTAGGTGGAAAAATCATCTAATCACAAATCCCACTCTCGGGCGGAGCGGGAGATAGTGTCAGACTTTTACTGACTAAAAACCCACTCCTGTTCCTTCTTTGCCTTCATCCCGGGGCTCCGGGCTTCGCTTTCACACTACCCGTGGATCTATATGAGTGTGAAGTTCCGGTGGCCATTTCTGGTCTTCTGCATCAGTTCCACTTCATCAAATGATAGATTTTGACTGTAGTTGCTTGAGTTATCGATGAAAAATAAAGCAGCATAACAAAAATAACTAATTAACAATGAAGCTATTTGTTAATATCGACGGCTAATTAATAAAACTGGTAGGGCTGACTCCGGCTTGAATTTTAATAACACGAATATTTAGTCGCCAATTTGTTGAAATTTGTCGCCAAATATCAGATTTTGTCGATCACTGGCTAGCTTTACTCTAGTTTTCTTTGTTTAATTTTTTTTTTTTGGAGGGAATTCCCATCACTCGAATATTTCACGAAACGTATTCCAGGAAAAAAACACGTATTTTTTTTAAAACCTTAAAGGTTCTTGGAAAACATTTTCTTTATTCAGAATCTGGATACTGAATCCAGATTCTGAATGACGAAAATGTTTTCCAAGAGCTTTTAAGATTTCTTTGGTAATATTTTTGTTACTTTCAGAACTTTCAGAAGGGCCAAAGTTCACCTTTTACACGTTTCACGCCTTTGCTGGATTAGTTTTACATTTTATGTTTTGATTTCAATAGAAACCTAGGTAATAGCCTCAAAATATCTGAAGAAAAATTTACAATAACATCTTAATCACGTAAGAGCGGTTGTTTGGAAATATAACTCGGGTAGGCTGCTCTGAAGGAACATATTTTACTAAAATATGCAACTATTCAACTCTAATAAACCCTGCTTATTAATTTATTCCTCACTAAATCCTAAAATGGAATCAAAATAGACCTAATTAGAGCTGTGACAGTCTCAGAGAGGACTTAGCTGACAGGATAGGCCGGATTGCATGTCATGGCTATTATAATATCCTAAACGTAATCAAACGGCATGATTTGAATATGCATATGAGGTCATGAAAAGTGCTTTTCCAAATACAGACATAGAAATAAATTGTTGATCTACATAAGTTTGTTAGTGTTGCACGGTGGTGTAATATTGAGTCGTGTGAAGTTTATTTCGTTCAGAATCTAACATAGCATAGCATAATGAGCTTTATAATGTTCCTTTAGGGCTATATTTCACCGGAACACCATGGCGTCTAGTTTGATGCGTAGGCTACCAAACTAGACACCAGAGTCGCTACACCACCCTGAGACAGTATCAAAATGGACCCTAAGTGCACGCGTCTGAGTTGGTCGCGCCGCCAAATTGGTTACGCAACCAAACGGACACCAGGTGAGTAGCTCTCTATAGAGCTGTATACATTTTGTTGGTAGCGGCGACTGGTCGCGCCGCCATGGTGTCCCGGTGAAATATAGCCCTTAGAGGTATGCGATAGACAGAGGACATCCATGACGCCACATAAAAACTAAAAAATATGAAATCCTGGAACGTGCTAGTTCTCTGCGCGATTCGAACCTGTATAACGGCCCGAAATCATCCATCAGGCAATTGCCCAAACCAGACAAAATATTCGTCTGGTCGGAGGGTCCTTTTTTTTCAGTGGTGTTTTGCGGTGCTTTAGACCCTGTCCCGCATACCTCTAAACTGGTGACCCTCGACTATGAACGTCAGCGCAGCCTTTGTGCAGGTACTACATCGTGACATCATCTCTTCCTCAAAGCTTTCGAGCAGTGAGCCGTAAAACCAGTACCTGTAGCTTTAAAGAGTATCTTGACCACCAGCAAGCCTACCGACCTATACCTGGTCATCACCCTCAGCCTCACCAGCGACCTTGGCGAGGCACACTGTACCTTCGGCAAGTCACATGAAGAGCCATGAAGAACCTCTCCAGATGGAGCGGCCGGCCAGCTGCCAAGCTACTACGCCAAAACAAAAAAAAAATGGCACGCCCACAACTGCAAAGCCGTCAACAGCATCATAATATGATGCTGATGTTGCAATATTGCTTACATTGTAACGTAATTTAAGTCCAGATTTTCCAAAATGCACGCTAATCATTACACTTCGGTGTGACACACGGCCTCTGTAATTCAAGCGTCAACTCGCCCGTACATTATTATTCACCGACGAAACGAAATGAATTCGCTTTTATTCAAACGCCAGAATGATATAATTAAAATTTAAATACAAGATTAACTGGAGAAAAATTCAATATCGAATTTACGGGTTTCGGGATTATTCGGTAAAAGGATTGAGATTGCCTGTGTGGTTATGTTACTAACCTACTTGTTTTATATTATTACTAGCTTTTGCCCGCGGCTTCGCTCCCGTCTATATTCTACTACTCTACCCAACTCTACCCTACTCTACCCTACTCTACCCTACTCTACCCTATTCTACCCTACTCTATCCTACTCTACCCTACTCTCCCCTACTCTACCCTACTCTATCCTACTCTACCCTACTCTACCCTACTCTACCCTACTCTACCCTACTCTACCCTACTCTATCCTACTCTACCCTACTCTACCCTACTCTACCCTACTCTACCCTACTCTACCCTACTCTACCCTATTCTACCCTACTCTATCCTACTCTACCCTACTCTCCCCTACTCTACCCTACTCTATCCTACTCTACCCTACTCTACCCTACTCTACCCTACTCTACCCTACTCTACCCTACTCTACCCTACTCTATCCTACTCTACCCTACTCTACCCTACTCTACCCTACTCTACCCTACTCTACCCTACTCTACTCTACTCTACCCTAATCTACCCTACTCGATAAAATGTATCCTATGTCCGTCCGTCGGTTCTGAACTACCTCCCCACCAATTTTCAGCTAAATCGGTTGAGCAGTTCTTGAGTTATAAATAGTGTAACTAACACGACTTTCTTTTATATATATAGATTATTTTCACGTGTCGTTGATTTATATATAAAAAAAACACACTAGCCACGTTTAAAATAAATTAAAGTAATTTACGCACAATTAGTTAAGTTACAGATGGCCGTTGGGGCCGAAAGGTTCTGGAGTGGCGACCGCGACAGGAACACGCAGTGTTGGAAGGCCCCCTACAAGGTGGATCGATGACCTGGTGGAGGTTGCGGGAATCGGATGGATGCAAGACGCACAGGACCGTTCTTTGTGGCGACATTTGGGGGAGGCCTATGTCCAGCAGTGGACGTCTATGGGCTGAAATGAGTGAGTGAGTTAAGTTAAATTAAATCATCATCATCGTCATCTTCCTGCCCTTGTCCCGTGTTATTTGGGGTCGGCGCAACACGTTTTTTTCTTCCACTCTGCCCTCAGTTAAGTTAAATTAAATAATAAAATAATTAAAAATTTATTTGAATGGTTTATTTGAAACTAGCTCCTGATTGCGATTCGTCCGTGTGAATGTTGGTTGGTTGGCGTGAAGTGGTGACCAACTGGTAACGGCCCCGACTTGCGAGTTGTGTTTTCCTTCACCGTTTTGAGAATAGTGGTGATGAAATAAATTACACAAAGTAATGCGCCTGGCTGGTTTTGAACCCGCGACCTGCAACTCGTAAGTCGGGGCCAATGCCACTTAAAACCATTAACGTAACTCTCTAACTTAGAGAAGAGTTAAATATGCCCTTTTAATAAAGACTGGACATTTGCCTAGTCTCTGAGAGTTATAATGATTGTTTTACATAGTATATAGTTGTGTAAATACATAACTGTCGTTACCGCAAATTTATTTTCTGTTACCATACTATTCGATATTGTGGCTGAAGATTGCAAAAAATTTAAAAAAAAAATCCTCGTGCTACTTTGGGGCATACACCTTATTAAAAAATATATAATACATATCTATAATACAATGGTCAGAATAGTGGTGGTCCAGTGGTAACGGCCTCGACTTAGGAGTAGGTAGGTCGCGGGTTCAAGCCCAGCCAGATGCATTACTTTGTGTAATTTATTTCAACCACTGCTCTCACATCGGTGAAGGAAATCATCGTGAGAAAACCGGCATGTCCACGAACCAAAACAGACATTTTACAGCCCATTCCCTCTCCTTGAGAGAAGGCCTGACTTTCTAGCTCTAGCTATGGGAACATTATAAGGTTGATTATGATTATGTTGTTTATGTATCGATACTCAAAATTTGTTATCAACTTGTATTTGTGTCTGTCTATAGAGTCAAAAAAAAGTCACATCACTATTCAATGAATCATGAATCATCATCATCTTCCTGCCCTTGTCCCGTGTTATTTGGGGTCGGCGCAACACGTTTTTTTTCTTCCATTCTGCCCTGTTACTCGTCATGCTATCACTAACTTCCTTTTCTTTCATATCACTCTTCACACAATCCATCCATCTTTTCTTTGGTTTCCCTCTCCCTCTCCATCCATCCACATGAATCATGAATCATTCGTATAAATTAAAACGGATTACAGAAGGTCCTCGAAATGCGTATCTAAAACCCAATTTTACTTCCCAGGAAAGCAGATGACCTCCCAGTTTCCACGCAAACACATTAGCTACGATCAGTGCTATAGGTAGGCGCAAGTAGTGACGTATGTAACTATGAAGCGGCCACGTGGGGGTTAAAAGGTCATCTTGATGCATGATTTAATTTACTTTTATCAATTTATTGAAATGTTATACTTTTGATTGTAATGACTAAAATTAAAAACTATTGGGCAGATTTTAAGAATTCTTGCTACTTTATCACTGGATGACATACCGTAGGGGCCCAGCTGCATCGAAGCCTACTGAGGCCATGGGTCGTGCGAAAGAGAACACTGGGGCCCTGGAACATAGGCAAAGAAGGAACACACCCACTCCGGTTTTAGTCTGTAAAAGTCTGAGACGCCCTCTCGCTTCGCCCAAGGGCGAGAGATGTCATTAGATGATTTCTCACCTAAAAATAAAGTCACCGAATGGCATAGGAAGAAGGCGAAGCCGCTGGCAGAAATTAGTACATAGTAGCAGACAATAGGTTAATTTCAAGATAGTAAAAAGAGGTAAATAAGCATAGATTTTTTCACATTTTCGAAACTGTGTTTTTGGGACGTTTTTTTTTGTATCGACAATGACTCGTGCCCTCCAACAATAATGTAAATATCGTATTTACCCTTGTAATTGTTAAGTTTCTCAGTTATCTCTTATTATTTTTTGACTCAAAAGATTTCAATAACTAACTAAAGATTAAACGATTAAGTGTTATTTTTTTTATACTTTTCCTGAATTTTGGAATCTTTTCTCTTGGAGTTTGGTTTTGGAGTTCCTTGCCTGGAGTCTCCATGAGGGAAAGTCTGCTCGCCGGAATGTTCCTTTAACTTGTTATTTTTTTTATTTAACTAAACATCAATACATATATAGTAACAATGTCACTTTAAACATTATCACATTAATTAATATCCCCTTAGTTTCTGAACCTGGTCATGAACTGCGGGCCGGAAAATAAAAGACAGACGTTAAACTCATAGTGTGATTTTTTCCTACATTTGGTTATTTATAACTAAAGATTAAGTAACTATGGGTATTCCAAGCCTGAAATAAATGAATTTAATAGGATAATCACACTATCACATTAATATTACAAAGTCAAAAGTGTCTAAGCGCGTGTGTGTATGATTATTACTTCTTCACGCTCGAACGGCTGAACAGATTTCGATGAAACTTGGTACACTGGTAGAGCAGAGCGTACGATACTTTTTCTTTCGGGACTTTGTTTCCCTTAGGAATTTTATACTTTCACGCGAGTGAAGCGGTAGTGAGCAGTAGTATCATATTTTGCTTTTTTTAATGTGCTTGACAAAGTGGAGTGGAAATACTTCTCCGTTACACTTTTCTGTACTGATTGATTGTCGATTGAAAAAGAGATTGTATCTTTTTTTTTAATTTGCTTGACAAAGTGGAGTGGAAATACTTCTCCGTTACACTGTTCTATACTGATCGATTGTCGATTGAAAAAGAGATTGCCCCTTTTTTTAATTTGCTTGACAAAGTGGAGTGGAAATACTTCTCCGTTACAGTTTTCTGTACTGATCGATTGTCGACTTAAAAAGATATAGGCCCTTTTAACTCATTCTACAGTCTTGATTTAAAAATAGCTCAGTGTTTCAAACCTGTTAATTAGTGTAATTAGCCATTTGGATGAACTGAAAACGTTTTAAAATTTCACATTAACATGTGATTAAGTAGAAAGTAATGATTTTAATGCAATTGTGGTTCATTGAGTATTTAAAAGAAATTTTAATTAAGTTTCTGCATCACAGAACAGTAATAAGAAACGGGTTTATTTAATATTCATAATGTCCATTTAATTTTATAAAGCTATTGTTAAAACTGAAACTCATTTTCTTATTCGATGACTTTGTAATGAGATACGATTTGATTTTTATTTTTACTTTTTTTTTTAATTTGCTGGGTGACAGGACAGAATGGAAGAAAAAAACGTGTTGCATCGACCCCAAGTAATATGAGACAAAGGGCAGGAAGAAGAAGAAGACTTATTTTTTTTTTTAACAAAGAGTTTCTCTCAATGAAATTACAGACTTATACATAATAAAACCTTTTTGTAGACGCAGCCGCTAACTAAATGACGTCGCAACTCCCGACTCCAGCGGCCCCGCCGTCAAATGGACAGGCACACATAAATCGAGAAGCCTCCCCCATAATAGCAGGCTCACTCAAATCTAAGCCTGAGCCCAAAAGCCGGATTTCTCCCAGTAATACACTTAAAACGCCTGAGCTTAAATCATCGTCATCGTTTGTTGAACAAGACTCTCCGGTCACATATCAGCCCGGCGACGGCTGGCCCCAACCCCTTCGTCCTCCATCCCTCCCACCCCCCAATAATTTTCGGCCTAGCCCCTCTGTAGGCATAGATTTCTAGTCTCAACGTACAAGGTAGGTGTTTTGTGTAGGCTACGTACTACGTAAATACAGAGGAAGGATATTCAGTGTGTATATTTGATCATTTATAGCATGTAGCCGGAGTAGATCAATAAACTATGTAAGGCGCTGGAAGGTTGTTGGACGAACAGCGGTTTCTGAACCAAAGTCGAAATTTAATAACATCCCTGAAGTCTCCTGGGACCTGTTTCCTTCTATTGAATGATTTGCTTTGATTTTAGACGTGGAAACTGGAGTTAGTACACGACAATAGTTTCTGCCAGCAACTTTGCCTGCGTTAAAATAAAAAATATATCTAAGTACCTATGTCGAAACATAGCATACCATAATGCCTTTTAATGATCCCACTGCTAGGACTCAGACCTCCTCTCTAAGAGAGGGAATGGGCCGTAATCCACTGCGCGGGCCCAGTGCGAATTGGTGAAAGTCACATGTCTTCGAATTTTGGTTCTAGGACATGCCAGTTTCCTCACGATGTTTTCCTTCAACGTTTTGAGAGCAATGGTGATGAAGTAAATTACACAAAAATGCGCCTGACTGGATTTGAACCCGTGACTTAAAACTCGTAAGTCGGAACCATTACCACTCGGCCACCACTGCTCTCATCACCTATGTCACTCAGTGATAAAATCGCATTCTACTTGTGAAAGAGTTTTTGAAATCGGTTCAGTAGTTTTATCGGTTTAGGAGTTATTTCACTACACTACACGAAAACATAAAAATACAAATCTTTTCTTTTTATAATTTTAATAATAAATAATAAGTATCTATAGATTTGCAAGTAATACCTACCTTTGCTAGATTGTTCGAAAGTCACCACGACCCAGGGCCTCAAGTCTGCTTTACAATAGTGCCAGAATGGTCTATCATAATTGTTGATTTTGAAAAGTTTGGTAATCTACTAATACGAGTATAATGGCGTCATTATGACTTTCCAATGGTCAACCACTGACACTCCATTGAAAGAAATGGCATAGAATGGTAATCAAATGAATATTTGACGTATGCTTATAACTGCCAAAATTTTAACAGTTCGTTTGATCAGTGACTTACCATTAGAACGTCATTGTGCAGTCATTTCTATTAATTTGTTTCGAGACAGCTCGATATTGTCATTCTACCGAAAGATTATTGACCGATCAATGATCGATCATTATCAATTATCAGATTACGAACTTTTAGCAAAATGACAATGGGATCGTGTTGGAATGACGAATTTATAAAAATAGCAGACTTGAGTCCCTGGAACGCAAAGGGCAACTGGGAGGAAAATTGAGTTTTAGTCAGTAAAGTTTAACACTCCTGCCCCCCTAGCCAAGTTGCAATCGTTTCATTTTGATTCTCTTTTCGTTGATCGCCTCGAGCGGCCACGCCTCCTATTCCTTTGTTCTGACCACATGACTGAGCGTTGAAGCGAGAGCGCTTACACACCCAGAGCTAGAGAAAATATTAAAAGAATTTCAACAAAAAAAAAGTAGTATGTAGGTACTTATTTATACCTTCACTTTTGTCTGACACATGCATCCGGGATAACAGCAACTAACCTTCGAAATACGCCACTAATAACAACGTTATTAGCTGTTTTTATTAAATTGCCTTACATAATACCCACGCTTATTAAGAATCCAAGCTTAATTACATGAAAAAACATCAATATTTTTAATAAAAATTAATTAAGATTAGTTTTAAGATGAGATGCAAATTGAATGTTATCGCTAATAGCGTTGATTGTATAATAATTTCGTGTTGATACATAATAAAGTAGTGCGGTGGTCGCCGTAGCTGCGTGCGCGCCGATGGGGAGTCGTTTGCGATTTATGTTAGAAATTCGCGTGCGCCCAGCTCCATTTTTGTGCGTAACTGGATTTTGTAGGGTTAGCAGGAGATTAGGTTGAGAAATTACAAGTAATTTATTTTATTTACCTTCATTTTTGACTGGCTTCTGCCAACAGCTTCAGCATAACATAATCATAGCATAATCAGCCTTTTAATATTCCCACTGCTGGGACTCAGGCCTCCTCTCTCTAGGAGAGGAAATAGGCCGTAATCCACCACGTGGACCCAGTACGGAATGGTGAATGTCACATGTCTTCGAATTTTTGGTTCTAGGACATGCCGGTTTCCTCACGATGTTTTCCTTCACCGTTTTGAGAACAGTGGTGATGAAATAAATTCAGAAAGTAATGTTCCTGGCTGGGTTTAAACCCGCGACCTACAACTCGCAAGTCGGGGCCGTTACCACCCAGCCACCACTGCTCAACAACAGCCAACAGCTTTACCCACGTAAAAATAATAGGTTTCTCCATACAAACTTTGAAAACCCCTTTCATCCCCTTTTTTTTTGGTGGGAAAATCATCTAATGACAAAACTCGCCCTTGGGCGCGAAGCGGGAGATAGTGTCAGACTTTACATACCCTTAGGGGGTGAATTTTGTGAAACCCTCTCTTAGTGCTCGCCTACGTCATAAAAGGAAATCTTGTGCAAAATTTAACGCTCCTAATCCCTATTTCGGCAATCAGTTTCTCCTTTTTTATATATACCTCATAAATTTCACGATTGCGGTAATAACTTTTTAGGGGTCAAGTTTTGAACTAGATGTTAGGTATTGTGGTTACGGAACACTAGTAAAACGCTTCATGTTTTTAAATACTTATGTTTATATTAAATATTAACTTACACTTTATAATAAATTTTTAAATAAAATGATGTCCAGACTTTTGTTGACATCTCCAATCAATCATGTTTCGAACATGAACATATATTTTTAAAACCATAAACCTTAAGAAGAACTGTCTTGCTTGTTTGCAAGTTAGCAGTATATGTGTGGCCACTATGGACGCCACAGTATTAACCACAAATAATGTTTTATCTCACAGTTGCACAAGACCCCTATTTTAATTTAAAGCAAGCAAGTAATAATAGTTCCTTTGTTCTGACCACGTGACTGAGCTTTGAAATGACGTCAGAACAAAGGAATCGGAGGCGTGGCCGACTCGAGGCGGTCGACGAAAAGAGAACAGAAACGAAATAGTTGTAACTTGGCTAGGGGGGCAAACTAGACTAGCCAATCTCAACAAGTTATATTCAACAGTAGACAATATTCTGTCAAAACTTTATTTAATTTCCAGCATCTAAACTATTCACAGCACAGCCCTAGCAGACCAGTGGCCAAGTCCTATCGACGCTAGATTTATTCCCGCAGCGTCGTGATTTGCGAGACATTATGATAAGTGGGCGAACGGCACCCGAGCAATTAGAACACCGCATATACAGAGCTGCAAATTAAATAAATTAACGAATAGACGACGAGACAAAGTTACTGCGTTCGGCCTTGTGGCGTGTAGCGTCGTGCGATTTGACCGAAACAGAGTTATGATTGCGTAAATAAATAAGATGATTTTGAATTATTATTGGCTTAAATATCAATAAAAGTTATCTGGAGTTTTAATTCGTTATGGGGTTGGAAATTACCAATTTAATTTAAAAAAGACACGCGAAAGTATCTAAGCGCCATAGTTTTCATAAATCGAAATAAAAAAATAACAAGTTATTTGAAGTACTTGTAGCTTATTAAAACATGCAAATAAATGAATGATGTATATCAAGGCAACTCTATGAAAGAGCAAGAGGCTGAATGAACTCCAATAAAAAAAAAACAAACCAACAATGAAATGCACCACGCAACAAAGTTACTGCGTTCAGTTTCGCGAAGGCGTATCTACTAACTGCAATATTATGATTTCGTAATTAAACGTGATATTTTGTTAAATTACTATTAGGTGCGTAATTTGAGCAGGAAATATCTCAATAAGTCGCAATGTTATTATGATTGGACTGGTTTGAAAGTAAGACTATTTATTATAATAATTATTACGCGATCAGTCATCAGTTGAACCAATAATAATATAATCTGTATTTTTATTAAACTGGATTAGTATATTTTTTACTACACTTAAAGGCATCTTAGGCTGCGTTCACAGTTGAGACCCAATATGCTTTTGCAAAAGAAGCAAAAATAAAAACTTTTTTTATTTAGATATTATAATATAATATTCCACAACTATCACACAACGCCGTCTAGTCTCAAGCTAAGCAGAGCTTATGTTATGAGTAGGTACTAGACAACTGATAAACATACATACACATTTCTAAATACATACATATTATAGATAAATTACACCCAGACACAGAACAAATGATCGTGCTCATCACACAAATATTTGTCCCTGGTGGGAATCGAACCCACGACTTCCGGCATAACAGTCAGGGCCACTAACCACTAGACTAACAGGTCAGTCAAAGTTTAAGTCAAACTCAAGTTATTTCATATTGCTCGCAGAACAGATGGTTGATGGAGCCTAAAGACCAAAGCCACTCCTCTTCGCTTCGGACCAGACTATGTGGGATAAGCCCTGTTTTTTTTTTGAGGTAGGATGTCTCCCATGTTCCTTCAGTAGCACTTGGTACTTTAAGACCACGGTTAATCTTTCAGGAATTCCCGTAGCCCTATGTGAGATAACTCTTGTCTTCATATTTTTGATGAGCACAGCGTGGTAGGTGAATGGAATATAAAAAATTGTTGTGCCGTAGCCAAGTATCGTGAGACAAGACATTTGTTTATCAATGAAAGTGCAGTATCACTAAGTCATCATCATCATTTCAGCCGAAAGAAGTCCACAGCTGGACATAGGCCTCCCCCCAGCGACGCCACAACGACCGATCCTGTGCGTCTCGCATCCACCGGACTCCCGCGTCTCTCACCAGGTCCACCTTGTGGGAGGCCTTTCAACGCTGCGTTTTCCGGTGCGCGGTCGCCATTTTAGAACCTTTCGGCCCCATCGACCATCCGTTCTACGAGAATTGTGCCCTGCCCACTGCCACTTTAGTTTGGCGATTCTTCGGTACCTATCACTAAGTATTAAAATAAAATAAGCTTGTTTGTACAACCAAATCCACAATCTACTTTTCAATAATTTGTTAAATTTCTAGACAAACAAAATTATTCTTTTAAAACATCAGTCTCATGAAAGTTATTGTCTTCAGAAGTGGCGACCGTGCACTGGACGCAGCGTTGGAAGGCCTCCCACAAGTTGGACCGATGACCTGGTCAGAATCGCGGGAATCCGATGGATGCGAGACGCACAGGAGCATCCTTTGTGGCGATAATTAGGGCAGGCCTATGGCCAACGGTGGACGTCTTTCGGCTGAAATGATGATGATTTATTTATAGTAGATACATATATACACACATACTTTATTGTAAATAACAGGGCACAGGAATTGTCCGAAAGTGTCAGCGTGGCTCGGAAACGCAAAGGGTGAAAGTTTGAAACTCTCTCTCGTGAGGAACAAACGTATACCACTGATCCAGTACATAATTCTGGACCCCACAAGCAGTAATATTATAATAAGGCGTTTTTCTAGTTTAAAATAAATCTACACTTATTTATTTTAAAAATAATCGATATTTTGATCAACCCCAATGACATTTTTAATTAATAAGTAATTAACTCAACTGGTATTCATTTGCATCCGATTAGACTGGAAACCAACCCCAATATACAGATAGCGGCACGAATCTGGAGCGCTCAGCGAAAGAGCCGGGATCGCTTTGCACATCGTACACATCGGCTAGCCAATCACTGTGATTGGATGCATGGATTGCACTCTCCGCTTCCGCATCTCTTTTCATACCGCTAAAGAAACCCGATATTTCACTTCTGCGTGCTTCTGCGTAAGTAGAACTGTAGAAGTCAGCGCTCAAGATCCATGCCGTTTCTTAATTCACCAAAACTTAACATAGTGCGCATAGTAATTCGGCAATTTATGTACAAAGGCGAGCTTAACTCAAAGATGAGCCACACTACCACACACACACACACCACACACAGTAAGGTTCAGTTGAAAACTATCGTCAGACGACTACTATGTTTTTACTACGTACTTGTCTGGATTTTTTACTGAACTGAACCCATTTGGTGCAGCCGTGAGACATGCAATGTTAGTGTAAGATGAGTAACCCTCCTCAAAAATAAAGCTCAAAAAATGTAATATTTTGTAAGTACCGACCTATACCTATATTTTTGGAGAGAACGCAAAAAGCCACACTAAAGGTGTCTTCGTTTCTACCTTACCGTTACCCTACAGAGCTCTTATATAAAGATGCGATATTTCTCACAGTGCGTCAACTATTCATTAAGAGCATAATATTAAAACAGCAT
Source organism: Mythimna vitellina (assembly GCA_949316375.1). NCBI lineage: Eukaryota > Metazoa > Arthropoda > Insecta > Lepidoptera > Noctuidae > Mythimna > Mythimna vitellina. Next base: position 18,171,667 of record OX438695.1, on the reverse strand, counting down.
TCTATGCTATCATACCTCCCTTCATCTTCACAAGGTAAGAGAAGATACAACACCGTGGATCGGTCAAAAATTCGCCTTACAACCAAATTTTCAAAACATTTCTTCTGCCATATTGGTGGTTTTCTTTACAATAAAATGAATAGGATGCTACCGATAGTTAATCTTACTAAGGTCATGTCATCATCTTCCTGCCCTTGTCCCATCTTATTTGGGGTCGGCGCAATACGTTTTTTTCTTCCATTCTATCCTGTCAACCGTCATACTATCACTAACTTCCTTTTCTTTCATATCACTGTTCACACAATCCATCCATCTTTTCTTTGGCCTCCCTCTCTTACTAAGGTCATGTGTAAAAAGAAAATAACTTCCTTTCTAAAAGCACTAAATTATGACGACACCGAAAAACTACTTACTACTTTGGTTTAATATTTCAAACGTGAACACAGACACACCATCACCATCACATACTTACACTTCCACACACAACACACACTCATATACTTATATGCCCATATACACACACACACATATACTAACCAATATTTATTTATTTATTGAAAATAATTATGTATGAGTTCAACTATCAGTATTCAAGACTTACTGTTAATATAACGAGTAAAATTATTTGTGTAAAAGGCGGGGTCCTGGTCTCCTGAAATACAGGCTTGCATCCTAGTTTAGGCACCAGTCTTCCACAATAATAAAACACTTGTCACTACATTTTAAGAATTTGATGTATTGTAAAATATTGTGGTGAGAAAAATAAACATTTATTATTATTATTGTACCTAAGAAGCATCCTTCTAACTGCCCATATAAAACATAATATAACATATATATATAACTGAAAGTAACCAAGTACAGTATAAGAACCGTCAGTTGATTCATTACAGCGCAATTAAGCCGCCGATAAGCTTAGTAATTACGTATGCTAATCGTGAATTTAATTCGATGCACTTGTACTAAGATACTGTGGACGTGGATCGTGGTGGATATGAGTTTGATGCTTTGCGGGATTATTTCTTTTCCGTTTGAAAATCATCAAATGACATCATCCGCTCTTGGGCGGAACGAGAGGGTGTGTCAGACTTACTTCGTTGCTTCTCATACCAGGGCCGAGTCTTCCTTTCAGAAGCAGACCCTTAGCCCTAGTAGGCTTCGACCCTGCTGGGCCCCTGCTGTTTGCTGACATCTCCTTGAAGCGCGGGTGGAACAGTACGCGCCGTCGACGACTTGGGCTCGGTCCGGACGGTTACCAGATGGTCGGACGGTCCGCAAGCCCGCACCTACGGTGGCCGGAAATCGGGATCGGGATCCTGACGGCTGGGGCGTGAGGGCTACACCCTCGCGTATGCACGTGCGGCCTCCTCCTTTGCTAACATCACAGCTTCGCAGAATGAGGAGGCCGCCTGCCACTCCTCCTCGCTTCGGACCATGGCCTATACCAAGGCCCGGTGCGAAAGATCGTTGCCGCCGATAGACTTTGTGGGATAAGTCCTGTTTTGATATATATTTTTGACTAACTGTCCCCTGCATATATGGTCACTATGTAGTCTACTCCTAGTGTCGTAGCCTGCATGATTATACATAGAATTCCTTGTTAAATAGACTATCGAACAATCAAAAATTCGAATCAGTAGTTCCTGAAATTCAGCTGTGAAATATTACATAGCAATAGTTACACAGTAATAAAAAAAATGTTGACGAGGATAGTTGAATAGGACAAGGAAACGTATAGTGCCGTATCCAAGTGACATGGAACAACAACAGGAACGAACTTGACAACACTTTATTTTTGGAATAATGTATGTCAAAGAATATTGGCACACTATAATCAACTGTTACAGAAAATTCGTAAAACTCACTTAGATTCTTTATCTAAATTTCTTTTTAGTGATTTTGTAACTGCTTTTTTTATTCTTTATAGGTTCGCGCTTGACCGCTAACTCACTTGATGGAAAGCGATGATGATGCCGTCGACGATGGAGCACGCTTACCTAGAAGTAACCTATTCACTCTTGACTTAAAGATTTCCGGGTTGTAGCCATCAGGAAACACAGATTCTGGCAAGGAATTCCACTCCTTAGCTGTACGCATAATGAATGTGTTCCCAAAACGTTTTGTGTGTATAGGTGGGATGTCCACTATGTACCGGGGGCGCATTGCCGTACGCTTGTTTATAAATGTTTCACTTATGTAGTTGTTACATGGTTTTTTAAAAGCAAAAATAACGAACTAACCACTAACTACCAACAACACCAACACTCCCCACCATCCCATCCCCATCCCCCATCCCTATCCCCCATCCCCAACCATCCCATTTCCCATCTCCTCTCTACAACTATTTTTTTTCTTTTTTTTTCTTTTTGAAGTTTCTATTATTCGTTTATTGTGCAAACCTAACACAGTGTTGTCTTTTTTTAACCCAAAGGTTGACTGGTAGAGAATGCCTTGTTATATTAAGTCCGCCTATGTACCACTACTGTACATGAATATTAAATAAATAAATAAATAAAAATTAGCTCAAAAACATTGTAGGTACTTTATCTCGGAATAAAACTCCCATTTCAAAGGTTTTATAATACGGTACAGTTTTAGGGCATCAAAAAAATCACTGAAGCTCTGGAATGCAAACAGCAACTGAAGAAACACGAATCACATAACAGTCGGTATGGTCACGGTCGGTTTACGGTAGTTAGTAAATGTCTGACACACTTCTACAGTTTTCTCGGAAAAAGTTTTTTTTTTGATTCTCACAATTTTTTTTTTTTCTTAAACAAAACTACAATATTTTTAGTGTTATTTTTACTCTAAGTGAAAGTAGAGGATGAATGATTTGTACTTTCAAACATTTTTCTTACCGAAAAATTAACATCTACATTCTACACTAATCTAGGTAATCTCTAAAAGTACTGGTCCAATTGCAAAATTTTTTTTCAGCGATAGAAAGCTGCTTTATTCTTGAGCTATATATTTTATGTACGCGGGCGTAGTTGCGGAAAACAGCTAGTGTCTCATAAAAATGTTGTCCTCCATCACTTTCACAACATGGTCACCTTAACTTGGTAGCTCGCCGAGCAAGTCCTTGTTTGCATTACTGGATATTACCAATATATTATAATTAAATTAAAAGTTTATGTAGTTTGTATGTGAAACTCTGTGTAGGACGCAGACACTAGCAACATTATCTGTGCTGATTTTATAAAATCCGTCGATGACGTAGGTTACTATTGTGTATAATAATAATAATCGGCCTTATAATGATCCCATTGCTAGGACTCAGGAGAGACCTCTCTAGGAGAGGGAATGGGCCGTAATCTACCACGCGGGCCCAGTGCGGAATAGTGGACGTCACATAGCTTCGAATTTTTGGTTCTAGGACATGACGTTTTCCTTCACCGATTTGGGAGCAGTGGTGATGAAAATAAATTACACAAAGTTATGCGCCTGGCTAGGTTTGAACCCGAGACCTACAACTCGTAAGTCGGGGCCGTTACCACTAAACCATCAAGAGCACTGTTAGTATTATTCTATTCTACTGCTGCCACATAAGTATAGCATGTAAACACAGTGCTTATCAAAGTGTATATTAAATTTTTCACACTCTAACCTACATCGAACATTATCCTTATCGTAATATTGTATTCATGTCAAATTATAGCGTAACAAATAAAAATATTATTACTTATAATTTGACTGGCCTGTTGGTCTAGTGTTTTGTGGCCCTGACTGCTATGCCGGAGGTCGTAGGTTCGATTCCCACTCAGGACAAACGATTGTGTGACGAGCATGATCATTTGTTTTGTTTGGATGTAATTTATATTTATTATGTATGTATTTAGAAATATATAAGTATGTTTATCAGTTGTCTAGTACTGATAACACTAGCTCTGCTTAGCTTGAGACTAGACGGCGTTGTGTGATAGTTGTGGAATATTATTATTATTAATTAAATCGACTGGGTTAAATGTATTTATGTAATTCCAAAACCAAACGCTTGGTGAGTTGTCGATGGCGGCATAGTGTTCCACGTCGAGTTATCAGCAAAACCGTAGGGGCCCAGCAGGGCAGATACCCGCCAGGGCCACAGGAAATTTCTGAATAGGAAACCCGTGATCTGAAAACGCACAGGGCAACTGAAGGACAATTGTGTGGTTTTAGTCAGTAAAAGTCTAACACAAACTTCTACTCTACCCTAGGGCGGGAGAAGTCATTGGATGATTTCTCACATCAATATAAAATAAAAATTAGCTAAAGTGAATCAAAAATATAATTTTAAAGAAAACAGCACGAATAAGGGCCTGCGTACACTTGAGACAAGACTGTATTAGACAGAATTGTCTACGACGTCGCAGATTTGTCTACTACACTGCAGACTTGTCTGCGACAAGACTGTTTTGAGACGTCCAGTGTTGCGAAACATTTACACTAATTTACCACTAGCAACTTTTAAAACCACCAGAAAACCACTAACAAAAAATTATCCCACACACAAAATCCCAAAATTTTCTACTAATAAAATGTGTATTGTACGAAACAAAATAAGTAGGCATATAGGTTATTAGTTTCCTTTAATAAAAATAGTCATAAAAATTAACAGTCAGTTGATCAAAATACTATTTGTAGGTTAATTAACATTAGTAGGTAAATCAACATACAAATTATTCAATAACAGCTATTTATTTATTTGTCTTCAGACGAATCATTTTTGTTTGCACCACCATCGCGTGGTGGATTACGGTCCACTTTCTGTCCTAGGCCTCCTCGGCCTGAGTCCCAGCAGTAGAAACATTAAAAGGCTGATTATTTATTATTATAACCCGAAGGTGCGACATTTGGACGGCGAACCATGGGTAGACGTAGAGCTCACCGTCAGGTAAGAACCAAACCGAAGACGACGGCACGTTGTGTTCCACGCGTGCCTCCACAAAATGCCAGCAAAATTGTCGGGGTCAGTTAGAGCCGACGCCTACAAAGCCAAATTGTTCGACGGAGTTACCGCAGCCCCCTCACAATAAAGGGGAACAGAAGAAACGCAGGTGGATTTTAGTCAGTAAAAGTCTGATACTCCCTCTCGCTCTTCCAAGAGCGGGAGGAGTTATTTGGTGAATTCTAACGAAAAAAAAGGGCTGCGTGATTTTTTGAAAGAGTCATCGTAGCCCTGGAACGCAAAGAATAGAATAAACTTTATGCATAAGAATGGAATAAACTTTATGCAAAAGAATAGAATAAACTTTATGCAAAAGAATGGAATAAACTTTATGCATAAGAATGGAATAAACTTTATGCAAAATGCAACTGAAAGAACGCAGGTGGGTTTTATTCTTTTTTTTTCATATAAACCAGTGCTTGACTGCGATCCCACCTGATAGTAAGCAGTAATGCAATCGTTGATGTTGGGCCGCACTAGTTTATTAAGAGACTATTCACTCTAGCCTTGAAGACAGCTAAATTATAATTGGACTGGAAGAGAGCAGCAGGCAAATTGATCCAGTCCTTCGATGTACGTGGCGCGTGGTATTAACGATGAAGCGAAACGCTTAGTCCGAACCGTAGAGGTTTCAACAATGCAAGGGTGGTTACCGCACGTCGGGTTGTCCTATGGTAGAAAGGAGATGGCGGAATCAATAAAAGTCTAAAAAAATGTATTTAAAAACCAAATTAAAAAGTTTTACAGCTCGTAGGTTTTTCTTCCTCCTGTAAAGCTACCATTTTCGCATTTAATTTTACTCTATTTTTAGAGTTCCGTACCAAAAAATAAAAAACGGAATCCTTCCGGAACAACTCATAGGATCACTTTGTTGTCCGTCTGTCTGTCTGTCAAGACCCTTTATCTCGGGAACGCGTGGGGGTCATCATCATCATCATCATCATTTCAGCCGAAAGACGTCCACTGCTGGACACAGGCCTCCCCCAAGTGCCGCCACAATGAACGGTCCTGTGCGTCCCGCATCCATCGCACTCCCGCAACCGCTACCAGGTCATCGGCCCATCTTGTAGGAGGCGTTCCAACGCTACGTCTTCCGGTACGTGGTCGCCATTCCAGAACCTTTCGTCCCCAACGGCCATCCGTTCTGCGAGCAATGTGCCCTGCCCACTGCCACTTAAGTTTGGCGATTCTTCGTGCTATGTCGGTGACCTTGGTTCTCCTGCGGATATCCTCATTCCTAATTCGATCACGCAAGGAAACTCCGAGCATAGCCCTTTCCATTGCCCTTTGAGTGACTTTGAGTCTTTTGATAAGGCCCATTGTAAGCGACCACGTTTCAGAGCCATATGTCATCACTGGCAACACGCACTGGTCATAGACTTTCTTCTTGAGACACTGTGGTATATTGGACGAGAAGATACCGCGCAGCTTCCCGAACGCTGCCCAGCCAAGTCGGATTCGACGATTGATCTCTTTCTCGAAGTTAGACCTTCCCAACTGGACCGTCTGTCCCAGGTAAACGTAGTCGTCCACAACTTCGAGAGTAGAGTCCCCGATCTTGATAGGAGTGGGAGCTACATGGCTGTTTACCATGACTTTGGTTTTATCCATGTTCATTTTAAGTCCCACTCTTTCGGAAGCTCTACTGAGGTCACCAAGCATTGTACTGAGCTCCTCCGTAGTCTCAGCCATGACTACTATGTCGTCGGCAAACCAAAGGTGAGTGATGTACTCGCCATTGACATTAATGCCTAGCCCTCTCCACTCCAGAACCTTGAAGACATCCTCCATTGCTGCCGTGAACAGTTTCGGAGAAATTACGTTTCCCTGCCTCACGCCCCGCTGCAAGAGGATAGGTTTCGAACTCTGGTCTTGTAGTCGGACTGACATAGTGGCGTTTTTGTACAAACACTTCAGCACTTCGATGTACCGATAGTCAATTTGGCACCGTTGGAGAGACTGCAGTACAGCCCAAGTCTCAATCAAATCAAAGGCTTTCTCGTACCACCCGCCTTCAGAAGTTCAGCCGTAATTCCATCCTCACCCGACGTCTTGTTGTTTTTGAGCTGCTTCAGAGCCATCCTAATCTCGTACAGGCTGACGTCCGGGATATCTTCGGTATAGTGTCGAGTCAATCTAGCTCTTGGGTCGTTTACTAGATTTGCCGCGGGTTTAGTGATAGACGTGTATAACTGTCCATAAAAAGTCTCGATCTCTCCCAGAAGCTCCGATTTGGCGGAAATGACTCTGCCATCGTCGGTCTTCAGCTTCGTGAGCTGGCTTTGCCCAATAGACAGATCTCGTGCAAATACTTTAGAGCCCTTATTCCGCTCAATTGCATCCTTAATCCTTGCGGTATTAAAGCGGCGAAGGTCGCGTTTCAGAGACTTCGATATTTGTCTATTGAGCTGCCGGTACATGCACGCATCGTCTGAAGACTGCAGAATCATCTCACGCCTCTTCTTCATTAGCTCGAGGGTCGGATCAGAGAGCTTTTTGTTCTTATTTGTACGGTGAGTCTTGAAAAACTTAGACCCGACCGTATGGACAGTTTCCACGAACCCATCGTTATATTCGTCCACGGAGCTTCCTAGGCACTCGAAACGATTGTGGAGTTCGAGCTGAAAGCTCTCGGGGTTTTGGACTTGGATCGGTGCTGGACGGAGCGTAGACTTCATCAGTCGTGACCTTTCAAGCTTAATATTAATATTCAATGTGCCTCTTACTATGCGGTGATCACTTCCAGTTTTCACCGCGTTGATCACAGAGACATCATTGAATATTTGCTTCTTCGTAGACAGGATGAAGTCAATGTCATTTCTAGTTGCACCGTCAGGACTTTGCCAGGTCCACCTCCTATGCTCACGCTTTTTGAAGAAGGAATTCATCATGTAGAGGCCCTCCTTCTCCATAAAGCTAGCCAATAGGTGTCCCCGGTGATTCCGACGTCCAAATCCAAATTGCCCCACTCGCAGCTCGTCACCGTCTCGTTTGCCCAGTTTCGCGTTGAAGTCCCCCATGACCACGGTGAAGTGAGTCTTATAACTATGCATGGCTCTGGATACATCCTCATACATGGTCTCTACTTCGTCGTCGGGGTGTGTCGAGGTCGGGGCATAAACCTGTATGACCTTCAGCGAATATCTTGATGATACTCTGAGTATAAGGTACGCCACCCTGGTCGACACACTCTCAATCTTCACCACATTGTTCACAAGGGACTTGTGGATGAAAAACCCAACACCACCCTGGGACTGCTGGTCACCCTCCCGGAAATAGAGCAGGTTACCGGATTTGAGAATAATCGTATCCTCCCCCTGTCTTCGGACTTCAGATAATCCCACAATACTCCATCGCAACCTGCTCAATTCCTCCTCAAGTTCGGTGATCTTCTCGTCAGTCCTCAGTGTACGTGTGTTAAAAGTTGCCAGGTCGAGTCGTTTAATAGATGGGTAGCCAGATCTCATCCGGAGATTCTTCGCACTCCTTGCCTCGTCGTGGCCTTGACCGCTACCGGAGTCAAGGGTAGACGGGCTGCCGGGCACTAGGGGCCATTTTTTAATTTGTATTTTCATATTGGGGGGGTTTGCCATAATCGCCACGCTTGGCAGACGGGTTGGCGATCGCAGTTTGGTTTTTGTAATGCACAGAGGATGCTGCTGCCCATTCTCTGGTACGTCCCTTAGTCGCCTCTTACGACACCCACGGGAAGAGATGGGATGGTGTTATTCTTTACGTCCGAACACCATACGGAACGCGTGGGGGTATCGAGTTGAAATTAAAACCATATACTCAAGTCTGCGGTCCCTTGAAGTAGTGAAAAAATCAAACTTCTAAGTTAGCGAAAAAAAACTAATTTGACATTCTCAAGGAAATCAAAATTCATAGGGTTCTTTCCGTGTACCTAGACTCCTAAAATTTGGCATGAAGCAAGGTCTTATAGCACAGGTATAGTAAAAAAACTGAAAACTGTAAATTTGTAGTTACGACACAAAAAAAAAACTTTTTTTTTATTTGGAAATACCTTCGTAACTCAATTGGGAAATTGGACTGTTTTCATACATGTAAGTTTGTACGGAACTCTCAGTGCGCGAGTCCGACTCGCACTTGCACGGTTTTTTTTACATAGGAATTATGGCAAATCGTCAAACAACTACCGCTCTGGGTGGAGCGAGAGGGATTGTTAGACTTCTACTGACTAAAACCCACCTGTGTTCCTTTAGTTGCCCTTTGCGAGGGCAATGGTATCTCTTTTGAACAGTCTAAAACCCTGGTAATGAGATTTTCATTCTAAGGGTCGCCGCACAGGTTGTGGCCGCCGCCACCGGCAACCACCACAAAACGTTACCACCGGCATATTTCCTGTAATTTTCATATATTTTATATGGATTCGCCGCACACGGTTGACGCCGGCGGCCGCCACACGCTTCAAATCGCCGCTGCTCGCTTCTTGTGGCTCACACTGGCCACTAAACGCCGTCACACGCCACTCGCGAATTTAAACCTTCCTTGTCAGAGTTCATTATGACACTTCGCGTATGGGTTAACAAAAATAGCAGCCACTGGCCACAAGTGACTTGAATGTGAATGACTGGCCTGGCAATGACTGGCCTGTTGGTCTAGCGGTTAGGGCTCTGACTGCTATGCCGGAGGTCGTGGGTTCGTTTGTGTGATGAGCACAATAATTTGTTCTGTGTCTGTGTGTAATTCATCGATAATATGTATGTATTTAGAAATATTTAACTATGTTTATCAGTTGTCTAGTACTCATAACACAAGCTCTGCTTAGCTTGGGACTAGACAGCGTTGGGTGAATATATATATTTTAAAAAAAAGTGGTTTCTGGCCGCTTCTCGTGGCGGCGTTACTGGTTGAGGCGTGTGGCCCATGTGCGGCGACACTAAGGTGATAATAAAAACAAACAATTGTACACTTTTATAATATAGTTTAGATTGAAGCCCACTCACAGTACAAAATAATTAAACCTATTACCTACACAGCTCGATAAAGCTGTAATACCACAATTATATATTATTATTAGTCTAGTATTTAACCGGAATTTTATTATCTACCGTAGGTACCGCAGTTAATTACAAGACAAATTTATTATTCCAGTCATTATGTATAATTAAAGTACCTACATACTTTGCTTATTGTTTATGTTTAATTTAAATATTTAATTTTATTATTTAAATGCGTGTTCATGCTTAACCAAGGCGTGAGGTCCGTAACTAGGCAAAGTCTTTTGAATTTTGATTATGATGTCGTTAAGTAAGTAATTTCAATTTTGAACTCCGCGGGCGCTAGCGGTTCTCTAGCGATATGGTCTCATCAATCAGCATTGACATATGTGTTGACAGCACGACTGGCATAGTTATTAAGGAATTGACCGCTGCGCTTGTTGTCGCGAGTTCGATATCCGAGCGGAAAAAATACTTCGACACCCGCATCGACAAGGCAGTATCTCGGATTGCAGTCCAAACAAAATTCAAACATGGCATTATCACTTTAAGGTTTATTTTGAAAAATGACTGAATTAATGTTACAACGTTGTTCGTTGCGGGTGTCCATTTGTATGGGGCCTACAGACAGTTCTGGTCCTAGGTGTCTTGTAGGTGAGTTTACATGCTTTTGAAATCATCCACTTTATCGGAGTATATCCTAGTGTAGGACAGTGTAGGATATATTTTTATTTAAAAAAAACTTCCCTCTACCCTCTATTGTGATCTCTCTTTATTATTCAAGAAGAAAACACAACTCTGACTTAGGGCCTGCGCACACTTGAGACAAAACTGTCTTAGACAGACTTGTTTACGACGTCGCAGATTTATCTGCGACAAGACTGTTTTGTCTACGACACGGCGCACACAATCAAGACAATACAGTCTAGCGGCGTACGACCAGTGTTGCCAACTTAGTGGATTTTCCACTAAAACGGGTGGTTTTTACCCCCCATTTAGTTGCGAAATATTGGTTTTTGTGGCTAGTGGGTTTTTCTAGTGTTTCAGTAAAATTCAATTTCTTTTAAAAATGCGATCACTCGGGTGTAAATCAGCACCATAGAATCCATAATTATCAATCTAACATCGACGATGGTGGTGCAAACAAAAATGATTCGTCTGAAGACGAATTTATACATTGCTAGTGAGGAAGAAAGTTTAAAAATAAATAACAAATTAACTCAAGTTTTCAGTCAATGGCGCCACTTTCAAACTTCTCCTAATATACTCGTTTCTGACTTTATTCAGTCTCGTCACTCCACAATGAACCTTATTAGCGTAGCCGTGAGGCACACACAATGATATTGTTTTTATTTACTTTTTATTAGTGTTGCAACAGAACTCTGCTTCCGCTTCCGCGTCTGCAGAAGTTTCTTTTTTGTTATGTTTTTTTGGTTCATTCTCTGCATCACCGCGCCTCGTATAGTAAGCCTTCTTTATTCTTTATTGTACACACAAAAAAACAAAACTTAACTACAATACATGGATTTGATAATTTATGTTCAAAGGCGAGCTTAACTCAAGAATGAGTTTTCTCCCAGCAAACCTTTGAGTGGCAGAGAGAGGTATTTTATGTATAACTTCTGTTGTTTTAAAAAGATAAAATTGTGATTTTTCTTCATAGTATTAATATTTTCGTTTTCGCTTCGGCATCCGCTTCCGCATCCGCAAAGATTAACTTTTGACATCTGTTTCCGTTTCCGTTAAACACTTCTGTAACTTTACTAGTTTTTATTTTATTTTATTTAAGTTGTGTGATCCTGGTGACTGACTGTCGCCAAGTAAATATGTTTTCTTTCTTTTTTCTTTTTTTCTTTCACTTTCTTATAACGAATATCTAGCTAATTTTTATTTCCTCGTTCCTAGCAAAGGCTTCATTCGTCCAGTAAATGAAAAAACATTTTACGCCACATTTTCGATAAATATCACGTGTTTGTTTGTCCACGTGCCTACCCTGTCCCAGACTCGTGGAAAGTTAGATATTTTCTAAGGTTTCCTTCTTATAGAAAAATAATGACCATACTAAGAAGGCTGAGAGCATTTTTTTTTAACTTGACCAGAAAAAAAACAGAAATAATAATAATGACGGCACGATTTGCGCAGTGGTTGAGCGTAGGTTACCACGCTGCCGAATAAATAATATGTAGATAGTATATGGGAAATCATTTAATAACTTCGCTTTTCCCCCACCCTAAGGTGGAGCGAGACGGTGTGTCAGACTTTTACTGACTAAAACTTCACAAATGTTCCTTCAGTTGCCTTTTGCGTTCTAGGACCACGAGTATCCCTTTCATAGGATGTCTGTCTGGGGTATCACATACCCACATCATACACATGATACCTAGACCCGAAATAACTTGGCATACAAGTATACTATATCTAAGTCATCTGTTAACAAGCTAATTCAAGAGTTTAGATGTCATAACGCGTCGAATACGTGCCATACGTGACATACGTGGGCTCAGTTAAAAAAAAAACAAATCGCGCTCGAATCCACACTCAGCCTCACAGTTTTACTCCATTTCATAATTCAATATTGATTCCGAAGTTTGACTAATTGACATTGGAAAGTTTAAACTCAGTTATATCCCTTCGATACTGTCACCACAAATTGTCTGTAGGAAAAGCTGTTATGAAACTATTCGGTATCCATTAAAAATTAGCTGGGATCGTATTAATGCACTTCAGAGCAACGATCAGTGAGGGCCGAAAATAAAATGAACATCGGAAAGAGCTGTGGTACGGTAGAACACGGTATATGCCATTTTTGTTTTATAGCGTCGCGGCAAGAAAATTATGGAGTGATTCGTCCTATTTAATATTTGTGATGTATGTTAGGTTATTTAAAAAATACGTATATGTATGTGAAGTAATTGTTACAAGGTACGATGGATTTGGACAAAAGCCCCTAAATAAAATCTTTTAAAAAATATAATTAAAAAGCATAGTTCCAGCTCCCACGGCATCCTGAGCGTTCGATTTCAGGCATTAAATTATAATTATTATATTTTTAAAGACACTAACATTAATTTTAAGTTTTTACTAACACTATTCCATGGATTCATTATGTTATTATAGATTAATATAACAGATTGTTTTGAGTATAGGTATGTACAGTTTTATCCGAATTGTTGTGTTCAGAAATTAATTGTTATCCAAGGTTTTAACATAATTATGATGTTTTTCCGTAACAGTATTATGTAATACAAATTTATGACAAACTATTGTTGATGGCATATTATCAGCTACAAATTATTATTTATATGCTACTTATTGCGACTCAACACAAAGGGTTACACAAAAAATATTTTGATTGATTTTCGATAAAAAAAAACTCCATACTCCAAAAAGCCCCTTTAATTCTATAGTTTAAACAACAGTTTCAACTGCGTATAAAAATTATGATAATTTTTTTGTCTGTTTCTACATTGTTTAACATGCTATTTAATGTAGAATGACGGACACACTACTCCTAGTGCGTATGCTATTTTCTATGATGTCTTGTGTTCCGAGCGTTTTTTATATCTAAACCTACACATACATTTAAGACCATTTCACTTTGGTGAGGTAAAATAACTTTTTTTTTAATATACCAATATAATAATAACTTCTACAAGCCTATTACAATAGGAGAGAAACATTCTAGAGCAAATACATATTTATCATATACTCGACAATTTTAATTAATTTGTTTATTTAAACTTCATGTACAGTAGTGGTACATAGGCGGACCAAATGCAACAAGGCATTCTCTACCAGTCAACCTTTCTGTTAAAAAAGACGACACTGTGGTAGGCTTGCACAATAAACAAATAACAGATACTTCAGAAAAAAATAAAATAAAAAATAAGTAATTTATAATAATAAAATACATAATTATATATGCTAAAATTATAAACTAATAAATACTATGAAAAATATCAAATCATTAAGAGAATTTAATAATAATTCAGACGGAGACAAAAACTAAAGTTGAGAGAACTTCAAATAGAAAAAAAAGAAAGGAGGAAAGTAGGAAATTTAATCCTAATTGTGATTAGGCTACACATTGGTAGGTGCATACAATTTGAGGCTTACATAAAATAATTATTACAAATATAATGCATTTACCACGTCCTCCATAACAACAACGGCATGTTAGCAGTGCGGTGCTTGTAAACGCGTCGCGGTATTGTATAAATTCATTATCAGTAGCTGTTGCGATATCACAAACATTGTTCAGAACAACGCGGCGAACCTGAAAAGAAACATTTATAATTAATAACTTCGCTACTGACTTAATAAGTGATCATTTTAGGGCAATAAAATCACACTCATACATATTATAAACGACACTAATAATGACGCTTTAAAGCTAGAGTGAATAAACTCTTAATAAACTAGTGCGCTTCACCATCATCAATTGCATCACTGCTTACCATCAGGTGGGATCGCAGTCATCCACTAGTTTATATCATTAAATAAAATTTTATTTTATTATTATGAACGACTTTGTGGATTACTTTTCCTTTTCTTTAATTTTAATGTACCTACTATAGCAGCCTAGCAGTTTTGAGTATCGTCTGCGGCCTACGCAAATGTTCTTTCCTTGGTATTGTTCGTCTAGTCGTTGAGCTCCTTAGTAGTCCCGAGTTGAGTTTTACGAATACTGACAATTGCTTGTACTGACTGGACAGGTCCACTTAAATCTGTTTAGTTCTTTCTTCAATAGTCAACCTACATGGCTCATTGTCCAATTAACTTTATTTATGGTTGATAGAGTCGCGCTTGAGCATTGGTGGCCGAGTGGTAACGGCCCCGACTTACGAGTTGTAGGTCGCAGGTTCAACTGGCAAATTGCGTGTGTGTTATATAATTATTATTCAAAAATTGAATATAAATCTATGCAAGGCAAAAAAGACGTCTATCAAACCGATAAGCTAGCAACTCGGCGTTGATCTCGTCTTCGGCTCAAGACTTTTAAGCCTCGACTCGACGAGTGCATCATTCCCATTGGTCCTCCTGGCTCTCAATTGTAATCAATATATAGTTTGAATAATATCACTAACAAGTTTTTCCAAAACACTGCACTGCAATCATGGTACACATAACCTCAAATACTGTAACAAATTTATAAACCAAACAAAAACAGACATCCAATTAAAACAACATAATTATCGCTAACCGAAACTCATAGGCGTCCATTAAAAAAAGTCCATTGCATTCATAAAAGCGGGAACGGTCATCGACCGCAAAAAACTATCGGGCACTGAATAGAAAAAAAAAGGAAAAAAAAAGTGAAAAAATATTGTGCATACTCAAAAAGAGCAGCAGATTGTCGTGGTTTCGAACCCGGTACCGTCCGTTATTAATTCTTGGACAGTCAGCTTCGACGAACCGCAGTGGACAATCGAAAAATAAAATAACTATTATTCATTTGGGTGCAGATCATGTTTACAAAGGTAGCTTCACTTGGATTATTTAAATACATAAAGTGCGTTTTTTAATCTCTGATAATGATTTGACAAGTTCAAATGTCAAACTCCAGAAATATGTTGCCTGCTTTTTGATAAAAGTTATGTCTTCAAATTCCATTTTTTAAACCTGTTCTAATAATACAACCATTAAGGAAAGTAGGACCAAGACACGACAGTGTTTGTTTATAGTACAGTCTAATATGAATTGAAGATTAAAATAATTAAAAATATTCAAAAATACTACCAAATTTTTTTTTACACTTAATTTTACTTATACTAAAAACTCAAAAAACCGTTTTTACCCGGGCCAACAACTTCTGTAGAATGCCTTAGATTTAATTATGTATCCCGCTCCCCGTTGCACCAGCGGGCAACTAGCAGAGTCGTGCGGGCGAGGGTCACCCGCAGCCTCGGCGAGTTGCGCCCACACTCTCTGCGGTCAGTTAATACCCTTCAGGGGGTAGAGAAATCTGATGGAAATTCCGAAAATCGATTGATGCACCTAGATCTTTATAGGCCTTCTTTTTTTAATTCTTCTCTGAAATAAGTATATCGCTAGCAGCTCGTTTCTGGTATACACCAGAAACTACGGTCTACGGCGGTCTGGAGCTCAACTGATAATTAACCGCCCTTTCTAGCGATTGACAATCGCTAGAAAGGGCTCTGCCAAGTTTGCGAGCGATAACCGCAACCGCGACGGCTGCGTAACCATACAAAACTCTGGTGCCGTGAGTTTAGAAATAAAACAGCTCCACCGTTTTCTCGTGTTTCCTCCACCGTGGCGGGCCCGGTTGAAAACCGCTTCCTGAATTCTTGGCTACTTCTTTTTACCAAGGAGCTCCAGTATATGAGCGTTCCAGTATATGAGCCTTCCCGGACAGCCGGAGGGCAAGCTACACATTGCTCGACGTCGGTATTGAGATTTGGTAGTCGGGGTTGGGGTCTCGGCGACTAGGGCTTAAAGAGGTTCGCTCTCTCACTCATGCAACTTCCTCCTTCGCTAGCATTATTGCTTCGCAGAAGGAGGCGACCCCCTGCCATTCGTCCTCGCTCCGAACCATGGCCTGTACCAGGACCCAGCGCGAGAGGTCGCTGCTACCTATTGCCTTCACGAGAACACGGCGGTGCTCAGCCCAAGTGGGACACACCTCCACCTTATGCTCCACCGTGTCCTCCGGGTGGTCCACACAGTGGTGATCTTCTGAATCCGATATAAACTATTCGTTGTTTTAAACAGACTGCCAAAAACTATGGCTTTGACATGGTTAAGGTCCATATACTTATATAATAAAAAGTATAATTATGATACATACCTTTGTAAGAGTTTAATTTGGTTTTTTATTTGTGTTAGTTTATTTTTATTTAGTTTTTAATGGTTTTATTTGATTTCAATATTTGCACGCATTCATGTAAACACCATGTTTCATAAATAAAATTCTGGTTCTGATAAATCCTGTTTCTATTTTCTGATTGTTTGCAATGCATGGAATAAAACTATGTACTGCTTACTTATCTGATTATCTACCAGATCTTATATTTTAGATAACCCCTTTAACCACTTATGTCGTATCAATCCGACAAACATTTTCGTGTCCTTGTCGCCAGTGTCTTATATTTATGACCAAATACCCCCCTTCATCAGCCCGTCTGTTACCTATGGAAACTGAAGAGTTAAAAGAGGTCATATATTTACGACCAAACACTCCATAGTGTACTCACTCGTAGTGACCCTGGACAGAAATGGACACGAAAATATTTCGCGGATTAATTATATATTACTATTGTACGGTTCTTGGCGACCGCAACGCACGACCGCGACCCTTTACCACAATCGGATCACACACTACTTTGTATGAATTTAGTAGGAAAGGCGTTCGAAGAGGCTAATTGGTGATCCAAATTTGGTTAAATCCAATCTTCAAAGCCTTGAGCATAGGCGCAGGGTAGCCAGCTTTTGCATTTTGGACAGTGTGCGCGGGAATTGCATGACTTGATTCCGCCATCTCATTTCTACCATCGGACAACTCGACGTACGGCGAGTATCCACCCTTACGTTGTTGAAATCTCTATGCTCCGGACTCAGCGTTTCGCCTCGTCGTTTATACCACGTAAATCGAAGGACTGGAACCGTTTGCCTGCTGAGGTTTTCCCATCCGATTATAATTTGGGTGTCTTCAAGACTAGAGTGAATAGGCTCTTAATAAACTAGTGCGCCTCAACATCAACAATTGCATCACTGATTACCATCAGGTGAAATCGCAGTCAAGCACTAGTTTATATCAAATAAAAAAAAAACAAAAAAAAAAAATTCGACTCAATCGCCTGGTTTGTTTAGTCCTCCATAGAAATCCATACGAAGCAGTGGGTCGCGCGACCCGGTCGCAGTCGCCAAGAACCGAATGCTACCTTAAGTATATCAATGTAATTTTCCACAATGAACTGCATTTTCATCCACTTTTAAATAATTTCTTCCAGAAATCAAACCTACACTATCCGCCTCCCTGCACTAGTTCACCATCACCCGGTCGTACTTTTTCACTATGTTGTAAATAATTAAGCTTAAACCAAAAAATGTCAATGCCAGTTGGCGTAAAGCGTTGAGTGGGATCAGATTGATTACGCCTGTGTATTCATATGAACGTTGCAAGTCTGCTCCATGATTACACCTCTTTTTGAGAGTAATTATCGGGGATAGGTAGGTAAATATTCCTTGTTGGTATTTGAAACAATATACCTAATTGAAAATGTTATTTTGTGAAGGTGGTGGTTTTTTTTTACTATGGAAATCATCTAATGACTTTTCCCGCTCCGGTTGTCAAACTTTTTTTTTTACTAAAACCACACCTGTGTCCTTCAGTTGCCATTAGCGTCCTAGAACTACGGGTTTCCCGTTCAGAAATTCCCCGCGGTCGTCGCTTGCGGGCATCGGCCCTGCTGGGCTACGGATTGCTCCTGACCTCTCTTTGAGGAGCGCGTAGATTACTATGCGTTTTTGACAATTGGGCTCGGTCCAGATAATTACCGGACAGCCAGATGGCGAGCTACCTATTGCTCGACGTCCACAAGCCCGCGTCTACCGTAGCTGGTAGTCGGGATCGGAATCTCGGCGGCTAGGGCGTGAGGACTTTCGTTCCCTCACGCTTGCGGCCTCCTCCTGCGCTAGCATTATTGCTTCGAAGAAAGAGACTGCTACTGCTACCGCCTGCTATTCCTCCTCGCTCCGGACCATAGCCTGAACCAGAGCCTGGCGCAAAAGGTCACTGCCGCCGATTGCCTCCATGAGGACACGGCGTTGCTCTTCCCAAGCGGGGCACACCTCCACCGTGTGCTCCACCGTATCCTCCGAGCGGTCCACACAATGGTGACAACTGGGCGTTTCTGCTGCCTGAATCCGATGCAGGAACCTCAAGGACTTGCCATGTGATAACCTGCGTCATGCGGAAGGTGAGGACGCCGTGTTACCGCTCCAGCCACTCCTCAAAGAGGGGTCCGCCGTGATTATCGCGTGTGCCTATAAAAATGGTGGTGACGATCTGATCATGTTCGTTGGACAAAATTTGCGAATTAGAGATTAGAGATTGTCCTAGACAAAGAGGTTTCGAAGGAGGAAGGGGAGGCCTTTGCCTGCTGAGCTTGGTCAGGACATAAAATAGTCTATTAAAAAGGTGATAAATCATCAAATATCTTCTCCCGTTAAACGGGGAGAATAGGTACGCAGGGGTAAATAGGAACAAAACTATGTTATAATTTGCTTTGATAGACAAATTTCTATCAAAGCATTCGTTTTATTGCAATTAATGAATAAGTAGGAGTATTTAAATGATGGATTTTTTTTTAATAATTCGAAAATCTCCTTAAATATTTTGTTCCTATTCACCCCTGTGTTCCTATTCACCCCGTTTGACTGTATATGTAGAGCGCGAGAGTATTTCAGACTTTTAGTGAAGATGATCATTCTGTATTTCTTCAGTCGCTCTTTGCATGCCAGGGCCGCAATGATTCTTTCAAACAATCCGGCAGCCATTGAAAACGGTGGTTGCTTTGATGGATTTCCACGAGAGATAATACTGTATAACTCCGGCCGTATCAAAGATTAGTTTTGATCGGATTGTTCAAATGAATATTCATATATGCTTCTTTTACGTATGGAATACACGAGGTATACACCAATTGTGAGCAGTATGCATTTGAGCTTTCTGAACAATTATTGCAAGGAGAATTGAAATTCAATAGTATCACTAATCAGCACCAAATTCTAGAAAGTACTTAATGACATACGTCAAATTTATGACGTTCAAACGTTCAAAAAAAGCCTTATAATATACTCTGTAAATTTATTATGAAAATATTTTGGTTTTTTTAGCAAGGTAAGTTCTAAAAATCCGAACCTCTAATCACCCTATTTCACTAACACTGCACCTCCGTCTGAAAAACCTATAGAAGCTCCATATCAAAACAGATTTCAGTAGCTACGTACTTACACAACCTACCTATATTTCCACAGGTACCCAAAACACTGCTCATCCGTACAAAATAATTTCATCCAACCATGAACGAAAAGCAATATGGTGGTTAGCCGTTGAAAAATTGTAAAAAGAAACGTGAAACTAAAATCCTTTGACTTCCTCGTAGTTTGATTGGCCTGGGAGTGGAATTGTCCTCAATAAAGGACGCTAGGCCCGTTTTCTATCACATGGGAACTAGATTATAGATAGGTATTGGAGTGGAGTAGTTCGAATGATGGACTATAGAATAGAATAGAATTAACTTTATTGTACACCAAATTAGTAACAATTTGACAAAAACTTAAATCTATGGGTACAATGACGGTCTTATCGCTGACAGCGATATCTACCAGACAACATATAGCAAGTCAGACTATTTGATATTACTTTCTCTGAGCTGAGAATATGACTGTTTAGTTTGTAGCTTAAGCTGCTGAAAATGATAATACTTTAATTAATAATAATATTCCACAACTATCACACAACGCCGTCTAGTCCCAAGCTAAGAGAGCTTGTGTTATGAGTACTAGACAACTGAAAAACATACTTATATATTTTTAAATACATACATATTATAGATAAATTACACCCAGACACAGAACAAATAATCGTGCTTATCGCACAAACATTTGTCCTGGGTGGGAATTGAACCAACGGCCTCCGGCATAGTAGTCAGAGTCACTAACTACTAGACCAACAGGCCAGTCATATACTTTGTTCTCACATGATAAAGGCGACAAAAAATGTATACCTAACCGCGATATTTGTAATATCATAACGTGATTTAAATGTATGTATGGAGTTTCTTGCACTTTCTTATTGAGCTTTAAAACCATGCTCGACGTTGATTATAAGCGAGTGAAGAAGGCCTCTTTGTGCTCATACACTGTTTAAAGATTTATCCAAATGCTAAGTTGACACTTCGCGTGACCCAAGGGCTCGCATTTTCAGTTGACAGCGTTGCAGAGGAATTTATTGAAGTAATTTTAGTATTAGACATTTAGTACCTAAGGAGTTTCGTAAGTATATATCACACTAACGGACCGTTCACGCTGTGAGCGGTAGCTAAGCGCGGGGCGGCGAGCGTAAGATCAAAAGTATGAAAATGTTTGAAGCACGCCACGAGACGCCGCTCATAGCGCCCTGGGCGCACTTACCGATACCGCCCCGCTCGCCGCGCCGCTCGCCAGTAAGACCCAAGTCGTGACCAGGCCGTAATACATATTATAAAGGCGAAAGTTTGTGAGTGTGTATGTGTGTTTATTACTTCTTCACACTGGAGCGGCGGAACGAATTGGACTAAATTGGGACACCGGCAGACCGTTTTCTGGAAGCAAGCACTTAGGATCCAAAAAATATCCTGGAAGTTCCCTTTGGAGCATTTTCTATTTTTACGCAGGTGAAGCCGCTGGCAGCATCTAGTATATACCTATGACATACCTAGTTGGTTAAGTTTTTTAATAATATTCAGTTGTTTAGATTCTTGAACACTAGCCCCTATAGGTTTTTAGGGGCCTGCATAATGCCTGCCTGCATGGGTACGTATGCAGGCCCGAAATATAAAAGTGACAATTCTATTCGAAGTATGAATTTACATCCTCTTACAGGTAAAACTGTCCTATTCACGATTTCTAAAGCTTTCCCCACACGCTGCAGCACACAAACAGACACAATTACAAGTAATTCAGTATAAAACGGGACTTGTATAAGTGCACTGATTATAATGAATAATTCAAACGGCGAATACCTATCTGGACTGCTAGCAGTCGGGCTGTATTACTTACGCGTGGGACGCCTTATTCAAATCCGTGCTTATTAAAGTTATCTTTACTTTTGAATCCATTAAGCTAACTACGAGTATCAGCTAATTAATTCGTAACAGAAATATATAGGAATTTTGGTTGTTTTGCAGGTCTGGAATTTTGTTGTTCGAGTTTTTAAACGTTTCTCTGCACTTTTTTTGGGTGGGAAAATCATCTAATGATATCCCCCTCTCTTGGGCTTAGCGGGAGGGTGTCAAACTTTTACTGGCTAAAAACTCACTCTTGTTCTTTCTTTGCCATATTTTCATCACTTCTGTTCACAAAACGGTGAAGGAAAACATCGTGACGAAACCGGCATGTCCTGGAACCAAAAATTCGAAGACACGTGACAACCCGCACTGGGCTCGCATGATGGATTACGGCCCATTCCTTCTCCTAGAAAGGAGGCCTGAGTCCCAGCAGTGGGAACTTTATAAGGCTGATTATGCTATGCTATGTTATGCTACTCCTTCACGCTCAAACGCCTAAAAGGATTGGAATGATATTCAATTGGCACAACAGAAGACCATGTCCTGGAAAAGCACATAGGATCGCCGTCTGGCCGTGCTCGAGTCGTCGACTGCGTGTAGTGTTCCACGCGCGCCTCAAAGAGATGTCAACAAATCAAGCAAATCAGCAAGATCGAAGCCTATTAGGGACATGGGTCGACTTCTGAAAAGGAAACCCGTGATCTTAGAACGCAAGGCTGAAACTGAAGGAACTCAAGTGTGGTTTAACTTATTTAACAATTTATGTACACACAATAATAAAAGAAAAGAAGAAGGAAACAGAAGAATAGTACAAAGGTGATGCTTATTTCTAAAGAAATCTCTTCCAGCATACCTGCGAAAGGAGAGTTGGAGAAAATAGCGATGTAGACACTGTGTATAGAAGTAAAAGGAAAATTGGTACACACAAAATACACAGTAAACAATGAAATAATATAACATCCAAAAAAATAAATAAAAAAAGACATACTATTATAATTTTATATATACACGTAAAATAAATATCACAAAAATACATACTAAATAATATAATAAATTAATACATATTAATATGCAACTATGACGAAATAGAAAGATAGTGTTCTTTCACTCTGGATTTTAGTCAGTTAAGTCTGACACGCCCTCTCGCTCCGCCCTAGATCTGAAGAAGATGATTTCCCTTCTCACAAAAACTTATCAATTGTGATAATTTACGCGGGCGGAAGCGAGGTGGCATAATCTACAATAGTATTATAAAGAGGTAAAGTTTGTTTTTATGTTTTTTTTGTTTGTAGGAGGTAATCTCTGGAAGTGCTAGTCCGATTTGAACGACTGAACTGGACCTATTTGGTGCAGGCGCGAGACACACAATGTTAGTTTTTTTTTTTTTTTTCATCTTAATGTTTACATGTTGTTTCTACATTTTGTGTATTTGTGTACGTGTGCCAAATAAAATATTTTTCTTTCTTTCTTTCTTCTTTCGATTGATATTTTTTTTTTCCCTGCTTTATTCCTGAGTGACATAGGCTATATTTTATGCGAGCAAAATCTAGTATCTAATAAATTACAATCCAGAAGCGTGTCCTAATATTTTATAATATTATGTCTCATTCATCATTTCACCTGAGGCGAATCACGCGAAGATTACAATATCTATCTACTGTTATTTTGTATGGAGGACAGAGCACGGGTCAGAAGTTGTATCTGTTACAGTATGTGATCGTCCTCTTTTAGATTTGGTTGTTTATTACACCCAAAGAGATTTCACTGACTTCACAAAAGGTTGACTGGTAGAAAATGCCTAAGGCATTAAGTCCGCCGCTGTACTTTTATGTGCGTAAAGCGTTCAATAAATAAACAAGTTCGTTGTAGTAATTTACTTTTATTTATTAGGGTTCCGTACCTCAAAAGGAAAAAACGGAACCTTTATAGGATCACTTTGTTGTCCGTCCGTCTGTCTGTCAAAACCCTTTATCTAGGGAACGTGTGGAGGTATTGAGTGAAATTAAAACCACATACTCAAGTCTGCGGTCTCTTGGAGCTGTAAAAAAAAACAGATTTTTAAGTTAAATTAAAAAAAAAGATAGGGCCATTTATGTCGCAAAAAAAGCATTCGACGGTTCCCTCGACTCTCTCAGGGAATCAAAATTCATAGGGTACTTTTCGTTGACCCAGTATCCTAAAATTTGGCATAAAGCAAGGTCTTATAGCACAGATGTGAGAATAAATCTGAAAACTGTAAATTTGTTGTTACGTCAAAACAGAAAAAGAAATTTGCAATTCGGAAAAATCTTCAAGACTCCATTCGGTAATTGAACTCATGTTAACTTATGTAAGTTTGTACGGAACCCTCAGGGTGCAAGTCCAACTCGCACTTGCCCAGTTTTTTTATGTTAACTTTACCCCACACTAGTTTTCAAAAACCATGAGGGAAGATATCGTGAAACCGGCATGTCCAAGAACCCAAAATTCGAAGCCATGTGTCAATCACTAAGCCACACTTAGCCCACTTACATAGACATATATTTACATAAGTATCAATAATAGATATCAAAGTAAAAGCTCTAAAACAATGGCAGATATGGTGTTTATAAATTGTAATGGCGCAGTGTTGGCAGGTAGTTAGACCAGTGTATTTTCAACCTATGGGTCGCGACCCCCAGGTGGGTCACAAAGTCTTGCTTAGGGGTCGCGGTCGCCAGTCAGGTAAAACTGTCTGTTACTGATCCTACGCTACAAAAAAGTATAACGATGAAGTGATAAAGTTGTGCCTGTTTATGCTTCAATACTTTTCTGATGTTTTTTCTATTTTTGACACGCAAATTTTGTTCAATTTGAAACATATTCGACTTAGATATCATCATCAGATAGAGTCAAAATTCGAAAAGCGCAGTGTCCCCGTCCGCTCGACGCAATGTTATGGTCCTAGGGGATCGCCACTATTTGTCTAAGAGTAAAGGGGTCAGTTATTCAGAAATATTGAAAAACACTAAGACAATCACCTTCTAAGATCATTTCTCCAAGCCTCCATATAGCTTGCACAAGGCAGCAAAGTGAGCATTGTGTAGATAATGCTACCGAGAAAAAGCTTCATACAGTGGCGGAACTAAAGGGTGGTAAGGCTGGTAAGATGCCACGGGCCCCCCGGCCCGACGGGGCCATCAGTCCGAAAGGCCGAAAACTCAAAAGAAGTATTTGGGGGTAAGCGGAACAGAGAGTAAAGTCCCGCAAACCTCCGATGAAAAAGGAGGATCCTCCGACCAGACGGGTGTTATGTCTGGTGTGCAGCTGCCCCATAGATGATTTCGGGCTGTTCTATATGTGCGGAGAACTTTGATTGCGCGATGCAGGATTAGCTCTTATGTGACGCCATAGATGTCGCTACAAGTAGGTAACCCAACTTATTTTATAAAATTCAATTACAATCACCTTCCAAGATCATTTCTCCAAGCCTCCATATACCTTGAGCAAGACAGCTTGTATTATATAATTATCGGTAAAGTGAGCATTGAGTAGATAATGCTACAGAGACAAAGCTTCATAGAGAGGCGGAACTATAGGGTGGGAAGGCTGGTAAAATGCCACGGGCCCCAATCCGGCGTGACCATCAGTCCGATAGGTCGCAAACTCAGACACGTAGTAACCTAACGTATAAAATTTAATCACAATAATGAATGATTTTTCAGGGGTCCTATGAATTTGCCACGGGCCTCAGATGATATGGTTACACCACTGCCCTCATACAACTGGCGTAATAAGATGTGTCACGTCGAATCGTGATGAGACTATGGTGTTACCACCAGGCAGAGCTCCAAGAGAGCGTCCGATGAGGACGCCGTAAGGCCTCATCAGCCACTCCTCAAAAAGGACTTACCTTCATAATTATGGCGTGCCGTACATTTATTTGCAAACATTCTAATTATTTAACACAAGGCTCTGTAAATTATAGAACATCACTATTAGGATACCATACACCTGGCTATTTGAGATAAAAAAAAAAAACGTAGGTCCCTCAAGGGATCTCCAGAACTACCCAGATTTCACCGTTGTTTGGCTTCTGTTAGCTGCCTACTCTTGTGCGACAGGAATAATCAATTCTAAGTATTTCTGATCATTATTCTACCTAATAGAGACGCTGGTTGTTGAGATGATTGACTCAGTCAGACTTGATAGAATTGACTGTATGCCTATAATAGAACGAAGCTTAGAGATGTTCCAGTGAACTATGGTACAGGCGTCCATCACATTGTTCGATTTTATCAGTGGTTGCATTCGCGCGAAAGCAGAAAATGGTCCCAAGGGAACATATTCTTGGGAGGACAATACATCACTAATTTTTAATTAGTACAAATACATAAAAGGCTTATTAGAAAAGGTCTCGTTATTATTTAAGTAAAATCTCAATAAATAATATTCACAAACCGCTACGTTATGATCGTTTGTTTATATCCCAAAATATCACTAAATTTATGGAAATATTGTACAGGCTATTGAATATGATTGAAAAACAATAGAAAAACTGCGCGTAGTATTTTCTAGTAGCAATTGTTATGAATGATTGATTCAATTATGAATTTACCAATTATGAAAAAAAATTATGGACAATTTTGGGCTTTAGTTTTTTTTTACTTTCGTCTACACAAATAAAATCAGTAACGGGTGTAGATTGAGCGCCATTTTTTGTACTAATTAAAAAATAGTGATATGTATATCCAACCATGGTGGGTTGGCCTTAGACGGGTGTCAATTCATATTATCTTTTTATCTGTGTGTGTAGGCTCACAGCCCGATACAAAGAAAATATCTTACGCATATAGAAACCATGTTCATTTGAATCTACAGACACACGCAAGATCTACTTGTCTTCGTGAAATAGAAAATCTTTATGTATATAATTTTTCTGTGCATGTGTTTGTCAACTAACTCCTCCTAAACGTCTTGACCGACATGGACGGAACTTTGTGTGTATATTTGAGTTGGCTCCCTGGATGGTTTGAAAATTCATATATGCACATATTATATGTAATTTTATATTATATTAAATATTCATTTATGTTTATTTTATATATTTGATCCCTTGTTTTCTTATTAATCTTTTCTTTTTTAAATGCAGCTGCCACGTTTTCTGTTCACTACCCTTGGTTGACTGGTAGAGAATGCCTAAGGCATTAAGTCCGCTTTTGTACCTTTATGTTGCATGAAGTTTTAATAAATAAAATACAATTGAACTCGGTAGGTGGTGCTGCAATCGAGTTCTCATTATTTTTTTTCTGTCGTTAAGCCAGTTTTCGGATACGACACGGTCTGTCGGGACCGCTAGTCTACTATATATTTACATATCAAAACAAAAGCACAATAAGTACCTAACCTACCCAACAAAAACTACTAAAATATTCATAAAACAAAATCAATATCAGCTCTCGATATAATAACTCATTAAAATACTCCAAATGCCACAACTCCGGTTCTAAAAGCAATCATTTAAAATATACCTATCTAGTTTCAACAAAAAAGTAAAATCGTGACTTATTCATACATAGCAACAAACGAGCCTGGGGCTGTCAAGCAAATCTGTCACTTATTGCGAGAGAGACAACCGCTTTCGTGGCATTAACATTTTATTAACATTTCCCGTGCGTCATTAGGGTTGAAATTTGAATATCTGTAGATCGGAAATGCACAAATTAAGCGAGTGATCTGTTCTCGTAATGAGCTGAAAGGTACGTAATGACGGGGACGGAGGACGGAACAAAACAACACTCTTGCTTACCTCAGCGACTCGGTAACGAACGGATAACCCGTTGTGAGGAGAGCGCTTTTATCTTATACACAACTGTTACGTATAAAAGAAATTAAAGTTCCGAAGAGCTTAGCTAAACAAAGCAGAGGCCCTACCAAGAATTCTTCATTATTCATCATCATCATTTCAGCCGAAAGACGTCCCCAACTGTCGTCATATGAACGGTCCAGATTTCCGCAACTATCACCAGGTCATCAGTCCACCCTGTAGGAGGCCTTCCAACGCTCCGTCTACTTCGATGCCACTTAACCACTCACGGGTTCAAACCTACCCAGGCATTACTTGGTGTAATTTATTTCATCACCACTGCTCTCAAAACGGTGAAGGAAAGTATCGTGAGGAAACCGGCATGTCCTAAAAACAAAAAATTCGAAGACATGTGACATTCACCAACCCGCACTGGGCCCGCGTAGTGGATTATGGTCCATTCCCTCTCCTAGAGAGGAGGCCTGAGTCCCAGCAAAGGGAAAATTAAAAGGCGGATTATACTTATTATATGCATAAGTATTTGTGTAGTTTATTTTAGTTATAAGCGTGTGAGTATGATTGTGGCCTCCTTCTTTACTAGCATTACTACTTCGCAGAAGAGGGCGACCGCCTGCCACTCCTCCTCGCCCCGAACGAAGGATCATAGGGCTCTTTAGACCGGGACCGCGGTCCCAACTTTCACCTATAAAACTAATATTTTTTTGAGTAGTATTTTGGGACCACAAGGAAAAAAGCATTAAAATACAGTTACCAAAACAGTTGTATTTATTTTATTTGTGGTCCCAAAAGACAAAAATAAAAAAAATATATAGGTGGAAGTTGGGACCGGGGTCCCGGTCCCAACTTAAGTCCCATCTCCCAAACTAACAAGCCAAAAGCCATCTCCATACCTCATAACCATCCAATACTCCTTATTAATAAGGAACGGTAGCTCTCAAGCGCACACAGACAGACAGACGGACACACGGACGCGGCGAGCGACATTTGTAATGATACTAAATAGTTGCGCGCGGTAGGTGCCCTGCAAGCGAGTAATGCGTTCTCTACCCGAAGAGGATGGTTATATGCGAGAGGGGATGAAGATGGTTATATTAGGGAAAAGTTGGAAATCCTTATGCACTAGTAAATTACACTATACAAAGGCGGACTTAATGCCTCAGGCATTTTCTACCGGTCGACCTTAGAGTGGTTCAGAAACAGAACATAGCAGGTGCGACTTAATAAATAGATAAACAAAAAAGAAATAAGTACAATAATAAATACATCTCAATGCTCAGTTACGTGGTTAGAACAAAGGAATCGGAGGCGTGGCCTACTCGAGGCGATCGGCGCGAACGAAACGATCGTAACTTGGCTAGGGGGCAGATTAACTTATCAATAAGCTATTACGATTCTGAGAAGTTACCAACATACATTGTATTAGTAATCAGATTAGTCCAAGGATGGGTTGATGTTCTTATACGAATTATTCGATGATGGATAGCTTAAACAATTTTAAAAACAATTGAAGAATTCCGGTCTTGTCTGGCGTGATAAAGCCAGAAGTTATAACCTAGTTTACATTTACTGTAGGCTCGCTTCGTTCTTATTTCTTTCACCTTTCTTTCAGATCATCATAATTTCAGCCGAACGACGTCCACAGCTGGATATAGGCGTCCCTTGAGTGTCGCCATAATGACTGATTTTGTGCGTCTCGCATTTATCATATTCCCGTGACAGTCACCAGGTCGTCGGTCCACCTTGTGGGAGGCCTTCCACCGATGCGTTTTCTTTACATACATGGTCGCCACTCTAGAACCTGACGGTCCCATCGACCATCTGTTTTGCGAACAATGTACCCTACCCATTGCCGCTTAAGTTTAGCGATTCTTCTTGCAGCTATCTTCATTTCTGATCCGATCACGCAAGGAAACTCCGAGCATAGCCCTTTTGGTGACTTCAAGCTTAATTATCCGAAAACACTCCTCCAATGTTTTTGCTTATAATATCTTTTTTTACGTAAGAAATCATCAAATGATTTCTCTCTCTCTCTGCGTGGAGCGAGAGAGAGTGTCAGAACCCACAGTAATCCTTAAGATGCGCTTTGCGAAGGACATCGGCCCTGATGGGTCAAACACAACGCGCCATCTGCTTCTAGTATCTATATCTTCTATTTAGCTTTATAAATGATAAATAACCCCAGTGCTCAGTGGTAATGGACCCGACTTGCGTTTTGTACGTCGTAGGTTAAAACCCAAATAATTTATTTCATTGCCACTGCTCATAAAACGGTAAAGGAATATACTTATTCCTTCCATCGTGAGGAAACCGGTATGTCCTAGAACCAAAATTCGAAGATAATTGTTATCCATCAACCTGCACCGAGGCAGCGTGGTAGGTTACGTCCCATATTATGTGGCCCGACTCCCAGCAGTAAGAATATTGGCTGATTATACCAAGCTGTATATGGGATCGAGTGGTAACGGCCCCGACTTACGAGTTTTAGGTCGCGGGTTCAAACCCAGCCAGGCGCATTACTTTATGTAATTTATTTCATCACCACTGCCCTCAAAACAGTGAAGAAAAACATCGTGAGGAAACCGGCATGTCCTAGAACCAAAAAATTCAAGACATGTGACATCCAATAATCCGCACTGGGCACGCGTGGTGGATTACGGCCCATTCCCTCTCCCAGAGAGGGGGCCTGAGTCCCAACAGTGGGAACATTATAAGGCGGACTATCCTATGCTATGTTATGTATATCGGGCATGGTAAAATTTACCCCCAAAGTTGAGCTCGATCTCTTCCATGCAAAAAATAAGGTCCCAAATCACAATAAAACTACTTCTTCTTCATCCCAAAGCTCACATAACGCGGACCAGTCAATAAGTCAGAAGCACCGATCTGCGTAATGTCTCGGCAGGCATTTACATATTTTAATGAGCACCGCAGGCCTATCTCCTAGCTAGCTACTAGGTAGGCGACCAAAGGTAGCCTGGTAGCCTGCTCAGTGCTCTCACCCGCTTTGTGTGATGGATGTGACCGATTTGCTTTTTGCTTGTTCAGGCGAGCGTCTGAGATTATTGGTATTTAATTAGAGTTGGTTATGGGCGGTTGATGATTGGTTTTTCAAGGTGTGGGGATGGTGTATGATTAGAGCCAGAAAAATTGTTTTTTTTTTGTGAGATGAGAAATCATTCAATGACTTCTCCTACTCTAGGGTGGACCGGGAGGACGTGTTAGACTTTTGTTGACTAAAACCACACTTCAGAACACAGATGTGGTTTTAGTCTCAGTTGCCCTTTGCGTTCTAGGACCGCGGGTTTTAAGAAATTCCTCGCGGCCCCAGCGACTATCGGTCTTGTTGAGCCGCTACAGTTTTGGTGACATCTCTTTGAGGCACACGCGCCGTCGACGACTTGAGCACGGTCCGGACAGTTACCGGACGTCCGGACGGCGAGCTAACCATTGCTTGTCGTCCGCAAGCCCGCGCCTATCGCGATATCCGTTCCCTCACGGGTGCGGTCGTCTCCTTCGCTAGCGGCCAGAATGACGGCTTAATATCTAGATTAAGAAGTTTTTAAAGATGAGACCTAAGTCCAAGAACCGGATACTAACGGAACTATTGAAAGTATGCTTTTCAACATTACAGAGTAGTTCGAACATACCTGTTGATAGTCAAGAGCGCATGATTGTTGAATCAATCAAATGATGCGGGTTCGATTCCCGCACGGAACTATTATTTCCGGGTCTATGGTTATCTGGTGTATGTGAGCTTACACATTTGAGAACGAAAGAAGGAAATATTACTGTTTGCACATTTGTTTTCATTCATTGACTGAAGTTAGATTGAAAGAATTGCTGAAATGACATTAAATTATTGTTTTAATAAAAAAAACTTTAAAAAAAAACCGACTTCAAGGTCAAAAAAAGACTAAAAAGTGCAAAATAACTTTAATTTCGGAAGTCATTGTTTCTATAATAGTTTTGTCTCTTCGTTATTTAACACCGACTTCTGAAATTAAAGTTATTCTGAACTTGTTAAGTCTTTTTTTGTCACTTTGAAGTTGGTTGTTTTTTTTTCTTTGTACATTTTTTTTTTTATTTTACTTACACTTTTTAGTTATGGTACCACCACTAAAAAGTACCCATCAGCCAAACTTAAATACCTTATACCAGAGTGCATTTCATGACAATTCTAATATTCCCAAACACGGTTAGATTACATTAATAATTACTGGTTTTGGATTACTACCCTCATCATCTGATCTGATGACCCCCTTTTCTTTCAGTCAGTCATCGTATAAACAAAGCAATTTTACTTGTTACTAGAGTACTGCTGTTGTCCTATGAGAAGTTTCGTTCCATATCTTCGAAGTTCATGATCAGCCCCCCTAGCCAAGTTACGATCGTTTCGTTTGCGTCGAACGCCTCGAATCGGCCACGCCTTCGATTCCTTTGTTCTGACGTCATCTCAACGCTCAGCCACGTGGTAACGAAACTATCGTAACTTGGCTAGGGGGGCTGATCATAACAATATTTCTACGGGATCAACTTGGAACTATAACCTTTCGATCAAAAATATAATTTTCAAAATCAGTCCACATTTGACCGATAAATCGGTGAACATACATAAAAAAAACATTCAGCCGAAAGTAGAACCTCCTTCGTTTTGAAGTTGGTTAAAAAGGACAGCTCTTCTACGTACAATAAACAGATTGGAACCTCATTTATGATAAGAAGTATCGTGGTTTTAGTAGCCAGTAAAAATATGACCTTTCGCTCCACCTTAGAGCGTGAGAAGTCATTGGATGATTTTTCACCTCAAAAAAAGAAGCTTCGGCTTTCTTCTCTTCTATAACATGCATGTGCTTATATACAATACATCTAAACGTTCTTCCTATTTTACTGGAATAATTTGTCTTTCCTTTCTACTTTGAAAACTAAGGCTTTATTAAAAATAATAAATACAATAATTTTTAAACAAACTAAATGTTTGTTTTGCAAAATGTAAAACCACGATACTCTTTTCTAAAAAGGTACTCTTAACGTGTCCTTCTAAGATATACTCTATTTCTTCTTAAAAAAGTTGGCAACCCTACAGATCTGTGCGCTGAGTACGAAATTAACGCGATGGAAACGTTTTCCGCGTTTGGCTCTCTGATTGGTTAAGACATTGGAGCGGACCAATCGGAGCGCCAAACCTCATAAACGTGTTGACCGCGTTGACGTAAAACAAACTTATACTCGGCACTTTAAATAATTTTAAAACATTGTTAAAACCACTGACTCAGAGAACGAAGCAACATTTGGACCGATATCAAATATATTCAGAAAGTAGCTGTTAACATTAGCCTAAGTGTGCTTTGGGGAGACTGTCTGGTGTCTCGTGCATATTCATCGACCGTCTGGGGGACACTGCCGATAATTAGAGAACCCTAATTGATGGTAAAATCTATTGAAGTTGGCTTTTTTTTGATAGAAGATTCAGGTAGTGTAAGAAGGATCGATTCCGAAGATTTTGTGGTAAAGGACTGATCAATTAAGTTTTAAGGACTGCTCACACTAATATTCTATAAGCGATTTGCATATAAGGGTGTATGTGTATTTATGTATGTATCTATAGCTAGAACTATATTAGACCGACCGCACGCGTGTAACACGCCTGATTTGTACTCAGAAAGACGTCGCGTGGCGTGGATCTAGTGTAGCTCTACGAGTCTAGTTTCCATGTAAAATGTATGGAGACCGACGCGCCCAGATCGGCGTGTGTGGCACACGTGTAAGCAGTATAGTTCTACCTTAAATGTTTGCTACTATTTCTCGCTCAAACGGCTGAATGGATTTGGAAAAAAATTGGCACATGGGTAGACCATGTCCTGGAATAGAACTTTGGATACCTACTTTTTTATTTCGAGAGTATGTTCCCTTGGGAGCATGTATCTTGGAGGTTGGGATAATTTTGTACTTTGAAAGTACAAAATTATCCCAACGGCCTCCAAGATACGGGCTCCGCCTAGTTTGGAGCCCATAGCCACTTCTATTGTGTACTGTCTGTCTTATTCTATTGTTCATTTCTTTATTTTCTTACTAACTTGTGTGTGTCAATAATTTATTATTATTACATCTCAGAACCCTGGGGTCCTGGACCTTTGGAAGGCGTACGAAGAGCCGAAACCAACTCGCAGAGGCCCCTTTGGAACGTGGTATCAACCGGCGATTATCCCTGTACGCGCTGTGCAAGGACAACCCCGAGTTGGTGGGAAACTATTGCAACATCTGGAAAACAAAAACAATAGAGCTTTGGTTTTAGGATTCTTAAATAGACTGGTTACCAGGAACTATGTTAAGACTATGGGCCCCACCTGAACAATGTTTTTAATTTCCATCGATAAAAAGAAGGGGGTGACTAGCACACTCAACAAATTATTATTGTAATGTTAATTTATCATTATAAAGAGGTAAAAGTTAGTTTGTATGTGGATTCTAAAATTCTTTCACTAATATGTACATTGCTGCACTGTCCCTAAGTGCTTTAGAGTCGCTTAAATTATTATTATCATTGAACATGAGCATGGCTTGTGCAGTGAACAGCAATTGACTGTTGCGCTACGTGTCTCGGGTTTGATTTCCGCACGGAACAAATATTTGTATGGTCTACAGACAGTTGTTTGGGTTCTGCGTGTTTTGTGTACGTGAGTTTAAATGTTTTTAGAATATTTTATCTTGAATCATGGGGTCTCCATCATGGATCTCTACACCCTAATGGGTGTAGGGCAACGTATTCATTAAAAAAAAAAAAACTGAAAGTCCATCTCTATTGTGATCTCTCTCTATCACTCAATGATTTGCTGGAAGAAATCATAACTTTGAGTTAATCTCGCTTATGTATATTAACTTTGTTATCTACTTATTTTAGATGTTTTAGTGTACAAGGGGACATTCAAGTATTACATAAGCACTATAACAGGGGGGTGGGGTGTTCTTTGCTTTACTTATCTTGTCTTAAGCAGCATATACGTATCATGGACTGAGAACTGTTAATTGATATTGATAATGAGAACTGTTGAATTAATAATGTCAAAATTTTAAATTAACTCGGTTTTATTCCTTTATTTCAAGTATTCCTTTTTTTTAGACACAACTATTGCTCATAAATTTTTAACCAAACAAGTACCAATGTTTACGTAAACATAGGGGGGGTTTTTTTTTTTATTGGGTGGGAAAATCATCCTAATGACATCCCCGCTCTTGG
The DNA here is from genome assembly GCA_949316375.1 of Mythimna vitellina. Classification (NCBI taxonomy): domain Eukaryota; kingdom Metazoa; phylum Arthropoda; class Insecta; order Lepidoptera; family Noctuidae; genus Mythimna; species Mythimna vitellina. The sequence goes on along the minus strand of OX438695.1, from coordinate 18,136,965 downwards.
GCGGAGCGGGAGATAGTGTCAGACTCTTACTGACTAAAAACCCACTCCTGTTCCTTCGTTGCCTTCGTCCCAGGGCCCCGGGCTCCGCTTTCACACTATGTTGAGAGCTTTGCTTACTTTTGCTGACGAGGGGCGGGGGGGGGTTAATATTTGTAAAAAATCTGCTTACGTAATACTTGAACGGCCCCCAATAAAGAATTACAATTTTGGACACCTTCCTACCTACTCACTACAATCTTACCTTTCCGAGGCATGGAGAAATTTCGAAATGTTCAGATGGTCAACTATTCCCAAACCGACCGAGACCTTTCGAGTGTTACCGTACAACCATGCCCTTATAATTGTGATACAAAACTCCATTCGCCATATTCATTCGTTCATCCCGATTTACAGTTAAGCGGGCACACACAGCATTTCTGAAAAAATAAAAGCTCGCGGCCGCCAACAATCAGACATCTGACCTCAGCAACATAACTCATTTATACCTGTAGGTACATACCTGATATATGTGTTTACCCTACATGAAATTCATTAACAAAGCCGCCTAATAACTTCCCCCCACGGCTACAGGGTGGTCAGTGGTGGGAGGAGGGGGGGGAGTTGACAAACAGCACCCTGTAATGTGCTACTGTTGAATTGCAAAAATCTCATTATGCTCTAACTGTCGTTATAGGAGTAATTAACTACCGTGGACAAGGGGTGCGGTGGAGTAGCGTTGTGTTTAATTTTTTTTTCAGGTTGATTTGTTAGCTTATATGAATGGGTAAGAAGCTTCATAATTACCCCTTTATAATATCGTGAATAATCAAAACAGCTAGTACTAGCTCGTAGTCGCTGGTTTGAGTATAAATGTGGATGGTTATAAGAGTAAAGCAAGACCAAAAGAAACGGCGGATGAATTGTGAGAATATATGTAAAAATAATAATATTCCACAACTTTCACACATCGCCATCTAGTCCGAAACTAAGCAGAGCTTGAGGTATGAGTACTAGACAACTGATAAACATACTTATATATTTCTAAATATAATATACAATGTGTTGTTTTTGTTATCCCATAACTCAAGGTTTTTATTCTATAAGGAAAAATAATACTAAAAGTCCAAGAATATGAAGTCCAAAAATGCATGTTTTCAAAGATATCATCTATCAATTTAGCTCAAAAATGTACAGCCCTATATCTTTACTTTTGTGGCGTCGCCAGCGATGAAAACTATAGTAATTTGCAAATAAACCAATGACATTACGTATTTAAGCTGTCATATTTCACATAAGGGTGTTTTACATAAATATTCGTAAATTTATCGAATTATTTTGATAGAAAAAGAAAACAAAAATATTATTGAAAAATAATTCATATGACAGTTGATTCTTTGATGGTCTCATTATGTTAGAGAGAGGTGTGTGATATAAAAAAAAAACACATTGTATACATATTATATATAAATTACACCTAGACACAGAAGAAAATAATAATCGTGCTCATCACACAAATAAATACGTGCATTGAAAGGTTCAAAATCATCTCGTGCATCTTCTTCGAGACTCAAAGTAGCCTTACAAAGGGACTTGTGTACTTAACTCCTGTGATTTGGTCGCCGGGACCTATAACGTTCCTGCCCGGCTTGCGCAGTTATTCGAGTCATCGCGGCCCTGGAACGCGCAAAGTGAAACTGAAGAAACACGGGTGGGTTTAAGTAAAAGTCTTACTCTCTCTCTAACTCCGCCTAGAGCGGAAGAAGTTATTTGATGATCTTCCAAGCAAAGAAAAGATACCTATCTATGACAGTGCCTATGACATCACATCTTACGTATTTCGTAAGCCAAAAGAAATCATTTAACAAGAAATTTAGTAAGTACTGATTTCAGACGAACAGACAAACAACCAAGCCCTTGAAAATTCCCATCAGAATAATAATAATTAAACAAAACCACAAGTAACACGATTACATATAAACACAATTAAACTAATAACCCTCATTAATTATAACCGTTTAACTATCTACTCCACACATTTCCCTGCGCCATGGTAATTGTGTTTCGTTATAACGAGTTTTTTGGCGAGCGTGGTGCCTCGACCCGCGGCCAACCTGTGTTTTGCTTTGCTCATTTCACTCCCCATAAGATCGTTGTAGGTACGAATATGACGGTGAATGTACCAGATATGGCACAGCACTTCAGAGAATGGGAATGGTCGTGGATAGCCTCCCACAAGGTGGACCCGATGAAAAACTAAAACAGTTCAAAATGTATGAGATTCATCCCGTGTCTTCTGATAGTTGTTTTCGCTGAGGGAATATCACGATGTCTGGAGCCTCCGATGAGTAGTGATGAGGAACTCGGGCCGCTGGATGCGAGTCATAGAAGCATAGGGCCGGTAAATGTTAGACCTGTCTAGCGTTATCGTCTTTTGACTAATGGTAGTGATGATACTTTTCCAACCTCTTCTATACTTCATAAATTGATATTTATTTTTAAGAACCTCCGGCATGTGGCTGACGAAATTATGCTTAGATAAGTTTATATAGCCCTCTGTCAGTCAGTTGCCCAGTACTACTGTTACAATGTACCTTTATGAGAGAAATAAAATGATATTAAAAGTCATAGAAGGATATGGCGAGTAGCTTTACTTACCCCAGATTTCTGATTTAAGTATTGAAATTGAGTATTTCTCAAACTCTAGCCTGAAAACCTGTCAAAATATGACTTTAAAGTACAGTTTGAAACGTCACTCAAAATACTCAAATCAGAAACTAAATTTATTTTTGGACTTATGATACATAGGGTACTTGACAATGTTGTTTACACCAATCATCTTTTCCATGTCCATTCAAAAATTAAATTCATTTTGGTAGCACACAATCTTCGAAAGGACGCCAAATAGGAAAAAACAAATGACAGTCTCGCAAATTAAAAAGTAATATGCTCGCAGAGTTCCATTTTCGAATTCTATTATTTTACTAGCTGACCCGGCAAACGTTGTTTTGCTATGTATATAGTTTTTTTTAAATCTAAAATTGAAAAAAAAATTTAGGGGTGGATTACCCTTAACATTTAGGGGGATAAAAAATAGATGTTGTCCGATTCTCAGACCTGCCCAATATGCACACAAAATTTCATGAGAATCGGGAAAGCCGTTTCGGAGGAGTTTAACCACAAACACCGCGACACGAGAATTTTATATATTAGAATGGTTTTTTGCATTCTTTTATTGTAAGTGGCCAGATCCAGAGACTTTCAGTATGCGTCATTACTTGTATATTATTGTTTCTATTTTCTAAATACTCGATCTAGACTACTAGTGCAACTGGAACTTCCGTCATCTACTCGTTAGTGTTCATCTACGTACTTTGGGATTTAGAATCAAACACTGAACTACTACAAAATGAGTTTAATCAAATGTTAAATCAATCATATCATCAATATCCATAATACTATCCATCTCTGCTTTTCCATTCTGTTTATCATTTTCTTTCTGATTCGCTTCCTCTACTTCTTTCTGTTTAGAAGTCGGAAGTACTGGTTCCTTTTCTTTTGAAGTCGATGCCTCTGATTCCATCCGTTTTGAAGTCGATGCCTCTGATTCCATCCGATTTGAAGTTGATGCCTCTGGTTCCTTTTGCTTGGAAGCCGGTGTTTCTGGCACTTTGCTTGCAGTCTTTCTACGTTTTTCTTTAGGACTCGGCGTTACAATGTTTAGATGACTTTTCTGAAATATTATTAATAGTTTTTAATGTTTTTTGGGATAATAGTAGTAAGTATATTGTTATACCTACTGAAATTTGGTCAGAACAATAACGAGATGGAAGAAAAGCGTACAATTTTTTTATTTTAGGGTAGTTTCTTATGTGACGCCATAGATGTCGCTACACGCTCATGTAGTTTTGCTTAAGGCGTATAGTCCCGTGAACATCTGGACCAGGTAGTAAACGGCACTTATCAACGAACAATGTTTTTCTTAAAAACATCTGAATACCCTGAGATGGAAGACGAATTATGGCACTAGAATATAAGACCGCCTTTGTACCCATAGATTTAAGTTTGTGTAAAAGTTATGTTACTATTTTAGGTGTACAATAAAGTTTATTCTATTCTATAATACAATGATTTAATGATATGAAATTGCCCAATAATTGCGCAGTGGTTGAGCGATTAGCTGCTACGTTGTGTATCGCAGGTTCGATTACCGCATGGAACACATATTTTTATGGCCAGATAGTTGTTGCGGGTCTGGTTGGTGTCTGCGTATGTTATTTTAAATGTTTATCTGATAATAATAGTGTATTTTTTTTTAATTGATATAAACCAGTGCTTGACTGCGATCCCACCTGATGGTAAGCGGAGATGCAATCATTGATGGTCAGGCGCACTAGTTTATTAAGAGCCTATTCACTCTAGCCTTGAAGACACCTATATTATAGTTGGACGGGAAGACCGCAGCAGGCTAATTGTTCCAGTATCTGATAATAGTAACTTTTATTGCAGATAACGTTTTTAAATTTAAATTCTAGTTACTAGATGATTATTTTTTAAGACTTCTAGCTCTTGTTCGACACTAATAAACGTGCAAATTTAAGAATAATAATATTATGTTGGACAAAACTGCGTGCAAGTCCACAAATCGTGACACCACGCCGAACCGATTAGTTCATCAAGCATGTTGTAATAAGTCAATTAGGCATATCATTTCAACGCGAAAACAGCAATTGCATAAATAAACAGCTCCATCACACAGCTATTTAAAGATTCAGCATCGGATTTAAATTTAAAATCGTTGTTAATATAACTGGGATCCGATTCATGGGTTTTGAGTTCGAACCGCCGAGTGGTGACTTTTGTAAAGTGATTTACAAGGTGGGAATTTTAAATAATGAGGTGACGGTTGCCGATTATAATTTACTTATGTATTGACGTCTGATTTTAGCTTCATTTGTATGCATGCAATAAAATTATGATTTCCATACGTAAGTGGTATGAATTAGCCACATTTTTGTGTGTCAACGGCTTCTTGTATCAGTAATACGTCTTCCACATTGTGGCTAGCCAGTTTACAAAACGGCGCTGCATTCTGACAGTATTCTAATGCTAGCCGCAATAGAATATATTCAATATAATGTTCTGACGGATTATAGTCGCGTAAAATCGAATTATGCATTTATGCAATCTTGATAATCATGGTTATTCTCAATTAATTCTTATCAGATTGACGATTTAGTCAGCAGTCAAGAATAGTAGTGTATTTACTCTTAGACCAAGGTCTTGTTCGGGGATGGCAGACTGCGATGGGCGGCAAACTAGAAGATCATAGGAGCTTGTTTCAAGAAAATACGGCAGGCTGGCGGCTTATGTTTCAAACATATCTAATTGTTTCAATTTATAACAGTGCAAAATATTGTATCTTAAGTAGTGGTGGCTCAGTGGTAACAGCCTTGACTTACGAGTCATACCTACGTCGTGGGTTAAATCCAAACCCAGACAGCCACAGTGTAATACTTATCTAAATATATGTCATCATCACCACGCTCCAAAACAGCGTTGGAAAAGATAGTGACGAAACCAGAATGGAACCGAAACTTCAAAGACTCGTATAACATCTACCAAAGCCAACATCTGCACTGGGTGTACGTGGTAGGTTACGTCCCATTCCCTTTCCAAGAGGTGAGGCCTGTGTCCCAGCAGTGGGATATTGGGCTGATTATACTACTATGCTATAAATGTTATTAACGTAAGCACAAACGCACAAAGCGTTTTGAGAACACATTTATTATGCGTACAGCCAAGGAGTGGAATTACTTGCCGGAGTCTGTGTTTCCTGATAGCTACAACTTGGGGGTCTTTAAGTCAAGAGTGAATAGGTTACTTCTAGGCAAGCGTGCTCCATCGTCGACCACATCATTGCTTACCATCAGGTGAGATGGTGGTCAAACGCGAGCCTATCATTAATAAAAAATAAAAATAAAAGTAAGAAATGCCTATATGTATATGAGAACATTGATTCTGACCTGGAATCAATACGGTAAAAGGAGCTATCCTTAGCTACCAAGCATTCTAAAGAATTATGTAAGTTTAAAGCTCCGGACAGTTTGAGGAGCTGGCAAGGGTGCTAAAGAAAGCGCGAAGTAACAGGCATAGTCAAATCACCGTTCAAAATGGTTGAGCTGAGTGGTTCTAATATTCTCGTCATGTCCGTGAACGAGCGCTGTCAGTTGAGACTTGTCATCTCTTAGCGGCCTGCTCTTTAATATCTATATTTAGTTTTTGTTTTTACTTTATTTACATTGTTCTCAAATGATAGCGACAGGAAACATGTAACAGAGATATTTGTAATTACAAAACATGATTAATTGATTAAACCCCAAGCGAACGCCGGCGTTCGCTCTCTCATTGTCTTTTTATTGTCTTTAATTACGGTATTCAATAAACTTATGCTAAGCTAACAACATGAAATAACCAATACACCCACGAAATCAAAAAATCCCACATTCTACATGCATGGACAATTTTCGCTGTTCATGGATTCATAATGAGGGGCTTGCTACACAATCCTAGGCTACGGACACAGTGACAGATAATGTTTTGTTAGTATTTTTTAAGTTGATATTTTAAATTTAGCACATGATAACAAGTTTGGGGGTAGCTCATTCATAAACGATGTAACATATTTCCGCGTGCATTTACCAAAATAGTTACTTACTTTAGAAACAGCAAGTATCTTTTGTTTAGATAGACGAGTTGGGTACATACGCCTACGTTCCTCTTTGTATTCTTCATTATTAAATTGTTCTGACAATATGGTTCTAACTTTATTTTTTATGAATCGGGAGCGTTTTAAAAATTTTAAACAAGGTGAGGTACTTATTCATGACTAAAATTCACAAAAAAACGTGCCTGTACGTACTGCCTGAAAGACTGACTCCAACAATAATGTGAACACGACTTTATAATTTATTATGATCTAATTGGTCAAGACACGTTGATGTCACTATTTTCATAACGTGAATACACTATAGCTTCTACTTTCCGTTACAACTCAGTGATACACTGTAGCCATCAAATGGAGCCTGCCACCGCACCCACACCCGCCACCGCACCAGCGTCCACCACAACGCATGCACCGGCCCTAGTCACAAAACTTTCACTCTGAACTGAAGAATGACTAATAGAGAAGTACCCAAGCATCAGTCAGCTAGCAAGTTCTTTTCAACTGCAGCAGAGTGCTACTACGAGCTCTTATCGCGATCCATTTAACGACCTAAACTGAACTGTCAAAAAGATGGAGCTACATAGGGTGTATACCTCCATTCCTCTTTCACGCTCGCACTACTGACTTTTAAACACACCATGGTAAGGCTGTGGCTTAAGGCATGTTCAAGACATTGGGAAGATTGCAAGTTAGCTTTACTCTCTAAGGAGTAGAGAGTGATTTTCACTTACCAGGGAAGGGCATCGTCTTACAAGGAGTTTGACATCTTCTGCATTAATTGTCGATCGTTTCGCATGTCTGAAATTAAAATAATTTTAATTTACTTGGTAAACTTTAAAAACAGAATTATTTACTATTAAATAATTCTGTCTTTAAGGTTTTCCAAGTAAATGAATGAATTCCATACAAAATGAATGGATTATAATTTTGATAGATGACTGCTCCGAATAAATTCATTAAAGACCTACCAACCCATAGGTTCTATCTAAATAAAAAGTAATTTACTTTGCAAAAGCTTCCAAATCGGTTCCGTAGACTGATAATTTCTTATAAACAAGTTCTGCCACAATTTCCAACGCTGGCTTTGTTATCTCCAGGCCAAGGAAATGACAAGTTTCCGTGCCAATAGTTCGAACATCCCGGTGCAAAGAAGCGCGAGTTTTCTGAAAAAAAAAATTACGTAACACGCCATCTATAACATTACCATGAAACTATGAACAAAATTGAAGGACCGTTGATTGTCAGTACCTTTGCCAAATTAATGTGCTCACAGTAGATCATCATTTTATACATAGATGGCGTTAAACATAAGTTATTATTCAGTCATTTCAGTTACTTTAATTTGGCAATCAAATTAAAATTAAATTTTCAAAATACACTTGAAAAATATCTTATGAAATTAAACTTACTTGAGTTGAGGATAAACTTTCAAAAGAGGTCATTTTACAACACACAAACAATCAAAACAAACAAGCAATTTTTGGTTTCAGGTTTTTAAGAAATTCTATTCATTTATTTTTTATATTAAATAATCAATATTAAGGATATACGTTAGATTTTTTTAATAGGTACAACCTCTTACTATTTAGGAGATATTTGTAACAAAAACATAACCTCTTTGTGTGTAAATAATAAAAAAGTTTTTAATTTTCAAACTGTCAGTGTCAACTGTCAATTTTATTTTCTGTTGGCTAGGCTATAGTTGTTCAACCATATCGCCTAGTTTTTCGTCTCAATCGTTCGATGTTTTCTTGCGTAAAAGTCTTCGGTTGTTTGTTTTTGTTTTACATTACAATGCGGGTGTAACACATTCTAATGTTTTTTAAGTATTTGGCAGCAAATGTATCGATTCAGCCTCAGCAAACTTTGCTGAGGTAGCTAAAACTACAATAAAATTCTTAGCTCCATTTCACCGAGATCGCGCCTATTTCAACGTCAACTGTTGTACTTTTTCTGTTGGTAAAGGTTTTCATGCAAATTCAGCCGTGTCCATATTGCTTCACCTAGATTTGTTCAATAACTAATGTTAGCAAAGCGGATAATATCATAATGCCTGCTAAAAGACTTTTGATACAGGTTTACCTAGAGTCAAAAACAAAACGAATATTTGTTAGACTAGATATTGTGTTAGGAGGGGCCAATTCTCTACCTTTCATAAAAGTTATTTTACTTATGCCCCACGGTATAGAATATAACATCGGTTTCGTATAAAAGCAGAGGCTATCGAAGTATCGATGGACTCTTAGTATTATAGACTCACGAGTATTTAGCGTTAGTCGAGGTAGGTATTTTCAGCTATAAAATAGTACTCTGTGGTAGGTATTTGAGTACCGTAAATAGAGACACAATAGAAAGACAATGACTGAGCAAACGTCGGCGTTCGCTCGGGGTTTAATGAACTAAAATAGATTTCTAGTACACAGTAGTGCAATAAGATGAACGCACACTTATCCGAGCCGAACGAATCGAAAGAAAAGAAATTTAGAAGTCTTTTCTTTGAATTTAGAAGTCCTTTCAGATTCGAAAGATTCAATGCGGTTAGGTGTGCAGGGTTTCATAGGATTTCTTATAAAGAATTCTAAAATTCATTTCTTTCGACTCGTTCGGTACGAAAAAGTGTGCGTTTACCTTTAACGTTTTGAGTACCGTAATCAGAGACACAATAGAAAGACGATGCTTACTGTCGAACGCCGGCGTTCGCTTGCTTACTGTCGAACGCCGGCGTTGGCTTGGGGTTAAATGAATTATCTACCCAAGATTAAGAGAATCGCGGGCGCGACCTTTTCATGCTTTTCTAGCGATACTGGTCTCTTAAGTATGTAAAATTTAAAATTATTTCACAATGATAGTGCTTGCCGCGTCGCTGCCATTCCGCTGTGACTCGGTCCTAAGGGCAAGAGGGTCTAAGTAATAAAACAACATTTAGTTTTTTTTTATATTTATAATGAGCATTCTGTACAACACAAGTATAACATCCCAGGCTAATAAAAAATACCATAAATCTAGACTGGTCGGATTTGCCATAATATTATTATTTAGGAACAACTGTGACTAAGTCTATTTAATTTTAATTATTACTTCCAAATTTAAATACTTCAGAAATTCCTTGTGGGGCAATATTGTTTCTAAACTAAAGTAATTAAGTAATCACATACTGTCGATGATTTTCAATTAGATGCTAGCTAATTTTATAGCACATCCAATTTTGCTAGCTAATTTTCTTAAATGTCATGTATTCACTTATAATAATTTGTTATAAAACTTGCTCCTAAACTTTAACACTTACAAGATTGTTTACAAATGGTCAAGTAACTTAAGATTAAAACTTAAGGCGGCGCTACATATACCTGTAACTGGCATAAAAGTATACAAGCAACTTGCATGTCATTGCCCCACCCGCCGAGTTTCTGACCCCGTCTGCCAGCCACGGTAGAAGCGGGCTTGCGGACATCGAGCAATGCCGTCCGGCCGTCCAGTAATTGACCGGACCGAGTCCAGTTATCAACAGCGCGTAGTGATTCACGCGCTCCTCAAAGAGATGTCAGCAAACCGTAGGGGCCTAGCAGGGCCGATGCCCGCTATTTCTGAAAAGGAAACCCGTAGTCCTAGAAAGCAACGGGCAACTGAAGGAAACCGGTGTGGTTTTAGTCAGTAAAAGTCTGACACGGCCTGCTCCGCCCAGAGCATGAAGTCATTAGATGATTTCTATACAACATCAACATTAGTTAGAAAATACAGGGTCAATGTCCCTAGAGCGTTCAGTATTGATTAGAGATACGCAATATAAAATAAATGTTTATTCATTGATCGTTTTTTGTAAATATTCAACTTACTGTGACGAATTTGAAAAGATCTAGTCTAGAAATGAAACAATACAGGTCGAATTAATTTGAAATAATACCCTATACTAAAAAGAACAAAAATAAAACACTTGTTTAAAACAATTCGAACGCTTTGTTTTAAAAAATTAGAAAAGAAAAAACTGTTTTTTTTTTTCCAACCCTGATGCAATATACAGGCATTTGTATTGCGGCCTTTAGTTAAATAAGTATCATGTCCGTATGTAAACGTTCCGTACGTGTAGGCTCAACCGTGTCTCAATCTTTGATTTAGGTAACATGTGACGCCTTTACCTTCAAATTAGTCATACAAAAGAAACAGATACATTTTATTTTATAAATTATTCTATTCCGATTTATTAAGATTGTTACATCAAGTTCAGGCATGCATAACTGTTGGCTTATGATACGTAATTGCGAATTGAGAAAAAAAAGTAGTAAAACTCAATACAAACGTATTCCTTACATAGGATTTTCTTTTCTTTCTTTTCCAACAATAACAATTTTATTTTGAGTATCTGAAGAATAAATCAGTAGTTGTGACAGATAAAAAATTCACTTTGTGCATCTATTTCGTAGATATCTTATTTGTTACGCCAACAAAGTACTCTTTCAGGCAGCTTGTTTAGCGCCTAGCTAGTGACCTGGGACCAACGACTTTACAGTCACTAGACGCATCATGCTTGAACTAGCTCACCAAAACAATTCTGTCAACTAGCCGAGGTACGGGGAGCGGGGTACTACGTTCTGATCATATGTGTTGACAGACATGCGTAACCTGTTATTAGACGTCTAGTGGCTGTAAGGTCGTTGCCTGGGACACTTGATGTGGTTGCGGGAATCCTATGCGACACTTGCGGGAGGCCTATGTTCAACAGTGGAGTCAATGAAAATGTCGTGCGAGCGAGAAAGAGGGATGGCGCTATACACTCTATATAGCTCCATCCCTTTAACCTTTCAGTTCAGTTCATAAAATGGATCGCGTTAAAAGCTCGTGCTAGCACTGCTGGCTAGTAGTAGTAAATTTCAGAATTCAATAAAAAAAAAAATACAATGCGAAAGTCGAAACAATATACTCAGTTCTTCTTACTGTCCTTATCCCATATTATTTGGGGTCAGCGCAACACGTTTAAAATAATATACAAGCTGGATAGATATTCACTACTGTTAAAGTTCCTCAAATACTCAAAATATTAACATCTCGTTTTTAAAAATAAATCATCGACACAAATTTACCGCAAGCGAAGCGACGTGATTGGATGTTTACAAATTCATTCAACCAATCACATCAGTTCGGGCGTTTGACATATGCGTCACATTTTTTTTTAAATATTTTTCGTTCCAAAAACTGGGTGTTAACGTTTATTTTCACTCTCTTTTCGCAAAAATATATATATATTTCTTTTTGTATATTCAGTATACATAGGTACGTTACACTTTCTTTACGATTTGGACTACGTCTTCGTCGTTTAGCACGTGGTCTACACCTACTCTCTGCGGCTGATGTTTCACGGATGAACCCCATACAAGAGCACTGGAAAAGAAACAAACAATAGTTAATTATATAATTATGTGATCTTTAAAACCCATGGCTGACCTGGGCCTCAAGTCTGCTATTACAATAGTGTCAGAATGGTCAATCATTGACTTCATAATTGTTGATTTTGACAATTTTGGTAATCTACAAACATAATGGCATCATTATGACTTTCCAATGGTCAACCACTGACACTCCATTGAAAGAAGTGCCATAGAATTGTAATCTCGTACATATTGGTACATGAATATTTGACGTTATGCTCTCCGCATACGTCAAATATTCATGTACCAATAGCTCGATATTGTCATTCTATCACAAGATCATTGACCGATCAATGATCGACCATTATGAATTATTAGATTACGAACTTTTAGCAAAATGACAATGGGATCGTGTTGGAATGACGAATTTACAAAAATAGCAGACTTGGGCCCCTGTATGGCTGTTATTATTTCAGCCACGAGCTTTTCAATACAAACATTACAGGCTGATTATACAATGCAGAAAAAATAAGAAAAAAAAAAACGCACAAAACGTTTTGGGAATAATATAATGCATAATAATATTCACACAACGCCGTCTAGTCCCAAGCTAAGCAGAGCTTGTGTTATGAGTACTAGACAACTGATAAACATATTTAAATATTTCTAAATACATACATATTATAGATAAATTACAACATTTGTCCTGGGTGGGAATCGAACTCACTACCTCCGGCATAGCAGTCAGGGCCACAAACCACTAGAACAACAGGCCAGTCATACATTGTGCGTTCAGCTAAGGAGTAGACCCCCAGGTTGTAGATATCAAAAAAACACAGACTCTGGTGTTTCTTGATATCTACAACCTGGGGGTCTTTATGTCAAGAGTGAATAGGTTACTTCTGGCAAGCATGCTCCATCGTCAATCACATCCCTTACCGTCATGTGAGGTTGGAGTCGCTCAAGTATTACGTAAGTAGATTTTTTGCAAATATTAACTCCCCCCTCCCCCATGTGAACAAAACTAAGCAAAACTCTCACCCCCCCCATGCTTACATAAACATTGGTACAACATTTGTCAATGTGTTTGTTTCAATTAATTTATGAGCAGTAGTTGTAAATCTACAAAAAAGGATAGGTTAAATAGGTTTGAAATAAAGGAATTTAAACAAACTTCATTTAAAAATTTGACATATTAATTTAAATTAACAGTCCTCAGTCTAAATCTTCAATGACATTGGATGTGTGCTGCTTAGTGATGTGTTTTGTGTCTACTCATTTTCTTGCGACTTTGGATCAACGACCTCGTTCTTTTAAAAAACTAAAAAAATATATATAATATTGCTGACGTAATCTCCATCTAGACCCCCATCCCCCATGTCATCAAAAACTTAGAAAAGTAGTTAATGTTAAAAGCAAAAACGCCCTCACCTTTGGTAGGTGGGGGGGGGGGGGGAGTCGTAATACTTGAATGGTCCATAGCGGTCAAGCGCGAGCTTATCAATAATAATTAAAAAAAGAACTACTTACATTTTAAATTCTTTGATAATAGACCTATGCAGCTTATTACAAAAATCTTCGACGGTCGTCCGATCAGCATGCAGTACCACAGGCGCGTTGTAGTCGGGCAACTGTCCTTTGGGCTTGGTGTATATCCTGATGAGCTTCAAGTACTCCCACATTTTCTCTAATAGGTCGTCAAAGTTCCATTTGTGATGGGCCGAGATGGGCACGCAGTGAGGTATCTTATAAATAACATCCAATTCTTCTATGCTGATTTGATCTGTCGAATAAATATAATGGTTACACAAAAAAAAAATGGTACATAAATATGACATAATTTGAGAGAATTCTCGTCTGTGCTACTCGTAGTAAGTTTAGACGGTGCGACATACTGCGTTGCGGATTACCTGCGCTGTGTCCCTAGTTCAACTTTAACGGTGTGCATGTAGTCGTGTCGATGGAGGTCTTTATTGTTTTATTATAGCAAAACGGACGCGGGGCGCGGCTGCCCGCGCGTGTCACCGCGACGGAGCACTTTTGTATAGGACCGCGCGGGCGCCCGCTTAATGCAGCGTCGCCGTCGACCCTTAGAGTTTTTTGCGCGATTAGAACATAATACAACGGCCCGAAATCATCTATCAGGCAGTTGCCTGGATCTAACATAACACCCGTCTGGTCGCAGGATCCTTCCTTTTCGACGGATTAACACAAGCGTGTCTGTTCACCGCTAACCGGAGCCAGTTCACCTTGGCTCCTGCTATTTAGAATGTATCCCTGGAGTACACCGACCGCCTTCAGCTCTTAGGAGTTGAAATTTCCTCAAACTTTAACTTTGGGCGGTTCATTGAGTCCAAAGCCAAGAAAACTCGGCGTTCTTGCAAAGGTACTTCACACCGGGACAGCTTTTAATGTTATACAAAGCACAGGTCCGTTCGTGTGTGGAGTACTGGAGCCACATATAGGCTGGTGCTGCAAAATGCCACCTGGCAGCTTTGGACTCGGTGGAAGCGGGCGTGCGAAGAGGCTTATTGGTGATCCAGATCTGGTTAAGTTCAACGGCGAGTATCAACCCTTACGTGTCTACTGTGTTTTAATAGAAAAAAAACAGTCAATTCCCTTGTAAGTATATCTCATGCTGATGTGGTTAGAACTGACGGTTGTTGAGTGCAAGTAGTGGCACTCAACAATCCTCAGTATAAATGTGCTATGAGACCTTGCTTCATGCCAAATTTCAGGATTCTAGGTCACGGAAAGTACCCTATAAATTTTGATTTCCTTGAGAGTGTCAAAATATACGTTTTTTGCGACAAAAACGGCCGTATCTTTTTTTCGTTTACTCAGAACTTTGATCTTTTCTCAGCTTCAAGGAATCGCAGACCTGAGTATATGGTTTTAATTTCAACTCGATACCTCTACGCGTTCCCGAGGTAAATGGTCTTGAGAGACAGACGGACGGACGGACAAAAAGTGATCCTATAAGGGTTCCATTTTTTCCTATTGAGGTACAGAACCCTAAAAAATGAAGGGTATGTAAAATCGAAAAAAGAAACTCCCTGGGGCAGCCTAATAACTACTTACCAATCTTATTAAGCAAATAAATACAAGGCATGTACACCCTGTTTCCTTCAATGACATCGATCAGGTCGTCACTGTTCGCATCATACCGCAGGGTAATGTCAGCGTTGTGTATTTTATACTCCGATAGAATTGTCTTCACCGTTTCTATGTCCAACTCCGATTGTGGGCACTGGAATGACAGAATTAGAATTGAATTTCAAATATTATTTTGTGTGATGAGAAAATGACCAAATTTTGTATTTCAAGAAGCCATAGTATAATCTTAATTAACCTTATAATGTTTTCACAGCTTTTTTTAAAGGTAAAGTTTTCCAATCCAATGACTTCTACTTTTCTGGGTGGAGCGAAAGGGCGTATCAGACTTTTTCTGAATAAAAACACACCTGTGTCCTTAAGCTGCCCTTTGCGTTTTATGACCAAAGGTTTCCTGTTCAAAAAATCCCTGCGATATTCCTACTGCTGAGACTCTAGAGGTTTTTCTAGAAAAAGGAGTTGGCAGTAATCCATTACGCGGGCCCAGTTCGGATTGGTGGATGTCACATATCTTCAAATTTTTTGTTTTAGGACATGCCGGTTTCCTCACGATGTTTTCCTTCACCGTTTTCAGAGCAGTGGTGATGAAATAAATTACACAAAGTAATGCGCCTGGCTGGGTTTGAACCCGCGACCTACTGCTCCTAATCAGAACTGCTCTTAATCTCAATAAAAGCAAATAATCTGCTTATCAGTAATTGCAATGGTTAGATAGCATGAAATCATGACTGTATTATCATAAAATCAATTAATTAGTGTTTTATTAGTCATGTGTTGCTACTATTTAATAGCACTATAAACTAGATAATTTTATGAGCAGCCATGAGCTGTTCCATTATTATAGTAAATACAATTTCTACAATAATATTACAATAACGACACGAAGTTTAAAAACTGGGATCATAAACGAAGAAAAAAGGCTTTCACGCTAAAATGGAATTGGGCGGGTCATGTCAACCGCATGCGCATTGATCGCTGGGCAAGTTTCTACGTATAGTGGAAGCCGCCGAGATAGGCGTGGGAAGAGGTGGTGAGACAACCTAGAGTCTAGGTCATCTCATCAGCAGTCTTTACCAGCCTAGGACCTGAACGCTTAGCGCAAGGGCTGGTAAAGAAAAAAAATACATTGACGGATTTGGGGGATGCCTTTGCCTTACTGTAGAAGTCATCATCTTCCTGCCCTTGTCCCATGTTATTTGGGGTCGGCTCATTCGGACGGTTTTTTCTTCCATTCTGCCCTTACACTCATGCTATCACTAAATTCCTTTTCTTTCATATCACTCTTCACACAATCCCTTCATCTTTTCTTTGGCCTCTCTCTCCCTCTGCATCTATTTACATGTATGGTCATAACTCTTTTAGTAACATATGTTTCATTCCTCCTCCTTACATGACTATACCAAGACAAACATTTCCCCTTCAACTTTTCAGTCACTGGTGCTACTTTCAAGCTTCCTCTAGTATACTTATTTCTCACTTTTTCTATTCAGCAGTAGAAAAGTATAGGCTAAATAAAAATAAAAAAAATCCTTATCCTAATTTATACAGTATTGGTACAAAAAGGTTTTTTTTTCTAACCAGTCCAGTCCAGCCATAATTTGTTTTGTCTTCTCTTCTCCCTCTTATAGCCATTTTCAGCTTTTATTGACATTTGTAATCTTTTATTTGACATAAACCACAGACCAGAAAAATGAAAAATATGTATAATTACTTTATAATATAATTAATTAGTTTACTGTTTAAATTTTGTAGATTGTTGATATTGATTATTTCAAGAATTTTTATGTCTATAAATAAATACATAAAAATAACTCACAGTAGTATTTAAATTGATTCCACCCTTATCTTTTTTCCTAAAGTGTATGTTAGGTGGTTGCTTGTTTAACCGCAGACCAAAGCCTTCCAACTCATGCTCGATCAGTTTCTTATGCTGCAGTGGTTTCAGCACATCCAAGACTATAAATATGAGACTGCATGTTCTGGCTACGGCGATGACCTGACGACCTCTACCCTTGCCGTCTTTCGCACCTTCAATGATACCAGGTAAATCGAGAAGCTGGAAAAAATAGAATAGAATAGAATAGAATAAACTTTATTGTACACCAAAATAGTAACAAAAACTTTTACATTAACTTAAATCTATGGGTACAAAGGCGGTCTTATCGCTGACAGCGATATCTACCAGACAACCTTAGGGTGGAATGTAAGAATTTGAAATAGAAACAAAGGGGGGGAATTAAAAAAAAAATTATAATTGTTTGGATAATATGCATGCAGTACTGCATGCACTTAATTTCAATAATGTATGAAAAAAAACTTGTACAAAACGGGCCTGTAATCAAAAGTTGGTGAAGTATAGCCGTGAATTTTATCAGTGTTGAAGAAATATATATTTTTTTAAATTATATAATCTAGTGCTCGACTGCGACCCCACCTAATGGTAAGCAGTGATGCAATCATTGAAGGTGAAGTGCATTAGTTTATTAATAGCCTATTGACTCTAGCCTTGAAAACACTTAAATTATAATTGGACGGGAAGACCGCAGCAGGCAATTCACATCCTTAGATTTACAAAATGCTTATTTCGGACTAGAATTATCAATAATGTAAGAGTGGACACTCGCCGTACGTCGTGTCGTCCGATGGTAGAAAGGTGATGGCAGAATCAAGTAATATAAATTGAAAATGTTGAGCATCCAATTACAGCTATTGCAAACGGGCATATTTATCTGATACATTTTCAATAACACAGGGGCGCCAACTTCTTGGGTGCTTAGGGGCAACAACAAGAAGAAGAAGGTGCACGGAGGGCTAGGGGTTGAGTAGATAGGAGGGAACAGCACAAAAGATCCAGAAGGGTCGAAGTGCTCTGGCCCAGGGCCAGCCCAACACAAGATAAGATAAGATAAGATAAGGGGCAACAACAATAAAAAACAATCTGCCCAACCTTTTCCATTTCCTTTTCCTATGTATGGGCCAGCTTTGAATTATTAAGAATGTTGTAGGATAATCATACTAGAGTTCTAAACTATATATGGGATATTTTGCAACAGAATTGTACAATGTACTCAAGTTATTGCTTTAATATTTGTGACAAAAATATTTTGCATAATATTTGGGAATTTTTTAAGAATCTTTCTATATCTTGTGATTTATATACATATAGCGGCACGGATCTTGAGCGCTGACTACCACAGTTCTACTTGCGCAGAAGCACGCAGAAGTAAAATATCGGGTCTCTTTAGTGGTATGAAAAGAGATGTGGGGGCGGGGAGTGAAATCCTTGTACAGTGAATGACTCGCTGATGCGCAAAGCGATCCCCGCTCTTCCACCAAGCGCTCAAGATTCGTGCCGCTATATGTATATAAATCACAAGATATAGAAAGATTCTTGAAAAATTATCGTCATTGAAGTACTTATTAAAATGGTGGCCTAGAATCAAGTTTATGAGTATGGGGTGATGATCAATACTTCATTTTAAACGCTATAGATGCTGTCTTGTTCACTTTTAAGTATGATAGGCCCCTTGGTAAAAGGCTGTGGAAGCAGTCAATAGAAAGAAATAAAGGTAAATTTAAAAGATGCTATTTACATTAGTTATTATATACTTTATTGCATACCTTCATTTAACACAGGACAAACCAAATGGTGTGCAACTGGTGTACCTTATT
The DNA here is from genome assembly GCA_949316375.1 of Mythimna vitellina. Lineage (NCBI taxonomy): Eukaryota > Metazoa > Arthropoda > Insecta > Lepidoptera > Noctuidae > Mythimna > Mythimna vitellina. The sequence goes on along the minus strand of OX438695.1, from coordinate 18,118,116 downwards.
AAAATTACCTGGATTTTAGCACCCTTATATTTGATACATCCTGGTACCGTAGTCAGCGTAGTGAACTCATACGCTGCCACTTCAGAGTACACTCCAGCTAAATTAGACAGCAATGTTGATTTCCCCACTGATGGAAACCCTACGAAACCGATACGGGCATCACCAGTCTTAGCAACATCGAAACCTGAAAAGATTGAAGTGTTTACATTATTTTATAGTCTTGATACAATGAAAATTCTAATTGGCAGGTATCCAGAGTTCACAACACATCATAAAGCACATGACTGTTCAAGTATTAACACTTTCCGTGCCAAGGACTTGTGGCAGACAATAATTGATAAATCTAATCTTTGCTATGAAAGTGTTTATTACTTTTCAGTTTTTTGCACAGAAAAAAACTAATTCCTCTTGACACGTCCAGGAAGCAGATTTGACCTGTAGTGCTTAATTCATTAAACGCCAAGCGAATGCTTGTGTTCGCTCTCTCATCATCTTTCTATTGTGTCTCTAATTATGGTATTCGAAAGGTTAAAGTAAATAATATTTGAATAAATATTATCTGGCTTTTATATTGAATGACTTGTTATTACAATCCTGTATTATGTCTTTTAGATTTTCTTGCTCCAGTATAGGTTATATACATTCATTATTTACCTTCGCCGGTTGCACCGCCGCCACCTTTGGGTGTAATCAGTTCACGCCTCAATTTAGCTAATCTGGCCTTTAGTATACCTAAATGTAGTGCTGTAGCCTTATTTTTTTGCGTTCGAGCCATCTGTAATGTTATGAATATATTGTTAAAGTATTATAGAAACATGTAACATACGGTCCAAAATTTATACATATACAGACATTTTCGAGCTAATTATTGTTCATAAAAAAGATTTTGTCAATATTATGTTAGAAATTCAAGTTAGAAATTCATTGAATTTATAATATAACCTCTTTTACAAACCTCGGCTTCTATACCCGCGATTTTCTCCAGTATTGTACTCATTTTCGCGGTTTTTCTTTTTCTGGCTTACTGATAACACCGGGAACAACAAATAAGTTATGAAATAAATTAATTATTTCTACAGTTATTATAAAAATAGAAGAAAGCGTGTCAATCTCTATTCGTGTACAATTTTCCAGAACACGAAACTGACAGATTGTATCCAACTTTGCCATGACATTTGAGCGCGATAAAAATATTACCAGTACCTATATAGTTGTAATTAATTTACGTAAACAATATATCATTAAAAAAAAACTAAAAATAAATTCACACTTATTAAATATAAAGTAAAAAAGAGATATATATATTTATTTATGAAAACCAGCTATTGAAATGGCAGTAATGCCATCTATTGACCGCATTGTCAACTATTTTTTGTCCGCTGTCAAACATGCTGGTGTTGTTACTTTTGTTAACCGTTAGATGACGCTATACGAAACTAAAATAAACAAAACTTATCACGTGGAAAAGCTTTTCCCGCAGGTTTGCGCATCGTAACTATGAAGGAAAGGAACAGTGGAAAACTGTTTGCTGGGTATGTTGGAAACAGGCATGGCTCAGTACCACCTTAGGCGCCGGGAGACGGAGACGGCTCTTTGTTTCCTTGGCTGAAGTTACGAACGTAATCTAGTTGGAAAAATGTTTTCGCGTATTACTTGTGATGCTTAAAATTTTCTATGTGGTGTTTAGATATTCTTGCTTATTTAGTAAAAGTTTTGTGTAAATATTAGCTTGTACATTAATAAATGTTAGAATTTTCCGGGTTTTCGTGTGTTGTAAAAGTATAAGTAGACAATTGATAAAATAATTTCAAGGATTTAAAACTAGTGTAATAATGTCTAATTAAGTTTTTGGTAAGTAGTAATCTATTTTTTCAAAAGTTTTCCGGTTTCTATTGCAATAAGAAATACATAGATAGGCATTTACTACTTAAATACGAATCGATGAATTTCTAATGGGTTACCTATTTCCTAGTTGGATATTTATTGTATTCTTAGGATATAGCAATACTTTGAAGCACCTAGGTGTGGTCGGTAAAGTATATATTTATGCCTAGGTAAATAACTAAGCATTTTATACTTTAATGATTTAAGAATTAGGTTCCTACTACAAGACTTAAGTAAGTACCGACTGATAAACTTTTTCAGCGAATTTTTTTCACTTTGATGATATTTTCCCTATTTTTTCGTCTTCGATGGTCACCTTTTTTACATGGGTGTTGTAAAAGATGATACACAGGATCATCCTCCTCTGAAAAAATATAATAATAATATTTTGCTGACGTGGCAGACCACGTCAGTCGTCGACAAGCAAAGAAATCAGAATTTCTGATTATAATATTTATTTGTCAGTATGGATATAACCTACCATGGAGGCACCATACACTGAGCGGTTCAAATTGCAGAAGAACACATTGCACGGCTTGAAGACGCGTCGTATGTAGTCGTGATCCTCAGCAGTGAGTGACTGATGAAGATTGATGAAAAATATTTATTACAATTTTCCTGCTGCGGTCTTCCCGTCCAACTATAATTTAGGTGTCTTCAAGGCTAGAGTGAATAGGCTCTTAATAAACTAGTGCGCCTGACCATCAATGATTGCATTTTCGCTTACCATCAGGTGGGATCGCAGTCAAGCACTGGTTTATATCATTAAAATAATATATTTATATTTAAATAATACTTACATTAGAAAATTAATGAATTAGGATACATTGTGTAGTTACTTACTAGCTCTTGTGTAGGGTAGGCTACTTGTCGGATATATACCTATTTAGGTATAGGGCTATAGAGGTCTCTGTAATTCGAATAAAAATAATACATTTTGTAGTAACCTACTTAATTATTGCTTTTGTGTAGCCTACCTGCCTGTCGGATATAAGTAGGCACCTTATAGGGCTACAGTAGTCTACGCAATTCGAATAAAAATTTACTGCTTTTCAGATAGCAGTTTACCTTAGATGTAAAAAGTAGAGATATCCGCTATTGAACTAATATTAGGGACCTAGCTACATATTGTGTTCTGAAATTTTATCTATTTTTTTAAGACATTTTAGCTGTCCTCCGCTTCGTTGGTTACTGCTCTGCTTCAGTGGGTCATAGCGTGATGTTGTATACCTTATACTATTCGTCATAAATCTGGCTATCCTATATGGAAAGATTTCTTCTAATCCCATTAGTAATTAGTTCCAGAGATTATTGCGTATAAAGAAACAAAAAGTCTTCTGCTCAATAAAATTATAATGAATTAGTCCCTATAATAATTCCTTTTTTTATATTAGCGTTTTGATGACAAATACAGGTGTGTCTACTTTTAAATATTTGGTATTTAATTCAATTTCTTTTTATATTTCTTAAAGTAGGTTAGGCTTATAAAACGTCAGAAGCTAGCGTACGCTTCCACTTGGTCGTTTCCTCCGGAGAAGAACTGGCAAGAAACTCTATGATTAAAATAAATAAAAAAACATATTGTTTCCTTATTACAATTATCAATACTGATTTGTGAGGATAGTGTAGACCAATTAATACGAGTATTGTACCCAAAGGCACAAAACGATTACTAATAATAAAGAAGTGGATAGAAATAGAACTCAAAACGGTGAAGGAAAACGTCTTGACGAAACCAGCATGTCCAAAACCAAAAATTCGAAGAGATGAGACATCCACCAACCCGCACTGGGCCCGTGTGGTGGATTACGGCCCATACCCTCTCCTAGAGAGGCCTGACTCTCAACAGTGGGAATATTATAAGGCCGACTATGCTATGCTATGTATAGAAATAGAAAGCAATTTAGGAATGAATCCGCGGAGTCTAGTGTTCTCACAGTTATACAACGTGTACCTAACTGGAATAGGTAATGTAGGTACACCTTATGCACCCCAATTAGAAAATTGAGTTACAGTCGTAATTGAAGGAGGCCCGAATCCCAGCAGTGGGAAAATTAAAAAAGCTGATTATACATTAAGTTATGCATAATGACAGCATTGAAATTTTAATTAAATGCACTCAGGTAGTGTTTTTTTTTTAAAAAGAAATTAACTATCCCAATTATGGGCAAATAATAAGGGAATCCACACACTACACTGGTAGCTCATCGGTACCACACACACACTCTAGTGATGCAATCAAGGTTTACCTATTTTTTTTTTTTTTTTTTATTGGGTGGGAAAATCATCCTAATGACATCCCCGCTCTTGGGCGGAGCGGGAGATAGTGTCAGACTCTTACTGACTAAAAACCCACTCCTGTTCCTTCGTTGCCTTCGTCCCAGGGCCCCGGGTTCCGCTTTCACACTACCCGTGGCCCCAGTAGGCTTCGACCCTGCTGGGCCCCTACGATTTGCTGACATCTCCTTGAGGCGCGCGTGGAACAATACGCGCCGTCGACGACTTGGGCTCGGTCCGGACGGTTACCGGACGGTCAGACGGCGAGCCACCCATTGCTCGCCGTCTGCAAGCCCGCGCCTACGGTGGCCGGAAATCGGGATCGGAATCCCGGCGGCGGTTGGAGCGTAAGGACCGTTGCCTCACGCGATCGACCGCCTCCTTAGCTAGCATTACTGCTTCGCAGAAGGAGGCGACCGCCTGCCACTCCTCCTCGCTCCGGAGACTGGCCTGAACCAAGGCCCGGCGCGAGAGATCACCGCCGCCGATTGCCCCCACGAGGACACGGCGTTGCTCTGCCCAAGCGGGGCACGCCTCCACCGTGTGCTCCACCGTGTCCTCCGGGTGAGCCACGCAGTGGCGACACCCGGGCGTCGTTTCCGCACGAATCCGGTGTAGGAACCTCCCGAACTTACCGTGTCCGGTGAGGACCTGCGTCATGCGGAATGTGAGGACGCCGTGAGGTCTTTCCAACCACGCCTCAAAGAGGGGACTTACCGCCATAATTGTGGCGTGCCCAGCACGGGGTCGCGACAGTCGCTTCTCCATGAGAACTCGCCGGAGCTCTGTCCGCCATGCTGCGACTTGTTGCGGCAGCGGAGTTTCGCCCCGGTGTTGCATCTCCATGCGCCGTTCGTGCATGAGTGCAAGGACTATTGCCTCCAAGATTTACCTATCAAGAATCTATCTAAATAGGAAATTTTTTTAATTCTAAAATTATGAAAAATATATTTTAAGATAAAAAAATACTACTGGCACTGGAGCCGCTGCACAAGATATGCGTCATTTGCTATGTTGTCCATCCTGCACAACCACCTGCAGTTTACAGGATTTATACAAAGCTGTAGAGGTAGCCAAATACTGGTCAGATAAAATTTAGCTAGAGTACATCGACACGAAAAGAAGAAGAAAAATACGTACTTTGAAAATAGCTGAAATCAATGGCTGAAATCGATTCAGTAGCCGATTTTGAACATAGTTACTACTTTCAGGATTATATATAGGCTTACAGGTTATATGATAACATAATAAACGCACATCCAAATCTTGTAAACTATTAACCAATTTATACCCGCGGGAGTGCGGTGGATGCGAGACGCACAGGATCGGTCGTTGTGGCGTCGCTTGGGGGAGGCCTATGTCCATCAGTGGACGTCTTTCAGCTGAAATGATGATGATGATGACATAATATCTATAAGAATCAGAATTGTTTACACCAGCAATGTAGGTACAAGTTTGAGATAGTACAGAATTGGGTGTTTCAGCTACATTCCGCCCTACGGCATACAAAATTATTATAGTTTGAAGTTTCGATACAATAATATTATCATCAACTTATAAGTACTAACATGGCAAATTCACTTAAATATTCGATCATAAATCACTGAGCATATCTAGAAATTATAACAAATTTATTATCATTAAAAATGTCAATTACAAATGAAAATAAAGTACAGTTACAAATCTTTATCATTAGATAAGTCATTATCAGAATAGTAACATTTTTCTAATAGTATAAAACTTAATTGACTATTTAAATGTAGTCGATTTAGTCTATATTTATACTTGATATCCGTGATCTACACTAATATTATAAAGAGGAAAGATTTGACTTTTTGTTTGTTTGTTTGTTACGATTTAACTCAGAAACTATTGGACCGATTTTCAAAATTCTTTCACCAGTAGAAAGCTACTTTATCAGTGAGTAACATACGCCTATATTTTCTATTTTCACGCGGGCGAAAGATAGTTTTAAATACATATGCTTATAGGGGTGTTTTTTTTTTTAAATTATGCGGAATTTATCTGGCATTTTTGCTGAACTGGATCTATTTAGTGCAAGCGCGAGACACTCAATGTTAGTTTTTTTTATCTTAATTGTGTACATGTTGTTTCTACATTGTGTGTACAGTGTGTGTACGCGTGCCAAATCTTGACAGACAGACAGGCGGACAACAAAGTGATCCTATAACGGTTCCGTTTTTCCTTTTGGGGTACGGAACCCTAAAAAGGTAATATCGGATATAAAATACGATTGTGGTATTGCCTTATGATCCATAGTTTAAAAAGCGAAACGATCCAAGGAGTTCAAAATGTCCGGAAATAGGTACCTCTCAAAGTTCATAAATGAAATGTCAAACAGAATTATGTCTAGCCTGAATGTTTGACTGAAGTCTGTGTTAGATCGTTCTATTTCTTCATTAAAAATAAATCTGACATCCGTCTTCATGTTTCAAATTCAAAGAACATCAATGTCTTTACGTTACAGATTTAAGAGCCATGTCGGGTTTGTCATGATATTTAAGTATCTCTGTGTGCTGGTGGGTACCAGTATTGTTTGATGATTTATTGTAATGTTCTTAACGAGGCAGGGAATAAGGTAGTAATTCAAAGCTGCTAATGATTCGAATTAATACGTTTGATCTTTTTGACTTTATTGAAAATTGTGTTAAGAGGACTACACGGCGAAACGCGGTATTTCGCCATACATACAAAATTACATACAAAATAAAGAGATGCGTAAAGACACAATACCTGCAAATATGAAGCATTTTAGCGATTAATTAAAAATTTACAGATTTTGATAAAAATAAAACACTATAACGGTAAAACTTTTCTTTCTTTTTTTTTCCACAACTATTACACAACGTTATCTAGTCTCAAACGAATAATAAGAGCTTGTGTTAGGAGTTCTAGACAACTGATAAACATAATTATATATTTTCTAAATACATACATACTACAGATAAATTACACCCAGACACAGAACAAATGATCGTGCTCATCGCACAAACATTTGTCTTGGGTAGGAATCGAACCCACGATCTCTGGCATAGCAATCAGGGCTACTAACCACTAGACCAACAAGCCAGTCAAAACGTTGCTTGTAGAATAATTTGACAAACAATCAGAATGATTGCATGTATATTAGTCCGGTATTTAACCGATAAAAGTTATTTTTAAAGGCATCTTTGTGTTTTTTTTTTCTATTATACTGAATTCTCTGTATTATATTTTTAAGAGGTACACTATCTATCTAGCATTTAATTTCAAGAATAACATATATTTTTCTGATTCTGTTTACTGCATTGGATACTTAGAAATATTTTTGCGTATTATGAAACTCGCGATTAGGTCCTGTAGTCCTCTTAAATCTAATCCTTATATTATCTTCCGATTTGGTCTTTAGTTTTTTTTTTCAACCTACGTTACAGTTTGAACAATTTTAGGGCACTAAATTTGCCTATGTCTCTTTATATTACACGAAGTTCAAAGTTAAAAGTTCATGTGACACAATACATGTAACACAATACCGTGATATACCTGCCTGGTATATCACGGTATTACAATACCAATACCAACATATGATCTAGATCATGAGTGTAGTAAATCAATAGTTATATATAATAATAGTGTGTTTAACGAGGTAAGAAGGCTGAATATCCGGATTTAATTATATATTTAACCTTTAAAGGTTTTTCTCTTCTTATTAGTATTTTTCATAGCTTAAGGTCGTACTCGCCCTGACAAGCTTTGACGAAGTCACTGGCAAGCTGGGTCTAGTCTAAGCAGGCACACATAATTAGCATTAATATAATTTGATTAAATAATAGTCATTTAAACAATATACTTATTTAAAAAAAATATATTTATAATTTTGATTATTAAACGGGTACTCGCTAATGGAATTATGAGAATGATTTTATCTTTATCTCAAAAATTTATATCATTAAATTTATCTCAAGCCAAACTAGGTTTTAATACATTGCATCTCAGTTTCGTCAGATATTTTATTAGTGCATTATAAAGGATTTATTTTTAGAGATTTGTTTTTAAATTGGCAACAATTTAAGTCAGTTGTGACTGCCAATTTAACATTTGTTAAGTGAATGAATAGTAAAACAATGAATGGAATTACTTCAGAGCAAGGAGCACTTAAATCAAATACTCATAAAAGCGTCCTTTTCTCAAAAAGTTTTTTTAGGAATTTCCCCAAAAATATTAATAAAGTACCTAAATCTATCTATAATCTATTATTTAACTTCAAAAGATCCAAACTTTGAATAAAAAAAACACTCCACTGCACTAATAGCATCTTGAAGGTAGACGCTGACAAAGTCGACTCAAAAGTAATGCTGGCTTTCATTCGGGTTCTAGTTAGACAGTGTGAAATGTATACCTAAGCCTGAATATTGAGTAACATAATTAATTATTTTCATTGACTTATTGGTACTTACTAACATAGGTTTTAAGCAATTTGTACTACTAACTAAATATGGATTTTCGTCCGAAATAAACGTTATTAATATTAATATCCTATTACAAAAAATATATTATAGTATATTAATGAATATTTAGAAGTCAAATGACAAACCGTGCCTGACACCGTATTCTCTGATTTATTTAGTAGTAGCCTATTTTAGTTAGTTTTTTTTTTATGCGAAGTATTGTTGTTTTATTTTAAAATTATTTTGTTGTTGTTTTGTGGTGTGTAATATTTTATAATTAAAATTTAATAAGCCACATTTTAAAACGGTTTCAACACAGTTTTTTTCAGTTCTCCATTTGATAAACTTGCAATATTTGTATGCCCAGCAAGACACGACATAGTGAGTCGATATTGTATAATTCACACTATTTACTGTAGTAACATTAAACCTATGAGTAACAAATAAATACATTTGACGTTGATTTTGAATTTATTGTTTCAAAGTCAAAATTTTGCTGCAAATTTTGCAAAAATTGAAAATCGCGGTCTATAATTTGTTAATATAATCCGAGACGGTTATTCGGAAAACTATTTATATATGGATGTTTTTCGCACGACACGCTAGTTGATAAATAAACTTCCATAAAGACAATATACATGCGCACACAAGATATTGGTGATGTAGAGCGTAGTGTTCAAAATAACCCGAATGAACCGATTCGCCATTTTGCACAGCAATTGGAGCTGGATTTGTGAAGTCAGTCGTTTACGCAGATAAACTACAGACGTTGGACCACTTAGAAGTCAACATTCACCGCGTTATTGCCGTTATACGACCCCAGTTGCTCAATAAAGTAGTAAAAAAACGGTTTTAAATAAGAAACAAATAATACCGAGAAACACCGACTTCCAAACTTAAAGTTATTTTGATCCTTTTAGTGTTTTTTTTTTTTAGTGAAGAAGGTTATTTTTTTAAGTTTTTTATTTCACACTTTTCAGTTGAGATACACTTGTATATAACCAGAGAGCCTATTTCTCATGACAATTCCAATTAGCTCAAACACTGCTAGGTTACATTGTTTTATTATGAAGTTTCTGTGTCTACCTTCCATCTTCCGGCTCCATCATCAGATCAGTACCTTATACCCAAACTGCATTTCATGACAATTCTAATAAGCCCAAACACGGCTAGGACACATTGATTAAATACAGAGTTCCGGTGCCTATTTTCCGGCTCCATCACCATCATCAGGTAGTAATATTTGAGGAGTTCTCCCGATTCCTCATGGATCCAATCATCAGAACTAGATTCTGAAAAAAAAATGGGACCAGTCGGAAAGCATATCTTCTAAGAGGAAAAAAAATGTGCAAACCGGTCCATAAGCGACGGAGTTCTGAGGTAAAATACATAAAAAAAAAATTACAAAAAAATACAACCGAATTTATAACCTCCTCCTTTTTTTTGAAGTCGGTTAAAAATGGCGTGTTCTCTAATGACACATGCCGTTATTAAACCAAGTGTTCCTATTAGCACTGTAGCGCACTTCAAAATGTCAACTGCAAAAATGGCTGCTACTGGGTTATAATTTACTAGACATATAGATAAATATTAATATGTAAATCATAACCCTCATAACCCTCCCTAGTCGGGTAGTAAGTAAGTACTCTAATTTCAAGAGACTCGTTAAAATTTTAACCAACAATGTGATTGATTTCACGGAAATTTTATGGTCCTGCTAAGATAGTACTCTAAATACAGAAATTCAACATCATAATTTATATGTACTCTGAAAAGTATTAATAGAATTCACATAACACCTTTTTTTTAGGTGGGAAAATCATCTAATGACAAATTCCGCTCTTGGTCGGGAGATAGTGTCAGACTTTTACTGACTAAAAACCCACTCGTGTTCCTTCTTTTCCTTCGTCCCAGGGCCCCGGGTTTCACTTTCACACTACCCGTGGCCCAAGTAGGCTTCGACCCTGCTGGGCCCCTACGATTTGCTGACATCTCCCTGAGGCGCGCATGGAACAGCACGCGCCGTCGACTACATGGGCTTGGTCCGGACGGTTACCGGCCGGTCGGACGGCGAGCCACCCATTGCTCGCCGTCCTGGGAAGTTTGTATGGAGAAATCGACTTTCACACGGGCGAGCTAGTTTATTATAGACCTGATAAAACGATGGTCTTGGGATAATTCCCTGGCAGAATTATATACCTATTTTATTTAGATACCTAGTGGTCAAACACGATTCTATCAATAATTAAAAAAAAAATTTGTAAAATCGTATTTGTATGTTTTATTTCATAAATCAAACGTTCGATCGTCTAGTAACCGTCCGGACCGGGCTCAAATCATCGACGGCGCGTACTGCTCTACGCGAGACTCAAGATGTCAGCAACCGTAGAGCCCAGCAGGGTCGAAGCCTACTGGGGCCATGGGTGATGCGAAAGAGATCCCAGGGCCCCGGAAAAATGGCAAAGAAGGAACAGGGGTGGGTTTTTAGTCAGTAAAAGTCTCACACTGTCTCTCGCTCCGCCCAAGAGCGGGGATGTCATTAGAAGATTTTCCCAACCGAAAAAAAAACCTTTACAGATTTTATCATTTTTGATTGCGGTGAAGGTGTTTTAACGATATGATCACGAATGTGTGTCAAGTTTGGCCACAGATAGCACAAGTAAAAGGTTTTGAAGAAGAACCCATATGTGGGACACAAATTGGGCTAGGATAATATAAGTATTTTATGTAAGGCAGCGCCGTAACTTGGGCGGTGCCAACAGTATCCAGGCACAGGGCGCAGTCCCTGGAGGGGCGGAAAAATATTATATCTAGTCCTTTTCGTTTGTATTGTACTTTATTTCTAATAGCGCAGTTATAGAAGCTCGCACCAGGCGCATAAAAGGCTAGTTACGGCACTGAGGGTAGGTACCGTTCCTACGTTCCTAAAATAGGTATTCTTTGATCAAATAAATTAGAATATATTTATTTATTATAGACTAGAATACACATTATTAAAAAAAAAATCTTCTGTATTTAAACACGTAAAACAAACACTCCTAACTAAATATCTCGTATCAAGGATCAAGTAAATTGGTTATTGATCTTGTCTTCTATTTATAGTAGCTAATTATTTTTAGATGATTTATTTATTTGGAAAAATGAATACATAAAACACTTAACTAATTAAAACTATATATACACTTAAATCAAAAACTACTAGCTAAAATATGGCGTCAAAAAACTCCTCCGCATCGCTGTCGACTGGAAGTGTACCCAAAAGGCTGGCGGCATTGCCACGTTGTATGGCAATGCTTAATCTCTGATCGAGGTAAAAGCCAGCCCTTGGGTCACGTGAAGTGTCTACTAAGCGTTTGGATAATTCTTTGAACAGCTTATGAGCACTCGGACCCCACGGCCCAAGAGTTTCAACCCCAAACGGCTCAAAAATATAACTACCGACGAGGTTGTTATATTTCCGCCGCTTGAGGTTCTCCGCAGCAGCAGCGGCAGCACCAGCACAGCACGAAGAGCTAGGAAGATGGGATGGCGCAAGAGTGTCGACACAGGTAGCGTCCCACACTAAAGGCCTACCCATCTTCCAGGGAAATAAAGACATACCGTCCGCCAGCCTTTTGGGTACACTTCCAGTCGACAGCGATGCGGAGGAGTTTTTTGACGCCATATTTTAGCTAGTAGTTTTTGATTTAAGTGTATATATAGCTAATTATTTGGATCAAAAACAATCTTACAAAGAATTACGAAACATTAAAAATAAATATTCATCATCATCATCATCATCATTTCAGCCGAAAGACGTCCACTGCTAGACGTAGGCCTCCCCCAAGTGCCGCCACAATGAACGTTCCTGTGTGTCTCGCATCCATCGTACTCCCACAACCGTTACCAGGTCATCGGTCCACCTAGTAGGAGGCCTTCCAACGCTACGTCTTCCGGTGCGTGGTCGCCATTCTAGAACCTTTCGGCCCCAACGGCCATCCGCCATCCATCCAAAATAAATATTGAATTGAGCATTTACTTTTTTGTGTTAATTAATTAATTTGTAGTTTTTTAGGCTCATCAGTTTTTCATATGAGGGTTTGCCATAATCGCCACGCTTTGCAAGCGGGTTGGGAATCGCAGTGTGGTTGTTGTAATGTACAGAGAATGCGGCTGCCCATTCTTTGGGAGAGATGGGATAGTGCTATTCTTTACGTTCGGACACCATACGGTAAGTGACCGAAAGGTTCTAGAATAGGGCCGAAAAGTTTTGGAATGGGGCCGAAACGGACGGCGCACCGGAAGACGCAACGTTGGAAGGCCTCTCACAAGGTGGACCGATGACCTGGTGACGGTCGCGAGAATGCGATAGAAACGAAACGCACAGGACCATCCGTTGTGGCAACGCTTGGGGGAGGCCTATGTCTTTCAGCTGAAATTATGTCCGGTTTTTATTAAATGGCTGTTCATCATAGGCTGGGACTGCCTTTGTGTGAAGTTCCGTATTTTGAGCGTCATTCAAAGAATTTTGAATCGGTAGCTCATGGTGTGGGCGCTAGACCATATAAAGGTGGGCACGCTCTTCCCCTCTATATACGCCTAGGCTGTTCATTTTACACGATAAATTATTGTGCGTTAAAATTTTATCACTAAGACAAAACAATATTTTACAAAATTAATAATCAATTAATGAAGAACTTATTATATTTTATTTTGTATCTGTTTTAGATTAGGTATTAAGTTATAAAGTCATAGATACAACCATAATTTGTCTGAAGAAGTAGATCGTGGATTAAAATGTAAAGTCTAAAGTTGGTTTAAAATAGATTTGTTTGAACGCTTCAGTAATTTCAGGAATTCTGGAAACTTGGTATTGTAGGGATCGTAGATAATAAAATGCTTAGAGAAAATAAATAAGCTTATTTTGAAATTAGTCTATAACGATTTTATAAAAAACCATTCGCGTTTATCGGCCTGACATGACGTCCTTAAATCTCTCTGACATTTTTATTTCATTTTAAAACTCGAATTAGTATTTTTTTTTGAGGTAGGAAATCATTTAATGACTTCTCCCGCTCTACAGTGGAAGGTGTGTGAGACTTTTACTGACTAAAACCATAACTATGTTGCTTCAGATTTTTTTTTTGGGTGAGAAAATCATCTTATGACAAATCGCGCTCTAGGGCGGAGCGGGAGATAGTGTCAGACTTTTGCTAACTAAAAACCCACTTCTCTTCCTTCTTTGCCTTCGTCCCAGGGCTCCAGGTTTCGCTTTCACATTATCCATGGCCCCAGTAGGCTTCGACCCTGCGATTTACTGACATCTACCTGAGGCGTGCGTGGAATATTCCTGCAGTTGCCTTATACCTTCTAGGATCTTGAGTTTCTTTTCCAGAAGTTTTTTCATGATCCTAGCAGGCATCGGCCCTGCTAGGCCTCTACGGTTTCGATGACATCTCTTAGGGTTTCTGAATTGAGTACTTATTTTTATTTAGAAACGTGTAAAACCCATTCAGTTAAGTTACCATGACATTTGAAATAAGATTGTTTTATTCTTATTCCATTGTGGGTAATTGCTCGCAGAACGGATGGTCGATGGGTACGAAAGGTTATGGAATGGCGATCACGTACCGAAAGACGCAGCGTTGAAAGGCCTCCTACAAGGTGGACCGATGACCTGGTGAGGGTCGCGGGAATCCGATGGATGCGAGACGCACAGGACCGGTCATTGTGGCGACATTTGGGGGAGGCCTATGTCCAACAGTGGACGTCTTTCGGCTGAAATGATGATGATGATGGTGTGTAAGAGATGGCGCTAGACAACTTGTATAGCTCTGTCTCTCAACCACACTGTAATAAGAATGAAATAATCTTACTTTGAACATCATGGTAACCCACCTGACTAGAGTTTGAGAAATACATTCTTTTATAACGTTCCATTAGTTCTAAACCCTCTAAAAACGGTATCGTTGGAACAGATTTTATAATATTGTACATATTCTACCGATTTTATGCCTCAAGTGTGACTTCAAGTTATCTTGAAGATAAAAAGAAGAGCACAACAAAGCTATTTGCTCTTAGGTTTTGCTAAAGATCGTCTTTAAAGTAGTGGAAACTCTTTCTTAAATTATTCTGTAAACATGTCCTTTAATTTTCTTTTCGTTTGGTAGAATTTATCTATTTATTTTACTATTTGGTACACACAAAAACAGAAAAAGACAATACAAAGTAGACAAGAGTACAAAGGTACTGCTTATTTCCAAAGAAATTTCTTCCAGCAGAAATTATCTACATCCATTTTTCCACTTAGTCCACAGAAAAACGTCATTATGTCTTCGAGTTAAGGTTGTTTTTCTAATAACATCAATATGGCATTCGTGGAAGTCACCACAATTTTGCCAATAACACGTGCCAACTATTAATAGACCATCAAACGCTGGAGAATATTTAGCGTGAATTAATAGTGAAATAAATATATATCTCTAAACATTAAAGTTCAAAGTAAAAGAATTTCTTCGCAGACGCAGACCGACATTATGACCAGACCACAGATTATGACTATGTTAGTACAAAGTACATGAAAAAAACTCGTAAGAGTGAAACAGAGAGAAAAAAAAAGAAAAGATACGTTTCGGATTTAAGACCCATGTTAGTTATTTCACGGTATTGTGAAGAAGAAGAAAGAAGAAGAAAATATGTTTATTTGGCACACCATGATTAATTAATCAACAAATAATTGTTTTACAACTAAAATTAAACTTCAAAAAAAAAAAAAATAAGGATAAATAAAATTAACAATAAAAAAATATGTCTCATGGCTACGCCAAATAGGTCCAGTTGTGGTGGCTCTATCTGTCTTATGACGTAGGCAAGTTTCATGATTTATTATGGCATGTTCAGCGAAGGAGGTCGCAAGCCTCGTTAGTTCGTATAGTTACTGTTAAAATTTTCTTTACTTAAAAAAAAAACTTTGATTTGCTCTAGGAATGTATCGTGCGGAGTGCGTAGTGCGACCCGTAAACACCTATCTGCCGACCATACCAATCGACATCCAGCAATAAGTTGGTAATCGCAAAAATATAGTTTTTCTAATACTTATTATCCGGTAATAAAGTCGGTAATCGACAAAACAATTTTTTTTTTTTTGCGGTTACCAACTTATATGCAAGGCGTACTATGAGCTTAATCACCACACTTCCTCACTTATGAGCAGTGGTGGCTGAGTGGTAACGGCCCCGACTTACGAATCGGTCGCGGGTTCAAACCCAGCTAGGCGCATTGCTTTGTGTAATTTATTTCATCGCCACTGCTCTTAAAACGGTAAAGGAAAACATCGTGAGGAAACCGGCATGTCCTAGAACCAAAAATTCGAAGACATGTGACATTCAGCAATCCGCACTGGGCCCGCGTGGTGGATTACGGCCCATTTCCTCTCCTAGAGAGAGGAGGCCTGAGTTCCAGCAGTGGGAACATTAAAAGGCTGATTATGCTTATGCTTATCAACTTATTGCCCGGGGACGTCGAAATATTTATTCCATGCGGGAATCGATTCTTTTTACCAGTCAATGACGTTTTATAAGTGCTAATGTAGGCCCATGTGAAATAAAAACGTTTCGAATTTTGTGGGAGATCGTCTAACGTCTCCTTTCGCTACAGGTTTTCAATTATAATGAATCTTTTTTTGTTTGGAAGAGTTTTGCCCTTTGAAGGCCTAATTTAGCAAAAAAATTTTAAAAAACACTATCTAAGTGCATTTCAGTAGAAATTCAGTGCTCAAATTATGATTACCTACTTAATTTTCTAATTGAGGTGTACGCCTAAGGGTGTACATTATTCTATAGTTACATGTTGTATATTGTAAATGAGATATGTAGGTACATACCTACCTAATTAGTTAACCTAGTTAGCTTATAGCGTAGTTGTGAACACGCTTTGAGTTACGCCTCTACATCATTTAGACTGAAACATTTGATTTGTCACTATACAAACCAATGTTGGTACCTTTCTAACGAAACAGCAATGACGTATTAGCTGAAAATTTCCGTAACATAAAATATTATAGCATCACTCTTGTATTCCCTAAAGCCACAGATATATTAGGGGATAAAATATCCCCCAGCATGATAGTTGTAATTATTTATTTGAATAATTTTTCTTGCTTTTTTTTATATAAGCTGTTAAAAAAAAAAATTTAAGAATTTCGAGGCGACATTGTACTCCTCATTATGAACAACTTTTACTATGGGACCAAACCTGAAATAGCGAAAATAAAAATCAGCTGCTCCATACATTTTGACGAGTTATGCGAACATAAACGTAGGGAACAGCTGAATTTTTTCAGGTTTGGTCCCATGGTAAAAGTTGTTCATAATGAGGAGTAAAATGTCGCCTTGAAATTCTTAAAGTTAATTTTTTAACACCTTATATAGCCTCGTTTTTATAATTTGAATGTGAGAACTCTGTAGACTCCACGAGTTCTTAGATTACTTCGTTACGACTCACTTTTTCATTATGATTATTTTTATTGTGCTTTTGGGTACAATATTGACTGGTCTACACTCATCATCATCATCATAATTTCAGCCGAAAGACGTCCACTGTTGGACGTAGGCTTCCCCCAAGCGTCGTCACAACGACCAATCCTGTGCGTCTCGCATCCACCACATGTCGTCGGTTCACCTTATGGGAGGCCTTTCAACGCTGCGTTTTCCAGTGCGCGGTCACCTTTCGGCCCCATCGACCATCCGTCCTAACGAGCAATGAGCCCTGCCTACTGCCACTTAAGTTTGGCGATTCTTAATACTCAATACTCAATACTCAATACTTTATTGCATTCCATATGTACATAGGTGGTATAAAATATAGTTAAGATCAATATGGACCCTGTCGGGCACAGCAAATGTAGGAGAGAGGATGGCGGCAAAATAACAATTCATTGAATTAATTTTTGTAGGTAGATCTAATAGATGTATATTTTTATGTATGTGTATAAGTATTGGTAGGTTGTGTCAGACATTTAATTTTTTTTTTTGTCATCTTTATTATTGAATTATGTATGTATATATTTAAATTAAATCGTGCATGCATATTATTATGTCTATGTAATTGTCTAAGTAATTATAAATTATGTCAATTTTATTTTTTGTCGTCATTGTTATTAAATTGTTAATATTGAAATTAATTTATGTATGTATATTATTATTATGTTTTGTAGGTAGTAGGCAAATTGTTTAAAATGTTTAGTAGGTAAATTTTTGTCAGGTATTTTTTGTCATTATTATTAAATTATATAATCATTGAAATC
This sequence comes from Mythimna vitellina, assembly GCA_949316375.1. Taxonomy (NCBI): domain Eukaryota; kingdom Metazoa; phylum Arthropoda; class Insecta; order Lepidoptera; family Noctuidae; genus Mythimna; species Mythimna vitellina. Next base: position 18,100,224 of record OX438695.1, on the reverse strand, counting down.
AATTATGTATTATTTATTATTATTATGTCCGTGTGTAAGTATTGATAAATTATGTCAGGTAAATTATTTATCTGGCAATTTATATTTTATTAAATTTTCTATTTTTCTATTATATTAAATATATTTAATAAATGTCTTTATAGATTTTTTGTTGAATAATAACATAGAAAAAAAAAAATAAAAATTATTTTCCGATCGACTTATCATCTAAAAATTCCTTTACCGAGTAGTATGACTTAGATTCTAGAAATTCTTTCAATTTATTAATAAATATATGTGTTTTTCCTACTTCTCTAATTTTATTTGGCAGTTTGTTATAAATTTTAGCGGACATTACTAAAGGACTGGTTGAGTGCATTTTTAATCGGGATCGAGGTATGTTTACTTTGTTTTTATTGTGTCGAGAAGTGTATCTCATTTGTGTTTCTTCGCAATTTGTGAAAAAATCTGGGTGTTTTCTGACAAATTTACATAACTCTAAGATGTATAAACAGGGAAGTGTGAGTATTTTGTGTTTTAGGAAGTGTGGTTTGCAACTTTCTGTTTGTTCTATATTGGTTATTATTCGAATTAACTTTTTTTGCAAAATAAATATGGTCTGCGAATCAGTACTATTACCCCACAGCATGACCCCATAGCTAAGCCATGCTTGGGCATATGCATAGTAAGTAATAAGTGCAGTTTGCAGGTTGGTAGTTTTTTTAATTTCGCGAAGGGCGTATGAAAATTTTGATAGTTTTGCTCTTATTTTCTGTATATGGGATTTCCAGTTTACATGGGTATCTATAGACAAACCGAGGAGAGTAAACTCGTTTACTTGTTCTAATTTTGTATTATTATATATAAAATTTAATTTTAATGCTGGTTTTTGATGGGGATGAAAAGTAATTAATTTTGTTTTTGTGAAGTTGATTTCTAGGCTATGGTTATTCATCCAGTTTACTGTTGTAGAGAGAAGGGAATTTAATTTGGCGTTTATATTGTCGTCATTTTGGCATGATGTGAGTACTGATATATCGTCCGCGAATAAGACACATGGGCTTTTTATAATTTTAGGAAGGTCATTTATATAGATAAGGAATAATAAACAGCCTATAACACTCCCTTGGGGGATTGATGCATTTACCGCTTTCCTGTCAGATCTTATTTTTATTATTTCATTCGTGTTTGTATCGAAATATTCAATTTCAACTAACTGTACCCTATCTTTTAGGTATGACGCAAACCATTCATGAGCTTTTCCTCGTATTCCTATCCCATATAGCTTATCTAATAATATTTTAAATTGTACTTTATCATAGGCTTTAGTCATATCGAGGAGCATACCTACGGCATATTTTTTGTTATTAATAACAGAAAGAGCCTCTTGTATGTATTTGTAGACTGCTAACGTTGTAGATCTATTTTTACGGAAACCGTTCTGGGAGTCGTCAAATATTTTATTTTTTTCACAGAAAGAGTATACGCGGTTGCACATAGCCTTTTCAAAGATTTTAGATGCAGCTGGTAACAACGCGATTGGGCGATAGTTACTAGGGTCAGTTTTAGAATTTTTCTTGTGTATGGGTTTTATGAGTGCATTTTTAAGTTGATTTGGAAAACTTCCCTCATCAAACGATTGGTTAATTAGTTTATAAAATGGTAGGGTTAGTTCATCTGCACATTGCTTTAGTAGAAATGGGGGAAGTTCGTCTACTCCAAAGCTCTTTTTATTTTTTAAATTTTTTATTATTTTATTTACTTCATAAGGATCAACAGGGCTGAGAAACATGGAGTTTTCTGTGGGGTACATCACAGGGGCTCCTTTTGCTGGTGAGATATTTTCCCCGATAGAAGCAAAAAAGTCATTGAAAATATTAGCTATTTGCTTAGGTTCTATTATCAAGTTACCATTTTTATGTAATTTTATATTATTTTTTTCCCTTTCCATTGGTTTATTTGTTCTTTCGTTTATTAAATTCCACATAGTTTTTACTCTATTTGTTGACTTTTTCATTCTATTTATATATTGTAGTCTTTTTGCTGTCGTTACAGATTGCTTTAGGGTTTTTTCGTATTTTTTATAATATTTTAATAATACGGGATTTTTTGTTTTAGTGGTAAGTATTTTAAGTAGTCTTTTATTTTTGCAAGATAATTTGATGCCCTTTGTTAGCCAATACTTTTTAAATGTTTTTTTTTATTTTTATTTTCTGTAGCGGGATACATAAATTTAAAATCTTATTTAATGTATTAGCAAATGCAATGTAGTTTTCGTTTATATTTTTATTTGGTTGTATTATTTCATTCCAATTTTGTTTTTTCAATTCTGATTTAAAGTTTTCAACATTTTTTGTATTATATAATCTTTTTTTCACGAACCAGTATTGTTTTTTATTGCTGTTGCTAGGTAATTTCGTGTGAAAGATGGTTGCACAGTGGTCTGAAAACCCTAATTCTTCTACGGTGGTATTATTATATCCATTATTAAAATTGGTAAAAATTAAGTCTAAACATGTCGAGGTTGTTTGTGAGATACGTGTGGGGACTTTGATATGTTGTGTGAATTTGTGTTCCAACATTAGATCCAAGAACAAGTTAGTTTTTAAACAGTTATCTAAGATATTTATATTTAAATCTCCTCCTATTATTACATTATATTTTGAATATTTTTTATTAATATAATACAGCATTTCTTTTAATTGGCGAGTAAATACTTCCTCCTCTCTTCTATTCCAATAAATTGTAACAATAACTAAATTCTCATTAGGTAATTCTATTGCACATAATTCTATACAATACTCAACAGACATATTATTAATATCACAAATTTCCTTATACTCGAGATGATTTTGTAACAAGATACATACACCGCCACCTCCTCGAGTACGACGACAGTAAGATGCAGCAATTTTGTAACCACTAAACTGTATGTTATTCAATTTTTCTGGTGATAGCCAAGTCTCACATAAACATATAGCGTTATACATTGTTTTTTCATGGATAAAAGTCTCAAGTAGATGTTGTTTGTTATATATGCTTTGTATGTTTTGATATAAAATATTAAAATGTTGTTCTGTGGTCACGAAAAGTATTATTATTAGTGTTATTAGTATAATCGTCATTTGTCTTGTTCCACTCGTCAACACTCGAGTAAATTGTCTTACTTAAATTTTCAAAGATGTTAGTCATACCATAATGATTTAGATTTCTTCGGGCTATGTCAGCGACCTTGGTTCTCGTGCGAATATCTTCATTCCTTATGCGATCACGCAGGGTCACTCCGAGCATAGCCCTTTCCATATACCACACTGTCCTTACATAGTATCTATTAATACTGTTTTAAGGAAATATTGTAGTTCAACCCTTTTTTTTAAAAAAAAGGGTAACCATAGAGTTTCTTGTCGGTTCTTTTCCATAGGAAACGGTCAATATTGAACCATGCACTAGCTTCTTACGTTTTATAAGAGCCCATGTAGGCCTATGTGAAATAAAAATATTTGAATTTTGTTTGAATGACTCGCAACGCTGTCAAAATATGTATGCTTCACGAAAATGTATCGTAAAATATTGAGGGGCAAGTTGTGGGACACTAGGTAACGTTGTAGTGTCACGTATGTATATTAAGCGTTGCGCAGCTTTTAGTGGGACATTTCGTCCCCTAATGTTTCTAAGGCTTTAAGGGATAAGTATAAGCACGGCTGGCACAGTGGTTGAGTAATTAGGTGCTGCATTGCGTGTCCTGGATTGGATATAGCACAGCACAAATATTTGTGTGTGGCCTGGTCATAGATCGTTCACACACGTACGAAACAGGAGTATTTAAGGGCCGAATCCAAGACCTTGACGCGCTCTCTCGCTCCACTCTGAAGCTATAGAATGAATCAGAAACTAAAAAAAAAACGCCAATCGGTTACACGCGTAGAAAACAACAAGAATGATGTTCCCACCACGCACCCACTCTTCCTCATACAAATATTTTAAATTCTAATGGCTGCTTAACCAAAAGATTTATTTTACGTATTATTTAGCACAAAACATATTACAAAAATAAATCGCGAGTAAGTACTCAATTTCAAGCACATTCCCCAACTAAGTCCCTAAAGTGACATCATTCAATTAGCAACCGACCTACCCTCGCAAGTGAGACAGGAATCATTAAATTTGACACTTCACCGTGACGCGCATGTCACAAATAGTTTGGACACTTTTGGTCCGAATGCCTCTTTGATACATGGCTTTAAGGGCGCTAAGGGTTTTCCCTCCGGGCTACAGGTATTTTTGTTTTCATATGATATTGGAGCGTGAAAGGGATTAGAGTTTCGGTACATGCCTACTGCCTATGTATTCCTGGTATTTCGAGATTAATGTGACGTTATTTTTAGGAGTTAAGTGAATAATTAATTGAAAAAGAAAAAATAGTAACAAAATCATTTTTGAAAACAAGGTTTTATTTAAATGCTCCGAAAAAAAACACTTTATGTCAAATTAAACTTATTAAATTATACAATTTATCTTCTTTCAAACAAATTTCTATCCATTGCAAATTAGAAATAGATAAAATCTTTTCACAAAAAATAAATGACTGACTTCACTAAATAAAACACTAAAAGGATCAAAATAACTTTGTTTCTCGGTATTGTTTATTTCTTTAAAAAAAAAATATATTAGTGAAATCGGTTATTTTTTTTTTGTAAAAAGTTTTTTATTTCACACTTTAGTTGCGATACACTTATAAACAGAGTGCCTATTTCTCATGACAATTCCAATTAACCCAAAAACTGCTAGGTTACATTGGTTTATTGTGAAGATCTGTGTTTAGCTTCCACCTTGCGGCTCCATCATCAGATCAGTTCGATAGTATCTTATAGCCAAAATGCATCTCATGATAATTCTAATAAGCCCAAACACGGCTAGGATACGTTGATTAATTACAGAGTTCCGGTGCCTATCTTCTGGCTCCATCATCATCATCAGGTCACTTCCATGATACCATTTTCAATACAACTACTCAAAAGGATTTATTTATTTGTATTGTCATAGTCGCTTAATTATCTTCATTCTATGTGAGTATGAAGTTCCGTTAACCATATCTGGTCTTCTTCATCAGTTCCACTTCATCAAATGTTATTTTTTAACTGTAACTGCTTAAGTTCTCGATGAAAACCACTATATAGTAGCTTATAAGATTTGAAGAGTTCCCTCAATTCCTCAGGGATACCATCATCAAAACTAGATTTTGAAAAAAATAGGACCATTCTGGAAGCATCTCCATCGAGAAGAAAAAGAAAATTTGCAAATTGGTCCATAAAAACGGAGTTCTGAGGTAACACACATAAAAAATAAAAACTTACCACCGAGTTGATATCCTCTTCTTTTTTTTGAAGTCGGTACCTATTATCTCTATTTAACGAATTTAGACAACTTACAACCTTTTGTATAACGTGTCCTAATAATTACTCAATCAATTCCACAATAATTAATGTTTTGCCACAGTGACTTATCATCAGGTGAGATAGAGGTCAAACGCGAGCCTATCAATAATAAAAAAAAAATCAGACGTGTTAAATTCGCAAGAGTTATAAACAGTAATCGGAGTAGATAGATTGAATTGGGGTCATTGATCCCAAACGTATATATTAATATGGATATTCCTTCGGAATTGCTCGATTATTAAAAAAAACCGGAACTTAGGTAGGGGTAATGTATTAAAATGAGCAATATTATATTCTTCATTTTTTTATAACGGTACACAGTCAATCGATTTGACTCAACCCAACGACAAATCAGAACAATATACCTTTCTTTGAATTTTGAATTGAGTAGTAACACTACCAACATTAACAATATTTAATTGAATCCGGAAATAACGGAATCACTTTCCAGAAAAATAGATAGATAGATAGATATAACATTTATTTGATGCACACAAAATAAGCAGACAATACACAAAAGCACAATAAAATTACAAAACTAAGCATATAAATTAACAAAATTTTAAGAATTTAAACAATTACAAAAATGGCTTATTCATGTTATTCTTTCTGCGTGCATTTATGACACAAGTACCAAAAATCAATCTGCCTTCTCCGATCACTGGCTATAAACAAGTTTTTTTACCTTTTTAAAATAAACTGTAGAGTGACTTAACCTCTGTGGGATTGTTTGAAAGAGTTATAGTGGCTCTGGAACGCAAACTTCTACTGAAAGAATACACGAGGGTTTTCCTCAGTAAAAGTCTGACACGCCCTTTCGATCCACCTAGAGTGGGAGAAGTTGTAACATAGTTGATTTACCACCTCAAAAAAAAGAGTAACTTAAATAATGAAGCCCTTTGTACCAAATTACTAAGTACTTATAACAAATGCTTTCTAACTCCGTTTAGTTTTGTGTGTTACATTTTTGTTCGCTTCAGGCATTTTTATGTATAGCTAAACTTATTTGGTCCCGAGAAGGAGTTTGGCTTCCGAGGGAAGCGAGGTTAATACAAATCTAACAGAGATTAAGTAAAGTAGAAAAAAAACTCTTCATGTCGAAAAAACAAATTAAGATCGGATCATCGCTTTCCCGCTTACTTATTTTGTTTTTTTTTTTCTGTGGCCGGCCGGTTATTCAGCCATTATTATTAAAAAAGTAATAGCTCAAAAGCCAAAAAGCCATGCCACAAATTTTTTAAAAAAATCTGTCATTATTTTTCGTTTTCATCATTGAAAAAATGGCAAATATTTTTCCCAAATCTGTGTTATTTTAAAGAAATAGGATTAGGAAAGGAAAAGGAGAGAAATAGGAGGAAAAAAATTATAATAGTCATTTGAAAAAAAATCTTTAATTTACTTTATCTTTATGTTATTTTAATTGTACATCACGCGGTTATTGAGTGGCTGTTTAGAAAATAGTGACATGGTACAATAGAAATGTGAAAATGGAACTAGTTTCTTTTTTAATAATTTGACAGCTGTCAGTTGAACGCGATTCTCCCTAGGGATGAAAAGTATTAGTTTCAACCAGCTCTTCAGGCAACTTCAGACATACTTTCCGAGTATGAGTAATGAAAAATTATTAATACCTTTTTGTGAGATAAATTTCGATATTTTTTTAGGGTTTCGTACCTTGAATGAAAAAAACAGAACCCTTACAGGATCACTTTGTTGTCCGTCTGTCTGTCTGTCAAGTCCCTTTATCTCGGGTATGCGTGGAGGAATCGAGTTGAAATTAAAACCATATAGGTACTCAGGTCTGCAGTCCCTTGAAGCTGTGAAAAAATCAAACTTCTGAGTTAACGAAAAAAAAGATACGGCCGTTTATGTCGCACATAACGTGTATTTCGACACTAAGTATACGAATCAAAATTCATGGGATACTTTCCGTTGACCAAGAATCCTGAAATTTGGCATTAAGTAAGGTCTTATAGCACAAGTATAGTAAAAAATATGAAAACTGTAAATTTGTAGCTACGTCACAAAAATATCATTGTTTTTTTTGCGATTCGGAAAAATTTTCGTAACTCAATTCGGGAAGTCTGTTTTCACAGCACGCACTGAACCCTCAGTGCTCGAGTGCGACTCGCACTTGCCCGTTTTTTTAATATGGATACGCTCGCGTTTGACCACTATCTCACCTGACGTTAAGCGATGAAGTGGCCGATGATGGAGCACGCTTGACTAGAAGTAGCCTATTCATTCTTGACTTAAACCCTAGGTTGTAGTTGTCAGGAAATACACACTCCGGCAGGGAACTTTACTTCTTAGCTGTACGAAAAATGAATGTATTCCCAAAACGCTGTGTATGTATGGGTGGAATGTCCACCACGTACCGGTGGCGTAACGTACGTCTAGTGGTCCGATGATGGGACGGACTTGGCGGAATTAAATTGTGCAGTTCCATTGCACATTCCCCGAAATGTAAACGATAAAAAACCGATAGGCTAGTAATGACTGGCCTGTTGGTCGAGTGGTTGCTGGCCCTGACTGCTATGCCGGAGGTCGAGGGTTCGATTTCCACCCAGGACAAATGTTTGTGTGATGAGCACGATCATTTGTTCTGTGTCTGGGTGTAATTTATCTATAATTTGTATGAATTTAGAAATATATAAGTATGTTTATCAGTTGTCTAGACGGCGTTGTGTGATAGTTGTGGAATAATATTTAATATAATATAATATATCTACTTGTCGACTCATAAGACTCGACAAGTGGATCATCATTACCGATTGTTTGAGAGCAAAGCCGCTGGAAAAGGCTATATTTTTCTTACGATAAAAATGTCTATTTCTTTTAACACGCTTCATGTCGGCAATTTTCTTATCTAGGTACTTTAGAATACAAAGCAGAGTTTTTTGACGTTTCACGTTCTTTGAATCTTTCAAGTCTCACCCTTCACTGCCTTCTCAAATTATATTTTATCTAGGTACTTTAGACATTCTAAAAAAAGGGTTTCTACTGGAATGCGTACTAAAGAAATCGATATTGTAAATTATGCTCCATTCCCAATAAAATTAGACACAAATCTTTTTTACTGTCCGATCAACCGATTTTGACTTCTATTTCGTAGACATAAGGATGGTCTCTCGCGCCGGGCCTTAATACAGGCCATGGTCCGGAGCGAGGAGGAGTGGCAGGCGGTCGCTTCCTTCTGCGAAGCAGCAATGCTAGCAAAGGTGGTGGCCGATCGCGTGAGGCAAAAGTCCTCACGTCCCAATCGCCACCGGGATTCCGATCCCGATTTCCGGCCACCGTAGGCGCGGGCTTGTGGACGGCGAGCAATGGGTGGCTCGCCGTCTCATCGTCCGGTAACCGTCCGGACCGGACCCAAGTCGTCGGCGCTCCTCAAGGAGATGGAAGATGCGAAAGAGATCCCCGGGGCCCTGGAAAAAAATGGCAAAGAAGAAACAGGAGTAGGTTTTTAGTCAGTAAAAGTTTGACACTATCCCCTGCTCCGCCGAAGAGCGGGGGATGTCATTAGATGATTTTCCCAACCGAAAAAAAAAGACAAGGATGGTGTCAAAAGCAAAAAAATTGGTTAAAGTATCAACTATTTACTGCAGCCGCCATTGTCATGCCACCAACGCAATAAATGTCAAAATCGGTTGATTGGACAGTAAGACAGATTTGTTCCAATGTATCATTTTATTGCGAATGGAGTATAGGTGCAGATAGCGGCACGAATCTTGAGCACTCGGCGAAAGAGCAGGGATCTCTTTGCGCATCGTACACATCGGCGAGCCAATCACTGTACAAGGATTGCGCTCCCCGCCCCCGCATCTCTTTTCATACCACTAAAGAGAACCGATATTTCACTTCTGCGTGCTACTGCGCAAGTAGAACTGTAGAAGTCAGCGCTCAAGATCCGTGCCTGTATCTGTATACCCGAATTTATAAACCTCTAGGTATTTTCCCAATAACATAAAATTTTCAGAATATCATATAATCCACCCACCTATGACGAAGTTAAATTCTCATCTTATTAAAAGTTGAACGATTTTATCCATACTTAAATAAGTGAAGGGGATCAAATACCATAAATAGCAAAGTTTTATTAAGTAGGGGAGGAAAGTTTATACGGTCCTATTATACGCTTTCACATGTTATTCATGATACTCGTTATTTAATAAAAGAAAATTATTTTGGATCCGAAAATAAATTTGGAATTTTTATGTAAGTACTTAATTGTAACTTTTGGGAATGTAAGATTTCTTTTTATTTTTTATTAATGATAGGCTCGCGTTTGACCACCATCTCACCTGACGGTAAGCGATGATGTGGTCGACGATGGACTTGTCTAGAAGTAACCTATTCGTTCTTGACTTGAAGACCCTTAAGTTGTAGCTATCAGGAAACACAGACTCCGGCAAGGAATTCCACTAATTTTTAACCGATAAACAAAGGTTTTTAAGACGACCAACGATATTTTTTTACACCACCCGCTCGATAATGGCCTTTTAAATGTCATACAATCATAACTTAAGTCAAGTTATTCTGTCCCATAGGATTTAATGTAGTATGGGCGTTAATAAAACATTATTTGAATTAAAATGTACGACAATCAAACGGCCACTAACAATTATAAAAGAATGAAATGTGGATACTAGCGAGTCTCTAAACAAAGTAATAAAAGAGCAGAAATCTTAGTATCTTTTTTTTGTTCAAAATCTCAAAACATGTCGGGTGATAGTTACCATTAACTTGTAATTAGTGTCCGACATCGTGAGGAAACCAGCATGTCCTACAATCAAAAATTCGAAGACATGTGACATCCACCAAACCGCACTGAGCCCGCGTGGTGGATTACGGCCCATTCCCTCTCCTAGAGAGGAGGCCTGAGTCCCAACAGTGAGAACATTATAAGGCCGACTATGCTATGCTAGTGTCCGACCGAAAGTTCGGTTTCGGTCGAGATTCAGCAAAAAAACGAGTTTCGGTTTAGTTTCGGTTTATTTTCGGTTTATTTTCGGTTTATTTTCGCTTTAGTTTCGGTTTAGTTTCGGTTTTGGCGGCAAACCTGTCGAAACTACGACCGAAAACGAAACTGCATTCGGGAGTTCTCGCGCTGTGATCGGTCATGTTCGGCGCGTTAAATTCCGTCCAAGCGAGTAAGCGATGAAGACATTTTCCGCGTCCACGTGAATAATCATGTCGTTGTTTTGTTTGTTGTGAGTTTTCGTGTGATTTATTTTGAATTTGGTCAGTTTTACTACGTATTATAGCATAAGAGTAGGTAGTAAACATTAAAAAAATAATTCATTATAACAAACTTATACATATGTAGTTATAGTAGAATCAAGTTTAACTTAACTGAATATTTTTTGGTTGATTTAACTCTCTAGCTAATGCTGCACTTAAACAAACATTAGTTAGGTACATAGAAATTTAAAAAAACAGGAGAAGTGGTAAGGAGGCGTGTGCATGTCCGCGCGACTTGCGCAAAATGCACACGATCGGGCAAACGGCCGTCAGTTACAAACTTGTGAGATACGCGATACGTGATCGTAAACAAATTTAAAATGCCGTGTTGTTCAGTGGTTTCATGCAAGAACCGAAGTGATAAGAGAAGCCTGGGTCATCATGGAATCTCTTACCATATGGAAGTACAAGTTTAATACTATATTTATCTTTAAAATCAGTAAAAACAACAAATCTTATAATATCCCTTGCTGCTACTACGTTATTTTTGTTTTCAAATATCAAGGCGACTGTATTACTCTTACAGTACATACATTGCTCTTTAACCACTACTTAATTTTAACGCTCAGTAACGGAACAAGCAATGTAAAAATAACATAACGATACTTTATCAGTGCGGTGTATTTCATAATAAAGCCGCTGTTAGTTGCGGCGAGTTAATGATGTGCCTGTATGATCTACTAATATAGACTATCGACCATAATATCGATTGGTTGAATATCCGAAGTAAAATAATGTAAATATTTTTATTTATTTTGATTATTTTACAGAGTTGTAAAGAAATAGCATAATTCAGAATTTAATAACGACTTTTGCTTAAAATAAGGGAACATGTTCTAGCTCTTTATTTGTTCTCTTTATTTAACAAGATATATTTTTTTTTTCAAAACTTTATTTTGTTAGAAAAAAAATAGTACAGTATTTTTTTTCTAACAAAAGCCTTACATGGTGAGGTTTAGCAGTAAGTTAGGTAAAATGATAACTACAATGTATATACATAAGCATATACATTATACATTGCTCGCAGAACAGATGATCGATGGAGATGAAAGGTTCTGGAATGGCGACCACGTACCGGAAGACGCAGCATTGGAAGGGCTCCCAGAAGGTGGACCGATGACCTGGTGAAGGTCGCGGGATACCGATAGATGCCAGACGCACAAGACCGGTCATTAGAGCGACATTTAGGAAAGGCCTATGTCCAACAGTGGACGTCTTTCGGCTGAAATGAATTAATTAATCAATAAGTATTAAAATGAATTTGCCCCTTGAATACCAAGAATTTCAAGGGGCAAGTAAAGTTAGGCATGTACCTACGCCCCTAATTGTTTTTTTTTTAAACAAAATTAACGCACTTGTAATTAAATGAGTAGGTACTTACATAGATACCTACCTAAGTACCGGTATAATAAAATTACTATTTTATTTCTGTTTTTCGATTTTTAAAACTTTATTACCTACCTCCAAACGAAAATCAAGTGCAATAAAATTCATGATACCTAGTCAACGAATATAAATACCTAAAATACTTTAAGTTTTACACCTAATAGACCATCTTTCTTTTACCGTAGGTATTCAATCATCGATCGTTAACATTCTTTATTCGTATAGCATAGCATTCTTTATTTTTCCCTCAAAACATGATCCTTGTAAGAAAATTTCGGTTACGGTCTTAAAAACCAGTTTCTGTCAGTCACTACTTGTAAATAATACTTATATTTCTCTATAATATAATTTGTTTCAATAATTTACAACGGATATAAAGCTATTTTTGTGTTGGGCGGCTTGAAATTCTAACATTACTCAGGTTCACAGTACTCAGAAGTTAATTATATAAATCCCTTACTGGCGTTCAGGATTAAAACTTAGCAACCTTCGTGTCGTTCGGAATTTAACATGCCACTAGCGAATTGAAGATACTGTTTTATCCCCTAGTTACATATTCTACTATTTTAACGTTACATCTTTTCTTTGTTTCAGATTATAATGGATGTTCATAGCACATAGGTTTGTAAAATAAAAAAAAAAGAATTGCAGTGAAATATCTATACAAAAAAAAACCAATGGCTGAATTAAAAGCGATAAGAATAAAAAACAAAAGTGAAATGTCAAATTCTTGAGTTTGAATTTCGAAAATCGAATAATAATGTCGTCTGAAGTGTCACTGGAGGGTCGTGAGCGGCCAGGATTGGTTCGTCGCGCGACCGCGGCGTGCGCTAGAGCAGCTTTTTCGCAAATCGGCCTGGTGATCTTAGTGGTGATATATGTACTACTTGGTGCAGTGTTGTTCGAGTATTTGGAGTCGGGACCGGAGGTGCAGAAACGGTCCGCCATTCAGAGATCCAGAGAGGAGTGCCTGAAAGAACTCTGGGCTATAACAGGTAAGAAAATAACATATGTTTCATTAATAATTACCTACATTTCAGAAAATAGTAAGCTGAAAATGGCTACTTGTAATAAGAAATTCTGGTTAGTTATTCATATTCTGATTAATTGAAATGAAGCTCCCGATCAAATCGTCTAAGTGGAAATGGTTACTATAAGTACTTGAAATTTTGATCTCGTTTATAATTTTTTTTTCAACACATAAATTACATTTTTAAATATAAAAAATATTGGTCCACCGGTGTCGAGAGTAGGGTCCAAACTATGATTATTATAATATTCATAGCGACCAAACAAATAATTGAAGTTTTATTTAAAGTTGATTGTTATGTGATCATTGGGTAACAAAAAGTATACGGGTTGTAATGAAATTTGAACTGTATCGTTTATGAATTAAAGTTGGATGTTCCATAATTTTACAATTTTGTTCGAATATTCAAATGTAGATATTAATTATGTCGAGAGATCTTAGTCTGTCTTTATGAATTATTAGTGTTGTCTTTGTCTGCGTATGCGAGTAGAGAAAAAAATTCTAAAGAAGGTAAGGTAATATTTAATTTCTCGGTATCTCGTCAGAATTGAAAGCGATCTCGGTTAATTTATCACAAAAAAAAAACATAGACACTACTACTACTACTTTATTTACTATATACATAAAAAGGTGAGAAAATTCGAATAGTATTCGATTCGTATTTGCGGAATTTGAAATTCGAATCCTCTTGTTGCTTTGCACCTTTTATTTTTGGAACAATATACAGTGCGACCTGCTACGGTCTTCCCGTTCGGTTATTATTTAGGTGTCTTCGAGGCTAGAGTGAATAGGCTCTTAATAATCTTCACCAGCAACGATAACATCACTGCTTACCATCAGGTAGGATTGCAGTCAAGCTCTTCTTTAAATCAGTTAAACAAAAAACAATAAAACCGTCTTCTTCCTTTGACAATCTGACCTTCAGGTGACACTATGATGCTAAAGCCCTTCACAGATGATTTCCCCTGAGTAATGCTGATACGACATAGAAATACGTAATGTAAGGATGGCATGAAAATAATATTGGATATTATTTCTGAGCTATAACTGTGTGGATAGTGATAAAATTGTCCTGACGGCCCGGTGGGGCAGTCAAATTCCAGAAAGTCTTACCAGTATAGATTGATGGTCAATCTTTCTGACGTCCAGATACTGGGTTGTAGAGGTCTGATAAGCAGTTGTTCCATGTAAAACACGAGTATTTAGCTGCATACGATGAAACTATGGGCACGCCATAATTATGGCGCATGACGCAGGTCATCAGCGGACATAGTAAGTTCGGGAGGTACCTGCACCGGATTCGTGCGGAAGAAACGCCCAGGTGTCACCATTGTATGGACCGCCTGGAAGACGCTCCACCGTTACAATCGTATCGTTCGTGCCGAACGTCTCGAGTAGGTCATGCCTCCGATTCCTTTGTTCTGACCACGTGACTGAGCGTTGAGATGACGTCAGAACAAAAGAATCGGAGGCGTGGCCTACTTGAGGCGTTCGGCACGAACGATACGATTGTAATTTGTCTAGAGGGGCTGATGTCAAGAGGAAGCGTATCTCAAGTTTTTTTTCTCTTATCATAGCAATACCGTTCTGATTCAGAATTCCGCTTCTTCAAGCCCTCAAAACTCCTATACTGCAACATTTTCCTTCACTCATTATAAAAAGCGCCCATTAAAATATAATACGTAGACGTGTAAACCTCTTACCTTCATTATCAAGGCTCGCTTCCTACATTCAAGACGTTATAAGCGATCTTCGCTTATAAGTATCTATTATTGCTTCACGCCTTTTATGAATACCAGCGGATGCTTCCATCCAAGATGATATTCTAAAGATTTTAAGTGAAAATCTCTGAACGGAACTCGTTCTATTGGGTAGATGTTTTTGTAAATTAATTTAATGGAAAATGTTCTTTTATCTTTGCGGAGGACGAGCAATTGGTAGCTCACCGTTCGGCCGTCTGGTAAGGACCAAGACGAGCCGAGTGTTTCACGCGTGCCATAAAAATATATCAGTAAACCGTAGTGCGATGGAGCTAATACTTGATAGGGCTACAGAGAACGTTCGAAAGATATACCGTGGTCATGGAACGCAATGGGTAACTGAAGGAAACAGGTACGTTTTGGCCAGTAAAACTTTGATACGCCTTTTTGCTTCACCTTAAAGACGGAGAAGTTATTGAGGTTGTTCCCTTCTCAAAAAAAGACCTCCTCTCCAGGAGAAGAAATGGACCGTGATCCACCACGCGGGCACACTGCGGATTGGTGGATATCACGTTTTCCATTTTATTGGTTCTAGTCTAGTCCATGTCGGACATGCGTTAAAAACAAAAAAACATTTTCATTAAACTCGATATTAGAAAATATAGTCAACTGTTCACAGCTGTGTAATATATTGTAGACTTGTCGCGAAAAAGCAAAAATGTATCAGCACTTTTGCAAATTTCAGCCGAAAGAAATTCGCTTCTGGACATTTGCTTCCCTTAGAATGCCTGATGGTTGTGGACATCTTTTTTTTTCAAGACAAAAGTCTTTTTTCAGAGCATGTCCTTGTATTTATGACATTGAATGTAGTCGCTCATAACGCGCCTCATCAGAAGGTTGAAAGTGGCCCAAAGTGTAATAAAGCCAGTAAGAAAAAAAAGAAAGTGTAAGGAAGCTATGCTAGAGGTTTTCCCGTGTGATCGAATAAGAAATCTATTTTATATACTCGGAAAAGCTAAAGTCAGTAAGAGCATCATTTTATACCTATTTAGTTATTTTTTGTTTTTAAAGATTCTTAGAGCAAAAAAAAGAATGGAAGTGACTCAAAAAATTGGAGTAAAACTGAACGTTCTTTTTTCTATGTTTAAATATGAACCCAAATTTAGGACAACGTCTATCGTGTCACCTAGTATTAAAATATAAATAATTAATTACCTTGCCATACCAACAAATCCTTTGACATACTATTAAACATTTTAATAATTTAATAACAATACGAGCCGTATCATCATATTCGACAAACGCCATGACAGGTCTAGCAGTTCGAAATTCAAATTAATTTGTATTCTACATTTGAACAGAGAATAATTGGTATCATAACATTTTAAATTAATGGTCGACAGATGTCGCTTAAAATGAGTGTTGTTTATTTTTTTAACACGCTTTCATTGTTTTGTTTATAAATGTATATGATAGACTGGCTTCTGCCAGAGACTTAGCCCGCGTGAAAGTAGGTTCCTTTAAACAAACTTTGGAGCCAGCCCCGTCTCATCCCCTTAAGGAGTGTGTTAAGTGAGGAGGAGCCTACTGGGGCCATGGATTCGTTTCTGAAAGGAAAAACCCGGCTCTGGTATGAAAGATAAAGAAGTAAAAGAAGTGGGTTTTTAGTTAGTAAAAGTCTGACACACCCTTGCGCTCCACCCAAGAGTGAGAGGTGTCATTGGAGTTCAACTGACTTTACGGCAGCAAAGGTTATGCTTCGATCCCCAAGGCGGTCAAGTTTTTTTATCTTTTGGTTGTTAATCTTATTAGGAGACCGAAGACCGCATTTTTGTTCGTAAATTAAATTAGGCCTGCCACCTAACCATGAAATTTTATTTTCAACACTGGCATTAACTCAAACCGTGTATTTTTTTTTTTAGGTGGGAATATCACCCAATGACATCTCCCGCTCTTGAGCTGAGCGCAAGGGTGTGTCAGACTTTTACTGACTAAAAACCCACTATTGTTCCTTCTTTTTCTTTCATATCAGGGCCGGGTTTTTCTTTTAGAAGCGAACCCCCCGTAGGCTTAGACCTTGCTGGGCGCCTACGGTTTGTTGACATCTCCTAGAGGCGCGCGTGGAACAATACGCGCCGAAGACGACTTGGCCTTGGTCCGGACGGTTACCGGACGATCGGACGGTGACCTACCTATTGCTCGCCGTCCCTAAGCCGTGTGGGCTACGGTGGCCGGAAGAGTTAGCTTCAGATGCTTCAAAATTATGTGCTCATGTAGGTTTATGTAAAACTAGCTGATGCCAGCGGCTTCATTCGCGTGAAAGTAGAAAATTGTTCCAAGGGAACATACTCAAAAAAAGTAACTATTTTATGTGCTATTTCAGAAAATGGTCTACCTTAGTGCCAATTTCATCCAAATCCATTCAGCCGTTTGAGTATGAAAAAGTAACTTTCGTCTTTACAATATTACTAGGTCTTGCCAGCGGCTTCGACATCGTGAAAATAGAAAATATATAGCTATGTCACTCAGTGATAAAGTAGCTTATAGCTCGTGAAAGAATTTTGAAAATCGGTCCAATAGTTCTTGAGTTTATTCATTACAAATCAAAATACAAAGATACAAAACTTTTCTCTTTATAAAATTAGTCCTCCTTGCGTCGTATTCCACAATGCCGAGAGTCGTCACCTCTATGCTTCATCATTTCCATTTGTATGATATTCCTCCATCTGTTTCTGTCTCTGGCAGTGATATTAGTACTTATAGATAAAGGTTGATTAATTTTTTATTTGGATTTGGCTCCTTCATTTATTCATTTGTGTTTCATGATAATAATGTGCTGCAGTGTTAACGATTTTCAGTAACATCGGACGTATCCATAGATAGTCCCTTAAAACATTATTAATTCACAACTGGACGTCAGTACTATCCATCCCAGCCGACTAATCCATTACTCATCGCTCAAAGCACTCAAATGCTGGCAAAAAGCCTTTCTAAGTAGAAACCAAATATCCTCTAAGATTAGAGGAACTTCGAAATACTTTGACTCGATTCCGACTCGGAAATCTAACATGTGACATGTCATCACGCTTGCGTTTTGCGACGGGTGGTAGATTCTCAGACATTTACCTATCTTCACACATTTATTCAGTTACGTTTCATTTTTTTGACCGGTCTTTTGGTCTAGTGGCTAGTGGCCCTGACTGCTATGCCAAAGTTCGTGGGTTCGATTTCCACCCAGGACAAATGTTTGTGGGATGAGCACGATCATTTGTTCTGTGTCTGGATGTAATATATCTATATATGTATGTATTTAGAAATATATAAGTATGTTTATCAGTTGTCTAGTACTCGTAACACAAGCTCTGGTTAGCTTGGGACTAGACAGCGTTGTGTGATAGTTGTGGAATATTATATTATTTCCATGGTATTGGACCTCTTTAGAGGGGTTTAAAATTCATGGCATAAGCGTATAATCTTAGCCTTATAATCTTCCCACAGCTGGGATTCAGGTCTCCTCTCTAGAAGAGGGATGGGCCGTAATCCACCACGCGCGTCCGAGTTGATATATGTTATAATTATGTCTTTGAATTTATAGTTCTAGGACATGCCGGTTTCTTCAGGATGTTTTCCTTCACCTTTGTGAGAGCAGTGGTAATCAAATAAATTAGACAAAGTAATGCGTGGCTGAGTTTGAACCCGTGTCCTACAACTCGTAAGTTAGGGGTTACCACTCGGCCACCACTGCTCTCATAGCATAGCATAGCATAACATAGCATAATCAGCCTTTCATTGTTCCCACTGATGGGACTCAGGCCTTTCTAGGAGAGGGAATGGGCCGTAATCCACCACGCGGACCCAGTGCGGGTTGGTATAAGTCACATGTCTTCGAATTTTGGGTTCTAGGACATGCCGGGTTCCTCACGATGTTTTCCTTCACCGTTTTGACCACTGCTCTCATTCATGACATATTTTTACATATTATAGTATAAAAAGTTGCTTTCCGTCACTGTCTGTTTATCCGCTAAATCCTCCTAAATCACGCAAATTTGTTACGGTTTTTCGCTAATAGAAATTGTGATAAACGAGGTAGACTTATATATATAATTTTTACCCGTACGAAACCAGGGTTGGGTCACCAGCTAGAAATAAAGACTAATTGTCAGATTAGATTAGGACGGCTTTTAGGCCGATTGTTATGAGTAATTTTATGTAATAACTAACTGGTGCCCGTGACTTCGTCAAAACATAAAATAAAACAATGCCATTTAGTCATTAATTTGAAAACGTTATTTTTTTGCGCAGAACCTTAATTCTTTTTCGAATATAAAGGTTGCCTAAGTTATTCCTTATAACATCAGCTATCTACTAGTGAAAATCCCGTCAATATCAGTCCAGCTGTTTCAGAGATAGTCCTACAAACAGATGGATGGACAGACAAAAAAAAGCCTTTTTTTCTCAGGTATCTATTGAATACACTTCAATATAAATTTAGTAAAGACAAACATACACTTTTAATTGTGTGTATAGACGTAAAAGAGTGATTTGATAGGAATTAATTCTACAGTTTAACGCGAATAAGCCTTTTTACTATCTCTGATCCTCAGAGTATCCCAGTTAGTGAGTGTCCTGAGGGGATCCTTAGATCAAGTTTGACCATCAGTCGCCAAGGAGTATCGTGTTGCCTACTTAAAATACTGGCCTGCATCCGTTTAGTCTAGGCAGATTGGAAAAAAGGTAAACGAAATTTGAAAAGTCTAGGCAGATTAGAAAAAAGGTTAACGAAATTTGTTGGAGGTGTAGCGACATCTATGGCACTCCGACTCACTGGGGCATCACCGCAGACAGTTCCAACTCACCGAGAACTATGCGGCATTCGGTTCCGTTCCACTAGAACCAACCTACCACTAGCCTGGTACGCATCAAGAAGCATCAAGAACCATCGATCTCCGATCTCCGGAGGGGAGTGATGTAGCGACATCTATGGCGTCACATAAGAACTAATCCTGCATTGCGCAATCAAAGTTCTCCGCGCGATTGGAACATATAGAATAGCCCGAAATCATCTATCGGACAGTTGCTCACCAGACATAACACCCGTCTGGCCGGAGTATCCTCCCTTTTCAACGGAGGTTTGCGGGACTTTACACTCTGTTCCGCCTACCTCCAAAGAGGCATCCAACCTTCAAAAATTCCCGTGTCTGCTTTCAAAAGCAACAATTTTAAAACAAGTAGGTAAATATTCTTATTCTTCTCATTCTTCAAGTAAAATATGTTAAACATGCTTAAAATAGGCTGTATACGCGAATTTCGTCAAATTATAAGCACTCTCGCAAAGAGAAAAATATTCCCTTTATAAAGTACAAAGTATGGCGACCGAGAGTCTTTGTGAGAAAGCTCTTGGAAGACAAAAGGACAGTTTTGTACGTCGCCCTATTGTGTTCTGCTGTAAATTATGCAGTTCATAAGTTAGCAAGGATCTATTGGGAAGTGCTGTGTTGTCTACCTGAAAGTTGAAAAGTTGGAATGTGGAAGGAATCCCTTGAGGTTACGGTAAAGACAAAAATTATGAAGTGGCAATAAAGCAAAAATTAAATGAAATGAAAAAATGAAATGAAATTACAAAAAACTCATTCGTTTTAAGAGATTTTGATGGAATGGAGTGGCCTCTAGATGTTTGGGATTTGAAGAAAAAATCCTCACTTCTACAGACATCTTAAATAATAAAAAAAAATCGGCCAAGGACGAGTCAGACTCTCACACGAAGGGTTCCGTACAGTCCGTAAAAAAAAAAAACGGCAAAAAAACTATCAGTTTTGACTGACCGAAACTCACCTAAATTCCTTCAGTTGTCCTTTGTGTTGCTATGGTGACTCTTTGGAACAACTGCACAGCTCGTGATCAACCTTCTCATAATATACTTGAAGACACGATGGAACATATGATGGAGGTATGCCCTGGATGGGCCGTGTCATCATGGAGGCGATCGGAGACGGCGACCTCTTGTGCCAGGCCCTAGTTCAAGCTATGATCCGGAGCGAGAGGGATTGGAAGGCGGTCGCCTTCTTCTGCTAAGCAAAAGTGTTAGTGAAGGAAACGGCCTCATGCCCCAGCCGCTGTGACCGTAACTCCGACTTCCAGCTACCGCACGAGCAATGTGTAGCTCGCCATCCGGTAACCGTCCGAACCGCCTCAAAGAGATGTCATCAAAACTGTAGAGGTCCGGCAAGGCCGATGTCAAAACCCGCGGTCCTTGAACGCAAAGGTCAACTGAAGGACATAGGTGTGATTTTAGTCAGTAAAATTCGGACACGCGCTCCTGCTCCGGCTTAGAGCAGGAGAAGGCATTGAATGACTACTCGCTTAAAAAAAATCCAACAGCATACTTATCTATGGAACTATTCCAGACTATTATCGTTCAACCTCATACGTGCGACATGAATATTAAAAACCCCTATTATAGCCTGGAAAATTGCTTTTAAGCTCAACGAGCCACCTTCGATGTTATTTTAATATAAAAACTATTTTACGTAGGTGGTATGTATTGGAATTGTTTCAGTTTTCAACACGATGGTATCGGTCGTGAGTTTTTATATGTAACTACTTCTGACGTAAATTGTCATGACATGTAACATGGTGACAAGTGTGGTAGTTCTCATGATTGTGACGTAGATATTTCGAATTGTGTTGCTTCATTAGTTTTCAAGAGGCCAAGGTAGTCATATCAACCTTGATAGGGCTGTGAGATTGTTCAGAAGACTATGCCTCTAGAAGCAAAAGGTAACTGAAAACACGAGTGGCTTTAATCAGTCAAACTCTACCTCTCGGTCTTCTGAGAGCAGGAGAAGTTGAAATTATTTGTTGACTTCCTACCAAAAAAAATCCCCAGGTCGATGTAACAAATTTTTCAACAAGTTTCCAATTATTTTTCTTTATTTAAGTTACTATTTCAAATTTTGCTGAGCTCGACAATGTCTAGTTGTTACCATTTCTTTGATATTTACCGCCCGTGTGTTGTATTAAGGATTGCAATAAAAAAAAGTTGCCTAATACCGACCCCAAAAGAGACATCAAAAAAAATCAAATCAAAAATATCATCCTTAAATCAATATTCTCTCTCTTATGTCATCATGATTTGGAGATAATACCCGGAGAAGGGGGGATATCTCCGAAACGAATAAACAGATTTTAACGGGACTTTTACTAAAATATAGCTTAGATGTGTTATGTAACTAATGTGCCCCAAATTAGGAGAGTAATGTTCTTAAACTCCACGCGAATGAAGTCGCGGGTAACAGCTAGTTTTAAAATGAAATCATCCATCTTTCTATGTGTTATCGAGTGAATCGTTTAAACGTAACGTGCAGATTAAATTATTGTCCCGTCCACCCTCCCAAGCATTCTCGGATCTTATTAAAGAATACCTTGAAATATCGACGGAGGACGGACGATGTATTTTGTTCGACCCTAAAGCCGCGTTCACAAGTGTACCTTATATTTTTTACTGTATCTAGAAAAGGAAGAATAATTTTTAACTGAGAAGGAAAGAAAAGTAGGAAGTGTTGTGATGGCCGGCAGCTGCAGATGTGAAGCCCCCCCCGCTCTTGGGCGGAACGGGAGATAGTGTCAGACTCTTACTGACTAAAAACCCACTCCTGTTCCTTCGTTGCCTTCGTCCCAGGGCCCTGGGTTCCGCTTTCACACTACCCGTGGCCCCAGTAGGCTTCGACCCTGCTGGGCCCCTACGATTTGCTGAAATCACCTTGAGGCGCGCGTGAAACAGTACGCGCCGTCGACGACTTGGGCTCGGTCCGGACGGTTACCGGACTTTCGGTCGGCGAGCTACTCAATGCTCGCCGTCCGCAAGCCCGTGCCTACTATGGCCGGAAATCGGGATCAGAAAAAGATCGCGGTGGCGATTGGGTGCAGATGTGAAATTATAGAGTTGATAATGACTTCAAAAAAGAAAGAGTTTGCCAATTCTTCGGACTTTTTTTAAGTGTGTTCTCCGATTACTCGAAGACTATTTGCATCGATTTGGAAAATTCTTCTCTTCTTGAAAGGGTATACTTCCCAGGTTGTCTCGTGGTTATTGCAAAAATAATTTTAATTATTTTGACGGCGTTGTCTCCAATTTCTTCATAATACGTCATCATTATCATCTTGAGGGCAGTGGCGGCCGAGTGGTACCGGCTCTGAATTACGAGTTGTAGGTCGCGGGTTCGAACCCAACCAGGCGCATTATTTTGTGTAATTTATTTCATCACGACTGCTCTCAAAACGGTGAAGAAAAACATCGTGAGGAAACCGGCAGGTACTAGAACCAAAAATTCGAAGCCATGTGACACCCACCAACCCGCACTGGGACCGCGTGGTGGATTACGGTAGTGGGAACTTTAAAAAAAGGCTGATTATACTATTATTATTATGCATCATCATCATCAAAATAAATCTTATAATTATAAGTATATGGACGTCTTTCGGCTGTAATGACGATAAAATAAATAAAATTGCTGAAAGATAGTCATGTAAGCACAGCTTATTGAACAAAAGCCCCTTTTATCCATGATTTATAGGTCGTATACCGACTACGAGTTTCGATTTTTGTTAATTGCCCCATTTAGATATTACGGTAATTCAATAAAATTGCTCTGACAGAGAACTTTTAATTAGAGACTCGATTTTGGGCCAGAGTTGTAGATTGGAACGTTCCAAATGTTTCAATGGTTAATATTGGTTTTAATTATTTTTCGAATGTTACATTACTGAACGCAATAAAGAGTCATAATCATCATTTAGCAGAAAGACGTCTACTGTTGGACATAGGCCTCGCTCAATTGTCGCCATAATGAACGATCCTGTACGACTCGCATCAATCGGATTCCCGCAACCCTTACCAGGTCATCGGACGAAATAAAGAATATGTACGCAAATTAGCAGATAGGATAACATGGCGAAATATAGTCTACAAGAAAATTATTCGTCGAGGTCATGACCGATCGAGGATGCATTGAGGATAAATCACGACGCAAGGAGGAGGGACGAAAATTTGCTCAAATTTAGAACATCATATGAGGCCCTGCTTCTCTCCGAGCTCTTAACGCTGTCCATTTGACGACCTAAACTGAACTGTTAAAGGGATGGAGCTATATAAGGTGAAGCAGAACAGTGGTGGCTGACTGGTAACGGTCCCGACTTACGAGTCGTAGGTCGTGTGTTCAAAGCCAGCCACGTGCATTACTTTATGTAATTTATATCATCAACATTGCTCTCAAAACGGTGAAGGAAAACATTGTGAGGAGACCAGCATGTCCTAGAACCAAAAATTCAAAGACATGTGACACCCACCAACTTGTACTAGTCCCGCGTGGTGAATTACGGCCCATTTCCTCTCCTAGAGAGGCTTGTGTCCCAGCAGTAGGAATATTTATTTTTGGTCCGGACGGTTACCGAACGGTCGGACGGCGAGCTACTCACTGCTCGCCGTCCGCAAGCCCGCGCCTGCGGTGGATGTACCTATAGGTACCATTT
Organism: Mythimna vitellina; assembly: GCA_949316375.1. Lineage (NCBI taxonomy): Eukaryota > Metazoa > Arthropoda > Insecta > Lepidoptera > Noctuidae > Mythimna > Mythimna vitellina. Next base: position 18,075,922 of record OX438695.1, on the reverse strand, counting down.
TAACATATTGAGATTCCGCCGCGCTTCTGAAACAATGGGAAACTGTTGGTCCCGGCTGTCCCTGACCTTTTGGTCTTTTAGTCAGAAGCCAGAGAAGCGTCAAGGGGTATCGTGTTACCCGATTACTGGGTTATGGAGGTCAGGTAGGCAGTCGCGCTTGACGTGGGTTACACCCGTTAACCCGAGAGTCGGTTAAGTGATGTCCAGATTGGCCACTGCAGTCAGCAGATCGTGTTTAGGGGAAAAATGTTCTGATGATGTGATGAAGTGTGGAGCCAACTACTCGAGAGTTGGTATTTCTGCTATCAAAGCGTGCATCTCTCGTCCTAAAGGATGAAATGAGTGTAGGAGGGTAGGATGACCATATGAATCCGACAGCAGTCAACCGGTGAGGGTGACAGCTGTCGGACTCATACAAAGTAGCAGATGCATATTTTTTTGTTCTGCTGTCATCCTACTCAAGTCATGAATAAAAGAACTTAAACTGTCTTTCAAAATAATTGACATAGAAAAACGACCAAAAACGTGACTAATTCAACTTGAAATTATAAAGCGTTGGAGAAAATGATTTTCCTAACCAAGCAACCAAATAACATTTACCTAAACACGCCGCTGGTGATTTGACTAGACCCAACCCGACCTCAGCCAACCGTTGTACGAAATTATTATCATTTTGGATAATATTTTCTACCTTTTTCTGACATGTAGGTGGGTAGACTTTATATAATATGTTATAAGTAGCGGCCCGTCCCTGCTTTGAACGATTTTTACGAGTTGACAAAACATTTAGTTAACTTTATTTTATGTCAGTTTAATGTGAATATGTTAGTTTTTGGCAGCTGCTTCGCCCGCGTTATTATACAATGTTTTCCATAGGGAAGATATATAGAATATAATCATGTATAATATATTAAAGAAATCCTGTGTCTTATATAATGTATAAAGAATTATACAAATGTTTAGACTTTAGTTTAATTTGAGATAGATTAATACACATTCTTACACATTATAAAATGAATAGTTAATTATCCCAAGGGATAAATGTATACTTCGTTCTCCTTGAAGACATGGTCTCATCATCACTCCAGCCAAAAGACGTCCACTGTTGGACATAGGCCTCCCCCAAGTGTCACCATAACGACCGATCCTGATCCATCATCAGTCCATTCAGGTCATCAGTCCACCTTGTGGGAGGCCTCCCAACGCTGCATCTTCCGGTGCGTGGTCGCCAATGTATCTAAACTTTTGTCCCCTTCCAGAGCAATGGTTAGTTCCCCGTCCGATAATGTCCAGGCCCGGGTTGATGGCGCATTATGTTCCATGCCAAACTATAAATTTACAGTTTTCAGATTTTTTCTTATACTTGTGCTATGAGACCTTGCTTCATACCAAATTTCAAGATTCTAGGTCAACGAGCAGTACCCTGTGAATTTTGATTCCCTTGAGAATGTCGAAATACACGTTTTTTGCGACATAAACTTTTTTCTCGTTAACTCAGAAGTTTGATTTTTTCACAGCTTTAAGGGACCGTAGACCTGAGTATATGATTTTAATTTCAACTCGATAACTTTACGCGTTCCCGAGATAAAGGGTCTTGACAGACGGACGAACAATAAAGTGATCCTATTGTGGGAATACATTTTTATGCGCATAGCTCGAAGGAGTGGTAGAATTCCCTGGCGGAGTCTATGTTTCCTGATACCTATATCCTGGGGGTCGATAAGTCAAGAGTGAATAAGTTACTTCTAGGCATAGTGTTCCATCGTCGTCTTAATCGCTTACCATCAGGTGAAACCGTCAAACGCGAGTCTATCCAATAAAAAAAACTTTCTAATACCTAAATGTACCTACATAAAAGTAATCATCATCATCATCTTCCTGCCCTTGTCCCATCTTATTTGGGGTCGGCGCAACACGTTTTTTTCTTCCATTCTATCCTGTCAAAGGTCATACTATCACTAACTTCCTTTTCTTTCATATCACTGTTCACACAATCCATCCATCTTTTCTTTGGCCTCCCTCTCCCTCTCCACCCATCCACCTACATAAAAGTAATATACTAAACTAATTTGTGCCAGTTCATGTAGGTTTTTGCTAACCATTCAGAATGTATATAATGTATGCAGCAATAATAGCCTAGGCCTAGGTAATAAATTATACAAGCCTTGACGTGCAATTTTTCATATCCATTGTAGTGTAGAGTTTGTTATACTAAATATTATGTTAAAAGGAATAATAGGTTATTTTAGGCATTTTTTGTCGTAATAGTAATCAAATTACTAGGTCTTCTAGCTTTTGAGCACGCCACAGTCGCTGCGATAAGTTTTCTTTTTCAGAAGTGGTTACAGAGGCGCCATGTGGTCCTCACTTTCTGCCTGACGTAGGTTCTCATCGGACGTTGGTGTTTCGGGAGGTTCCTGTTTCGGATTCGGTGTCTACATTTATTACTTACTAGCTTTTGCCCGCGACTTCGTCCGCGTAGAAGTCAAAAATGGTTTTAATAGGTTTTTTGAGATATGAAAATGTGAAATATTATTTTTATTTATTTATTATTAGACATACATACAGCTATCATTACAGACAAATCCAATGCGATAGTGTAGTCAAAAATATAAATTACAATTATGTTGTCATGTCAATTTGATCCAATTCATAACATTAAATTAAATTAGTCAATATATCAAAAATAAATTAGTCGATATAATAAAAAATTATTATCTTCGTCGTGTGAGATAGTCCATTGAATTGTATGGCGAGCGGTTTTGTATCTTAAGATAAAATATTATAGTATCTTAGCCGTGTGCGGGGCCCTTTAGTGAACTCCACTACGGTGACGTAACCTACGACAAACTTATTATTTGCGGTTGGTACCGTAATCGGTCTAGGGATCAAACCGCAACATTAAGTTGATTTTTATATGTATATACTTTTCCGGGATAAAAAGTGTGGTGCCCAGGATATTAAAGAATAATTATACCAAGTTTCATCGTAATCGAACCAGTAGTTTTTGCGTGATGCCTGAACAAACAGACAGACAGATAAAAATTTTTTTGATCACATTTTTGGGTTCGGTGTTGATCTAGTAACACCCCCATTTACTATTTTGATAAGCCTGCCATTTATTATTTTCAATTTACAGAATTTTTACTTCTACAGATTTATTATAAGTATAAATAGTTTTTTTAAATATTATTTTCCAAGTCGGCTTGTTATGATGATTTATTGATATATTTTTTAATACACACCATAACGCTCATAATACAGTAATTGCCCTGCCCCCCTAGCCAAGTTACGACTGTTTCGACTCTCTTGCGTCGAACGCCTTGAGTAGGCCACGTCTCTTATTCCTTTGTTCTGACCACGTGACTGAGCATTGAGATGACGTCAGAACAAAGGTATTGGAGGCGTGGCCTACTCGAGGCGTTCGATGCAAGAGAGTCGAAATAGTCGTAACTTGGCTAGAGGGGCTGTAGTGTACACTTATTAGCCTTTTCCTGAGATTGATAATATTTAAATAGGTTAAAACTCTTGGGCTGTGGAGCCGAATACTTAAACACTATTTAAAGGTTTACTCAAACGCCCAGTTGACCTTTTGCGTAACCCAAGGCTGGTTTTTACTTCGGTTAGACGTTTAGCATTGTCATACAATGTGGCAAATCCGCCAGTCTTTTGGACACTCGACTCGACGTTTCAATCGATAGTGATGTATAGGTATATTTATCTGTAAAATATGTTTCGTGTATTCAAAAAAAACGGCTTAGTGCGAGTCGGACTCGCGCAAGAAGGGTTCCGTACCGTCCGTAACAAAAAACAACAAAAAAAACACGTTTGTTGTACGGGAGCCCCCGTAATTATTTATTTTATTCTATTTTTTGGTATCTGTTGTCATAGCGGCAATAAAAATACATCACCTGTGAAAAAATCAACTGTCTATCACAGTTCATGAGATACAGCCTGGTGACAGACGGACAGACAGACAAACGGATGGACGGATAGCGGAGTCTTAGTAATAGGGTCCCGTTTTATCCTTTGGTTATGGAACTCCAAAAATAATACCATGGCATAAATAAAATAATGATAAAATTTTAAACAGTAAGCGCTGAGGCTCTGTCTTAAGGGCCTATTACACTATTCGATATTCAGACAGTCTTAGTCGATGTCGCGTAGTGTAATAAGGGTTAGACCGGTCTTACTCGGAACATAAATAAGACAGTCTGAATATCGTGTGCTGAATATCGCGTAGTTTAATAGGCCCTTTACACGAGCCCCAGCATTTTGCTGAGCGCTGGCCGTTTTGCGCGGATATGCGTCACATCATAGCACTTATAACATAAGTCGTTATTGTTATTTGTTTTTATTTTTAAGGTATGCCAGATAGGCCATGTTTGACGTAAATAGATTCTTTTTTTTTTCTTCCTTAATTTCAGTATTAATCAATTCATATAATTCTGACTTAAAACTTTGTAACTGGACAGTAAAACTCTAAAAATAAACAATAATATCATGATATTAGCATTCAAAAGAAAAAAAATCTACTGCTATAAGTAGTATTTCATAACTTCCCACTTTTCCTCGTGACAATTCTCGAGATATTCAATCTCATGTAACCGCACAAATTGTCGCCTGTTTCATATTGATTCTGGAACACTGGCGAGCTCAAGTAACTACGGCTCACTCTCGGGACAAGAGAAAACTTATATGAGAGGAAACACGAAGAAAAGTTAGCACAAAATACATAGTTTTGTCAAATATTCATGGGAAAACGGATGCCAAAACATCTCACTTCAAAATTCCGTTGAGGACACTAGTTTCCACTTTAAGATGAGGAAAGGGAGTTCTGTTTTGTTGAACATAACATCGGGTGGGTCGAGTGATGGACAGGCTCTCACATTATCTACTTAAGGTAATGTTTTGGAAATCAAGGATAATGTTCAAAAAGTTTGGTGGCCGTGTTTATTGTAGCGAAGGTCTAATGTTGTGCGTAGTTCTGATATAGATCACCAATTTCATTGTAATTATAATATTTTAAACGGTATTTTTTTCTTTAGTTAAGGCGCATTTTTAGGAGAGAACATTACATGACTTCTTCTGCTCTGAGTGGAGCGATCCCCTGGGGTCGTGGGGCTCCTTGGACCGGGACCGCGGTCCCAACTTCCACTTATAACAATAATATTTTTTTTAGTAGTATTTTGGGACCATAAAGAAGTCATTAATGTATAAACCCCAAGTGAACGCCGGCGTTCACTCTCTCATTGTTTTTCTATTGAAAGGTTAAAATACAGATGTCAAAAAAAAAAAATTATTTTATTTGTGGTCCGAAAACACTACTAAAAAAACACTTTTATAGGTGGAAGTTGATAGGCGCCGCGGTCCCGGTCCAATGAGCCCCACGACCCCAGGGGGTGTCTGACTTTTACTGACTACACCCCACAGTGTTCTTTAAGTTGCCCTTTGCGAGAGCCACCTTTATTCTTCCGAACAATCTGAAGCCCTGGCGAGTGGTAACCTGTATGCTGCCATCGAAAATTTAAAGTGGGAAGCTTTGGGTCCACAAAGTCAGAATTAGGTAGAGTTATTTATGAACTTACACTGATTTCATACAAAGAAAGAACGAAGTGTAAGTATCAAGGTTTCGATGCAAGTATATAAATAACTCTACCTAATTCCGACTGCTGGTTATCACAAACATGCTGCGAGGTTGTTCGAAAGAGTTAACGCGGCCCTAGAATAAAAAAGGCAATTTCTTAAGTAACACAGGTGACTTTTAGTTAGTAAAAGTCTCTCTTCACCCAACGAGAGAAGTTATTAGATGAATTCACAAACATAGCATTATGTTTACACCATTTCACAAGCTTCGGATTGAACGCCGCGCAACTCTATTCCATCAGCGATAAATCCGCTAGATTAACTATTCATTCTGAATTTAATACAATTTAAATACAGTACGATTTGACAGATTAACACTCACCACACCTATCAGGATAAATTATTCATATGTAATTATTTTCATTAGTATGTGGTTTGTGTAAACACATATTATTTATGATGAGTAATACGTTTTGATTGATTAAGTTTACTTCCGAATAGGGGCGTTGACATGAGTCGCAAATACGAGTGTATAATAAAAAAAAAAAATGTTTACAAGTATACTTGGATTTTTTTTTAAGGTGGGATGTCATCCAATGACTTCTCTCGTTCTAGGGCGGAGCGAGAGGGCGTGTCAGACTTTTACTGACTAAAACCACACCCATGTTCGTTTTTGGTTTTAGGTAGTAAATCCATATGCGACCTTTTGCCCCAGTAGGCTTCGACCCTGCTGGGCCATTACAGTTACTGGCACCTCTTTGAGGCGTGCATGGAACACTACGCGCCATTGAATTGGGCTCGGTCCAGACGGTTACCGGACGGTTACCAGACGGTCAGACGGGGAGCGAAGAATGTAAAATTAAGAAAATTGGAAAATTTCAGACAACTAAGATAATTATTTAAGTAGGAACTACATTAGACCGATGCACACGTAGGCGACGCCTGACTTGTACGTAGAGTCACGTTGCGTGGCGTCGCGTGGCCTGGATCTAATGTAGCTCTACAAGTCTAGTTGCCATATAAAATGTATGGACACCGACGCGTCCAGAAAGGCGTACGTGGCCCACGTGTGCTCAATGTAGTTCTATCTTTAACCTTCGCGCATTTGACAGTTCATAGTTAAGATAGGACAGCATCCGCCAGGCCAGCAAGTCTTAATAACAATCAGTTTTAAGCCAGTTTTTTTCTCAGTTTTTGTTTTTTTCCGCAAAGAACATGAGAAAAAGCTGATTTATATTAAACGGTCACCAGTGCACGGTGGGCATCCCACCTATACACGAACAAAAAGTTTTGGAAACACATTTATTGTGCCTACAGCTAAGCGCTGAAATTCCCTATCGCAGTTTCCTGATAGCTACACCTTGGGGATTTTTAAGTAAAGAGTGAATAGGTTACTTCTGGGCATGCGTGCTCCATTGTTGCCATATCATCTCTTTTTATCGGGTAAGATAGGTGAAGCGCGAGCCTGTCAATAAAAAAAATCATAATAAGCTCTTCGAAGGAATGATAGGAATAAATCTTTATTTCTAGGTCTGCTATTGAACAATAGATATAGCAGTCATATGAGGTTTGCAGTATCAATATTTATTTCACAAAATGAGATACAGTCTAAACAGTTTACAATAGATTTTTTTTTTTTTTTTTTTTATTCTCAATAGGTTCGCGCTTGACCGCCATCTCACCTGATGGAAAGCGATGATGCGGTCGACGATGGAACGCGCTTACCTAGAAGCAACCTATTCACTCTTGACTTAAAGATTAACGGGTTGTAGCTATCAGGAAACACACATTCCGGCAAGGAATTCCACTCCTTAGCTGTACGCACAATGAATGTGTTCCCAAAACGTTTTGTGCGTATAGGTGGAATGTGCACCATGTACCCGTGACGCGTTGCCGTACGCCTGGTGGTCCGATGATGGAACGGGCTAGGCGGAATTAGGTTATGCAATTCCGACGCACACTCCCCGAAATGCAACCGGTAGAAAACCGACAGGCTAGCAACTCGGCGCCGATGCTCAAGACTTTGGAGCCTCGACTCAACGAGTGCATCATTGCCAATGATCCTCCTGGCACGCCTCTCAATTGCCTCAAGTGCATCAAGCTGGTAACGGGCAGATCCGTCCCAAAGATGAGAGCAGTACTCCATACACGATCGAACTTGTGCTTGATATAGTTTGAGCAGCTGTTCCGGCGTGAAGTACCTTAGCGAGGATATCCAGCTTTTTTGCTGCCAGTTGAGCCTTTGCTTCAATGTATGGCCAATGTATGGCAAAGTGGATAAATGACCAATTTAAATATAAAAGAAGCAACCTTCTTCTAAATAAAACACTAAAAGGATCAAAATTTATATTTCTCGGTATTGTTTGTTTCTTATTTAACACCAACTTCGGAAATTAAAGTTATTTTGATCCTTTTAGTGTTTTTTTTTTAGTGAAATCGGTTATTTTTTTTTGTAAAACAGTTTATTATTTCACATTTTTTTGTTTCGATACACTTATAAAAAGAGTGTCTATTTCTCATAACAATTACAATTAACTCAAACACTGCTAGGTTACATTGTTTTATTATGAAGTTCCTGTGTCTACCTTCCACTTTTCGGCTCTCTATGAAGGTGCCGACCTTCAGAGCCAAAGTGCACCTCATGACAATTCTAATAAGCCCAAACACGGCTAGGATACATTGACTAATTACGGAGTACGGGTGCTTGTTTTCTGGCTTCATCATCAGATCAGTTCGATAGTACATTATAGCCAAAGTGTATCCCATGACAATTCTATTAAGTCCAAACACGGTGTCTAGAATTACAGAGTTCCAGTGCCTACCTTCCGGCTCCATCATCATCATCAGATCACTTTGATGACACCATTTTCAACGTAACTATTCAGAACCATTCATTTATTTGTATTGTCATAGTCGCTTAACTATCTTCATTGTGATATCTATGTGAGTATGAAGTTCCATTGACCATTTCTGGTCTTCTTCATCAGTTCCACTTCATCAATTGTTACTTTTTAGTGTAAATGCTTCAGTTCTCGATGAAAATATCAAAATCACTATATGATTGTCTATAATATTTGAGCTGTTCCCTCGATTCCTCATGGATTCCATCATCAAAACTAGATTTTGATAAAATAGGACCAATTTGGAAGCATATCCTTCTAGGAAAAAAAAAGAATTTTGCTAATCGGTCCATAAACGACGGAGTTCTGAGGTAACAAACATAAAAAAAATGATGATAAAAAAATATACTACCGAATTGATAATTTCCTCCTTTTTTTCGAAGTCGGTTAAAAATGCAGAGAACGGCGGCGCGTGCCTATAAATAGCGAGTCTAACTTTCAACATCGCCGCGTCGCAGGCTTTGATTTGAGCGTTGAGTGTTTTTCACATGCCAATTATATGTCGCTCTTTCAAGTGTAACATCTAAAGGAAACATGTTTGTATTTATACTGAAAAAAAAAGCCGTGAAAATAAAGACATTCTGTATATTTAGTATCACCTTTGCACCCGTGCAAAGCCGAGGCGGGTCCCTAGTACTACATAAATAATACTTAGCATATTCGTAGATAACCTAAACGAGTTCATCAATGTATTCATTGAATAAAAAACTTTTTACAAAAAAAAATATAACCGACTTCACTAAAAAAAAAAACACAAAAAGCCGAAGACGGTTACATTTTTTTTTGTAAAAACTTTTTTATTTCACACTTTTTAGTTGCAATACACTTATAAACAGACATCAAATGTTATTTTTTTACTGTAAATTCTTAAGTTCTCGATGAAAATACCAAAATCACTATATGTTTGCCTATAATATTTGAGGAGTTCCCTCGATTTCGCCAAGATTCCGTCATCAGATCCCAACTTAGTGACTATGGGACCATTCGGGAAGTATACCCTTTCCAACAAACAAAGAATTTTTCAAATCGGCTGGCAAGCGACGAAGTTATGCGCGAACAAACATAAAAAAAAAATACAAACATCCGAATTGAGAACCTCCTCCTTTTTTTTAACCGACTTCTAGTCGGTTAAAAACACAGAGAGTACAAAAAAAACAAAGCACCAAATTAATGACGATGCATATTTAGCGATGACGCCAACATATTCCCATTTTTTCACCATTTTTCTCTCATTGTTATCGACGCGAAGACTATTATCATGCTTCATATAAAGTGCAATTTATCATTTTTGATCGCCGGATAACGGTAAGGTACAAAGAGAGTTTATAATTGAAAATATGTCCATGCTACTGTCATGCGTGTGAATTATTGCTGGTTGAATGTGCGGGTTATAGAAGTGTTCATAAATTATTGGGTTAGTATTTTAGGAGCAAATTTGATATTTAAAACTTTGAGATCAAGATTGTTTTGATTTACACTAGTTAACTTTCTCACCAACCAAGAGGTTGCCGACATAGCACGAAAAATCGCCAAACTTAAGAGCAAAGGGCAGGGCACATAGCTCGCAGAACAGATCGCCATTGGGGCCGAAAGGTTTTGGAGTGGCAATCGCGTACCGGAAGACCCCCTACTAGGTGGACCGATGACTTGGTGAAGGTTGCGAGAGTCCGATGGATGAGAGACGCACAGGACCGTTCATTGTGGCGACATTTGGGGGAGGCCTATGTCCAGCAGTGGAAGTCTATCGGCTGAAATGATGATGATGATGAACTTTCTCATTATACCTGCATGAAAGTTTTTATACAAAAAAAAATCAAAATTCAGAAATAGGGTCTTTAAGACAAGAGTGAATAGATTCTTTTTTATTCTGGCTAGATTCGCGTTTGATCACTATCTCACCTGATGCTATCTAAGCGATGATTTGGCTGATAATGGAACACGCTTGCCTGGAACTAGCCTATTCACTTTTGACTGAAGAACCCCAAGGTTATGGCTAGGAAACACAGACTACGGTAAGGAATTCCACTCCTTAGCTGTACGCACAATTAAAGTGTTCACAAAACTTCTTCTCTTCTTTTTCTTAGAAACTGCGACCTAATGAATATACGTGCATAACAACACCAGCCCAACTTGTCTAAAATGAAGGCAAGTTTTTGTACTTGAGAAATAAAAAACTAAACGATTACGCAAAAAATAAATTTTCAATTTTTTTTAATATAACTTTCACCCAAGTAATGCCCGTTGTATTTAAACTAAAGCAACAAATCGCCCGTCTAGAAAACCGTGGATTCGAGGTCAAAACTGAAGTAGATTACCATTAACTGCGTCTGAGTCTAATTGTCTGTTCACACAGTCGCCGGGACTAATTACTTGTCTGTGGTTTGTACACGTAACTAGAGCTGTCTTTGTAAGGCTGTCATTTGCTTTTACTGATTGCATTTATTAGATTTATTGTGGTCAAGTTTCTGACTGCGACTTTGCTTGCTCGGGAAAACAATATCCTATGTCCTATTCCAGCCCTCCTAGCCAAGTTACAACCGTTTTGTGTCGAATTCCGTTCTCCAATCGGTAATGCCTCATGTGATCGATGTGAAATTGGCTACGAAGTTTCTATTCGTTTGTTCTGACCTTCCGGTACGTGGTCGCCATTTGAGAACTTTTCGGCCCTAGCGGCCATCCGTTCTGCGAACAATGTGCCCTGCCCTCTGCCACTTAAGTTTGGCGATTCTTCGGGCTATGTCTGTAACCTTGGTTCTCCTGCGGATATCTTTATTTCTGCTGTGATCACGCAAGGAAACTCCGAGTATAGCCCTTTCCATTGCCCTTTGGTTGCCTTTAAGTCTTCTGATGAGGCCCATTGTAAGCGACCACGTTTCAGAGCCATATGTTATCACTGGCAACACGCATTGGTCATAGACTTTCGTCTTGAGACACTGTGGTATATTGGACGAGAAGATACCGCGCAGCTTCCCGAACACGGCCCAGCCAAGTTGGTTTCGACAATTGATCTCTTTCTCGAGGTTAGATAAAACGAACTGGACCGTTTGTCCCAGATCTCCTCTTGGCTAATCTCTGTTGAGAGTGCCCACTGTGAACAAAATTCGGTCGGGAGGATTGCTGTTATGTAGCGGCGAGTTGCTCGTCTACAAATCAGTAGATTTGAGGTTAGAACTGAAGTAGATTACCATTAACTGCATCAGTTTAATTGGCTGGTCACACAGCCACCACAGGGGACTAGTTACTTGACAGTGGTTTGAGCGCGTAACTAGTCGTTGTGAGACTGTTAAATGGCATTCACTGTTTACATTTATTCGTTTTATTTTGGTTGTTGATTTATTCTTTGATAGTTTATTTGGTTACATTTTTTTAATGTTATGTTTAATTTATGATGAAAGATAGAATTGAATAAAAAAGAATACTATATTGTACACCAAAACAAAGGTCTTAGAGTCCTCGCCTACGGCGACTTTTTGTAGCGATGCTATTGCGCGTTTCGTAAGCCCGCGACAGCATCGCTAATAACGCGCGTTAGTCGCATTTGCAAGCGCTATAGAAAAGATGCCAATGCGCTCCAGCATCGCGACTGTATTGGTGCGGACGTGCGACAGCATCGCTACAAAAAGTCGCCGTGGGCGAGGGCCCTTAGTGCGATATGAGTGTTTTAACGTTAACGCGAACGAAAAGGTTACAGCGTTTGGTTCTCTGATTGGTTTATTTAGAGCTTGAAGCGGGCCAATCATAGTACCGAACATTATAACCGTGTCGATTACGTTTACATTAAACAAACTTACACTAGCTCTCTGTTCATTTAAATCTACAGAATTACATTAGAAAGCATATATTAATAGTAGATAAAGATGTAGGGTGTAGGGAGTTAGTGTTGTGACAATCCTGTGCCTCGGGAAGCACGAAAAGCCGTTGTTCTTGCTCCAGAGGCCGTACTACGAACTCTTAACGCAATCCATTTTATGACCTAAACTTAAACCGTTAAAGGGATGGAGCTATATAAGGTGTATAGTTCCATCCCTCTTTCTCGCTTGCATGACTGATATTTTAACACAGTACACACATTAGTATCATAGGGCTATGAGAGTAAAAGAACACAGTTGTGTGTTTGCGCACACGGCTATGCACTACCATCACGTCGCTATAATCAATCTCCATAGAGATTGGTCACCGTGACCAAATTTTGGTAGGAGATGATTATTATTATCTTTATTCATTTTAAAACAATAATAAATTATGTTTTTAAATCATCATCTTCATCATCTTTGCCTTTGTCCCGTTTTATTTGGGGTCGGCGCAACACGTTTTTTTCTTCCATTCTGTTCTGTCGCCCGTCATACTAGCACTCTCCCTTTTTTTATATCACTTCTTACAAATCCATCCATCTTTTCTGGCCTCCCTTTCTCTTTCCATCCATTATGTTTTTAAATATTATATTTAATAAAAAAAAATTTTTCTAAAGTTGTTTTTATTTTTCCAACTGAAATATAAATTACTATTATTAAAGTTTTAATATTTCTGAGAAGGTACGTTTTCAAAAAACAGCAGTTTTTTAAACTAATTTCAAGACGGTAAAATGACAGCACTTTCAGAGAAGCTTTTTATTTAAAGTTGCTAAAGAAATCTACTCAAGTTGTGAGAAGTTCTTTGTCTCAATTGAAGTTCTTCCTGAGATCTTTAGATCTAACTGAACTTCAAACTTTGAACAGTTGAAGACAAGGGACTATCACTAGTTCGTGTGGAAGGTAAAACTGAGCAACGTAAATAAGTTTATTTCTTACCTTGTTTTTGTTTATTTATTTTAGTATTTGCTTACATAAACAGTGAATAGGTCATCTTATATTATATATATTTATTTATATAAAAGTATAAACTGACTGACTGGCATATCAACGCCCAACTGAAACTACTGAGACTAGAAACATGGAATTTTTCGCAAGATTTCCTTTTATGACGGAGGTGAACACTAAGAAGGGGTTTTTTCGAAGTGGTTTTGGGCACGCCACAATTATGGCGGTAAGTGGGGATTTAGAGGAGTAGCTGGAAAGACAGCACGGTGTCCTCACCTTTCGCATGACGCAGGGTCTAACCGGACGTGGTAAGTTCGGAAGGTTCCTGCACCGGATTCGTGCGGAAGAAACGCCCGGGTGTCACCATTTTGTGGACTGCCCGAAGGACGCGGTGGAGCATACGGTAGAGGTGTACCCCGTTTCGACAGAGCACCGTCGTGTCCTCGTAGGAGTGATCGGCGGCAACGACCTCTCGCGCCGGGCCTTGGTACAGGCCATGGTCCGGAGCGAGGAGGAGTGACAGGCAGTCGCCTCCTTCTGCGAAGCAGTAATGTTAGCAAAGGAGTTGGCCGCACGTGCGAGAGAACGGCCCTCACGCCCCAGCCACTGGGATCCCGATCCCAATTTACAGCCAACCTAGGCGCAGGCTAGCGGACGGCGATCAATGGGTAGCACGCCCTCCGGTCGTCCGGTAACCGTCCGGACCAAACCCAAGTCGACGACGACGTAAATTGTAGGAGCCCAGCAGGGTCGAAACCCACTGGGGCCATGGGCTAAGTGAAAATGAACACTGGGGCCCTGGAACGCAAGGCAAAGAAGGAACAAACGATTGGGTTTTATTCTATAGTTTTCATTATTTGTTTTCAGAACTACCCCTAATAGAACCATTGAGGGGGTTTTAAAGATTGTATGGAGGATTCTTATTTCTTGGGATAATAAACTGGAAACTTGGCTCAAATTTTAATCAAAATTAATAATAAAGACTGTCATTATTAGTTTTTCAAAACTATCCTCAAAATAAGTTTAGGAAGTGTTAAAGTTTTTGTGAAAATATTTTGTAACGTCGTTGGCAAAATGCTAGTTATATATATCAGTACAAAGATACTGCCTATTGCTAAAGGAATTTCTTCCAGAACACTTACTAAAGGAAAGATCAAAAGAAATGTAGACACTATTGTGTAAAAACACAAGAGAAGAAGAGTATCTAAATCTGAAGTATATAATAAACACACATAATTTCAATATTAATAAATACTTTTAAAACATATGCCTGCTGCGGTCTTCCCGTCCAACTATAATTTAGTTGCCTTCAAGGCTAGAGTGAATAGGCTCTTAATAAACATAAACTACGCCTGTGCGCCTCATCATCAATGATTGCATCTCTGCTTTCCATCAGGTGGGATTGCAGTGGTTTATATCAATTAAAAAAAAAATATATATTCCTGAAAAACTATATATTTTATAGAAATTAACATCATTTTCCTGTCCTTATCCCGTTTTATTTCGGGTCGATGCAACACCTTTTTTTCTTCCATTCTGTCCTGTTACCCGTCACGCTATCACTAACGCCTTTTTCTTTCATATCACTTCTCACACAATCCATCCATCTTTTCTTTGGTCTCCCTCTCCCTCTCCATTCTACATGTAACACAGAGTGATATTAACGAACATATACACATTATTTTAAAAATTGAGTGGCAAGATGCCCTGCCATTACTTCCATTTTTTTCTTCCCTATTAGCTATAAGTTTCAGCCAGCGACTTTAACCGTATAAAAGTAGAAAATCACATATACTGAGGGAACATACTGAATTCTGGGATTTAGAGAATTCTATAAGCTATTCCAAGACATGATCTACAATGTGTGCGCAATTTCATCGAAATCTCCTCAGTCATATGACCGTGAAAAAGTAACAAACATTGTGTAACAAACACTGTTCCTTTTTCATGGTTCACACACACCATTAGTCACATACAAAAATGTTTAAATAAACTGAAGGAGAACTGTATTCTTGGATACGGAACCAAACATTGTTTTGCATAATTTTCCTAACAATTATTCAAGCTCAACTAACAACCAACTTACACTGCTGCATCAATCTCATTACAACACAAAACAAAAATAAACAGCAATGTTCAGACTTACATTAGTAAAGTTAACATAATATTTTAATGTAATTACTAAAGACTTGTATAGGGTGGACGCGTGGTGGCATAGGCGGGCGCGGGCGTGATTACGCGGTGTCCTGTTATGTAGGCGATTTAACACGAGCGAGAACGCGAAGCGATGAGGCGTGATTGGAACAACTGATACAGATGAATACGGTGGCCTAACTAACACTGCTGCATCAATCTCATTACAACACAAAACAAGAATAATAAAGTTAACGTAATATTTTAATGCAATTACTAAGGATTTGTACTGTACAGGGTGAACGCGCGGTGACTAAAACGGGAGTGGGCGCGATTACGCGGCGTTTTACATTCAACGCGATTGTGGTTGCGAATTGATTCGATGCGGTTCATGCAAATTCCACAGGACGTGGCGGCTCTGTCCTACGTTCGGGCGAAATCGTCGCTTTAGTTGCCATTACCGCACCGCAAGAATTTGCTCGAAAATATCAAACCGACTGCCTTCGTCCACTTCACTTCGCTCATCGCCGCACCGCACCCACGTGTGGTTGGTCACGTATGCGACAGCAGTAGAGTATCAAATATTTATTCCATTTACGCCGCATCGCTTCGCAATCGCGCTGAATCGCGTATAAAAGACGCCACGTAAGGGCCGCTCCCACTTTACGCGGTGTCTTTCGTACGCGATTAGGTGGCTATAGTGCATCGTGTGTTGTAGCGTGCAGTAGAGGCTTGACATGTTTCTTTAGGTAAAACGATCGCTAGCTAGCGAGGCCACTTTGTGATACTGTGCTCAATGCCCATCAATAGCTACTTCAGCTTGGAAGCAAACTGCGGTTTTATTTATCGTCGAATGTCATTAATTTCACACTTATATTATTTGTGAGTGTAATGACATTTAAATCGTCATTAATCAATTTCATACTAAAGTTGCGTATTATAATGGTCTACAAATAATGTTACCTAACAAGTTTTGAGAAATATTGACATTAGGACATAATTATGGCGTATGTATTTATGTATTTGTATTAGGTTCTCTCATTGACTATTTATTGTAATTAATTGTAATAATCGCTTGTGATTGGATGGTAGACATAAGAGAGTGAGGAAGCGTTTTATGGTTACGTTTACACACTAAAATAAAATGTGTTTTTTTTTTCATTTTCGACTTATTTCATGTGCCACGTCGATGTGTTTGATACTTCGTGTCCTCCTTAGTACCCGCGTAAGCTTCTCACCCTGTCCGAGGTCTAAACGTATCGTGCAAGTCGACATGTACACACATGAAAAATAACTATATTAACAACTTCATTAAATTATACGGAATTTTAAGTATAATATTCGCGATGTCGTGCCATTTTATTTTTTTGTTAAAAAACTGTGAATTTTTCGCGTATGCTAGTTGGTTAGTTGTAATAAATTACGGTATGCAAATGATATGGCGAATCGTAAAGGTAGAATAGTTACTAAAAATGAAGGAAATGGCACGATAACTGGCGTAATAATTTTTTGTGTTAGTGGTTGAAATGCCATGACCAGAGACCACAGCCATCTTAACGTTTTGAGTAGCGTAATTAGAGACACAATAAAAAGCATAGATTACAATAAAAAAAATATTGAAGATATTAAAAAAAATAGTAAATATTGTAAAATAAAATATTTTTTAAAAAGTTACAAAAGCTCTCCCCCAACCCCTCTTGTAACATTTTCAAAAAACTCTCAACCCTTCTGGGTTAAGAGTTTTTGCCGGTTCTACTCCATAGGAAATACCCAGTGCTTAAAAATGAAATTGTTTGTTTTCTATTTCGGTTACATAATTATGTATAGCTATCCTCTGTATGAATTTCATTTGGGTCAATTTTCAATTCGAATCAGAAGTTTCTGAGATTAGTGCGTTCAAAAAAACAAGCAAACAAACACTTTAGCTTTATAATATTATTTAATATATTAAAAAATAATATTATTAAGTTATTGATTTTGTGCTTTCTAGATGTGTCAATTACTTATCTCCTCAAAATAATAACGGGATGATGAGGAAAAGGCAAGCCTATGACGTATTTCCAATGGGTTTATACCCCATTATAGTCATTACATGACCCCATTTATAGATTTTCCTGTTAACCTCTGAAACTACAAACGCTTGTAACGCGGAAGGGCTCACATCAATAGGGAATTGGGTGAAGTTTGAACTTTTGACCTCGAACCCTTTACTGGTAACACCACATGTATTGTAATCTCTTTCTTACATTTAAGGCGAAGACAAACACTCAAAATAGGCTAGTTTAATCATTTTATAAGCAAAATCTATTTTAGTTTGATAGTTTGATGTTTCGGAAATTATGTATAGATGTATAAATTATGTTATATACCATATTTAAAAAAAACAACAATTTAATTTGCTATTCCAATAACATATGTGGATTACTTGCCAACGATTTAAAAAAAAAAAAAAAAATAGAAATGAATAATAATAGGATATGTTGGTGAAGTCAGTAGTACTGAAGCTTGAGAACGAACGAACAAGCTAAGTGACAAGTGACACTTTGACAGAATCCAGGCTGATGTTTGCACGAACCGAAAATATAAAAGTTCCGACCTCAGAGGTTTGGACTGTTGGCTACCGTACGAACAACATCTCGTCTGGGGACTGTCTCACGGCTCGTTGTAAAGTGAAAACCTAAAGCTTGCATTATAATAAATCAGTTGTATAGTCTGGAATAGATGTATATTACTCGTCATCGCCCACAAAATACGAGTCTCTGAATAGAACTTCGATGGTGATCGGTATCCTGTACTATATCTTATAAATATAATATCTTAATGTGCAACTTGTTTGATTTTTACTTTAGATTACGAAACTCATTTTGAATAAATTGTTAAAACGCTATATATTTTGTTCTAAATTACTAACGTCATCATATTTCACACAAACATTATAAAGGCAAAAGTTTGTATTTATGTATGTGTGCGTGTATGTTTGATACTCCTACATATTCAAACAGCTAATCAGATTTGGATGAAATTTACCACATGTGTAGCCTATGTCCTGGAATAGCACATAAGGTATTTTTTATCTCCAGAGTATGTTCTCTTGAGATAATTTTCTACTATCACGTGGGTCACCATGGGTTCACTTCTGAAAAGAAAACCCGGGGCCCTGGAATACAAAACAATGAAGGAACATAGGAGTTTATTTTAGCCAGTAAAAGTCTGACACGCCCTCCCGGCTCGGCCCAAGAGTACGA
The DNA here is from genome assembly GCA_949316375.1 of Mythimna vitellina. NCBI lineage: Eukaryota > Metazoa > Arthropoda > Insecta > Lepidoptera > Noctuidae > Mythimna > Mythimna vitellina. The sequence goes on along the minus strand of OX438695.1, from coordinate 18,057,262 downwards.
GAATTCAGTGGATGATTTCCCATAAAAAAACCTCTTACTCCTTTCTTTCTATGCAGTTAATCAGTAAACGCGCTTGGTTTTGTCAGAATCTTAAGGGCGGAATTCACCAATAGAAGTAATCGCGTTTTGACGTTTGGCTCGCATAATCGCGTTTAGCCGCTGTCACTAATGTCACTTGTAAAAATACAACAAAAGAAAAACACAAATAAGTGACACTAGTGACAGCGGCTAAACGCGATTATGCGATAATTCTGAGCATCGCCTTTATCAAAGCAACTATCATATTTGGAATGTTCTCAGTCTATCAACTTTTAAACTCGGTTATGATTACATAGTCTTATTATCGATCCTAAAAGGTACTTCAAAACTGACTACTATCGATGGAGGCATTGATAGTAATCAGTTTTTCCGTATAGTCATATCTATTATTATTGTGAACGGAAGGAAGATGTGGGAGGTGAGGAGGATGTTATTTGTGAAGGTCAACGGTCCATTGAGGTTTCAACGGTGACCGGTGAGTTTACAAAGACTCAAGACAGTCATAAAGTTGGCAAGGTCTTTTGTGCTTTATATTTTCGCTTATTCATCATCATAATTTATTGAATATTTGATTTTAAAAATTCTAAAGAGAGGATGAGAGGACCTCCTCATAATACGAGCCGTGTATAGGTACAGTACAGTTTTCTGAATTCAAACCCTTGATTCAGTTATCTAATTAGAGCCTCCCGATGTGATGGTCGAAGCTCGTGGCTATTAAGCCATGGCTGACACGACTGTCAAAACCATAATACCCATCCTACATGTCAGCAACTTCGTAAAGATACTTATAATTTCAAAACTGCATAATTATTGCGTAAGTTGTTTTTACGTGCCGATGTTAAAGCAGCGACCTCTTGAGACCTGCCCCTCTAGCCAAGTTGTAACCGTTTCGTTTCGATTCTCTTTTCGTCGATCGCCTCGAGTAGGCCACGCCTCCGATTCCTTTATTTTGACGTCACCTCAACGCTCAGTCACGTGGTCAGAACAAAGGAATTTGAGGCGTGGCCGACTCGAGGCGATCAACGAAAAGGGAATCGAAACGAAACGGTTCTAACTTGGCTTGGGGGCTGGTGCAAGCCACAGAGTAAGACGAGATGAGAAGTTGCCTACTTCTACGAAGCAGTAATGCAAGTGAAAGAATGTACATTCTCACGTCCTAGTTGCTAACGAAGGAGACGCCCCGGGTGTTGGAAGAGCAGGCTGATTTTTGGTTACTGTAGGCGCGGGCTTGCGGATGATAAGCAATGGATAGCTTGCCGTCCGGCTGTCCACTAAGGCTTAAGGCTTAAGCCCGAGTCGACTTCGAGTAGTGTTCCATGATCACTTCAAAGATATATCAGCAAATCTGAAGGGGCCCAATAAGGCTGATGACTGCTGGACTGCGGGAAGGTTTAAAAGAGATACCGTGGTTCCAGAATGCACAGGGCAACTGAAGGACACAGGTGGATTGTAGTCAGTAAAGCAGAAAAAATCATTTCATGGTATCCAACCGCAAAAAATTGCAATTACGTAATAAATATATTATTAAACAAAATAATTACGATCAACGCTGAAAGTACGTTTATATCAGTATTTAACACTCATATTAAACTCGCGTGACAAAAAGCCCGGCTATTTATAATTCCATACGCAGGCTGGAAGACAAATGGCGCCAGTAGGTGCAAAAAAGTTTTTATTCGCAATACACAATGGGAAAATGGCGTTGAGCTTATACATTTGTCAATTTGAAGTAGAGTTATTTACGTGGCTGAACTTTTTTGTTTTTTTTTTTTTTTCTATTTCGCAGGTGACATCAGTGTTAAAATTATTTTTGTTTACGGCTTATTAGAATGTTGACATGGAGTGGTTGCATGTCTTGTGTGTGTAGGTGTGTTGGTTTTGTGTTTTCGAGATCCATATCTGCTCGGAGTAGAGGGTCTGTTCGAAAAGTTACCAGGACTTTAGAATGCTGAGTATAGTGAAATAACTCAGGTGGGTTTTTGTTACTAAATTTTAGACACTCCTTCTCATTTTGCTCCTGCTGAGGCGTTATTTCATGATTTCCCATTAATAAAATAAATAAGTGCGGTTGTATGTTGTATGTATTTGCTGCTAGAAAACTAGGCGTTCTTGCAAAGGTCCGACGGTACTTCACACCGGGACAGCTTCTAATGTTATACAAAGCACAGGTTCGATCGTGTGTAGAGTACTGCAGTCACATATGGGCTGGTGCTGCAAAATGTCATCTAGCAGCTTTGGACTCGGTGAAAAGGCGTGCGAAGAGGCTAATCGGGGATCCAGATTTGGTTAAGTCCAATCTACAAAGCCTCGACCACAGGCGCAGGGTAGCCAGCCTATCGGTATTTTACAGGTTACATTCTGGAGAGTGTGCGCGGGAATTGCATGACTTGATTCCGCCATCTCCTTTCTACCATCAGACAACCCGACGAACGGCGAGTATCCACCCTTACGTTGTTGAAACTTCAACGGTCCGGACTAAGCGTTTCGCTTTGTCGTTTATACCGCGTACATCGAAGGAATTTGCCTGCTGCGGTTTTCCCGTCCAACTATAATTTAGGTGTCTTCAAGGCTAGAGTGAATAGGCTCTTAATAAACTAGTGCACCTGACCATCAATGATTGCATCTCCGCTTACCATCAGGTGGGATCGCAGTCTAGCACTGGTTTATATCAATAAAAAAAAAAAAAATGTTCGTCTTTCTTAGTAACATGCTTCATGATTGTCATACTGACTGACAACTCTATTGTTCATCGTATCGATGATTCCAAATTAAATAAGTTTTGATCAGAATTCAGCCATATTGTTTTAGCGTTAGCCTTAGGTTTTCAGACGAAAAATTATTTATTTATTTATATATTTCGTATATGGAGGTCTTACAGCTTACGGTGTGAGCACAAAAACAAAAAGATTTGCTTTTTAGTTAAGTAAATAACTTTAATTTCGGAAGCCGGTGTTTCTACAATAGTTTTGTCTCTTTGTTATTTAACACCGACTTCCAAAGTTGAAGTTATTTTTAATTTTTATTGTTTTTTTTTTTACATTGAAGTCGGTTGTATTTTTTTTTGTAAAATGTTTTTTTTTACACTTTTTAGTTCTGGTAGTACAATTAAAAAGTACCCCACAGCTAATCATCATCAGATTAGCTCGAGGGTACCTTATAGCTTGAGTGCATCTCATGACAATTGTAATAATCCTAAACACGGTTATGTTACATTAATTTACTACAGAGTTCTGGTGTCTACCTTCCAGCTTCATCATCAGATCAGTTTGATATATCTGCTCCCGCCTTCTTTCAGTCAGTCATCGAATACACTTATAAACAAAGTCATTTTACTTGTTACGACAGTTCTGCTATGATCCTATGAGGAGTTCTGTTCCTCGAAGATCCTCATCAGAACAATATTTCTATGGGACCAACTTGGAAGCATATCCTACAACAAAAAAAAAATTTCAGGTCTAGTTTTCATATAAAATGTATGGAGACCGACGAGCCCAGATCGGGGTGTGTGGCATACGTCTGCGCAGTGTAGTTCTACTGTAAGTATTTGTTTTTAACTTTATCCTAACGTAGATTGAGTAGTTTGTGTTTCTTGTCTTTTTGTTTCATACCTCAATTGTACTATACTTAATTATCCTGTAGTCGTCATCTTAAACTTGATTCTTCCTTCGACTTCTCTATATAGACGGCTTTTTTGACCAATTGTATAAGTCACAGACGCCTTAAAGCCATCACTTCCCGAAGCCAATCAATACCATAAATTCTACAATAACCAGACGTCGACGCGACCTTGTTGTAAAGACGGGAATTGCAGAGTGTTTTTCGGTCAGTATAGGTGACGAGCAATGGATAGCTCGCCGTCCGCTCGTCCTATAAAGACCGAGCTCGACGTCGGGTTTACTCATGGTCCTGAAACGCAAAAGACAATTAAAGGCAACTGAAGGAAAATTATGTAGGTGTGGTTTTAGGCAGTAAAAGTGATGTCAGCAAAATCGCAGGGGCCCAGCAGTGCCGAAGCCTACTATGGTCTTGAGTCGACTTCTGAAAAGGTTACCAGTGGTCCTAGAACGCAGATTTTAGTCAGTACAAATCAGACACACCCTCTCGCTCCACCTTAGAGCGAGCGAAGTCGTAAGATGATTTCCCACCTCAAAAAAGAAGATGTCCTAAAGCCATCGCTTCCTGATGCCAATCAATACCATAAATTCTAAAATAACCAAAGGTCTTCGGTAATAAACGCGACCTTGTTATAATGTAAACCGATACAATCGTTATTTAAACGCGACGTCTTCGTCGTCCGTGGATATTGTTTTATTTCGAGGTTACTTTCGAATCGACGTTTTTTTTTACATCTGTAGATACATTGCATAGCATAGTCGGCCTTATAATGTTCCCACTGCTCGGAGTCAGGCCTCCTATCTAAGAGAGGGTATAGGCCGTAATCCATCACGCGGGCCTAGTGCGGGTTGGTGGATATCGCATGTCTTCGAATTTTTAGTTCTAGGTCATGCCGGTTTCCTCACGATGTTTTTCCTTCACCGTTTTTAGAGCAATGGTAATGAAATAAATTACATAAAGTAATGCGCCTGGCTGGGTTTGAACCCTCAACCTACAACTCGTAAGTCGGGGCCGTTACCATTTGGCCACCACTGCTCTCAATGTAGATACATTGAAAGTACATAAGTTGAAGTTGTAGTGGTTGAATCTATAACTAAACTTTATCTGCTCTTATATGTTTTTTTTTAAGATGGGAATTGACTTCTTCCGCTCTAGGGCGGAGCTGGAGGACGTGTCAGACTTATACTAACTAAAATCTGCGTTCTAGGATCACTGATAACCTTTCAGAAGTCGACTTATCGTGATAATGGGTCATTCGGTTCCCTTCAAAATGGTTGAGCTGAGTGGGTCTGATGCACGCGTCATGCTCGTGAACGGGTGCCGTCAGTTGAAACTGTTCATCTCTTAGCTGCCAATGGCTTAATTCAATTTCTATCTTTTAATTATTTTTATTTTTTATTACTTATCTACATTGTGCTCACATAATAGAAGCAACAAGAAATATGTAACCAAGGTTATATGTAACTCACAATGTAATTTAAAAGAGTATCCATGGAATTTCTTATACGTTCTTCTTCATAGAGATCTACGTTTTGGAACGTGCAATTTAAAGTAACGATAGAAGTTTTGGAGAGGAGCAAATGATTCCGCAACTTCCGCTTAAATGCTTATTGACTTTCGGCCGTCCTGAAATCGAGAGGAAGCGCATTCCACAGAATGATGGACTGTATAGAAGGAAGAATGGACAAAATCAGAAGTATGAGAAGGACAGAGCAGTAGGAGATTGTTAGAAGAACGTAGTTGCCTTGCGTGTGAAGAACATAGGTATTGAAAGTGACTAATGAGATAGGATGGAGGCATGGGAGAGTTGAGAAGAGAGAGAAGTGTAGTCAAAGCGCGCAAAGTTCTTCTCTGGCAATCAATCTGGAAATCGGGATCGGGATCCCGACGGCTGGGGCGTGAGGGCCGCTCCCTCGCGCGTACACGTGCGGTCTCCTCCTTTGCTAGCATTCCTACTTCGTAGAAGGAGGCGACCGCCTGCCACTCCTCTACGCTTCGGACTATGGCGTGCAAGGCCCGGCGCGAGAGATCGTTGTCGCCGATATCCCCCACGAGGACACGGCGGTGCTCTGCCTAGGCGGGGCACATTATTTTGGGTTGGAGTCCCATTAGATGCAACCTTGTTTCGCACTCCGCACTTGTATAGTGTCAACGACGTGTCTTTTATAAGATTGATAGATGTGTTTGTTTCAAACAAAAAAAAAGTAAGTTATGTGACTAGGGAATAAATCAATGTAAAGACATTGATTGTGCTGAGTGAACGAACGAAACAAAGGTTGCTATGTTTTAATCCGTAAGGGATTCATATAAATAACTCCTGAGCACTGTGACGGAGTTAATATAGAAACCTGAGTGAAGTGAGAAATTCAAGCTGTTCAAGACAAAGGCAGCTTTATCCCCGTGTTGTGTGATACGTTACTTTTTACAATTGTGAGAGTATTAAAAGACTCTGAACAGCAACTATTTTCCAGAGTTGAGTTACTTTCAATTTTATTTTTTAGATAGCTCGGACATGTTTCGAGATTTGAAAAAAAAAACAAAATTCACAACTAAATTGCACTATAGATTTTAATTTTCTATGACGCTCCCGCTCTTTCATTATTTTATTTTAGAAACACAGTAGTACCCACATTTAGTTTTTTGTTTTTTATTTGTGGCCTGTTTGATTTTGAATAAACTCGTTTGATGCACGCACATTTCTTTTTTAAATGGTTTTGAAGTTCCAAGCGAACGCCGGCGTTCGCTCGGTCATTGTCTTTCTATTGTGTCTCTAATTACGCTACTCAAAAGGTTAAGTCATAATTAGTTTAAAAAATAAACTATTTTCTTTCTTATTTTCATTTTTAGGAACAATTCGTCTCTTTCTTCTATTTGCCACTACTCATACACATCACACAGTGACGCAGAGATTAGCTAACTGGAGAACTGGATTCTAATTAAACTTTTTTCGTTTCTGATTCATAAATAAATATCATTAAAAAAAAACTTGTATTGCTCATCCTACCCAATTTTTCGATTTGACAGCTATGACGTCACAACATGGCGTAAAAATCAATCCTATTCTTGTTTGGAACGCATTGTATTGTCTGTATATCATTCTGTTGTGGCATCAAATAAATGCTTTCGCTTTTATAATATATCACAAAGATTCCGATGCCGATCCAACAAACCCGCAGCTATTCTTTCTGCTAACCGAGTAAAAACGCAAAAAAAGGGTAACACCCGTTAAAAAATGTAAATAACACGCATAACATGCGTAGTCAAAATGTAAATGTACAAGACCTTTCGTTTACACACGCGTCGTCGCCAGTTCGTGTATTAAAAAACCTTTGAAATTTTAAAACGCGGTTCTACGAATTCCGTACATTTTTATTGTGATGTTTACCTGAACTTACGTTGAACGTGTTTTTTTTTTTTTAAATTGTTTGAGATTTATATCATTTTATTAAAGGTTCTTTGATTCTTGGTTCCTTCTATACTAGGTTCTAACTTGAAAAAATTGTTTGAATGCATTAATCTCATAACAAAACTTTTTAGTGTTTGATAGCCCATTTTCGAGAAAGGCTATATATAAAAGGTGTTAAAAAATTAACTTTAAGAACTTCGAGGGGACATTGTGCTCCTCATTACGAACAACGTTTACTACGGGACCAAACCTGAAAAAGTAATTAATTTACTTAATTTTTTAACTCCTTCCGGTAATCGGACCGAGCCCAAGTCGTCGACGGCGCGTACTGTTCCACGCGCGCCTCAAAGAGATGTCAGCAAATCGTAGGGGCCTAGCAGGGTCGAAGCCTACTGGGGCCACGGGTAGTGTGAAAGCGAAACCTGGGGCCCTGGGACGAAGGCAACGAAGGAACAGGAGTGGGTTTTTAGTCAGTAAAAGTCTGACACTATCTCTCGCTCCGCCCAAGAGCGGGTTTTGTCATAAGATGATTTTCCCACCAAATGAAAAAAAAAAACTCCTTATATAATACACTTACGTCCTACGGTAGCGGATGACAAACCAAAGAAGCGGGTGAAACCACGGGGACAGCTAGTTAATATAAGAAGGATGGTCATTTAACATTGGCTGAATGCATGGTTTTTATTGATGTAAATCACTTTTGTATTTGGAATAGAAACTGTCGAACGTCTTTTTTTTGTTGTTGGAAATTATGTGGCCTTTCTATTTTATACACCACTAGTTTTTAATTACTACAAATACTTAAAGGGCTTATTAGAAAAGACCTCGTTATTAGTTAAGTAAAATAATATTCATAAACAGCGTTTGTTTACATCCCAAAATGTTACTCAATTTATGGAAATATTGTACAATATATTGATTATGAATAAAAAAAAACATTGGAAAAATGAAAAATGATGATGAAAAATGAATAAAAATTATTTATGAAAAACAGTGGAAAAACACTGCGCGTAGTATTTTCTAGTAGCAATCTGTTATGCTTATTTGATTAAATTATGAATTTACCAATTATGACAATTTTTTGTGGACAATTTTAGGATTTCGTTTTTTTTACTTTTGGCTACTTAAATAAGATCAGTAACGGGTACAGACAGAACCCAATTTTTTTTTTGTACAAATTAAAAAATAGGGGTGTATAGTTAGATAGACTCCATTTGCTTCTTCACTAGACAGAGGTTCATACAAGTAGGTGTGCACCAAATATTTATTTTTCAAGATAAATTCAGACAATTTTAATAAATAATTGTTTCAATATAAAATTTTAACATTACCTACTTAGATGAATTTTACTATTGTAAGGTACTAAACACTTATATAGGTAAATGAAATGTTTTATTTTTAAATACACATAACTTTATTTCAAATAATTTTACAAATTATTTATAATGATACCGATAACTTATTGACTTTCCGTACAAATGAATTGTACACAATACAAGGCAACAGATAATTATTTAATATTCATAGAAATAATTAATCTCTATATGTAAAAGGAGAAACTGACTGACTGGCATATCAACGCACAGCCGAAACTACTGGGATTAGTAGCGTCAAATTTTACACAAGGTCTCCTTTTATAATGTAGGCGAGCTCTAAGAGAGGATTTTTCAAAATTCACCTCCTAAAGGGATGAAATGGGGGTCCAAAGTTTGTATGGAAAAACCTACTTTTACGCGGGCGAAGCCGTTGGCAGAAGGTAGTATTATAATATAGTATAATAAAAAACGTTCCAGTTACTGGCAACCCCTGTTTCTTTTAGGTTTTTAACATGGACACTAGTAGTATAAGTAAGAACTAAATAATGTATTTAATTAAAAGCCTCATAAATTAAGAAGATGGATAATTTAAATGAATTCCTTTAAGTATAACAGTTGGTATATAAGTAGATTATAATAAATCCAACATCAATCTTAACTGTAACAAAAAACAAACTACATACTTAATTAGATACTATTCTTATTACAAAGTGTACCCTAAAACAACCTTTTTTAACTTCTATCGAATACTGTCGCGAAAAGAGTATAGATACTGTTCAACCAATCTAATATGGCACGTTGAAATGAATCCACAAAAAAAAAGAAATTATTTGAGATCCTCAAGTAAATTAAATAAGTCAATTAGACGACAAATTAATTAATTAAAACAAATTAATCTAAATAGAGCCTCTAACACAGTAGGTGTAAATTCAATAAACACGCTCTTTTAGAAACTATAATAATTTTTCATTGAATTTGTTCAGTGAAAATTATTAAAATTGACGTAATAAAATTGTTGAAAAATCACTAGAAGAGGCATTCTCAGAATTTTCCTTTTAGCGTTTTCTGACACGTTGGGGTACCTTGTTAATTTTAGTTAACGAAGTGTATAGCTGTGTTGTTCTAGTAAGTTATGATAAATTATACTAGTTGTTGTCCGCGATTTTGTTAGCATTAATATAAACTGTCTCTTGCGAGCGGTTTCACCCGCGATATAATAGGAAATATATGTTTTCGTAGAATAAACATCGTAAGCGACAGCTAGCGTTTTTATCTCTTCAATTAAAAAAAAATATAACTTTTTATTATTCATGTACCTAAAACTCAAAAGATAAACTACAATTTTGTTATGAATTATGTTAAATCACACCATAGGATTAACTAAAATACTTAGAAACATTAATGTTAGATACTTTTATCTATAAAACTGGGTCACAATTTTTTTAAATTTATTTATTTATTTTAAATGTATTATAACTTATTGATAAATGATATTTATTTTGCAAATAGGTTTAAAAAACACACACATGTTATTTTTTTTTTTGTCATTTTAAGCTAGATGAGGCCGGTGTTTCCTAGCCAGGGGTAGTCACCCCGAGAAGAAACACCGAAACCAACTTATTGGGTTTTTTCATATAACTACTGATCCAATCCAATAGTTGTTTTAGCATATTTTCATACATACTTTTTAATTATGGAAGAGAAAACATGTTCCCGCTAAAACGCAAATTGGTTTTAGCGGGACTTGTAACTTGTCACTCAAAGATGAAGAAGCATTCTTGTGGTAAAAGAATTTTTAAAATCGAAGCAATGGGTAGCTAGCCGTTCGACCGTCCGGTATCCGTCCGGGCCGAGCCCAAGTCGTCGACGGCGCGAACTGTTCCACGTGCGCCTCAAGCCCAGTAGGGGCCCAGTAGGGTCGAAGCCTATTGAGGCCAAGGGTCTGCTTCTAAAAGGAAGACTGGGCCCTGGTATGAAAGGCAACGAAGAAACAAGAGTAGGTTTTTAGTCAGTAAAAGTCTGACACACCCTCTCGCCCCGTCCAAGAGCGGGGCACGTCATTGGATGATTTTCCCACCGAAAAAAAGTACGCTATGTCCTGGAATAACACGTAGAATACATTTTGTTCTGGGAGTATATTCCTTTGGGATGATTTTCTACTATCTACGGACAAAGTCACATGTAGGAGCTAGTAATATATAAAAAATTTTCAACAACCAGTGCCACTTTCAGTTTCTCTCAGAATGCAGCCAAAATTCTCGGCACGCTGTGCTATATCTAGTACACAGTCCACAAGCACTCGATGTTCTTCGTGAAGGACATTCAAAGTTAGTCGACTATGCAGTGAATTGTGGCTTGTCACTGATATTCAAGTGTTTCAGTGTGTAAGGATGTTCAAACAGTGTCTTTTGTCAATTTTGACTTTTATAGGGAAGTTTTTTTGAACTGAAATTGATGGAACTTTTTAAGGTTTCTATATGATTGTGTCTAATAGTAAAAAAGAATTCATGGGATGGTAAATAGAAACCCCTTTAAATGATTTTTAAAATTCCTATTCCTTAATTTTCTTCAAAATCTATGGCCCCCGGAAACATTCTATATGGAGGTAAATATGCAGTTTAGAAATGCCACAGTTGACTAAACTTACTAATATTATTATATACACGTAAAATGGTCCATGGATAATAAGACAGCACTATTGGCGCAGTGGTTGAGCGCTTGGCTGCTGTGCTGCAGATCACAGGTTTGATTTCCGCTCGGAACAAATATTTGTATGGCCTATAGATAGGTGACCCGGGTCTGGGTGTCTTGTGTTTGTGAGTTTATATGTTTGAGTAATTCACAGTGTGGGGCAACGTTTTAAAAGAAATGAGTAAGGGCTTAAGCTAAGGTTTGAGGTGTTAGCGGACGGCAGAAAGGCAGATGTAACTTCTTTCTCTCAGGTGGTTGATTCCACAGCCCCCCTAGCCAAGTTACAATCGTATCGTTCGCGCCGAACGTTTAGAGTAGGCCACGCCTCCGATTCCTTTGTTCTAACCACGTGACTGAGCGTTGAGATGACGTCAGAACAAAGGAATCGGAGGCGTGGCCTACTCGAGGCGTTCGACGCAAACGAAACGATCGTAACTTGGCTAGGGGGGCTGGCTTGTTTAAGTAAGGCTTCAAACCACCTAGATACGATAAATTTTTGGTTTATTTTTAAAACCCAGCTTTGATAGTATATCCCATTGAACTTAGCCATGTAATAATATTGTATCTACAGAAGATATGACCAGAAAAAAATGTTATGAATATTAAAAAAGGCGAAGCAAAACCACGCTTTTGTGTCAAAGCAAATTGCACAGAAAGATGTTATTTGATGTCTTGGAGACACAACACGATTACGTACATGCCTTATAGGTTATTTAGTAGAGATGTTCCGACTTTACGCCAAATAGTCGTGAAAACCGACATCTTACCTTGTATGAGTTTTCAGATAAAATATTTATTTATATTTATTTTGTAGCGACATCTATCGCGTCACATAAGAAAGTCCTGAATCGCGCAATCAAGGTTCTCCGCGCGATTAGAACATATAGAACAGCCCGAAATCATCTATCGGGCAGTTGCAGCCCACCAGACATAACACCCGTCTGGTCGGAGGATCCTCCCTTTTCAACGGAGGTTTGCGGGACTTTACTCTCTGTTCCGCCTACCCCAAACTGGTGACCCTCGACAAAGAACGTCAGCGCAGCCTTCGCGCAGCTACTACCTCGTGACGTCATCATCACTTCCTCAAGCTTTCGAGCAGCGAGCCATACAGCTAGCACCCACGGCTATAAAGGGTATCCTGACCACCAGCATGCCTACATGGTCATACCTGGTCATCACCCTCAGCCTCATCAGCGACCTTGGCGAAGCACACTGCACCTTCGGCCAGTCACATGAAGAGCAATGAAGAACCTCTCCTGGTCGACGCAAGCAGTCAAGCCACTACGTCGCACAGCACCGCTCCGACTCACTGGAGCCTGCAGCATCATCCCGATTCACTGGGATAGCACCACCCCGACTCACTGGGGCAACACCGCAGACAGTTCCGACTCACCGAGAACTATGCGGCATTCGGTTCCGACTCACTGGAACCAACCTACCACTGGCCTGGCACGCATCAAGAAGCATCAAGAACCATCGATCTCCGATCTCCGGAGGGGAGTGATGTAGCGACATCTATCGCGTCACATAAGAAAGTCCTGAATCGCGCAATCAAGGTTCTCCGCGCGATTAGAACATATAGAACAGCCCGAAATCATCTATCGGGCAGTTGCAGCCCACCAGACATAACACCCGTCTGGTCGGAGGATCCTCCCTTTTCAACGGAGGTTTGCGGGACTTTACTCTCTGTTCCGCCTACCCCAAAATTTTAATTAATTCGCTGAAGGTCATACAGGTTTACGCCCCGACCTCGACACACCCCGACGACGAAGTGGAGTCCATGTATGAGGATATATCCAGAGCCATGCATGGTTCTAAGACTCACTTCACCGTGGTCATGGGGGACTTTAACGCGAAACTGGGCAAACGAGACGGTGATGAGCTGCGAGTGGGGCAAATTAGATTTGGACATCGGAACCGCCGGGGACACCTATTGGCTGGTTTTATGGAGAAGGAGGGCCTCTATATGATGAATTCCTTCTTCGAAAAACGTGAGCGTAGGAAGTGGACCTGGCAAAGCCCTGATGGTGCGACCAGAAATGAGATTGACTTCATCATGTCGACGAAGAAGCAAATATTCAATGATGTCTCTGTGATCAACGCGGTGAAAACTGGAAGTGATCACCGCATGGTAAGAGGCACATTGAATATCAATATCAAGCTTGAAAGATCTCGACTGATGAGGTCTACGCTCCGTCCAGCACAGATCCAAGTCCAAAACCCCGAGAGCTTTCAGCTCGAACTCCACAATCGTTTCGAGTGCCTAGGAAGCAACGTGGACGAATATAACGATGGGTTCGTGGAAACTGTCCATACGGTCGGGTCTAAGTTTTTCAAGACTTACCGTACAAATAAGAACAAAAGGCTCTCTGATCCGACCCTCGAGTTAATGAAGAAGAGGCGTGAGATGATTCTGCAGTCTTCAGACGATGCGTGCATGTACTGGCAGCTCAATAGACAAATCTCGAAGTCTCTGAAACGAGACCTTCGTCGCTTTAATACCGCAAGGATTAAGGATGCAATTGAGCGGAATAAGGGCTCTAAAGTATTTGCACGAGATCTGTCTATTGGGCAAAGCCAGCTCACGAAACTGAAGACCGACGATGGCAGAGTCATATCCGCCAAATCGGAGCTTCTGGGAGAGATCGAGACTTTTTATGGACATTATTGTACACGTCAATTACCAAACCCACTGTGAATCTAGCAAACGACCCAAGAGCTAGATTGACTCGACACTATACCGAAGATATCCCGGACGTCAGCCTGTACGAGATTAGGATGGCTCTGAAGCAGCTGAAAAACAACAAGGCGCCGGGTGAGGACGGAATTACGGCTGAACTTCTGAAGGCGGGTGGAAAACCGGTCCTTAAGGCCCTTCAGAAGCTATTTGATTCCGTCATACTCGAAGGGAAAACGCCACAGGCGTGAACCAGAGGTGTAGTGGTACTCTTCTTTAAGAAGGGCGATAATGCCCTACTTAAGAATTACAGGCCCATATCGCTTCTGAGTCATGTCTACAAGCTGTTTTCCAGAGTCATCACGAATCGTCTTGCACGCAGGTTCGACGACTTCCAGCCTCCCGAACAAGCCGGATTTCGAAAAGGCTTCAGCACCGTGGACCACATACATACGCTGCGGCAGGTTATACAGAAGACTGAGGAGTATAATCAGCCTCTCTGCTTAGCGTTTGTGGACTACGAGAAAGCCTTCGATTCGATTGAGACTTGGGCTGTACTGCAGTCTCTCCAACGGTGCCAAATTGACTATCGGTACATCGAAGTGCTGAAGTGTTTGTACAAATACGCCACGATGTCAGTCCGACTACAAGACCAGACTTCGAAACCTATCCTCTTGCAGCGGGGCGTGAGGCAGGGAGACGTAATTTCTCCGAAACTGTTCACGGCAGCAATGGAGGATGTCTTCAAGGTTCTGGAGTGGAGAGGGCTAGGCATTAATATCAATGGCGAGTACATCACTCACCTGCGGTTTGCCGACGACATAGTAGTCATGGCTGAGACTACGGAGGAGCTCAGTACAATGCTTGGTGACCTCAGTAGAGCTTCCGAAAGAGTGGGACTTAAAATGAACATGGAAAAAACCAAAGTCATGGTAAACAGCCATGTAGCACCCACTCCTATCAAGATCAGGGACTCTACACTCGAAGTTGTGGACGACTACGTTTATCTGGGACAGACAATCCAGTTGGGTAGGTCTAACTTTGAGAAAGAGGTCAATCGTCGAATCCGACTCGGCTGGGCAGCGTTCGGGAAGCTGTGCGGTATCTTCTCGTCCAACATACCACAGTGTCTCAAGACGAAAGTCTATGACCAGTGCGTGTTGCCAGTGATGACTTATGGTACTGAAACATGGTCGCTTACAATGGGCCTCATCAGAAGGCTTACAGTCACCCAAAGGGCAATGGAAAGGGCTATGCTCGGAGTTTCCTTGCGTGATCGCATAAAGAATGAAGATATCCGCAGGAGAACCAAGGTCGCCGACATAGCCCGAAGAATCGCCAAACTAAAGTGGCAGTGGGCAGGGCACATTGCTCGCAGAACGGACGGTCGATGGGGCCGAAGGGTTCTAGAATGGCGACCGCGCACCGGAAAACGCAGCGTTGGAAGGCCTCCCACAAGGTGTACCGACGACCTGGTGAGAGTCGCGGGAGTGCGGTGGATGCGAGACGTACAGGATCGGTCGTTGTGGCGTCGCTTGGGGGAGGCCTATGTCCAGCAGTGGACTTCTTTCGGCTGAAGTGATGATGGTGATGTGATTTTAATTAATTACAGTGGTTATATGTCCAATTGGTTATATAACCACTAAACTGTAATTACAGTATCTAAACAAACACAATTAAAATCATAAAAACAACATGGTACCTACACTATATTACCTACATGAATCCCTCTCACAGTACTTCTGACATGCTAATAAAATCATCTTCCATTCATCCGCAAACAGATCACTTGTTGGATTAGAATTATTAAAATCTTATATACCTACTATAGACAAGAGGGATTTACTATCACAGAACTTAACTGAGGAATCAGGGTTTTATATCAGTATATGACAGGTTATTTATACTCCTAAGTAGTATGAACGGAATTAAACTTTTGCCATACTGGCAAAAGTTTAATTCCCTTTATCTGCTACAGCTGGCATATATATTTTTTTCTTTTCGATAAAAGTGAAACTTAGGCTATATCACAAAGAAATGTATGAGAAATCAATAGCAAAAAGAATAACGTCTACCAACCGTAACCAAACAAAAGTAGATACTATTTAGTAGATGGCCATTTTTTTTTTATCAGGAACGCCTGATTTTTTTTAAATATAAATAAATAATCTATGTCTGATATTCTACGTTTCCCATTGTTAAATATATTTTTTGTTTCAGTGTTACGGTTTAAAGACCTGGTTCTTTTTGCTATTCATTCCTCGTATTGTCCTCTAATATATAAGTTAGGTTTCATTTCTGGCGAAAAAAAAAAATTAAATCATGACAATAGTTTGCTTTTGCTGTTTACCCTTACCCACTACAAAAAATTATTACTTGAAATCAGTTACGATTAACTTTACTGGAATCATTCTACAATTGATAAAAAAGTGCATACATGCGACTTGGTTTTTGTAAAAAAAAATTTTTTTATTAAAACTTAATAATGTAAAAATCAAAAAGTAAAAATCAAAAAACAATGCGAAGTAAACAAACATATTTCGAAAACATACTCGTAGGCGGCTGTTGCGATTTGAGTGTGAACCAGGTGTATGGTGAACGAAGTGTCACAGAAATTGCCGAATACCCCCGATACCGTGATCGGCCTGGCCATTTACTTAGCCTCTTTCATCATCATTAATCCAGCCGATAGACGACTACTGGACATATGCCTCCCCCAAATGTCGCCACAATGAACGGTCTTGTGCATCTCGCATCCGTCGGATTCCCGCAATCTTGATCTGGTCATCGGTCCACCTTGTAGGGGGCCTTCCAACACTGCATCTTCCGGTACGCGATCGCCACTCAAGAACCTTTCGGCCCCAACGGCTAACTGTTCTGCGAGCAATGTGCCCTGCCCATTGCCATTTAAGTTTGGCGATTCTTCGTGCTATGTCGGAAACCTTAGTTATCCTGCGGACATCTTCATTTCTGATACGATCACGCAAGGAAACTCCGAGCATAGCCCTTTGGGTGACTTTGAACCTTCTGATGAGGCCCATTGTGAGCGACAACGTTTCGGAACCATATGTCATCACTGGCAACACGCACTGGTCATAGACTTTCGTCTTGAGACACTGTGGTTTCTTTCTTTCTTTCTCTCTCAACCAACTAATCGACTAGTCAGCTAGGCCGAAAAAGTTATAGTCGGCACATCTCTAGTACTACAGTATTCGCTCGGCGTAAGAATAATATTGTTAGGTAATCTGGTATATTCTTGTCCTTTTGTAATGTAATCACGTCACATTACTTCTAACACTTTTTCAGTTTTTTTGAATATAATCATTTATGTAAGTAGGTTTATCGTTATGGTACAACGAGAATATAAGAGTGGCGTTGTCATCTATGACCGAAGGCAGGCTGTTAAAATTGATGACAATGATGATGATGAGAAAGTAACTAAATGGATGTGGACTCTATTGTAAAATTAGGTTAGAAAATTTCTGCAACTTTTGATAATAAAAAAAAATAGTCAAATAATTCATGCTGTGGAACTCAGAATTTCATTTCCAAATTTCACTTATTAAAAAACCAAAATCGAACCGAAACTTTAATTTTTTTTGGGACATAACATCCGCTATAGTGGTTTTTTTTTCATACAAAACTTAGTCTATGTTGTCCGGACAATAATTAAAAATTGCTAGACAAGTCATTCATCAAAATCGGTGCAGAAGTTTAGGCGCTACAGAGAAACATAAATAAGACAAATTTGCCTGCAACGGTCGTCCCGTTCGATTATAATTTAGGTGTACCTATTTGTTTATATCATTTAAAAACTAGTTTTAAATAAAAGTATTTTTTTTCATAGCAAGGTTTTAGCGCGGTATATACCCATATAATAAATACTCATCAAGATCATTCCAAAAAGTTCAATCACGATAGTTTCTATGGCCACCTTCCGGTTCCATCATCAGATCAACTCCATGTCATAATAATTTTGCATTGTCATCTGATTTACACATTGTAATATATTAAAAAATTGTGTGTGTGATAATATAAGTTAAAGGATCGATGATGTACCAGAAAAATAAGAAAAAGGTAAAGAATTCGGGAGCGATGCAAAAAAAAAACCGGAAGTACTCTAATCCGGAGAGAATGGACTTTTAATCTGCCAGCGGGGGGCAATGTAGAAATAAAAATTAAACGATGAATTTAACTTCTGTCTTTTATTTTCCGGCCCGCAGTTCGTGACCAGGTTCAGTAACTAAGGAGATATTATTTAATGTGATATTGTTGCATCTTTGCAGTTTAATTAAATAAAAGAATTAAAAAGCTAAAGGAACATTCCGACGAGCAGAATTTCCTTCATGGAGACTCCAGGCGAGGAACTCTAAAACAAAACTCAAAGAGAAAAGATTCCGAAATTCTTGAAAGAATAAAATAAAAAAAGCACCAGTCGACGTTTTTTCCTTGAAAAATGTCAAGTGCGCCAGACGCAACGTTAAAATAAACAGGTGGGCGAAAAATCACTTCAACTGCAAAGAATCAACGACTCATAAGGTTAAGGAACGAAAAACCACGCCAACGCGTCATGTAGAAATCTAAAATTAACTATTACCAAAAAAAATATGTTGCAATCCTGTTATGATATTGAGGTTGGATTGCTTCTAATCCCTTTATACCATTTTAGGGCACAAATTATTGTCGATTAAAGTTGATTAATAAGGATTAAGTCATATTTTAGCAGAAAAAAAAACAAAAATAGCTGCCTGCTAATGCAATGCCGGGTCAAAAAAAAAACAAATCTGACTACTCACTTTTTAAACGATTTCTTTACTTGGATACAGGTCCTTTTAGGAATGCCTTCATATGAACAGTTCGGAAACCGCCTAAAAGCGAAACATGTGGCGAGGCGATTTCGACTCATTACAACATGCATGCAAAAATTCAGCTCAATCAAATTAAATTTTCAAGATTTGATTACAGACAAACAAACGTCGGGACAGGTCAAAATAAATAAAAGCTTGTAAAAACATAACCCTTCTTGCAGTCGGGTAAAAAGACACATAACATTCATACTGAAACAACAATTTCCCTTCCTTTTAACGTTGCTATAGTCGAATAAAAGGGTCCTAAACTATATGATTCCAATCCATTTACTTTCGTCCTAACATTATTGCAGGTCACATTTCACACACACGTCACCAAAAACCCGTACACCGTAAAATACGTAACAGTTGCTCAAAACTTGTTAACGGGATATAGCAAACGATTACAGAATCAAACAAAATTGATACTTAAACCTAAACAGTAGAGCGTATTATCCTTTATATAGTTACTAGGATAATTCTTTCGCGATTTACAAAGGGACTGTAGCTGGAAGACGTTCGTTGTAATGCGACTTGTTTCAAGTGATTTTTTTCAAGAAAAGTACTCGCTTTTATTACTTACAAAGGAGTGGATAATGCTGAGATATGACACTACAGGTTTCTTTGTGACGAATTGAAATACAAATAAGTACGTACTTACATATAAAATTTTCTTCCTGATGTAGAAGAAAACTTCCTTTTTTGACAACGACGCTGCTAAAGTGTTGAACCCTCTCGTCTTCAAAGGAAGAGTAAACCAAAAGTCTTGGGCTCATTCGTTTATCAACGTATCATTAACTTTATATACGGATCATCACAAAATATTAGACCTGGTTCGTTGGAGTCTGTGTTTTGATAGCTTACTCAATTAACTTCTCTATAAGTTAAG
The DNA here is from genome assembly GCA_949316375.1 of Mythimna vitellina. Classification (NCBI taxonomy): domain Eukaryota; kingdom Metazoa; phylum Arthropoda; class Insecta; order Lepidoptera; family Noctuidae; genus Mythimna; species Mythimna vitellina. Next base: position 18,037,782 of record OX438695.1, on the reverse strand, counting down.
ATTCTAGGCAAGCATTTTCCAACGACACCCATCAGATGGGATTGTAGTCAAATGAGCGCCTACCAATATTAAAAAAAAATGGTAATCTATGATTAAATATTATGATTAAAACCTAGCCACGTCAATGGACCCCTGGAGCTGAATTTGAAAAAAAAAAGATATAGAATTAATAACAGTAAGTAGGCGGCCGGAAATACGACTCCGCTTAATTTCCTGGAACAGGAAATTGTTATATTATTTCAAAACGAAACGAACTAGACATCCTTTCAACGTAAAAAGGTACTATTCAGAAATACAATTTCAAAAATAGAAGACATTTTAAATCGAATTCAATTGAGAAAATTCTCGGGAGATCGGGCCAAGAAATACGTGTAAAGGACACGGTCGGTGCAATTTCTGGCCGATCTCTTAGAAAACGAGTTATCCTTGGTTCGAGTTCATTGATTGTCCCGTGGTAAGTCAAGACATCTTGGATTCCGCAACAAATTTAATCAGGAAGAAAAATTGGAGTCGTGGGAAATACTCCTTCGAGTTTCCTTTTTTCTGAATTGGGAAGGACACAAAAAATTTGCATGTGGATGAAAGCACGTAGATCGGGACTGACCATTCGAAGTCGGACTTTATATCAGTTACCTTTTAGGTAGATTACTGTTAAAAAATATTAGGGTGTTTTCGTAGTAGGTACTATATAGTTCTTTTCTTTATGACAGAGTTACAATGCAAAGAGTTTTTTAAATAAAGAGTGTTGTTCTAGTAGAATAATTGAATTTCTTTGACAAATGAATAATCCGTTGTAGATGCGGATCATTTGATTAAAAAGTGTTTTTATAGGACTATAAAAGTTAAAAAAGTATCAAGAAGTTTTATGAGCAAAATGGATTTCAATTGTTTTTTTATTATTATATTGTACACACTTTACTGAGTTCCACAAAATGTTTGTTGAATCTAGAAATTAAGTTCTTCATTTAATTACTGTGCGTCAATTCACGAGCAATAAAAATGGCTTTTAATTCAATAGGAATATTTTTGAATTTCGTGGACTGTATAAACCAAAAAAAAAAAATTCAACGTGGCAATGCTGCCTGCTTTCTGGGTTCGTTTCCGGATGACACCGAATGTGCAGGAATACTTCGACGCACGAGTGTATTTTGTAGGTAGGGAAAAATATATGTACTTAGTTAGGTTTAGTATAAATAGTCAATATGAAAAAAAAAACTGGGTAAGTGCGAGTCGGACTCGAGTCTTAAGGTTTCGTACAAACTTTCCTATAAAAATAGTTCAATTCCCGAATTGAGTTATGAAGATTTTTACGAATCGCAAAAAAGTTTATTTTTAATAACGTAACTATAAAACGGTTTCTAGATTTTTTCCTATACCTACCTGTGCTATGCGACCTTGTTTTATGCCAATTTTCAGGATTTTGGGTCAAGCGGAAGTACCCTATGAATTTGATTCTTTTGAGAGTGTCGAACAGTAAATATACGTCTTTTGCGATATAAACAGCCGTATCTTTTTGTTTCGTTAGCTTAAAAGCTTGATTTTTTCACAGCTTCAGAGACGGCAGACCTGAGTATATGGTTTTAATTGCAATTCAATTTCTTCACGCGGTCTCGAGATAAAGGGCCTTGACAGACAGAAAGACAGACAGACAACAAAGTGATCCTATAAGGGTTAAATGTTTCCTTTTGAGGCATAATAATAAAAACAAGTAAATAACAGTTGGATTTTCCCAGAAATATAACTTTTTGTGTACCGACACACACATTGAATACAAAATTACATCACAAATATCGTTTAAATTTAATATTTCCCAACATAATGATTAAGGGACGTATCACTCCCAAGAAATTATACAGCTCGCCCAATAATCGTGTAACAAAACACAAATAAAACGTTGTAAACGAACCATTAATACATTCAGATTATTATTTCGAAGTCGATTTGCATGAAAACAAAAAGAAAGTGACTAGGGGCAGACCGCGAAAATTATTTCCGCTCCTAAAAAATAAGCGGAGATTTTACATAATTCACGGAGTCGAAAAGTCCGTTGCCGCATTATTTTTTTGACCGTGGAAGGTATTATCCGGATTTGAAGCTCTATTGTGTGAGTTTTTCTGACGGCATTAGTTTTTTTAAGAGGCAAGGATAGTTTGACGATATTTATTTAATGTTTTTATGGAAAAGTGCTATTTAAGTAATATAGCCTTCTGGGGAACTATTATAAATAAAGAGAAATTATAAGTCACCTCTATAAAACTAATTCGTATTTTTTACAACGCCAACTAAATATTCTTAGTCCAAGAGCGAGCGAAGCGAGCTCCGAATTGTAGGGCACTTCGACATGGACAGGTTAGGCCTTTGTTGTTATTTTTTTATAACCACCCTTATAGTAGCTTACATAAAAGATAACGCTTGTGGTAGTATTATTCAAACGCTCCTTAAACGATTTTTAGAGGCGAATGATGCTATTAAAAATAAACTGCATTCACTGGTAGAGAATGCCTTGTTGCATTAAGTTCGCCTATTTACCACTAGACACTTAACATGAAGTTTAAATAAAAACGAATTTCGGACGGATTCCCATGTTTCATAAAAGTTTATTAAAAAAATTGTGATGTTTTAGAATTTTACTGCAGAAGCGATAACTTACTCATACCTATCAGAATATAATTTTGTATAACTACCAATAGACAACTTCTCCTGGCAATAAAATAGCAATTACTTAAAAAAACTACAAGCACAAAAGTGCAATATGGCATAGCATATACCATAATCAGCCTTTTAATGTTCCCACTGCTGGGACTCAGGCCTCGCCTCTAGGAGAGGAAATGGGCCGTAATATACCACGCGGGCCCAGTGCGGGTTGGTGAATGCCACATGTCTTCGAATTTTTGGTTCCAGGACATGCCGGTTTCCTCACGATGTTTTCTTTCACTGTTTTGAGAGCAGTGGTGATGAAATAAATTACACAAAGTAATGCGTCTGGCTGGGTTTGAACCGGCGACCATACAACTCGTAAGTCGGGGCCGTTACCCCTCCGCCACCACTGCTCAAAAAGTGCAGTATCCATAACAAAATATCGTCTTTCACCTATTAAAAGTCATCAAGGGATTCATTTTCTTTTTTATTAATAATCATTAAATAAGTTCTCCTGCTCTGGGTGGAGCGTGAGATGTGCTAACATCTCATTGAAGCGAGCGGGGGATACAACGCGCCGTCGACTTAGGTCTAGTCCTTGCCGGACTGTCGCACGGTGAGCTGCCCATTACTGGTCCTCCGCAAGCCTACGCCTACAAAAGTAGTTAGAATTGCTTGTAGCTACTAGCGGGAATCCGATGGATGCATCCCCTTAAAGATTGAATTTCCAAAAAGCATTTTCAGTAAGAAACGCTTTTTGGAATGCGAGCCTACGCCATAAAAAGAAGCCTTTTACAAATTCTCATGTTCCTAGTCAAAGTATTTTCGGGTGTGCGTTGATATGTCAGTCAGTTTCTTCTTTTATATAAGTATATAGACTAGCTTGTGCTAGCAGCTTCCCCCGCGTAAAAGTAGGTTTTTCCATACGAATTTTGGACCACAGGGGTCAACCCCTTAGGGGAGAAGTTTTGTAAAATCCGTTCTTTAGGAACCTACCTGCCAAATTTTAAGTTGGTGTTATAGTTTCTGAAATTTCGTGATTAATCAGTGACTGGTATTTCGCTTTTATATATATAGATAGTAAATAAAAGTATTTTTATGTTATCAACAGTCGTAAAAATACATAAAAAAATAATGTTTCTAGTAATTTCTGTCAGAAAAGCGATGTTTCCATAACATCTGCGTAAATAAACGGGACGATTAATGTTGTCCCAAATTCTTCAACTTGCCAACTACGAACGTCAAGTTTAATCCTTATTTGAGTCGAATAAATTAAAACTGACAAAGTAGGTAAGGGAAGTTCAAAAAACCTTTTATATTTATTGCAAAAGTTAGGATGTGATTTGAATAATTATTTTAAATTTAAAACCGTCTGCCAACTGATATTATGCATTGAGTTTAATGTTTAAAATTAATGAAATACACGAAGGTGAGATTTACGATAGAAGTTTCAACGGGAGCCTGTTTTGTTTGGTTAGTTGCGTAGTAATTGTGTTTAACCAAACATTTCCAACACATAAAGTTTGAAGAGGCAGTTACAGTACTTTCTTAATATATATCCTATAAACCTGTTAAGAATATTGGTATGAAATTTAGGAAATGATGAATCTAAAAATTCTAAATTTTTGCAGAGCCTTTAAATAAAATTGACGTATCTGTTTTTAATATAAAAAAACCCGAATGCGTAAAAAATTACTTTAAATAAAAACTGAAAAGAACAAAACAAGTTTTTTCAAGTAATTTAATTGCATTAATTTTAACACATAAATAAAACAAATAATAAATTCTAATACGGACATATTGACTGCAACAGTCGGGACCCATATTAAATGGAATGATTTTAGTCTGGATTATTTTAATGGGTCCCGAATATTGCAGTCAATATGTTCCGTATTAAAATTTGCACGTTGTCCGAAAACCCGCGCCTACAATGACTGGGGTGGAGGTCTCAGTGGCTGGGGCGTGAGATTGTCCATTCCCTCTCATGCGGCTGTCTCCATCACTAGCATTGCTGCTTCGCAGAAGGAGGCGACCAACACTCATACTCCCTCGCTCCGGACAATGGCCTGGACCAGGGCTCGGCGCGAGAGGCCACAGCCGCCGATTGCCCCCACGAGGACATGGCGATGCACAGACCATGCGGGGCTCACCTCTACCGTAAGCTCCACCATGTCGTCTATCCGGTCCGCACAATGGCGACATCCCCGAGCGTTTTCTTCCGCCTGAATCCGGTGCAGGAAACTCCCGAACTTAACGTCTCCGGTGAGGCCTTGTGTCATGTGGAAGGTAAGGATGCCATGACGCCTCTCCAGCCACTCCTCAAAGAGGGGACTTACCGCCATGATTATGACGTATCCAACTGACGGATAGTTGATGTTTTGAGGAGTGACTTAGGTTACTTTTCATTTTCCCTCGGGAACGGGTCTTAATACCTGGGGGATATATATATTTTTGAAATGGATAACACGATTTTACACGATTGTTTCAAAAAAGAGGAAGTAAGTAGTAAGTAAATATTTATTTGTTTAACGAAGTGACGAAGAACGGGAGTAACGAAGTCTCGAGTAATAGCTAGTAGAAAATAAATAACACATTTCCTATTGCATTTGTTTCTTAATATGGTCTTGATATACCATTTTGGAATCCTCATGATGAGCTCTTTAATTTTATACCCATATTGCAGTAACAAAAAAATACAAGTTCAAAAATAATAATAATAATACAAATAATTTGTTTTCCATTTTCAAAAGAAAAAAAACTAAAGTATAGCGTCTGACAGTCGTTATGTTGGTTTTTTTTTAACGTCACCTATCTGAGAAAACTTGGGTTATCAAGACAAATCTAACGATATTATAATTTTTTTTTTTTTTTTTAATTGATATAAACCAGTGCTTGACTGCGATCCCACCTGATGGTAAGTGGAGATGCAATCATCATGCAATTGTGCAAATCCGTTCAGCGGTTTGGAAAATATGAGGTAATGATAAAATATTATATGACGAAATATTATATACGTATGTATCCCGCACGTATCTTGTATGTATGTATGTATATACATACATACAAATACGAATACGCGCGAAAAACATAACCCTTCTTGCAGTCGGTAATAACATTTATTTACTTAATATATTTGAAAGTATATTCGATACTTATAACAAAAATGCAATTTTGAAATTTTTTGTCAGTTTATCGTCTTGTGTGTCTGTTTGTCTGTTTGTGTGACTTTTTGTTCCAGCTAATTTCCGAAACGGATGGACTAAGTTTGACTTACCGAGTTTGTGTTTGAGTAACTTAGGCTACTCTTAATTAAAAAAAAAAGAATTTGGGTTCCGCTCATACAAAAACTTAAAATTGTGACTAAATAGCATTGTGCTATTTTACGAGTCTGATACGGACGAAGTCACGGGCCCATAGCGAAATAAAAAATCAGGCATTGAGATTTGATAATCTTTAATTCAAAGCATAATTAATAATAATTCTCCACTGAACAATATAACCTACTTTATTTTCGTACGCCCATGTGTTATTGTTTAAAATTAAGACTATATTGTAATGTACAGGGAAAGGTGAGCCTTTTCCACCTTGTTGACCACTAGGTTGACCTTTAAGTTCAAGAGCTGTCTTGAGCCACAGCCCTTGAACCTAAAGGTCAACTTACGGAAATGGCAAATAACGGGAGAAATTAGTCGATGATTTCCTACTTCAGAAAAAAGATCGTGTTAGGTAATAATATATATATACAATAATTTATACACCTACGGGTAGGCGGACGGTGAGCAATGGGTAGCTCGTCGTCCGCTCGTCCTATAAGAACTAAGCCCTAGTCGTCGACGGTTCGTAGTGCTCCAAGCATACCTTAAAGCGATGTCAGCTAACCGTAGGGGCCCAGCAGGTCCGATGCCTGATAGGGTCATGGGAAGGATATGCTCATGGTCCTGGAACGCTTAAGGCAACTGAAGGAACATAGATGTGGCTTTAGTCAGTAAAAGTCACACCTCCAAAAATTAATAAAATTATTATGAAAATATTTTTTGAAATACTAAAGTATTTACCTAGAGGTAAATAAGTCTTTTTTGACGTAGTTGTAAAACCAGTCCAGCAAAAAAACATAATTTTAGGTAGAAACCCAAATATGATAACGAGATAATCCATAATCCCTCAAAACTATTTATTTTTAATCCTTCCCATTCAAATAAATATGGATTTTTCATGCTAACCATGCATATTCATCATTTTCATTGCTGAAATAGCTATCTAAGGTACTAGGAAACAACGAAAAGGGGATCAAAAATAAACAGCACTCATCTATGATTGCGACACATAATCTGACATCCAAACGAATCTTCCACAGACAGATAATGTGTTACACTTCCAACATAAGTGAAAATAGAAGACATTACAATGAAAGTATGTCAGCCACACTTCCGAGGTACCAGGACACAAGCAAGAATAAGAAGTACAACGCAATGCTCTCAAACCAGGCAGTAATGAGAACGCGTGAAGTCACTACATAACGACCTGTTTCAAACAAAAGACAAACACACATACGAAATTAAACCCTAAAGTTTGTAACAAAAAGTTGAAATTGCTTTGTAGATTTTGAAGCACAGACGCGTCTTTCTACGCTAATATGCGCCTTAGTTTTGCTTTTATTGTCGCGTTTACATAATTGTTGGTCTCAAAATGTACGCTTGTTTTCAGGCAATATGGCTAAATAGTACTCGCAGTCACTGTCTGTATCTCAATGACCTGCCAGTCGACGACACGTGGTGACAGGGAGAGGCTGGCGAGCAATATGTCCACCACCAAATCACCCCTCACACACACGGGGACAGAATTCCGGTTTAGGACGACCTGACCTGTCTTCAGAGTTCAGTCCTCCACTATCAGGCCTGGCGCGTACGTTAACCGGGAACCTCAAGCCAAGTTCTTGGCATTGAAGTCCCCGCTGACGACCAAGGGCAGGGATTGGAATTCAGCGATAACGACATTCAGCTCCTTAAGGGAATTGTCGGTTCTGAAAATAAGCTCATGGTCCTGAAATGCAAAGGGTTTATTAGGTGTGCTTTTAATCGGTAAAACTCTGAGAAGAAGTCATAAAATGATTTTCCACTTCAAATGAAAAGTCCCTGTCCTATCTCTGTCTGTTTCTCTGCTTACTTATTCTAAATCACTAAACGGATTTTGATGCAGTTTACATTAAAAAAGGTGATGAAAAAGTAAGTTTTGCGTATGTAACTTGTAATTCATCATCATCATTTCAGCTGAAAGTCATTTAATCTTGGACATAGGCCTTCCCCAAGTGTCACTACAGATCCTGAAGAAGAACCAGTCGACAAGGAAGTACACTTGTATGAAAAGAAAGGAAAGGTGGCTGAAAGTTGTTTGAGGCAGTTGTGATTTGAAATTCATAATTCCTAATTTTGAATGTGAAGTTGAGGAGTAAAACTTTTTGGGAATACATTAACTGTACGTACAGTTAAGGTGTAGAATTCCCTGCCAGAGTCTGGATTTCTTGATAGCTACAACCTAGGGGTCTTTAAGTCCCATCATAGGAGTGGGCTTGTGGATGGCAACCAATAGGTAGCTCGGCGTCCGGTAACCGTCCGGACCGAGCCCGAGCCGTCGACGACGCGTAGTGTTCCACTCGCGCCTCAGGGAAATGGCCGGCAGGATCGATCAGAACCGTAGAGGCCCAGCAGAGTTGAAGCCTTTTGGGGCCATAGGTTGTACGAAAGAGACCCCGGGGCCCTGGAACGAAGGCAAAGAAGTTTCTTCTTTGGAATGGGTTTTAGTCAGTAAAAGACTGAAACGCCCTCTCACTCCGCTCTAGAACGGAATAAATCGTTGGATGATGTCCCACCTAAAAAAAAGTAGTTTTTAAGTCAAAGAGAGCAGTGGTGGCCGAGTGGCAATGGCCCCGACTTACGAGTTGTAGGTTGAGGGTTCAAACCCAGCCAGGCGCATTACTTTGTGTAATTTATTTCATCACCACTGCTCTCAAAAACGGTGAAGAAATACATCGCGAGAAAACCAGCATGTCCTAGAATCAAAAATTAGAAGACATATGACATTCACCATTCTGCACTGGGCCCGCGTGGTGGATTACGGCCCATTCCCTCTCCTAGCGAGGAGGCCTGAGTTCCAGCAGTGGGAACATTAAAAGGCTGATTATGCTCATGCTTAGTCAAAAGTGAATAGGTTACTTTTAGACAAGCGTGCTCCATCGTCGGCCAAATTGTCGCTTACCTACCATCAGGTGAGATAGTGGTCAATTGCTCAACAATAATAAAAAAAAAAATTATATAGCTGACGAGTTTGTTTCTTTGAAAGCACTAATCTCAAGACCTTCTGTTTAAAAGCTACTAGTTCAAATTGAAAATTTTACTTTGATATTTGTCAACATAATTTTGTCACAGAAATTTCATTTTTATTTTACTTTGATATTTGTTAACATAATTTTGTCACAGAAATTTCATTTTTATTTTACTTTGATATTTGTCAACATAATTTTGTCACACAAATTTCTAAACAAATTAATGTTAAAATGATAGAAGTGCCTCCGTATTCACCTTAAATAAGTTATTAGGAGAGAGTGTTGTATCACGTTTTTCCATTAGGAAATTCTGATTTGTCAGACACCTGACACAGATCTGACAGCCTGGAGTTAGGATTTGTACACTTCTAATGGCGTTAGACACTAGGGTGGGTCAATTTTTTTAATGAATCGGTTTTTAATAGCGAAAATATGTTGGTGTGGATGGTGGACATCTAAACGCACAAAACGTTTTGGGAACACATTAATTGTGCGTACAGCTAAAGAGTGGAATTCTTTGCCGAAATCTGTTTCCTGATGGCTACAACCCGGGAATTTTTAAGTCAAGAATGAATAGGTTACTTCTAGGTAAGCGCGCTCCATCGTCGACCGCATCAGCGCTTTCCATCAGGTGAGATAGCGGTCAAGCGCGAACCTATCAATAATAAAAAAAGGAAGTTAGATATCGTTATAAACCCTTTAAAATATTATTGAATTATTTCAAGTGGACAACCCGCGTAACGCCATTGAAATTTTGAAAAAAAATGTTCACGTACCCACTTTTACACCTTAAGTTACACGCTTGACTTTGGGTATAGTTTAATGTTTTGATTACATTGAAATACACGTTACTTTTGTTATATAAACTGTGCTGTTTTTTAATAAAAGGGTTTTTCAGGTAAGTACATTCAGACAAGTCGTGTATCAATGTGGCTTCTTGTGAAATCTTGTGAAATTGTAAATTGTGTAATTTTTATTTTAGTGCTTGGAAGTAAATTTTTCCATCATGTCAAATAATCAGACAGCTATACAAGTGCCCTGTATTAGGAACTACAAAATATATAGAAGAAAACGTTTTACCAACATACCAGGATGTCATGAAATGTAAGAGTGGAATAGAGACTACAGGTGAAAATTAAAAATGACAATAACAAAGAGCCCGCGTTTTCCGAAATTGCAGAAATTGTAACTCAGAAAGATGAAGAAATATGTCAAAAGGCATCAATCCCTATAGTCTCGCATACAAGAGTCATTCAGCTCTTGAAAGCTTATCATTCTAAATGCTAAAATATATTCAAATCATTGAAAAGGTTGTCAACTAAGAAAAAAACTGAGTTCTTACAACAAAGCGAAATTTTGTTCGATATTTGTTTCTGCAAATGCAACATAATAAGTAAAAAATGCAATTGTCCCAGAGGAGTTAAAGTTCCTAAAGAAGAACACTATTTTTTGATTGATCGACGGGGTGAAAAAATTAAAAAAAAGAAAGTTTGTTCGAAAGCAGGCTTCAACAAAAATCTGTCTAAAAAGCGATAACAACACATCCAAAATGCCAGAATAAATTAGAGACCAAAGTTTAGATGAATTAGCAAATAAATTACCTGGAAAAATGTCATATGCCCGTTGGTTCACTTCTTCGTTCTCCGGATCTTGCTTCTCTATTTTTCTACGCCGACACCATCAATTAATTTAATTATTAAAAGACACACTCATCATGCAAAGACGAATCATGGCAGCTTTAGATATTGATTGAAAGTTCGCGATTTTCATCAAGTGCATTAAATGCAATTATAGATCCTGTTATTCAACGAAACGCATATTTTGCCCATCCTAAAAATTTGCTATTGGCGATGTTAACAGATGGAGAAAAGTATATAAGAGAATTTGCAGCTAGAAAAATTCTAAAATCGCGTAGTTCACCTACAACGGAAAATGCGTGGTAGTTACGCACTTTTGAAGTTCTTAAACTCAATTTTGATGCTAAATGTTACATTGATCTAATGAACTGGCAAGAAACCCACATACACCTATTCTAAGAAATCAAACGAATGACGAACTTATTCAGTTAATAAAGAAAAAAGGATGTTGTTTATTAGGCTGTCTTGCGATACACCAGCGGTTAAACAAAGTCTAAAGATAGTGAAAGAAGCTGCAAAGTCGGCATGTGAGATAAAACAAGGGATGTCATGATTCATGCAAAACTTGCGTCGATCGAATATGCTATTTGACAGTTCAAAAAATAAGTTCATATTTATTGCCATCCGCATAGATTTGTACCAATTTGTACCAATTTGTACCAATTTGTACCAATTTGTACCAATTTGTACCAATTTGTACCAATTTGTACCAATTTGTACCAATTTGTACCAATTTGTACCAATTTGTACCAATTTGTACCAATTTGTACCAATTTGTACCAATTTGTACCAATTTGTACCAATTTGTACCAATTTGTACCAATTTGTACCAATTTGTACCAATTTGTACCAATTTGTACCAATTTGTACCAATTTGTACCAATTTGTACCAATTTGTACCAATTTGTACCATAGATTTGTATCGATTTGTACCAATATATCTAAAAAATAATGGACTATTTATAAAAAAAATACGAAACAAACTTTATTTTATTTTACCTAGCGCCATGTTTTTGAAAACGATCGCTATTGGTTGAATCTATTTAGACGTCACAAGTTTGTTAATATGTCTGTCATTGACTGGTATTCTTTTGAGTGCCTATGATACAATTTTGACGCTGTGCTATCAATTATATTTTGCTGATTAATTTACGATTTCTTAAATTACCTACTTAAAAAAAGGTATAGGTAATACTATAAAATGGAGAGCAACTACGTTAAAACAGACAGCGGGAACCTTCCTAAAGTTGATGCTCTTATGTTCGGTGATTTCTTTAAGAATAACCCCGATTTTTATGCCGCCGAGCTTAGAAATATGAAGACAGCAATATATAAGTACCCCTTATCAACTCACGTGTTAACTTGCGAGCCAGTTGCAACCACTTTTTGGGCATTTTGACATTTTCGGAACACATAAAAATAGTTTTTCCGGCGTTTTTATCGACGTGTTTATACACGCTGGCACTACACACCATTTGTAACTCATTTTTGGGGGAACTCACTGTTAAAATGAACACAAACTGCAAAATACTAAGTCAACTAGTTCACTGCAACTTATTTACTGGCGTGTGACGTCAACGAATACAATTTGACTCATATTGCCAAATATGGCGTTTTGGCGGCTTATTTGAATAATACAACTTTATATGCTATTTTTTATGTTAATATTTATACGAATTGAAAGAAAACACTTTTTCTGGACTCTTTTAACAACACTTAATAATATGAAATCGATTCCAAAAATCAGTCAAATAACCTATTGCGGCATAACTTCCCATGTCGCTATTCGATAGGAGGCGGAATTTTTTGTGTAATTGATTATTTTTTTTAACCTTTACGGAAAATTTGTTTAAGTTTTTTGTTTTAAGCTTTAATATAGTTATGTCTTCCACAAAATATTTGTTATGTTTCAATAGTATTTTAATTAATTAAAACCCAAGCGAACGCCGCCGGCGTTTGCTCTCTCATTGTCTTTGAATTGTGTCTTTATTTACGGTACTCGAAAGGTTAAGTAATTTCTAATAAATAACTATCCATTTAGTAATGAGTGTTTTATATTTCAAAAACGGAGTGAAGATGTATGTTTAATTATTCGTTTTTTAGCTATAACTACTTTTTTTGAACTAATACAAAAAAATACAAAAAAACAACAAAAATAAAAAATAACTAACTATAAAAATAAAAAAAATAAAAAAAATATTGTAAATATTACTAACTATTAATATTACTTATTGAATCATTAACTTTTTTTTTCCATACTAGGGGTCACTCTATTAGACACGTACTTTTACGTTTTAAAACTTTTTTTTTCAAATCCAGAGTCTTACCACAACTTGTTAAAATATATCAGTCGTGTGAGCGAGAAAGAGGGATGGAGCTATATACCCTATATAGCTCCATCCCTTTAACAGTTCATTTTAGATTGTCAATTGGATAGCGTTAAGAGTTCTGGTAGGGCCTCTGATGTCATATATATATATAGACTGCCCTACCAGTGTTTGTTGAGCCAAATATTTATTTACAAAAGCTTTATTTTGACCCTATTGTAAGTATTAACTTCACTAGCCAGTCAACTCTTCAAAGCAGAAAATGAATCATTTTATTTTTTTTCATTTCTGCCACTAGTACTCGTACGACATGTAAGTATACCAATAAATGCATATCAAATATTGCTGGCCTTAAAACTTCGGCTCTGCTACCGCGTCGTCGATCGATTCTGAAAATTCAAAAATAGAACGCGTCATAGAAAAGAGCATGGTTTTTGAAAACTAAACATAGGGGTATGCAACTCGACATACATTTTCACTATTTTTCATACAACCGCTCTTACGCGATTATGACGTTATTACGCATTTTGCATTAGATCTTTTAGGAACGCAGTATCTTGTGGATATTATGTAGACTGCTATTGAAATCAATTTATAAATTTGTGTAAAACTAGTCTAGTTACAGACCTCTAAAAATCTGCTATTTTGCATGAAGTTTGACACTTCATAATTTACTCTAAAATGAAAAAAAAAAACAAAAAAGTATAACAAGAGAAGCCTTGCAAATTTAAATTTAAGATTCTGAAAACTACGTGTTTTCTGGAACAAGTTTTGTGAAATATTCTAATATTCGAGTTAATCACGGAATTACTGAATGCCAACAGAGTTTTCAGACGTTATTTCTCTTTTTTTGCATTGCCTCTTCATCAAACATCACGTTGGATTGTATTAGATGAAGCAACAAGCTTTCAAATCACGTTCGATATTGACGATAGGCGAGTGGAAAAGTTCCCTCTTGACACTGGCTAAATGCAAAAACAGTGCGAAGTCAAAAAAAAAAAAAGAAAAGAGCATAACTTCTAAGCTAGTTTATTACCAGCCAGTTCGAGTATAATGATTTCTGTCCTATTTTAAAGAGCATTCTGCATTTTTTCTATGAATTACAAATTATTTAATGGGCCTCATTAGAAGGCTTAAAGTCACCCAAAGGGCAATGGAAAGGGCTATGCTCGGAGTTTCCTTGCGTGATCGAATCAGGAATGAGTATATCCGCAGGAGAACCAAGGTTACGGACATAGCACAAAGAATCGCAAAACTTTAGTGGCCATGGGCAGGGCACATTGCTCGCAAAACAGATGGCCGTTGGAGCCAAAAGTTTCTTATTGGCGATCACGTACCGGAAGACGCAGTGTTGTAAGGTCTCCTAGAAGGTGGACCAATGAAAGGGTTGCGGGAATCCGATAGATGGGAGACGCACAGGACCGTTCATTTGTGGCGACACTTGGAGACCTATGTCCAACAGTGGACCTCTTTCGGCTGGAATGATGATGATGATGACAAACTATTCTGAGATGCATTGCATTTCGATTAATATAGTCGTTTTTTTTCTAATGGTGAATGTTATGCTACAACTTATTAGTAGGTCTTTTCTGTTAGGTATTTTCAACACACTTACTTTAAAACCCGCTCTTATCCCTACCGCTTTTAGGCACGCAATTTACCGTTTTTCGCAATAGTGCGGAAAAGTGAAATTTATTACATTTATCGTATCAAGTTGGGCACTAAGCGACCCCAAGAAATCGCTCGTCCACCCCCGTTTATTTATATTTTCGTAAGTGTATTGAAAAACATCGTAAAAGTCTGACACTCCTCGGCTGACTCAGTCCCACTCTACCCTAGAGCGAGAAAAAGCATTGGATGATTTCCTACTTGTTCGCATCCATGGTACCTACTTTTCTGTTGGAAAGGAGAGTTTGGAATATTTAGACCATTTGCGGACCATTATGTTAGCTCTTGCGGACCACCAGTGGTCCGCTGACCATAGTTTGAGAATCACTGTTCTACATGATCATTATAGGTATATGTCGTGGCCAGATCGATTTAAACGTTAAAGTTTAATGATATGTTGATATGTCAATCCTCGTTTGGCCTACTTCATTTAGACTTTTTATCAACATAGAAAGCCTACATCAATGATATGACCAAACGAGGATTGACATATCATCAAAAGTTAACGTTTAAACGATCTGGCCACGGCATAATAAAAAAAATAAATAAAAATCAGACTAAATTCAATGTCCATATTATGTTAGTGATTGGAACTTAAAACTACGAAAAATAATATAATAATATATGACAAAAGAATATAACTAAAATGGAATGAAAAACATTTTATTTTACTACTTTGTTTACAATAATTGAGTTCCTTAATAACACTTAAAACTTTATTACTTCACTACATAGTATAAAACAAAGTTGCTTCCCTCTGTCTGTCCATATGTACCTATTCTTAAATCCTTAAAACTAAGCAACGGATTTTGATTCGGTTTTTTTAATAGATAGAGTGATTCAAGAGAAAGGTTTATATGTATAATAATAATACATGCATAATATAGTAGAGAAACACTGGTTGGCGATATCTTAAATAAACACATGTTTTTGCGCTTCACGAACACTAACTTCTTCTATAACCCACAATAACCATTGTTTATCCTTTACTTTTTACGAAAAATAATTGCTTATTTACGAAGCGATTTTAAGCAATATAGCATCAATCCTTATCCAATTAAGTACCTTAAATACATTGTGCTTTTAATATAGATCAATATGGCCTTTTACAGCATTTCATGTAAATTAATATTTTCTAAGATATTACAGCCCCATTAGCCGAGTTACGATCGTTACGTTTGCGTCGAACGCCTCGAGTAGGCCACGCCTCCGTTTCTTTTGTTCTGACGTCATCTCAACGCTCAGTCACATGGTCAGGACAAAGGAATCAGAGGCGTGGCCTACTCAAGGCGTTTGACGCAAACGAAATGATCGTAACTTGGCTAGGGGGGCAGATTTAAAATGCAGGTACATAGCGGTTGCGATGGTATCAGCATTGCACCTGTGCGAAGCCGGGGCGGGTCGCTAGTATTCTACAATACGCTTTATAATAATATGGTTCATACCTCTAAGTAGTTATCGCTTCTTTGGTGTCGGCCTTCTCCAGTATTTTCCAATGATTCCTGTCTCCAGCCATAGTCATCTACCCTGGTCCAACTCTCTCTCGAAAAACGTCTTCTCACCTTTCTTTGGTCGACCCCTACTTCTATTTTCTTCTCTAGGCATCCACTCCGATATTTTTTTGGTCCATCAATCATTTTTTAACCTGCAAACCTGGCCAGCCCGGATTCTTTTTATTGTGTCTATTAATTTTGTCTTTTAAAGAAAGAAAATACTATTTTAAAATAAAGAAGTAACAAATAAATCATGTAAGTAACTTTTTGTTCCCGCTAAAGTTACAAGTCCCAAGTGAGAATAACTTGGTCGGTTGCGCTTAGAGAATAACTTAGCTTCTACTTGTTTAATCAAGTGTAGTTTATAGGTACAAGTGCTAAGCTCAGTGCAGTTACCTGAAGTTAATATTAATTTTGGATAATATTAAAATAAGTGGTCTGATAGTGCACAAAGGGCAAATGACTTCAAAAAAGAGAGGAAATTCTTAATTTGGTTTGGTTTTATGTTTGTTACCTCAGGATTCTGTCATTTATGGACCTTTACTTACCTAGACGGATATGCTTTTAGATTAGTCCCATTTTTAGGGTTCCGCTGTGTCCTCATGAGGGCAATCGTTTGCAGCGACCTCTCGCGTCGAGCCCTGGTTCAGGCTATGGTCTGGAGCAAGGAGAACAGGCAGGCGGTCGCCTCCTTCTGCGAAGCAGCAATGCTAGCGAAGGAGGAGGCCGCACGTGTCCTCCCAGGTGTGACTACCAGTCAAGGCAGATGCGGGTTTGCGGGCGTCGAGCTATGGGAACTGTCCGGTAATCGATTGGACCGAGCCCCAGTCGTCGACAGCGCGTAGTGATCGACGCGCTCCTCAAAAAGATATCAGTAAGCCATAAGGGCCCAGCAGGACTGAGGATCGTTAGACCCGCGGGTATTTTCTAAAAAGGAAACCCGTAGTCCTAGAACGCGGACACAGGTGTGGTTTTAGTTAGTAAAAGTCTGACACGCCGTCCCGCTCCACCCAGACCGGGGCAAGTCATTGGATGATTTCCCACCCTAAAAAAAGCATCTGCAATCAAAAAGTAACATTTGAGGAAGTGGAACTGATGAAGAAGACCAGAAAGGGCCAACGGAACTTCACACTCATATAAATATCACTTATTTCTGTAAGTCTGTGTTAAACAAATAAAACCAGAAATACCGACTACCAAATAGAAAGTTATTTTGAATGTTTTAGTGTTTTAAGTCGGTTGTTTTCTCTTTTTAAAGATTTTAATCAGTAAAAATCTGACACTCCCTCTCACTGCGCCTAGAAAGACAAGTTTTTTTTTATAATGACAACCAATCTATATCACCAACCTATCACTTATTATATCTAATAATTTAACCATGTTTTGTTTCAGGTAACATCAACATTTTTACAACATATTTCTGAACACAGTTCAAGGTAAAATAAACAATTGTTATTATGCCAACCTCCTGTATCTGTATCAATATGGAACTCGTTATTTTCATAATGATATTTAATACATTTCACAGCTACATTATGAGTACCGTTCGGCAAACAAACAATAAATCTACCGGCGGCGGTTATCGTTATGGGGTAGGGAAGGGAATAAATTATTGAGAATTTCTCATTTTCCCAGTTTTACATAACCGATTAAGATTTTAATCGATTAAGGTTCTATACTCGGAGCTTCATTGTATGATCAAATAAAAAATGAAGACATGAGAACCAAGGTTACCGATGTAGCCCGAAGAATTACTAAATTGAAGTGGCAGTGGGCAGACCCACATTACTCGTAGAACAGATAGTTGATAAAACTTAAAGGTTCTGGAGTACCGGAAGAAGCACCGTTGGAAGGCCCTGACAAGTTGGATCATTGAAAATTAAATGGTAAAAATTAAAAAGGTCGCGGAAATCTGATGAACACAAGACACACAGGCGAAATCTTGTGGTGACATTTGGGGTGGCCTCTGCCTACTAGTCATTTTAACCGAAACCGATAAATCGATCAAGCGTATGAATAGGTAGTCGTATATTTATTTATTATTATTATTTATTTATTTATTACATTATAACACCTTTACAGATAAGTCCAAGGCGATGTTATAACTAACACTTATTTTATCAAGTATGTAAGTTATGATAATTTACAATTAATTAGGATGTAATGTACAGACCTTTCTCAATAATTATTTGAGCTACTATTTGAGCTATTATTTGTTATATGACCTACTAACCAACAAACAAATTGTAAAGCTAGAATTACACTGCGCACACGTGCCACACACTTCGATCTGGGGGCGTCGGTCTCCATACATATTATATGGAAACTGGACTTGTAGAGCTACTCTAGATCCATGCCACGCGACGTCGTTCTACATACAAGTCAGGCGCGACACACACACACACGCGACACGTGTGCGTCGGTCTAATGTAGTTTACACGCGTCGTTGTTAGGTGTCTCGGTATCTATAAATCAGCTATAGATACCGAAAAAGATTTTCTAAATTTACACGATATATCTTTAAAATTTTATCTAAGCGAATCAGATTCCACATTCGATACTCGGTCTCTACTTAGATTTCAAAGGATCGTCCAAAATTGGCTTTCGCTAAACCTAAAAGCTTTCGATTTAAAAGATTCCAGAACTGACTCGGACTTCATATTGAGACGCTATTGAGCTCAGTCCGTTATTCGAATGATCGAAAATCCGATTCGAACACAATCGAATATCAAATCGTCTCACCAAGTGGAAAAGAGTGGAATGTTCGCATCACTAAACCGACATTTTTCAACAATATTAGTGTTGGTAAATCATGAATAGAGTCCATTTATTTTGCGTGAATTTATGATAATAAAGCTATTATATGCAACCTCATTGCATGACTGGAGCGAATTTACAAGTCCACAAAACGCTACTTATTAAAATTAAATATGACCAGCCATTGGTTTTATGTGTAAAATAAAAATGTTGCTGTGGCCCTGGAACGGAAAGGGTAACCGTAGGAACACAGGTAAGTTTTAGTTAGTAAACGTCTGACACTCCCTCTTGCTTATTTGATGATATTCTATTTCATAACAATTAACGGCCCCGACTTACGAGTTGAAGGTCGCATGTTCAAACCCAGCCCGGCGCATTACTTTGTTTAATTTATTTCATCACCACTGCTCTCAAGCCGGTGAAGGAAAACATCGTGAGGAAACCGGCATGTCCTAGAACCAAAAATTCGAAGACATGTGACCTCCACCAACCCGCACTGAGCCCGCGTGGTGGATTTCGGCCCATTCCCTCTACTAGAGAGGAGGCCTGAATCCCAGCAGTGGGAACATTATAAGGCCGACTATGCTATGCTATGCTATTTCATAAAAAAAATATGGGTGAATTAAAAACACAATAAGGATGACACTTCGCGTAACCCAAGGGCTGCTTTTTACCTGGGTCAGGGATTAATATTTTTGGGCACACTTTCAGTCGACAGCGATGCGGAGGAATTCTACAACCTTCTAACGAATACGCTTGCTATTTTAATAGAAACAATCTTATTGCAAAGTGCAGAAATATTATTTCCGCTATATATTCGAACACCACCAAAATTGAAGCTGCAGTCAGATAAAAAAAAGACCCAAGTCCAAAAATATCCGTGTCCGAATCGTAAATAACTCAAAGAAAGATGAATAAGAAAATACCACATATCCCCTATGAAACCGGCACTTCAACGTCTGCCGATTCTCGTGGCGTTAAAGATGATTGATACATAAATATTGACCTAGTACCGACTTGTGTAAGCCAAGCTTCTGTTAATGGATCACTATCAGTCTAACTGATACGGATGATGTTCTAGTGGATGCATTAAGACAGAACTTAGGGCTAGCGTATATGGGCGAAGATGTGGCAAGACGCTGTTTAGTGGCGGGATGTTGAAGAGTTGCAAAGAGATAAAAACGAAAAGAACTCTTTGGGAACACATTCATGTCCGTATAACTAAGGAGAGCAATTCCCTGTTGAAAGTCAATAGGTTGTTTCTAGGTAAGCGAGGTCTAATTATCGGCCACATCATTGCCAACCAGGTAAGATACTGGTTAAACGCGAAACTTTAAGAAAAATTAAAAAAAAAGTGAAATTTGTGACAGATTTGATGCTAAATTCCACAGCATCCTCACACAGTTTTTTTATCATTGTTCTTTTTATTGTTTTTTTTTTTTAATAATGATTATTATTTTTTTGAATAAAAAAAGTGTATGAAGTTTATGAGGCAAAAATAAACATTTGTCTGTCTTTAAGCGGCAAGTACCTAAATCCAACTTAGTTTTTTAATAAACAAAACACAAAATAATTAATTTTCTTATGACCCAGTTCAATTAAAGTTACCCAGCCACCCGCATATCGTCAAATGTGCGCGTTTCCTTAAAATTTATGTTCCCATCACTTAATCCCCTTTGGTTAATGCCTGCATCTTATGATTGAGTTAGTTCTGTTCTCGCCATATCTATGAGGACACGGATATGGCTCTGTTCTTGTAAGATAATGAATAACGACGGATATACGGTATGTGTAGTAAAGCAAGACTTGTCGTAAAAAGTTTTGAGAGGATAGGGGAAGATCAAAGGAACAGCGGCTGAATGAAAGGAGATATATAATATAATATATAATATAATATTCCACAAGTATCACCACACAACGCCGTCTAGTCCCAAGCTAAGCAGAGCTTGTGTTTTGAGTACTAGACAACTGATAAACATACTTATATATTTCTAAATACATACATGATATAGATAAATTACACCCAGACATAGAACCAATGATCGTGCTCATCACACAAACATTTGTCCTGGGTGGGAATCGAACCCTCTACCTCCGGCATAGCAGTCAGGGTCACTAACCACTAGACCAACAGGTCAGTCAACAGGTCAGGTCAGGTCATATGACTGGAATAGGAGTGAATACTGACTTTACGGTTGATGTAGAATACGTAAGTGTACAAGAAACAGATAAATCTGTTACGTAAACATTAAATGAGTGAAATGCAATAAAGGTAGGGATAAAACTCAATTTTGTAAGAATTTTTTGTAGCTGACGGTATATAAATACGTTAGATTTTTACGTTCAAGCGAGTTGACGACAGAAAAAAGTACGTAAAATTGGAAGGTGCCAACTTGCGTGGACTCGCGAGTTTTGCAGTAGCGAGTTGACGAACATGTCATTTCAATTCAAGACTGGCCTGTTGGTCTAGTAGTTAGTGGCCCTGACTACTATGCCGGAGGTCGTGGGTTCGATTCCCACCCAGGACAAATGTTTGTGTGATGAGCACGATCATTTGTTCTATGTCTGGGTGTAATTTATCTATAATATGTATGTATTTAGAAATATATAAGTATGTTTATCAGTTGTCTAGTACTCATAGCACAAGCTCTGCTTAGTTTGGGACTAGATGGCGTTGTGTGATAGTTGTGGCATATTATTATTAATAATTATCAAGGTCACATAAAATATGAAGACACTACTGCAGCGTCTTCTGAATATACTCTAACTTTAAATTTGAAGGTGATAGTGGTGGTGTCCAATGATGGATGCGTGATCTTCTTTTTGTGTCAATGTACTCTAATTATATTTTTTCTGACCAGTTTAAGGCAACTTCTACGGATGCGTGATTATAAATTAACGTAAGTTCTATGATTAACTCGCTCCCAAAGAGTTCGGACAGTGTTTGCTAGACGTCAATATGTTACACAATCTGCCTACATATGTAATAAATGAAACCAGTAACTAAATATAATTATATCCCCAGCTACTATTTGACTCTACAAAAACAGTAACTGTTTGGTTAAAAACCCTGACATACGAAGAAACAGAAAACATATTGGTAAGGATAAGGTAAGATAAAGAAATGAAACACTGCACCACAGACACACAAACATACCATCATACGCGCACATCCTACACACCAAGAGCTGCTTATTATATAATTGTATCCTTTTTATGTTTTATTTTTTATTATATTATTATTATCATCTCTTTATTTTTCTTATGTAAATATAATCTACATTTTTAAATATTTCTTAAAAAAATAATTTAGAAAAAAAAAAATTAAGAATATAAAAAATAGTAGTCCACCGGTGTCGGGAGCAGGGTCCAAGCTTCCGGTGGTTAAGGCTCCAGAGACAGGAACCTCTTCACAATACGAACCGTATCGAAGAGTACTGCTTTCTGTATCAGGACCTTGAATTAACCGCGCTACGACAGCTTCGACAGATGGTCGTCGAAGCTTTTGTCTATATTGGCGGTCACGACAATCGGCACAATGATAGCCGAGTCCACATGTCGACAACCTTTTATATTATTTATTATTGTTATTTTTCTATCCTTTTTTTGCTTTTGTGATGTTATGAATATAAAAATCATTGGTAATAAAATATGAACATTGTCAGCATAAATAATAAGGGAAGTGCACGACAGCCCCAACACAAGCACTACTGTAACTTACTGGGGGTGCCTCAATTTATTTATGCTTACAATGTTATAGTTGAAATATATATTTTGGTATTTTGTATGTTTTCCATACATATACATATGGTTCCAAAACGTGGTCGCTCACAATAGGCCTCATCAGAAGGCTCAAAGTCACCCAAAGGGCAATGGAAAGGGCTATGATCGGAGTTTCCTTGCGTGATCTGAGCAGGAGAACTAAGGTTGCCGACATAGCACGAAGAATCGCTAAACTTAAGTGGCAATGGGCAGGGCACATTGCTCGCAGAACATCTGTTCTGCCATCTGGCCGTTGGGGCCGAAAGGTTCTGGAGTGGCGACCGCGTACGGAAAGACGCAGTGTTGGAAGGCCCCCTACAAGGTGGACCGATGTCTGGTGAGGGTTGTGGGAATCCGATGGATGCAAGACGCAGAAGGACCGTTCTTTGTGGCGACATTTGGGGGAGGCCTATGTCCAGCAGTGGACGTCTATCGGCTGAAATGATGATGATGATGATGTTTTCCATAATCTTTTAATTTCTCTTAGTGTCTGTAAGTAGTCCACCATAATCTTCCAGCTTTAATAATAAACCTTGCGAAAATCTTTTTCAGAACACAGCACACTTTAGACTCATTAAAAATAAAACTGAAATAAAAAATTCTTTTGCCAACAAACAAAGATTTTATTAAAATTTTATTTTTCACACAATGGTGACTTGGCACAATGGCTGAATGCCTCTGCCTGGAACAGTCATTTCAAAACAAAATCCTGTCGAAAATTGGGGGGAAGTCATTAAGGTGCTCTCAAAGCGCGTAATTAGGAATCTAGGACAGAATAGGAAGTTAAATATTTGATACATTGTGCAGTAACGAGTGATGTGTTGCATTATTTCTGTTGAACTATATTCAGGTTGAAATATAAGATTGAAAGTTTCTTTTTTTGCGGTGTGTGTGCAATTTTGAAGATATTTTAAGCTTGTTATACAGCTGAACTGAGTCAGATAAAGGACGTTGGTCTTCCATCGAACTTTGAGTGATTATTAACGTACACTAATATTATAAAAAAGTAATATGTTTTTTTTTTGTAGGTGGTAATCTCTGAAAGCACTGCTCCGATTGCCGAAATTCTTTCACCGGTAGAAAGTTAATTTATTCCTGAACGACATAGGCTTAGGATATTTTATATACGCGGGCGAAGCTGCGGGCAAAAGCTAGTGTATGCAATAATAATAAAAAAAACATATACAAATATTTCATTCAATCAATTTAATTTAAACTATTTAAAGGGTATATAAATAGAACTAGTTAATATGTAATTCCTTACATGTGTATAAATAACACAGGATTAGTAAGGTTAAACTACTGTAGATCAATCTGATAAATTACCGTGCCAGACTAGATGTTGCCTCATCCAAACTTCGTTATCAGTAGGCTTACATAAGCTTGAAGTTAAATTTATTAGGGCAACAATATTAGTAGTATCGTTTGGATTAAGAACTAAATAAACCTATTTGTTTATATCTGTAATTAATATTAAAAAGTTGAAGAGTTTTTTGAACGTGTGAATGTCACTAACTGCTGGTACGAATAAAAAAAAGTATTTAATTTATTTAGAAATACATTATATAAACTAACAGTAACGGAACCAATAAACTAGAAAACAAAATTATAAAATTGGTTAAAATACAATTGTTACAGAATAAAAATAAACATTAGATATCATGCAAAATAAAAAATCATACTAAGTAAAAAAAAAATGTCAAATACAATAAAATTGCCATAAAAAATAAAATTGTCAAATAAAATCAAATCATCATAACATGATAATTTTATTTTTCATACAGAATAAAATTTAGTTTAAATTGGGGGACAGCTTGTTGTTTACTTATTTACTGTTTCCAGTGACTGGTTTTCTAATTTATCACTAGCTTTTTCTAAAAGCAAATCATCTAGTAACACCTGCTGTGCTGACTAAAACCTTCGTTGGAGGTTTTCAGGGGAAGAATTAGGGAAGATTTTTTATCAACATGACCCATATATATGTATGTTTATAGGTATTTGTTTATTATATATATTATGTTTATGTATAGTGTGCTGTACACATACCTGTTTAATATATTTTTAGTTTTAAATTAGATTTAATTTATGTGTTTAATTTTTTGTTGTATTTTACATATTTTGAGGCTTAAATGCCTCAAAATATGTAAAATTTCTTTCTCACTCATATGGTTTGGTGTAAGAAAACCCAGTTGTGGGTTTAGCTCGCCTATGTACAACAACTGTCCTATTTTTATTGATTGTATAAAATTGTGTGTACAATAAAGAATAAAGACCCATTGGTGGTCCTTCAATGAAAGAAAAGGAAGTTAGTGATAGTATGACGGTTGACAGGATAGAATGGAAGAAAAAAACGTGTTGCGCTGACCCCAAACAGGGTGGGACAAGGGCAGGAAGATGATGATGATGATGGTGGTCCTTCAATGCCCTTTGCGTTATAGGGCCATGCTAATTTTTTCATAGTCATCCCGTAGCCATCCAAACTATGTCCTGAAAGCTTTTTTACCTTCAGAAGTTTTTAAACTTAACGAGATAATTATGCAAACATAGAGCTCTGGTATTGGCAAAGCTAATGAGATTTTAATTGTTGTTTCAAGTTCGAAAATGTACGAAATTATCGAATTACGTTATTACTGTGGCTTTTAGCTCCACTCGAGCGCCGATTGTACAGTCAGAGGTCAAAAGTCCAGTTGCACTCTGCCGATGTTAAAGTGTCTAAAATTTCTTTTTATGTTTATTTCGTTCAATGGTTTACAACTAGTTTAATCACTACTTTAGGTACTATGCTACAAATCAAATCAGTTACAAGCCATTGACCCTCTTCTACAAATAAATTTTAGACATTTTAGCATCGGCTGTATGCAACTGCACTTCTAACCCCTAACTGTACACACGTCTGTACAACTTGAGTGACCTTGAAAAACGCTTAATTGTCGTTTTGTACGCACGGGTGTACGAAATTAATTCGGCCGAAAATTTTGGTCTCTATATCTTCGTTTTTCCTAGAAAAACCCAGACTTTTTTAATATTTTTTTTTGGTTATTTTACGTAAAAACGTGCAATCAGCCTAGGCTATACGCGCGAGAGGTTAAAAATGTTATGGTTTTCGGCAAGGACAAGAGCAGTTCGTTTATCTCGGCGTCTTTGAAGTGTTTATGCTTTTTGACCCAATACTATACTGTGTGTCAAAATCTGTATTTATCATAATTGATCTATCAACCATCATAAATGTTTACACGCTTGTACTCCTTTGTAAATCTGTAGCGTGACAGAGGGAAAATATTTCCCATATAGCATATGCCAGCGGCGTGAAAGTAAAAAATGATCTCAAAGAACATACTCCCGTGTGCCAAAACTGATTTATTCTGTTCTAATACCAAAAACTAATACCAATTGTATTTTTTTAAATCATATTTGTTTTCCATTCCGAACGAATACCAACAACTTGAATTTGGTACAGTCCACTTAGTCAACCCTAATCAAAATAAATTTTAAATATAGATAATATACCTAACAAATACCAGTGGTATTAGTTGTTGGTATTAAAATGGAATATATTCCAAAATAAATCCAAATCAATCCGTTCATCCGTTCGAGCGTAACGAAGTAACAAACATACATAATTTCAAATTTTTTGTCTTTATACATTAGTGTGATAAGAAAAAAGTCAATAATAAAAAAAACATGTACTTTTTCTTTAGCGTGTATTATTGATGAACTCTATTAAGAAACATAATAAAGAAATCAAGTTACAAAATTGTGTATAAACTTTCTTTAATACAGCGTAATTTCCAAGCGAAAATGTCACCCTACCTTACATGATGATATAACCGTAGTAACAGTAGTTTATCGCCTTATTAAAATCTCTAAAATATCCGATTACTACGGCTAATAGTGTCGCTATAATTTTATGTAATAACTAGAGGCAACCACGACGTCACTTCCAAGTTACGTGACAAACAAACATGTTCGAACCAGTGCCGTAAGTAGCCTTTTAAACGCACGTTGCGAGCTTCTACACCCCCCTCTCCCATTTTGATTTTACCCAATTCAAAAAATGACTAGAAAAAAAAACTTAAAATAAAAAAATATAACCGAATTCAATAAAATAGAAAACGCTGAAGTTTCTATAATAGTTTTGTCTCTTTGTAAACCTACATAAAAAAACATAGTATCCTCTTTTTTGAAGTCGGTAAAAATTACGCTTTACGTGATGCTTTAAAACACACTACCCACCACCTACTATTTATCTCTTGTAAGTGCTGGAACCTTGAGCACCTACAGAAGCGGCAATCCTCGTAGGGCGCGTCTACAATCGTAGTTTATATGTAAACGTTAAATAAAAGTATTGTATAAAGCACCGCTGGCACAGTCCTAGTTACGGCACTTGCACTGGTTCAAACAAGCTCAGTGCGAGTGGTCACGCTATAGATTTATAAGGGACTGTTAGTGTGTTGATATTTTGTTTATTTTGAAAGGCAAGTTATGTTGGTCTATAATCTTCGGTATGATTGGTCAAAGGGACTGTTTAATGGCGTAGTCATCACCATGTTGTTTTCCTCATGTCATGTTACTTGTGGTCGGTGCAACACGTTTTTTGTTTCTTTAATTCTGTCTTGACACTGACGGGTGCGCTATCACTAACTCCCTTTTCTTTTATATCACTCCTCACACAATCCATCTATCTTTTCTTTGGGCTTCCTCTCCTTCTCCACCCATGTATACATGTACACTCATAACTCTTTTAGCAACATGCGTTTCTTTCCGCCTTTTCACAAGACTATACATACCAAGACAAACGATTCCCTTTCAAATTTAAATATGTAGTTAAAAAGTTACAGTAAACTAAAATATCTATCAGAGAACTGAATAAAATCGATTTGTAGGTATCATAAATAATACGCTTTGTCTTAATAAAAATTCACTATCGTTGATAAAAAAAACACAAAGTTTAACGACGCCATTTTAAGAATCTCTTAGTCACATGACATGTAGGCATATTGGAACAAGCTCAGTGCGAGTGGTCACGCCACAGATTTACAAGGGAATGCACGTGTTTCGATATTGGTTTACGTTGATAGGAATGTTACTATCGTAGGGACTTTTTGCTGTTTTGGTGTAGTGCGGAAAACCAATAAAAAACTTATCGACAGTTACTCATTTGCGAGAAAATTATTCGATTTCGAAATATATAGCTATAAGTATATATATACTAACTAGCCTATATATAGAAGTGTATATATATAAAAGATCCTTAAAGAGAGTCCATAAAAGTGACATTTTTGAAAGGTCCCCCAGGTAAAAGGAACAAATGAAGAGACGTTACTATTTTGGTATATAATAAAGTTTATTCTATTCTCTTAATAAAAAAAAGTAAAAAACTAAAACCCGACAACGACAAAAAAAATTACGCTTTTTTTTATTTAATCAATTTTGGTGTTAAATTTAACTAATTTAATTATTTTGGAAATGTACAAGTTTCAAATGATACCAAACACGGCGTGCATTTTTATTTTTTACCACATTACATTTTGTCCACTAGAGGGCGCCACAGCGAGTTTTGTGACACGTCACGTAGCCTATGTTCGGCGGACTATTAAGACAGTTCTAACGATACCTCATATGTCGAGTTCCGATAAGTAGATTAGGAGCTATGAGGGAACAGATGAAAATACTCACATACATATATACATACATAGCCTGTCATAATCATAACCATCCTCCTTTGGCTTTGCTATAGTCGGGTAAAAAGGCAGTCCATCCTAATTGCAAACAGACCGCACAAGACAGAGACAATTGTACATCTTTAGAGGAGGCCTTCACCCAATATGGGGTTCCTGTAGATAGCCTACATTAAATTAATATATTGAAATCAGTAAATAAGTGTATTAAATTAGTGGTTAAGTGTAGTAAATTAATTAAACAATTTTAACAATGTAATAGTCATCATTTATTTATTTATTTAAGGACAACCAACAAAGCATACACCATTATACATGTAAGGATTCAAGGTCATTGTTACATTTTGTAGTGTAGCCTTAATTAAAGGCTGCCACGACATGATGACATGATTTCGCCAAACAAGTATTCAAATGGATACAAATTATTAAATCCTTAAACAATAATAAATTTTAAGTTTTAAGTTGTGATAATTTTGTGTAATATGAAGTGATCGGCCAACTAAAACCTGCTGCTATTAAAATTTTCGCTAACCACGGTCAAACCAAGTCACGTGACAAATGGGTATGTTTATATTAACTCAGTACGAGTGGTCACGCTACAGATTAACGATATTGGTTTAGGTTGTTATTTTTGTGGAAATAATCCGTTTCACCATTTAGAACCACTCCTAAAAGCCAGAATCAACAGTGTTAACCATCAGGAAATTGCAGACTCATGCAATTCGACGAACCGAATCAACTGAGTTTAATCCCGCAACGAAATCAATCAGACAAGTACAGTGGAGGGGTAAGAAAAACATGATCGTTAGAAGTTCATCATCATCATCATTTCAGCCTCCCCGAAACGTCGCCACAACGAACGGTCCTGCGCGTCTCGCATCCATCGGATTCCCGCAATCTTCACCAGGTTATCGGTCCACCTTGTAGGGAGCCTTCCAACACTGCGTCTTCCGGTACGCGGTCGCCACTCCAGAACCTTTCGGCCCCAACGGCCAACAACTTTTAACTGACGATCATGTTTTTCTCCTTGACCTACGCAAGCTCCTGAGCTTGCGTAGGTTGCGTCAAATCAGCCATCACAGTAAACCAAAAAAAAGTAGTCCGTCTATGTAAAATTCTGATATTCAGCTGCTTGCGGTTAGACTGGAAACCGACAACAATATAGTAGGGAAATATGGAAGAGGGTACCTAGTAAATTAACCACTAGTTATAATTAGACAGAATTAGGGTACGTTTCCACTGAAGTGGAGTGAGAAGAGCAGTGAAAAATGGCGAGTGTTTCCATGGAAGGGGAGCACTTCGCTTTGTGCGCTCCGCACGGCACAGCTTGCTCAACCCCGTTCTGTCCGGTTCGTGGTCGCGTGTTCATTTGTTTTATTTGAAAAGTCCGTTCAGCTCCACTTACACTATTTCCATTGATGCGAAGTGGAGATTTCAAGCACTGTGATTGGTCAATTCACTGTCTGATCCTCTTGACCCCACCTAGCTTAATTGACCGGACCGAGCCCAGTCGTCAACAGCGCGTAGTGATTCACGCGCTCCTCAAAGAGACGTCAGTAAACCGTAGGGGCTCAGTAGGGCCGATGCTTGCTAGCTAGAACCGCGGGGAATTTTGGAAAAGGAAACCCGTAGTCCTAGAACGCAAAAAGCAACTGAAGGACACAGGTGTAGTTTTAGTCAATAAAAGTCTGACACGCCCTCACGCTCCGTGCCTTAAAAAAAACCTAGCTTCGTGTCAGTGGAAACACATCCTTATAGCGGCACTATTAGCAATGGTAATCGGATCTTTAAGAGATTTTAATAAGGCGATAAAGTACTATGACTACGGTCATATCATAATGTAAGGCTGGAAGATCATTTTCCTTAGAAATTACGCTGTTGTGAAGAAAACACGTAACTTTGTAACTGGATTAGTTTCTTTCTGCATTATAATGTTGTTTAATGAAAACAAGTCTTGGCAAGTTGTTTTTTTTTTATTGTGTTGGGAAATCATCTTATGACAAATCCCGCTCTTAAGCGGAGCGCGAGATAGTGTCAGACTTGTACTGACTAAAAACCCACTCCTGATCCTTCTTTGCCTTCGCCCCGGGGCCCCGGGTTTCGCTTTCACACTACCCGTGGCCCCAGTAGGCTTCGACCCTGCTGGGCCCCTACGATTTGCTGACATCTCCTTGAGGCGCGCGTGGAACAGTACGCGCCGTCGACGACTTGGGCTCGGTCCGGACGGTTACCAGACGATCGGACGGCGAGCCACCCATTGCTCGCCGTCCGCAAGCCCGCGCCTACGGTGGCCGGAAATCGGGATCGGAATCCCGGCGGCGGTTGGAGCGTAAAGACCGTTGCCTCACGCGATCGGCCGCCTCCTTTGCTAGCATTACTGCTTCGCAGAAGGAGGCGACCGCCTGCCACTCCTTCTCGCTCCGGACCATGGCCTGAACCAAAGCCCGGCGCGAGAGATTGTCTTGGCAAGTTAAGATAAGTCACCCATCCACAATTTGACCTCGTCAAATGTTGCTTATCCTTGGTGTTTCAACCACGCAGCTGTTATTATTCTAGCCACGAGCTTCTCTTTTAATTACCAAATACTATAAAATTTCAAGAGAAACGTTGTTTTTACTACAATCTGATAAAGTTTTTGATTATTTTCAAGTTAATGGCTTAATTTTAACTGTTTATTACTCTGTTATTTTTATTACAGGCAGACGCCTGGCTTAATAATTTTGTAGAAAATTAGGTCCCTACTGTAATTTTATGGCTTATTATTATTTTGTACGGCAAACCTGTAGTACCGATATCATAATTATTAAATACACGAATTACTTATTACTTAAGTACCTAATGTAGTTTTTTTGACTGTAGAGAACTGTGTGTGTTTAAGGCGAAACAGTACTTTACGTCAGAATTACCTTATTTACTTATTTAATTTTCTTATTTTTTTTTAAATTTAGAATCCATATGTACCTATTTTTATTTCCTTTTACTATACAATTTTTATTTGTTTTTTTTTTTTTTTTTACACTGCACCGTCTTTTCGCCTTTATGTCGACACCGCCACCGGCCCACGCTGAAAACCAGCGCTGTGAGCTCATCGCATTATGCGTGAGGCCGCAGCTTTATGCTGAGCATTCGGCCGTTTTGCGCGAATGTGACGCACATCTTACCTATCAATTGATTATGTTTATTATCTAGTTTTAAGATTGCGTCATTTCGCGCGACTAAACTGCTTTTCTTTCTTTCTTCTTTCTTTCAGAACAACCCTCAGTGCGCGATTCCGACTCGCACTTGGCCAGTTTTTTTCTTTTGAGGTACGGAACAAGTGGATTGGAGAAAGTTTCCTTAAAAAAGACTCAAAATATTCTCTTTACGTAAATAAAGTTGTCCTTTATTAAAGCTAAAGTAGCCAGATAACTCTAATCTATAGACTATTTCTAGGTATGGAAGTAATTAATGTTCGTCTACAATAAATAATTTCGTTTTCATCGTAATAAATCAGAAGTCTAATTAGAATGTATCCTAATTAGATTTCAACAAAAACACTTTAATTCGTAATCCGGTCGAGTTTGCAGATATTTCTGAAAGTTTTGACTTGTTTCAGTTTACTAATTAAAAGGGCTTATTTCTGTCTTTCATGGTTATAATTTTATTCCGCCAAGCTGCGGGATTGTTCATGGCAATTTCGGGTGGTTCCTGCATCGGATTCAAGCGGAAGAAACACCCGGGTGTCATCATTGTGTGGACCGCCCGGAAGGCATACGGTGGAGGTGTGCCCCGCTCGTCGTGTCCTCGTGGAGGCAATCGGCGGCTATGTTTGGTCTATGGTCCAAAGCAAGGAGGAATGGCAGGCAATGGCCTCTTTCTTGGAAGCAGTAATGCTAGCGAAGGAGAAGTCCGCACGCGTGAGGGACCGAATGTTCTCACGCCCCAGCCGCCGAGATTCTGACCCTGACTACCAGTCATGGTAGTCAGTCACGTGGTTAAAACAAAGGAATCGGAGGCGTGGCCTACTCAAGGCGTTCGACGCAAACGAAATGATTGTAATTTGGCTAGGGGGGCAGCAGGATTTGTAGATAGGTTGCTTGTCCAAGTATGTATATTAAAATTCATTTCCAGCATAAAATTTTCTGCCTCCTTGAAAATTTTCTACTTTAAAATATACGTGAGTTTATCAGATTATTAGGTACAGTAATACTGTTCTGGGTCACCAGACCTCACAAAAAAAATGGGTCAATTGGGACCAAGAGTCGTCAAAAAACAGTTAGATTAAAATTTCACCTCAAACATTTTGTATTTTCATGTTTAGATTCCTTATCTTTGCAGTTAAAAAGTCGTAAAGCGGTATTTGAATAGCTACTCGGATACTTCACTTAGTACCGAGGTAAAACGAAATATTTTAAAATTTAACTTTATAATATCATCAACTTTTGTGAGCGTCAATTTTATTTGCCGCTATTTTAAATTGTTCGACGAAAATCTTTATGGCCAAAGCGCCAGGGTAGCTCGCAAAAATTAAAATTATTTTGCGTTTTTTTTTGCAGTTTTCTGCCCGTTATTTGGTTTTATGGTAATGGAAAAGTTTTTCGTAAGAAATTTGAAAAATATTATCAACCTAAACCTTTTTAGTAAATATTTTTTTTTTATTGATAATCTCTCTCTCTTTTTATGGTTCCGTACCTCAAAAGGAAAAAATAGAACCCTTATAGGATCACTTTGTTGTCCGTCCGTCTGTCTGTTTGTCAAGACCCTTTATCTTGGGAACGCATGGGGTTAACGAGAGAAACATATATTTCGGTTTATGTGGCAAAAACGTACCTTTTGACACTCTCGAGGAAATCAAAATTCATAGGGTAAATTCCCATTGACCTAGAATTCTGAAATTTAGCATAAAGCAAGGTCTTATAACACTAGTACAGGAATAAATCTGAAAACTGTAAATTTGTTGTTACGTCTCAATTTTATTTTTGCAATTCCGAAAAATCTTCCGAGATCAGAAATCTACCGGTATGGAGACCGGTATTTAATTGTTTAAATAGGTAAATTTGTACGGAACCCTCAGGGCGCAGTTTTTTTCTTTTATTGATAGGCTTGCGCTTGCGCACTATTTCACCTGATGGTAAGTGATGTTGTGGTCAACGGTGGAGCAGGCCTGCCTAGAAGTAACCTATTCACTCTTGGCTTAAAGACTACTAGGTTGCAGCTATCAGGAAACATAGACTCCGTCAGAGAATTCTACTCTTTCCAATTTATAAACTTCAAATGTCATAATTTCATGAAATAGTCAACCAGCTAATTTAAAATCATATATAGTGCAAATACATTTTCTATAATATTTTTGTACTACTAACTTAGATTTCAATATAAATTGCTTTGAGTACAATTATTCCATTTTTATATTGTTGGTTACTCTTAAAGGAGGGGAACTGAAATACAGGCTTTGCCTAGTTCGGTTACAAATATTCGATTCATTTGTTAATTTATGAATATAAAAAATACATATTAAATGTATTTGCTACTGTCCCGAATTACTTTTTTAATAATAAATAACTTTGTATTGAGCTGGCAACTCCAAAAAACGTACGATATAATTTGAATGTTGTGGGCTACCCTAGCGCATTGCCCTAAAGTAGATAGAGGCAGGTAGGGGTGTCACGTACAGTAAAGGATAAAAGTTTTATGTGCCAACGGATATGGGACGTGGCGAAGCGGAGACTTGTATGTAGGTTCTTATGTGCAGTTTTGATCTAACTTTACGAGTTTTTAAGTAGCTTTAAACCCTTGAAGGTGAACGAGATCGTCTTGCATTCTTAAGTGGTCTTTTACCTTGTGGCGTTTTATTTGACTAAATATTATCTACGTATAGATACCGGCATGAATCTTGAGCGCTGACTTCTATAGTTGTACTTGCGCAGAAGCACGCAGAAGTGAAATATCGGGTCTCTATAGTGGTATGAAAAGGGACGCGCGGGCGGGGATTGGCTCGCCGATGTGTACGATGTGCAAAGCGATCCCCGCTCTTTCGCCGAGCGCTCAAGATTCGTACCGCTATCTTTTAGTTCTTTTTGCTAGATATTATGAACTAACTTTACCCACAGTTTTGGTCTCGTGGTTTAATTCACAGAAATGGTTCATTTTTCGGGTTTAAGAGGCTATGCCACTCAATCATGGTGTAGTTGTGTTTTTTAGGGTTCCGTACCTCAAAAGGAAAAAACGGAATCCTTATAGGATCACTTTGTTATCCGTCTGTCTTTCTGTCAAGACCCTTTATCACGGGAACGCGTGGAGGTATCGCGTTGAAATTAAAACTATATACTCAAATTTGCGGTCCCTTAAAGCTGTGAAAAAATGAATCAAAATTCATAAGGTACTTCCCGTTGATCTAAAATCCTAAAATTTGGTATGAAGCAAGGTTTCATAGCACAAGTATAGGAAAAATCTTAAAACTGTAAATTTGTAGTTACAGCGCAAAAAAAAACTTTTTTGCGATTCGGAAAAATCTTCGTAACTCAATTCGGGAATTGAAATGTTTTCATAAGTAAGTTTGTTTGTACGGAACTCTCTTGTGCGCGAGTCCGACTTGCTCTTGTCCGGTTTTTTTCTATTTTAACCTTTTGAGTAGCTTAATTAGAGACACAATAGAAAGACAATGACCGAGCGAACGAGTTCGCTCAGGGTTTAATGAATTAAAATCAGTTTCGCTAACTACAGTAGGTAGGAAAGTAGTGCGATTTATGATTAGAATGCTTTTCTAGACTAACATTATCTCCAAACAAATAAAATTGTTTGTTTGTAGAAGGTAAAATGAACATCTATGAGAAAGTAATTATAATAATTTTATTCAGGATTTTTTTTTCCCATAATACAAATTACAAATAACACAAAAATATAAATTAGAATAATAAAGTTACATCACTCAAGTATACATTTAAAAACTGTGTAATGTGATGAAAGTATCTACTTTTGTAGATACTTTCATTACGTGGTTTTCACATGTACATCATACAACCGATTGCGCGTTCGAGACAAAAAACACTTTCACACGAGATAAAAAATCTTAGCAACCCTAAGTACCTACATAAAAGTTCTGTAATGTACATCTTATGCCATTCTATTTGACCACCACTTCGCCATATTCAATCAATCGGATCTTCGTTTCAACTTTCAGCCTCCCATAACTTGTTAATGGGCAAACAGATTTTGATAAAACATCGTTCTTTAATTGATAATCGTCAAAGAACCATCGCTAAAAATAAAACATTAAATAAACCGCATCCAAATTGGTTCACCTGTTCAAGAGAGGTGTCACAGGTAGACAGACTCACACACACACACTATCGCATAGCGGTCAAACTTATAACGTCTCTTTCTTTGCTTCAGGCTTAAAAAAATACATCATTGTATGCTTTGTACTTCGAAGCGGAATGCATTCGGAAACGTCGATGTACATTTTGCTCTCAAACGAATTTCGGGTAGTCTAAAAACTCTAGTAAAATAGTATCAATTTCATTGGAAACCTTTTACCATTTTTAAGAGAGAAAAAGGTGAACCGCAATCGCTACTGAAAAAGTAACTTGATTATTGGGAGAGGAAGAATAAAGATGGCATCAATTTAAGGTCATTCACCGTTACATTTCTCAATTCATTTTATGAGCTGTGAATCTGAGATAACTTTAACTCAGGATGTAATCTTTTCAAAGATATTTCTCAACGACTGATGGACACTTTGGTTGACTAGAGCGGTGGTTCGTTCTTTGCCTAATAAATAGTATTGGCAGTAAACGTGGCAATGCTGCCAGCCATCTAACCAATATGATAGCGATTTGGAGGAGTACTTCGACGCCGAATTGTTGTAAGTATATTTTTTTCCATATATATATAAATAATGTAGTTAATAATAATAACGGTAAGCATCCACATAATGTAATTAGTCCTAGTTAGCAATTACTGCAAATCTGGTAAAAGTAGGTTTGCTGTATCGTCATGAACGCCAGAAGTACGTTTGGCACCAAACTCTCGAAACATTTCAACATATTATTAACAGTTTTTAGAACATTATTTAATAGTTTTAATTATTTTCGTAACATTTTTAAATAACGTTAAGTTAGTAAAACGTTTGATAAAATATTATTTAGTGAACATTAACTTCCTTTAATTCTAGAATGCTCAACATTATATGTAAGGTTTCCGTCCTTACATTTTGGTTCTTCGAGCCGGATGATACGTCTTATCTGGCCACGTAGTTAATTAATATTTAATTAATTTATGTATTTTGTTATTTCTGAAAATTTTACGCATCTTTACATCGTCTGCATGCCACAAAATGTTGAGAGGTGTACGATAGTTCATCTATATTTTACATAGTCCCTTAAAGTTAGACATGAACTCACACCCCTCTTGCATAAAAAAAAAATTGGTACCTTGATACGAGCCATTTATCTGCAAACAGGCACTAATCCAGACTAGTTACCTAAGTCAAATACTTCTTCGAGAGGTATTCCAATTTGTATTGGGCTGTTGGGCATGGTGATACCTACGAGTGTTGGATTACTAGTTAAAATAAATCCGCAACGACATTGTTACGAAAAATAGGTTTATTTCAATACAATTACAATACAGTTATATTTATTTTAATCCTCTATAAGTTAACTATGAGGGCTACTTCAACATTTCAACACAATAACTCTAACAGTAATGGCCGTTGGCTTAAAAACTCTACTACTGCTAATAAATTTTACTCATCACATTTTGACAAAATTACTATGAGAGTAACATAAAAATCAAACTTATCTGTATATATAAAAGGAGAAACTGACTGAGTGACATATCAACGCTTAGCCGAAACTGTTGGGACTAAGAGCGAAATGACGTAAGCGAGTACTAAGAGAATAAGTAATAATAATTATGAGGATAAAAATAAATAAAAATACTTGACATAATTTACTTACACGAAGACATTCTAATGATATACATACATAAATTAATTTCAATATTAACAAAATTTAATAATAACAATGATAAAAAATAAATTAAAATTACAAATATTTCCTCTTTACAAATTAGTACAGAGTACAAATATATTCGTACTTTTATGTTCTTTTAAAAATACTATCGAATGTATTAAATAATTGTGAGTTCGTATCGAAGACTGTGACATTCACCATCCCGTACTGGGCCCGCGTGGTAGATTACGGCCCATTCCCTCTCCTAGAGAGAAGGCCTGAGTCCCATCAGTGGGAAAATTGAAAGGCTGATTATGCTATGCTATTATGCTATCAGTGTAAAAATAAATACAACTAATTAAATTCATAAATGTTACTAGCTTAATATTTATTTCCTACCATTGAGAATATCGCCGGAGGACAAGGTGGAGCACACGGTGGAGGTGTACCCCGCTTGGGCAGAGCAACGCCGTGTCCTCGTGGGAGCGATCGGTGGCGGCGATCTCTCGCGCCGGGCCTTGGTACAGGCCATGGTCCGGAGCGAGGAGGAGTGGCAGGCGGTCGCCTCCTTCTGCTAAGCAGTAATGCTAGCAAAGGAGGTGGCCGATAGCGTGAGGCAACGGTACTTACGCTCCAACCGCCGCCGGGATTCCGATCCCGATTTCCGGCCACCGTAGGCGCGGGTTAGCGGACGGCGACCAATGGGTAGCCCGCCAGCCGACCGCCCGGTAACCGTCCGGACCGAGCCCAAGTCGTCGACGGCGTGTATTGTTCCAAGCGCGCCTCAAGGAGATGTCAGCAAATCGTAGGGGCCCAGTAGGGTCGAAGCCTACTGGGGCCATGGGTAGTGTGAAAACGAAACCTGGGGCCTTGGGACGAAGGCAACGAAGGAACAGGAGTGGGTTTTTAATCAGTGAAAGTCTGACACTATCTCCCGCTCCGCTCAAGAGCGGGATTTGTTATTAGATGATTTTCCCACCTCAAAAAAAAAAACCATTGAGAATATGCGTTTTAACAAAATAGTATTCTAAATACTTATTTGCCTCTCTTTTTGTCAATACCTAAGTAGTAAAAAAAAAAATCTCAACCGTAAAAAGATTATCCAGTCAGCATGGTTTCTAGTGAGGTTGATTGTCCAATGTAACCCAGAAATACTTGAGTACTGGTACTCAAGTAGGCTCATTCAATCACTCTAATTCAAAAGAGCTATGAAGTTTATTTAATAATATATGTTACACGCAATTCGGTCGACTTTTTTGTCTCAACAATATATTTGAATTTTGTGTGTATGTTTGACTCAATGTATGACTATCTTGTTTTCGAGGTGGACAACCATCAAATGAATTTTCGCGCTCTAGGATGAGGTGCGAGGGCTTGTTAGACTTTTAATGACCAAAACCCACCTATGTTCCTACATTTTCCCTTGCATTCTGGGATCACGGTAACTCTTTCAATAATTCCCGTAGCCCCAACAGGCATCACCCCCACTGGGCCCTTGGATGACCATGTTAACATATCGAGATTCCACCGCACCTCAAGAAAAAAAAAAAAACTGCTCCTCGTGAAGCACGTTAAGTCGTTGGTCCTGGCCGCCATTTATAGATCTTTGAAAGTCGTTAAGCATAGTCAGAAACAAGGAAATAAGATACAAGTCTTACCAAGTGTTATCGTACCCAGTGACAGAGTAGTGAAGGTTAGATAGACAGTCGCAAGTAGTAGTAGTAAAATATGGAAACAAAGGCAAAGTGGGAACTGGCCCCTCTTCATGCATGCGCTGAAGAGCCCTTTTAGTTGAGGCCCGAGAGCCTCCATGGTCAGGACCCAGGCCTGTACCATCGCGGCTTCCAGGAGGAGCTCCCGGTTCAACTGCTTCAGTGCCCAACGCGGACCACACGGGGTCTGTTGGACCGGCGCGGTCGAGGTCTGGCCGGAGACGTTAAACTGGATGTACTAGTGGTCTGAGTATGTCTCCGCCCCTCCATGATGCGTCAGTCGACGACACGCGGTGACAGAGCAGGGCTGGTGAACAATATGTCCACTACAGACTCGCCCTGCATCCGCACACACATAGGGACAGAACCCCGGTTTAGGATGAACAGGTCTGTCTCCAGAGACCAGTCCTCCACCATTCGACCCCCCGGTCTGTGTACCAGGAAACCCAAGTCAAGTTCGTGGCATTGAAGTCTCCGCAAACGACTACGGGGTATTATCACGGTCTATGGCTCATGTCTGGACTAATCGTTTCGCCTCGTCGTTTATACCGCGTACATCGAAGGACTGGACAATTTGCCTGCTACGGGCTTCCCGTCCGATTATAATTTAGATGTTTTCAAGGCTAGAGTGAATAGGCTTTTAATAAACTAGTGCGCTTCACCATCAACCGTTGCATCATTGCTTACCAGGGATCGCAGTCAAGCTATGGTTTATATAATTGAAAAAAAAAACAAATTTTAAGTCGTTTATGGTGCGGGTTCCGACTCATCACTTGGACTTTGACCTTGTTTTGACCGAAGGGTGTCGTGGATCGACGATTTCGTGGATGGATACCAACCTCACAGCGAAACACGACGCCGTCAATTCGAATGCAATAGTTTGTAAAAATAAATAGATTAAAATAATTAGTTATTATAATATGTTAATTTATTAGTTTATTATGATTAAGATTATTTATTCTATGTATCCTGTCAATGGGGCTTAGTTGCTTGAAAATAAAGAATTATTATTATTATTGCTTCATTAGCCAGAGAATCTATTATAACGGCTTATACCAAAGGTCACTGGCAGACATTAAAAATTTTTAAAAGAGACGTCTAATTCTAAAGCTCTCTCATATTCTCAACATAATTGTGGATGTGGTGATGCTTCAAACACAACCACATTAATTTCATTGTGCTCCAGTCCTTTTGATTCGTTCCTGGAAAATTATTCGAGAAATTGTAATGTCATTCATTTGAATTTTCATCACGAGATATTAGGCTCGTATTAATATTAGAACGTACAATAAAATATTTATTACATTGGTAACAATCCGTAATTGAATTTCGATAGAACATTCGAGGACTTTGTGTTGAAAAAAGTTTATCCTAATTGGTGAGATCCTATTGCTTTCATAACAAAAGAAGTGTAATAAAAAAGAACGTTTAGTAAGCATAAGGCCTAAACGCGAACAAAAATCTGCCTTTGATATTTAAATCTTTCAACATTAAGCTGAAGGCGTTTACACCCCAATAACTTCACAAACATAATAATCTTTCGCCGCTTAAGGCCTAAATCTCGTCCGCAGTCACACTTGACGGAAGATGCGGTAAAAACACTCGGGTCCGACATGATACCGTTGTCAAGAGATTTTTGTTTCCGCAACCTCGCCTGCTCTTGACATCAATTCTGGAGAGGAATAAAGGAGGTTCATTTAAGGTTCTCCTACTAAACGACCTCGGGTTTTTCAGTATTTGATTAGCTTTATTTAAAGGAGGGCGATTCGTTAAGGAGACTGGAACAATGGGACCGATTTGGAAGCAGATGTGTTTCAATTCGAGGTCGTTATTCCCCCTCGGATTGGAAATGGGGAGTTTATTAAAAGTTTAAAAGACTCATTGGCAGTGAAAATAGATTGTTAGCTTGGTGTGTATTTTAAACCTTGTTTAATTTTAATGGCGACAAATCGTAAAACATTTCTGGATGATAGTCGTAAATTATACAGGTAAAAATATATTATCCTGTAAAGGGCTATTTGTCCTATTTTTGTGTTGTACTAGCTGTTGCCCGCGACTTCGTCGGCGTCAAGTTCGTAAAAAATACACAAACGTAACTAATAATTATGTGCTTGTGTTCATGCCAAAAGCATCTAATTCATTTGTTTTACTTTCACACAAAACTGTTAAAGATCAAAATGGAAATTACTCCATACTCCAGTAAATACGTTATGTAAAATGTATTTCTTATATTCAGATATATTTATTTGGCTCACCAATATTAGAATAGACGTAAATGATATACACCAAATAAACATGAACGTCAATACCCATATTAGGAAAAGGTGTTAGTTTATGTATATTTCTGTTTAATGTTATGATAAAACAACGCTCATTGTGGCGGCATTTGGGGGAGGCCTATGTCCAACAGTGGACGTCTTTCGGCTGAAATGATGATGATGATGATGAAAACAACGCTGTCATGTATATATTTGTTTACTATTAATCAAAACTACAAACCCACAAGGTGGACCGATGATCTGGTGGACCTATGTCCAACAGTGGACGTCTTTCGGCTGAAATGATGAATCAAAACTAGACATAAGCTTTTCTGAGTAATCGGAAAAAATAAAAATGTGTTCTTCAGAAATTCATTGCTGAAGAACATATTTTTACTGAAAAAAAATTAAACCGTCACAGCATCAGTTTCATGATGACCAATCCTACCTCATACATCAACAGTTTAATATCTATTTAAAATTTGTGAATGCACCCACGATACAGAAGTAAATACTAGTGTGGAAAACGTTTAAACAAAAAGTTGGAGATAGGTCATAAGTATAAAATCAGCCTTCAGCCAACGGAAGGGCCGCCGGCGCATGAGTGCCACTTGACGCTACTTCCGACGTCCGGCCAAGGCCCTTCTATTCCGTATCTCTAAGAGAGATTGTTTCTAGGTTTTTTTTTGGTCTGTTTATTTAAAGCGTGTTTTTGTTTTGTTTTTCCTTTAAATGCACAAAAAATATTGTAAATAATTTTTTGAATTTTGATTGACAAAATGTTTTTGTCAAGTCCTGCCCCCTAAGCCAAGTTACGATCGTTTCGTTTGCGTCGAACGCCTTGAGTAGGCCTCGTCTCCGATTCACGTGGTCAGAACAAAGGAATCGGAAGCGTGGCCTACTCGAGGCGTTCGATACAAACGAAACGATCGTAACTTGGCTAGGGGGGCTGTATATGAAAACTAAAAACATAACTAGCATCTTGGACAAGCTTGCTTTAATTTTGTTCAAAACAACGATTTTTGGATCCCCTTTTCCTGAGATAATTATATTTTTTTATCTTATTGTAATCTGGTTCCAAAATGTAATTCTTTGAGCTAACCCAGACTCTCCATTACCATAATTGCTTGTGTTTTTACCGACTCAACGACTGTTTTGTGAAATGTCAGACACAAAACATGGTACCTTCCTAATGATATTTGTTTATAGAAATATGCCTTAAATTTTCAATTGCGTTATTACTAGGAAATCCAATCCCGCATCAAAATTGCGGTCCCACGGGGTTTGTGGGATTGGATCCCGCATTTCCGAGACCAGATTTTGTAGTTATCTATTACTAAAACGGGGTCGCGGTAGACCAGGTAGGAGATTTTGACGAACTGGACATACTTTGCCAGTACCACAAGGATGAAGGGCAACCTACAAAAGATGGAGGGATGCTTTGTCCTGGAACGGAACGGAATAGGCTAGCAATGAAAAAAACCTGTTTTTTTTTTAGCTCGTAACATATCGTAACACATCATTTCATGATAAAAGAAACTTCCTTTAAAATACCTCATTTACTTAAGAACTCTTAAAAATTCTATCATGCTACAAGCAATAGGAGCGGAGCAGTAGGTAAAGATACCGGCACGAATCTTGAGCGCTCGGCGAAAGAGCTAGGATCGCTTTGCGCATCGTACACATCGGCGAGCCAATCACTGTCGAAGGACTGCATTCCCCATCCCCGCATCTCTTTTCATACTACTAAAGAGACCCGATATTTCACTTCTGCGTGCTTTTGCGCAAGTAGAACTGTAGAAGTTAGCGCTCAAGATCCGTGCCGGTACCATTAAAAATGCAAGTGACGCCACGGAATACAGCTAGTCCTTCCAGATTCTAGAAGTACTAAGATCTGTGATTTTCTGGAATCTAGAAGAAGCCAATAACCTTCAGTGCTAACTACTAACCCCAACTACCCTCAAATAGCAAGTTACTGAACTATCGAGTTTAATATTTCACAGCAACCCTCCGTCTACCGTCGTCACGTCGCTAATTGCCGTGAACCAGTAACAGATCAGGGACATCGATCTGAAAGATGGATGATAAAAAGGTATCATACTGATTTTCGTGGATGAACGAACGTGTTGCGCCGACCCCAAATAACACGGGATAAGGGCAGGAAGATGATGATGACTGATTTTCGTGGATTTCTGTGGGAGCCATTAGTGTTTTGACGATTGGGGAATTTGTGAGATTGTTTTGTTTGTAGATTTTTGAGAAGATATAGATCAAATTGATTCTGAAGATATATAATTCTCGCACCGGACAAACAACAATAAAGTAAAAAGTAACTTATCTATAAATGCTTAAATTAAAAAAAAGGGAAGTATCCTATGAATTTGGATTCCCTTGTGAGTGTTGAAATATACGTTTTTTTTTTCGACTTAAACGCCCGTATCTTTTTCTTTCGTTTACTTGGAAGTTAGATTTTTTCACATGTTTAAGGGACCGCAGACTTGAGTATATGGTTTTAATTTCAACTCAATAACTCCACGCGTTCCCGAGATAAAGGGTCTTGACAGACAGAGACACGGACATTCATAGAAAGGTTCCGTTTTTTCCTTTTGAGGTATTTTACCCCAAAAAAACCTGTGCAAGGCCAAAAAGGCTCCTGTATCAGCATTATCCAGCGGTATTTAAAACGAAATAGTAAATAACGCAGTGCTGATATTCCCGATTCCCGGCCACCGTACCGGCGCGGGCTTGCAGACGCTGAGCAATGGGTACCGCGGGTCCGTCCGGTAACCGTCCGCACCGAGCCCAAATCGTCGACGGAGCGTACTGTTCCACGCGCGCCTCAAGGAGACGTCAGCAATTGTAGGGGTCCAGCAGGGTCGAAGCCTACTGGGGCCAAGGGTCTGATTCTGAAAGGAAAACTCGGCCCTGGTACGAAAGGCAACGAAGGAACAGGAGTTGGTTTTTAGTCAGTAAAAGTCTGACACTATCTCCCACTCCGCCCAAGAGCGAGATTTGTCATAAGATGATTTTCCCACCCAATAAAAAAAAAAACATAAACACTGAAACCAAAACTATATTTAGCAATGGGAAACGTAGAATATCAGACATAGAATACTTATTTATATTTCAGAAAAATAACGCCTGATAAAAACAATGGCCATCTACTAAATAGTCTCTACCTTTTTAGTAGATGGCCATTGGTTACGGTTGGTAGACATAATTCTTTTTGCTATTGATTTCTCATATGTGATACCACGGACACACTTACGGAACACA
This sequence comes from Mythimna vitellina, assembly GCA_949316375.1. Classification (NCBI taxonomy): domain Eukaryota; kingdom Metazoa; phylum Arthropoda; class Insecta; order Lepidoptera; family Noctuidae; genus Mythimna; species Mythimna vitellina. The sequence continues at coordinate 17,993,325 of OX438695.1, read as the reverse complement.
GACTAAAGGAGTACTTTACGATTTTGCAGTATTGAAAACGAATTCGTTTCCTACTGCTAGAAAATGACTAGTGCTAGAAAATTTCTTCTTCCACTATTCTGCCACACACAAAATATATTCAAGCTTTCAAACTATTAGCCTTAAATCAACACTTGAGTGACGCAAACTCGAACAGCTCAAAGTCTTATATCACTCAAATCAAATGTAATCTCCAGCTCAAGATGACAACTTGGTGAGCGATGCTTCAACGTAAATTATAAAGGAGATAGGAGAGGAAACTTCATCCTTGTGCGTACTTTGGAGTTATGGATTTATTATGGTGTTTTGATTATAACTGCAATACATCATTTATATTTCGAAAGGGTGATAAAGTTACGATTGATCGAAATTTATTCAATTGGCCCATTAATAGCTACTAAAAAAGGCCTTCTGGCTATATGACCAGTAATCGTATGTGTTTGTTCGTGCCCTTAGGGCTATATTTCACCGGGACACCATGGCGGCGCGACCAGTTGCGCCGCCATGGTGTCCATAAGCTATCAAACTAGACACCATACAGACATCAGAGTCAAAATGGACCTTAAGTGCACGCGTCCGAGTTGGTCAGGCCGCCAAGTTGGTTGCGCAACCACACGGACACCAGGTGAGTAACTCTTTATCAGCTCGGACGCGTGCACTTAGTCATCAGACGTGGTTACCATATTAGTGCATTGTCATTCAAGTTACACAGGAGTACCAAATTTTAGCTCAATCAGTTAGGGGTAACTTTTTTTTTTTTACCTGAAAGTTTTCCTTCAAGCGTAAAATTCGGAACTACTACTTGAAGTCCTCTCAACCTTAGTTCGGTCTTCGTCAGAATTGTTATTAGGTTCTCTTAATGATTTGATATTTTTCATAATATTTATTAGTTTATAATTTTAGCATATATATGTATTTTATTATTATAAATAACTTTTTTTTTTCTGTTTAAAGTATCTGTTATTTATTTATTGTGCACACCTACCACAGTGTTGTCTTTTTTAACCCAAAGATTGACTGGTAGAGAATGCCTTGTTGCATTAAGTCCACCTATGTACCACTACTGTATATGAAGTAAAAATAAATAAGTACCATTTACAGATTTTACCTAAACAAACATGCATACGAACATTGCAAGTTAAATTTTAAAATATATACATATTAAAAGTTCGATGGATGTAAGACGCACAGGACCGTTCATGGTGGTGGCACTTGGGGGAGGCCTATGTCCAGCAGTGGACGTCTTTCGGCTGAAATGATGATGATGATGATAAAAAAGCTTGTAAAAAAAGTGTATTATGTTAAATAATTTTGTGAAAAATGTATGAAAATCAAAGAAAGAAACAAAATTAATGTCACACTAGAACACATTAAACCTGAATATACTATATACAAAAAAAATATATATTTCGTAAACCTCAAATCAGTACGAGAGAAGAAAAACGATAACCGGAATCCCGGGAGTTTTAGAAAAAGTTTTGTGATTACAAACGACAAACTGACAACTCCCGATCAACCCTAAAAGGATCAGAAGAAGACAGATGTATGTGTTGACGCACACACGCGTATAGCCAAATATGTATTAGTCTACGAAACATTTTTTAAGGCTCATGTAACTTTAAAACAAGTTACACAAATGGTAACTCGTTGCTATACCTTATTACTTATAGGCAATTTTTTAGGGTTCCATACCTACAAAGTAAAAAACGGAACCCTTATAGGCTCACTTTGTTGTCCGTTCGTCTGTCTGTCAAGACCCTTTATCTCAGAAACGCGTAGAGGTATTAAGCTGAAATTAAAACCATATTCTTAGATCTGCGGTCCCTTGAACTTGTGAAAAAATCAAACTTCTAAATAACGTAAAAAAATACGGCCATTTATGTCGCAAAAAAAACGTATATTTCGAGTCTCAAGAGAATCAAAATTCATAGGGTACTTCCCGTTGACTCAGAATCATGAAATTTGGCATAAAGCAAGGTCTTATGGTACAGATATAGGAAAAAATCTGAAAACAGTAAAATTGTTGTTAAATAAGTCACAAAAAAAAATTAAAATTCGGAAAAATCTTCGAGACTCCATTCAGGAATTTTAGTTTGTACGAAACTCTCAGTGCGCGAGTCCAACTCGCACTTGCTTAGTTTTTTTTTTTTTTTTTAAATGCCCTCTTTTTATGCCTCACTCAGTCCGGGAATAGAACCCTTTTCTCTCTCGTTTTTGCGCCTACTGTAACAACGGGCATAATTATTGGTCACCTAGTGGTAATAGCCTTGACTTTAAAACTTTGGTTCAAATCCGGGTAAGCGATTTACTTTTTCTAATTTAAAGTTATTTCATCACCAGTTCTCTCAAAACGCCGAAAGCAAACACCGTAAAGAAACCGGCATAACCTAGAAGCAAAAAATTTATGACATGCGTCTTTTTTTTTTTTTTGCCTGGGTGGAAAATCCTCATGGATGTCCTTCGCCTGGGGCAGGCGAAGGGGTCTGTCAGACTCTTACTGACTAAAAACCACCCCGGTGTTCCCTCCCACACTTGGACCGGGGATATTGGGAGCTGATATGCCATCCATGATCCCCAGCTAGTGCCGGCCCGCATACGCGAGCCACCTCATGTGTCCTCCGCCAACCTGTAGAGTCTGGACCCACGGGGTGAATTATGATCCATCATCATCTTCTCCTAGAGAAGAGGCCTGACTCCTAGCATTAGGAACTAGGAACATTATTAGACTGATTATAACAACGAGGTACCAAAGCAGCGAGAAAAGTTCAACGTAAACACAAAGTTTAACATGAATACCACCCATAGGGTGCATAACTCCATACGTAATGTTATTGTAGAACTTTGTATTTACAACAAACTTTTCTCTCTCCATCGTTATTTACATGAACTAGTTACAACTAGATTGTAAAACGCAAAGCAGAAACTAGTCGCGACATTCACATCGTATTTCAAAAGTGCAACCAAGTATGCTGTTTACATCAACTGACAGTGCACTTGCGTGTGATAAGTAACTCCATAGAGCGTGGAACGTGCAACAGTAGGCAGCGTACTGTAGCCATTGCTCACATATTTGTGTAACCAGAAATCAGAAATATTTTATTTGTGATACATAGGTAGGTATGGTGGTTGGACATGTTTTAGGTTAATGTGCGCCTATCAGCCTATTAAAGGTTTGGAGGTAGGCGGAGCAGAGAGTAAAGTCCCGCAAACCTCCGTTGAAAAGGGAGGATCCTCCGGCCAGACGGGTGTTATGTCTGGTGGGCAGCTGCCCGATAGATGATTTTGGGCTGTTCTATATGTTCTAATCGCGCGGAGAACTTTTATTGCGCGATGCAGGATTAGTTCTTATGTGATACCTACATAGATGTCGCTACAAAGGCATACAAAAAGAATTAATTATAGTTTTTACATGCAAATAAAGAGCTTACTCGTACTAAACTACAAATTAACTACATAAATGATTGTATTAGATTACTGTAGGAAAAAAAGTCAAAATAATTCGTCAAGTAAATGTCAAAATAATTTGTTAGGTAAATGTCAAAAATAATTCGTCAAGTAAATGTCAAAATAATTTGTTAGGTAAATGTCAAAAATAATTCAGATATAAATAATTAATTATGATTTGTGATTACATAATAGTAAAAAGAAAACAAATTACATTAGATTACAAAAATTACATTTACATGTAAAAATTTATCTGATAAAAAATCCGATACACTATAATAACATTTTTGACACAGCAAACTTCTCAGTTTTTGTTTAAATAAGTTAATGTGTAGATTTTGTGGAACGCAATATGTATGACTACCTTCTAAACACGAGCATCAGGGTTAGCTTAATAAGAGTACTTAGCCGTACTTAGCTTTAATATATAATTTGTTTATAGATCAAGGAGTTTTTCCGGATCTAATGAAATATAGTAAAGTGATACCACTTTTTAAATCCGGGGACAGTAAAGACACTAATAATTATAGGCCGGTGTCCGTGTTGCCGGTTTTTAGCAAGATATTTGAGAAGGTGATGTTAAATCAAAGGCTTAATCATTTTAACACAAATAACATTTTACACGATAAACAGTATGGTTTCACCAAAGGACGTTGTACTACTGACGCTGGTGTCTCCTTACTAAAACACATTTTTAATGCGTGGGAAGAGGCACAGGATGCTATAGGCATCTTCTGTGACCTGTCTAAGGCGTTTGATTGTGTGGTTCATGAAACATTACTCCTGAAACTTGAGCATTACGGACTAGGCAAAACAGCTTTAAGCTTGTTAAAATCTTATTTGATTGACAGACAGCAACTAGTTCAAATTAACGGTGTCAATTCGTCGGGATTAAATGTGAAAATGGGGGTACCCCAAGGTTCAATTTTAGGTCCTTTTTTATTTTTAGTTTATATTAATGATTTACCCTATTTGTTGCAAAATAAACTTAATATGGTGTTGTTTGCCGACGACACTTCTTTGATTTTTAAGATAAATAGAAGGACTAATAATCTTGACGACGAAAATAACGCCCTACTGCAGGTCCAAAACTGGTTCACTGCTAATAATCTAGTTTTAAACGGGAAAAAAACTAAATGCATAAAATTTTCCTTACCAAATGTTAAAGGTAGCGATTGTGATGTAGTATTAAACGATGAAAAACTAGAATTTGTCGATAAAACAGTTTTCTTGGGGATTACGCTTGACTCAAGGCTACAATGGGGTCCTCATTTAACATCTCTTGCAGGACGGCTTAGCTCAGCTGCATATGCTGTCAGAAAAATCCGCCAATTTACGGATTTTGATACCGCTAGACTAGTCTATTTTAGTTATTTTCATAGCATCATGTCTTACGGTATCTTACTATGGGGTCGGGCTGCAGAAATCGACTCAATTTTTATATTACAGAAAAGAGCGATCAGAGCTATATACAATCTTCGCCGCTGCGATTCTCTAAGGGAACTGTTTAAGGAAATTAACATAATGACGGTGCCTTGTCAATATATTTATGCAAACATAATGTATGTTAGAAAAAATCTTAATCTTTTTAGCAAAAGAGGCGATAGACATAATTATGTTACAAGAAATAGGGACCAATTAGTTCAACCAAGTTTCAGACTAGCAAAAGTGGCCTCTTCTTTTATGGGGTACTGTTTGAAATGTTATAATAAAATACCTTCACAAATATTAGAACTCAATGAAACGAAATTTAAATCTTGTATTAAACGCACACTATGCAGGCAAGCATACTATAAGTTGGAGGATTATATTCAGGATAAAAATGCTTGGCTCAATGCTGGTCCAGCTCCACTACCACCGGGGTGTACAAATTGATTAATTAGTATGGAAATTATTTTTTAATGTTTTTTTTTTCTTGAAATTGTAAAATATAAGTATTGTATTATATGTATAGAAGCATTTTTTCCACAGTTTGTAAATGTGAGTACCATGGAGCTTTTTATAGTTTTTATGTTGCTACTGGACTTATTTGACATAAATGAGCATGGCAGTTGAGAGTTTGTCATGCTCACTCAAATGTCTCACTGATGGTGGCGCGGGTGTTGGATCATTCGGTTCCCTTCAAAGTGGTTGAGCTGAGTGGTGCTAATATTAGCGTCATGTCCGTGAACGGGCGCTGTCAGTTGAGGCTGGTCATCTCTTAGCTGCCAGTTGCTATTTTAATATTTATATTTAGTTTTTATTTTTATTTACATTGTTCTCACATGATAGCGACAAGAAACATGTAACAGAGATATTTGTAACTACAAAATATGATTGAAAAGAGTGTCCATGGAGTTTCTTGCACATTCTTCTCCATAGAGATCTACGCTTTGGAATGTGCAATTAGCATCATTTATTTTTATTTTTCTGACTAAATGACTTCTTGACATTTCAAAAGTGCCTGTAAATGGTTTATTTGGAATAAATGCTATTTTGATTTTGATTTTGAAGATGCTTAATATTGTCTATTTTCCTGTATGGTGTTGAAACATGGACGATCCAACATGAGCTCCATAAATAGATTGACGCTCTTGAGATGTTGTGGAGGCGTCTACTGGGGATAAAATGGACTGCTCACCGCACAAAAATTTTATTTCTGAAAAAGTTTTGCATCGAACAAAGACTTTTATCGATTGTGCAACTGTTCTACGAATCTTTGAGATGTTTAAGATATTTCTCAATGAAAACTGTTTCGAAAGTTTAGTGGTACAGGGAAGAGTAGGAGGTCAACGTTCTCGCGGTCTATCACCTACACATGGACAGATCTCGTTAAATTATCTTCGAAGTGTTCCCTCATTGAATGTACACGCAGTGTCACGAATAGAGAGAGATGGAGAAGTCTCTCTAAAGTCGTAACTAACCTACTAGATGATCCATGACCACATGACTGAGAAGAAGAAGCTTTTGTCAGCGGCTACGCCTGCGATTACGCATGTGACTACGCCTGCGACTACGCCTGCGATTAAAACAATATACACTATTGTTAAAAAACGTTTTTGAAACACATTCATTGTGCGTATAGCAAAGCAGTGGAATTCTTTAGGTCACAACCTCAACAGTGATAGATGATTATTTCTAGGAAAGCGTGCTTCATCGATGACCACATTATCACTTATCATCAGGTGAGATAGTGGTTACACGCCAGGCTATCCATAATAATTAAACAAAAAAAAGATTTGACGATGCCGCCTCTAGCGATGACACACACATCACACACACACACACGTGGCACATACGTCTTAGTGCTTTCTACGTGTTTCAGTGTTACTTAATTAGGGCTGTGAAAGGATTATTTTCATCACTTATGCTACGTTATTAGAAGTGTGTGAAAGGTATTAAAATGCTAATCAGTGCAGTAAATTAAAGGGTTAGCTGTTATATTATGTGCAAGTTAACTGTTATTTAAGGTTATTTTTTCTTTAAGGCACTGTTCCCAGTGTAGCATAAAAATTGTGTCGAGATATATGTAAAGAACTCCATGGTAAAATTAAGTGACGCCACGGGCAGCATAGGTATAGGGAATTCAAGAGACGAATAAAAAAGAGATTATTAGTTTAAGCAATAAATCTTACCTTTATTGCTTAAACTAATAATCTCTTATCTGTGGTAGATATTGAAAGAAAGAAAGAAAAGAAAGAAAGAAAGAAAAATAGTTAATATTGAAGCTTCGAATTAACACAAAACCTTTTTACTGTTCAAAGTGATTAGGTATAAGTATATTTTTCAGTTGGATAACTCATCAAATGACTTCTCCCGTTTTCTTTTTTTTTAAATGATCAGTTAAATATATGGAATTTTGTTATGTTAGTAAGAACAAAGGTATTATTTAGTGCTTACGAAACCTTCAAAGTAAATTTTGAAGTAATTAAACGGTGCCTACCTTTCGAAAATGTGAGGACCGGAATTAATTTATGGGATAAGATAAATGAGGGTTTCGCGGTAAATGTCAGAGCTAATGATAAATAGATTATCTAGTAACTTTAACAGTGAGTGGGTGCTACTCATTTCCTTAGATTACTAGCCTGGCAACCACGAGCGCCCGCAGGACGATTTAAAAGGGCATGCATCTTTAGCTCTTCTCGAATATGATAGATAGGTTTTTGTTATCCATACTTACATTAATGGAACTAACTCGGACGATTTACGCAGAGGAGCTTGGCAATTAAAAAAGGTAGCAAAATTTTGCAGCGTGCCTCGAATATGCTAGGTTCTTTTGTATTTAAAATATGAGCGAGGCTTATATTTTTATCATCATCATCCTCAACATCATTTCAGCCGAAAGACGTCCACGGTTGGACATAGGCCTCCCCCAAATGCCGCCACAATGACCGGTCCCGTGCGTCTCGCATCCATCGGATTCCCGCGACCTTCACCAGGTCATCGGTCCACCTTGTGGGAGGCCTTCCAACGCTGCGTCTTCCGGTACGTGGTCGCCATTCCAGAACCTTTCGTCCCCATCGACCATGTGTTCTGCGAGCAATGTGCCCTGCCCACTGCCACTTAAGTTTGGCGATTCTTCGGGCTATGTCCGTAACCTTGGTTCTCCTGCGGATATCCTCATTTTTGACGCGATCACGCAAGGAAACTCCGAGCATAGCCCTTTCCATTGCCCTTTGAGTAACTTTAAGCCTTCTGATGAAGCCCATTGTAAGCGACCACGTTTCGGAGCCTTATGTCATCACTGGCAACACACACTGGTCATAGAGTTTTGTCTTGAGACACTGTGGTATATTGGACGAGAAGACACTGCACAGCTTCCCGAACTCTGCCCAGCCGAGTTGGATTTGACGATTGACCTCGATTGATTATATTTTTATAGTTTTATTAGAGTTCTTGTATATTTTATTGGAAGCCAAAAAGTTGCCAAACTTAAGCGGCAGTGGGCTGAGCACATTGCTCATAGAACAGTTGGTGAATGGCTCCAAAAGGTACTTGAGTGGTGACTGCATACCGAAGACGAAGTGTTGGAAGGCCTCCCCCAGGGTGCGCCGGTAACGTCATAGAAAATTAGCTTATACACATAGAAATAATGTGTACATGAATCTACTTACTTTATCATCTTCATTGTCTTTGTGGTCTTGTTTCCGCACTCCATGGCTTCTCTCCCTAAGGAGATTTGGCCTTCAGAGGCCTTATAAACTCCCTGCATGGACCTCAGTTTATGCAAGGAGTTATAAGAGAATTCGGTGCTCGCAAGGGTTTGCGTGCGTATTTTGCTAATAGTTGTGAACTCAAGGAGCACATGCGCGATCGTTTCTTGCGACTCCATGCATGTTCTGCATTGAAGACTGATACTCATTTTGTGAAAATGTTTATTTAGTGAGCAGTGTCCAGCGATTGTCTCCGCCACCTGGCACAGGCTACCTCTTTCTAGATGCAGAAGGTTGAAGGAAGAAGATTAGGGTTATATTTAAGTGTAGCATTGCTTTTTTTGTCCTGCCTGCAGCCCAGTGCCAAAGACCATCACTGTTTTTACTTGTGTGTTAGTGTGTTCTCGTAACCAACCACGCAGCTGACCAAACGGTATTTGGCACGGTGGGTTTGGGTCCGAAAATTAACTCACCATCCAACTATTAGATCCCTGCCTAGCCAGCTCAACAGCAATGAATTGGAATATTAAACCATTCTACTAAACGCTAGGACAGTCATCTTGATTCTACAACGCCATATAATTCCTGATTACCAGCCACACATATATTACTTGAGATTAGCGAACTGAGCTATACGATGACGTCACAGACGGCCATTACAATTCAAGCCATTCACATGAGCTGCATCAGCTAAATGTCACACAGTGGCACTAAATTATTGATATTTCGACTTGAATGTCCTGAGGCAAGGTTTGTGTCGAATGGCTGTATTATCTACCTAATATTCGAATTTGGCAGCTGTGACTGGATTTAATGTTGCAGTTATTAAAATTTATTGGTTTTACGCTTGGTATTAAACTTTAATCGTGACAAAGTTTTTAATTAGTGCAAGGAAGTAGATATCCTTTTTTTTTGTATGGGATATCAAATGACTCTTCCCATTCTTCTTGGTGCGAGAAGGTTTGTAATACTTTTTCTGAATAAAACCCACAGTGTTTCTTCAGTTGAACTTTGCGAGGGCCATGGTATGTCTTTCGAACAATCTCAAAGCGCTGGAAGGGGGGTATCTTGGATCATCATCATCATCATTTCAGCCGAAGGACGTCCAGTTTTGGACATAGGCCTCCCCAAACTTCGCCACAACGAACGGTCCTGTGCGTCTTACATCAATCGGATTCCCGCAATCCTTACCAGGTCATCGGTTCACCCAGTAGGAGGCCTTCCAACGCGCGGTCGTCACTCCAGAACCCTTAGGCCCCAACGGCCATCTGTTCTGCGAGCAAGGTGTCTTATGTGCTATGCCAAATTTCATGCAAATCCCAATCTCAAAGGGCAACTGAAGGAACATACGTGAGTTTTGTAACCAAAACTCAAAAGTTAAAAGTTTAAGTCTGACACGCCCTCCCGCTACCTTGGACAATGTGCATTCTGCATGTTTATGTGCATTTTTTCAGTAATCCATGTGGATTATAACATAAATACGCGTAGTAAACACGAAATTGTGTTACCCAAATGGAGATTAGTTAAGACCAGCAAGTCATTTTTAGTAGACAGCATACGCTTTTATAATAAGCTGCCAAAGGTGGTGACTGAACTTAGCGAAGGAAAGTTCAAAACCCATATTAAGCGTGTCCTAACTAAAAAAGCGTATTATAAGGTTAAAGACTATGTCGAAGACACGCTTGTTTGGCAATGACTGCTTCTGCACATGTGGCCCCCTGGTAGCTCATAATATTTTGTAAATTTATCTATTGACTGCTCCACATTTGTTGTAATATATACATTGCTTTTGCAATATTTTTTATTTATTTATTATTATTTATATTGTTGACATATTGTTTATTAATAATTGTAATTATTTATTTTGTTTGCTTTTGTTTGTATAGCCTCTTTTTTGAAATGTGAATGTGAGAACACTGTAAACTCCGCGAATTCTTAGGTTCTTTTTTATTATGATTATTTTTATTGTACTTTATTGACCAGTCTACACTGTCCTTACATAATAAATCCAATATATTGTAAACAGAAGGTATTGTATATCAACAAATTCTTTTTTAAAAGAGTAACCATGGAGTTTCTTGCCGGTTCTTCTCCATAGGAAACGACCAATTTGGAACCGTGGACTAGCTTCTGACGTTTTATAAGTGCCCATGTAGGCCTATGTGAAATAAAAATCTTTGACTTTGACTTTGACTTTGACTTTGATTACTACTGTTCGTAGTTTGATTTCTGAGTTCCATTATGAATAAAACTTTCATACTAATCTCATTATATTTACAGAAAATATTCAGTTTAGCCTTAAAATTTTCGGTTTTCGGCCTTTAATACTAGAATGGACCAGCCTATCTATTTTTGGTACCTTAATTTCTCCATGAATATATTACTAGTCAACGAAGGTATAAAGTCTAAAATTATTCATCAATCAATAAAGCTGGTACGTCTGTGCTGGTACTGTAATTCAGATATAATTACGCCACCTAATATTGAGTGGGTACATCAAAACTGTGGGAGTAGACAGTTGTTTACCCAACCTAACCAGACAATTTCCGTCATGTCTTTTGGTGTCAAAATGTAGACTTAAGCGGGTTTAAAGATAGGCTGCAGGATTGTTCGACGGAGTCACCGCGGATCTAGAACGCCAATGGCAACTGGAGAAACACGGGTGAGCTCAGTTTAGCTGACAACTCTTTGGGGCTCGCGTGGAACACAACGCGCCGTCAATTCTGACTTGATCCTGATGGCCGGACCGGATGGCGAGCTACCCATTACTTGTCCTCCGTAAGCCCGCACCTACGGTGGCTGTGAAACGCTCTGTGACCTCTAGTGTTAGGGGCGTTTCCTACTATGGTGACTGGTGTGTGAAGATGGCTTCTCGCAAAAGGACTGGAACAATTTGCCTGCAGCGGTCTTCCCGTCCGATAATAATTTAGGTGTCTTCAAGGCTAGAGTGAATAGGCTCTTAATTAATCAGTTTAGTGCTACCGATGCTGCTATTAATGTAGCCACCTATTGGGCCCAAAAAGTTTGACGAGTTTACCATCGAATCGAAAAGAAGAAGAAGAAGAATTAATCAGTGCACTTCACCATCAACGATTGCATCACTGCTTACCATCAGGGGGGATAGCCGTTGAGCACTAGTTTATATGATTAAAAAAAAAGAAAACATTCTACCTTTATAAATCAAAAACTTCTAAAAGTTCACAACTCAGACCAAAACAAGCGACTATGACTTGGTGGATTTGAGGCCGCAATTGACTAATCCCTGGCGGGTTTAGGCGGCATCCACCATTCATCACGGATGACGACGGATTACGTACACCACACCACTTAAGTTTCCGCGGTAATGTGTGAGCGTGACGACTGTTTCTATGTTTAACATAAAGGGCTTCTGTACACATGTTTTATATGTACAACACGTAAAGTTTAGGAGTAACTGGAATTGACTGAATGTGGTGCGTAGTCGCTCTAGAATTGATAGAATTGAAGATTGATGGTAGAGACGTGTTGGTATTTTAGTTTTAGTTTGTTTGTGTAGAATGAATTGTTAGTGGGATTTTGGTGTGAATTGAATCTATTGGAACCATTAGGAATTTTAATAAAGTTCCAGGCTCACTTGTGAAATTGCGAGCGGTGTTGTGTTGCATCAGCTATCCTCACACCCCAGCCGCCGACGAAAAAGACACCGCAGGCGTCAGGTCGAGTCGTAGGGCGATTTCCGGCCACCGCAGGCGCGGACTTGCTGACTATAAGCTATAAGTTGCTCGTCGCCTGCTAGGGTTGCGGACACGTTTCAAAGAGTGACTACTACTGACTACTAGTGGTGCTCGGATCGCAATGGACCACTGAAGGGCACAGGTGGGTTTAAGTCAGTAAATCTAACACACCCTCCCATTCCGCCTTTGAGCTAGAGAAATCATTTGAGGATTTCCAACCGAAAAAGAAAAGGTTCCTTTGTGGAACTTACATTTAAATGAATTTAGAGGTGAGCGAATTTAAATTAACGTTTGAAGATAACAGAGAGTATATAGTTTATTTAAGTACGTTTATCGTATAAAGAATCTAGTTATTTTTAGTGTTACTTCACCAAAATACTACAAAAGTTTAGTCCTATGTAGGTACTATTTCAGGACGTGATCTAACGTGTGCTTTTCATCCAAATCTGTATAGCTGTTTGAGCATTAAAGAGTTACACATATACACATACATGTATATGCACCTGTGCCATACGGACCCTGTTTGTTGCCCTTCCATCACGAACTCTAACGGCTCGATATGCCCCTACAGCTCAGGCGCTCAATATGCTGAACGCCCTGATTGCTCAAGAACCTAAATTTGACATATTTTTTTGTAGCAGTAAAGAAATGATAAATGTTTGTATAAAATTTTTTAGTTCATAGATTGTTGGTTTCTTGGCTTGCTATACGCTTTGGTGCGTACTGTAAGTATAGCAAGCAATGAATAAATAAATAAATATACGAATTTCCGCCTACTAAGGCGATATTAGTGTGATAATGAGACTTACGTAGGCAGGTTAGAATTAAAACAGCAAAACTGACAACGAGATCTATAGAGAAAAATACTTCCAAAAAAGACAAAATACGTCTCCAAGGCAAAGAAAAACCAAAGTCATCAACAAGTGACAGAGGCAGTATCACAAGTAAACGAATTGTTGTCTAAGCAACAGTAATGAGTTCAGCTAACGATCGTGTCTCTCATGCAGAAATCACGCCTCATCGGTCACCGGGCTCCCCTTGAGAACCCATCGGGCGTAGAGGTATAGATCGAGTAATTGTCTGTAAGAACTGTTAGGGAAAATTGTAGCTCCATTTTGGTTTATTTATTAATTACTTTATGGACACAAAAAACGTACAGACACGGATTTAGTGCCTGAGGTATTTTTTACCTTTGGCAGAAACAAATCATTGTAGGTGCAAATATTAAGAGAAAAATCAATATGAAAGGAGAAACTGACTGACTGACATATCAATGCACAGTGGAAACGACTGAGACTAGAAACATGAAATGCACAAGGCTTCATTTTATGATATAGGCAAGCACTAAGAGGTTTTTGTAAATTTTACGTTTGAGGGAGTGAACAAGGCGAATTTCTTTCGTAAAATCACATTTCGTATACTTGAAAGTTAGTACAAATAGTAAACTAAATCTATATATATAAAAGCAAAATACCACTCATTGATTAATCACGAAATCTCAGCAACTATCACACTTAAGAATTCTAAATTTGGCAAGTAGGTTCTTATAGGGTGTAGTCATTGGTTAAAAACGGTTTTTACGAAACTCCACTCCTGGGGAGATAAAACGGGGGTTGGAAGTTTGCATGCAGGAATATATTTTCACGTGAGCGAAGCCGCTGGTAGAAGCTGGTAAATAATAACGGTCATTATTATTCGTTTTCAGAACTACCGCAAATAGAACAATATAGGGGGGTTTAAAGATTGTATAGAGGATTATTAATTTTGGGTTAATAAACTTGAAACTTATCACAAATTTCAACCAAAATGAATTATAAAGACAGTCATTATTAGTTATTCAAAACTAACTAAAACACATATTCACTTAATATGTACTTAATATTTCACAGTGAGTATAAATATACAATTGTAAGCCGTCAGGCTCCTCGCCCACGGCGACTTTTTGGTACAATGTTATAGCGCGTTCGCATCGATACAGTCGTGATGCTCTAGAACTTTAGTAGAGCGTTAGTAGCGATGTTTTCGCGCGCTTACGAAACGTGCGACAGCAACGCTACAAAAAGTCGTCGTGGGCGAGGAGCCTTAGCGCTCTGACGATACTTCTACCAACTTCTTACGAATGTGTTCGCGAACTTTAACTTTGAACGTTAATCGGTTGGTTAAGCTGGATTTGAAGATATTCATTGACTTATAAACAAGAAGTAATCTTATTCATGTTATAACTGATGAATAAATGAATAAAAAAAATATATTTTAAGTTATTTGCGAAACTGTAACTGTCCCTGTGGTACAGTAGTATCATTAGAAAATTAATTTTTGGTGGTTAATTTTCTATCTCTTCGTTCGTAATTTTTACTTCACACTAGCTTTTGCTTTTTGAATGTGTGTCATATTAGTGTGATTATGTTAATTCCCAAATTTAAAGTTTATAACACATAAAGCAAAAATCACAAATCATTTATAATATATCCGACACATTTTAGAATCTTTCGTTCAATTTGTATTTACAGAATACTTTATTACATTGCTACATCTACATTGCTCTGAATACGAAAATACCTTTTAAATCTGGTATTGAAAAGAGAAGTGTTGAGAATGCTAACAAATCACTACTGGATAGAACATGGCCCAAAGCAATAGAGCAGCCCATTTCGCTGAGTCAAATTCCACTATTTGTATGGACAGACATGTTGCCGATTCGCTTCAGCGTTCCTCTTTCATTCGCAGATCAACATTCAATGAAACAAACCTCGTGAATGTAGAGCTTCGTCGTATTCATATTGCCATGCATTTTTTGTTTTATTAGGATGGCGGGGTCTGGGCGGAACGATGCTTAGATTTGCATCAAAATTATTTCAAGACAATAATGAGTTTTACTGTTTTGAGTTACAAATTTTATAGATCATCATCATCATCTTCCTGCCCTTGTCCCATCTTATTTGGGGTCGGCGCAACACGTTTTTTTCTTCCATTCTATCCTGTCAAAAGTCATACTATCACTAACTTCCTTTTCTTTCATATCACAAATTTTATAGATGTTTGCTACTAAAATCTAAATACTTTTAAAGATATAATAACCAATCAAAATATTAAACTCAACAATGCTGGAGGTCTGCAAGTATTTTAATTATCTATTTTGTTCAAAATTTATACAAAAAACCATTCTCAAGATAACATTTAATTGAATTTCTTTGTAAGCTTGCATCATTAGCAGTTTATAGGCACCAATTTCCATTTCTTTCTGTCAAAGATAATTTTAAACCCTGTATACATATGCGTTTTCGTTGTTCAAAAACTTAAACGCCACTGTGTTGTGAAACTAAGTATAATTGAAAACAAACATTAGAATCTCTCCCGGGTCCCGTAGTAGGGCCCGCATCTGGAGCTGTAATACCGGATAATGAGTAAGGGAACCCTGGATATCTGAGTTAAACCCCAAATGTATCCTTGGCATTGTTTACGTAGAATTTATTACAATGCTTGTGACCCTATGGCTTGAATCCGATTAAATTGAAAATGATAAAATATCATGCACTGTGAGTAACCCTATTTAAAATTCAACATGATAAATAATTTGATTTATTAATGATGACTAATTAATGAAAAACCATCGTCTAGAAGTCCAGAACAGATTGGGAGTGTGGTGACATAGACTGGAGAGTGTTGGCTTGAAATTGAGTAGAACCAATACGGAGTACTTACTTGTTCTGCGATTTCGGCAGTCTCTCTAATCCAGTGCCTTTAGCTCGTGCTGGAACGCCCATACCGATCTGCTTCGACTTTCGGTACCTCGGGTCGCTTGACCGGGACGGAACACATCAGATCAACGCTGGATGGATGAAATGGCGACAGGTCACGGGAACAACTTGTGACCCACGGATGCCCTTCAAGTTGAAGGGTAAAATCTACAAGTCCGTACATTCTGATCCATGCTGCATGGATCAGATTGTTGGGCTGTGAAAAACACGAATGAAAAAAGATTGCACGTAGCGGAGATAAGAATGTTAAGATGGATGTGTGGTGTGACTGGATAAAGTGAGAAATGAGAATATTAAGGGAAGTTTCAAAGTGGCGCCAGTGACTGAAAAGTTAAAAGTGAATCGTTTGTCTTGGTATGGTCATGTGAAAAGGAGGGATGAAATGCATGTTACTAAAAGAGTTATGAGTTTACATGTGGATGGATGGAGAAGGAGAGGGAGACCAAAGAAAAGAGGGATGGATTGTGTGAGAAGTGATATGAAAGAAAAGGGAGTTAGTGATAGCGTGATGAGTGACAGGACAGAATAGAATACTAAAACATGTTGTGCCGACCCCAAATAAAACGGGACAAGGGCAGGAAGATGATGACCCAAGACTAATTAATAAATTCATTTCATAGACAAATATACAAATACTGTAAAAGAACAGTGAAGCGTTAGATACGATAGGCTTCAATTTTCACTTGATTTGAAAAATGCTATCCTATCGTATATAGCCTATCGTATCAAACGCTTTGCTCAGATCAACGATCAAAAATCTGTCACGAAATCTAAACACTTTAAAAAAAAATGATTGCCCATCTTTGTCTATTGTGTACAAAAGTAGGACAGACCCGAGACCCCCTGTCGGATGCAGACCCTACGCTGATATACCCTGTCTACATCATAACAATTACCGTAATGCTCGGGTTCCTTTCCCTCCTACATTAACGCCTAGTAATTAGTTTACCTGATCATTAGAAGGATTATGAGTTGCGACGTGGATTAAAGGGGGTCTTAATAGCGTTCTATGATCTTTTGTTATGGTTTTAGACGTTAAATTTTGAATATTGAACGGGTTCGTATGGAATAACAGATGAATATGTTATGGCTACAATGCGTGGTTTAGTGTATTGTAGCTAGGAACAAAATGTATAAAAACGCGTAATGTAGCAGCCCCTCTAGCCAAGTTACGATCGTTTCGTTTAAGTCGAACGCTTTGAGTAGGCCACGCCTCCGATTCCTTTGTTCCGACGTCATCTCAACGCTAACTCACATGGTCAGAAAAAAGGAATTGTAGGCGTTACTTACTCGAGGCGTTCGACGCAAACGAAACGATCGTAACTTAGCTAGGGGGACATGTCTATCCGTGCATGTGATACGTATGGTAAAGTTTCAGATTTAAGGAGTATTTTGGCCGTTATACCGTCAAGCTCATTGCGAAAGTAGAAAAGCACTTAGGTAATACTGCTGTCGAAATCAGTGTTTACAACCAATCAAAATCAACCTTAATTACTTCTAGCACTAAATTGCCTTATTAATTGTTTAGAGAAAGCTCGAGTTAGTGTCTTATGTAAGCTAGTTGGGAAAAATAACATCATTATTTTGCCCTCTTCCAATGAGTATTAATGTCTTCTTTTCTTTGATATATTTTCTTAAGTCCTCAGTAGTCCCGCTCTGGTTAAACATGCTATTTTTTAGACCATCTGTCGTTTGTTTTTAACTCACCTGCTCTTTTAGCAATTCAAATTCATACTCTAAGCTTTCTTTATTCTATTTTTGTCATTTCTTTGCATCATGTGCAAATGCCTTTATGTTTTATAAAAAATATATTTTGATTGGTTCAAATATTTTTATTTTTGTTAATATTTTTTTTATAAATTATAATGAACGTACGAGTTTATAAATGAATTTCATAAACAAAATTTATAATAATAGTGCCAAAGGGACTAAATTTCTGGTCGATATTAATAGTTCAAAGATAAGACCCACTCGTATCATTAGCGGCTATCTTCTGCACATCTAGAATAACTTTTTTTGGGCTGATGCCAATAACCTAACTCCAGCTAACGGAAGCATCTGGCTTTAAACTTTTTGTGATATCGTAAGCTTTTAAGTGAGTACGTTTATGAAACTTTTTATGGGTTATATCTTGTTAGGAGAAACTGTTTAGTAGAATCTAGTACATATAGAAATTTGTAGTTGACGGAGAGATTTAAAATTAACTTTGTTATTGGAAATATGGTTAGCATAGCATAGTTGGCCTTATAATGTTCCCACTCTTGAAACCCACTCTAGGAGAGGGAATGGGCCGTTATCCACCACGTGGGCCAAATGCGGGTTGGTGAATGTCACATGTTTTCGGATTTTTGGTTTCATCACGATATTTTCTTTTACCGTTTTGAGAGCAGTGGTGATGAAATAAATTACACATTTGGACCGCGTCATAGCAACACCTCATTTATCATTAGTTAAGGGCGTGGGTTCAATACACGTATCAATTGAATTTCATAGTTTTATTTATATCATTCTGCAACCATATCAATCAATATCAATCAGCAAAAGACGTACGGTAACCAAACGCACCATCCATACATCTTTTTAGTTTGAACCCGCAACCTACAACTCGTAAGTCGGGACCGTTATCACTCGGCCACCACTGCACGACCTGAATTGATGTATGGAAAATTATTATCTCCATACATAAATTCAGGTCGCGGTCAGTTTATCAAATGCAAATATGTTAACATAATACAGTATGTGATGAAACTACAAGCTTAAGGTTTTCGGATATTTCACTTTTGACTGGCCTGACGGTCTAGTGGTTAGTAGCCCTGACGGGTATACCGAAGGTCATGGGTTCAGGACAAACGTTTGTGAAATCCATTAAAGTTACCGAATGATTTTAGGGATATTTTGGATTTTCATTTTTAGGGTTCCGTACCCAAAGGGTAAAGCGGGACCCTATTATTAAGAATCCGCTGTCCGTCTGTCTGTCGGTCTGTCGGGCTGTATCTCATAAACCGTGATAGCTAGACAATTGAAATCTTCACAGTATTACTGTTGTCGATAGAGCAATAAATACTAAAAACACAATAAAATAAATATTTAACTGGGGCTCCTTTAAAACAAACGTGATGTTTTTTTGCTGTTTTTTGCTACGAACGGTGCGCGAGTCCGACTTGCACTTGGTCGGTTTTTAATTTAATACCTACTTGAAATCTAAAATCTCCCTCTGACAGTCTATTAAGGTCTGCGTATACTAAAGGGTCTCTAATGATGTTAGCTTCGCTGTTAATGACTTAGTGTCCTAATTATACTGAGGGTAATAATTTCCCAAACTTCATAGTTGCTGGCATAGCTCATTTGATTTAAATGATAAAGTAATGATTAAGTAGTAGGTCAAATGTTCATTAAGCTTTTGGCTTTCAGTCCCTCATTCTTAGTTGATAGAATGCTTGCCAAAATCAAAAGGTTTCCAGCGAAATTTTTGCGGAGAGGAAAATCTGATTTGGTCCCACAGTCTCTTCTTTTATCGTTAATAATGTTATCCGTGCTTGAATTTCTCTTACTGAAATTGACCCCAATTTTGTGTAGATTACTCTTACTTTTTTTTAAGAAATGAAATTTATCTCGCCAGTATGAAATGGTTTTTTTTTTTTACTTTTTTTATACATATAAACTTTTTCTTGACTGCGATTCCACTCGATGGTAAGCAGTGATGCAATCATTGGTGGTGAGGCGCATTAGTTTATTAAGAGCTCTCTAACCTTGAAGACACCTAAATTATAATCGGATGAGAAGACCGCAGCAGGCAAATTCTTCTAGTCCTTTGATGTACTTCGAGACAAATAGACGTTCGTGGATGCGAATTAGCTGTAGAAAAATATTTCTAAAGATTCCCGATCTTATTTGGGATCATCCATAATTCTTTAACAAATGTTGGCGAAAAATTGCCGACATTCAATTATGTAGGCACCGACATTGTGATTGATGGAGCTGTCAACGTGTCCGCAAACGCGAACTGAACTTTGTACATCGATCATGGCTTGTTCTATCACAAGCAGGTTTTATTATGCTCCTGTTTTTGAATATAATGAACTTGAATCCTGGCTCGGGGTAATGGTTGATACTCTCTGACAAATTTTTTGAAGGTATTCTCTTCTGGATGACTTACTGACTATATTTTCTATGTCCCCTAGATGGATCTGCGAGCGTCTACAGTAATCTCCCATTGTAAGCGGTCTTGAGCTCTGCGCTACACGACACTTCGTTGCTTGTCGTTTCTGCCGACGACCACGCTTTCTTTTCCCTTTAGGATTCCAATCCAGCGTTTGCTTGGAATTGTGATAGGATTCTCTTCGGAAAGTGTGGCTATCCATCTCCACTTGCGTTGCTTGATTTGGCGGTCGATCGGGTTCTCATGGCATTTCTCCAACAGATCTACGTTCCCTTCCTGGATGTATCTATGTAAATTTAGCTATTAATAGCATCTGCGGGAGAGTTCAGAAAAGTTAACGTGGCCCTAGAATATATAGGGCAACTGAAGGAACAGGGGTGGGTTTAAGTCAGAAGAAATTTGACGCTCCCTCTATCTCAACTCAGAGTGAGGAAAATTATTTAATGATAAACCAACCCAAAAAACAATCAAATGGAATATCGCTTACATCATTTCAACTTTGCTTAATGTAGCCCCAACTTTCTTTTCAACAATTCATATGTAGGTACTATTAAATTAAACGGTCCCTCTAATTACAGTTTTAAAATAATGATTTCAACTAATTCCTCGAAATAGTCAATTTCATAAATTGAATATACGATTGCTGTTCGACATGCGTAGCTTATAATATCCAAATGTGAAAGCGACGAAGTTCAGTTCAGTTCAGTTATTGATCTGATCGTACTGGTACTAAATATTCATGTGCTTGTGGATATGTCTTCAGGTCAATCAAAGTTGCGTTCAAACGATTATATTGCTGATTCAATTATGTACAACGAAGTTTATGTTCGGCTTAGTGGAGTAAGTTCCTGTTTATGGGTTATAAAATTGTTAGTGCTTGTAATATAGTTACGTTTTTATTGCTGTATTGAAATTAGTGGGTGGGGATTTAATAAAGATTAATTTACTAGACCGTCGTAAAGACTAGCTACAATCTAGCCGTCTGTAAGTTTTGAGTTGGCAGGTTAACTCTAGGCAAGCGAACATCATCGTCGACCACATTATCATTTACCATTAGACATTGGTCTATCGCGAGCGTATCAATAATAAAAAAAAAGTTCGATTAAAAATTTATCTTGGCGTTCGATTTTAGCTTGCCTTTTGTATTAATCACACCTGTGTCCTTAAAGTGGCCCTTTGCGTTAGAAAACGTACTAGGTTTCCTTTTCAGAAATTCTTCGTGGCTCTAGTGGGCATCGGCCCGACTGGTTTTGCTGACATTTCTTTGAGGCTTCGCGTTGTTAATTATATGGGCTCGGTCCTTACCGTACGGGCGGAAGACAAGCTTCACATTGTTCGCCGTCCGCAAGCGGCTGGAAATCGTCCAGTGACTCTCGACACCCGAGGCGTTTTCTGTGGTGGCGGCAGCTGTGCCGTGAAGAGGTCCGTGCGAGAAAGTACTTAATAAATTATTGGACCGGCTTATAAACGTCTTTTCGTAAATTCAAATGATTTCGATATGGTAATAAGTAGAGGTTATAATCGCTGAAAAGTCACGGTCATCCCTTCGCACTAAAAACTTCTCTGAAACAAAACAAAACCCATTAAACAAAACAAAACATTCCATTTCTATTTAGTCAAATACAACAAAGACAAGGTCATGTCAAGGTTCTATTGTCATTGTGCTATATGCATTGTGCCAAGGCCAAGCTAGGCCAGGCTAGGCCAAGTTGACCCAGTCAGGCCGCTTGGAGAGCACTCGGTGAGACCGGAACATGTCGCGAATTAGCGTGTGTATCACTTGGACTAATTTAGAAGGACTGACACTGTTGTATTTAATGAAATTGTAGAGAAAGACCGGTTTTAATGTGTGGTGAATAAATTGAGCAAGAGGGATAGTTTTGCGGCTGTAGTTAGAGAGGATAATTATGTAGAGAAGGGTTTTAATAAAAAATCCTAAAAATACTAGTCTAAATAATCTAATTATGATTTATTAAAATTACGCTATGAACTAATACTATAGATTAACCTAACACGAGCAGAGAGACAATGATTATTGTTACCATCATTTCCTTTATTCATTTTTGTATATTTTTGTAAGTTACATTTTTTTTTTTTTACTAAATATAACAAATTTAATGATATGTTTTTGTAACAGTAATAAATCTGAATAAAAATCATTTCCAAAAAAGAACACATTTATAAAATTCTGGTGATGGTTGATGTACTTTCAATGATCATCAATGAAATTTCATCAATGACGCTTTGATTTTTTAGATATTATTTTTATGTTAAACCAGAACAGCTCATGTGTAGCCAGCTAGAATGAATGAAGAAGTTAAACCAAGCCAGCCCTGACATAATATCATGACTATTAGTTAGGAAAAAAATGCAAATAACTCAATATTATGACTACATCTTGATTCTACCTTCTGCCTGCCAGAGATTTTACCTACGTGAAAGTCGAAAATGCTCCCAAAGGAACATACTTGTCATCGTTTTTTTGTGACGCAACAACAAATTTACAGTTTTCAGATTTATTCATATATCTATACTGTAGTATAGATAAATCAGTCTTATAAGACTGATTTATGCCAAATTTCAGGATTTTAGGACAATGGGATGTATTTTACCTATATATATAAATATTTTGATTCCTTTGAGACTGTTAAAATGAACGTTTTTTTGTTTTTTTTATTTATCTCATACATTTAATACAAAATAGTTTAACATATTTTTGGCTCGCCAAACTTTATAGTTTGATGGCGAGAAACGCTCGTTATACAATTACCTTTATTACATCATGAAAAAGTAAAACTATGAGTGGCTTTGCTGTCTCAGGATGTGTACTATATCACA
The DNA here is from genome assembly GCA_949316375.1 of Mythimna vitellina. Lineage (NCBI taxonomy): Eukaryota > Metazoa > Arthropoda > Insecta > Lepidoptera > Noctuidae > Mythimna > Mythimna vitellina. The sequence goes on along the minus strand of OX438695.1, from coordinate 17,970,263 downwards.
TAAACTTTATGTACATAAATATATATATATATTTTACGATATAAACGGCCGTTATTATTTCCCGTTAACTTATAAGTTTGATTTTTTTTCACAGCTTTAATGGACAGCAGACTTGATTAACTGTTGTGTGTGTGTTGACTTGTACTTGAGTGAGATGTTTTCACTTCAACTCGATGCCTCCACGCGTTTCTAAGATAAAGGGTTTTGACAAACAGACGGACAACAAAGTGATCCTATAAGGGTTCTATTTTTTCCTTTTTGAGGTACTAAACCCTAAAAAATCAAGTAAAATAGAAGTTTTAAAATAATGCTACTAAGAGAGAACTTCTAAATCATAAAGGCTACCTACATTTAATAACATACCAAAAACAAAAACATGAAATACCATCCAAATTGTTGCCCTACTGAGGATAATTACCTTTGATTAGCCTTCCTTTTAATAACCTCTATATTCTGACTTTCAACCTACTTCTTTCTCTAGTGCTATTACCTGATTGAAATGTAAATAGCTGCTGACATTATAGCGGGCTAGTTATGCCTGCGGCTTTGTCTGAAATTATTCCACGATAATTTAGCTTAAATTTAAAGTTTTATTTGTTAGTATTAATGTTTTTAGCGTTCCGTACCTCAAAAGGAAAAAATGGATACCTTATAAAATCACTGTGTGGTCCATCTGTCTGTCAAGAACCTTTATCTCGGGACCGCGAGGAGGTATTAAGATGAAAACCATATATGTACTCAGGTCTGCGGTCCCTTAAAACTGTGAAAAAATCAAACTTCTAAGTTAATGAAAAAAAAAGATACGGCCGTTTATGCCGTAAAAAAAAAATGTGTATTTCGACACTCTCAAGAGAATCAAAATTCATAAGGTACTTCCCGTTGATTATCTTATTATAATTAACAGACCAAAAATTTTATAGAAATCTAACCGGAATAATGAAATAATAGTAAAAAAGTGTTACGGCAAAAAAAGCTGGTTTGGGAGCGTTTTTAGGTTTATTTACGTAAAAAAAAATATGTTACTACAGTGCGGTGTAAAAAAGTTGTATTTTTTTTTAAATTTGATATAAACTTGTGCTTGACTGCGATCCCACATGATAGTCAGCAGTGATACAATCGTTGATGGTGAGGCGCACTAGTTTATTAAGAGCCTATTCACTCTAGCCTTGAAGAAACCCAAATTTTAATCGGATGGGAAGACCTCAGTAGGCAAATTGTTCTAGTCTTTCAATATAATATACAATATATAAACCAAGCGTTTCGCCTCGTCGTTTATACCGCGTACGTATAAACGACGAGGCGAAACGCTTGGTCCGGATCGTAGAGGTTTCAACAACGTAAGGGTGGATATTCGCCGTAATCTTGGTATGGAATAAAGTATATATAAATAATAATAAATAACAAACAGACTTTCCCATTTACAATATTAGTAGAATATAATTATTCCAACTTAAGGCTCCGTGACGTGGAAATTCGTTAACTCCACTTTCAAATTGGGCTTAGTTTATTTGAAACACAAATTAGTTTTGATCAAAGATTCAAAGAGTGCAAAATTGAAAAGATTTAATTAATTTGATTGAATCGGTTAGGTTCTATTGATACATAACATATTAATAGAATATTTGTTGCTTTATAATGTTGGTGAGGTGAATAAGCAATGATTTGCTACTGTGTTTTAACTAGCGACTCGATTCAGCTTTGCAATTAAATTAAAATAATATTATTCCAAAACTTTCACACAAAGCCATCTAGTCCCAGTAGACCTTGTGTTATGAGTACTAGATCAAAATCAAATCGAATCAAATAATTTTATTGACGCGTAAAATTATTTTACACAGCATATTTGAAGCCCTAACTTCTGAGCTAGGTAGAAACCTGTATTACAGAAGGTGTCTTCTTCCATTAGTGTCGCTTAAATATAGTTGAAGTGACTCTTCCTTTAATATAATTTAAAAAAAAAGTGAAAAAAAAAACGCGAAGACTCTGACCGACTGCCATATTAACGCACGGCTGAAACTATAGGGACTAGGAACATCAAATACAACACAAGGCTTCCTTTCATGACGTAGGCGAGCACCAAGAGTGGATTATCCAAAATTCACCCCCTAAGGAGATAGTCCTAAGATACGTAGTCCTAAGTCTTCACGCAGGCAAAGCCGCTGGCAGAAACTATTCAGATTTATAGTTTTTAATTAGTACAACAAAAAATGGGGCTCTATCCGTACCCGTTCTGATCATATTTTTGTAGTCAAAAGTAAAAAAACCAAATCTCAAAATTGGCCACAAAAATTTGTCATAATTGCTAAATTCAAAATAGAATCATTCATTAGTAACAATTACTACTAGACAATACTACGCGCAGTGTTTTTCCATTTTGATCGTCATTTATTCGTTCATAATCAATAGCCTGTACAATATTTCCAGAAATTTAGTGACTTTTGGGATATAAACAAACGATAATAACTTTGCTGGTTATGGCTTTACTTAAATAATAACAAGACCTTTTTTAATACGTCCTTTAAGTTTTTGTACTAAAGACAAATTAGTGGTGTATACTGTATTCACAAAATATGATGCCTTATTCATAGACTAATAATTGACTCGTTAAACGATGTTCTGCCATATAAATTATCAGCTGGGAGAAGGAGGATGAAAAATTCTTTAAGACCTATTCTTTTATCTACTAAAAAACAAGAAAATGTCATAAAAATCGATAGAAACTTATCGGTCGAGTGCAACCACAAAAACCGTCACACGAAAGATATATTTTTTTGTTAGCTGTTTCTGTATTACTCTTGGGCAAAAGCCTCCTTTCAGACCTTCCATATTTTGCGGGCTTACGCATCTTCCTTCAATTCTGGCGAAATCACTCTAGTTATTTATGTTATTCATGGTCTGCCGTGACCAATTTAAAAAAGTAAATAAGGCAGGCTTTTACTGCCTACCTTTAATTAATAACTTCAATTAACCACTCACTTAAAAAACTTCTAAAAGAGAATCCTTATTAACCAATTCCAAGAAGATTGGTGTTGTAAAATGAATAGTGACTTTAGAAATGAGAATAATTTTTCGTATTTCCAACGAACTTTTATAAACATAATTAAAAAACCATTCCAAAGGCTTCTCAGGCGTCCGCAAGACAATGAGAACTAGATAAAGTTATGATAAACTTCGAGGAGTAATATAAAGTTGATCTCGCTCAGTGTACGGAATCAAGGAAAAAAACCAAAAAAGAAAAATATTTTCCCCTACATTAAGTGTCTTGATGTTTTTCCTTTGAGCGTTTTAAAGCAATATAGAAGCACGGTAAAGGCAATAATATTATGAAATAACGCTTCAGGCTTGTTTGATAAATTAAGCTGTTTATTGAATCGTTTAAAAATACTGGAAGAAGTAAATACAGCAGTTTTATTCGACAAAGTTTTCTGCTAATAAAATGAAGAACAAATATCGAGAAATGAAGAAAAACTCTTCATTAAACCTTGCATCATTGAATTTCTCATGTACCAATAACATACGTACTAAGTAAGCATCCAGCAATAATACGCGAAATAAAAAAACTCATTTTATGGTTATTACACTTACTTTCAGTTTAACGAGAACCCGCAGTAATCCACAAAATAACTTTTATTGCGTAGGTAAGCCAATTTTTCCAATATGGCTGCCGAAACTAAACGGTTTACATTTTTTTTTTATGAGTTTATATATCGGACTTCGTTGCTAGGATAGTCAATTTCAAATTTAGAACACATTCGATGTTTGAAAAAGCCTACGAGCTTTCGTTGTTTGGCGTCTGGCCAAGATCGGCTTGAGCATAACGTTAGGTGCTTAGTACTACTGCCAGTTACAATTTCGCTAATTTTTGGACTAGTGGAGAAAGAAGGCTTGGTTTTGAGCCTAGTTTCAGTGCCATGCTAGTGATAAAAAATGTGCTTTTAAATTAATTCTCAGTGGCTAAACGTCTGTTACAGAAATTATGTATGTGTTGGGTAATTAGGTTCAGGATAGAGACTAAAAAAGAAAATTGATATTTCATATTCATGCATGAATTGCTGATAGATTTTTTATCTTTCCAAACATAACTCAATAAATTCTGTTACCATTAAAAAAAAAAAAAAAACATTCAATACTTTAAAAAAAATATAAAGACTTATCACGATATAAAACCTGTGTGGATAGGTTACGTCATTACTTTAGAATAAAAAAGATTTCATAAAAGTGCTTCCAACGTGACGTTCAAAAACTCTGAAATCGATGGCAAACTCTGTTATATTGTGGTATCTGTCATCCCTAGCCTTCGTATCTAACATCCAGATTTGGGTCATATTAATATTTTACTTATAGAATATTCAATTTTAATGCTAGCTAGATACAACCTATGTCTGAGCCTATGTCTGTCTGGTGTCTTATATTCAGTGATCGGAGTAGGTAGATTGGTTTTTGGTACTTATATCATAAATGCACACAGAAAGAATAACATGGATAAGCCATTTTACCGGAAAGTAATTCCGGTATTTTCAGAATCAATTAAATATTGTCAATGTTGGTAGTGATATAATTACTATTCAAAATTTAAAGGAAGGTATAATGTTCTAATTGGTCGTCGTCAAATCATAACTGTGTGCCGTTACAAAAAATTATGAAGAATATAATATTGCTCATTTTAATACAAATCCTACCTAAGTTCCGGTTTTTTTCCGGAGGAATGGCCATATTAATATATACGTTTCGGCTCAATGACTCCAATCCAATCTACCTATTCCGATCACTGCTTATATTGCAAAGTGAGTGTAGACTTTTGTGATGTGGCTAAAAACGTAACACTCCACTTACAAAAAAAAAAAAAAGTATCCCCGGTGACGAACAGACAGAAAAGTATGGAACAAGTAAATATTTCGTGTTGTCCTAAAATATAGTACGATAAAGGTAAGTCAATAATGAAGAGTGTAAATGTTTGTATTACTTGGTACCCTACATATTATACTCAGATTTACACTAGAACATCCATACCAGTGGCCTTTGCGTCACACAATAAAAGGTATCTCCTATATATATCACACATACTCTTAAAGCAAAACTGAATGTTACCTGTACAAATATATCCCAATAATAAACAAGTAAACAAAAACATTTATTTCTGGCTACATTACTTCATCAAACACGCCAATCACAATACGTATTAACAATTATTTAGTACTAGCTTTTGCCTGCGGCTTCGTCTGCATACATAAAATATAGCTTATGTCACTCAGGAATAAAGCAGCAGAATCGGACCAGTACTTTTAGAGCCTCTTAAAAACAAAAAAAAAACAAACTTTACCTCTTTGTAATATTAGTGTCGAAATTTCAATAACACCTTGTGCACAGTTGATGCTACAGAATGATGAATGCTATAATGTCTAGTGTTTCTGTGTTCCTAGTACATTTGCACATTTACATTACTGGCTATATTACTTTATCAAAGACACTATTGTGTTCACTTGACACCAATGATTGTGTCTATTTCGATAATATTGCTATTACGGAAAATTGAAAGCTATACCGGCTAGTGTTTCTGAATTCCTGGTACGTAAAACTAGAAGCTAAAAAAAAAAAGAAAGAGAGAATAGACTCCGCCTGGATTCCGATTTCCGGCCATCGTAGGCGCGGGCTTACGGACGGCGAGCAATGGGTAGCTTACCGTCTAACCGTCCGGTTACCATCCGGACCGAGCCCAAGCCGTCGACGGCGTGTAGTCTTCCCCAAGCGCCTCAAGGAGATTTCAAAAACCGTAGGGTCCCAACAGTCGAAGCCTATTGGGGTCATGGGTGTTGAGAAAGAGATCCCCGGGGCCTTGGAACAATGGCAACGGATGAACAGGAGTGGGTTTTTAGTCAGTAAAAGCCTGATACGCCACCGTGTCCCGCCCAAGAGCGGGGGATGTCATTAGATGATTTACCCACCTAAAAAAAAACTTTTTACAAAAAAAAAAAACGACTACACTAAAAAAAAAAACACTAAATGGATCAAAATAACTTTAATTTTGGAAGTCGGAGTTTCTCGGTAATATTTGTATCTTATTAACACCGACTTCCGAAATTAAAGTTATTTTGATCCTTTTAGTGTTTTTTTTTTAGTAAAGTCGGTTTTATTTGTAAAAAGTTTTTTATTTCACACTTTTTAGTTGCGATACACCTATAAACAGAGTGCCTATTTCTCAAGATAATTCCAAGTAACCCAAAAACTGCTAGGTTACATTGTTTTATTATGAAGTTCCTGTGTCTACCTACCACCTTCCGGATCCATCATCAGATCAGTTCGATAGTATCTTATAGCCAAAGTGCATCTCATGACAATTCTGATAAGTCCAAACACGGCTAGGTTACATTGATTAACTACGGAGTTACAAGCCTACCTTCCGGCTCCATCATCATCATCAGATCTCTTTGATGATACCACTTTCAACGCAACCATTCAGAGCCATTAATTTATTTGTATTGTTATAGCCGCTCATCTATCTTTATTGTGATATCTATGCGAGTATGAAGTTCCGTTAACCATTTTTGGTCTTCTTCATCAGTTCCATTTCATCAAATGTCACTTTTTCACTGTAAATGTTTAAGTTCTCGATGAAAATACCAAAATCACTCTACGGTTGCCTATAATATTTGAGGAGTTCCCTCGATTTCGTCAAGAGTCCACCATTAGCTCCCAATTTGGTGACTATGGCACCTCCTCCTTTTTTAGAAGTCAATTAAAAAATTCAACCGGCTTCAATGTAAAAAAAAAACACAAAAGTGCAAAATAACTTTAATTTCGGAAGTCGGTGTTTCTATAATAGTTTTGTCTCTTCGTTTTTTAACGCCGACGGTTGAATTTTTTTTGGAAAAAGTTTTTTATTTTACACTTTTTAATTATGATACCACCACTAAAAAGTACCCCTCAGCCAAACTTAAATACCTTATATCAACCCAAACATGGTTAGATTACATTAATTTACCTTCCGGCTTCATCATCTGATCAGTTCGATATATCCTCCCCTCCCCTTTTTCTTTCACTCAGTCATCGATTACTCGTATAAACAAAGCAATTTTACTTGTTACGACAGTTCTGCTTTGATCCTGTGAGGAGTTCTGTTCCATATCTTCGAAGTTCATGATCGGATCATAACAATATTTCTATGGGACCAACTCGGAAGCATAAGCTTTCAATAAAAAAAAGTAATTTAGAATCGGTCTACAATTGATCGAGATATCGGTGAACATACTGAACATAGAACCTTTTTCTTTTTGAAGTCGGTTCAAAACTGAATATTTCATGTCCAAACCTAAAATTGTTTATGTATTAATTATTATTACTATACTATTAATACTACAGGTCATAGCATGAATTATTGTGACATACTGTTTCTGTATTCCTGGTATCCAAACCAGAAGTAACAAGGACATAAATTGAACGTATTCATTTATTGTACCATTCCGAATACAGCTCTGGTATTAGTAACATTTCAGTACAATGCTTCTCTTTGTGTTTGGGTTTCGGCAAAATGGCGGTTATACCGTGATTGTAAGGAAGACTTAAAAGTGACAACCTTAGATGACGAAATGTAGAACTGATTTTGGTTATAAAGAAATTGGGGCATTCTTGAAAAGTTTTTTGAGTTATTTGATTTGATTAGGAAAGGCTCAAGTGTCTAATCACACATACGCTAGCTGAAAATCTTTGTTAAAGGCAAAAATTCTTCAGATTTATAAGTGATTGGTTGCGAGGAATTACGAGGGTCATGTTGTCAGTTTTTTGAGTATGAACGACGTCAGGTACATATCAGTAGGTTATGTAATTGATGACACAAAAACTTCATACGAAAAAATATAACCGATTTCAAACAGTGGAGTGGAGTGGAGTGGAGTAGATGCTTCCAGTTTTTGGTTTTTTGTTTTAGGTTTGAAATTATACAATGACTTTTCTCGTTCTTGGGCGGAGCGAGAGGGCGCGTCAGACTTATACTGACTAAAACCTACTCCTGTTACTTCTTTGCCGTCGTTTCAGGGCCCCGGAGTTCACTTTCACGTAACCCATGGCCCCAGTAGGCTACGACCCTGCTGGGCCCCTACGATTTGCTGACATCTTCTTGAGGCTCACGTGGAACTCTACGCACCGTCGACGAATTGGGTTCGGTCCGTACGGATACCGGACGTTCGGACGGCGAGCTACCCATAGCTCGCCGTCCGCAAGCCAACGCCTAAGGTGGCTGGAAATCGGGGTCCAGTCAAGGTACCCATTTGCTAAGACTACAATCCCTTAGACTTTGGGCTTTAGACAATACAAGAGTGTATTGTCTAAAGCCCAAAGTCTGAATTTCTTGAAAATAAAGCGTCCTAGTGTAAATTCCTCGTCATTCTCTCTATTACTGTCTGATTCAATCAAATTTTATTTCTTCCATCACTAAGCCAACTTTATTCTTTTCTTTTACGCTTCCACTTAATTGTGTAACACACATATTTGTTAATATTTTATAGCTATATATTTTATCTATGTATTTTAAATGAAAATTATTTGCTTGAATATTTTTGCTAGCACTACGTTTATCACGTTGTATCGCTGTCAGCGTAAGACCGCCATTGTACCCATAGATTTAAGTTTCTCTAAATTTTTTACTATTTTGGTGTTCAATAAAGTTTATTCTCATCATCATCATCTTCCTGCCCTTGTCCCGTGATATTTGGGGTCAGCGCAACACGTTTTTTTCTTCCACTCTGCCCTTTCACTCGTCAAGCTATCACAATTTCTTTCATATCACTCTTCACACAATCCATCCATCTTTTCTTTGGTCTCCCTCTCCCTCTCCATCCATCCACATGTAAACTCATAACTCTTTTAGTAACATGCGTTTCATCCCTCCTCTTCACATGACCATACCAAGACAAACGATTCCCTTTCAACTTTTCAGTTACTGGCGCCACTTTCAAACTTCCCCTAATATATTCATTTCTCACTTTATCCATTCTTGTCACACCACACATCCATCTTAACATTCTCATCTCCGCTACATGCAATTTTTTTTTCATCCGTCTTTTTCACAGCCCAACAAAAAAATCAATAAAGTTTATTCTATTCTGTTTTATTCCATTCATCATTAACGATTCATCTTCTATTCTGCTTAATATCACGAGTTAGATTTACCCTACATTTATATGACTATTTGTACAGCCTACAGATATTTACTTTATGCGGAGTAGAGATGGAATATTGCATAATTACATGATTTGTTTGTGTAGTAGCAGCGTCACAGGATGCGTGCCCAGGGCTAATAAGACTGAATGAGTATGTCTAGATACGTAATTCTTACTATATGTTTAATGAAAGTATGTTTCAGATTTTCATATCGCACCTTCGGTAAAACTATTGCTATTATTGATTACAGAAAACCTTTTTTGTTTTTTCAGTTTCCTACTGCTTTGCTTATCTTTCTCTAAAGTTATTCTCCTTTACGTAAAATAAACATATATATCAACAATAGTTATTTTAACATTGTTGTTAACAAGAAATTCCTTTATAATATTTTTGCATTCTTAAGTCATTATTTTATTTTATTTTTTAATAGCGATTTTTTTGTCTTATTATTAATGGCGCCGTGTTACAAAGATGATCACTCATCGTGATTCACAGTGATTTCCACGACCACTCTGACAAGAGTGTACCGACTGAGAAGAAGTCATTATTGCAATTTTTTTCATATCAACACATGAAAAAATTACAAAAATGTGTTTGAACGACACGACGGTGCGATATGAAGACATACATTTCTACAACCAATAACATAAAAACAAATAGCATATAAGCTATATAATTAAATTATGTGATTCCGACGCACACTCGAAATGTAGTCGACAGAAAATCGACAGGCTAACAACTCAGCGTCGATGGTCCAAACTTTTGGAGCTTCGACTCAACCAATGTGTCATTGCTGATGATTCTTTTGGGTCATTTTTAATTAACTTTAATGCATCAATCTCATTCAAACCATTCTACTTCTATCGCGAATCAGTCTGTTTGGTATCACCGCGATATCACTGAGTAATAAAACTGAATGAACAATTGAAAATTTACAATTTTATGTATTCAACATAGCAATTTTCAATATTTTTCATTGCATTTTTGTAGAATAGAAAAATTCCACACCCTTTGTTTGTATTTGACAAGGAAAATTTTCACATACAGATTTTTTCATGACACAATTTGTATTTTTATGCTTAATTTTTTTGGCATAAAAGTTCAGTAATGCAGAACAATTTGCCCAATTATGCTACAATGCGTTTGATTAAAATATTTTCACACATTTTCATTTCGGAGCCTTTCGGAAAGCCTTCGTAACGTTTAATCTCAGATAATTGGCGTCTGGTACTCCCTAAGGCACAATTTATTCGACAATCACTGTGTTACTGAAGCTCGCAGCTCCGATTCTCATTTTCTTGAAAACAAATGGCTGGAGCTTCTGAAAAGGCAATCTAGACTAACCTTGTATTAAGTGGGCCTTTATCTTTTTATTGATTTGTTAACATTTTGCAATTTATTTAGCGTGTACCGAAATGTTGTTAATTAAGATTAATTCGCTTAATTTATTTTGAATTTAACTTTGAACATTATAGCATTTTTTTGGATTAGTCTACAAGTGTTCTTTTTATACTAATCCGATCAGTCTCTGAAAAGAAATTAATATTTAAAAGAAAACAACGTGTTTATAATAGTGATCAATAGTAGAGAGAGCTAGTTTTATTTTTTAATTATCGTTGACTCAAGTGTGTCAACACTGTTGAGTCAACGTTGTCGCTAATCAAGTTGGCGCAGTGTGGCCAAGTTAGCGCTTATATGTAATTATATATTATATCTAAAACAAGCATCATGTCTGCCTGGTGGTGTGCCCCGCCCGGACAGAGCACCGCCAGGTTACGATCTCTCGCGCCGGGCCTTTGTACAGGCCATGGTCCGCAGCGACGAGGAGTGGCAGGTGGTCGCTTCCTTCTGCTAGGCAATAATGCTAGCAAAGGAGGCGGCCGAACGTGCGACGCAATTGCCCCATGCCCCAGCTACCGGGATTCCGATCCCAATTTCCGGCCACCATAGGCGCGGGCTTGCGGACGGCGAGCAATGGGTAGCTCACCGTCTGACCGTCAGATAACCATCCGAACCGAGCCCAAGTCTTCAACGGCGCGTAGTGTTCCACGCACGCTTCAAGGAGATGTCAGCAACGTTGCAAAATAAAGGGCGAAAAGAAATCGTTTATTTTTGGTTTGTTTATTTGTTTGTGATTTTAAGCATATATTATGTAATCCTTGCTGGCCGATCAACGTCTCAGCGACGATGACGGCTGGTGCAAATTTTTTATTTTATTTATTTCTTTATTGCAAAGAGAAGAGAAGAGAAATCAGCGCTGTGGCTGTCTTACACGAGCCCCAGCATTTTTCTGAGCACTGGCCGTTTTGCGCGGATGTGACGCATATCCTATCACTTATAACATAACTCTTTTTCTTTCTTTCTTCTAATTTGAGTCCATCGACACGAAAAGAAGAAGTTGGCTTACACTGAATTATTTTGAAAAATCACTACATTTCTAATTAAAATCCAAATGCGTCTTCAGTGAAATTTTGAACAATCCCTTTCTATTTACTAACTGGTTTCTGAACAGGTCTGTCCACATCCTTAGTTTCCTAAAACCATACTGGTAGGTCTTACGATTGAATCGCAAACTCAATTAACTAGAACATGATATCTTCAAACCGAATGCCGTCCAAACATTCATATGACGCTAATCTCTTGTCCAAACTAATCCAATGGGTAAGCCTGCGTTCACATTGTAACGGAGATGAGCGGACCGAGGTATAGGTTGATCTGCCCAGTCATTTTCCTACTGATTTGGAGTCGACGTCCGCTAAAAGCATAGCATAACATAATCGGCCTTATAATGTTCCCACTGTTGGGACTCAGGCATCCTCTCTAGGAGAGGGAATGGATCATAATCCACCACGCGGGCCCAGTGCGGTTTGGTGGATGTCACATGTCTTCGAATTTTTGGTTCTTGGTTTTTGGTTTTCTCACGATGTTTTCCTTCACCATTTTGAGAGCAATGGTGATGAAATAAATTACACAAAGTAATACACCTGGTATGGTTTGAACCCGTGTCCTACAACTTGTAAGTCGGGGCCGTTACCACTTGGCCACCACTGCTCTTAACCGCACCGCTCCGCTCAACGCGGGTGCTGCTAATTATCAGTATTTTACATGGAACGACTGCCTATCTGGTATCTGAGTAATTTGGTAACCGATACCCTTGGTCAGACTAGAATCAAATTTTCTGGCTTATGACTATCAAAGATCTATAAATGACAGCCGAGACCAGCTGCTTAACGTGCTTTTCAAAGCACGCATGAATCTCAATGGATGGACACCCATCCACGAACCAGTCTTAGTAAACATTGCTTTACATTTGAGATTGAGCCTTACGGCTATTATTACTTAGACATGAGTTTCTTCTACTCTGACCGAGGCATAGATCTCTTTATTAATACGTGAAGAGAAAACTTTGTAGGAACCACTTCTTCAGCATATTAACGTACGAAAATTTGCTTATTTTTTTAATTTTTTTTTTTTTTATAGGCTACCATTTACTACCATCTCACCTGATAGTAAGCGATGATGTGGCCGACGATGGAGCACGCTTGCTTAGAAGTAACTTAAGTCAAGATTGAATGGGTTGACTTAAAGACTCCTACGTTGTAGCTATAGGAAACACAGACTCCTGCAGGGAATTCCGTTCCTTAGCTGTACGCACAATGAATGTATTCCCAAAATGTCTTGCACTGGTGGCGCAACACCGTTCGTTTAGTGGTCCGATGATTGAATTGACTTGGCGGAATTAAATTATGCAATTCCAAAGCACATGAAAGCAAAGAAATGTAAATGAAAAAAACTAACAGGCTAGCAACTCGGTGTCGATGCTCAAGAATTTGGAATTTCTCAATTTTGGAGCTTCTCAATCGACTTCAGTACATCAAGATGATATTTGGCAGACCCATCCCAAAGATGAGAGCAGTACTCCATACACGACCGCGCTTGCGCTTGATAAAGGCTAAGCAGCGGTTGAGTTCATATTTAATTTTGGAGAAAGATTTCAATTTCGACGCTCGAGCGACCACTGTTAAAAAATTTACCAATGTAATGCTACAAAATTCACGTTTTCGTTCCGCTCCAATGGGCATTGTGGGCAAGGCTACAGTTAGGCGGATGTTATTATTGTACATTTCAATCGCAGAATTCAAGCAAAAGTTGTATTGAAATGCGCGTAACCAATGCACGGAGCATTCAATGCACTAAGAAACTTCGCTTCATGATTCCGTTTGTTCATTAAAATACACATCAGGATTACAATTTTTAGTTAAGTAATATTTTACAACGTGGCAATGCCGCCAGCCTTTTGGGCACACTTCCAGTTTTATGTATTGATAGATTCCATATTGAAATAAATAAGTATAATCTTAAAAAAAAGTAATATTTTTAAATATAAAACTTATTTAGGCTTTTTAAAAGCCGCGGTCAATATCTGAAGAACCTTGTGTATGAGGATGATAGCTGACAGAGTAGACTGTCCATGCCTGCCCCCCTAGCCAAGTTACAATCGTTTCGTTCGCGCCGAACGCCTCGAGTAGGCCACGCCTCCGATTACTTTGTTCTGCTCACGTGACTGAGCATTGAGATGACGTCAGAACAAAGGAATAGGAGGCGTGGCCTACTCGAGGCGTTCGGCGCGAACGATACGCTTGTAACTTGGCTAGGGGGGCTGTGGTCCATACATTTTTACTGCTGTAGTTTATATGTACCAAGCTATAATTTTATTTACTAACACTTATGTTTAAGATTATTGTTACTGACACTGCATGAGTTTTGCTCGAACTAAAGTTAGCTAGGTGTCAGCGCTTTCCTTTGCAGTAATAATAATAAGTAGTCGAATTATTCGTAGTGGTCGCAATTTAAGTATCAAGACTTTTTTTTAGGTGGAAAATCATCGAATAAAGAGAGCGTCAGAGTGGCCCAGTGCGGATTGGTGGTTTATGGTTCCAGGACATGCCGGTTTCCTCACGATGTTTTCCTTCACCGTTTTGAGAGAAATTACACAAAGTAATGCGCCTGGCTGGATTGGAACTCGCGACCTACAACTCGTAAGTCGGGGCCGTTACCACTCGGCCACCACTGATCTTCACTTGATTGCACTGCGGTTATTATTGATATAAGTTATTATATACAGGTGGTGATATTAAGGTGGCGAGTTTTTTTTGTTAAGTTCGGAAATCATCTAATAACTTCTCGCACTCTAGGGTGGAGCGAGAAGGCGTGTCAGACTGACTTAAACTATACCTAAGTTCCTTCAGTTTTCTTTTGCGTTCTAGGACTACGAGTTTCCCTTTCATAATTCAACTTATGGCCTCACTAGGCTTCGGCCCTGCTTGGCCCTTACGGTTTTGCTGACATCTCTTTAAAGCGCGCATGGAACACTACGTGGCGTCGATGACCCAAGTAACCCTACTAATTGCTCGTCGTCCGCAAGCCCACATGTCCTGTTTGCGGTGCGGTAACATTTATATGCTGTGTGTGTTGTACGCGCTACTTAACCCCTAAAATATTTCCCGCTTACTCCCGCTTCAGTAAGCACGCAACCTTATTCCAGCAGAAGTAGAAATGTTATTCCCCACACTGGTGCGGACCATATGGCTCCTAAATGAAAAGATTAAGGCGTCCCGTATGCTTGTTTGAATTCTAAAATGATTAAAACACGTTTTGCTTGAAGGATAAATTAAAGGATGGATTAGGTAAGGTTTGCGTAATGCGATATGGATACTTTGAAGGGTTACCAGTTTCAAATTCGAATAATAGAATAACTTGGAAGGCATTAGGCAATTTTTTTTTTATACTTGTTGGGTTCGCGCTTGACCGCTATCTCATCTGATGGAAAGCGACGATGCGGTCGACGATGGAGCGCGCATACCTAGAAGTAACCTATTCACTCTTCACTTAAAGATTCCCGGGTTGTAGCCATCAGAAAACACAGAAAAATGTTATTATTTTTATTATATAATTATTACTTCCCTTTTGTTTTATCAACCGCCACGCTATTAATGACTCTCTTTCCTTTCATTCCAATCCTCACACAATCTATTAATTTTTCTCCATCCATCAACATATATACTCATAACTCTTTTAGTAACATGCGTTTCATCCTTCCCTTTGCTTAATATTAAGGTCTATAAATGTCCCTGCTGTTAATTTATTTCAGACCCTATTTCAGATCTGACAAAGCTTAGCCCAGAATTAATCCCAGTCCACAGGACAATACGATTCAAGTGTACACAACTTGGATTTAGTTTATTCACGTTAATATTAAAATACTTTATAGAGTTAGAAAATGTATTCTAATATATTATTTACTTTGAAATTTAATCTTTAACTGTTATTAGCTTTGAAATTTTATTAGTAATAAACATGATAGCTACAATCTAGGATTATTGAGATCAATAGCGAACAAGTTACTTCTAGGTAAGCGTGCTCCATCGTCGACCACATCTTCTCTTTCCATCAGTTGAGATAGTGGTAAACCACGAGCCTATCGATAGTAAAAAAACCAAGCAAGTGCGAGTCGAACTAGAGCACTGAAGGTTCCGTACAAACTTACCTATGAAAACAGTTCAATTCCCGAATTGAGTTGACGTAACTACAAATTTACAGTTTTCTGATTTTTTTCTATACTTGCCAAAGCTAGCTTCATGCCAAATTTCAAGATTCTATGTCAACGGGAAGTACTTAAGAATGTCGATTCCCTTTGGAGGGTCGAAATACATAGCATAAGTATAGGAAAAAATACATACCACAAACTTACATGTATTGTCGGCCTTATAATGTTCCCACTGTTGGGACTCAGGCCTCCTCTCTAGGAGAGTTCCCTCTCCTGGGCCATAATCCATCACGCGGGCCTAGTGCAGGTTGGTGGATGTCACATGTCTTCGAATTTTTGGTTCTTGGACATGCCGGTTTCCTCACGATGTTTTCCTTCACCATTTTGGGAGCGGTGGTGACGAAATAAATTACACAAAGTAAAATGCCTGGTTGGGTTTGAACCCGCGACCTACAATATGTAAGTCGGGGCCGTTACCACTAGGCCACCACTGCTCCATTTGTGGTTAAATCACAAAAAAAAACTATTTTGTTATTCGTAAAATCTTTGTGTCTCGATTCGAAAATTGAACTATTTTTATAGGTAAGTTTGTACGGAACCCTCAGTGCGCGAGTACGACTCGCACTTGTCCGGTTTTTTTTTGAACTCGATGTAATTTTATAGTAGAGAACACCGAGAATATCAAAGATTTCCAACACTCTTGCTTGTTAGTTCTATATAACTTAATAATGAAAATGCCACAACACGAGTAAGAACAGACTTTTTTTACTATTAATAGGCGACGATGTTATTGACGATGGAGCATGCTTGCCTTCTAGTAACTTATTCATTCTTGACTTAAAGAAGCGGTTGTAACTATCAGAAAAACATAAACTCCGACAAGACATTCCACACATTTGCTAAACGCACAATGAATGTGTTCCTAAAACGTAAGTATTAAAAATAAAAAAATATTTCCATCAAAAAGTAACATAAAAGTTTTACTAACTAAAAATGGATCGAATTCTCGTTTAACATTTCAGTTAGTATCGAACAATTTTACTCAATTTTCGTTGGTACGTGCATGACCCGAAACTTGGTAGGGATTATGTTCTGACATCGTTCGGTTCGGTACACTCCCGTAATAAATGTGATTTCGACAAATGTGGCCACGGGTGACTGTCGCCTTGACCGCTGCCTTTCAATATTGGATTACCTTCGGAATGCTGCGTAAATAAATATCACGGCGTTTCATGTGTGATTCGTTTTTGGAATTTTCCTTATTTGAGATTAAAGGTTGTTGATTTAAGGGCTCGAGGTCAGCGTCCTGAGCAGGAATATGGATTGAAGTTACTGTATAGGAATGTGGTTGTAACGTTTGATTTTTGGTCGTTTTCTGTTATTTGATTATTCAAAGAAAGATAATGTTACCAGACTATATACTATGGAAAGTGTTTTGGGGTAGTGACCGTATCCGCAAAAAGATTGATAGATAAAAATAGGAGAATTTGAAAGGATCTAAAATTATTTTAATTTTTTTAAAACGATTTAACTTTATTTTTTTTTTTCGCTATAAACACAAATTAACCCTTCCACTGTCCAGTTACTCACACGTAGGTAAACACATACATACATACACGTTATAATTAAAATTATAAGACTGATTTGCACCAACTACTCTTAACGACAGTGCGGTTTGTACCAATTTAGCAATGGTTTAAGTGACGTCACAAGGAACGATAACATTAATCGCTCAAATTGAGACGGTAAATTGTTAAAGCAAATATAATAAAATTAACAATGTTTACATTTTATCAAAATCAACACAATAAAATAAAAATTAATAGAAATTAAACTTGAGAATATTCTATAAACAATCCACAAAAAAAAAAAATATCAAAAATTCAACGTCAAATAAAATATTATGAAAACAAATAAATACAGATCTCACTATTACAAATGTCAAAATTAAATGTATAATTTCATTAAAAGTAGTGATTACAAAAGTCAAATATATAATGTCAATAAAAAAAAGTGATAATACCATTACAAATGTCAAAGTAAAAAAAACATGTTAATAAAAAAAATATAATAGGTAAAATTCAATGGATATTTTTTTATTTACCAACCCCTTCTGAGCCCGCGTGGTGGATCACGGCCCATTCCCTCTCCTAGAGAGGAGGCCTGAGTCCCAGCAGTGGGAACATTAAAAAGGCTGATTATGCTATTATTATATTCTTTTTTTTTTTAAAGTAATATAAACTAGTGGTTGACTGCGATCCCACCTGCTGGTAAGTAGCTAATCTTACTGTTAAAATTAACTTTGACGAAAATTGTAACGTAGCTCATGGTGCGAGCCACTCTAAGTCAAATCTAACTAGCCGTAACCATAAATAACTCAAGAGTCTTGATTAGTAACAAATAGGCTTACCTCCGTCGCAGTGTTAATGAGGGAAGACGGCTTTTTCCCCTGGGTAAACCCGAAAGCATGGCATAGTAGCAGAGGTCCCACCAGTGGGTTCTAGAGAAGATTCTGGACGTTTGCCTATTTAAAGCCAGATAAATCACATCACATTAATAGGTGAAAATTTTGTGTGTGTACGTTTGGCACACGGATAAAACATTTTTTTTATTATTATATACTTTATTGTACATCTCATAATGATTATGAGGTATTTATTATGTGTACTTATTTGTATTTGAACATTTTGTTATTAATATAATTTTAAGTACCTACTTTTCTAACACAACAATAATAATAATTAATCCATATTTTTGCTAGAAAAGTAGGTACTTAAAGTACATTAATAACAAAATGTTCAAATACAAATAAGTACACTTTATAGATATAGACGATACCAAGAAATTCTCATGATAATAACAATTAAATTACACATCTTTTTCTTGATTAAAATTAAGAAAAAAATATTATGTAATAAATTTAGACAAATACAATACAAATGTCAGTAATTTAAATAAAATAAATAATTAAAGTCCGTAAAAATCATTAAAATAGCAATAATAATATGGTAAATAATATGGACAGGATAAACATTTGCAAAAACGAAGCGTTTAATGGGAGGTCTTGTTGCTTAAAGCAGTCCCTTACAAACAACTTCAGCCCAAGCCAAGTCAAGCCAAGTTACAACCGTTTCGTTTCAATTTACTTTTCGTTGATCGCCTCGAGTCAGCCACGCCTCCTATTCCTTTATTCTGACCACGTGATTGAGCGTTGAGATGACGACAGAACAAAGGAAACGGAGGCGTGGCCTACTCGAGGCGATTAACGAAAAGAGAATCGAAACGAAACGGTTGTAACTTGGCTAGGGGACCAGGATAGATTGAATAAAAGGATAAATCTTTTAGATATCTTTTTATATGGTTTTTCATAACCCAAAAAAAAAATTGCAAAAAAACATAAATATCGACTATTCCCGTATAATGCAAGAAGAAACAATTGCAAAATTTTAAAACAACATTACCACGGGCCTGTAACCATAACTGTCGTCATTCTATTACTCATTTCAAATTAAATTCGCTAGCCGCCGGCCATAACTCACAAGTTCTGACATAAGGCCGTAGTCGCGGATGCGATATGTGAAGGAAAGACGAAGTTTTATCGCGAGATCGCTCGCTTAGCTTCTTTTTAACCCTCGACGCAAAAAAGAGGAGTGTTACAAGTTTAACAGCTATGTGTGCGTGTCTGTCTATCTGTATGTCTGTCTTTGGTAGCGTAATTCTCAAACGGCTTAACCGATTTGGATGCGGTTTTCTTTATTTGAAAACTAGTTTTGTAGAGATTGTTCTTAGGGATCTTTTATTTAATCAGATCAATCAAACCCCCATATCTTATGGGGGTGGGACGGGGTTGAGGGTTTTTTTTTCAGTGGGAAAATCATCCAATGACATCCCTCGCTCTTGGGCGGAGTGGGGGATAGTGTCAGACTTTTACTGACTACGGACACACTCCCTCCTGTTTCTTCGTTGCCTTTCATATTAGGGCCGAGTCTTCCTTTCAGAATCAGACCGTCGGCCCCAGTAGGCTTCGACCCTGCTGGGCCCCTACGGTTGCTAACATCTTCTTGAGGCGCACGTGGAACACTAAGCGCCGTCGGTGACTTGGGCTCGGTCCGTATGGTTACCGGAAGGTCGGACGGCGAGCTACCCATTGCTCACCGTCCGCAAGCCCGCGCCTACGGTGGCCGGAAATCAGGATCGGAGGTGTGAAAATTGGTATGAACAACCAAATATTTGCAAATCAATACTACAACACATTTTTAACAACAAAACGTTTGATATGAACAACTTCACAATATCCAAGAGGAAATAGCAATCAATCAATCAAGCGAATAATTTCAACACCTACTGAACTTCACTGAAAACAATCCTAGCTAAAGACTTTTGATCAATTGTGTAAATAGTAATTTAATGGGACTTTATCAGTAAAAGTCAAATATGATAATAATATAATATTCACACAACTATCACAAAATACCGTCTAATCCCAAGCTAAGCAGAGCTTGTGTTATGTGTATTAGACAACTGATAAACATACTTGAATATTTCTAAATACATACATATAATAGATAAATTACACCCAGACACAGAACAAATGATTGTGGTCATCACACAAACATTTGTTCTGGGTGGGAATCGAACCCACGACTTCCGGCATAGCAGACAGGGCCACTAATTCATAGATTGTTTGGTTTTTCAAATAAGCAGTTTTTTTTTACATTTTGATTCTAAACTAGCCCATGATTTAGTAGCTTTTTTTTGGGAAATTATATATTCATCTTCTTCTTTTGGACTTCTCGCGCTCTAGGGTGGAGCTAGAGCGTGTTTTACTGGCTAAAACCACACACAAGTTCCTTCAGTTGCCCTTTGTTTTCCAGGACCAGAATTCTAGATTCTAAATTCAGAAGTCGACACATGACCCAGTAGGCTTCGCCCCTGTTAGGCCCCAGGTTTTGCTGATGATGTGACTATTATTTTGTCTCATAATGCCCTCCCCTAGAGAGGAGGTTTGAGTCCCACCAGTGGAAGCAATATAAGGCTAATTATATTATGTTATGAGAATAAACGATCTCAAATATAATATTAAAACTAACAACAGTTTGTTGTACGTACAATGGGCCTCATCAGAAGGCTTAAAGACATCCAAAAGGTAATGGAAAGGACTATGCTCGGAGTTTCCTTGCGTGATCGTATCAGGAATGAAAATATCCGCAGGAGAACCAAGGTCACCGACATAGCACGAAGTATCGCCAAACTTAAGTGGCAGTGGGCAGGACACATTGCTCGTAGAACGGTTGTTTGATGGGGCTAACAGGTTTTTGGAATGGTGACCACGTACCGGAAGACGCATCGTTGAAAGGCCACAAGCCCAAGGTGGACCGATGACCTGGTGAGAGTCGCGGGAATGCATTGGATGCGAGATGCACACGGACGCAGACGGTCTATGTCCAGCAATGGACGTCTTTCGGCTGAAAGAAAGAAAAACATTTTATTTGGTGGAAAAGACGCAAACTTACGACTAACTTATAGTACATTACAAATACTTTCCATGAAAAAAAAGTATATGCGCCACGTCCGCGCAAAACAGTCGAACGCTCAGCATACTGCCGTGACCACACAATAACAATACACTTCAACAACCACGTAATTTACCGATGGTCTGAACGGCTTGTATTAGTGACATTGTCGCTTGTACACAACATCTTGTTCTTGCTTCCAACACAACAAAATATTACACTTTACAGTTAAACACAGCAACATTTTAGATACAACCGAGTTACATATTTATTTTATACACTTTTTGTTTTGTTTTTCTTTTCTTTTGACAGTCGATTCACCGTACGCTCTCGTTCCTCCGTTTGCCTATGGTAATGACAAATGGTATATGTTCGAGCGTTAGGCGTCGTTCGAAGGTTAATTATTTATTTATTCTTGTATGCACTATTTTTAAATATATTTGTTTATCATTTACATTACACACATAAACATAAATTCACGAATTTTATCTAACTCTTAATTATTTATTATATTATTTAGGTAGACTATTTAACGTCCGTAAGTGTGTTCGTGGCATCACAGCGGGCCCTAACAGAATACCAGCGCTGCGTTATTTATTGTTTTAAATAACGCAGCATATGCTGAGTTAGGTGCTTTTTTGGCCTCGCACTGATTATACGTTTTTTTTTTAGTGTATAATTTTAGTTTATACGATTGTGTGAGGCACGAATAAAAATTCTTTCTTTCTTCTTTTCACACGCAAAATGCGACGAGTCCACAGCGCTGGTTTTCAGCAACGATGATGATGATCATGACGATGATGACGGTGTGTAGTACGTTGTTAGTTTGTCGCAGGCAGTTGTTACGGATCACAATATGTGGAATAACGATGAAGTTTAAATAAAACTTCTATTAAGACATTTGGTCGCTTAGATCCTTTTCCGATTAGTTGAAAAGAACACTTGGACTAAGTAGAGTTGAATTTCTTTGTCGTGACTAAGTTTTGTGAACTACTTCGTTGTTAGTTCATTAGCGATTATTTTTTTGTGAGTATATATGGAGTAGATTTTCATTCAGAGTGATTATAGTGTCAGATGATTATTATTTTTCGCTTTCTTAGTTCACAATTAATTATTTTGGGATCTCTTTTTCAATTAATGCCTGAAAATTAAGGATTATAATGGCTTTTGAGCCGTTTTTGTGTAAATAATTATGTCTAATTCTTCTGTTAAACATTTCTATCGGAGTAGTGAAAACTTAGCACAGAAAAGAATTAACTTGTTTTCTTGAAAGGTACACAGTTTGCTTTGCAATGTAGTTTTTAGAATTGGCCAAAAGCAGCTATTTGTCTGAATCTCTAACAACTGGAACTGGCGATGCGGTAGACCCATATGGAGATGATGTGAAGAGTTAGACGTCTATCAAAAGGATTCACCAGATGTAATTAAGAAAAAAAAGAAAAAAAAGGAAGTGAGGCCGTTACCCTACAGGGGAGCACAGTTGGATTTTCTAGAATTTTATATTATTATAATAAAAAAAATACAATTCAGTAATCTTCAGGTGAAGATATTCGCAAGACAACGAAAATTACCAACATAGCCCAAAAAATCGACAAACTTCGGCAGTTTGCACTCAGAACAGGTAGTCTATGAGGCCAAAAAGTTCTCATTTAAACTGTGTACATCGAAAGATTGGAACAATTTGCCTGCTGCGATCTTCCTATCCTATCGTAATTTAGGTGTCATCAAGGTTAAAGTGATTAGGCTCGCCTCACCATCAAAAATTGCATCACTGCTTACCATCAAGTGCGACCGCAGTCAAGCACTGGTTTATATTATTTAAAAAAAAAGCACTAAATTCCAATTTAGAAATAGAGATGTACCGTCATACGAGGTGGATAGTAACCTTTCTACCGAATCTTTGTGGAAAAATGTCATGGATACAGGTTAAATAATAATTAATCAACCATCTATAAAATAATAAGCAATCATTTGCGAGAAGCGTCAATTTGTTGTAAATGGAGCCTCCACCAATGTAGATTTACTCATTAACTTCAAATTGTTTGTACGGCCTCTTAGCTCCGTTTATTTCTTGCTCATTTTTCAACCACATCATTGCCTACAGTTCTTGTCGCCTTGTTTATTTATTTTATTATTTAAGTACACAATAGGAAAATAGTATTAGATATAATCACACTTATAAAGGCAAAAGTTTGTGAGTATACGTGTGTATGTTTATTACTTTTTCACGCTCGAATGGCTGAACGCATTTCGATGAAATTTGTTAACGCGGTGACCATCTCCTGGAATAGCATATAAGATTATTTTTATTTTGGGATTGTGTTCTCTTGGGACAATTTTATGCACTCACGCGGGTGAAGCTGCTGGAAGAACCCAGTACATTATAACATTAGGGGTTAAAGTATGAAATTGCCGTTTTTTAAAATGGGTTGCTTTGAACTGTTATATTACAGAAAATACTAAACACAAAGAATTCAATAAATACCTTATTTCTGAAAAAGAATAACGTACCTTTAATACGTGTATTATATAAGATTTTTTAGATTATTTGAACTTATAATTCCAAGTCAATCCAAAGATTTGGAATTATAAGTTCAAATAATCTAGATCAGAGCAACGCCGTGTCCTCGTGGGGGCGATCGGCGGCGGCGATCTCTCGCGCCGGGCCTTGGTTCAGGCCATGCTCCGGAGCGAGGAGGAGTGGCAGGCGGTCGCCTCCTTCTGCGAAGCAGTAATGCTAGCTAAGGAGGCGGCCGATCGCGTGAGGCAACGGTCCTTACGCTCCAACCGCCGCCGGGATTCCGATCCCGATTTCCGGCCACCGTAGGCCCGGGCTTGCAGACGGCGAGCAATGGGTGGCTCGCCGTCTGACCGTCCGGTAACCGTCCGGACCGAGCCCAAGTCGTCGACGGCGCGTTTTGTTCCACGCGCGCCTCAAGGAGATGTCAGCAAATCGTAGGGGCCCAGCAGGGTCGAAGCCTACTGGGGCCACGGGTAGTGTGAAAGCGGAACTCGGGGCCCTGGGACGAAGGCAACGAAGGAACAGGAGTGGGTTTTTAGTCAGTAAGAGTCTGACACTATCTCCCGCTCCGCCCAAGAGCGGGGATGTCATTAGGATGATTTTCCCACCCAATAAAAAAAAAAAGTCAATCCAAAGATAAAGCACATCAAAGCAACCTGTTTTAAAAAACGGCAATTTCATACACCTACACCAAAACAACTGTCTATTTAAGAAAAGAAAAGAAAGAAAAACAAATCAAAAAGAAAGGTTGAATTGAAAAATAAATGAAGACAGTAGTATGTAGGAACTAGAACAGAAGAGAATGTGAAGTCTTATAATAAAGAATCAAATAAACCTACACATAATGTAAATCATATCACCCTAATATGACAAAGGCGAGAATTCGTATGTTTGTATGCTTGTTTTTTGAACTAAACGCGGCAGATCGGTACCTTAACCAAGTTCTGGAATGGGACATAGAATACTTACTCTACTATTTTTAATTCCAGTTGTATTTTTTGTTGCAAAGTTGTTGGCAAAAAATAATGCTGACATCATCTTTTTTAAATTAGCTTTAAAACATTGCCCTTTGTCTGAAAATGATTTTTTTTTTCGCTCCTGAAGACTACCACACGAGAATCGTACATATTTTTTTTGGGATATTGTATAGCTCTCTATCCGTAAAATAAATTTCGTAATGGGATATAGAGACCGAATATGACATTTTAAAATTATCATAATTCCGGTGTGAAGAGAGACGGGGCTTTACAGGATGAACAGCACTATCTCTCTCACATCGAAGTTATGATGATTTGAGTTCGTCATAGTAGGAGAAGGTGGCGGTAATTCTATTAATTTCTATTATTTTTAATTTATTTTAGGCAGGTCGGCTTTGCCGCAGCCAGGTGGTTGGGGCAATCCGCACGCATATGGGCGTCCCCGCAGTGCGTGCTGAGATCAGCAGTCTTATATAAATCTACTAGCTTCTATCAGCAGCTTCGCCCGCGTGAAAGTCAGTTTTTCAATACAAACTTTGTACCTCGTTTCATCCCCTTAAGGGGTGAATTTCTAAAAATCCGTTCTTCGTGGATATCTACACCCTATAAGAAACCTACCTATCAAATTTTAAGTTTGCAAGTGTTATAGTTTCTGAGATTTTGTGATCGCATTTCAGTGAGACCACTCACTGATTAATCACGAAATCTCATCATTTTGCTTTTATATATATATATATTAAATTGTCTATTAGTTTAAATGTTTGTAAGTACATTATAATAAGTTAAGTATTTGTATGTAAACAATTTTTTATTTGAAGTTAAAATAAACAATCGCTTCTTTTACAAATAACTTATTCTTTATTATACACACAAAAAAAAACTTAACTTTAATACATTGATTTGATAATTTATGTACAAAGGCGAGCTTAACTCAACAATGAGTGTACTCCCAGCAAACCTTTGAGTGACAGAGAGAGAACACATTCGAGAGTAGGATCCAGTGTACAAAATAAACCTACACAAATACCTTTTTATAAAATTTGTTAGTAATTTTGATTTGATTGTGCGGTATGTTAACTCCACGCATTTCTCGCTCATCTTTAAACCGTGCCGTATACCCCACGTCTCCCTGCCTTCCACAAATTTCGCCTAGCTACAGATATGGAAATTCATGTAATTATTCAAATTGTTTCGATTATGAACGCGGCTGTTATCTCCTCTGATGGAATTTGTTTTGCTTGAAGTGGTAGACAAAATTTGGATGTTTTGATTATTAGATTTTGCTCGTTGTGTTGTAGTTAGAAGCTCAAAAGTTGGACACATAGTTTTTACCCTGTTGGGTTATGATGATCAGATACACAAATAGTCTCTGTTAAGTATAGCAAAGCATAGCACAGTCGGCCTTATAATATTCCCACTGTTGAGACTCAAGCCTCAGAGGGAATGGGCCGTAATCCACCACGCGAGTCCAGTGCGGGTTGGTGGATGTAACATGTTCTCGAATTTTTGATTCTAGGACATGCCGGTTTCCTCACAATGTTTTCCTTCACCGTTTTGAGAATAGTGGTGATGAAATAAATTACACAAAGTAATGCGCCTGGCTGGGTTTGAACCTGCAACCTACAACTTGTAAGTCGGGGCCGTTACCACTCGGCCACCACTGCTCTCCTATGTTAAGTACTTGTAATTCAATTTTAATTGTGTTCACTGAATGTTTGGGAGAAGATACTGATTCCTGTAACACAAGTATTCCCATCTAGCATAGAAGTTAGCGCCTCACCCAATTTGTATACATGTTTTTATATCGTGTACGAGCAAGCTCCAACAGCATCCCAAAAGTAATAGCGGTGAGATTAGACGGTCCATTTCTGAGACACTGGATTGCGCTCCACGTGACAAAATGATTGTTGGTTGTAATTTTTATTACTTGTGTGGTTTATTAACATAGTTCTTAAGTACTTACTAACATAAATATGGATCTGTGTGCTGAAGTAAAGTTCTTATTATTGTATTATTAATACACAATTTTTTTAGGCAGGAGTGAGAAATCCTCATGGACGCCCAGGCTGCCTCACAGATGAGCCAGTCTGGGACGTGTCAGACTCCTATTACTGACCAAAACCACACTCCTGCCTTTCTTTTAAACCACGGACATGATGTTCATACCCTTGTTTGACAGTTATACATTATTTGCTTCTGGGCAACTCCACGTGCAAGTGGCGTCACTTCCGAGCACCTTTTAGCGGTCACGATAAATCCTGTCAGAAATTCAGGGTTGAGAGGCCACCAGCCCGAAGCGATTCGTACGACCCGTTGGAAGGCCTCCTACAAGGTGAACCGATGACCTGGTAAGGTTTACGGGAATCCGATGGATGCGAGACGCACAGGACCTTTCATTATGGCGACACTTGGGACAGGCCTATGTCCAACATTAGACGTCTTTCGGCTGAAATGTTGACCATGATGTTGAGACCAAAGAATATGTTTAAATAAAAGTAATTCAACTTACACTCACTAGTTCCTACTCTAATAATAATATTTAATATTTACCGTATTAACCTTTATTATGAAGTAAGTGTTCGAACTATACAATTAGATCTCAATCAAATATACATTAATAGTGATCGTGCGTGGGTAGATCGTGGGCAGTCAATATTAGGCCGAGTGGAAATTCAGATGGAAGATAAGCTTTTAATAAAGACAAGTAAAATTAACCTAGCTTAATGTTATTTAATAACAAAAGCCAAATAATATTAATTTCTAGCTCAAGGTTGATTGAAACTGGAATTTACCTTTGACATCTATATATATATGTTATCGGCAATCTGTTTAATCCGGTATTCCATCCAATACCTAGGTAATGTATTGAATACCTAAAACGTATCCATAGGTAAAGTATGAAATATTATTACAACATCGAATACGCAGCCGTTAATTTGGGTAAAAGGCGAGGGCAGGGAATGAGGTGATGTAATTTTAGGGCACCTCCACACACACAGGTTAGCCTTCGTGGACCCCACAGACAGAAATAGGCTCTGAGTATTTGTAAGCAAATTACTTTGTGTTACTTATAGCCAGATGAATTTTTAATTTCACGTAAATTTTTTTGTGTGTTAATCAGGTCCTAAGGCGGGAGCGGAACGAAACGGAGCTCTCGCCTTAGCCTTCTAACCTAACTTGTCTGTGTCAGAGTGCTAGCCTAAAATTGCGTCAATTCTATCCTTGCTTTCGTTTTTTACCACATTGATTTTTAGGAATAGAACATGTATCATTTGTTCGTTAATTTGTAGGTAGGTTTACATTGAAAAATATATACATATAGACCTTGATAAAATGGCATAGGCGAGCACTACTTATTATATATTTATTTTATTCTAAAATGGTAAGTGACATAATAAACTAAGCTCCACAAAACCATTGCAATGGTTTAGTTATGGGATCGGTGAGTCTTTAGACACTCATCCTAAACTCGTTAAAAAATAAAAGGTCCGTTTTGACATTTGAGAAAAACCCTAGAATGTAACTTAGAACAAAACCGAAAGAAACAATAAAAAAAAATATTTAGGGGTAGCTATTTTAGTAGTAGCTACACTACACCGGACAAGCCGCTAGGTAGTCAAGATACAAATGTCAAAACGAGCCTTTTATTGTTTGACTATTTTACTAATATTATAAACGCGAAAGTTTTTATGTATCGATGCATGGATGTTTGTTACTTTTTCACGCGTTTTTGCGTGAAAAAGTATCTATCTTATCTTATCTATCTATCTTTTTGTCCTGGGGTCATATTCCCTTAGGATAATTTTCTGCTATCACGCAGGTAAAGTCGCTGTACTGCCAGCGACTAGCTAGTATTTATTTTTTGTTTACTACAGAAAAAGAAAATTAAAAACTTAACTAATTGAAACTAATTATATACACTAAAGATAAATAACTCTTAGCTAAATTAGAATGTTAAAAAATTTCTCCACTTCACTGTCAACTGGAAGTGTGCGCAAAAGATCGGCGGTATTACCGCGTTATATCGCAATGCTTAAGGTAGAACTACACTGCGCACACGTGTGCCACGTACGCCGATCTAGACTAGACTTGCAGAGATACATTAGATCCACGCCACGCGATGTCACGCGATGTCGTTCTGCGTACAAATCAGGCGTGGTTCACGTGTGCGTCGGTTATTGTAGGGCTAGCTTGAATCTCTGACCGAGGTTGGAGCCAGTCTTTTGTTAACTAGGCGTTTGGATGACCAAATAATATTAATTTCTACATACATCGCAGCGTACATCATCACGTCCCAGTTGCCGCGACCCTGACCCCAACTCCGACTACCAGCCACCACAGGGGCAATAGTAGCTCGCCGTCCTTTCGTCCAGTAACCGGGTCGAGCTCGAGTCAGCATGAAGAGATGTCAGCAAAACCGTAGGCCCAGCAGGGCCGAAGCCTACTAGAGCCATGGATCGACTTCTGGAAGTTATCCTTGGTCCTAGAATGCAATGGAAACTGAAGGAACATAGGTGTGGTTTTAGTCAGTAATAGTTTCACACTCCACATTGGAGTCCACACTCTCGCTCCACATTGGAGCGCGAGAAGTCCCATGATAAATGATGATTTCCCACCATAAAAAAGTATAATTGAAATTACCGTTGTAAAAATTGTATTTTGTAGAGTGAGAAGCTTGCATTCACTGCTACGGTACGTAGCGCTTAATGCTACGATGCGTAGCACTTACTGCTACGATTGCGTAGACATCGTAGCCAGTGTTATCATTTTTGTTTGCATTGTAAGTTTTCTTTTTCTTAGCTTACTATACTTACATATACAAACTGATCGAAAGATTATTTTTATTCTTTTTAAATAGTTGGTGGAGGCCTGAGTCTTAGCAACTTTGCTCGAATTGGTTATGCTATGTTATGCTATGTTAAATAAAATAAATAAATTCTCAGTTTCTACTACAAAAACACATAGCAATTAAAGATTTCCTTCCTCATTCCTTAAAATAATTTTGCAACAATATAACGGGGTTAATCCCTGTGTTCTGCGGTTGCATAATAGTGTTGCATTTTGTCTGAAAATTATGACCCTGAACAGGATTTGGCTGGTTTAAAAATACATTGTGTGTTTTTTCTTGTGTAAAATCCAACGGTACTGTTTACAATAGAAACAAAGATGTGGTTAATGTTGCTGGTAACTGAAAATGTAATATATTTCTAGGTTTGCAGTAACATTTGGTTGCTTAGTTTTTATGAAAACCATTTAAAATGTAACCATTTGTTTTCTTTTGCAAATGAAATTGTCATTTTTTAGGGTTCCGTAACTCAAAAAGAAAAAGCGGAACTCTTATAAAACCACTTCTTTGTCCGTCTGTCTGTCTGTTTGTCAATACCCTTTATCTTGGGAACACGTAAAGGTATGGAATTGAAATTAATACTATATACTCAGGTCCGCAGTCCCTTGATGTTGTGAAAAAATCAAACTTCATGTTAACGAAAAAAAAATTTACAGGCACTCTCAAGGGAATTAAAATTCATAGGGTATTTCCTGTTGAACAAGACTTTTAAAATTTGGCAAAAGCAAGGTCCTATAACAGCATAGGAATAAATTTGAAAACAGTAAATTGGTTTTAAACTCACAAAAATTTTTTTTTTTGCCTTGCGGTAAAACTTCGAGACTCCATTCGGGAAATAAACTATTAACATAGATAAGTTTGTATGGAACCCTCAGCGCGCGAATCCGACTCTCACTTGCCCAGTTTTTTCTCTGTATTCCCTCTCCTTTTTCATCCATCGAAATGTCCACTCATAACTCTTTTATTTACTAAAATGAATGTGTTTTATCCATCCTCTTCACATGACTATACCTAAACGATTCCCTTTCTACTTTTCATTGACGCCATTTTCAAATTTCCTCTAATATACTCATTTCAATGAATTTATTTTTAATTTTATGAACCAGTGCCTGACTGTGATCCCACCTGATGGTAAGCAGTGATTCAATCATTGATGGTAAATCACACTAGTTTATTAAGAGCCTATTCACTCTAGCCTTGAAGAACGTCTACAACTATTTAACTTACTAGAACAAGATTTAGTCACAAAAAATCATGGCCGTATTCTCCGACAGACATCATCAGCTCAGTAGCAAGTCGTCATCGCCACGAGTGCTCTATTTCCGTGGTCGCTGCTGACCCGGTTTCTACCACTTTGACGATTGACTTCGTAGGGAGGGGGAGCCACTGTCGCTGTATTAAAAAAATATTCGAGTCTTTTGTTAAGATGTGATAATGTTCTAGATTATGACGGTTCAAAATGGTTGGTTTGTTTCTATGAATGTTTGTTTAATAATATTGAGTGTCTTGTTACTTAGTGTTGTTTGAATTAAAATTTGAACAAAATAATGCAACAATGATTTTTAAAACTTGTTTTTTTATGGTGTCTTTTTTATCTTTTACTAGCTGACCCGGAGAACTTCGTACCGCCTAATAGTAAGGATAACGCCATTTACTTGCATTACCAGAACAGTATAATTCATTTTATAATGACATTTTAATTAGAGATGGATATATTCGGATTTTTTTTTCGAGACTTTTTCCAATTTTTCTTACCGTTTCCCTGGCACTTCCCTTATTTTTTAAGTAGATAGGAAAGATGTAGATGTCTTGCATGTCAAAAAAGGTCTGGCCGTTCTTTCGAAATGGTTCGCAGGTAATCTCTTATTAAATGAGAATAAAACTAAATGTAAGTTCTCATTACTGAATGTCCCTTAAGTTGACGTCAATCTAATTCTTGACGGCAACAAACTTGATGTTATTACGAAAACTGTATTCTTAGGTATAACTATCGATTCTAAACTGCAGCGGGGCGCTCATATTAGAACTCTTTCAGGTAGATTAAGCTGAGCCGCATATGCAATAAGAAAAATAAGGCAATTGACAGATGTAGCCACAGCTATGTTAGTTTTCTATGCATATTTCCACAGTATAATATCTTATGGAATTTTACTGTGGGGATCTGCAGCTGATCTTGACTAAATTTTCATATTGCAAAAGAGAGCAATCCGAACTATTTATAAAATGGGTCCTCGCGAGTCCCTTAGAAATAAATTTAAAGAAATCGATATACTGACTCTGCCTTCTCTTTATATCTTAGAAAGTATTTTGTATGTTCGTAAAAACCTAGGACTCTTCAAAATTAGAAGCGATTTTCATAACATAAATACGCGTAGTAAACACGAAATTGTGTTACCCAAATGGAGATTACTTGAGACCAGCAATTAATTTTTAGTAAACAGCATACGCTTTTATAACAAGCTGCCAAAGGTGGTGACTAAATTTAGCAAGGGAAAGTTCAAAACCCATATTAAGCGTGTCTTAACCAAAAAAGCGCTTTACAAAGTTAAAGACTACGTCGAAGGCACGCTTGTTTGGCAATGACTGCTTCTGTACATGTGGCCCTCTGGTAACTCATAATATTGAAAGAAAGAAAGAAATTATATTTTATATATTTTGTTAACGTCTCATTTATTGATAGTTGTAATTATTTATTTTTCTAGCTTTTTTATTTATATATCCTCTTTTTTATAAAGTGAATGTAAGAGCACTGTAGACTCCGCGAATTCTTAGATTACTTCCTATTACGACTCATTTTTTATTATGATTCTTTTTATTGTACTTTTGAGTACAATATTGACTGGAATACACGGTCCTTACATAATGTCTATTAATACTGTAATATAGACATATTGTAAGAACAACCATTTTTTTTAAAAGAGTTACCATATAGTTATTGCTGTTTCAATTTGGAACCGTGCACTAACTTCTGACGTTTTATAAGTGCCCTGTGTAGGCCTGTGTGAAATAAAAACTTTTTTTTTTTTTGGTTATTTAAAATAAGAGTTCAGCACCGGGCCTAAGGACGAAGGCGGTGCTAAGTCTTCTAATCCAAAAAAAAGTAGTATTCGAACAAACAAACTAGTGAGATCCTGTGAGGCTTTAGCAAGGAGGACGTAGTCCGCAGATCCAACACTAGCTGAGTCACAAAAGAACTTAAAACTATGTGGAAGGTCATTAACTCACGGAAAATTTTAGCACCGCGATTCAGAATTATGACGTCTCGCGACGGCGCCATCTAGTGTCGAATAGCAAAAGTAGCCGTGCGGGTAGTTGTAAAAGTTTTGTTACAATCCTTATTTTACTATAAAAACTAGCGCGTCTCACTATCAACGATTACATCACTGTTTACCATGATGTGGGATCACAGTCAAGCAGTAGTTTATATTATTAAAAAAAAAGTATCGTGGCTAATAATTTACAGTACCTTTGTTCCGTTATTATTAATTTCAATACAAATGTCAACACTAACAAATACTCAAATCTAGGCCATAATTAACACCGCCTAATTACTACTTCGTGCTTAAGTACACATCGAGCAAACTAGGCCAGAATTAATATTAATTATAAAAAAAACCGCTCAATTACGAGCCGGACACGCGCATGAAGGGTTCTGTACCATTATCTACAAAAACGGCAAAAAAATTATGTCTGTTGTATGGCTCTTAAATATTTATTTTATTCTGTTTTCAGTATTTGTTGTTATAGCGTCAACAGAAACACACCATATATGAAAATTTCAACTGTCTAACTATTACGGTTCATGAGATACAGCTTGGTGACAGACGGATAGACAGACGAACGTACAGCGGTGTCTTAGTAATAGGGTCCAGTTATACTCTTTGGGTACGGAACCCTAAAAATCTCCAAATATAAAAAGAAAATCTACCAACCAATTTATTAATTTCAATACACGAAAATATAAACAACATTATTTGTAACTTATCAAAGAAATTAATTGTGACTTCAAATGAAATGTAATTTCATCGAAATGTAAATGAATTCTACCGTTTTGATTTTAATAGAATAATCAAGTCAAATAAATCAATCAAAAACTTTAACATTTCATTTGGCTGTCACGAGTTTCTGGTAATTTTAGGAGTCAATAAAATTATTTTACCTCGCTTTATTTAATATTGAGTGAGTTAATTTGGACGGTGATTTGAAA
Source organism: Mythimna vitellina (assembly GCA_949316375.1). Taxonomy (NCBI): domain Eukaryota; kingdom Metazoa; phylum Arthropoda; class Insecta; order Lepidoptera; family Noctuidae; genus Mythimna; species Mythimna vitellina. Next base: position 17,936,499 of record OX438695.1, on the reverse strand, counting down.
GAAGTAAATTATTGATTTGTTGACTGTCTGTTGAGTGTTAAGTGTGATTGATTGATATTTCAAACAAGTATATATACAGACTCGTTAGGGAACTTTATTTGTCGCTGTGAATATCGATAATCGTCATTTATATTTCTGTCTATAGTTTTCAATACGTATCTATTATACAGCATATGTCTATATCTATGTATATATTATAATATACATATGGAAAATACTGGTATTATCACACCAATGACAGCCCCGTTTTTTGTCCAGTCAACTACTGTCCATTCCTTCGTCCATTCGGTCGCTTGGAAAAGATCGTGGAATGCAATAAGACACACAAAAATTGTAGTTAACTCATAATTTAAGTTTCCTTTTTGTGTATTTGTTATAGTTTAAAATTAAAAATATAATAAATAAATAATGAGTATTTTTGAGATTAGATCACATTTGTTACTTGTGAAGTTGTTGTGAATTTGTTACAATTACAGCAATTAAACAAAAAGTTTTAGGTTAAAAACAACATGTACTTACATCAATTCCTCTCACAGTACTTCTGGCATACCAATAAAATCATCTTCCATTCATCCGCAAACAGATTGTTTCTTGGATATGAATCCAAGAGATCATTTAATTCAGCCAAAGTGGTAAAGTTTTGGAGACTGCGCACGGGCAATAGTGCGACACTGAGGTACAGCAAACATTCTGTGCTTTTTGCCGCGGCAGTAATTGTCCGGGACAAAGAAACGCGCTAGCACAGTAAGCAGATCAGGCGCGTCAATATTGCCACGGAGCATCTTGCAGGCTATGGTGAGCTGATCTCGCGCTCGTCTTACCTCTAGTGTGTTATATCCGAGGCAAGCCAATAGAAATTTTGTCGGATGGGCAATAGCCGTGGTTCCGCTTGTACAAGAACCTAAGAAACGCTTTTTGCACTTTTTCCAGTAAAAGTGCAAAAATACATGTTTATTTAACACACTATGATTCATAAACAAACATGTAATTCAAGGAAGGAGCACGGATGTGTGTTATTCAATAAGAAAGAAATTATTGGACTAATTTCCGCACAAAAAATACTATAATTTTTTTAAGAATTGCCTGGCTAACAAGAAATGGAACAGACACAATATCTATTGCAATATAAAGAAAAGAAAAATATCATACTCGCTAAACACATAACTACCGAATATTTACCCATATTTTTCCTCACCATAACTTCGCTCTAACCAAATAAAGTGAAAAAAAAAACCCCGAAATCGTTCGTGAACTACGTTCTAATATTATTTCGGTATATTTTGAGGCCGCCCGTTTATTACAAACATAGCGTGGGACGTTCACTGACACATAAATGTCACTTTTGCGTGTTCCAATGGTCGGGTAAGCCGACTTACTCATTGCAGATTATCTTTGTATTAGGCTGGTTTTTTTTTAGCTATATTGACTTTTTTGTTATTGTCACCTATATTGGTACATCACTAAGCGTTGGTTACTGGAAATAATTTATTGACATGGCACAAAGTATGCAATTAGCTGGTGATTCTACATACAGCAGCTAATGTGTTTTTGAGAAATTGTTAACGTTGCGATTATTTTTGAATGGGGTAATTTTTATTTTTAACTTAAGTGGCAATGGGCAGGGCACATTGCTCGCAGAACGGATGGCCGTTGGGGCCGAAAGGTTCTGGAATGGCGACCACGTACTGGAAGACGTAGCGTTGGAAGGTCTCCCAAAAGGTGGACCGATGACCTAGTAACGGTTGCGGGAGTACGAGGGATGCGAGACGCACAGGACCGTTCATTGTGGCGGCACTTGGGGGAGGCCTATGTCCAGCAGTGGACGTCTTTCGGCTGAAATGATGATGATGATGATGATGAATTTTTATTTTTGGGGGAAACCTTAGGTGGGAAATCATCCAATGACTTATTTCGCTTTAGAGCGTAGCTAGTAAGTTTCGGCACTGCTGGGCCCCAACGGTTTGCTGAAATCTCTTTAAGGAGCTCGTGAAACACTACACGCCGTCGACAACTCGGGCTTGGTCCGCATTGTTAGCGGCCGGTTGGACGGCAAGCTACCCATTGCTCGTCGTAGGCTAGCTCACGACTACTGTGGCATGTTATTTCTGCTGCTGTGCTGCGTATCACGATTTCAATTCATACACCGAAAAAAATATTAGTCTTTCCAGGTTTCGGTGTCTTATATATGTGAACGCACCGGAATCAGGAATATTTTTTTGAGTGGCAATATTAAAAAAAAGTTAATGCATATCAAAACGTGCAACAATTATTTTTTTGCATTTTTTTTTATTTGGTAGTAGCTCGCTATCATTCGACCAAAAACAAAAAAAAAATAGATAATGGTTAAACAATCAATTCAATATCTCAATGTCAATCCTCAATGCCTATCTGATAAGATGAAGTAATAATAGATGATTAAAATTCAATATCTTCCTACCCTTGTCCCGTGTAACTAATAAATTAATAATACGTTGTAGGTACGAATGTATGTAATATTGGCTCGGTGCAACACGCTTTTCGTTTCGTCCAGTCAACTGTATATCTATAGCGACAAATGACCAATAACAATGAATTTTAAATATGTTATAATAGGAGTTTTTTTTTGGGAGCAGTGGTGGTTGAGTGGTAACGGGCTCGACTTACAAGTTGTAGGTCGCCAAGCGCATTACTTTGTGTAATTTATTTCGTCACCTCTGCTCTCAAGACGGTGAAGGAAAACATCGTGAGGAAACCGGCATATCCTAGAATCGAAATTTCGAAGACATGTGACATCCACCAACCCGCACTGGGTCCGCGTGGTGGATTACGGCCCATTATAAGGCCGACTATGCTATGCTATGCTATGCTAGTAGTTTTTATGGTCTTAAAACGCCCTAATCGTAATCTTACACAGCATTCTAAAACTCTTAGCTCTACTTAAAAACATCTTACAAAAACGTTTGCACGTCGAGCTGTCACAAGTAATACCGAACGTTGGTAAACAAGCTCGGCCTAAGTGAGTCCAATTAATTTGAAAAATGTTTTTCGTGCAACTTGATCGAAACCCGACCCTTATGGGGTCATAGTAGACCTACTACTATACGTAGGGATATAGACGGGGTATCCGATACACATGGGGCTTTCCCATAGCTTGTTAAAAGATCTATAATGTATTTTGAAACGACTTTCACCTATTGAAGAGGTGTAAATGAGGCCTGTGGTTAGGACACATTGCTTGCTGAACAGATGAGGCTGGATTAGCGACAACTTTATATATATTTTTTTTTTAATTGATATAAACCAGTGCTTCACTGCGATCCCACCTGATGGTAAGCTGAGATGCAATCATAGATGGTGTGGTAACTATTTTAAAATGCAGTGAAAGAAGACCTCACATAAGGTACACTGATGACCTGATGAAGGTCGCGGGAATCCGTTGCATGCGAGACGCACAGAACCAGTTGTGACAATGCTTGGGGGAGACCTATACCTATCCAGCTGACATATTTCGGCAGGTCTGAATTATCGTATTAATCTGATTTTAGACTTAATAATTCTGAGAGCCCTGCTAGAGTGTTATATCAGAAAGAAGAAAGAAAGAAAGAAAACACGTTTATTTGGCACACAGGTACACACAATGAGATAACAATTACAATATAGAACCTTAAATACTAAAACTTAATAAATACAGTATATACAAATACAATATATCAGTGATAAGGAGAATTTCATTTATTATATCAGTCATAACTACGCTATGCAAAATGATTATATTGTTTTCAGAACGGTTTCAAATTACAACAAAACATAGCTATCCATCTCGTAAGGGCCATTCTCAGTTACGAGTCCCTTTTGTAAAAAGATAGGCATTTTCAACCTCGTCACAATGCCGACGAAAAAGATTTTTAAATGACGTAACTTCTGATTATATTTCGGAAAATGTATTAAGAATCCTTGTTGACCTCCTGGTAAGATTCAGCAAAATCGCCGTGAGAAATACTCTGGCTTGACCCAAATTTAAATGTCAGTTATTCTTCGGGGTTCCAAGATCACCCTTAAACTTCCGGTATCGCGTTTTATAATCTGCTGAAAGAAAATCTGGCGACAGCTGTTTATTATCTCAAGCGAGCCATTAGTCAACATGTTTCAATTAGGTCGGTATTATGGAGAGATCAGTCGAAATTAAGTCTAGAAAATTGGATACTGCTGTTTTGTATTGTGAAGATTATATCTTAGAAAAGAGATGACTACAGAAATGTTAGGTTTTCTTAATTTTGTTTATTTGTTAAGGTTCCTGACACAAAGGGTACAAATAGGATCCTATTACTAAGACCCCACTGTCCGTTTATCTGTCACCAGGCTGTATCTCGTAAACCGTGATAGCTAGATAGTTGAAATTTTCACAAGTGATGTATTTATGTTGACGCTATAACAACAAATACTAAAAACATAATAAAATAAACATTTAAATGGAGCTACAAGAAACGTTTTGTTTTTTATGCCGTTTTTTAATATTATAGTACGGAAAACTTCGTATCCGACTCGTACTTGGCCGGTTTTTATTATAGTAGGTACAGAACACTTTAAGTGCGAATCCGACTCTTATGTAGCCAGTTTTTCTTTTTGAATTAGTGTGCGACTTATTTACATATTGCTAGTTTGGCGTATTTCACTTATTAGTGATACGTCGAGGCCGTTAATACGTTTTTTTTCGGTGGGAAAAACATCCAATGACATTCCCCGCTCTTGGGCGTAGCGCGAGATAGTGTCAGACTTTTACTGACTAAAAACCCACTTCAATTCCTTCGTTGCCTTTCATACCAGGGCCGAGTCTTCCTTTCAGAATCAGACCCTTGGCCGCAGTAGGCTTCGACCCAGGCCGTTACTACTAGACCACCACTGCTCACAGACACAGACACAGTACAGTTACGTACATTTATATAAATAATCGTCTTGTGCAATTTCGATGTTGAGAATGGATTCATGATAGCACGGGTTTAAACCTTAGTGGTTTTTGATTGCTATTTAACCTAGAAAATTCTATTCTTTTGTATTCATGATAATAAATAAATAAAAAGTTAACGAAAATAGTAGAAAAGTTACCTTCTAACATTATTCAAGTAATCAAAACCCCATACACACCACTCAGAACCCATTCCCAGCCAAACCTTCCTAATAAATAGCTTGGTTTACGCAACAAATAGGCGACCACGCCCCCTATCGACAATACTATTGTAACAGGGATAGCTCGAACATGATTAATGTGGGGTCGCCGTAGTTCGAATCAATCAGTTGCGTCACTACCCATCTGCGTCTCTACTTAAACTTGAAGCAATCATTAATTAAGTTGTTATGTTATGTTACACAGTGTCACGTTTGTAATTCCTGTATTACCGTATTGGTATATTGACTTTATTACTACTTACGTACTTTTATTTTACACATACACACCAAACACTCACACACACATACACCATCACACACACACCTACACCATCACACACACACCTACACCATCACACACACACCTACACCATCACACACACACATACACCATCACACTTACAAAACAATATTTACTTATGTTTTATTTTTATTCCTTTCACGTGAACATATTCCACTCAAATGCTAAACTAATATGTTTGTAATAAATCAATAAGATCGAGGGCCTTGGTACTCTTAACACAAGTTGAATCTTAATTTGGGTTCCAGTATTCAACAACATTAGCATTTCAATTATATAAAAATAGTTTTCTGTCTGTGTATATGCTGTGTGTATTAATTGCAATAAAAATATTATTATTGTTATTATTACTTACCTATAGAGTGATTTTTTATTAGCAATGTTTCAGAAGGTAAATTATTTTTGTGTAATTTTTAATTGTTTGTTGTACTACAAAACTTAAAAATGTTGTGGTGATCTAGTGGTTAAGACATCCGCCTCCCGATTTCCAGCCACTGCAGGCATGGTCTTGCGAACGACGAGAAATGGGTAGCTTGCCGTCCGGCTGTTCGGTAACCGTCCGGATTGAGCTCGAGTCGTCGACGGCGCGTTGTGTTCCATGCGCGAGAAAGAGATTTCAGTAACTGATTCCATGGGTTATATGAAAGAGGACCCCGGGGCCCTAGATGAGTTTTTGGTCACTAAAATTAGTCAGTAAAAGTTTGACAACGCCTCTCGATCCACCGAAGAGCGGGAAATGTTATTAGATGATTTCCCACCTAAATAAAATCGCCATATTCTTAAATCACTTTTCCTAACCTGGGGGTCTATGAGGTATTCACCCAATAAATAGGTCATAAAGTTATGAACTAAATTGCGTTGACATTCGCGTGGTTGAAGTTAGGACTTTTGAAGTCCCATTGAGCTGCTAGATAAAAAGGGTTTCATAAAGATGTAGAGGGCAACTTATTTCGCGTTGCGCTCTGGTTTTAATTTGTATCTTGTTTTTGTCAATTAAACTGGCCTTTTTGCTGTTTTTGGTAATTGGTACAATTATGTTTTTTTTTTTTGCATTTGTAGAACGGACTGGTGTCCACGTCTAAGGCGCGTACTTTGCATACGTGTGAAATAATACGCGCTTTGGTGTTACTGACTGTTTCGCGAAGGGTACCTGGGTTTTTTTTTAATTTGATATAAACTAGTGCTTGACTGCGATCCCACCTGATGGTAAGCAGTGATGCAATCGATGAAGATGAGGTGCACTTGTTTGTTAAGTGCCTATTCACTCTAGCCTTGAAGACACCCAAATTTTAATCGGATGGATGGGAAAATCTTAGCAGGAAAATGGTTCCAGTTCTTCGATGTACTCGGTATAAACTACGAGGCGAAACGCTTAGTCCGAACCGTAGAGGTTTCAACAACGTTAGGGTGGATACTCGCCGTACGTCGGGTTGTCCCATGGTTCTCGAAGTACTTTGCCCTGTATCCAGTGACCACTAGAAATTTTAGAAGCAGATGAGCTGCCGTTTCGTCCTCTTCTGTGTAGGCTCTGCAGAGTGGGCTGTCTGTAATTCCCATGATAAAGAGGAACTTATTAAAGTTCCCGTGGCCATTTGTACCGGGCCATGACTTCACGAAGCTGAGGTTTAGTCAGTCTTAGGGCCAGTTTCGTGAAGTGGCCATCAATGCAGGAAAGTGACGCTTAGGCCTGCCTGCAATCACAATGGTCTACCCATAGTTTATGGTGTAGACAGATTACGTAGGTATCCGAAGGGGAGCAGCACAATGGGGAAATGATAATGATATAGGTACTGCAATTGACACAGAACCGGACGTAGCCTGAGGATATATATGTCAAGAATGAATACATCACTTCATCAACCTTAATATCATTTGGTTTTCAAACGTGAGTCAGTAATAATAAAAATCTACAAGATTTCAAATACATACATTTATAGCAGTACCATACTACATGCCAAGGCTGCAGGAATCTTCGAAAGAGACTCCATGGCAATTATAAGAAGAAGAGTATAATAATAATATGTATAAATATTTTATATATATATTTTGAATATTTTATAAACATCTGACACTTTCAAGAGCGGGAGAAGCTATTGAGTCATTTCCCGCCTACTGAGGCCATGGGTTGACCGTGGTCCTGGAAAGCAAGGCAACTGAAGGAACATTGGTGTGGTTTTAGTCGGTAAAAGTCAGAAATGCCTATTTTGCTCCCCCCTAGAACAGAAGAAGTCATTTCGATTTTCCACCTCAAAAGAAAAAAAAAACAACCAAAACAAAAAACAGTTACAAACATATTCACCAAAGTCTACTAAAAGTTTTTGAAGGTCAAACGGCGGTAAAAGCCCTTCTTTACCCATGAACCACTCAAAATTCAGTTCAGCAACAAAACGGGAAAAAAGGTCTCACTTGAGTGACCCTTTTTAACCTCATTTATGCACAGACCGTGTCATAATATCACAATAATATTATTCTGTATCCAAACTACCTGCTTGTTCATTAAAAACCATTTTGGAAGCAACACAGGATTCTCATTACACCCAATATCGGGCTTCCCTTTGATTTTAGCAGCCCGGATGACTCCGAAATTGATTTCATTAGCGGAGCGAAGGGCGCTTGCTTACCGTTCCCTCGATCGCGATACAGGGCGTTTCGAATTTCAATATTGGAACTAATCAATCAAGACTAGCATGAAAATGAGCAGCCTGTGGCTCATTTATCAAACATGCTGTAGATCAGGGCTGTCCAAGTCATATACGATTCTTAATTCTTTATTGTACACAAAAAAAAACATACATAGTACACGGAGATAATACAGTTTATGTACAAAGGCGAGCTTAACTCAACAATGAGTTTTCTTCCAGCAAACCTTTGAGTTACAAAGTGAGAATACATTCGAGGGTAGGAACCAGTGCACAATATAATCCTTGCAATAACTAAATCTAAAATATAATTATACTATACATAAGTCTAATGTATAATTATAATATAAATGATACACCAATAAAAATACACGATATGCGACCAATAAAAATTACTATAAAGATTGAAGTGCCGCCGAACTTTTTAACTTTAAAGACCAGAGGAAAAATAATTTGAGATTATCAACGTCAAGGAAAAATATTCGACGACAACTCTAATGTATTGCTAGGCTTCTATGGTTCATCATAGTCACTTAACTCTATCTTAATGGAAATATCTTATTGCCACCTGTGAAATAATTGAAGAGCATATTAATTGAAACCGGAGAATAATTATTAAGTTCTGTAATACGTATAGGTAATACAATATTACAAAATACCAAGCGATAGAAGAACAATTTTACCATATTATTATATCAATGTTTATGAATAGCTCTATTAGCGCAGGCACTATCGGGATTTCTGGATATCAATAGTACATTGGTCATAGGGACGAAGGTGGTATTCGACGAGGAAGAAATAAATAAACAGGAGTGACCAGCGACTATTGTGGGGGTCGCTTCGCACCCAGTCGGATACAATAACTACAATAAATTAAGGTGGAGGCGATCTCGCGCAATTTTCCGCACTAGTGCAGAAAACAATAAATTGTGTGCCTAAAAATGGAAGGGGTTAGAATGGTTTTTCTAAGTAAATGTGTTTTTCTAAGTAAAACCAGTAAGTTTGTTGTCATGTAAGTTTTTAAGTTTTCTATCATCATCAGGTTAAAATCTGTTCGTGTTCCTTCAGTCAGGCTTTGCGTTCCGAGGCCACTGTGACTCATTCGAACTCGTGACCACACAAAGGACAACTGAAAGAGCATAGCATAAGCATAATCAGCCTTATAATGTTCCCACTGCTGGGACTCAGGCCTCCTCTCTAGGAGAAGGTATGGGCCATAATCCACCACGCGGGCCCAGTGCTGATTGGTATATGTCACGTGACTTCAAATTTTTGGTTCTAGGACATGCCGGTTTCCTTGCGATGTTGTCCTTCACCGTTTTAAGAAGTGTGATTTTAGTCAGTAAAAGTCTGACACACCCTTTCACTCCACCCTATAGCACTCATTAGATGATTTTCAACAAAAAAAAAAGAACAAAAAGCCGTATTAGTTACCTTTTTTTTCTATTTATTAGTTCTTACTTTTTTTCTTGTTACCGCGGGCCGTGCATTGAACAGCCCAGATGTAGATGAAACTTGAGGCTTGAGGATAGGTGTAAGTAATGAGCTTACTGTTAAGTGTTTCATTAAAAGCGGTTGTGTTTTCGTGGTATAAAGATATTAATTGGTGTTATGAATATTGTGGAGGAGTTCTCAGAAAATTGAGAAAAGGGTTGGGAAATGAGGTGAGGAGTGTGAGTTAACTACACACAGGTAATGGTGTACTTCTTTAATATGATTTATTATTTTAGAGCTGAAATGTCCCACTGTAAGGCATAGACTTCCTTTCTCTCTTATGTTGTTTTCTGATCTTAAAGCCAGTCCTCCCTAGCACTGTACTAGTTAAAAACTAGTGCAAGTCAGACTCGCGCACTGAGGGTTCCGTACAAACTTACCTATGAAAACAGTTCAATTCCCAAATTGAAGATTTTTCCGTGTTTTGTGACGTAACTACAAATTTACAGTTTTCAGAATTTTTCCTATACTTGTGCTATAAGACCTTGCTTCATGCAAAATTTCGGGATTCTATGTCAACGGGAAGTACCCTATGAATTTTGATTCCCTTGAGTGTGTCGAAATATACGTTTTTTGCGACATAAACTTCCGTATCTTTTTTTGTCGTTAACTTAGAATTTTGATTTTCTTACAGCTTTGAGACCTGAGTTTTAATGGTTTTAATTTCAACTCGACGCCTCTACGCGTTCTCGAGATAAATGATCTTGACAGACAGTCAGAGAAACCGACAGACAGACAGACGGACAACGGGTTCCGTTTTTTTCTTTTGAGGTACGGAACTCTAAAAAGGTGCAATTATGTTTACCTCGGACAGACATTCCAGTTGGGCAGATCTAATTTCGAGAAAGAGGTCAACTATCGAATCTTCGGAAAGCAGCGCGGTGCCTTCTCGTCCAACATACTATATCAAGACGAAAGTCTATCCCCAGTGCGTTACCAGTGACATGGTTCTAAAACGTGGTCTCTTACAACTAGCCTTATCAGAAGGCTTAAAGTCACCCAAAGGGTAACGGAAAGGGCTATGCTCGGAGTTTCCTTGCGTGATCGTTCCGATCGTGATTCGAATCAGGAATGAGGATATCCTCAGAAGAACCAAGTTCACTCACATAGCATGAAGAATCACCAAACTAAACCTTTGGGGCCGAAAGGTTCTCGAGTGGTGACCGCGTACCGGAAATCGCAGAACTGGAAGGCCTCCTACAAAGTGGACCGATGACCTGGTGAAGGTTGCGGAAATCCAATGGATGCAAGACGCACGGGACCATTCATCGTGGCGACACTTGGGGGAGGCATGTGTCCAACAGTGGACGTCTTTTGGCTGGAATGATGAAGATGACATCGAAGGACTGGAACACCTGGTTTGTAGGACTGGGAGCCTAACATAAATAAAAAAAAAAATTGGCTGAAAAAAAAATTGAGGTGTCTTCAAGGCCAATTGAATGGAAGAACATATTACAAAAACATACACGTTTTTCCAGGTGAATAGGTTCTTAATAAACTAGTGTGCTTCACCATCAACGATTGCATCACAGCTTGCCATCAGGTGTGATCGTAGTCAAGCACTAGTTTAATGAGTACCTTAACATAATGTATCGTCATCGTGGTCTAAGGTTCAAAAGACTAACGCTTACATTATTACAAAAAATAAGCTATCTACATTTAATAGAATCAGATTCAAAAGCTAAAAGCGTAACACTTGGACCACAAAAACATCGTGTTACAATCATATTTGCTGAAATATTACAACACGACTGTGTACAATACATTTCTCAAGACATTTATAAAAAAATATACTGGATTGAGGTTAGATCTTGATATTTTTTTAAATAAACAAAAATATTGTTAATATATGTATTTATATAATATATATAAAAGGAGGAACTGACATAATTACAACACACAGCCGAAACTTCAGGACCTAGGAGCGTGAAATTTTGTACAAGGTGTCCTTTTATGACATAGCGAGTACTAAGAACGGATTTTCCATAATTCACCCCCTAAGAGGGTGAAACAGATGTTCTAAGTTTGTATGGAGAAACCTATGTACATTCGCGCAGGCGAAGCCGCTAGCAGAAGCTAGTAATAGAATAACGAAGAAGTATTTAAACATTATGAAGCTCGTCCCGCCACAAATTCCAACTTCAACACACTACTAAAAGTTAAAGTGATATACTTATCTATAAGTACACTTTAAGCAAAAATTAAAATATCTTGATATTGATGGCGTATTTGAAACTTTTCATAAATTAAGTTTAATCATAATAACATCACTGCTTTAAAACTAAACGGTGCTGGTAGTTATAAAATGAGAACGGCTTACTCATCGTTAAGCCGAAAGTCGTCCACCGTTGAACTGAGGCGTCCAGTACACGGTCATGCAAGCGTCAATCAATTCCATCAATCATGAATGATGTTTGAATGACGAAATTTTATGGCCATTTGATTTTCGTCATGCTAACGTCAATTATCGAACAGTAGGTTTTTCGTCACTCAAAACATTGACTGTGGTAAAACTGACAGTAAAACCTATCGTATAATGGACTCAATAGGTTGCCCCAAGTGTCGCCACAACAACCGGTCCTGAGCGTCTCACATCCGCCAGATAATAGCATCATGTCACGCAAACTTTTTACGATAACAAACCTTTACAAAAAAAAAACACAGTAAAGTGTAAAATAAATTTCGGAAGTCAGTGTTTCTATAATAGTTTTGTCTCTTTGTAATTTAACACCGACTTCCGAATTTTTTTTTTTACATTGAAGTCGTTTGTTTTATTTTTTGGTTTACACTATTTAGTTGTGGTACCCCTCAGTCAAACTTAAAGCCATGGTGTATACGAAGCAATTTTATTTGTGACAACAATTCTGAGGTGATCCTATGAGGAGTTCCGTTCCATATCTTCAAAGTACATCATCAGATCATAACAATATATCTATGAGACCAACTCGGAAGAGAACTTTCAGTCAAAAAATAAATAAATTCAAAATCGGTCCACAACTGACTGAGAAATTGGTGAACATACATAAAAAAATACATTCAGCCAAATATAGAACCTTCCTTCTTTTTGAAGTCGGTTAAAAATAGACAAAAAATCAGCAATAAAAATTGCAGAATTTTGATGATGGCGATAAAATTCGATTTTTGCCTACATAACTAACTGCGCTCTTATGTTCAGTTTAAGCCAGACAAATAAAATAATCTTATAAGCCCTGAAAAAGACATACATATATGTATGTGATTCACTAACACTATTTAGAAACCTTACATTCTTACGCATGAAAGATCTCACATATGTTGTACATGTCCGGATTTTTTGTGTATCCGTTTGTCCTATTCTCCTCAATTGTTTTCTTTTTTGAAACTTTCATAGTTTTTTCCCAATAAAAACTTGTGTCAACTTTTTAGTTCCTTATATTTTCATTTGTTATAGTTTTAATTAAAGGTTTTTTAAAACGACTTCAAAAAGGAGGGGGTTCTATGTTCGGCTGAATCTATATAAAAAAAAATGTATATTCACCGATTTCTCGGTCAATTGTAGACCGATTTTAAAAAAAAATTTTTGTTTGGAAGGTTATGCTTCCGAGTTACTCCCATAGAAATATTGTTATGATCTAATCATGAACTTCGAAGATATGGAACAGAACTCCTCATAGGATCAAAGCAAAACCGTCGTAACAAGTAAAATTGCTTTGTTTATACGTGTAGTCGATGACTGACTGAAAGAAGAGAGGGAATATATCGAACTGATCTGATGATGAAGAATGAAGTTAGGCACAGGAACTCTGTAATAAATTAATGTAATCTAACCGTGTTTGAGATTATTAGAATTGTTATAAGCTGCACTCTGGCTATAAGGTATTTAAGTTTAGCTGAGGGGTACTTTTGGAACTGAAACGTGGTCGTTTACAATGGGCCTCATCAGAAGACTTAAAGTTACCCAAAGGGCAATGGAAAGGGCTATGCTCGGAGTTTCCTTGCGTGATCGAATCAGGAATGGGAATATCCGCAGGAGAACCAAGGTTACCGACATAGCACGAAGAATCGCCAAACTTAAGTAGCAATGGGCAGGGCACATTGCTCGCAGAACGGATCGCCGTTAGAGTCGAAAGGTTTTGGAATGGCGACCACGTATCTGAAGACGCAGCGTTGGAAGGCCTCCAAACACAGACTCCGGCAGGGAATTCTATTCCTGAGCTGGACGCATAATGAATGTGTTCCCAAAACGCTTTGAACGTAAGGGTAAGTTTACATCAATTCAGTTTCAGAACCTGAAAATGTGGGAGTAAGCCCAACGATCTGTTTACCTAACGTGGCTATAACAAAGTTGAATTATGGAGGTCAGACTTCTGTCAGTCTGGAGATAACTTACTGATTTTTACGACAAACTCAGGCTAAGATATATTGTAGGGTTGAATTTATGAACTATATTTTTTGTTTCTTTTTTGTATCATACTTTTATATTAAAAACCATATTTTTTTCATATGCAGCATATTTCAGCTGGTATTCGAGACTTTGTTTGCGTCAGACTCTTGAACGAACGTTGCCATTTGGTAAAAATTTCAAGAAGTAATGTGCTGACTCTAATTCCTTTTTCTAAAACAAAAGTAGCTTCAGCCCTCTATCAGTTGTATATCAGTGAAAGTCCAGTCAAAATCGGTCTAGCCGCTACTGGTCTAGATTAGCTGGAACAGACAGATAGATTGACAGAAAAAAATTAAAACTACAATTTTGTTATAGGTATCGAATATACTTTTTTGACTGGAGAACGCTAAGTAGATTAATTGATTTTTTTTGTCATGTCAGACGCCATTTCCCTCTTCAATCGAACCCCATCAATAAATAAGGTCGAAACTAACAAGATATCAAAAGACTCATTGTCAAATACGTCCAAATACCAGCACCCTGGGGGCCGACTCAAATCTATTCAGTAAATGTTTTTTCTTCAATTTAAATGTTGACTTTCTCGAACTCAATCCGTCGTTTCTCAGTAACTGCCTCGCAGGACCAATATTCGGACCTTTCCTCAAATGAAAAGATCTAATCTCACTTTTTTATCCGATTCTTTACGACTTGCCCGAATTGGCGTTGCTTAAAAGGGCAATCGCTAGAACCTGCTTTGAGAAAATAAATACTCGTTTACTTCAACTTAAGAGTTAAAGGGAATCTAGTTAACAATGTATGAAGTTTAAAAGGTTCAATATATTGAACGGTATTGGATAAACAGTCGCAGACTTTACTTACGTGTATTTTTAGTTGGCAATAAATAACCTTAATGTGTAACATAGCTCAAAGAACCTCCAAACTTAAATGGCAGTTAGCTGGGCACTTTGCTCGCAGGACAGACGGTTGATGGGGCCGATAAGTTCTGGAGTGGCGACCGTGTATCGGAAGACGCAGTGTTGGAAGACCTCCCAAATCAAAGGTGGATCTGTGAAAGGTCGCATTTGAGTGGTCGTTGTGGCAACACTTGGGGAAGTCAATCGATAGACGTATTTCGGCCGGAATGGTGATGGTGATGATGATGAACCGCGATGTTGGACTGTTTTAGTGTTCTCTTAAAATTATTGGTTACTAAGGTACTGTCAAACTTGGTGAATAGGTATTTGTATTTCAACTTACGTAAAGATCAACATAACACCACGCCTGATTTCTCTAGAAACTTAGATAGTGATATTGCTTGTAGAATATCAATATTTTATAAGTAATGTCAAGACCCATGAATAAGGAAGCGGTCATATTGTCAACTGGGAACAAATTCATATGACAGATTGCTTTCGAAATATTCTGGATAAGGTAGAATCGTTTTTTTTTTTAATGAAATAATCAAGACCTAAAGACAAACTGGTCCTTAGGTACGTCTAATTAATTTAAAAGTAGACAGTATAAGTATTGAGCATCGACGCCGAATTACTAATCTGTCGGTTTTCTGTCGTTTACGTTTCGAGGAGTGTGTATGGGAATTTCACAATTTCATTCTGGCGAGGCCGTTCTGGTCGCCGACATAGCCCGAAGAATCGCCAAACTAAAGTAGCAGTGAGCAGGGCACATTGCTCGTAAAAAGGATGGTTGATGGGGCCGAAAGGTTCTAGAGTGGCGACCGCGCATCGGAAAACTCCCACAAGGTGGATCGACGACTTAGTGAGAGTCGCGGGAGTGCGGTGGATGCGAGACGCACAAGATCGGTCGTTGTGGCGTCGCTTGGGGGAGGCCTTTTTCAAACAGTGGACGTCTTTTGGTTGAAATGATGATGATGATGAAACCCGTTCTATCATCAGCCAACTAAATGTATGGCGTTGCGATACCGGTACATGGAGAACATACCATCAATATATAAGAAACGTTTTTAGAATACGTTTACTGTGCCTATAGCTAAGGAGTGGAATTCTCTATCCTGATAGCTAGAACCTAGTTTTTAAGTGAATGAGTGAAAAAAATGAATAGGTTATTTTTAAGGAAGCGTCCTCCATTGTCAAGCTCATCATCACTTACAATCAGGTGAGATAGATGTCAATCGTGAGCCTATTGATAATTAAAAGGAATAAAATATTAGAAATAATCATACTTCAATGGATTCACAGACCAAACGCAGTAATAAATCGGCTGCAGTTATCGAAAAGACATCATATTTGACTCATTGCACAAAACTATTAGAGCTCGCTCGATTGGATATAGTTTTATTCTTTTACAGTTTGCATAACTGCATTATTATTGCATCTGAATGAGTGCTTTATTTTCAAAGCAATAATGTTTAGTGAATGGAAAAAATGTCTTGGAAAATTGAACAATAATAATACTTTTCTTGATAGATTAATATGCATGTTTTTCTGTAAACTGAGTAAAATACTGGTTTCAACATAGCTATTTTTGACGACCAGGTGAGGCTCGCGGGAATTTGATAGATGTGAAACGCTCAAGACCAGTCATTGTGGTAACATTTGCATTTTTTAGGCTTGTGTCCAATATTGGACTTCTTTCGGCTGAATGATAATGATTTTCATAATAAAATAAACCTGTATATCTACTCTATATTCAATTGAAGTTTCTACAACATACCTATTCAAAAAGTACTTTTAAAGTCTCACTAGTTTTTAAGCACGTAATGATGTTTATTTCTCACTAGTGCAGAAAAGCGCGCCGTCCTACCCTAGCTTATTCAATTTTTCATGTTAATAATATTAGGTTGTTTGGTCCCAAGTATATCGAGCACGGTGCATGACATAAATCCCTAAAAAATTGATCACAATGTTAATGTTAATTAATGTTACAAAATTATGATTTTTCATTAATATTTTCGATTAAATGTGTTGAAAAATGTTATTTGATACAAGGAAAGAAGAGAAAAAGTAGAATTGTAATTCTAAAAAGCACTTTTTAATATTCGAAACCGAATAAATAAACTCCAAAGTACATAATCAATAGAAAATATAATCTAAAAATCCAAAACACACGCGTCATTCTCAGGTACTTAATGGACCTCCATGGTTCATTGGATCAAACAGCCCCGGATGTGATCGGAAGACGCATTAAGCCGTATTTCTTTTCACCCCCTACTTGGTGGGGTGAACCTGTGAAGCGATTCTAATGATGTTCAACTAAGAGGTTGTCAAAAGCCATGGGTATCCTAAAGCTATAAAAATACTAGCTTTTGCCCGCGGATTCACTCGCTTACATAAAATATAACCTGTGTCACTTAAGAATAAAGCAGCTTTCTATCGGTGAAAAAATTTTAGCAATCGGGCCAGTACTTTCAGAGATTACCTCCTACAAATAAAAAAACAAACTTTATCCCTTTATAATATTAGTGTAGATGTAGACTAGCTCCTGATAGCGGCTTCGCTTTCGTGAATGTAGAAAAATGTTTTTTTTTCCTAGATCTTTTATTTTACGTGATAAGCAGAGGTCGGAATTAGGTAGAGTTATTTAGGTACTTATGCTGATTACATATAGCGAATGAATAAAATTTATATGCCTCAAATCCCGAGATTAATTTTAAAGAACAGATTTTTTATGACACGATCAGAAATATAGAAGCAAAAAAATCTTCAAAAGGAGGAAGTGTATAAATTTGCAATAAAAATGGTATGTTAATTATCTTTGTTTTATTTGTCTTATCTATCTCTGAGGTTTTAATTATTATTTATTTATTATATTATTGTTGGCCACACGGGATTAACATTTCGATGCAAATACACGAATAACTCTATCTAATTCCGACCTCTGGTGATAAATCATCCAATGACTTCTCCCGCTATGGGTGAAGTAATAGGGAGTGTCAGAGTTTTACTGACTAAAACCCATAGTATTTCATCAATTGCCTGTCGTGAAAGTCCCGGTAACTTTATCGTACTACCTGCAAACCTGGCAGGCATTGACCCTAACTGGCCCCGTCAATTTTGCTGTCACCGCTTTGAAGTGTGCGATCAACACAACACGCCATCGACCCAGCTTGGTCCTTACTGGACTACCGGACGGTGAGCTACCTATTACTCGCCATCCACAAACCCGCGAATGCAGTGACCGGGAAGCGCTCTTCTACTTTCGACGTCCGTGGCATCAAGTTGAATGTTATTTAGCTAAATGTCGCATAAACAGAAAACAAACACAAAGCTGAAGAAATGAATTCTCCAGACAGCATTTACCAATGAATGCTGTCTGGAGGCTAACACCAATGTTAGCCTGTCCTAATCCAATCGCTTGTACCAAGCATTACTCTAGAACACACAGAAGCAATGACAAAGTCATAGAAGGTACACTTAATCAAACATTTCCAAAAAGATGGAAGTTTAAATCCATTAACCTGGCTGACGCGGCTGACTCCATTTACGAAAAATTGCTATCTAAAATTGCTATTGCTTGCTAAACTACGGATAAAGAGATTTTTAATGGAAAAAGATACGACGTTTTGTCATTCAAAAGATGGTAAGGGTACTTTCCAACTAGAGATATGCAGGATAACTAGGCGATGCGAAGACATGTAACTGAATGGTGCGAGGTTACGCACGAACTTTTTCACTTGTGCGCGGATGGGATGCAGTAAGGTGGGGCGAGCATCGGCGATAGCAAGCCCGCAGCCAGCCTTTTGCATCTCTCGCACACATACGTCTTTCACATCCTTCGCACACACCTCTCGTCTTTTTAACCAAAATCAAATTAAATTGCACTTTGAAAAGTTAAAACTAACAATGACCTCAACAATTTAGCAATGGGTCCCAAACTAGACAAAGCCTGTGTTTTGGAGACCCAAACAACACAAAGTTCTTAATTTAAAGCAAGCACTACGTGGCAATTTAAAAAACGAATAACAAAAACAAAAACATAATAACACGTTAAAGAACAAAAAATAAAAACGAAATTGTAAAAACAAGAGCGTTTTTGTACTAGTTTTGGTGGTACCTTACTTTGCCAGCACTATTTCTAATAAAACTACATTAAGCCATTCTAGAAAAATTAAGTGATCCCATAGGTGTTTTTTTTTTCGTAAAGCACCGCCTAGCTACCTCACACTTCTCTAGTGAGTAAGCACCCTTAAGCGTTTATCCTCAGACGTCTAATGTTTTTAGTGTAGTTAGTGACGCAATTAATTCTAACAATATGTCAAGACGTCTTTAGGTTGAAAACGGTAACGTAAGTTACAAAAGATAAAAGGTCTGTCTTACTAATGCGTGTGTAAGTATCAACATTTCTTCTGAAATAAAAGATAACATTATTCTTGTCTTTAAGTATCTGTTTCTAGTAGACATTTTAAGAGCCTTTTTTGGACGTAACAGATGGTGTCTCTTGATTATTAATTGATTTTATTTTTACGCTTCTTCTGTACAGTTTGGAAAAAGGAGTGGAATTCCTTGCCGGAGTTTGTGTTCCGGCTTAAATACAATCTCTTTTCTGGGTCAACGGGAAGTACTCTATAAATTTTGATTTCCTCGAGAATGTCGAAATATACGTTATTTTTCATTTAACTTTGAAATATGATTTTTTTTATAGCTTTAAGAGACCGCAGATATGAGTATATGAGTTATAACTTCGACTCGGTACCTCCACGCGTTCCCAAGATGGGTCTCGCGTTTCCAAGGGTCTTGACAGACAGACGGACAGACAGACGAACGGACAACAAAGTGATCCTATAAGAGTTTCGTTTTTTCTTTTGAGGTACGGAACCCTAAAAACAAGTCTTTATGATTTTCTATTTTCCAAGGTGAACTTTTAAATTCAGCTACCATTATAGACGCAAAAGTATGTGAGGACTAGCTGTGCCCTGCTGTTTCACCCACGTCTTTGTTTACTGCTCTGCTCCTATTAGTTGTAGTGTTATGTTATGTAGCCTTAAAGCCTTTCTCGGTAAATGGGCTATTTAACACCAAAAGTTTCTTTTTATTTCGAACCAGTACTAAACAAAAATACTCTACAGTTTTTAAATATTAATTATAGATTTCTGGATCTTTGTTACTCTTTTACGCAAAAACTGTTTGGAAAATTAAGGAACGGCATTGTATATTACACGAAAACACCAGCTGTTACATAAATAAATATATACATTATAATATTGGTCCTTTTAAAATGGCAAGCTGGAGAAATCATTGCACGATTTTCCACTTTGAAAAAAATTTGATAAATTCTAAAATTTTTTTACATCACCTGCTCCATAATGTTTTATACTTTTACCAATACTTTTTAAGGTTATAATCAAAAAAGTACAAAAGCTAAAAGGACCAATTTTCTCACATATTTTTTACAAATAAACATCTAATACATACCCGCACTGGGCCCGCGTGATGGATTACGGCCCATATCCTCTCCTAGAGAGGAGGCCTGAGTCCCAACAGTGGGAACATTATAGGGCCCACTATGTTAGGCTATAATAATAATAATAAAAAAAAATCGGACACCAAAAATCCATAGTGTTAGTAACATAAAAGGATAAAACAAAAAAAAAAACTTACTGCCTAGTGTTAGTAATTATCAATCTCCTCAGTAGCGACGCAGTTTTTTTACGCACAATCGCGTAGAAACTGTCGGTACGGGCTTGCGCAAACATCTCCGAAGCGCTACAGTAACGAGGTACTTTCAAAAGAATCCTGAAAGCATTATTATATTTGACGTGCAGGATATCCATCCAGCTATCTCTTAGAATAATCGACCCTTAGACTGTCAGTGTACAGACTTTGGCAATAAGCCTTGAAAAGTGTTATTTTTACTTGGTTTGTTCACTGTACTCCGGACCGCTATGGCCCTGTGCTCCCATTCAATGCCTACATCGTCTCTGAGATCAGCTATAAACATCTAATTTACAACAGCTTAGCTCATCTCATTCTTCTCTAACGAGGATATATCAGCCCCATAAATCCGGCCTCTATGACGTCACAGTGAATCATATCACTGAATCGTGACGTCATTAATTCAGACACACGTCTTCGTACATAAACGATAGAAGTTTGACAGATTTCGGAGCGTTCTTTCAAAGGCCAAATGAAAAATGGCCGCTAGAAAGAAAAAAATATAAATAATTTCGTACAAGATAAAATTTTCATCATTTATTATACTAGGTTTGCGTCAACGAAATTAGGGTCTTCGAAGTTTGTGAACTTTTTATGAAGGAAGAAACTACTTTGTTATGTTGCTGAAAAGATGGTGGATTGTTTACTTTATTGAATCGTTTATGGTGGAATTTTATGGACAAAGCTTAAGGAAATAAACCAGCACTATTTATTGGACATCTTCGTGTTGATGATATCTATGTGAGTGTAAAGTTCCGTTTCCCGTTTCTGATTTTTTTCATCAGTTTCACTTCATCAAATGATACTTTTGACTGTTGATGCTTGACTTCGCGATGAAAATACCAAAATTACTATATGGTTGGCTTTATTTGAGAAGTTCTCTCAATTCCTCATGGATTCCATTATCGGAACTGGATTTTGAAAAAAAAATGGGACTAATCTGGAAGTATATCCTTAGTAATAAAAAATGTTGCAAATTGGTCCAAAGACGGAGTTCTTCGGTAACAAACATAAAAAAAAACATACAACCGAATAGAGAACATCCTCCTTTTTTTGAAGTCGGTTGAAAATTTTAGAAGATTTTCATCTGATTCAGTCAAGCCATTTAGGAAGAGTTAGGTGACAAATACGTGTACATAAACAGTAGAATTATATCTATACACCACTATTTTTGAAGTGAAAACTTCTTTAGCGGCGTTGAGCACTTTTTCTGTAATGGGTATAAAATCTTAAACTCGCGTCAGGACACGTGACCTGATCGAAAAAGCGTAAGACGGCCACCAGTCAAATTTTCTCATTCGATTTTGAACTTAACCTTCAACATTTTATGGTTTAAAATCATTTAAAGAAATTTTTAAATGTTTCCAATCAACTTTGAACCTAATGCTTTAGGGATAAAGCTGACAAATCTGTTAAATAAATTGCCACCCGCCGCGCGCCGGTGCAGCGCCGCAAAACCTAGTCCTCTGGCTATCTTCATCGTCCTTAAGATTGTGATAGAAACGTGGTATTTGGGGGATTCGCACCGTGCTAACTACGAAGGCAATTTACGTGCTATTTACAAACGTTACGTACCTGTAGGTATGTTAGTGTAGCTAAAATTCCGTATTTCCTTGCAATTTTATTGATTGACGCATGATGACAAGAGATTCTAAAATCAATAAGACAGTGTTGTCTTTGAGTTTGCAGCTTTCTTAGTATCTAGTAGCTATTAAAAGTACTTGTGAAGGCTTTTAAGATGCAAGCACAATCATGATAATAAAATAAAAAAGGAAATCGTTCAATCGCAATAAGTACCTTCCGAGTATTAAATTGCTAAACATTTTCACTAAGGCGTTTGTTGTTTGGTAAAATAAAGTTCAGTTTATAAAAATCTGCTTTAAAAATAATTTGATTACAATTATTTACAAGTAAGTTAAAAAGCACGAGTTTTATTGGTATAGGAAACCGATAAATTCTCAGCTAATTCTGTAGTAAGATCGAATGTGACGTTCCTGCTTACGTGCTTACTAAGCGCCTGTGAAAAGATGTATCGCACACATTTTTATGTGCGACAGATTACTTCCACACTTTTAATTACAAATTCTTTAGGCAGGATTCAATGATAACATAACATCCTGTAATCCCCGAAGGCTCAGACAGGGGTGCACCGAATAGTACACCCACATTTCGCAAGTTATGTTTTAAGTCTTTTTATTCATTTATTTACTTCATTTATTTTTGTAATCACTGGGATTACAAAAATAAATTGACATTTTTACTTGAATCTGCAAGAAGTTAAGACTTTAGTTTTTAAATGAATGAATTAAACTTGCGGTATCACAACAATCCGCAGTCTAAACTTATGTGTGTAATATCGAAATTGTCATGTACGATAGCGCAATAAATGAATATTGTATTCTACCACATAAATGATAGTACTTTTATACTGATAAAGCAATTGGTGCAAAATTATTCCCTAACCATTCCAAAATATCAAACATGCTCAACGTTAATAATCAAGTTTTCACTTCTGCCGGCACTCCCGGAGTGCAACCCGTTTTTTTTTTATTAGTTCAAAACATTGTTTCTCTACACGGATACAGACAGATCGGTAACGGGTACGGACCCGTTACTGATCATATTTGTGTAGTCAAAAGAAAAAAAAAACTAAATCCTAAAATTGACCACGAAAATTTGTCATAATTGGGAAATTCATAATTGAATCAATTATTCATAACAATTACTACTAGAAAATGTTACGCGCAGTGTTTTCCATTTTGATCGCCATTCATTCATTCATAATAGCTTCTATAATATTTCCATAAATTGAGTGACATTTTGGGATATAAACAAATGCTAATAACTTTGCTGTTTATGAATATTGTTTATTGAGATTTGACTTAAATAATAACAAGACCTTTTCTAATAAGCTCTTTAATTCGGTGTTTCTGTAATAGTTTTATCTCTTTGGTATTTAACACCGACTTCCGAAATTAAAGTTATTTTACACTTACATTTTTTTTTTTATTAAAGTCGGATTTATGTTTTTCTGTAAAAAGTTTTTTATTTTACTCTTTTTAGTTATGGTACCACCACTAAAAAGTACCCCGCAGCCAAACTTAAGTACCTTATAGCCAGAGTGCATCTCATGACAATTCTAATAATCCCTAACACGGTTAGATTCCTACATTTATTAATTACAGAGTTCCGGTGCCTAACTTCAGGCTTCATCATCAGATCATTTCGATATATTCCCCCTCTTCTATTAGTCAGTCATCGACTACATGTATAAACAAAGCAATTTTACTTGTTACGACGGTTCTGCTGTGCTCCTATGAGGAGTTCTGTTCCATATCTTACAAGATCATGATCAGATCATAACAACATTTCAATAAAAAAAAAACAAAATCAGTAAACAATTGACCGAGAAATCGGTGAACATTAAAAAAATACATTCATCTAAACATAGAACTTCTTCATTTTTAAAATCGGTTAAAAATCTTACTTGTTTCTATGTTGTGTGTGATATAAATATTTACGCAAAAATACCAATAAACTGAAAATAAACAACTCCGATGTCCGTCGCAAATTGTTACAGCAACCAATTGCAAAATAAATAAAACCAACAAAGCCTGTTTGTCATATTTATGAAACATTTCAATAGATTTGGCCGACAGAAATAATGACCCTTTTGATGTAGGAAACCAATATAAGACTCTCTTTCCTGAATGCTTTGACAAATCCACTCAGCTTACACAATGTACATTGTTGATAGATACGGTCTTAGTATGACTACAATCATGTATTGCATTGAATGAAAATATACAATATCTTTCATTGAGAATTAATGTGCATTGCGTACGATGAAACATAAAGGATTTCTATGAATACGAAAATGTATTTATTTAAGAACAACCAACAATGCATACACTATTATACATGCTAAAGATTCAGTATCGTAACATTTTATAGTGTAGCCTTAAAGGCTCCACAAATTTAAAGTAACAAACTTTAAGTTCTAAAACGTCAAGTTTTTCAAAACTTTAAGTTCTAAACTACTAAGTTGTAGGTCGCGGGTTCAAACCCAGCCAGGCGTCTTGCTTTGTGTAATTTATTTCTTCACCACTGCTCTCAAAACGGTGAAGGAAAACATCGTGAGGAAACCGGTATGTCCTAGAATCAATAATTCAAAGACATGTGACATCCACCAATCTGCACTGGGCCCGCGTGGTGGATTACAGCCCATTCGCTCTCCTAGAGAGGAGGCCTGGGTCCCAACAGTGGGAACATTATAAAGTCCTGTGCTTAAAAACAGCTAAGGCATGCATTCAATATGGAAAGAGTTATGAACTAACGTGTCTATTAACATTTTGTTCGATGTTAAGCCAACCAAGAAAAATATGACAACAAAAAAAAAAAATTGAACATATTTAAACACTTACAAATTTTAAATATTTACGAGAATTTTGTCATTTTCACTTATTTCAAAGATGTTTATTTAATGGTCACCTTCCTTACATGATTATTACTTACATTCCTTACATGACTCCATTTTTTTTGTTGTTGCAGGTACTCATCGTCTCAAGACTTTCATGAAGGAAGAATTTTGGCCTACGGGTGTCGTGTGTCGGCGCATTCACTTAAGGCTACATGACACCACGACTCTGCGCAATACATCGCCGACTTAACGTAGTTTAAACAATACATTAGGTACCGTCAAACGGGTCGAATAGGACTGCAGGGGTGAATAGGAACAAAACTTTGGCTAAGTTTTTTACATTGGTATGTCTTTATATAATTGATTTCTATCAAAGTATCCGTTTTTATTACAATTAATGAACAAATAGGAGTACTTAAATGCTGGGAAAAATTGTTAATTAACGCGAAAATCCCCTTCAAACTTTTGTTCCTATTCACCCCTGCGGTCCTATTCACCCCGTTTGACTGTACATAATAAGTAGAAAAATTGTAATGTTATCAATATGTATTACGGCGTGTAGTGTTCCATGCGTGCCTCCAGTCAGTAAAACTGTAGGGGTCCATCAGGGTTGAAACCTACTGGAGCCATGGGTTCGCTTCTGAAAGGCAACCCTGGGGTCCTTTAACCCAAGGCAAAGAAGGAACATGAGAGTGGGTTTTGGTCAAAAAAGTCTGACTCGCGCTCCGTCCTAGAGCGAGAGAATTCATTGGATAATTAAAAAAAATACTGTGTTAGTTTATTATTTTTAAGATTATTTTATGTATAGTGTGTATGGGCCTTGGCAGCTTGAAAATAAAAATGACGTTTACAATAGTTCGACGGGTATCAATTTTTCAATTGAAACTGGTTGTTCCTGAGTGAATAGTTGAACTATATATCTTAATTTTTTAGGGTTCCGTACCTCAAAAGGAAAAATGGGACCCTTATAGGATCACTTTGTTGTCCATCCATCTGTCTTTCTGTCTGTCTGTCAAGACCCTTTATTTAGGGAACGTGTAGAGGTATCGAGTTGAAATTAAAATCATATACTCAATTCCGCGATTTCTTGAAGCAGTAAAAAAATCAAACTTCTAAATTAACGAATAAAAAAGACACGGCCGTTTATATCGCAAAAAACGTACATTTTGATACTCTCAAAGGAATTAAGAAATCAAAATTCATGGAGTACTTCCCGTTGACCCAGAATCCTGAAATTTGGCATAAAGCAAGGTCTTATAGCACAGGTACAGGAATAAATCGGAAATCAGTAAATTTGTTGTTAACTACGTCACAAAAAAAAACTTTTTTGCACTTTGAAAAAATCATCGAATTGTAGTTTGTACGTATGAGGGTTCCCCTCAGTGTGACAGTCCGACTCGCACTTGCCCAGTTTTATTTCAAAATAAACATCATCATTTTTAAAAGATATTATTAGCTAAACTTATCATATTAGTTTTTATTTTTTAAATTTCTACAAAAATAAAACCCCCAAAAGTCCGATAGTAAAACCCTCAGGCACTGGACTATAAGCATCTATAGAGAAATAAGCGTTTAAGCTGTGCATTGTATTTTTATTTAGTATCTTTTTTTTATTTTGGTGGCAATTTTACTGTGCCCAGTTTTAATTTATGTAAAGTACCAAAGCATTATCAGTACCATCTGCGAGTTCCTTTACGGTGCAGTTAGTACTGACCAGCTATCGTCTGGCAGGTAACCGGCCGCCGTGTAAATGACACTAACTAATTTTACTTTTAAATTGCACTTTTAGCATTTTTGTATCGTAAATCACGCCTTACATGTGGTAGGTCGCAGTTGTACCTAGGGTTGTAACGGAACTTTGCCTCCACTTCCGTTACTGTGGAAGTTCCGCAAGAAATCGTAACTTCGCCTCCGCCTCCGCAAAACTTATGCGGAGTTATAACGTAGTTTCATTTACGTCATAATCATAGAATACTACCGCGTGAGTAGCGACGACGTCTCAGCCGTCCAGCCGCGTGTTGCGTGTGAAATGGTCAAGAATAATCAGTGAGTGCGCGGTGGGAACGCGGTCAAGGTGGGAGCGGGCGTATGTCAATTTGACATGACAGGGATCAACCTGACAAATTTTTTCGATTCGTACGTCCATGGCGATGTTATTACACCTCCGCATCTGCTCTACCAGAGCACCAATTCTGTTTACAAGCCCACAGCTTGTCAGGCATGCGGCAGACATGTTTTGATTGTCAGAATCCTATAAAATATAAAAATAAGTGCAAATATTTTATGACTCTCTAGGAATGTAGGTAACAGCTGACGCCATGTTTCATCTGCACTTCCAATACTTGAATACTAAAAACGTTGTAATAAAATGCTACATATGGTTCATTGGCTATTTTTACTTTCGTTACCAACGAAATTTTTCACCGGTTGCTTCAAGACCAGCTATGTTCAGCACTTGTGGCTAATAAATAAAATCCCAGTTTAGGTTTAAAATCAGTCAGGAAACAGGTTAAGAGGTAAGCGGAACAGAATATTAAGTCCCATACCTCTGTTGAAAAGGGAGGATCCTCCAACCAGACGGGTGTTTTGTCTGATCCGGGCAACTACCCGATAGATGATTGGGCTGATGTATATGTTCAAATCGCACGTAGAACTTTAATTGCGAAATGCAGGATTTCGATTCTTTTTAGTTCCTATGTGGTGCCATAGAAATCACTACTCAAGC
This sequence comes from Mythimna vitellina, assembly GCA_949316375.1. Lineage (NCBI taxonomy): Eukaryota > Metazoa > Arthropoda > Insecta > Lepidoptera > Noctuidae > Mythimna > Mythimna vitellina. The sequence goes on along the minus strand of OX438695.1, from coordinate 17,908,786 downwards.
AACTAAACAAAACTGAACGTAATCTAAAAACTAAATCAATAGTTCCCTGAACCCTTTTTCCTTGTTGATTAGATTTAAAACAGGAATCCAGGAATTCATACATGAAATTACACACACCTTGAACCCGTATCAGAACAGATTGTTAAACCAACTACCAGTTAGTAAAAGGACAAAATTTTATTCACAATTTTGCCCCTCACATAGACAGTTTCCCCAAAAAATCCTTCCCAATATTTATTAAAACTTTTCGCACTGACAATAGACGATCTGTGAAAGGTCTTTTTATTGATCACACCATTTCATTGTTTACTTCGTATTCGCAAGATAAATGAGTGTAGTAAATTAATGATTCTGTCTGCCCACAGCAGGTTACTGACAAATGTTTAGAATTTGTTGCGTCTAGTACGCTCTTTAATAAAAGTAGGAACGTCTGAAAATGCGTTACGGAATGGTTGGCAATAAACTTCATGTTTCGGGTCTCAAGTTTTGTTTATTTTTTTTTTTGGAAGTGAGCGTCTTATTTCATATTTATTTATTTATCTTCGGAAAATATTGCTGTGAGTTCTAGAATTACAATTAAACGGCAGAATAGAAACGCAGGGGGTGAATGGAATCAAACTTTGATTAAGATTTTTACTTTGATATATGATCATATTTTAAGTTTCAATAAAGTAATGTGTATTAATATACCATTTCTATAATTTTCAGTACTCAAATACTGCAAACTGTTTTTCAATAACGTGACAATCCCCATTAAAGTTTTGTTTCTATTCACCCCTGCGTTTCCATTCACCCCGTTTTACGGTATTTAATTCTAGTTTTGGCCAGTGGCTTCGCCCGCGAAAAGGTTTGTCCGTGTAAACTGTGGACCCCCGTTTTCTTTCCCTTTTGGGGGTGTATTTTTGGGAAATCCTTTCTTAGTGTTCGCCTACGTCATAATAGGAAGCTTTGTGCCAAATTCAAAACTCTCAGTCTTAGTAGTGTCAGCTGTCAGTTTCTGCTTTTATATATTTAGATTTGTCTTCGAAAAATATTGTTGGATGTTCTAGAATTATTTTTTATTAGCTTCAGCCAGCGGCTTCGCTAGCATGAAAGTTGAGAATTATCTAAAAGGAATACAGGAATTAACCGTATCATATGTCATATTCAAAGACATGGCCTAATGCATGAGCTACACGTGGGAGTTTCATTCAAATCCGTTCAGATGTTAAGAGGTAACAGCATAATAATGTAACAGTATTTTATAATATTAGTATATATTTGAGTACATAACCTACATAATCAGCCTTATAATGTTCCCACTGCTGGGACTCAGGCCTCCTAGAAGAGTGAATAGGCTAAAATCCACTACGCGGGCTCATTGCGGGTTGGTGAATGTCACATGTCTTCGCATTTTTAATTCTTAAGCATGCCAGTTTCCTCACGATGTTTTCTTTTACCATTTGAGTGGTCGAATCATATTTAATAAAATTGAACAAAGCGCTGTTTAACCGACTTCTAAAAAAGGAGGAGGTTCTCAATTCGGATGTTTGTATTTTTTTTTATGTTTGTTCGCGCATAACTTCGTCGCTTGCCAACCGATTTGAAAAATTATTTGTTTGTTGGAAAGGGTATACTTCCTAAATGGTCCCATAATCACCAAGTCGGGATCTGATGATGGAATCTTGGTGAAATCGATGGAACTCCCCAAATATTATAGGCAACCATATAGTGATTTTGATATTTTCATCGAGAACTTGAGCATTTACAGTCAAAAAGTAACATTTGATGTCTGTTTATAAGTGTATCGCAACTAAAAAGTGTGAAATAAAAAACTTTTTACAAAAAAAATATAACCGACTTCACTAAAAAAAACACTAAAAGGATCAAAATAACTTCAATTTCGGAAGTCGGTGTTAAATAAGTACAAATAATACCGAGAAACACCGACTTCCGAAATTAAAGTTATTTTGATCCTTTTAGTGTTTTTTTTTAGTGAAGTCGGTTATATTTTTTTTTGTAAAAAGTTTTTTATATTAACACTATTTAGTAACGTAAATAGGAAAACTCATTCCTATATATGCCTCAACTATCAAACCCCTACTTACTACAAATAAATTCCGAAATCTTTGCCGTACCAGATTTCCAACATTTTATATTTCCAATGGTTTGGTAGCAATCACAACTGGAATAATAAACTGAAGGACTACGAAAACGGAATTTCTTTCCTGTGTTAGGAAGTATTCGTTTCAAAGGAATATATTTTTGCTCTCTGCTAAACCTTTGGAACTAGAAGGAGTTTTTTTTAAATTGAAAGATGTAATCTTTGCCTTTACTGAGAAAACATGTTTCTTTGTAATGGAGTTACTGCTTTTTTGTTCGGGTCTTTACTCAAACTAAGTGTGATGTCACAAAGGAAACAATTGAATATGTTTTCTTTCTCTTTTTTCTGAAATTGGTTGGTAGGAATCGTTGAGGTAGAACGGTAGACGTCAAGATGTATCTTGGTTATGCAACTCGAGATACATTTTCATGCAACCACTCTTACGTGATGTTTTGATTTCACATCTTTCTTTAGAAAGAAGAAAGAAAAGAAAGAAAAAAAAATTGCGTTTATTGGCATTACAAAAAAAACGGAAACACCTTAAAATTAAACAAATAGTACATTCAGTAATGCCAAAAGGGCCTCAGCTTATCATAATGCCAAATGGTAACACAAGGCCACCACCTGACGCTGATTTTCAGCTGCAGCCCTTGGGTGCCATATGTTTGAAAATAAGAAATAATCATTAAAAAAACCTACAAAGTTCTGTGAAGAAACCAACTAAAAGAAAACGTTGCAATTCTTATTTATAAAACAGTTCAAAAAGATTTATGTGCCCATTTAAAACAAATAATAAAACTGAGATATCATTTAACAATATTAGAAACAGTTTCTTTATCAGTTTCTTTAGATATTTTGGAAAAACAGTTACCTAGTGGATATGGATATGAAAACTAGGTTTCATTTAAATCAAATTATAAATTTGTGTAAAACTAAACCAGGGAAAATCTTATCATTCCTCTGGAAATCTGCTATTTTTGTATTTCTTGGAACTTTTGTGAAATATACGAGTGAGTGATGAAATTATCAAATACTAATAGAGTGTTCAGGTATTATTTCTCTTTTTTCACGTTGCCTCTTTATAAAATACTAAAAGTACTGTTGCCAATAACTTTGAAGAAAAAAAAACCGGGCAAGCGCGAGTTGGACTAGCGCACTGAGGGTTCCGTACAAATTTACCTATGAAGATTTTTCTGAAACGGAAATTTTTCTTTTTTTGTGGTTTAACTTAAAATTTACAGTTTTGAATTTTTTTCCTATATTTACGTTATAAGACCTTGCTTCATGCCAAATTTCAAGATTATAATCTTGAAATTTGGCATGAAGCGTTGACCTATAGGTCAACGAGAAGTACCCTATGAATTTTGATTCCCTTGAGAGTGTTGAAATACACGATTTTTGCGACATATACAGCCGTATCTTTTTTCCCGTTAACTCAAATATTTGATTTTTTCACAGCTTCAAGGGACCGCAAATTTAAGTATATGGTTTTAATTTCAACTGGTTATCTTTACGCATTCCCAAGATAAAGGGTCTTGACAGAAAAACAGACCGACGGGCAACAAAGCAATCCTATAAGGGTTTCGTTTTTCCTTTTGAGGTACAGAACCCTAAAAAACAGCAAATTCATGTAAAACCTGAGCACTTTCTGTAAAATAAGATAAGAATTTAAAACACTACTGATGGCTTCAGTATTAATGGCCCGTGTAGAGGTATTTTATAGTTTCTCCGAAGATTTAACCAAGTTAAAGCGCGTTTCTTCAAAAACTTTTTTAGGGCGAAGTAAAAGTTGTCCAACGACTTTTTAATCCATTTTTATTTCTTTTGAAAACCGATTTAAGTTCAATAAAGAGGCGTGACGTTTAGGTTTTTAGTTTAATTAGGCATTTCTGCGAAGTGACTAAACTGTTTGTGATTTTGACAAGGGATGTCAACATGATATACCGTTTTGTGTTTGCTCAGGATGTTGGTCGGAAATGAAGACTAAATTAGACTCAGACGGACATATTAGAGAAAGCCTAGGATGTATTGAGGGAGTGTAGAATCTTGATGTTGTTTTATTTTTAGGTATTATTATTGATTTAAAACAGTATAGTGCTCACATTTAAACTTCCACAGGCTGATTAAACCCAGTTGCGAATGAAGTCAGTAAAATAAGGCAGCATTAGATTAGTTTAATTTTGCAAATTACAAAATTCTTTTATTAAAATGATTTACATATTTACAAATACTTGATTAATTTTACTTTATGTACAACCAAATAAAATTAAAATAATAATAATACATATACGCATATATATAAGCTGAAAAAAATAGTATGTACGTACGTATAAAATGAAGAAATCAATGGGAACAGTATCTAGAATGCTGGCAGCATTGCCACGATGAATGGCAAAACCACCCGGCGTTCTGGTCACGTGAAGAGTCGACTAGCTGTTTGCTAATATCTTGTAAAAACACAACATTATATCGTATGAAATTTTTGTATAGGTATTTGCAGCTGACGAAAACTCAATTTTATTATTACAAAAGTGGGTTATCCGAGCAAAAAATATAAAATTTAGAGTGTTTCTCAGAAATTTGAGAAAAAAAACCGTAATTAAATAATATAATTCATATTCACTAGATGTCTTCAATACGTGCGAATTATAAATTCATTCATATTTAAATATGTATCTTAATTTTTTGTTGGCGCGGTAATAAAATTTGTTCAGCTGTGTTTAATATAGCCTTAACGAAGTAACGTAGTTTGTCTTAGAGGAGGAGTGGCAGGCGGTCGCCTCCTTCTGCGAAGCAGTAATGCTAGAAAAGAAGGCGGCCGATCGCGTGAGGCAACGGTCCTCACGCCCCAACCGCCGTCAGAATTCCGATCCCGATTTCCGGCCATAGTACTCGCCGTCCTACCGTCCGGTAACCGTCCGGACCAAGCCTAAGTCGTCGACGGCGCGCACTGTTTCACGCGCCTCAAGGAGATGTCAGCAACTGTAGGGGCCCAGCAGGGTCGAAGCCTACTGGGGCCAAGGGTCTGATTCTGAAAGGAAGACTCGGCCCCGGTACGAAAGGCGACGAAGGAACAGGAGTGGGTTTTTAGTCAGTAAAAGTCTGACACTATCTCCCGCTCCGCCCGAGAGCGGGGGATGTCTTAAGATGATTTTCCATCAACGAAGTAACGTAGATACGATATTTAAAAAGCAATTTTCTTCTATAGTAACGTCAGATCAGACGCAGAAGCCGGAAAGTAGCATTTTTTATTTATTTGAGGCTCCGTAAATAACTTTGCGTGTTTTTAAATTTCGGTCTTTTGATTTCCAACAAAATTTCTTGGCGTATTTTTAGTTGTTTACGTCTTGTAATTGTATGGCATCGTCGTTATTAAATATTTATTTTTATTCCTCAGTGTTGACAAGGGTATTAAAATCAAAATCAATTTTTTTTTTATTTCACATAGGCCTACATAGGCACTTATAAAACGTTAGAAGCTAGTGCACGGTTCCAAATTGGTTGTTTCCTATGGAGAAAAATCAGCAAGAAACTCCATGGGTATTGTTTTAAAAAAAGTGGTTGAGTACAATATTTTCATATTACAGTATTAATAGATATTTAAGTGTGATAGCATGACGAGTGACAGGGCAGAGTGGAAGAAAAAAACGTGTTGCGCCGACCCCAAATAACACGGGACAAGGGCAGGAAGATAATGAATAGATATATAAGTGTAGATCAGTCTTTATTGTACCCAAAGGCACAATAAAAATAATCATATTAAAAAACAAGTGAGTCGTAATAGGAAGTAACATATGAATTCGTGGACTCTACAGTGTTGTCACATTCACATTGATGTGCTAGCTCCGAAAATCTACAATTTATTCCTAAAAACAAATAATGACTGTAAAACATATACTATCCACAAATTTAAAACCAAATTAACTCTCTGGCTAAAACAGTACAATTATGATGAAATTGAAAACTTAATTTCAGGCAAATAAATATTATTATTAGTATTATTGTTTATAACTTCACTTAAACACAATTCAAAACGCACACACACACACACACTCCACAAAATGCTTAATTTTAAATCTAGACTTAAGTATTTATTTTGTTATTTAACCTTAATTTTAAAAGTACTCCTGACATAATGTATTTACGAAAGCTGGCGAAGACACTGGTCCCTATGATACAGTTTACACTAGTTTATGGACCAGGGGATTCATTTCTATGTAAAATTATATGTCAATAAACTTTTATTATTATTATTATTATTATATTATTACATTATAAAAAGAGACTATATAAAAAAAGCAAGAAAAATATGAATAATTACAACTATCAATAAATGAGATGTCAACAAAATAAATTACTTACGAATTTAAGGTAGTTGAAGTCTAAATAATTTTAAAAATATTGCAAAAGCAATGTGTTAAAAAAAGTATATATTAAAACAAATATTTATTAATAGACACAATAAAAATAAGTAACCAGGGTATAATATATAAGTACGTATAGATAATGGCGTAGTATTTCTGTATCACATGTAAACTGTTTTCTATGACACTGAGTGCTCCAAAGAAAAAAAAAGTGTACATTACCAACCTACCTTCGTGTGATAGGAGATGACGAAAGGTTTTTATGTATAAGTGTACGTTTATTAGACGTTCATGCTCAAACAGCTGCTTGGATTTGGATGAAATTTCGCACTCGGGTAGATCATATCTTGGAATAAGACAGAAAGTACTTTTTATTCCGAGAGTATTTTATCTTGGAGTAATTATTATCTTTATGTGGATGAGGCCGTTGGCAAAAACTAGTTTTAATCAGTACGGTACCTTTCTTATAAGTACCTAATGATTAAAAAAAATATATCAAGCTGATTGATCTGCCTTCAATGCTGCTGAGTTCATATTTTGTATAACTTTTATAGAAAAGCCATTGAATTTTAATAGCTTTAAATGCAATCATCATCATCATTTCAGCCGTAAGACGTTCACTGCTAGACATAGCCCTCCCCCAAGTGCCGCCACGATGAACGGTCCTGTGCGTCTCGCATCCATCGTACTCCCGCAATCGTTACCAGGTCATCGGTCCACCTTGTAGGAGGCTTTCAACGCTACGTCTTCACTTCGTCTTTGCTTCGTCTTCGTCTTAAATGCAATAGCTTAGTCGGCCTTATAATGTTCTCACTGCTGGGACTCAGGCCGCCTCTCTAGGAGAGGGAATGGGCCGTAATCCACCACGCGGGCCCAGTGCGGGTTGGTGGATTTCACATGTCTTCGAATTTTTGGTTCTAGGAGTTTCTAGTTCACCGTTTTGAGAGCAGTGGTGATGAAATAAATTACACAAAGTAATGCGCCTGGCTGGGTTTGAACCCGCGATCTACGACTTGTAAGTCCGGGCCGTTACCACTCGGTCACCACTGCTCTCAAAAATGCATTGCAATGCATTCCTGAAACCATGTTATTGCCAGAATACGGTTTCACTTTATCAGAAACCATTAGAGAGTTTTTTTTTAAATGCCTCACACTAGGACTAACTTCTGTATCGTGGATGCGTTCACAAACATGTAAACACACACTTTCCACTCCTTAGCAGTATGTATAATAAATAATGCCTTTTCCCCTGGGGTAGGCAGAAATGCTACGACCCATACATACTCTTTCTATTCATTGACGTTCATACATCTGGATCTGGACGAATGCGTAACGTGTTTCCTGAAGGTAATTTGCGTTTTTACCTTTAACCATTTTATGTTAAAGTACAATAAATAATTGCGATGCTTTCGGAATGAATTGCAAGCACAGAATGATTGTACAGTTTTATGAATTTAGATCGGACGAAGTCGCGGGCAATAGCTAGTGTATAATAAATGTGTTCCCAAAACGTTTCGTTTTTTAGTACTTTCAAAAAGATCAAGAGCAGAGCTTTACTACAGAAATCCATGATACTTAAACCTCAGTTTAATTTCAACAATGGATTTTTAACAAACAAAAGATTCAGTGGAAGATAGTTGTGGTTTTTTGTCGCAGAAGGCTTTTTGTTTAACCCCCTGTCACCGCTCCACGAGTGCTTTCAAAACCCGGCCATTGTTGATAACCGCCCGCATGGTTCAATTTTGTATATTAAAAGTCGTAATGTAATGTAACTGTTATGGGTGAATTGATTACTTATATGCGAACGCAATCAATATTTGTTATTAAGGGCAATTTAGTATAATATCGACTATGTTTTTTATTCAATTTTAAACAATCAAATACTCATTGTTTACATTGGAAAAATAAATATGCTAAATTAAATTGGTAAACTCGAAATTCACAACTTTACATGATCATAAAAAAAGTGCTTGCCCCTATTATATGGGTCTTAAATATGGCTACTGAAATGTAGGTACTTACACCACTGCCCATTTTTAGGCTTTCGTACCTCAAAAGGAAAAAACGGAACCCTTATAGGATCACTTTGTTGTCCGTCTGTCTGCTTTTCCGTCAACATCCTTTATCTCGGAAATGCGTGGAGGTATCGAGTTCAAATTAAAACCATATACTCACGTCTGCGGTCCCGCGAAGCTGTGAAAAAATCTAACTACTGAGTTAACGAAAAAAAAAACGGTCATTTATGTTGCAAAAACGTGTATTTCGAGACTCTCAAGGGAATTAAAATTCATAGAGTACTTCCCGTTGACCTAGAACCTGAAATTTGGCACGAAGCAAGGTCTCATAGCACAAGTATAGGGAAAAATCTGAAAACTGTGTATTTGTAGTAACATCATAAAAAAAACATTTTTTGCGATTCGGAAAAATCTTCGTAACTCAATTCGGGAATTGAACTATTTTCATAGGAAAGTTTGTAAGGAATCCTCAGTGCGCGAGTCCGATTCGCACTTGCCCGGTTTTTTGAAAGACAGAACTTAACAAATAACTTCTCCCGCTCTGAGTGGAGCGAGAGACTTTTAAGCCTCAGACACATTAGGGGACAAAATGTCCTCCAAAATGACGCATAACGCTGTCAAATTGTCCAACAACATATCTCGCGTCATGTGAATGCGTTACGAAATGATGAAGAGCAGCTTACGGGACACTGGGCAACGTTGCAACGTTACGTAGATTGAGCATTGCGCGTCATGTCAGGAGACATTCCGTGCCGTTAAGGTGAGTCTACGCTGAGAAGCCGGGCACGAGCAGAGCACGAAGCGAATTCAAATTCGAGCTACGTTACAAGAATTCGAGCTCGGCTCGTGCTCGGATCTTCTAGTGTAGACCCATCTTTACATATCTGGGACTATACTGACTAAAATTCAGCCATATTCTTTCAGTTTCCCACAGCGTTCCAGACCCTCGGTGACTTTCGAACAATCGCACAACTATACATAAGCTTTCAGAAAATTATTTCGTAATGTTATATTAATAAAAGTTCGATGTTAACGTGACTCTTGTAATAATTATTTTGTTTAGAATATTTCCATTTTAAACGCTTCTAATAAACGTGCTTGCATAAATAATTTGCTTTAAATAGTTATGCATAGTAAAACTGTGGTTACATATTTTATTCACGATTGAATAATGATATGAATAAGGTTCAGTTTGAAGTTTTAAGTGTCCAATGATTCTAATAAATATTCAGGGTTATATAAATTGGCTGTTTACTGTGAACATTGCTTTGCAATTAATCATATTTACAATTAAATCTTCACGGCTGGGTAGTTGTTTATGCGTAGGTGTTGTGTGCCTACAGTAGACCGTAAACCTGTGTTATGAAACCGCTAGATACACTGCACCGCAAAATTCCGGGTTGCTAGTCAAAAGTGTGATAGTTCGTAAAGCTATATGGTGTAGTTGATTAATTATCTAGCCTAAGTCGAGCAATGGGTAGCCTGCCGTCCGACCGTCCGGTAACCGTCCGGACCGAGCCCAAGTCGTCGATGGCGCGTATTATTCCACGCGCGCTTCAGGGAGATATCAGCAAATCATAGCGGCCCAGTTGGGTCGAAGCCTACTGGGGCCATGGGTAGTGTGAAAGTGAAACCCGGGGCCCCGGGAAGAAGGCAATGAAGGAACAGGAGTGGGTTTTTAGTCAGTAAAAGTCTGACACTATCTCTCGCTTCGCTCAAATGCGGGATTTGTCATTAGATGATTTTCCCACCTAAAAAAAAAACCTAGCCTAAGTACTTCTCCATATCGCTGTCATCCGGAAATATGCCCAGACGACTGGCAGCATTAACCTCGTTGAATTGTAATGCTAATTCTTCGGGTCAAGAATAAATGAGCCAGCCTTCTGGTCACGCAAAGTATGGACCAGTAGGTGCGATAATTCCTTGAAAAGGAGACGCGCTCTCGGACCCAAGCGTTTCGACCCCAAACGGCTCAAAACTGTAATCTGTACTAATATTATAAAGATGTAAAGTTTTTTTTTTTTGTTTGTAGAACGTTATCTCTACAAGTACTGGTCCAATTGCTAAAATTTTTTCACCGATAGAAAGCTGCTTTATTGCTGAGTAACAGACTATAATTTTATGTACCCGGGCGAAGCCGTGGGAAAAAGCTAGTTACCAATAAGGTTAGAGTATTTGCACCCTTTGAGAGTCTTAGCAGCCGCATCGGCAGCGCTGGCACAGCCCATTGAACTAGGAACATGGGATAGCACAAGAGTATAGTCACAGGTTGCGTCCCACACCAGAGGCCTACGAACTTTCCACGGCACCGATGTCATGCCATCTGGTCTCTTTCCATCGTCAAGTACTAAACCGCCAGGATCTAATACGGCAGGTACGCCGCAATGACAATAACTGGTTTGATTATTCCAAATTCAAATTCAAATGACTGCGTCAAACAGATTTAACAGCCACCAATCCTCGTTTTAAAACACTAAACATTTGACTATTTCAAAAGAAATGTTCAACGCATAAAAACTCAAAGAAAATTAGGACAAGCCATGAAGAGATCTGTAAATCGCTGGCCGTTACATCTAAACGAGCGATTTAGTCGGTGGAGTGGGTAATAAAATCACAAGGAAATCTCGTCAGTCTTATTAAGGAGACCCCTCTTGGTCATTACTCTGTTTTGGCGGAAAATTAAACGAGTTTTATATATTTTTGTGTACAGTGCAGGACGTTTGGACTGGTTTTATGACGACAGCTGTATGAGATGATACGTAAAACTCGCGTAGTTTGGCGTGTTAACTTCGAATTTTGATTAAATCGAGCGTCCGTTGTGACAATGATGTCATAAAATATCATGTTAATTAAAAGTATAAAATAAAGCAGTCATTGTTTTGAGTGTTGATTAGTTTTCTTTTTTCTAAACTTAAATAATGGAGGAATTAAATTGTTTGTTTGTATTTAGATAAGCGATGATCTTGGGAAGTACATATTTAATTTAATTATTTTTTTAAAAGACAGCTTTTTTTTGGGAAAATCATCCAATGACATCCTCCATTCTTGGGAGGAGCGAGAGAATGTATCAGACTTTTGATGACTAAAAACCCACTCCCTTTGCCTTTCATACCAGGTCCGAGTCTTCCCTTCAGAATCAGACCCTTGTCCCCAGTAGGCTTCGACCCTGCTGGGCCCCTATGTTGCTGACAATCCCTTAAGGCGCGCGTGAAACACTACGCGCCGTCGACGAATTGGGCTCGGTCCGGACGGTTACCGGACGGTTGCACGGAGAGATACCCATTGCTCGCCATTTGCAAGCCCGCGCCTACGGTGACCGGAAATCTGGATCGAAATGCCGGCGGCTGGGGCGCGAGGGCTATTAACTCGGACGTGCACGTGCGGCCTCCTCCTTTGCTAGTATTACTGCTTCGCAGAAGGAGGTGACCGCCTGCCACTTCTCCTCGCTCCGTACCAAGGCCCGGACTAATAGACAGCTACATTATGAGGTACTAAATATACCTTAATTGAATGCATGGTTCCTATAATCACGTTACGATAATTAAAAATTATAAATGAAATCTAATTTTAAAACCAATTAGAGAACCAAATCAAACCATAATTATGTTGTGTAGGGATTACCTACGTTTACTTTTTCCTCCTCCAGGAAAAAGTTTACACGTTACCCTCAAGACGAGATACAGCCTCTTTGGCTGTATCTGATAAATGTTCTTTCGATAATTAATGAACGAGAGAGATAACATGATTCTTAAATAAGATGTGATTTCCTGTTACGATATCAAGAAACTAGTAACACGTGTGTTTACTTATCTGCTATTAGCGTAGCGTTATACATATTAATGATCGTACTAATATAAAAATTATTATAAGTTTGTGAGTATATGTGTGATAGTGTCTGATGATGTGTGTGTGGTGCGTGAGTGTATTTTAGTTGGTTTTTATTATGATTATTTTTATTGTACTTTTTAGGACAATATTGACCAGTCTACACTGTCCTTACATAATGTCTACTTATGCTGTAATATGGACATATTGTAAGAACAAATTTTTTTTTTTAAACGGTAATCATAGAGTTTCTTGCTGGTTCTTCTCCATAGAAAACGACCAATTTGGAACCGTGCACTAGCTTCTGACATTTTATAAGTGTCCATGTAGCCCTATGTGAAATAAAAAACTTTTGACTTTTGACATTAAATTGACTATATTGAAATGACTTTGACTTTGTGTTTTTATGTTTGTTACTTCTTCACGTTTGAACGGCTGAATAGATTTGGTTTAAGTTTGGCATGTGAGTAGACCATATGCTAGAACAGCACATAGGATACTTTTCAACCCGAGAGTATATTGCCTTGGGATAATTTTTCACTTTCACGTGAAGTCGCTGGCATAATTTAATAATGATCTAAGTATTATTTCCCCATCGCCGATCCTTTCAAAGGTCTATGACCCCAGGGTTCTAAGATATCATAATCTAAATATCTATATATATAAAAGGAGAAACTGACTGACTGAGATATCAACGCACAGCCGAAATTACTGGGATTAAGAGCGTGAAATTTTGCACAAGGCTTTCTATTATGTCGTAGGCGAGCACTAAGAGAGGATTTCTCAAAATTCATCCCCTAAGGTCATGAAACGGGGGTCCAAAGTTTGTATGGAGAAACCTACTTTTACGCAGGCAAAGCTGCAGGCAGAAGAAAACATGTTAAATCGATCAATCACTTCAAATACGAACATTAAACCTTTAAGTAGCTATACTTGTTCTATATACCATCTAAAAGAATTGTTCTTGTAACAATATTCAACAATACAAACGTTTATGAATTCATTTTATTGATACAGCCTCGTAAAATTGCGTGTCAAATGGTTCAGCGAATCCTGGGTGAATCGCATTCGAAGTTTTTCTTCACCAAGAAAGAACGCCTACCCTTAATAATATCTTTGTGATTTATTTCGTTTGTAAGCAGTTGCGTTTGTCAAAGCTATTTTACAAGAGTTGTGCTACAATTTTTGTGTACAATAAAGTATATTATGTACAAAAACAGTTTGTATGGATTTAAATGTCGACAGAAAGGCATCGCGATTCGCGAATATATTTTATAGTCAATTTTTATGAATAACATTGTAAGCAACAGTTTGCGTTTTTTTAATCGTCTATTAACTCCTCCATCATTGTTTTTATTTCATTATTCATTTACACTTTTTTCTCTTTTGTGACATTGTTTTTGCAATGTTTTTTTTTATATTATTGAAGCCATAGTTATTCTTATTCTTATTCTTTATTGTACACACAATTTTATATTATCAATAAAAATAGAACAGTTGATGTACATAGGCGAGCTTAACCCACAACTGGGTTTAACTTCATTAGTTACCTTAACTTCATTAGTAATCGCCCGGGTGTCACCATTGTGTGGACCGCTCGGTGGAGCATACGGTACAGGTGTGCCCCGCTTGGGCAGAGCACCGTCCGGAGCGAGGAGGAGTGGCAGGCAGACGCCTCCTTCGGCGGAGCAGTAACGTTAGCAAAGGAGGCGGCCGCACGTGCGAGGGAACGGCCCTCATGCCCCAGCTGCCGGGATCTTGATCTTGATTTCCAGCCACCATAGGAGCAGGCTTGCGGACGTCGAGCAATGGGTAGGACGCCGTTCGGTCGTCCGGTAACCGTCCAGACCGAGCTCAAGTTGTCGACAGCGCGCAGTGCAGTGCGGTGCAGTCGCAGAGACCCAGAAGGCTCGAAGCCTACTGGGGCAATGGGTTAAGTGAAAATGAACCCCGGGGAACAAACGAGTGGGTTTAGTCAGTAAAAGTCTGACACGCCCTCTCGCTACGCCCAAGAGCGGGAGATGCCAATAGATGATTTCCCAACTAAAAAAAACTTCATTAGTAATTTATCATTATATATACAGCTCATTTATTGATAAGTATATTTTTATTTTTATGTATTCTCTTTCTATAATTTTAATGTGAGTACACTGCAGACTCCGCGGATTCATAGTTTAATATTTTTATTGTGCTTTTGGGTTCAAAGTTGACTGGTCTATATTGTCCTCTATTAATATTGTAATATGAAAATATTGTAGAACAATTTTTTTTTTAAAGAGTATCCAGTGAGTTCATCTCCATAGGAAACAACCATTTTGTATCGTGTACTAGCTTCTGTCGTTTTATAAATGCCCATGTAGGCCTATGTGAACTAAATAATGTAGATTTAAGTTTTTGCAGAAATGGATTTTCTCTTCTAATTATTATATTTATCGTATATTTAAGGCATTAATTAACCCGTAGCGTAACATTATTGAATGAAATAAAATTATTATAACAAAATAAATAAATAAAATTCATTGGGTTAAATTATAAATTATTGAAACATTTGTAAAATGATTGATAAATTAATTAATAGAATTATTGAATAACATTAAAAAAAAGTAACCACGTCTCAGTATTTACACATAATGGACCAATTAATAAGTCAATAATCATAAAATCGTTCTAAAAAGTATAACTTAAATTATGTGTACAATAAAGAATAAAGAAAGAAAGAAGAAGTACTTATCTTCTGTATATATACATAAAAGGTAAAGTTCTGTCTCACTCATTAACATATCAACGCTTAGCCGTAACCCTTAGTCTTTCCCATCCTTTCATACAAATATACACACAAACTTTTGTTTTTATAATAATAGTGTGATTACTAATTACCACCAGCCCACGCTGGAAACCAGCGCTGTGGTCTCGTCACATTATGCATGGGGCCACGGCGTTATGCTGAGCGTTCGGCCATTTTGCACGGATGTGACGTATATTTTCCATATTTATTTTATTTATTAAAACTTCATGCAACATAAAGGCACAAAGGCGGTTTAATATCTCAGGCATTCTTTACAAGTCAACCAAGGGTAGTGGAGAGACAATATGGTAGATGCATAAAAAAAAAGATAAACCTAAATATATTTTCAATCCGCCTGGGCATAGTACCGCCGTGTCTTCGTGAGGGCGCTCGGCGGCAGAGATCTCTCGCACCGGGCCTCGGTACAGGCCATGGTCCGGACCGAGGAGGAGTGGCAGGCGGTTGCTTCCTTCTGCAAACCAGTAATGCTAGCAAAGGAGACGCATGCGCGAGGCAATGGCCTTCACGTAGGGCTTCCACCGGGGTTGCGATCCCGATTTCCAGCTACCGTAGGCGCGGCTTTCTGGACGGCGAGCAATGGGTAGCTCGCTGTCCGACCGTCTGGTAACTGTCCTGACCGAGTATAAGTCACGCGCGCCTCAATGAGAATAGATGTCAGCAACCGTAGGGGCCAAGCAGGGTCGAAGCCTACTGGGGCCATGGGTGATGCGAAAGAGAACCCCGGGGCCCTGGAACGAAGGCAAAGAAGGAACAGGACTGGGGTTTTAGTCAGTAAAAGTCTGACACGAGAGCAAGAGATGTCATTGGATGATTTCTGACCTTTAAAAAAAAAATTACTTACTTCTAAAATATATATTTCTATAAAGTAAAAGAAATATAAAGATTAAGAATTTTAGCTAGTCTTAAGATTGCGTTTTTTCGCGAAAATAAATAAAATCACGGAAACCAAAGTAACCCAAATGGCCGTCTCATCTTCCGCCATTTCCGAGTATTTTAGCGGATTCCTTTGACGACATTCAATCTCAATGATGACTTGCAGACGCTCAGCTTCCTCACACGGTAGCGTCTAACAAAATAGACGTAAAATACGTTTGACTTTGTAACCGCATCGAAAAGAACGAAATGGATTGTTTTTTTTTAAGAGTGTTAGTTTGTGGTGTGGTGTGTTTGTGTTTAGTGTGAGTTTTAGTGATTCGTATCTAAAACACCAAGAATTATCGAAATTCCCTGTGTCTTGCAAACCGAAGAAAAAAGGGTGCATCTGCCTTTTTAGGTAAAATTATACTTTTATTTTTTGTATTTTTGTTTTTATTGATTTAAACTTTAAACTTTTAACTTCTCTAAACTGTGATACAATGTTTAGATAATACCCAAGTTGTGAGGCGAGACCTGGTGACCTGTAATACAGGTGCTTATGGAAACCTAATTCAGGCACCAGTCTCTCACTTAGTTAAACCTCGGTGTGCAAATCGTAAAGTGTTAGTAGCATTAAGTAACTTTGTGATAAGAAAACAAACGTTTTATATTATAATATTATTATTATACTATTTACATATATAATCAGGAAGACAAGATTCATCATGATATGTTTTAATTTATTTTATACAAGCTGATACTTGCGATTTCGTATGTGCCAGACTTGTAAAACAGCACAATGCCATTTGGTTCAAAGTTTTTAAAATTTTTTTTTTGTGCACAATCTTCTCATCTTAAGAGGGTCCTTTTTCACTCACCTATCGTCAAAATCGAGCATGGTTTAAAAGCTTATTACTTCATCTAACGCAATCCAACGTGATGTTTGACGAAAAGGCAACGCGAAAAAAGAGAGATAACGCCTGAAAACTCTGTTAGCATTCGGTAATTCCGTGATTTACTCGAACATTTTACAAAACATGTTCCAGGAAATACTTGTTTTTTTAAGTTTTTGAAAAAAATTGTCTTCATTCAGGATCTAAATAAATGGCTTCCATTGTTATACTTTTTTAATTTTTGAGTAAATTATGAAGTGTCAAAGTTCATACAAAATAGCAGATTCTCAGAGGTCTTTACTGGATTAGTTTTACACAAATTTATAAATTGATTTCAATATAAGCCTAGATAATATAATATTCTCTATGTTTCCAAATATCTAATGAAAAATGTGTAACGACATAATCGCGTAAGAGCGGTTGTATGAAAAAACAGTGAAAATGTATGTCGAGTTGCATCCCCTTAACTCTTTTTCTAAAATAAATAACTCCAACATAAGCTACCCACCAGTGAAAGTCATGTCAAAATCAGTCCAATAGACGGATAGCCAGACAAAACTTTAAAAAATTGCATTTTTGTTATAGGCATCAAATATGCTTTCATATGCATTTAGTAGCCCAGCTTGGGCAGAGCACCGTCGTGTTCTCGTGGGAGCGATAGGCGGCAACGATCTCTCGCGCCGGGCCTTGGTGCAGGTCATGGTGGAAAGGAGTAGCAGGCGGTCGCCTTCTTCTGTGAAGTAGTAATGCTAGCAAAGGAGGAGATCACATGTGTACAGGCCACAGGCCATATGAGTCCACAGGGAGCGGCCCTCACGCCCCAGCCAACATAGGCGCAGGCTTGCGGACGGCGAGCAATGAATAGCTTACCATCCGATCGTCCGGTAGCCGCCCGGACCAAGCCGAGGTCATCAACAGCGCGTATGGTTATACGCGCGCCTCAAGGAGATCTCAGCAAACCGTAGCAGCTCAGCTGGGTCAAAGCCTACTGGAGCCACGGGTAGTGCGAAAGTGAAACCCGGGGCCCTGGGACGAAGGCAAAGAAGAAAAGGAGTGGGTTTTTAGTCAGTAAAAGTCTGACACACCCTTCCGCTCCACCCAAGGGTGGAAGATGTCATTAGATGATTTTCCAATCTAAAAAAAAATATGGTAAAAAATAATATTTTGAAATTACAAACAGACACTTTAATTTTATTTACATATATGTATCGATGAGCTTCTATTTTTTAAATGCATCTACATAGATGGGTCATAACAATGTTAAACACTGTATGCTTTAGACAGTCTTTCTATATAAATGAAAACCATTCGAACAGCTTTTCATATACTGACAAACGTGCTCCATCGTCGACCAAATCATTGCTTACCATCAGATGTGATAATTCGTAAAAGAACCGTGATCCAAAAAAAAAAATCAAAAAACTTCCAGATACAACAAAAACCGTTTTCAAAAATATAAAAAACTTCCAGATACAACAAAAACTGTTTTCAAAACAATAATTTATGTATTAAAAAAAAAAACGAAATACTTTTGACTCAAACCAATTCACAATCATAACGGAATTCCGTTCCCAGCGTCCGTTTAAATTGGTTTACGTATTTTCCGGACCGTTTTCATTAATCACGCATTTTGGTACTCTTCCGTTCTTAATTGGCTTCGTTTTATCATTGAAACAACACCTGTTACTGTGAATGCAGATGTAATTATTTTTCGAATATTTCTCTATATTATACTCTTTCGGCAAATAATTTCGTAATTAATTTCTCTCAGTTATTATTGGCATGGTTAAAATTCTTTGTTCGATTGCTTTAAATTAATAATGAATGAACTGAAACTGAGCTTTAAAATACTTGCAACTATGAAGGGTTAAATTAAAGATACACCTATAATTTTTTTTATATTTTTAATATTATAAAGAGATAATATTGGCATCTTTGGATTTCAGTATTTTTGTTTGTAACGAAAAAACTCAAGAACCACTGGATGGATTTTTGAAATTATTTCAGCAGTAAAATGCTTCGTTTATACTGAGTCTATATGCCTGTAGCCCATGTGGCTATATATATATATAATTATATATTTTCTATTATCAGACGTTGGTTATTAGGATTTATATATTTTAAATAAATCGTTGTTATTTTTACTGTAGCTATTTACGTTTTGTAATACTGAATATTATTATCTACGCGAACACTTAGTTTAAGTAAATACATATTATTTACCATGGTCCATGCGTCGCTATATATATACCAACCCGCACTGGGCCCGCATGGTGGATTACTGCCCATTCTCTCTCCTAGAGAGGAGTCCGACGTCCCAGCAGTGGGAACATTATAAGGCCGACTGTGCTATGCGTCGCTATGGGGTGCCAGCTGAAAACCAGAGCTGGGTTCGGTATAGGCACGCTCGGTGCAATTTCATTGTATTATTCTGTACTTTCTTTTTCATTGTACAAAATAACTTTAATTTGGAAGTTGATATTAAATTACGAAAAAACTTAACTAGAAACATCGACTTTCGAAATTAAATATGTATGCTTTCTTTAGTACGTATTTCTTAAATGGAAGTCAGTTGTATTTTCTTTTTTTTCCCTTTCCATTGAAATAATTACGTGACTTTAACTAGTAACAGAATAAATAATCACGTGAGAGAAACCGCAGCAACAGGTAGTGTTTTGTTTTTGAGGATGTAAAGTGGACTACACTAGACCGACGCACATGTGGGCGACGCAAGTGTTGTACGTAGCATCGCGTCCCATGGCGCGGTTCTAATGTAGCTCTAAAAATCTAGTTGCCATATAAAAAGTAAAGAGACCGACGCGCCCAGATCGGCGTACGTGGCCCTCGTGTGCCCAATATAGTTCTGTCATCATGCAGTTACGTCTTTCGCTCTATGATAGAGAGAGAGGGAATTTCTGACTTTTACAGACTAAAACCCACTCATGTGACCTATACAAACATCTTCTAACAAACATTACATTAGGGCAGCATTGTCTGCAAAACAACAGCTTCCAGGTGGCAATATTGCAAAGTCCAAAGTCCAAAGCTAGCTAGCCATATAGACCATTATCACGAAATTCCCAAAGATAAAGCATTGCGGAACTAGGTAGTTCGTATAAATCCTGGACATTGCTCGCTATTACCAGGCGGGACAATCATGCAAGATTAATCGTGTAAAACGCCGCGCGTCCTAAATCACAGCATGTGGGAGTGCTCGTGTTTATCGAGGGTGCGTGTACAGTCTAGTCGTTTATACCTTCGTCAGTTTTCAAAGTCTTTACTTTTCAAGTGATGGACGGAAAGGGCGTGATATACCTAATAGAAAAGGGATTCAGTGAAAGTGTAACTGTTGACAGGGCAAAGTAAGTAAGAAGGGTAAAACGTTGCGCAGACTGCAAGTAACCTGTTACCATATCCCCTGGGATATGTGTAAAAAGATGGTGATCAAGTAAAGAGTTTTGAAGCTATACATTTATACATATTTATTTTAGCTCTTGAAAACAATATTCGAAATAGTATACACCTTTCAACAGTATTCAGTGGGTAGACTTAAAACTAAAACTGTTTTAATGGACTGGCTATTGTGTGAAATAAAATCATTTCAGGTGTCATATATTTTCTAAACTAGCTAGCGGCATCGTCCGCGTGAATGTTGGTTATAGCGAATGCGAAGTCGCAGTCGAAGATGGGTAAAAAATAGCCTATGTCCATCCTTGGAGTTCAAGCTACCTTCGTGCCAAACAATCAAAATCGGTTCAGTAGTTTAACCGTTAATTACAATGTCCCATTTTGTCGCACTGTAGCTTGATCAACCTCCCCTATACCGCGTATGCTAACGATCCTCAACGCGCCCGTGAAGACCAACCCTGGATTGGATTTGTTTGCTGATGAATGGAAGACAATATTATTAGAAGTTGAATATTATTAGAGTTTGCGATTCTGTGAGAAGTCATAGTGAAAGGATTAACATATTTTAGTATTAATGGCTATTTTGCTGTACTCAATAAATAAACAAATTAAAAAAAAAACCGTTAAAGCGTTGTTACGTTTTCACGGTATTTTTTTTTTAAAGTAACTCTGTTGTTGACAGACTTACTTTCACATTTATAATATTCAAATATGGATTAATTCGCATTATTTTAAGACTGACAATACACTTAATTGGCAAACCAGTGAAGCAGAATCTGTCACGCATATAACAAATAATCTTAGACTTTAGGGTGATGAACCTATATTTCCCGTGACTGTACTTGGTCTGTGCTTATGTGTGTGTACTCTCTGGTTGGTGACGCAGTTCGACATGTTAACTTATTGGGTTAGCCCGTTGGAAGCTGTCAAATCATTTATCGTATGCATGGCGGGAGTTGACTGTTGTTTATCGTGACGTAGATGAGTTGACCGCGTGAACATGTTATTAGCCATGGTCTAATTAAGTTGGTTTTCAGCGGTTGGAATGTGGATGTTTTTTGTTGTGTTTTTTTGTTTTTTTGGTGTACAGTAAAGAATATCTATCTATCTATGTTTTGCGGGATGTCTTTTTGTGATTACATAAGTACTAAATAGATACTTTTAAATCAAAGTTTGCAAACTTTAGGTAACTTTATTTGCAGCTAATATTTGATTTTGTGTCGGTCTTCGATCTTCAGCAATGCTGAGGGCAGTCCATGACTGGATGATCATTTATGTATTTTTTGCGTCTCTCCATGCGAAAGATTGGTATTTAGCTTTGCATCTGGATAGTTTGGATAAAAATTTCAACATAATCAGGAAGCATAAAACAAAGAATTGAATTTTTATTGACGCTGAAAATCTTTTAATTAACCTACCACTTCCTTCACACAAAACAATAATAATCTAAATAAGCGTAGTGAACAAATAAAAACCTTTTTACAAAAAAATAAAATACAACCGACTTCAAAGTAAAAAAAAGCACTGAAAAGTGCAAAATTACTTTAATTTCGGAAATCGATGTTTCTATAATAGTTTTGTCTCTTCGTTATTTAACATCGACTTCCGAAATTAAAGTTATTTTGCACTTTCCAGTGTTTTTTTACTTTGAAGTCAGTTATATTATTTTTTTGTAAAAAGTTTTATTTTACACTTTTTACTTATGGTACCACCACTAAAAAGTACCCCTCAGCCAAACTTAAATACCTTTTAGCCAGAGTGCATCTCATGACAATTCTAATAATCCCAAACACGGTTACATTACATTAATTTATTACAGAGTTCCGGTGCCTAACTTCAGGCTTCATTATTTCCCCTCTTCTTTCAGTCAGTCATCGACTATACGTATAAACAAAGCAATTTTACTTGTTACGACGGTTCTGCCGTGATCCTATGAGGAGTTCTATTCCATATCTTCGAAGTTCATAATCAGATCATAACAATATTTTTATGGGACCAACTCAGAAGCATGAACTTTAAAAAAAAAAAAAAATTCACAATTGACCGAGAAATCAGTGAACTTAAAAAAAAAAACACATTCAGCCGAACATAGAACCTCCTCCTTTTTGAAGTCGGTTAAAAACAATCAAAAATGGTATCTACCCGTTACCAATTTTCCGTTCAGTTCCCAAAATCCCCGATTTTTGTAGGCTAGCCTGCCACAAAATAACTCTCAGATAGCACATAAGCCTGCTGCTTATCTACAAGCGCCGAGTGTATTAAACGTAGTGAATGGCTTGTCGTATCGGATCGCTCGGCTCACACTGGGATAGTGGCTTTATAGAGTGTTATCGACTGTTTTGTAACCCAGTACGATTTCATTAGAACCATGTATTTAATTAAACTGGGCAGGCCATATCTACTGTTTGTAATTGGGCAAAGGCAGCCACTGAATGTATCCCGAACAAACAGAACTGGTGAAACGGTGAAACGTAAAGGGCAACTGAAGGAACACCGGTATGCTTTAGGAAGGAAACATCTTTTTTTTAGGTGGAAAATCATCCCATGACTTCTCCCGCCTTTGGCGCGAGCGCGAGGCGTGTCAGAATTTACTGACTGCGTTTCAGGGCCTCATGGTTCATTTTCGCTTAACCCATGGCCCTAGTAGGCTTCGACGGTGCTGAGCCACTACAATTTACTGTCATCTCCTTGAGGCGCATGTTGAAAACTACGCACCGTTGACGACTTGGGCTCGGTCCGGACGGTTATCGGATGACCCATTGCTCGCCGTCCACATCCTACGCATACGGTGGCTGGAAATCGGGATCGGGATCCCAGCGGCTCAGGCGTGAGGGCCGTTCCCTTGCGCGTGTGGCCGCCTCCTTGCTAGCATTATTGCTTCGCAGGAGGCGCCGCTCTCCGGCGCGAGACGTTGTTGCCGCCGATAGCCCCCACGAGGACATCACGGTGCTCTGACCAAGTGGGGCACATCTTTACTACGGTAGAGGCGTGTCACACATTGGTGCGTTTTTTTTCGCACGAATCCGGTGCAGGAACCTCCCAAACTTACTATGTCCAGTTGAAACCTGGGTTATGCAGAAGGTGAGGACACTGTGTTGTCTTTCCTGCCACTTCTCAACCAGGGGAGTTATTACCATAATTATGGCGTGCGGAAGGCTGTAAACATCTGAAACTCACACTCGCTCCGTCTAGAGTGGGAGAATTATTTAATGATCAAAGAATGAGGAGCAAAAAGTGAAAGCGTGGCGATTTTGACTCCAACCTAAAACAGTATTGGCCGAAGCAACCGTTCATCGATGGTGTTAAGTAAACCTTTTTTTATCAAAAAATATTCAGTTACAAGCACTCAAGAAAATAAACCGCCAAAAGTCAACTCACATGTTTTAATTATTATCGTATTACATCGACTAACAAATATATCTTTCTCTTCCACATTTGAAAACATCTCAAATTAACCAGAAGGACTGCCCACCAAGAATCAACCACAATGATCTATCAACAGGCAGTTCAATTAGTGTCTATGTCGTGGCCCGATCTTAGAATTGATCACTTCATGATGTGGCCAACTAAAACTGGCCAGATCGTTTAACGTTAACATTTGATGATATATGTCAATCCTCGTTTGGCTATATCATTGATGCGAGATTTCAATGATAATACAAGGTCTAAAGAAAGTAGGCTAAACGAAAATTGAACGGTCTTCCCGTCCAACTATTATATAGGTGTCTTCAAGGCTAGAGTGAGTAGGCTCTTAATAAACTAGTGCGCCTGACCATAAATGATTGCATCTCCGCTTACCATCAGGTGGGATCGCAGTCAAGCACTGGTTTATATCAATAAAAAAAAAAATATCATCAAACTTTAAAGTTTAAAATGATCTAGCCAGTTTTACTTGGCCATATCAGGAAGTTATCAATTTCTAAGATCTGGCCACGACATCTATAATGGGTTACATTATTACCTCACTCAGGTACAACAAACTATTTCAATAACTTACGGATCGTAGCCCGGACACGTGAATTAATTCTTTACTGTCCGCCATCTCATATTTATAACACCCGTGGGTCCCATATTACTAATGACGATCAATAACGGCGACTTGGCATAATTAGTACCCACCACTCAGTCGCTAGAACAATATTTCACTGTAGCGTTTCCTAATTAATATATCGAGAATTAATTAATTTGCAAGGGAAGTACGGCAATTTGGATAATAGGAATAGATTTGGGTAACTATTAAATATAAGTTTGGTGATGATATTTGAGTTAGCTGTATTGAGTTAGATGTTAAGCCGGAATTGGTTGGAGGATCAAAGGGTTCGTTGGTAGGAGAAAGCAGAAAGTCGAATTTACCTATTAATGGTATTAATACGAAGCGTGTTGTGTTAATTTGTTTACAGCTGTTGTTATCTATATGTCTATAAAAAATAATTCCTATTTCCTTTGGTCACGCCAGCACACGTGAACGGCTGGACCGATTTCACAATATTTTTTTGTTGTGTTTGTTATTGTCAGGAGAAGGTTCATATGAAAGAAGAAAAAAAAAATGGTAGTAGGGTAGAGTAGGGTAGAGTGGGGTAGTGTAGAGTAGAGTAAGTTAGAGTATGGTAGAGTAGGGTAGATTAGGGTAGAGCAGAATAGAATAGTCAGTTGACAAGAGCGAAGCCGCGGGCAAAAGCTGTTTACTGAATAGTTTCTTACCGGCGGCGATAAGGAGGTCACAGAGGTGCCACAGCGTCTTCACTTTTCGTCTGACACAAGTCCTCTCTGGTCCTTACAGTTGTTTTGGCTTTTTTTTGTAAAGTGAGAAATCTTCCCATGACTTCTCTCCCTCTTAGGCGGTGCGAGAGGGCGTGTTGAAATGAGAAGAAATAGAGAGAGAAAAGGCATACATCTATACATATAAAAATCAAAACCACTTTTCGTTGTAACTTTATAACTCAAGAACGGGCTCATCTATCAAAACCAAATGTTTAGGCTTTGTTCGGACTATTTAGTAGATGGTTTATGTGAAGTTTGCACAAAATCGGCAGAGTGGTTCTTCATTTATCACATTTTTAGGCGGTACGAAGTTCGCCGAGTCAGCTAGTTAAACATAAAAATCAGTGGCAAAGAGGCTATGGTCAATGGTAGTGTAAATTGTTGTTTACTTTTAACAGTACCAATGTTAAGTTAATTACGAGTCTTCGGAAGTAATAATCCAAAAATATTCCAGCAATTGGTTCACACAAATTGAGTTTGCCAATTTATAAATTACATGTTTCCGGACCTCTGTTATACTCAGTGAACCACACAAAGGGACAACATCAAACAATTAATTTCTGCTCAGCACCAGCATTGAATTTAATTGAAGACCCAATTATTAAAGGTATCGATGTAAAAGTATGTCAATGAAAATTTTATTTGGTTAAATTGAAATCGTTTCGGTGTTGCCAGGTGAAAATTGTTGTGTTCAAAATTGTAAAATGATGTTTTGATAAGGTTTCTACTCAATTAATATAAACAGCTTGCTGTCAAAAGTCAAATGATTATTATGCCAGCGACTTCGCGTGAAAGTGGAAAATTATCCCAAGGCAATATACTTCCGGGTTGAAAAGTATCCTATGTGCTGTTCCAGCATATGGTCTACTCATATGCCAAACTTAAACCGAATCTATTCAGCCGCTCGAACGTGACAAACATAAAAACACAAAGTCAAAGTCAAAAGTTTTTTATTTCACATAGGCCTACATGGGCACTTATAAAACGTCAGAAGCTAGTGCACGGTTCCAAATTGGTCGTTTCCTATGGAGAAGAACCGGCAAGAAACTCCAAGGTTACACTTTAAAAAAAAAATTGTTGTTACAATATTTCCATATTACAGCATAAGTAGAAATTATGTAAGGACAGTGTAAACTGATCAATATTGTATTAAAAAGTATGGATGGATCGATATTATTCCCCAGATTTTCACATTGTTTTTTTTTTCGGGATTGTGTCGTTTATTTTGTAACTTATTAAATACTAAAAAAAATACTTAGCTAATTGAAACTATACATACACTAAAGGCAATAACTTCAAACTAAAATATGACGTCAAAAATTCCTCCGCATGGCTGTGAACTTTTTATTGACTGGAAATGTGCCCAAAAGACTGGCAGCATTTCCATGTTGTATAGCAATGCTTAATATTTGACCGAGGTAAAAACCAGCCCTTGGGTCACGCGAAGTGTTAACGAGGCGTTTAGATAAATCTTTGAATAGCATGAGCACACGTACCACCTAAGAGTTTCAACCCAAAACGGCTTGAAAATATAACAAACCACCCAAAGGTTGACTGGTAGAAAATGCCTAAGACATTAAGTCCGCCTCTGTACCTTTATGTGCATGAAGTATATAATAAATAAATATAACTGCCGACAAGGTATATTTCCACCGCTTAAGATTTTCCACAGCTGCAGCGGCAACATCAGCACAACTCGTTAAGCTAGGAATATGGGATAGGAGACACAGGTAGTGTCCCACACTTAAAGAATGAATAGGTTACTTCTAGGTAAGCGCGTTCCATCGACCGCATCGTCGCTTTCCATCAGGTGAGATAGCGGCCAAGCGCGAACCTATCAATAATTTAAAAAAAGACATACGGTCAACTCTCTTACCAGCGTCGCGTGCCAGGCCGTGAGGAATTAATGGAAGTATGTTCCTTCCTTTCAGGGTTAAGTATTAAACGGGACCCTATTACTAAGACTCCGCTTTCCGTCCGTCTATCTGTCTATCCGTCTGTCATCAGGCTGTATCTCATGAACAGTGATAGCGAGTTAAAATTTGCTTAAATGATGCTTTTATTTAGTTGCCGCTATAACAAAAAATACTAAAAACACAATTAAATAAATATTTATGAATATAAAAAATATGCAAACGTGATTTTTAGCCGTGTTTTCGCTATGGTACGGAACCCTTGGCATGCGAGACCGACTCACACTTGGCCGTTTTTTTTTTCAATTTTATGTCTATCTTTGGTCTTCTTAAAATATTATAAAAAGAGGTTTGGAGAATTGGCAGCATTGTTTTTTGAAGGCCTAAAGGCTTAAATAAACAATTTGTCTGAGAGTTTCACTAGAGAAATAGGTCCCAAAAAACAAGACGAAGATTATTTGTGTTTTTTATTTTCACGTCCTTTTTTTATTAAAAATAAACACAACTAAAGAAATTGGGTAGAAACTTACTGTAAATATATGGACTTTAGAGAACTTTGAGTTTGTTTTGGTGTTGCTTCTCAGGGTAGTCGGCTACTAAACTCCGGACTCGTCTTGTTTAAATTGATGAAAAAATTGACGTAAAAAGTGTTATTTATAACCAAGTAACTGTTGGCAGCGACTTTGCTCGAATGAAAGTAGAAAATTGTCTCGAGGGCACGTACTTTGGAGAAAAAATATCTTATCTGAACACGATCATCCCGTATGCCAAATTTCATTCAAATCCGTTTAGCCGTTTAAGAGTAAAGGAGTAACATACAAACACACACAAAGTACAAACTTTCTGCGGCAACGATCTCACGCGCCGGGCCTTGGTACAGGCCATAGTCCGAAGCGAGGAGGAAAGGCAGGCGGTCACCTCCTTCTGCGAAGCAGTAATGCTAGCAAAGGAGGAGGACGCACGTGCACGCGCGAAGTAGCAGCCCTCACACCCTAGCCGCCAAGATCCCAATCCCAATTTCCGGCCACCGTAGGCGCGGGCTTGCGGACGGCGAGCAATGGGTAGCTCGCTATCCAACCATCCGGTAACCGTTCAGACCGAGCCCAAGTCGTCGACGGCGCGTATTGTTTCACGCGTGCCTCAAGGAGATGTCAGAAACCGTAGGGGCCCAGCAGGGTCGGTCGAAACCTACTGCGGCCACGAGTAGTATGAAGGTGAAACCCGGGCTCCTGGGACGAAGGCAAAGAAGGAACAGGAGTGGGTTTTCAGAAAGTCTGATACACCCTTTCGCTCCGCCCAAGAGCGAGAATTGTCATTGGATGATTTCACCACCTTTAAAAAAAGGTTGCAAACTTTCTTCTTTGTAATATTACTGTGATATTTCAGTTCCACTGTTGCGTATCGTCAGTCTTATTGCAATTTCATAACATTTTTACTTTTCTTTGCACATAAAGTTAATGGAGCATGATGATAAATATTATGTATGGTTTATGAGTTTTCCTTTAACAGAGTAACATCAACATGGAGATAACAGCTCATAAAGCCGTGTGCTTACAATAAAGTACTGGGAAGTAATAAGTAAAGCTACCTGTTACTTCTTGTGGTTCAGGTTAGAATGGAATGAAAAATGTAAGCTGTTCTTGTTAACTTCAAATTGACTTGATCCTGACGGTTGGACGGCGAGATACCTACTGCTCGTCGTTTCCGAACCCTAAGATTCTGTTTTTCTTTATTCTTGTATGGCTCACGCTTGTCCACTATCTCACCTGATGGAAAGCGACAATGTGGTCGGCGGTGGAGCTCGCTTGACTAGATTTTTTTTTTAATTCTTGATAGGTTCGCGCTTGACTGCTATCTCAACTGATGGAAAGCGACAATGCGGTCGACGATGGAACGCGCTTACCTAGAAGTAAAATATTCACTCTTGACTTAAAGATTCCCGGCCTGTAGCCATCAGGGAACACAGATTCCGGCAAGGAATTCCACTCCTTAGCTGTACGCACAATGAATGTGTTCCCAAAACGTTTCGTGCGTATAGGTGGGATGTCCACCATGTAACCTATTCCTTCATGACTTAAAGATCCCTACGTTATAGCTATAAGGAAACACAGACTCCATAATTGTACTCTGTATTTGCATTTTTTTGACAAGGCATTCGTAATATAAGTTGAGAGCATTTATTAGCATAGCATAATTTGCCTTGTAATGTTTCCACAGTCAGTCGGGCTCAGTCCTCCTCTCTAGGAAAGGGAATGGATCGTCATCCAAGACGCGGGCCCAGTGTAGGTTAGTGGACGTCATATGTCTTCGAATTTTTGTTTCTAGGACATGACGGTTTCTTTATAAAATTTTTCTTCACCACTCTGAGAGTTGTAGTGATGTATACCATTACCTATATAATGTACCTCTCTGCCTACACACGACATAGTACAAACTTGTAAGTCGGTCGTTAACCCTGGACTACCAACAGCTGTGAAAAACGTCTGGACTTACAAATTATATATCACTTAATTTAATAGATAGTCATTATTATGTTTTAAGTTACCAACCCGCATTAGGCCCGCGTGGTGGATTATGGCCCACTCCCTCTCCTAGAGAGGAGGACTGAGTCCCAGCAGTGGGAACATTGAAAGGCTGAATATGCTTACGCTATATGTTTTAAGTGTTAAATATAATTTCATTTCAGACGCGTCTGTTAGGGTGGTATGGCATAAATTAAGAAATAATATGTACACAAATATTATGTACTGTATAAAGTTTTTTGGGGCCCATTAATTGAGCGTTTAAGTAACCCCCTGCCTTTTTTATCGATGTATAATTTTATAATATTGTTCAGGCAGGGGCATTGTTCAGGTACTTGGAACCATAGCCTTATACATTTATTTTCCATATGTCGCAATAATTTCCCACCAACTGAGGGTTGTCCTTGGGTGCTCTAGCATAGCGAGATCAAGGATAATCGATGGTTGGTATCACGTTCCATAAAAATTGTCTTCTGCGAGTTGGTTTCGGCGTCTCGTACGCCTTCCAAAGGTCCAGAACCTCAGGGTCCTGAGATAAATAAAATACATATGTACATGTTACCGACCAAACCCGATTTTAGGATGAACTAGTTTCGGCTGGGCTAAACCCGTTCACCCTACATGCGTATTTCTGGGTGGTTACAAAAAAAAAAAAACTATGAAGGCTAGGGCGGGAGCGGAGGGGGGTCGGAGCTCCCGTCTTAGCCTTCTAACCTAACCTGTCAGTGTCGGGTTGCTTTAAATTTCCGCGCTCGCTTCGCTTGCTCTTGGACAAATTTCACGATTTAGGCCTAGGCGAAAGTAGTTCATCCTAAAATCGGGTTTGGCCGGTAACATACAAAAAGTATGTAATTCAATCTTGAGCTTCAAAAAGATGGTCACGTATTATGTACATACAATATATAAATTCTTCCATCATTCCACGTTTCATCGTACCGACCTATACGAGCAACAAAGACATCAACAATGAACTGGAAAGTGCTCTACTATAAAAGCTCAACTTTATAAATGATAGCTCAACAATGGCCTGAAATGGTCAGATGTCAGATAAGGTGGTGGCAGCACTTCCTGAAGATATGGCTTTAAAGTATTAACGTCTAGATGTCTCTAGACTATCCGTTCGTGAAGCTTGAGATATTGTTATAGCGTTTAAAGTGTGTTGTGTTACAAGTTTTGATAGTGACGGTATTTATTGTCTGTTTTATGAGCTAATGAAATAGTTTAGAAGATTTTACAATTGCGGGGAACTAATTAAAATGCCCTAATGTATTTTTCGCTAGATGTGTTTCCGATTAGTTTAAATTATACTAGCTATCCTCCTCGGTATCACCCGCATCTTTATTTACCTTTCCTTCCCTGGACCATAGAGTGATGTTATATAGCATACAGCCTTTCTCGATAAATGGGCTATTTAACACTAGACTTTTTTAAATTCAAACCTATAATTCTTGAGATTAGCGCGTTCAAACAAGCAAACAAATTCTTTAGCTTGTTTTCTTAGCTTTAATTATGTTAATAATTAAATAAAGTGTAGATATATTATACCAACTTTAATACCGGTAGGCCAAACAAATGATTGTCTCGTGCAGGAATCGAACCTGAGACACGCAGCACACTAACCAATTCATCAACTTTGCCGTCGACTGCTTCCTACAATTAAAAATAAAATGGGGGTAATTTACTTAGAAAAGTCAACAGTTTCTTACTTCACAGTTTAATATACTTATCTCACTTCTCATCGTCATTTCTCACTTGTAACTGCTAGCATTATTATCACGTGGTACCAGGATCTCAGAACATTGTACTACCCTTTTATCTCATCTCAAAAGAAACGTATATTCACTTAGCATAAAGCGTGGATCGCGTGTGAACGTATTATTACGTAAATTGTTTGTTCCAAGTACCTTACATTCTGAAGGGAACAATGTTATAGGGATTTTTAGGTTATTTTTCGTGAATTTCGTAGTATGAGTAAAGATGCATTATGGTGAAGAAAAGTGTGCAAAGGGTCTTATTCATTTTACTATTATGAAAAAAAGTGGGCTTACAGATTGTTGAAATATATTTTATAGATTTTTAAATGTGAAAAAAGGTGGTGTGGCAAAGATACATACATATATACTCGGCTTTATAATGTTTCCTCTGTTGGGATTCAGGCCTCCTCTCTAGGAGAGGGCATGGGCCGTAATCCACCACGCGGGCCCAGTGCGAGTTGGGGGATGTCACATGTCTTCGAATTTTTGGTTCTAGGAAATTCTGGTTTCCTCGCGATATTTTCCTTCACCGTTTTGAGAGCATTGGTGATGAAATAAATTACACAAAGTAATGCGCGCCTGGCTGGGTTTGAACCCACAACTCGTAAGTCGGGGCCGTTACCACTCGGCCACCACTGTTCACCAGCCACCACAGCTTATGGGCAAAGATAATAATTTAATATTACTAGTATAAAGGCAAAACTATGTTTTTATATATGTGTGGGTATATTAGTAATTCCTTCACGTTCAATCGGCTGAAGAGATTTGTATAAAATTTGGTGCAACCACCAGCCCTTTATTAAATTTATTTATACTAGTGCTTGACAGTAAGCAGTGATGCAATCGTTGATGGTGAAGCGCACTAGTTTATTAAGAGCATATTCACTCTAGCCTTGAAGGCACCTAAATTATAATCGGACGGGAAGACCGCAACAGGCAAATTGTTCCAGTTCTTCGATGTATGCAGTATAAAATCTATAGGAATATCACATAGGACACTCTTTACTAGGAGTATTTCCCTATAAGACTTTTACTTGTACACAGATGAAGCTACTAAAAGGAACATATTAATGTTGTTATGACAACCCTAAACGTCACTGGACACCTAAGGAGGAAGTCGCTATCGATGTCGCCACCGGCGAAGGTGATGTGTGACTATCTGATCACAATTTCTGTTCAAGCTTGGCGAGAAATCGCGCTACACAGTGAAGTTTGGAAGGAGAAAGAGGAGGCCTCTGCCTTTGCAGTGGGATACGAATCAGGGTGCGTTTCCACATGAATAGAAACTGACACGGAGTCGAGCAGAGAAGAGCAGTGAAAAGTGGCAAGTGTTTCCATTGAAGTGGACCGGGTGGGGTGGAGTTGATCTCCCCTCCGCTTTGTGCCCTCCTCTCGGTACCACAGCCCGCTCGATTCTGTCATAGCCAGCTCAAGACCACGTGTTAATTTGTTTTATTTGAAGGATCGCTGAGCTCTAATTCGCTCCACTTACACTGTCCACTGATGCGGATTGGACATTTAGAGCTCTGTGATTGGCCAATTCACCGTCTGCTCCTCTGCACTTCCACCAGCTCTGCTTTAGTGGGGAAGCCTAGGCCAGGAAAAAAAAACTGGTTAAGTGCGAGTTGGACTCGCGCACTGAGGATTCCGTACAAACTTACCTATGAAAACAGTTTAATTCCCGAATTCACGACATTCTCGAAAAAATCTTTGTTACTCATACGAAAGATTTTTCCGAATCCTGCTGACCTTGCTTCATGATAAATTTCAGGATTCTAGGTCAACGAGAAGTACTCTATGAATTTTGATTCCCTTGACAGATTTTTTTTCAGCTTTAAGGGACCGCAGACCTGTTTATGTTTTTAATTTCAACTCAATACCCCCACGTTTTCCCGAGATAAAGGGTCTTGACAGACAGACAGACAGGCGGACAACATAGTGATCCTATAAGGGATCCGATTTTTTCTTTTTGAGGTACTGAATCCTAAAAACGTAAATCAGAGCTGGTAGACCACATTGTAGCACATATCAGGACAGTATTAATTTAAATTTCTCCTTAATATATGTAAAAGCTTCACTGTTAAACAGTTTTCATCCAAAGTCTGCGGGACACAATGCTAAAAGTCAAGAAGTTATTTTGGTAGCTCCCAAGACTCGTACAAACGAAGCCTTTTTGCGCTACAAACTGATAAAAACATTTCGTCACTGTTTGGCACGTGTAAAGTAATGTATTCACTTAGTGATCAGACAGTGATTTTCTTCTCCAGTAATGGATTACAATCTTAGAGGCCTATTTTTGAACTCACTCGTGTGTATTCTAAACAAAAAAAGAAAAAGGTAATAACAATAAATGGTCGGTTTGAAGTTACAGATAAACTAACTCAATGGGTACATGACCCTGTTAGGGCTCAGCAAACCGCTATGGAACAAATACAGTAATATCACATTATGAACTTTGTGTGACAGTTATGTTTTCCACATCTTTTTTTTTGACCTCTCTCTCTCTCTTCATCCATCCACATGTACAGAAAAGAAAGAAAGAAAAAGAGTTTATTTACATCAAAAATGGAGCCTGTTGGTATAGTAGTTAGTGGCCCTGACTGCTATGCCGGAGGTCGTGGGTTCGATTCCCATCCAGGACAAATGTTTGTGTGATGAGCATGATCATTTGTTCTGTGTCTGGGTGTAATTTATCTGTATATGTATGTATTTAAAAATATATAAGTATATTTATCAGTAAAACTTCAAGTATTTTAAATACTTATTTTATCATTTCACAATTAAATTAAATACTCAAAAAAAAATATTTAAAAAAAAATGACACGACAAATGTCACACGTCAATGAACAACCCGCCCCTGATCGTTCCCGGTGCAAAAGTACCCATATTACTGGCCGCATTACCTCGCTGAATAGCGATGGCCGTCCTTTGCACCAAGAACGACCCGGACCGGCAGTCACCCGTTGCCTCCCCGAGCCTACGGCCCAAATCCTCCACAAAACACTTTGCCTCCGTACTCCAACTGCCCAGAGTCTCCACAGCAACAGGCACAAAATGGTAAAGCTGAACCAAGGAAGCGTACTTCAGCCTTTGTTTATCAGTTGTCTAGTACCCATAACACAAGCTCTGCTTAGCTTGGGACTAGACGGCGTTGTGTGATAGTTATGGAATATTATATTATATTATTATTATATCATACCTTAAAAATAAAACAAATAACAATAACGAATTATATTATAAGTGGTAGAAATATGCGTCATATTCGAACAAAACGGGCAGCGCTCAGCAAAATGCTGGGGCTCATGTAAGACGAGTTATGTATGCCCATATCTCGTTTAGTAACATGCATCTCATCTTTCCTCTTCACAGGACCATACTACGTACCATACACTTGACTCTTTAATACCTACTAATATGTGCCTTATGCTTTAATAGCTCTGCCTTGAAACGACTTGCCAAATTGATAATCGATCAAGCTTAAAGAGCATCGGGAAGTGAATAATAGAATACCGGTGTCGAATGCCGACCGCTGAAGCATCGCTTGGTAAAAATACGGCTATATGATTATAGTATACTAGTCTGCATACTTAAATAACTTCCTGAAATGATCTATTTTTTAGAAAGAAGGAAAGAAAATTATTTTATTTGGCACGCATGGATACACACACTGTAAAAACAAAATTTAAGACAACAAAGAAAAAAAATAATCTCTGACACAATGTGTGTCTCACGATTGCGCCAAATAGGTCCAGTTCAGCAAAAATGCCAGACAACTACATAGCAATCAGTGGTAGTTACCTGACGCTGGTTTTCAACTGAACCTTATTGAGAGTGAACGGCAATTATTTACTTATTAGTATTATGTCTAAGTGATCTTAACAACAAAAAATAGATCATTTCTTGATACAAGTCAAGAAATGATCTATTTTTGTTGTTGTTTCTTTTTTTTTGAGGTGATCATCATCATGGCTTCTTCCACTCTAGGGTGGACCGAAAAGGAGTAGCAAAATTTTTCTTATAGTGTTCCCACGTCGGGACACAGATCTCGTCTTTAGGACAGGGAATGAACCGTAATCCAACACGCGGTCCTAGTGTGGGTTGGTGGATGTTACGTGACTTCAAATTATTGGCTCAAGGAAATGCTGGTTTCCACAGAATATTTTCCTTTACCATTTTGAGGGCAGAGGAGACGAAATTAATTACAGAAAATAAAAAATAAAGTAGGCAGGTACATATTTTTTATTGGAGCAGTTTAAAAACCACGGCCTCGGAAATCGGAGTCATTACTACTGAGCCATCACTACTCTTGAACTTAAGATTTGCCAAATAGTTTTATTCTCACTTGGTATCCATCTTATTTTTTTTTATTTATCTATATCCAGCGTGGCAATGCTGCCAGCGTTCTGGGCACTTTTCCCATTGACATCGATGTGGACGAATTTTTTGATGCCCTATGATTTCTTTTTCTACCCGTTTGTACATATTATTATTTTCAGTTTGTTTAAATATTTATTAAGTTATAATATTTAGTAGTTAAGATGTATATATTAAAAGTATCATTAAATAAAATTAATACATCTTATTTTAAACTCATTAATAACTCTTCTTGTGAAAAAAAAAACATCTTAAAAAAAATATTGTGTAAAATTCTAACGAAAACATCTCACTCTTTCCAGGTAATAACAATGGTCAACACCCGACTTCCAGTTGGTAAGTCCACCCATTTATAAAGAGGACAGTAATATAATTAATTTCAACAAAACGCCACGACATCTTACCGCCTCTATTTATCTTTAACAAAGACACCTACAAAAAAAGCATTGTCCGGGAGTTCATCTATAAAAAGGTGAAAAATTTCTCGTACCAGAGCCCCCTTGTGTTGAACGAATAAACACTTTGAGAGTACTCTGAATAAATTGAATTGGAATCGGAAATACTTTGTCAAGCTACTGCCTCCTAGAATATTTTTTTTTATTTAGCTTTTGCTCTTTGTAATCTTGAAAAAAGGTTGTGTGTCCCGCGATCGACGTCGCTGCAAAGGCGTTTGTTTGGTCAGGATTTGTATCGTTTATTTTAAATTAAATATGGCAAGGGGTACGCTGGGAAAGGAAGTCGGCGCCCGTTTTGGTAAGGGTCTAAAGAAAATATATTTTAACAATAAGAAAACTTAAGCAAATAGTAGAAGAGTATTTTTCTTTTAGATTATTCAACTCATTATTTCTAGCAGAAGTAGAAACCGACATCTGGAGCAAAATTGCCTCCTTCTGTGAGACTGTGATGGTCCAGGAGGCCGCCAAGCAGGATTGTGAGACGGCTGATCCCGCTTGACGTTAGGCTTGAGGGAGGCAACTGCCTCGTCGCTACCGGGAAAAACAGTGGAACAGTGACAGACGTACAGGCAACTAAAGGAATATTGGTGGGTTTTAGACGGTAAAAGACTGACACGCCCTCCCGTTACCCTAGAGTCATCGTCATCATCATCATTATTATTTCTGCCGAAAGACATCCACTGTTGGACATAGGCCTCCCCTAAGCGTCGCCACAACAACCGATCCTGTGTGTCTCGCATCCACCGCATTCTCGCGACACTCGCCAGGTCGCCGGCCCACTTTTTGGGAGGCCTTCCAACGCTACGATTTCCTGTGCGCAGTCGCCACTCTAGAACCATTCGGCCCTATCGACCATCCGTTCTACGAGCAATGTGCCCAGCCCACTGCCACTTTAGTTTGGCGATTCTTCGGGCTATGTCAGCGATCTTGGTTCTCCTGCGGATATCTTCATTCCTGATGCGATCACGCAAGGAAACTCTGAGCATAGCCCTTTCCATTGCCCTTTGGGTGACTTTAAGCCTTCTGATGTGGCTCATTGTAAGCGACCATGTTACCCTAGAGTAGTAGAAATTATTAGGTGATTTCCCACCGCCTAAAAAAATAATATAGATAATGTGCTACCGTGCACAGCGAGGCTCAGGGGAGACCCCTTTGTTTGACCCCAAGAATGTAGGCATTATATCTATAGAGGGGTTGCTGGGTCGGCTTTTAAAGAAGTCATGGAAGATTTCATATGCTGATCACCAGAGTGACTTTAGCAAGGTAAAACTTCCACACTCTCTGGTATTTTTCTCAAAAGTCTTTGCGCTTTTTGAAGGTTTTCTTCCAGATAATTAAAAAAAAGCGGCAGCAAAGTATAGACTAGGTCTGAATTAAATTAATTAATAATAAAGTTATCCTAACGATCCGTGAAACAAAGGGTTCCGTTGTCAATTGAGATACGAAACCCTAAAAAAAATTATGTAACTCGGCTGTAACCAATCTGTTTTTAGTTTTCATAAATGTAAAACTGAATTGGTTAAATTTTTATATGAATTTAACAACAAACATGAAAATAGTAACATTAACTATCAGGGCTAGTGAAAAATTTAATTGAAATGTAAAGGGAATTCGCTGTACAGATTAACAATTTGTAAAATTAATGTCTCGCTGCCTAAGCTATGAGAATTTAGTTATCTTTGATAAATGGCTATCAGTAATGGGCCTCCTGGCTAAATGTACAAGTTAATGATCTAGTCTAAAGAAAACTAGTGCCTTTTAATTTTCTGAACCTTTGTCAACATTTTTTCTAGATCTTTTGTATCTTACAGAGAACACTTTTCTTCATTACTTTTATTATGCTGTTAAAAGTGTCTAAAATGTCGTCCTTTTTAGACTTAACTGGATTGTAAAATGTCTGTGTAGTTTTAAATTCTCAATGTAAACTATTAATAATTTTCCCGTCATTGATTACTTGGAGGTTTTCAAACTAATTAATCTATATATTTTACAAGTCTGATATTATACATAAAAGTATGGTAATGTGAAGAGGAGAAATGAAACGCATGTTACTTCTAATTGAGTTATCAGTTTACCATATGGGTGGCTGGAGAGGGAGAGCGAAGCCAAAGAAAGTTTTTTTTATGTTCCTGTGGGAAAATCATCTTATGACATCCCCCGCCCTTGGGCGGGGCGGGAAATAGTGTCAGACTTTTACTGACTAAAAACCCACTCCTGTTCTTTCGTTGCCTTTCGTACTAGGGCCGAATCTTCCTTTCAGAATCAGACCCTTGGCCACAGTAGGCTTCGACCCTGCTGGGCCCCTACAGTTGCTGACATCTCCTTGAGGCGCGCGTGGAACAACACGCGCCATCAGTAACTTGGGCTCGGTCCGGACGGTTACCGGACGGTCGGACGCCAAAAAAAGATGCAAATAAAGATGGATGGATATTTACCTGAAAATTAGTAAAGTTTTATACCTTAAATGTCTTAACTATTGGACAATATGTAGAAACATTAAAACAGGTGCGATTTCGGTTAAAGGAAGCTGAGAATTTTATTTTAGTGTCGACTATTTCAGCAGAGTTTTCCGAAGAGGCCGATAAATTTGCAGACTGAAAATACCGATATAAATTACTGTTTCCACATTCTAATGTATAACGTAGTCACTGTATTCTATATCCAAAACTAAATACTTTCTAAACTAGACACATGCTAAATGCACAAAACGTGTGAAAACAAAAGAAAAAATATCGCCAATAAATTATACACCACCCTGTATCTATAGGGCCCTGGTACAGGTCATGGTCCGGAGGGTAGTATATATTTAATGTCTTTGGACCGGAGCAGGGTGGAATGGCAGGCAGTCGTCTTCTTCTGCGAAGCAGTAATGCTAGCAAAGGAGACCGCCGTCTGCGTGATGGAACGAACTTCTTCCTCTCCATTCACCGGAGCCGTGACCTCGATTTTTAGCCACCGGAGGCATGAGCTTGCGGGCGAAGACCAATGGGTAGCCGTCCGGCCGCCCGGTAAAATCCGGACAAAACTCGAGTCGTTGACGGTGCGTAGTGCTCCACGCACTTCTCAAAGAGGTGTTAGCAAAACCGTAGGAGCCCAGCAGGATCGAAGCCTAGTGGGACCATGGGTTGACTTCCAAAAGGAATACTCGAGGCTCTGGAACGCAAGCCAAAGAAGGAACATAAATGTGATTTTAGTCAATAAAAGTGTGAAATACTTTCTCGCATCGCCCAAGAGCGAGAGAAGTAATTGGATGATTCCCCACCTTAAAAAAAAACCCTGAATATTGAACAATACCGACCCCAATTTACAATTTTAAATAAAACATTTACTCTGACTATATTATGCCTGCAGACTGGATACTTTTAATTCAATTTACATCTTGTTTTAATTTTTCATTCTCATGCCTTTTTGCAATCTGAGTCATCAGATTTTAACTGCGATACTCGTAGAGATATCCGTTGATTGGATGGCGATACTCTCCAGCTATCCAATAAGCTTGTATTAATAAAAGTGTACGATATTGTTATGTTTACACTTTTTGTGATAGTTATACAGCTAAAAGTTGGATAGAATAGAATGGTATAAACTTTGTTGTACCCCAAAATAGCAACAAAATTTTGACTTAGGCAATCTTCAGTCTAGGGGTACAATGCATATGGGTACATGTAGAAAGCGGAGGTCTTTGCCCACATCGCCGACCACCCCCTGATATGACCACTCTTATCAGGAGGTGGTTGGTGGTGTGGGCAAAGACCTCTTTATACCCGGATTGAGAGGAACCGAAATTCCTCTCTGTCCACGGCGATCTCTGGTCAAGTTTGCCCAGTGGACTTGATTAGATCAACACATAGTGAGGGAACTTCCTCATGCCCTAGCTGCCACCACAAGAGACGCCAGAGTCGGGAGAGTCTTTGGCTTGCGGACGACGAGTAACGGGTCGCCGTCCGGCCGTCCAGTAAGGACCAAGCCCAATCATCGACGATGCGTACCACGCGCTCCTCAAAGAGATATCAGCAAGACCGTAGGGGCCCAACCGGGCAGAGGTAGATCCGCTAGGGCCATGGGGAATTCTTAATTATTCATTTATTGACACACACGCGTTTGAAAGAAAAATAAGAAATATACAAATATGAAGAAAATAAATAGAAAAAACATTAGAGGTGACCTTAGGCCCCTAAAAGGAAATAAGTGGTCCTAACAGACAATACATAAGCGTTAGTTAATAGCTAAAGTGCACCTTTAACCTGATTTAAGTTAGCTAGATTAGGTTGGCCTGTATGTAGCTAAACTAGAGTCCTAAAATACATGACCATCCCATTAATGTAATGGCTTAACTCAATTTTGATGGATTCCTCGTGTTGTATTATTAAAAACTTCCCAGAGATTTACATGAAAATCCTTTGTTCTGAATTAGCTTACTTTCGGGTTTAGGCTGTTTTCAATATCGTTTTTTTATTGGATGATACATTAAACTTAATGCAGCCTAAGGGCTGCCAAAGCTATATGTCTTGAAACATTTTGTGCTTTTGGTAGGCAAGTTAATAGGATATTAGGTCCTTATAAACTTGACGGTAGTATTCCATGCGTGCCTCAAAGAGATGTCACCAAAATCGTAAGGGCCCAATACGGACGAAGTCTGTTAAGACCAAAGGAAAAAATCTGAAAAGGATACTCGTGATCCTAGAACGTAAAAGGCAACTAAAGGAATATAAGTGAGGTTTTAGTTAGTAAAAGTCGTTCAGTTCTCACGCTCCTAGAGCAGAAGAACATATAGATAATTTCCCAACTCAAAAAAAGGGTTACTTTGAAATGTGATATTTATGGTTTGACTACAGATTAAAAGTTCAAAAAAACAGTATAATAAAAATAAAGGTTCATTATTCTATTTTTGAAATTAGTTATTTATTTTTTGATGGTTGTTAATTTTTTTGCATTTTCGGTCACGTCTACTGCTGGTCATAGGCATTCCCCAAGTGGCGCCACAACTAATGGTCCTGTGTATTTCGCATCCATCGCAGTCCCACGAATTTCACCAGGTCATCGGTCCATCTTGTGGAAGGCCTTCCAACACTGCGCAGTATTTAACCCAAACCAATTAAAAAAACAATTTCAAAAAAACCTTTGATTGTAGGTACACTGCAGTGCAGGGCAAAGACCTCCCTTCCATTGTTCCACTCTTCTTTATCCTTAGCCATTTCTGGCCAATCCCTTAGGTAGGAGTCCAAACTTTAAATTATAATATAAAAAACCGGGCAAGTGTGAGTCGGACTCACGCACTGAGGGTTCAGTAAAAACTTACCTATGAAAACAGCTCAATTCCCGAATTGAGTTACGACGATTTTTCCGAATTGCAAAAAAGTTTGTTTTTTGTGACGTAACTTCAAATTTACAGTTTTCAGATTGGTTTTCGAAAATACCGTATGAATTTTGATTCCCTTGAAAGTGTCGAAATACATGTTTTTTGCGACATAACTTAGAAGTTTGATATTTTCACAGCTGCAAGGGTCCGCAGACTTGAGTATATGGTTTTAATTTCAACTCGATACCTCCACGCGTTCTCGAGATAAACAGTCTTGACAGACAGGCAGACAGACAGGCAGACACACAGACAGACGGACGAAAAAGTGATTCTACAAGGGTACCGTTTTTCCTTTTGAGGTACGGAACCCTAAAAATAAAAACTATCTCAACCCTACAACATTGCCCATAAAAAGTTCCATTTCAGAAGTTCTACACTAGTTTTAAAGAGCTTCATCAGCATTATGGTTATATTATAGCTGTTAATTATTCAACAAAAGGGATTCGGTTTAACGACATGTAAAACGCTGAAAATGTCATTACAAGTTTATAATTGCTCGTCACTCAAGAAACTTAATGTTTTACGGTCGTCTATGATTAATAGTTAGGTAAGTGGTTATAGCTTAATTAGCGTAATTATAAATTGACTAGCGACTTGCCTCAGCTTTGCATGGGTGTTACAAACGCCGATGCAAAAATTGCCATAATTTACTTTTTCTTTTTGCCAGAAATGAAACCTAGGTTATATGTTAGAGGACAATACGAGGAATCAGTAGCAAAAAGAACCAGGTCTTTAAACCGTAACCGAATGAAAATGCCTATAGAAGTATTGATAGTATCATTTTGTCAGGCGTTATCTATTTTAATGAAATGGAAATATAATACGTAATATTATGAGGTTTCCATTGATAAAATATATTAAGTTGGTTATTACTGTCATATTTTATCATTTGAATAACTCATTAGAGTTGCCATGAAATACATTTAACAATGGGAAACTTAAAATATCAGACATGGAGTCTCAGACTCTTTTCCGTCACTGGCACTACTTTTAATATTCTTCTAATAGCGACGAATTATTAAAAAATAAATTAAACTTATTAACTGTAATTATAAATTGCCTGCTGTGGTTTCCCGTCCGATTATAAATTAGATGTCTTCAAGGCCAGCCTTGAAGAGCCCATTCACTCTAGAGTGAATGGGCTCTTAATAAACTAGTGCGTCTCACCATCAACGATTGCATCACTACTTACCATCAGGCACTAGTTCATAAAAAAATTAATCATATTCCATCCATGAGACACATTTTAAATAATAAATTAATGAAAAACAAACCGTTCACTCATTTAACCAGACAAGAAATTACGCAGAAATTAAACAAGTTTCACACCTAAACAAATTAAAACCCTTATAATTACACTGCCCGCTTGACATATCCGTTGATGCATGAAATGTACACAGTAAGCAGTTTTCTATCAATTACTGTCGGAGATATTTAATTAAATGTCAACTGTGCCGAAATATCAGTCAAGTCTCTTTAGAAATATACATAATTTATACCGAGTTAATTGATCTGTATCATCTCATTATAAAACTAGCTGCTTTCAGCGGCTTCGTCTGTGTGACAGTAGAAAGTGGTGCCAAGGGAACACACTCCGGGATAAACCAACTAACATTACGAACGAAAGTCATCTAATGACAAATCTCGCTCTTGGGCGCGGTGAGAGATAGTGTCAGACTTTTAAAAATCCACTCCTGTTCCTTCGTTGCCTTCGGCCCAGGGCTCTGGGTTTCGTTTTAACACTACCCATGGCCCCAGCAGGCTTCGACTCTTCTGAGCCCCTACGATTTGCTGACATCTTCCAGAGGCGCGCGTTGAACAATACGCGCAGTCGACGACTTGGACTCGGTCGGTCCGGTCTCTGGTCGTTCGTGGTACGAGTTCCAACCCAACAGTTACAGACTTTGTTAAAACAGGACTTCTGGCCGAAAGGTGTCGCAGCGCAACACGACGCCGACCACATTAAGTGTATAATTATAGTTAAATAAGTTTTGTTTTTATAATATGTATTTTTTTTAATGATTTTTTTTTTCTATGGGCCTCTGAAAATAAAATGTTTATTATTTATTAATTTATTTATAAGAAGTATCACGATCATCATTTTAGCAGAAAGACGTCTACTGCTGGACATGGGCCTCACCCAAGTGTCGTCACAACGAACGATCCTGTGCGTCTCGCGTCCATCGCATTCCCGCGACTCTCACCAGGACATCAGTTCACCTTGTGAGAGTAAAAAAACTAGGCAAGTGCAAATGAGACTCGCGCACTGAGGTTTTCTGTACAAACTTACCTATACAAATAGTTCAATTCCCGAGATTTTTCTGAATCATAAAAAAAGTTTTTTTTTTTTGTAATATGACAACAAATTT
Organism: Mythimna vitellina; assembly: GCA_949316375.1. Classification (NCBI taxonomy): domain Eukaryota; kingdom Metazoa; phylum Arthropoda; class Insecta; order Lepidoptera; family Noctuidae; genus Mythimna; species Mythimna vitellina. Next base: position 17,865,030 of record OX438695.1, on the reverse strand, counting down.
ACTGGTTTCATTCCTGTATTTGTGCTATAACACCTTGCTTCATGCCAAATTTCAGGATCAACTGGGTCAACGGGAAAGTACCCTATGAATTTAGATTTCCTTGATAGTGTCGAAATACACGTTTTTTGCGACATAAACGGCTGTATCTTTTTGTTTCGTTAACTCAGAAGATTGATTTTTTCACAGCTTCAAGGGACCACACACTTGAGTATATAGTTTTCATTTCAACTTGATACCTCAACGTTTTCCCGAGATAAAGAGTCTTGACAGACAGACAGACGGACAACAAAGTGATCCTATAAGGGTTCCATTTTTTTCCTTTTGAAGTACGGAACCTTAAAAAAACATCTCCTATTATAGGGCATGACCTATCCGTG